>CM064870.1:62774812-64162131 GCA_032719365.1 Prinsepia uniflora | reverse complement strand
AAAATTGAGTGTGTTAGCGAGGACGCTGAGCCCCAAAGGGGGTGGATTGACACATCCCATCCCAATCCCCCCAGGATTAACGTGGGATGTGCCATGTTTTTGACGTGTCACCTATCCACGTTCCTCAGCACATACGGGGCTCCCAGAGCGCCAGGAACGGTGGAGGAGTGCGATGTCTCGGTCCCTGCTATAGCCAGGATCCGTGATCAACCTGAAGGGCATTAAAACCATTCAGAACTGTGAGTGGACAAAAATCAACAATTTCATAAAAACGAATTTCATAAAGAGATATTAATGCCCTTCACTAAAAAGTATGCATGCATCGTAAAATCAGTAATCAAAACATATACTCAATAAACCATTAGGGCCGTAGCCCAAAAACCGTAACTTAAAACCAAGTGTGGGAACTTAACCCAAAACTGTAGAGTACCAAAATCCGAAATTCCAAAACCAAGTGGGCCACTTCCCAAATCCACAACACAAAATCCACAAAGACAGAAATATCATTTCATGATTCCAACAATCCATATTTACCACATAACCATCCTCGGTATCCCAGATGCCTAGCATCCCAGAAGTTATATCTCACGGTAATAAGCAACGCGTGCTACCCGGGGTCTCTCTGGGTCAATATCTCTGACATCCCAGATATCTGACGTCCTAGACGTCTAATCATAGCATTCCTGCTCTAGAGTCACTATACGGTCCGGTAACTCCTTATAATGACCCCTTGCAGGCAATGCACCGTGACTTCCCTAGTGTCCCAGACACCTAGAGGAGGCCATCACATGTACTCGTATCAAGATGGTATATGGAAAACAATTTTACAAGTCATTTCAAAACATCTCAATGGGCCCTACCCGAAATCTCCATAAAACATCATAAATCCATTTAGAGTCCCTGACCTGAAATCACGTTTATGAAACATAGGGTCCCAGATCCGAAATCACATTTATAAAACTCAACTGGGCCTCATGCCCGATTTTGGAAACCACTGAGCCCCCGGCCTGATCACAAGACTCAAAAGGGTCTCAGCCCGATTTCGTAAACCAACTGGGCCCCTGGCCCGATCACATAATTCAAATGGGTCTCATGCCCGAATTCATCTTTCCAAAACCAAAATCATGCCACAGAATCATTATTGAATTCACATTTACATAGCAATAGTATAAACTCGTAAACCTCGAAATACGAGTAAATACGAGTTTACCTCGAAATATGTGCAATCGTATAATCCACCACTACCGCAATCATCATCATAGAAATCATGTATGTAAAACATATAAAATAGTTATGCATGCATCAAAATTTAGAAAACGAAGTCCACTCACAGACCGTCCTACGTTGCCGCCTCGATACGCTTGCCATAAGACATCACAATGGGCCCTACCCGAAATCTCCATAAAACATCACAAATCCATTTAGGGTCCCCGACCTGAAATCACGTTTATGAAACATAGGGTCCCAGATCCGAAATCACATTTATAAAACTCAACTGGGCCTCATGCCCGATTTTGGAAACCACTGGGGCCCTCACCTGAGCACAAGACTCAAAAGGGTCTCAGCCCGATTTCGTAAACCAACTGAGCCCCTGACCCGATCACATAATTCAAATGGGTCTCATGCCGGAATTCATCTTTCCAAAACCAAAACCATTCCACAGAATCATTATTGAATTCACATTTACATAGCAATAGTATAAACTCGTAAACCTCGAAATACGTGTAAATACGAGTTTACCTCGAAATACGTGCAATCGTATAATCCACCACTGCCATAATCATCATCATAGAAATCACGTATGTAAAACATATAAAATAGTTATGCATGCATCAAAATTTAGAAAACGAAGTCCACTCACAGACCGTCCTACGTTGCCGCCTCGATACGCTTGCCATAAGCCTTCCTGGGCCCCATCACTATCACCGGACTCCCAAACCTGTCCAAATCACACTAGAGGGTTACTAACCTCTTCATTAACCCCCTATTAAAGCCTCATAATTTTTCCGAATTTTTAACTATTTTTAAACTCGATTCAAAACCTTCCGACACCCCGAAACATATGGAAACGGTGTCTGATCGACACGAAACCAGTCCCAAAATGTTTGTTACATCGAATAGATTAAACGTCATGTTGACAACATCCCCTAAATGCCCTCCACGCGCCGATGCAAGCGGCTGCACGTGAAGCCCACGCGCGGAAGCACTGTTCATCGACAATCTTGGGTGAACCCGGTTCACCTGGTTTTCCAGTTCGATCGAACTGACGAACCTATCCCGCCGGTTCTCAGCCAATATCCAACCATTTTCCATTCATTTAATTCGTAAAGGTTCCTAATCTCCTTCCCTATCGATTTACCACCTTAAAACTCAGGAAAAACAATCAAAACAAACCTTCAAAGATCGACCATGGCGACGGTCCCTGTAACTAACTTCTGCCGTCAACTCTGACCGTCCCAGCCTTCGAAAACAATCTTAATCAAGTCGCCTTGGTCCATAGGTCTTAATAGAATCGAAAGGAACTCAAAACGTCAACCTAAAACTCAGCTTTAAATTTTGAAAATGAAAGTGGGTTCTCGGGTTCGGTTTGACTCACCCCCACCGTGGACCGCCGTGGGCTGCCGTCCTTGTCATTCTCAATCTCTCGTTAATCCTCACACAAACATTTGCAGGTAAGTACGGTTGTGGTGTCTTGTGTGTGTGTTGTTCAAGATGGTGAGCCCAGTATGTGTGTTCTCGAGTGGGAAGATATGAGAGTGAGAGTGATGACTGATCAGAAAAGGGAAGATGGATGGATGGTGCAGATGCAATCTGGGAACTTAGATGAACGGCTAGGATTGATGGAAGAGAATAAAATATATTTTATTGGACCAATGGGGCAAGATCCATAAATCAAGGAAAAGTAACCAATAGGATGAGTGACACTTGTCACTCATCCAAGGGCCCCACACAAAATATCAGCCAATTGGATTAAAATAACATATCATTTTTAATCTGAGGCGTAAATCCCCGATTTCGATCCCGTGACCATAACTTCTCCGTTCGACGTCCGATTTTGACGTGCCACCTGTCTATGGATTCGTATCGACCCGATCTACGTAACGGTCCTTGGCCCTCGGCCATCGGACCTTCCGGGTCAAAAGTTAACATTTTGCCCACCCCTAGGGGCAAAACGATCATTTTACACCGTCCAGCCGATTTCGCTCAACTAATCACCATTTAACCTCACTAATCCTTGATTAGTCACTAATCTAATCCCGAAATTCGGGACGGGTCGTTACAATCTCCCCCTTAACAAATTTTGTCCTCGAAATTCCAACTATCCCGATTCCACATCCACCTCATGGAAAACCATTCGATATCTCATCAGGTGTACACCTGTACACCCACTCACCAGCACAATACTTATCTGTACCTAGACGTTCCATCACGAACTCTCCTTGTATCGACTACACTCGACCACCTCGAGTGAAATCGATCACACGATCCGAGCACTTGAAAATTCTGTCATTATGCTGACCCATTTTGTTGGCACACTCAGCTTGACGGTTCATCTCAATCACTAATCCATTTTAACATCTGCTCCTACTGGGAGTCACCGAATCCTACTCATGAATCCACGCTGACACATTCAACTAAACTGTCACCACTTGGTCAGTCGTAAATCAATCTGACATCTCTCCCACATCGAGAGTTACCAAATCCCCAATTTCTCCACATTTCCTGAATTTTACCATGTCAACATTACACGTTCCATCACGTCGCGCTCAGCCGTCACTCGCGGCTCCATGGTCACAATTCTGATCACCGACACACCCTGACTCACTCTAGAGTCGCACCAAGGTACCTCGTACCAAAATTTTGTCATAATCCATGCTGCCATTAGTGAGAGTCACAGAGCAACCGATCCACGCAAAACAACCCGTGGTTACACCAACCACCAACTCACTCAACCCGTGGTTACACCAACCACCAACTCACTCGACCTGCATGCAACTGGACCCTATCGAATACCTACAAGCCAGTAATATACATCCAAACTTTAGGGCTCCATTAGCCATCCACGGCTCTGAGTACCTGCTCATCCAATTACTGAATCCGTCAAAATCACTCTGCCCAGCGCATAGTATTCAATGTCCAGTTCATGTCCTCAACTAATCCAATGATATCGGAACTAAGCCGACTACCACACGCTCAACCACACACCACTGGTACATCCTATGTACCGTCACCAGGTACCACTCGGCCTATCCAGTATCGATTCTCGTACAACGTACAGTGTACATACATCCATCCTCCAACCAGTCCGCTACATGGTTCGTAGTCAATCACGATTTAGTACTAGGGTTCATCTTTCCAATTCCGTACTAGAAAAATTGATTACTCCAACTCATCATCCATTCTGAGTCCCATGGTCACCCGACTAGCATCACAACGTCTACTCCCAACCATGTAATCCAACACGTAACAATCTGACTCATGCCTACCAAGGCGTACTCATTCATTCCAGTTGAGCATACCAATCTCACCCACATCTATTGAGACGCACTATCACCGAATTTATCGGTTACCTGCTCAAAAAATTTTCGAACCACATTTAATTGACTTCGAAAGGAAGCCAATCCCATTGTCCATCCTACGTGAGTGCGAACACAAACTCACTACACCCACCACACCAAGTAACCTAACATTGTCTACCACCAAGCAGAAAATGAGATATCGCATTCACCTAACTTCGAAACACCCAAATCCTCCTAATGATCCCCAAACACAACACAGGTCCACCAACCAATACACGTTCAACGTACTAGTAACAACAACCATCGTCTGCCACGGGTAGAAAATAAGAAGTCACCCCAATGACTTCAGGATACCCATCACCAATGCTGACACGAGTACTCCTATCGCCTCCTCAATCATAACTCTCCTCGAATTTGAAGTTCCAACCACGTTGGAAGATTGATATGCTTTTAACTAAGTGTCAAGTCCAACCACTAGACTTCCCAAATCCTCAACTCACTTGAACAACCACGTGTCTGTAACCAATTTACTACCTAGACCTCTTGTCCGTTTATGACCGTTCATGCACATCTAAAAGGTCTTAATTCGTTACTATCTCGTTCTCACATCTCAATTTCCAAAAGTTCAACTCTCGGGTCTCCATGTTATTCGCAATCACAAACTCTCACATCAATAATACCATTGATTCTCTTCGGCTTCTTCCAATTTCAATAATTTCTTTGTACTTCCTAGGGATACTAGAAACTTTCAACCACACAAGTTTCGGATTTGACGACAACTCCCTGAATCCACTAATTTCCATGACGTCCCCTGTGTCATCCAAAACTCCTTGTGTCTCAATCGTACCTTTTCATCCATTCATCACTTACCATCTCATAACTATTGGAACTTATCCCAACACATCACAATCTCTGTTGGATCCCATCCAGTCCATCATTCAACCACTACCGAATCTCAGATACCGAACATATGCTCATGACGACAGAGTCACAACCCAACTCGTGGCTCATCGTCATAACAATCATCGGCACCAGCACACTGTGTGTGAATCAGACAACACTAAGTCGTTACTCATACCGAGCAACAACTCTGCATCTCCGCTCAGGTGAAAGGAACCCTGCCTCTCTTGTACCCCACAACTATGGGTACCACCATTCTGACAATCCACTGTAAGATAATGAACATTCCATGAATGTCCGCCGATACTCAACTACCACAACTACACCAATTACCCTCGATAGTTCGTCATCTTCACATGACTGTCGACCAACAGTCATCGCTATCGAGATCCACATCCACGCATGACACTATTATCCGGTCTAACTCGGAATCCCACATCTTATCTCAAAATCTTACTCGTGGATCGAATCCCATCATTTCACTTCATGTCGGGCCAACCAATCTCTATAGCTTTGACTAGACTCACTAGAGTCATCTACACGGTCATCCACGGCCTCAGTCGCTCCTTGCAGCGCAATTTCCAATCCAACAGTCACAATCTGGAGTTCGACTCGACAGACCACCCCGACTCGGGAAGTAATCCAATCCTCAACAACTACGGACTCACACTTCAAATCATCAATCACAACTAAGGTTTACCTTTCCAGTCCATCCATCATATATTAGGGTTCAACATCACACCCTAGGGTTCCTATGAACCCAACTGTCCTCTGCAGTATAATCCACAATTTGACCCACCTCGCGGTCCTGACATCGCATGGACGTCAATCCAATCCTACCATCAACACAACTGGGGTTCCACCACTAAGGTCCTTAGCTAACTCCGATGTACTAACATCCCTCACACCATAAATCACCACTAGGGTTCACATTCTGGTATCATCACTCAACTGAGCGTCACATTTCCAGATCGCTACACGAATGGGGTTCCCCGAACCCAGCTGCTCCCAGCAGCATAACCATCTAACTTCACATGACCGAACCTATGGTCCCACATTGCTAGTTCGTCACATACGACCCCACTTGGGTCGAATCACATTAACGCACAGCGTATCGGGCCAATCACACATTATCCACTATTCAATCCTAAAAACTATCAAACCGGAATCCTACTATCAAGTTGATAACGGGCTGACCACGTAGAGACATCACATCCTCAACATGCGCATACCACAAGAACTACTGAATAGCGACAACCTCGCTCTGATACCACTTGACACGACCCATCCCAATCCCCCCGGGATTAACGTGGGATGTGCCATGCTCCCATCTGACACGAAGTGTCAGACAAGGGATAATACATACCTCAGCCCATACGGGGCTCCCAGAGCGCGCCAGGAACAGTGGAGGAGTGCAATGTCTCGGTTCCTGCTACAGCCCGCATCCATGATCAACCTGAAGGGAATTAAAACCATTCAGAATTGTGAGTGGACGAAAATCAATAATTTCATTAAAATGGATTTCATAAAGAGATATTTATGCCCTTCACTAAAAATTATCCAAGCATCGTAAAATCAGTAATCAAAACATATACTCAATAAACCATTAGGGTCGTAGCCCAAAAATCGTAACTCAAAACCAAGTGTGGGAATGAGTATAAACTATCATCAGGAGGTTTGAACATTAGCTTATGTATCTGACGCATGATACTCTGGAATGAGTATAAACTATCATCAGGTTCAGACTTTACAAGGTATTTTGTGAGGTACACTATAGACGAGTTGGGATTTCAGATTCAGTCCTCATGAAAGTCGGGGTACCAAAGCAGGACTCTGGTGTGAGTTAGTATTTCGATTAGGGACTCGGGAAGAGGTAGTGGATCTGAGGACCCGTTCCATGGGGGCATTGTTAGCAATCCTACATCACACAGAGGGATTTAGAGGATGTGTCTTATATGTGTGGGCACACATCTATCCAATAGAAAGCCTTTTGGGAGCTCACTGGCTTTGGATTCCTAAAGAATACCAAAGTTAAGCGAGTTGGGGCTGGTACAATCCCAAGATGGGTGGCCCACTGGGAAGTTGTACGTGAGCTTTTGAGAAAAAACCATGAGGGATAGGCCCAAAGCAGACAATATCCTGTCGGAGAAGGTCGGGTCATGACAATTTGGTATAAGAGTCCACCCCAGCCAAAATTGAGTGTGTTAGCGAGGACGCTGAGCCCCAAAGGGGGTGGATTGACACATCCCATCCCAATCCCCCCAGGATTAACGTGGGATGTGCCATGTTTTTGACGTGTCACCTATCCACGTTCCTCAGCACATACGGGGCTCCCAGAGCGCCAGGAACGGTGGAGGAGTGCGATGTCTCGGTCCCTGCTATAGCCAGGATCCGTGATCAACCTGAAGGGCATTAAAACCATTCAGAACTGTGAGTGGACAAAAATCAACAATTTCATAAAAACGAATTTCATAAAGAGATATTAATGCCCTTCACTAAAAAGTATGCATGCATCGTAAAATCAGTAATCAAAACATATACTCAATAAACCATTAGGGTCGTAGCCCAAAAACCATAACTCAAAACCAAGTGTGGGAACTTAACCCAAAACTGTAGAGTACCAAAATCCGAAATTCCAAAACCAAGTGGGCCACTTCCCAAATCCACAACACAAAATCCACAAAGACAGAAATATCATTTCATGATTTCAACAATCCATATTTACCACATAACCATCCTCGGTATCCCAGATGCCTAGCATCCCAGAAGTTATATCTCACGGTAATAAGCAACGCGTGCTACTCGGGGTCTCTCTGGGTCAATATCTCTGACATCCCAGATGTCTGACGTCCTAGACGTCTAATCATAGCATTCCTGCTCTAGAGTCACTATACGGTCCGGTAACTCCTTATAATGACCCCTTGCAGGCAATGCACCGTGACTTCCCTAGTGTCCCAGACACCTGGAGGAGGCCATCACATGTACTCGTATCAAGATGGAATATGGAAAACAATTTTACAAGTCATTTCAAAACATCTCAATGGGCCCTACCCGAAATCTCCATAAAACATCATAAATCCATTTAGGGTCCCCGACCCGAAATCACGTTTATGAAACATAGGGTCCCAGACCCGAAATCACATTTATAAAACTCAACTGGGCCTCATGCCCGATTTTGGAAACCACTGGGCCCCCAGCCCTATCACAAGACTCAAAAGGGTCTCAGCCCGATTTCGTAAACCAACTGGGCCCCTGGCCCGATCACATAATTCAAATGGGTCTCGTGCCCAAATTCATCTTTCCAAAACCAAAACCATGCCACATAATCATTATTTAATTCACATTCACATATCAATAGTATAAACTCGTAAACCTCGAAATACGTGCAATCCTATAATCCACCAATGCCACAATCATCATCATAGAAATCACGTATGTAAAACATATAAAATAGTTATTAATGCATCACAATTTAGAAAACGAAGTCCACTCATAGACCGTCCTACGCTGCCACCTCGATAAGCGTGCCATAAGCATTTCTAGGCCTCATCACTATCACCGGGACTCCCAAACCTGTCCAAATAGCACTAGAGGGTTACAAACCTCTTCATTAACCCCCTATTAATGCCCCGTAATTTTCCCAAATTTTTAACTATTTTTAAACTAGATTCAAAACCTTCGGACACCCCGAAACATATCGAAACGGTGTCCGATCGACACGAAACCAGTCCCAAAATGTTCGTTACATCAAATAGATTAAAAGTCATGCTGACAACATCCCCAAAATACCCTCCACGTGCCGCTGCAAGCGGCTGCGCGTGAAGCCCACGCGCGGCAGCACTATTCATCGCCAAGCTTGGGTGAACCTGGTTCACCTGGTTTTCTGGTTTGATCGAACCGACGAACCGATCTGGCCGGTTCTCAGCCAATATCCAACCATTTTCCATTCTTTTAATTCGTATAGGTTCCTAATCTCCTTCCCTATCGATTTACCTCCTTAAAACTCAAGAAAAACAATCAAAACAAACCTTCAAAGATCGACCATGGCGATGGTCCCTGCAACTAACTTCTGCCGTCAACTCCAACCATCCCAGCCTTTGAAAACAATCCCAATCAAGTCGCCTTGGTCCCTAGGTCTTAATAGAATCGAAAGGAACTCAAAACGTCAACCCAAAACTCAGCTTTAAATTTCAAAAATGAAAGTGGGTTCTCGGGACCGTCGTGGTCTGTCGGGACGGGTCGTTACAGGAAGTTATGCCCAGGTTTTTGGAAATCGACGATTCGTCGTGTTTCTGAGCTCCTTCTCGACTCCTTTGGGACTTGGGGTCAGAAACAGACACAGGGGACTGGTTTTCGAAGCTCGAAGTGAGCTGGGCACGGCGGGGACGGCGGTGCCCGTAACCCGGTTCGAAACCAAAAATGGTGAACGGGTTTTGGATGGGTTTTGGACGTTGGATTTGATCCTATGGTGTTCTCTGAGCATAAACGAATCTTGTGGATGTGAATTTGGGGCTCGAGGCGGCCGGAATCGGGAGGAAGGACGATCGGAAATTCTGAGCTTCGGGTTTGAGTTCAGAGGTATGATTCGTGACGTTACTTTTGGTTTTTGATTCCACAGAACTGTTGGTTGAACTCAGACGGTCTTGCAGGTGAAAACCCCGTCCAAAATGATCCAGTATCGACGGAGAACCAGTCGGGTTGGCCCGCGGGTCACGGCGACCCGTTTACCAGTCGTTCGGGTTGAACGACGGTGAACAGTACCCGGCGCGTGGGTTTCACGCGCAGGGAGTTCAACCGGCGCGTGGGGGCGCGTGTGAGGTATTTTTGGGAAACTTCTAACATGACTTTTGTCCTATACAATGTAACGAACATTTTAGCGTTGGTTTCGTGTCGATCGGATCGCGTTTCGTTATTGTTCGGGATGTCCGAAGGTTTTAAATCCAGTTTAAAAATATTTAAAAATTCGGGAAAATTACGGGACTTGAATAGGATGTTAATGATGAGGTTAGTGATCCTCTAAATTGATTTGAACAGGATTGGGAGTCCCGGTGTTAGTGATGTGGCCTGGGAAGGCCTATGGTACGCGTATCGAGGCGCTCGGTTAAACGGTCTGTGAGTGGACATTGGTTTTATAAATTCGATGCATGCATAACTGTTTTATGATTGTTATGGTTATGATTAAATGATTTACTTTGGATATCGGTGAATTTAAATGATTTCACGCATTTCGAGGCGATTTACGTATTTTCACGTAGACCGAGGTTTTCTGAATTTGCACCGATTTCCATAAATGTGGTTGGATATGATTTCATGAAACGGTTACGAACTTGAATAAAGTAAAATCGGGCCAGGGGCCCAGTTGAACTATGAAATCGGGCCAGGGGCCCAGTTAACATGTGGATCGGGCCAGGGGCCCAGTTAACTTGTGAAATCGGGCCAGGGGCCCAGTTGATTTCTACATGTGATTGCGGGTCGGGGACCCTAAAATGGAATTGAATAAATGTTTTCTGGTTTACATTTTATATATGTTCACATGCTGGAATCAATAAATGGTTTTGATGATATTTCGGTTATGGCACGTTTCACGGTATTTGGGCATGAGACCCGTTTGATGAAACGTAACGATCGTTTCGGATTTTACCTATGTATACCTATATGTTTTGCATGTGGATATCAATAAAATGTATTTAGTACTGCACTGTATAGATCCTTCCATATTATATTGTCTCCTCCGGCGAGGTACCCCGGAGAGGTCACGGGCGTCTAGTACGTCCAGCGTCTATGACGCTAAGCATCAGGTGATGCTGTACCCGAACAGGGTTCGGGGATTTAACTCGGAAAATTGAGACCCGAGTGGCACGCGTAGCCTTGTGATTGTGACCTTATTGACGTCAGGGACGTCAGACATCAGGGATGTCGGATTGGAGTGTATAGTGCAGTGGCTAAAATAATGGTTATGGTTTATATTATATGCCTTATGGTTCATATTACTGGATTTATGAAATAACTCTTGGATTTACTTTTGGAAATTGAGGCTATGCTTTGGTTTCCGGGCTAAGGCCCTAATGGTTATTTCTAAATAAATATGGGATTATTGGTTTTGGTGCATGCATATGATTTTACTGAGGGGCATAAATGTCTTATAAATGTTTTAAGCAGACTTGTTTATTTTCGTCCACTCACAGCTTTTGTTTTCAATGCCCTTCAGGTTGATTCCGGATACGACTGCAGCAGAGATTTGAGCATCGCACACCTCCTCCATCGATCCTTACGCACTCTGGAAGCCCGTTTAGGCAATGGCAATCGGTTATCCCTTGTCTGGCGCCTCTTGTCAGACGGGAGCACGTCACATTCCATGGTAATCCCGGGGGGATTGGGATGGGTCGTGTCAAGTGGTATCAGAGCAGGTTTTGCTCTTTTGTGCGCGAAGGACGAGGGTGTGATGTCTCTTTGGGCTGCAGTTCCGTTGTCAACCTGATAGATAGTTTTGGGTTGTATGGTGGATTGGGTGTGTTTGGCCCGATACGCCGTGCATTGTTGCGATTCAACCCAAGTGGTGTTGTATACGATTAACTGGTAATGTGGGACCGTCGGTTCGGTCATGTGATGATGGATTGTTGTGCCACTGGGCACAGCTAGGTTCAGTGAACCCCATTTGATTGGAAATGCGAAACTCAGTTGAGTATTGGTCTAAGTTTTGGACCCTAGTAGTGTTGGCTAGTGTATGGGGGTTGGTGCATCGGAGTTAGCCGATGACCTTCGTGGTGGAACCCACGATGGAACCCATGTTGAGTTGACGATTGGATTGGATTGGACGTCTATGCGATGTCAGGACCGCGGGGTCGGTCAGGTTGTGGATTTTACTGCAGAAGGCAGTTGGGTTCGGTGGAACCCTAGGGTGTGATCTTGGAACCCTAATTTATAATCGATGGACCGTAAAGTGAACTTTAAATGAGAACTTGTGTAGCGGCGAGCGGCTGAGGTCGTGGATGACCATGTGGATGACTCTAGTGAGTCTAGTCAGGATTATGGGATTCGATCCACGGATGCGGTTACGAGATATGATGTGGATTCCCGTTTCGGATCGAATATTAGTGTGATGTGTGGATACGGATCTTGACAACGATGACTGTTGGTCGACAGTTGTGTCGAGATGACTGGCTATCGAGAGTATTTAGTGTGGCTTTCACACTTGGGGATCAGGGGATGTTCAGGGAACGTCCATTATCCTGATGTGCCAGTGGTCAAATTGGAGGTACCCATAGTCCTGGGGTACGAGTGGTGTTACGGGATCGTCGCTCGGAATGAACGGAGATCCAGGGTAACAACTTTGCACACTGTGTGCTAGCATGGATGTTCGTGTGCTAGCATGGGTGTTCGTGTGCTATGTATGGATGTTGGTATGGTGATACCTATATGCCAATACTAGTATGGATGCCTGTGTGCTGATACTGGTATTGATGATGGTGCGTTGGTGCTGGTACTAGCGCTGGTGCAGGTGACAGTAATTGTGATGACGATGAGCCACCAGTTGGGGTGTGACTCTGTCATGATGAACAGATGATTGGTATCTGCGACTCAGTGGTGGTTGAGTCTTGGACTGGTTGGGATCCAGTGGAGGTTGTGTCGTGTTGGGATAAGTCCTAACAGATATATGATGACAAGTGATGAATGGATCAAAGGTATGATTGAAAATTTGGGGGAATCTTGGGATGCTGTCCCCTAGGTCATGTGTATTGGCGGACTTGGGGAGTTGTGGTCAACTCCGAGATTGGTAGGATTGTTTACTTCTTATATCCCCATGAAGTACAAGGAAATTATTGAAATTGGAAAAGTCGGGGAAACCATTCGTGGTATTGATGTGGGATTTTGTGATTGCGAATCACTTGGAACCTGAGGATTTAACCTGTTTAGGTTGTGATGTGAGACGAAGGCAGTATGGTATGCACATCCAGGCAGAGTCGAGGACATTTCCGTTCGGAATCGGGGTGTGTGCGTACGTGAGTATTGGCGGACGTGAGGTCCGAGTAATGAATTGATTTTGGACACGTGGTGGTCCAAGTGAGGTATGGACGTGGGCAGTCCAGTGGTTGGACTTGACATCTCATTGGGAGCATGTCTGTTTCCAACATGGTTGGAACTCCCGTTTCGGGGAGAGTTGTGATTGGGAGACGAGAGGAGTGCTCGTTTCCGCATCAGTGATTGGTATTCCGAAGTCATTAGGGTTGACTTCATATTTCCTGTCGTGGCAGATGATGATTGTTGCTACCAGTACGTTGAGTGTGTATTGGTTGGTGGACCCATGTTTGGCTTGGGGTCATTGGACACAAGAAGTTGTGTATGATTGTGGATTTGGTGGGAAATGCGAGGTCATCTTTCCACCAAGGGAAATTTGGCGAAGGATTCAATTGAAGGTGTAAGACCCTACGATCAGCTTTCAGATGGATTGTTAGCTATGTGGACATGTGTGGATCCTAGGTGGATCTGATTTGCGATGTTGTCGACTTTGGTCGATGTGACGATCTAGGATCGTGATATTACTTGTCGGGTGACGTAGCGATGGATATGGTTTGTGATCTTGATGATCCAGATGGGTGGAGAGTTTATCACTCTTACCATGGTATGTGAGTCGTAAATGACGGGACTAAACTTCTTTTCGGAGTGAAGTCCATATGGTTGTTACTCGGTTGAGTAGGTTTCCGAAGTGGTCGGATTTTGTCAACCTCTGACGTGTGGATATTGGGATTGGCTTCCCTATGAAGTCAATCGAGTGTTTCGGACAGGCAACCGATAGGTTCGGTTTTGTTACGTCTTGGTGGACGTAAACGAGATTTTGGGGTTTGGAATCGAATTTCTGGGTGACGATTCAGGATTCGATTGCGAAGCTCGAAAATGGATTACTGGATTTGGGTGCGGAATGGTTATTCCAATGCTAGCTTACGGAATAATGATTTCGGATTCGGATTTGGAAATGGATTAAAAATGTGATGTTTGGGTTTGGATTCGGAATTTCTTACGAAATTGCGGATTCGGATTCGGAATTGGAACTAGATGACGGGTGGAGTTCGTTTTGTCTCATGTTGGTTTGGGCAAATGTACTCCATTACTAGAACGTGTTTGGCTATGACCTGGGTGGCTATAGTCAGATTGATGGATTGAGGTACGTACAGGGTACGAGGATTGATACTGGTTAGGCTGAGTGGTGCCTAATGGCGGTACATGGGACGTACCAGTGGTGTGTAACTAAGGTGTTGGTAATCGGATTGGTTCTGATATCATTTGTTTGGCTGTATTGTGGACTGGACATTGGATACTGTGCGCTGGGCAGATTGATCTTGTCGGGTTCAGTGATTTTATGAGCAGGTGCTCTTAGCCATGGTTGGCTTGTGGAACCCCGGTATTGAGATATGTGTTCACTGCTGGACTGGTATTCAATGTGTTCCAGTTGCGCCACTTGATTGGGTTAATTGACGGTATACGTACACTCTGGATGAGTGAATTGGTGGTCAGAGTAACCACGAGTAGCCTTGTGTGACTTGATCACACCGTGATTTCCCAGCGTCTCGGTTCGCTGAGGGAGTCGGCGATTATGGACATTGAGATTAATTGGTGTCGCAGGATTGGGCTTGCCCTGCGAATTGAGATCATGTGGTTGATCTTGCGCTACATCGAGAGTGATGTAGTACGTGGTGTTGTCACGGACAGACAGATGGTTGGGGCTTTACTAGGGTGGTAAAGCTTAGTGGTGACAGTTTGACTGATGGTGTCAGCATGGACTGACAAATGAGATTTGGTGACTCCCAACGGGAGCAAATGTAAGGATTTATTGATAATGGAAAGGAGCCATCTAGCTGAAGGAGTCAGCTAAATGGTTAGGCGATTTTATCGCGGATCAGGTGATCATTTCCACTCGAGGTGGTCGAGTGTTGTTGCTATTATGACGTATGACTGAGATGGTATGTCTGGGTACAGCCGAGGCTGGTGTTGACCCAGTGTGTGGGTGTACAAGTGTACACAGATGTGAGGTCGAATTGTTTTCCACAAGGTGGTTGTGGAATAAGGATATTGGTAATTTCGAGGACGAAATTCTTTAAGGAGGGAAGGTTGTAACGACCCGTCCCGAATATCGGGATTTAATAATATTTAATTGTGATTTACTAATCTGGGATTAGTTGGGCGATTTCGGACGAATTGTGCAAAATGACCGTTTTGCCCCTGGGTGTGGGCAAAACGTTGACTTTTAAATCGGATGGTCAAATGGACTTTGACCGATGACCGTGACATAGTTCGGGACGTCACGAGTTCATAGACAGGTGGCACATTCGATTCCGACGTTCGTGGTGAAAGTTATGATGTACGGAAGTCCAGGGGCATTTTCGTAATTTGGACGATGTATGGGCAAATGTTGACTTTTTGACCAGGATGTCCGATGGCCGAGGGCCAAGGACCGTTACGTAGGTTTCGTCGATGCGAATCCAACGACAGGCGGCACGCCGAAATCGGAGATTCGACGACGAAGTTATGGGTCACGAAAGTTTGGTTTCGTTATGCACGCATTACGAGGCGTGGACACGTGGCGTTCTCTAATTGGTCTGAATTTCTGAGTGGGACACGTGGACCACTAACCTTTAATTATTGGGATCAGATCTGGATTGGTCAGATTGATTAAATTATTGGATTAAAAAATATAAAGTATTCCCACTTATTGCATCTTTTGATCTGGACCCTTAATCTCAATGGTGAGATTGAATCTGGACCATCCATTTTTCCTTATCATCTCCCTTCCCATATTATATTTGCTTACCCAGTGCACAACCATTCGAACCGTGCACCAAAACCTTCACACATCTCCTCTGTGCACATGTGTGGGTCACTTAGATTGTGAGAACCAGCGGGAGGCGGCAGGACGTCGGCGGCGACCGCGGTGGTCCACGGCGGCCGTGTTAACCCGAGGAGGAAGTTATGCCCAGGTTTTTGGAAATCGACGATTCGTCGTGTTTCTGAGCTCCTTCTCGACTCCTTTGGGACTTGGGGTCAGAAACAGACACAGGGGACTGGTTTTCGAAGCTCGAAGTGAGCTGGGCACGGCGGGGACGGCGGTGCCCGTAACCCGGTTCGAAACCAAAAATGGTGAACGGGTTTTGGATGGGTTTTGGACGTTGGATTTGATCCTATGGTGTTCTCTGAGCATAAACGAATCTTGTGGATGTGAATTTGGGGCTCGAGGCGGCCGGAATCGGGAGGAAGGACGATCGGAAATTCTGAGCTTCGGGTTTGAGTTCAGAGGTATGATTCGTGACGTTACTTTTGGTTTTTGATTCCACAGAACTGTTGGTTGAACTCAGACGGTCTTGCAGGTGAAAACCCCGTCCAAAATGATCCAGTATCGACGGAGAACCAGTCGGGTTGGCCCGCGGGTCACGGCGACCCGTTTACCAGTCGTTCGGGTTGAACGACGGTGAACAGTACCCGGCGCGTGGGTTTCACGCGCAGGGAGTTCAACCGGCGCGTGGGGGCGCGTGTGAGGTATTTTTGGGAAACTTCCAACATGACTTTTGTCCTATACAATGTAACGAACATTTTAGCGTTGGTTTCGTGTCGATCGGATCGCGTTTCGTTATTGTTCGGGATGTCCGAAGGTTTTAAATCCAGTTTAAAAATATTTAAAAATTCGGGAAAATTACGGGACTTGAATAGGATGTTAATGATGAGGTTAGTGATCCTCTAAATTGATTTGAACAGGATTGGGAGTCCCGGTGTTAGTGATGTGGCCTGGGAAGGCCTATGGTACGCGTATCGAGGCGCTCGGTTAAACGGTCTGTGAGTGGACATTGGTTTTATAAATTCGATGCATGCATAACTGTTTTATGATTGTTATGGTTATGATTAAATGATTTACTTTGGATATCGGTGAATTTAAATGATTTCACGCATTTCGAGGCGATTTACGTATTTTCACGTAGACCGAGGTTTTCTGAATTTGCACCGATTTCCATAAATGTGGTTGGATATGATTTCATGAAACGGTTACGAACTTGAATAAAGTAAAATCGGGCCAGGGGCCCAGTTGAACTATGAAATCGGGCCAGGGGCCCAGTTAACATGTGGATCGGGCCAGGGGCCCAGTTAACTTGTGAAATCGGGCCAGGGGCCCAGTTGATTTCTACATGTGATTGCGGGTCGGGGACCCTAAAATGGAATTGAATAAATGTTTTCTGGTTTACATTTTATATATGTTCACATGCTGGAATCAATAAATGGTTTTGATGATATTTCGGTTATGGCACGTTTCACGGTATTTGGGCATGAGACCCGTTTGATGAAACGTAACGATCGTTTCGGATTTTACCTATGTATACCTATATGTTTTGCATGTGGATATCAATAAAATGTATTTAGTACTGCACTGTATAGATCCTTCCATATTATATTGTCTCCTCCGGCGAGGTACCCCGGAGAGGTCACGGGCGTCTAGTACGTCCAGCGTCTATGACGCTAAGCATCAGGTGATGCTGTACCCGAACAGGGTTCGGGGATTTAACTCGGAAAATTGAGACCCGAGTGGCACGCGTAGCCTTGTGATTGTGACCTTATTGACGTCAGGGACGTCAGACATCAGGGATGTCGGATTGGAGTGTATAGTGCAGTGGCTAAAATAATGGTTATGGTTTATATTATATGCCTTATGGTTCATATTACTGGATTTATGAAATAACTCTTGGATTTACTTTTGGAAATTGAGGCTATGCTTTGGTTTCCGGGCTAAGGCCCTAATGGTTATTTCTAAATAAATATGGGATTATTGGTTTTGGTGCATGCATATGATTTTACTGAGGGGCATAAATGTCTTATAAATGTTTTAAGCAGACTTGTTTATTTTCGTCCACTCACAGCTTTTGTTTTCAATGCCCTTCAGGTTGATTCCGGATACGACTGCAGCAGAGATTTGAGCATCGCACACCTCCTCCATCGATCCTTACGCACTCTGGAAGCCCGTTTAGGCAATGGCAATCGGTTATCCCTTGTCTGGCGCCTCTTGTCAGACGGGAGCACGTCACATTCCATGGTAATCCCGGGGGGATTGGGATGGGTCGTGTCACTGGGCCCAAAACTAACAATATCCTGTTGGAGAATGTCGGGTCGTGACAGTGGAGTTGGTGGATTATCGGCTACTCATGACGGTTAGTTGAGTGTGTTATTGGATGTTGAGTCAATTTGTTTGTAAAAACCCGTCCCGAATTATCGGGATTAATTAAGAATTAATGACGGATTAGCGAGACTAATCGGGGATTAGCCGAGGATTGACAGATGTTCAGGGTGAAATTACGATTTTACCCCTGAACGAGGATAAAAAGTTAACTTTTGACCCAGGAGGTCTGATGCACAAGAGTCGAGGATCGTTACGTAGATCGTGTTGATACGAGTTCGTAGACAAGCGGCACATCGAAATCAGACGTTCGACAGAAAAGTTATGGTTCACGGAAGTTCCGAGGTACTATTTATGGTGGCACGTTTTACGAGGTAAAAGTGGACTTTTGCCTTGAGTGGGGCCCAGATATTTTCCCCATGTCAATGGATGAGTGACCAAGTGTCACCCATCCATTGCTTCCCATAAATAGATGCATGCATATCCCCATTTCAATTTCAACGGGTTTTTACCCGATCTCATTCATACCCTCACCACAAACCACCCCTTCCCCTTATTGATTGACCGAGGGCCTTGAGAGACTGAGACTGAGGTTGTGATTGATGAGGATGGTGGTTGGGTGTCGTCTAAGCCGCCGTGGACGGCGGAGGGACAGCAAACCGCGCAGGTACGGTTTTATGTTCAAATTTCAGTTTTGTGATTTCAACGTTAGGGGCTATTTTTGATGATTGGGGAAGGTTTATTAGGTTTGTATGGACGTTTTGAAGTGGTTTTGGATGGTGGGAAGTGGTTGTGCAGCCCAGGCATGGGACTGGACGTTTCGACCGTGAGAGGGAAAATTGAACCAATAGGTTCTAGGTAGTTTTTCATGGTTTTGATCAAGTAGGATGATAGGAAATGAAAAGAGGAAAGGATTGGAATTGGAAGGATCGAAATCGGACTAAAAATGAGAGAGTAATGGGGCTGAACCAGTTCCACCGGTCCGATCGGACCGAAAATCAGCAGACCGGTTTGGACCCGGTCTGCCAAAGGTTGAAGATGACTGTGCAAAACGCGTGAAGCCCACGCACAGGGCCCTTTGGGAGGCGCGTAGGGAGGATTTTGGGGATGTTTTCAACATGTGAAATTATCCTTTCGATATAACGAACATTTTGGGACTGGTTTCGAGTCGATCGGACATCGTTTCGATATAGTTCGGGGTGTCCGAAGGTTTAGGATCGAGTTTTAAAATAGTTAAAAATTCGGAAAAATTACGGGGCTTCAATGAGAGGTTAATGAGGTTGTTAGTAACCCTCTGAAAGGATTTGGACAGGTTTGGGAGTCCCAGTGACGGTGATTAGCCAAGATAGGCGTATGGTGCGCGTATCGAGGCGCAACTTTAGACGGTCTGTGAGTGGACCTTACTTTCTAAATTGATGCATGCATAAATATTTTATACGTGTTTTAATACATGTTTTGAGATTCCATGAGTGCACATGATTTCAATATGATTTATAGGGCATTTTCAGAGGAAAATGTGTTAGTGCACGTAGTTCGAGATTTATGTTTTATATGATGTTTGGGCTTCGACCAAGTGTACTACGTGCACATTTTTTACAGTGTTTATATGTGATTCCGAAGGTTTCACGGAGAGGCGTGAAACCGAGGAACTGATTTACAGTTTGAGGATTTCACGGGGATGCGTGAAATCGAGATTCGGGCACGAGTCCCAATCAAAAGACTAGTGGGTGGTATGGGATGTGACTCATAGAGAGTGATTGTTGTTGGTTTTATCCCCTATTTGATGATTTTTTTTATTTCGAAGTTAAGTTCTAAGATAATTTTGGAACTTCGTTTAGGGTGTTAGACGGGAGTAGGATTGAACACGGATTTTCGAGGTATTTTTCGAGATGGGTCATGTTATGCTAAAATAATACCCTCAAAATTTTATGTATTAAATAGTCGGATAATTAAAAATATTGAAAAGTGTAATAATAATAGTACTAACTAGTAGGAAGACCAGCGCGTTGCCGCGTGACTATCAAATTAATATAATAAATTTTTACATATCAAAACATCATTATTTACATCAAAAAATGATTATTTATATCAAAAGATAAATAATTACATTTGTAACCGTGATTAATAAATATGGTTCTTTACAGAAGAAGGAAAAAAAAAGAGGGGGGCTAAACAAATCACTGTAGATGAACAGTGATTTGCCAATTCTCCTTTAGTATAGTTATAATAATAATAATTTGTAATTATAATAAAAATAAAATAAATAATAATGTAATAAATAGTAATAATAATACATCAGTAATTAATTAAAATAAATAATAATATATATAATTAATATTTATGGTATAAATATTTCTTGGGAGGAGGAGAGCTTTCTCTTTGCATCTCTTATCTCAAGGCCTCGCCGACGCCAAGTTCAAGAGAAAACTCAAACCTGCCTCCAAAGGTTCAGCCTTTTAGCTTGCTTTTCCTGTACTTTTTAACGTTTTCATTTTGGGCATGTTCGGTTGTTTTCCAAGAAAGGAATAGGAAAAGGAATAGGAAAAGGAAAAGGAATTTGGAATTTTGGTTTTTGTTTTTCCGTTCTTAGTTGTTATTGCTAGAAATAGAAAGCTTTAGTTTGGATTATGGGGCGTTTGTGGTTCTCTAGTAATGTATGAGTTCTATGAGATAAGAGATGCAAGAGAAGCTGAGAGAAAGCTCTCCTCCTCCCAAGTTTAGAAATTGTAATTAGGATTGCTCTGCCGGTGGAGGAATTTTTGGGCTTGGGATAGGGAGAGCTTGGAGTAGAAGTCATGGAAGTAAGTATGGAGAATTTTCAAGGGGTTGAGTTGGAGTTTCAGATGAGAGAGGAAGATGATGAACAGTGTTTAAGGGTATTTAAGGAAAGAAATAATAATTTGAACTGTGTCAAAGACGAAATATGTTAAATAGTGCAACAGACCTAACATTGCACCCATTTCTAGTGCAAAATTGAACTAATTTTTATTCTTGATGCGTTTTGAGATACAGTAACGCGTTACTGATGCATCTATAGTAAAAAGCCAACAATAAATGGAGTAATTTCTAGGGTATATATCTCCTTCCAATTATCTTTCATTATTGAAGTCAGAAATCTTAAGTACGCCTTTATTTTCAATAATGACACACGTGCTTCACATCAATAACAATAATATGACGCTCCTTCATTTAGCTCCTCCTCCTCCTCGCCTTTCCCCAGAACGAGATTGGATCTTTTTGGCTCAGCTGCCTCTTCATTGATGAGATCAGGCGATGGCTCAGCTGCCTTTTGCCCACAAAGTCGTACACCAACTTCCATCTTTAGTGTAGGACGAAATGTGAGAGAGAGGGAGAGAGAGAGAGAAAGAAAGAGAGAGATGAAAGAAAATATAATAAAATGAACAAAGTGTCTAAATTATCCTTACTAATTTTGTAATATTAGTGTCACGTCATTAAAATTAACGGTGTTAATAACTTTGACTGACATATGGTGCAACGGTATTGATGGTGTAACCGTTCCTAGTGAAATTGAAGCAAATTTCTATCCTTTGTGCATTTTGAGATTTCGTGGCGTGTTGGTAGTGCACTCAACGTAATAAGTCTGAAAACAATTATGAAGTATAAAGTACACTAAGTACGATCTACCAAATCTACCAGTGGTCCAGAACGCAAACGTGGATGAGTAGCATGTGACTACTATCTGCTTCTTCTCTTATCTTATGTATTATATACACCACAGAGCAGCGGGCAGTAGTAAAAAGTCGGGAGATGGTGATTTCAAAGCTTTCTTCCTTTTGCCATGGCGGCAAGCTGCTTCTACTTGTAACTCTACTCATTTCACTGCTCTGTTCACACTCCAAACCGGTTAAGTTTCTTCCCGGCTTCCAGACACCTCTTCCTTTCCAGCTCGAAACCAGGTACGTTTGTGTTAATTTCGATATTAATATCTGTTAATATTAATGTTATTTTCTTTTGTACGGTGCATAATGATTAGTTGCGAAGTGTTTATCAATCTGATGATGGAAACCGGCTACTTTTTTTTTATAATTGAATTGCTAGCTACGTGGGAGTAGGGGAAGCAGAGGAGGTGCAGCTGTTCTACTACTTTGTTAAGTCAGAGAGGAAGCCTGAAGAGGATCCTCTATTGCTTTGGCTCACTGGTGGTCCTGGTTGCTCTGGATTAACTGGCCTTTTGTTTGAATTTGGTAACATTAATCATTTATACCCCCATTTTTATTTTATTTTTGATAATTATTCAACTTCAATTTGATACTTCGAAGCTTATCATTCTTCATTTTGTAGGTCCACTAAAATTTGAAATTAAGCAGTACAATGGGAGTATACCTACCTTAATCTTAAATCCACACTCATGGACAAAGGTGATCAAATGTGCTCTACGGTCTAAAGTGTCTCAAAATTCTTCAAAAGAAGATTTTACTTGAGTTTTTTTACTTACGGGAGCTTCTATTGGCACTTGTAAAAGAGTCATCATTGGAGGAATGCATGACGACTGTTATGAAATACGGCTAAGTAAATACCCTTGATTAATTATTTGATTCTTGAATGGCAGATATCTAGCATAATTTTCTTAGATTCCCCATTTGGTACTGGATTTTCCTATGCAAACAGTTCATATGCTTCTCAGCGGAGTGATTCAGAACAAGTGCAACACGCCCTCCAATTCTTAAGGAAGGTATATGCAAATTACTTTAACAGAACTAATGATCTGATATAAGTATGTCTTTAAAGAACTGCTCCGGAACTTCAGTTTTGGTTCTTTCACTTCTTCTTATTCTTCCTAAAATTGTTCAATTCCAATTTGTAGTGGTTGGTTGATCACCCAGAGTTCATGTCGAATCCGTTCTATGTCGGTGGGGATTCATATGCTGGCATTCCTGTTCCTGCTCTTGCTCAACAAATCTCAGATGGTATGCTCAAAATTGCAAATTCCAATTTCGAGTTCATGTTTGTTCGTAAAAATGTTAGAAATGTTCAAATGCAGGCAATGAAGAAGGAATCAAACCGCTGATAAATCTGCAGGTTATATGCTTTACTCTCCTTTTATGATTCCGTTCTATTTTCAGCATAATAACACCGACTTCTTTTGGAAGAACTACGCACCTACTTAATGGTTATGTTGGGGACGATATCTATGTTATCAGGGATTGAAATATCGGACTATACAGCCGGAAAATTGATATATGTGTTATGTTTGGGAGGAGCGACACATAAGAGGAGGGTAAGGAAAATCTTCCCAAAAAATCAATGATATCGGCGGAAATCGGCGAATATCGCCGATTTTGGTCGATATCAGCGATTTTCCCATTCGGGCGATAGTCGCCAACGCCCAAACTCAAAATTCAAAACCAAAATAATCCGCGGATGAACATAAAAGGGGGAAAATTATTCAAGCCTACAAATTACAATTATTTGAACCTCACTCCTCTAGGATTCACGGATGAACAGCTACCAAATTTGGAAAAAATTAAAAACCTCAAACACTCACTTCACTCAACCAATCTACAAATTGCAGCAATAAGAAATTGAGAGAGAAAATAGTCGAATTCAAGAGAAAAAAAAAATTGGGGCAAACCTCCCTTGACCTCGAAGCACAATTGGACTCCTCCTCAAATCTGTCGTCGCGACGGCCGAACCTCCTCTCCAGAGAACCTCGGCTGCACAGCACTCCTCAACCCGAAGACGGCTCCTTCTCGATCGACCCTCGACGACACGACGGCTACTCTCAGCCTCCTGCTCAACCCTCGACGACGACCGCTCCATCCCTCACGACCGCCTCGTCTCTTCTCGCCTCTCCTAGTCTCGCCGCCCTACTCACAGCCGCCTCCCTCTTCTCACTGTCTCACCCACCAGACGACAACAGACGACTAGGGCTAGGGGGAGAATTTTCCAAACTCCTCTCCAGCCTTCCACAGATCGATCGATCTCTCTCAAACAAACCCCTGTTTATTTTAAGTGTTAAATGCGTGTAGTGAAACTAATACGACTGCTTTTAAATTAATTTGCTCTTTAATTTGTTTTTGGGTCAAATAATGTTTTGTTTTTCCTTCACCCTTTTTTTCCTATTTAACCTTCTTTTTTTCAAAATTCCAAATTGATTATTTGGTAAAGTATATTTTAGTAATATATATTTTAAATTTTTAATATAAAATATGAATTGCCTCACATATTTGGTAATATATGTTTGAGTTTAGAATATATGTTTTATTTTAGAATATATATTTTAATTTAGAACATATATTTTAATTTAGAATACATATTTAATGTAAAAAATGGCTTAACAACTCACATATTTGGTAATACATGTTTTAATTTAGGATATATGCTTTAATTTAGAATATATGTTTTAATTTACTACATATGTTTTAATTTAGAATACATGTTTAATGTAAAAAATGGCTTAACTCACATATTTGGTAATATATGTTTTAATGGATATATGTTTTAATTGAAATAATTAAAATAACGCGATTAAAATTGGAGACCAATCCAATTTTCAATCTGGTAGACACTCTACTTGTTTTTAATGAAATTCAATGTGTAAAGTATTCATAGTGCAACATTATCAATAAAATTATGTTTTATTTTAAGTTTATCTTTAATGTTTTCTACTGTTAGTTATCGTCAGATTTATATACTATCATATTATTCATCATATATTTATTATATCAAAATCATTTTATAGTTTTATTAATCCTATATAACTATTATTGGGTACTTAAATTTTTCCCAAACTTTCATTCTAAATTTTCAACTTTTAGACCGAATTTCCATCATTTTTGTTGACCGTAAACGATATCGATATCAATAACGATATTTGGAGCGAAATTTCCGTATATTCGACTCGCGATATATCCGTCGATATCGATATTTTCATCCTTGGTTATACTATTGAGCCAATCTCTCTTAAATCTTAGCACATATTGTTTCAGGGTTACTTGGAAGGGAACCCATGGACAGTGCCATCAGATGACTCTAATTCACAAATCCCATTTGCTCATGGAATGGGAATCATTCCTGGCGACATATTTGAGGTACTGATTAAACCAATATCAAATTAAAATGTAGAATAAATTAATATGTACTTCCTAATTATTAATTATAGTCCATCTTCTATATTTGCATATCCAGTCCTTGAAAAGAAGTTGCAGAGGAGATTATCAAAACATCGACCCCAAAAATTCGGAGTGTCTGAAAAATAAGATGGTTTTTGACAGGGTACGTAAAATCCCACCCTAGCTGTAATGAATTTTATAAACTTTCCTTAATTTTTGTAGTTCTGATTTCATTTTGTTCGTGTATTGCATATACAGAGTGTGTCAGAAATTAATTGGGCACATGTTTTGGAACCGTCTTGCAATCTTGAAACCCCAAAGCCTCCCTTTCCAGTGCATATGCATGGAGGAAGAAGGTATTTGAATGACGAGGTCCACGACTTTAGTCACTTGTCATTTCCTCTAGGGTGTCGGGTAATCTCCAACGGTCTTTTACTCTCTTTGTACTAGTTTTTTTTATACAAAGGAGGAATTGTTGGGTGCAACTGTTGTATAAAACTTCTCTCTCCGGTCACTTAACTAGCATGTCAGATTGTTGGAGGTCGAATGTGGGAGAGGAGTTGTATTAAAGTTGTACCCAATGTTTCTTTTTTACGCGCTTTTTTTTGTTTTGTCAATTGAATACTTTATTATGTGAATTATGTATGGTTAATATTAATCTTCTTCCTAAGCAAGGTAGATCAATTTGAAGTGCTGAATTGTACTTTTTCGTTACTTTTCTGTGCAAACAGGATTATGGATATTTACTTTCACGATATTGGGCCAATGATCCTGGCGTCCGCAAAGCGCTTCACATTCGAAAGGTATATTATGATAGAGGTATCAAGTTTTTATATCTACAAAATTTGAAACTGAAGCTTAGAGTAGACTATCATTTCTCGTATATCTCTCGTCAACAGATAAAGGGTGAGATGGACTTTTTAATGCAGGGAAGTATAGGGAAATGGCAGCGATGCGATTACGATTTGCCATATGACCATGACATTCATACCAGCATTCAGTATCATGAAAAGCTTAGCGCTCATGGCAATTATCGCTCTTTAATATACAGGTCAGGAGTCGGGACTTTAAGGTCGCATATCATATGGTGTCTATGAATCTATGATAGGATTTGAATAGATAATTCATCATATTTAGAACATACTCAAATAAGAAATGAAGGTGTCAAAATCGAAGTAATTAGATAGATTAGTTGCAAGTCATTGATACATATCCCTACCATTTTTATGAGTATGTGTCATATTTCCTCCAAGCATCTTTTAACTGTAAGACTTACTCTTTTACTTGATTTAATTTCAGTGGAGACCAGGATATGTTGGTGCCATTCTTAGGTACACAGGCATGGATAAGATCTTTAAATTACTCCATTGTTGAAGACTGGAGATCATGGTTTCTCCAGGGCCAAGTTGCAGGGTACCATGCACTATATACTTGCATCCAATTAATATCTGTTTTAAATTTTGTAGTGTTTAGGGTTTAAATGGCTGTCTCCATTAAGCTAATGGGAGCTTGAATTTCTGGTTTATGGGATGCAGTTACACGAGGACGTATTCGAATCGGATGACATATGCTACCGTGAAGGCAAGAATATTTGTGTTGATTTTCCGCTCAACCAATCGGAATAGCATGGGAATTACTATGATTTAATATTTTTGAATGGACTTTATAGTTTTTGAATTTTTGTTTGGGTTTAATTTGCAAGCAGGGGGCAGGGCACACAGCTCCCGAGTATAAGCCTGAAGAATGCTTTGCTATGTACACAAGGTGGCTAGCAGGGGAACCTCTCTAATCATCTCCCACTGCAACAATCACAACTCTCCAGTGAGGCCGTCTTTGTAAAGCTCCACGTTGGAAATTTGATACATTAATGGCACGTTTACATATCGGGTACTAATTATTGCTTTGGTTTCTGATTATACCAGATGAACTGAATGTACCAGATAACAGTGATACAATACCATTTATGTTGCGAAACGTGTGAAAAATGAGATGAAGGCTTGAATCAGTATCTCAATTTCATTAGCTAACTAGGCTTGAATTAGTATCTCAATTTCATTAGCTAACTAACCCTTATATAGAACTAGAGTTAGGGTTTTGTACAAAATATAAGATTACCTATCTACTCCATTTACATATGACTAAACTACCCTTCATAATATTATATAAATAGTCATATACTTTGATACATTTACAACACTCTCTCTTAAATATTTCATGTAATAGTGCTGCTTGGCTACGCGCCTACATGCTGCCTCGTTAAAACCTTGTCAGTTAACAAAAACCCTGTAGGACAAAAATAATTCTGGTCGAAGGAAAAAGAGTAACGCGCATTGATCGTGATTGCATCGGGATCTCCGGAAGTAGTTGAAGTCGTCTCTTCTGAAACATTGGTAGATAGTCCATCTTTGAGATAGTATGCATTAAGGTTCCTACACCAAAACCTTGTTCGGTAAACCCAGTGGGAAAAACCCGTGGTCAAAGGGAAAAGATGAGCAAATACTTATGAGTCGAATCATGGCATCTTCAGGATGCATTATTAATGGGGTGACCATAATAAAATGTGTGTCTTGTTAAAACCTAGTCAGGTAACAAAACCCACTAGGAAAAAATAACCCTGGTCGTAGGATAAAAGAGTACACAATGATCATGTGAGTATGTTTCGGGATACTCAATATACTTTAGGATACTTGGTATGTTTCGGGATACTCCCCCTGATATCGACCCCCCCTGAAATTAAGAACTTGGTAGATCTGTCAATCTACACAAGTCAATACCATGAACATACTTATGGGATGTTGCATTAAGTGATGACTTGTTGTCTACTATAATGAAACTGGTTCTCATCTACTGGATGAAGGTAATATTGTCTTAGTAGATAATCTTATGTTCATTATTGGTGGAATACAGTTCACAAGTGCTTCGAATATGCCTCATAATGGCTCTTAGCCATATACATTCATGAGCTGCTTCTTGAAGAGTTAGAATCTTCGCATCATTCGAAGACGCATCAATAAGTGTTTGTTTCTTAGATCTTCAAGATATTGTTGTGTTCCCAATAATAAAGACATAACCAATTTGAGAACATACCATATGTGGGTCTGATAGGTAGCTTGCATCAGTATACATAATAAGGCAATGCATCATTCCGAGGATCAATGGGGTTTCATTCATTCCTCAATGCATATGGATAGAATAAGCTCATATCTCACATACCATTAAGGTATTGGAAAATGTCTTTCATGCCATTCTAAAGGCGGCGTGTTGGCGCAAGGCTAAATGTAGCTAGCAAGCTCACATCGAATGAAATGTCTAATCTAGTGATTTGAATCAAATACAATAATGCACTTATTGCACTTAGGTATGAAACTTCTGGTCTCACTATCTCTTCATTATCATCTGCCAGACAAAACGAGTCATTTATAGGATCTAGACTACGGATGATTATAGGCGTACTTGAAGGTTTTGCTTTATCCTCATTAAAGCATTTCAACATTGTCTGGGTCTAATATCAACATCTTCTAGATGTGATTTAATCAATAGACTAAAACCTCATATGCTCAGTACTCGAACTTCAAGTCGAGGCAAAACTTCGTTCTCCTATGATCCTTCACTTCAAAATCCAACTTCAGGTACTTAGTAACGTCATTGGTTTCTTCTGGAATACCAATCAATATCAAACCTGTCATTGTTTTCTTAATAAACACGCATGGGTATTCTTCGTTATCCCACTCTTATCAAATACTCACTTAAACGGTTATACCATATCTGTTCGAATTATCTCAATCCATAAAATGGACGCCTCAAAGAAGTAGAGAGTGTGTTTCGTGGTCTGGAACTATTTGCATCAGATATTGTGAGTCTTTCAGGAACTTTCAAATGTATCTCTTTATTTGTATCCCCATAGAGATAAGCAATAACCACGTTTATAAGCTGCATATTCAGTTTTTTTTCGGAAACTATCAAACTGATAAAGTAGTGGAACATTATGACGTTCATTACGAGAGAATACATCTCCTCGTAATCAATCTCGGGGTGTTGAGAAAATGTGTGCCATAAAATGAATTGTACATCTCACAATTTTATCTTTCTCATTACGATTTCTTTTGACTACCCATTTAAATCGTACAAGTTTAACATGGGGAGGTGTGGGAACTATAGGTCCAAACACCTCTTTTTTGTCAAGGAATCTAATTCGACATGGATTGGTTCTTTCCATTTTTAGCCAGTCTTCACTACGTTGGCATTCCTTCATCAACGGAGTAAGGTTTGATTTCGTTTCTATTTATTATTTCGTTAGCTACCAAGAATACATATAAATCATCGATGATAATATCATTCTGATTCCCTATCTCACATAAGTATGCATGATTTAGCGAGATCTCTTTATTCTCGGGAGTGGGTTCAAACGTTGGAGCGTCCCCCAATGCCGTCACATACCCATAATCCGGAAATTATCTCATGAGATAGATCAGTTGATATTTAGAAGGGATTCGATTGTGCCAAATATCCTCTTCTAGGGATAAAAATCCTTCGAACCTATTAGTCTACCTCGCTTCTGGGCAGGGACATATGACTGGTTAGCCGCCATAGCCGTACCTCGTCCGTCTGGTACGACGCGTCCTACTGGAACGTCTATCCTTGCAGGCAAGTTTGCAGCATGTATATGGGTGGTTGGAAAGTCCACAAAATTTCTCTTGTATTCTGTACAAGAAGATGGTGGAGTCTTAACTCATCTTTGCATATAATGGTCTAATATTCAGTTTCTGCTAACGAGCAAACATGGTAGATTGTTTCATTAAACACAAAGGTGTTTACGAGTAAGAGGATGCCCGTGCAATATATTTAGGATACGGGGCATCATTACCTTGACCTGGGTGTCCCAACCGGTCATGTCATAATGAGCAATTGCTCGTACTAGTTAGCTTCTAGCTAACTCTTGGCTAGCTTCTGGCTAGTTGTAACGACCCGGACGTTCAAAAAGGGGAAATTTGGAAAATTTGAAGAAAAAGACGATTTTGCCCCTAGGTAATGGGTGAACGGTTGAATTTTTGCTCAGGTGGTCAAACGGACCTTGACCGATGACGGTGACGTAGTTCGGGACGTCATGAGTTCATAGACAGGTGGCACGCCCAATTCCAACATTCGAGGAGGAAGTTATGACGTTCGGAAGTTCAAGGGCATTTTTGTAATTCGGACAAAAAGGGGGAAAATGTTGACTTTTTTATTGACAACTAATTTTCACACAATTCGAGGACTGTTAGGTAGGTCTCGATGCCCTGAGTCCGTAGACAGATGGCACGCTAAAAACGAACGTCGGACGGGCAAGTTACGGGTCTAGAACGAGGAAGGGCATTTTGGTAATTTGTGAAGAAGGGCAAAATGGTAAATTCCGATGGGACCACTGAGACAGCCGTGTGTGGGGGTTCTGAGAGAATTCTTCAGAACAGAGCACGGGTATGGATTGTTTATGTAGCAAATTGGTTGGGATTAGTGTTAAGGAATTGTTTATGCAATTGGGTGTGGGAGCAGTGCACGGTTTGCAGTAGAGTGCTAGTGGGCTTGGGAACAGAATGCATCGTACTGTGCTGGTGGTGCGTTTGAAACTTGGAAAAAACAAAGCACTGGGAATTGTTTAGTCATTTGAGAATTTTGAGCAGAGCACATGTCGCTTTTGATCGATTAATTGATGTGGTTTGAATTAGTTCCTGGGACGGTTGGAGAGAGAGCAGGGAGTTGAGTTGAGAAGGAGTGGAAGGAAAACTCAGAAACCCGAAACCTTTCTTTGTGAAATTTCAAATTTGAAATTACAATGTAGACCAGCCCAAGCCAAATTAAGGTTCGAATGCGACTTCTAGGACTTGGAGTAGTCGAACACGATCGAAAACGGAAGCAATCGGAGAGGTGATGGCCAGGGACTGGACCCGCAACGATTTGAGATTCTCACGATTGAGTTCGATCATACAGAGGTATGTTCAAATCAAATTGAACTTGACTTCATGGTTAGAATGAGCCTATGATGCTTCCTAATTGAACAATTTAATGAAATCAACGGAAATTGAAGGGGTCGAATGAAGAAAGTCTTCGAAAATTTGATTTCAGTTGGATAGTTAGAAGTAGTTATAATTGGAATGGAGATGACAGACCTTTAATTCACACCTTTAATTTGAGCAGGATTGAAACGGGTTGTCACGCGGGTTGAACGGCCTGTTTAACAGTTAGCCGGGTGAGGACGACGACTGTAGCTGGCACTGTAGCTGGCGCGTGAGTTTCACGCACAGCCACTCACGGCGGCGCGTGAGGGCACGTGGGCCCGATTCTCAAGGTAAGTTCAACACGACTTTTGTCCAATACAATGTAACGAACATATTAACGTTGATTTCGAAGTAATCGGACACCGTTTCGATGTTATTTCGAGGGTCCGAAGATTTTTGTGACGTTTTAAATTAACGTTTAATTCCAGGAAAATTATGGGAAATTAGTATGATGTTATTTGAGATCTTAGTGACCCTGAAAAGTGATTTCAGACAGGATTCGAGATTTCTGGAAAATGTCGGAAATTACAGAAACGCGTGCGGCGTGAAAACGAGCGTTATGGACGGTGTGTGAGTGGACTTTGCTTTCAAAATTTAATGCATGCATAAATATTTCTATGATTGCTATGATTATGATTATGACTTGTGATAATTCTGATTCTGTATTTATACGTATTTTTTATATGCATACGAAATTGCACGTATTTCGAGGCTATGGTTTCTCTTATGTTTTGGTGATGTTTTAATAAATGATTTTATATGATTTGTGTGTATCATGTTTTAATGATGTTTCGATTATGATTGTGAGTGTGATTTACGATTTTGACACGTATTTCAAGAATGACACGGATTTGCACATTTTACGAGATTTCGAGCATGTTGTGGTTTGACCGTGATTTTGGTGATTTGATTATGGTTTTGATGTTTTGACCTTGGGATTTGAAATATGATGTGATTTCAAGGATTTAAAACGAATATTGAAAAAGGTGATTTCGGGCTTGATGCCGAGGGCATAAAAGTAATTTTGATGAACGAGATTTCAGTTTTCGGAAGTTTGAAAGTGAATTTCGGGTTTGGGTTCGGAATGACGGTTCCAGATGTCGGCTTACGGAATTATTGTTGCGAATTCAAATTCGGGAATGGATGATGGTTTGAAAAAGTGATTTGATATGATTATACATGTCCCTTTTTTAATGATGATTTGATTATGTTTTGTGAAGTAAGATTTTGGGGATTGAATGTGTAAATTCGGACATGAGTCTTGTTATGACAAAATGTGATTTCGGATTGATTTTGAAATTGGATCACGATGGATCCTAGATTGTTGTGATTTACAAATGATTTTGGGTTCAAAGACCCGGTATTATTGCTAGATTATGTTTTGGGTTTAAAGACCTGGTGCTAAGGCTTGATCATGTTTTGAGTTTAAAGACTCGGTTAATTGATGACGGGGTAGGGCCCTTAATAAGTTTAAAGACTCGGTTACTGTTTTGAGTTTAAAGACTCGGTATGATACCCCCTAGGCCTATTGATTATGTTCTGAGTTTAAAGACTCGTTGTGTAATGACCCGTCCCGAGTGTCGGGATTAAATATTAATTAATTATGGTTTAGAATGACTAATCGGGGATTAGTTGAGTGAAATCGGACGAATTGTGCAAAATGACCGTTTTGCCCCTAGCGTGGGAAAAATGTTGACTTTTAGTTTGGGCGGTCAAACAGACTTTGACCGATGAGTGTCACGTAGTTCGGGACGTCACGAGTTCATAGACAGGTGGCACGTTCGATTCCGACGTTCGAGGAAAAAGTTATGGCGTTCGGAAGTTGAGTGGTATTTTGGTAATTTGGCAAAAAGGGGGCCAAATGTTGACTTTTGACCCAGGAATTCCAATGGACGAGGGCCAAGGACCGTTACGTAGGTCTCGTCGATACGAATCCAACGACAGGCGGCATGCCGAAATCGGAGATTCGACGACGAAGTTATGGTCACGGGAACGGACTTGATTAACCGAACGAACCGGGATTTCGATTAAAATATTATTTTATTATGAATAGTACCCTATGATTGAACACATCTGGATGAGTGACAAGTGTCACCCATCCCTTGATTTAGGGATTAAAACCTGATCCATGTTTTGGGGAAAACATGATCATTATGTTTTATTATTTATTAATTATACTTAATATTTATTAATCTTCCATTAATCCCTTCTGTGTTCCTAACCCGTGTACAACCAAAATTCAATCTTCTTCCACCCTTAATCTCCTCCCTATCAACTGAACTAGAGAGTGAAAATTGGAGAGATTTCAGAGACTGATTTAGTGAGGGAAACACGAGGGATTGAGGGAAGCTGAAGAACTGGAATTCGGATTTTAGAAAGTTTGGAGGGGAAATTCGAATAATGAGATTTGAGCCGTGAGGATTGAAATTGAAGCTCCATTTAGCTTCCTGAGGTTGTGACTAGTTGATCCAGATCAAAAACGAAGAGAATTGAGGCCCAATTGGCTCTGAACGGGTCTGGTAACAGTGAGCAAGGTTCGAGCTTGAGTCGTGGAGTTTGAGCCTTGGATTGAAGCAATTGAGTTGGGGAAATTGTTTCCCTTGGTCCATTGAAGCTTCTGGATGCATCAATTGAAGGAAATCGATTGACATGGAAGGATTTCCAATGATGAACAGTGTTCGAGAGTTCTTCGATGTTCATCTTCGAGTTGTATGATTTGAGGTATGATTGTTTGTAATTAAGTTCGCAGATCTCTAATTGGACTTAAACCGAAGCTAACTGAGTGTTCAATTGTTGAAATTGGTATCGAATTGATAGGATTTGAACCGGGTCTATTCGCGGGCAAAAGGACCCGTTTTACAGACAAACGGGTGAGGAAGACGGTTATTGTAGGTGGCGCGTGGGTTTCACGCGCAACCACTCACGGCAGCGCTTGAGGGCGCGTACGGACTAGTTTCAAGGTGAGGTCAACATGACTTTGAATCCTCTCATTGTAACGAACATTTTGACACTGGTTTCGAGGGAATCAGATATCGTTTCGTTAATGTTCCGCGTATCCGAAGTTTTGTTTTACGTTTAAAATACGTATTTAAATTCCGAAAAAATTGGGGGAAATTATATGAAGTATTTTGAGATGTTAGTAACCCTCTATAATGATTTTGGATAGGAGTTGTGATTTCCAGAATTTACGGAAAAACGTGCAGCTCGGAAACGGACCATTTTGGACGGTGTGTGTGAGTGGACTTTGTTTTCTACCCGTGATGCATGCATATATGATTTAAATGCTTTATTATATGATTTTATATGCTTTGGCATGGTTGATATTTCAATCCGGTGATTTCTCGATTTTATGGATTATTATATTATTTTTTGGCACGGTTTTCGAGAAATTATGAAATTGGTTGAAAATGATGTTTGGACTTGGTTTATGAGTCCGGGATTGAAATTGATTGAAAATGATGTTTGGACTCAAGTTATGAGTCATGGATTGAAAATGATGTGTTGACTCGGGAATGAGTCAAGGGTCGATTTCTTGGATTTACGTGAAAATGGCAACTGAGGTTGCGAACGCATGGATTTGCGTGAAAATGATATTTTGGGCGTGAGAACCCAACTGGATAGTGATTTTGACTCAGATTTGGAGTCACATGTGAATTTGATGAAATTGATGATTTTTTATGATTTCTTGTGATTTTATGATTATTTTAATTAGTCTTTTGGGCACGTTTTACGATGAACGTGCAAATGATGTTCTGGGCGAGGCCCGGAGTTTAAATGTTTTCTAAAATGATATTTTGATTTAGTTGGTATGTCAATGTTGATTTTTGGATTATTTTATTGTTTTAAAATGTGATTTTAACGGTTTATGTGTAAATGGTATTTTGGGGCTTGAGACCCGGTTGGGAATGATCTTGAATTTGTATGAAGACAAGATTTGATTGAAATATTTTGGGATGTAATTCCCGAGATGGTTTACATTGTGATTGTGAAATTCCCAGATGGTCGGAGCTTGGGGGGATTACCCAGACGACCGGAGCTTGGGGGATGTGATTGTAGGATCGTGAGTTGATCCTATGGTAAGCCAGCTTCTCGGATGTGACTGAGCCTGGATGTACCACTCGGATGGGTCTGAGCCTGGGGATGTGTTCGCCCAGATGTGACTGAGCCTGAGGGTTGAGCCCAGAGGTGTCTGTTCCCGAGAGAGTGGCTGGATATTGGCCTACGCGTAGTGCAGCACTTGTGAGTAGTGCAGTTAATGGTTTGATTGTGCACTTGTGAGTAGTGCAGATGTGATTGTGATAGTTTGTGCACTTGTGAGTAGTGCGGATTGATTGGATTGATTGATTGACTGTGCACTTGTGAATAGTATTGATTGGTGTTGTTTGTGATGACGTACTGGTATGGAGTACGGGTTTTTGGTCTTTGTGGCCAGGTGATTGTGTTTTCACATGTTTTGGCCTGAGAGCCGGGATTTGATGTTTTATAATATGAACTGATTTGGTGAACATAAGTTTTACGGACCATGGGAAAATATGTTTTGATTTTATTGGTCCACTGTTTATACTTGAATGATTTCATATTGTTACTCATGTTTTACGATATGCATGCAAGTTTGTGAAAACTGGAGGGTAAGAATGTATTTTGGCAAACATTTTTATAAGAGGTCATTTTTGTCCACTCACACATTTTCTGTTTTGTGACCCTTCAGGTCGTGATACGACGTTCGGGACTGATCGGGAGGCAGAGGTAGTAGCAGAAATCAGCGCAATTATCCCTTGTCTAGCAAGCACTGAAGGGTAGTTTCGGACCTTTAGTTGACTTGTCAGACGGGAGCAGGACTGGGCACGGTTTTTAACGTCCAGTTGGGACAGGTCCTGTCACGTTGATATCCCGAGAAGGCCTGATTGTGCGCATGGTTTTGAGTTTAAAGACTCGGGCGCACTTGAGATCCAGCAGATTGTTTGACTGGTGAATTACTGTTGATTGCTGATGTGACGCCCCGGAAATTCGAGACATGAAAATTTGGAAAAATTTGAAGAAAAGGACGATTTTGAGCGGTCAAACGGACTTTGACCGATGACCGTGACGTAGTTCGGGACGTCACGAGTTCATAGACAGGTGGCATGCCCGATTTCGACATGCGAGGAGAAAGTTATGACGTGCGGAAGTTGGTAAAAAGGGCCGAAAGTTGACTTTTTGATCGGGACCATGTTTGGACTTTTCGGGAGTACCGTTGGATAGATCTCGGGACGCTGAATCCGTAGACAGGCGGCATGCGTCAATCGGAGTCCGAACGAAAAAGTTATGGTTCTAGAACGATGAGGGGCATTTTGGTAATTTATTGTAGGAAGAGCAAAATGGTAATTTGCCACAGCTGGAATAATTGGTTAATAAATGGCTGATTCAGCCTAATTGGATGAGGATTTGGTTATGTAGTGACAGTTGTCACCATAAGAGGGAGATTAGTGGCTTAGGTTTTGGAGTAGTGGCACTTAGTTACCTTAATTAATTAATGAACGGTTGCACATGTTGATATACTTGCAGTATTCGACCAAAATGAAAAACAGAGAACAAGAACCCGTCCTCCTTGTGTAGTCCAATTCGTCTAAATTGCTTGATCACAATTTCATTCTTGAACTGAGGTTGAACAGAGGAAATTAGACGAGGAAAACGGGGTGAAAACCAAAACAAATCGATCCTTATTTCTCTGAAACAACCCGAAAAACCATTGAAGAACACAAATTCAATTTTGATTTCCTGGACTATTTCGGGGGAAATTAATTAGATATTGAGTCTTCTGGGAGCTGGACGACTTGAACCAAGTCGTTTGGGTGGTCAATTGACGGTGAATCGATAGAGAACAGACTCTGCGACGCCTGCAAATTTTGGAGCTTGAGTTCGATCATTTGAAGGTACTGATTCCTGAAATTGATTGCATATTCATGTTTATAATGAACCTGGGATGCTTCCTGTATGAACAATTGAAGGATACAGGGTGAAATTGGACAGAACCCGATTAGCGACCCGTCGGGTGTTCTTATTGAGTCGAAGGGTTTTAGAGCTTGTTTGGGTCAATTAAATTTACAGACCTGTAATCTATATTGAATTGATGGGAATGATTGAAAGAACAGGAACAATTGAGTTCGAATTGGTGAAGAACTAATCGGGTCTGATCGCGGGTCGTAGGATCCGTTTATCAGAAAAACGGGTAGAGAAGGTAACTGTAGCAACACTGTAGCACGGCGCGTGGACTCACGCGCAAGCGGCAGCGCGTGAGGGCGCGTGGCACATTTTCTGAGGAAAGTTTCAACAGGTGTTTTCCTCCCTGTAATGTAACGGACATTTTAAAATTGGTTTCGCGTCGATCGGACACCGTCTCGATAATGTTTCGAGGGTCCGAAGATTTAAGTTACGTATTTAATTAATATTAAATTCCCGAAAAATTATGGGAAAATTAGATGATGTAAATTGACTTGTTTATAACCTTGAATAATGATTGTGAACAGGATTCGGGATTCTTGGCACTTATCGAAAATTACGGAAATGCGTGCAGCGCGGGAAACGAGCAATCGGACGGTGTGTGAGTGGACGTTTGTTTTATAACTTGATATGCATGCATAGTTAAATGTTTTACATGATTGATTGCATGATTTGGTTTGCAATGATGTCTTGATTTGTTTGGATGATTATTTATGATTTAATGATTATTTTAATCGGTAATTCGGGCACGTTTTTCGAGGAAATGTGTAAATGATATTTTGGACTAGGTCCGGAGTCAAAATGATTTCAAAATGGATATTTTAATGAATTAATGAGTTAAGAATGATTTCTGGATTATTATAATATTTTCTATGTGATTTTACAGATTTACGTGTAAAGGATATTTGGGCTTGAGTCCCGGTTGGTAATGATTTGACTTGGATTGGGTCATGGATTTGATTGACATTTTTTGGGATATGATCCCGGATGGTTTTCCTTGTGATTGTGATTGTCACTATGGATGCCCAGACGGTCGGAGCTAGGGGATTACCTAGTCGGCCGGTGCTTGGGGATGTGATGGTATGATTGTGAGTTCTTATGGTAAGCCAACTTCTCGGATGTGACTGAGCCTGGATGTACCACTCGGATGTGTCTGAGCCTGGGGATGTGTTCGCCCAGATGTGACTGAGCCCGAGGGTTGAGCCCAGAGGTGTCTGATCCCGAGAGTGTGGCTGGATGTTGGCCTACGCGTAGTGCAGATGTGACAGTGTGATGGTTTGTGCACTTGTGAATAGTGTGGATTGATTGATTGATTGATTGAGTAATTAATTGTGACCTTGTGCAGAGTACTGTTTGATGTTGCGTACTGGTATTGAGTACGAGTTTTGGTCCGTGTGGCCAGGTGACTATGTTTTCATGTGGTTGGCCTGAGAGCCGGAAGTTTGACTTATTATATGGTTTGGCTAAAAGCCAGTATTTGTGTTTCATCTGTTTTCCTATGCATGCATGATTTGTAAAACTGGAGGGTAAATGATGTCTTTTCAAATGTATTTTAACGAATATATTTTTGTCCACTCACACCTTTGTTTTTTTTATGACCCTCCAGGCCGTGGCACAACGTTCGGGGCTGATCTCGAAGCAGAGGCATGAGTAGAAATCAGTGCAGTTATCCCTGGTCTGACAGGTGCTGAAGGGTACTTTCGAGATTTCAGTTGACTTGTCAGATGGGAGCAGGACTGGGCACGGTTAGCGAGGTCCAGTTGGGACGGGTCCTGTCAGCTGATGTTTCGGATGTGTTGGGCAGTGGCCCGGTTTATGTGGTTTGATGGATTTTGGGTTATATTGTGTACTTAGATTTGATTCATGATTTTGGGCTGAGGCTCTGTGTTTGTGATTGCGGGCTAAGACCCGAGGGTTAAGAAAAGGAACATGATTTTGATTTTCGTACACGGTTTTCTTATGATGAAAATGTAACGGATTGCGAAATGATTTTCGAATGCATGCATTGGTTTTACGTGAAGGGTAGAAAGGTATTTATGTAACTGATTTATAAACTGATTTATTTTTGTCCACTCGCACCTTTTGTGTTTTTATTGACCCTCCAGGTCATGGCACGTTGATCGAGGCTGATCGAGAGGCGGAGGCATGAGTGTGTACGTGTGTGGCGGTTTGGCAAGTACTGAGGGTAATTTGGGAATTTCAGTCGACTTGCCAGACGGGAGCATGTAACGCCCCGGAAATTTGAGGATTTTAATATTGTAAATTATTGAATGAATTGACGTTTCTACCCCTGTGAATTGTATTGCCAAATTGTTGACTTTTTTATTAGTGGGTCAAACGGACTTTGACCGAAGACCGTGACGTAGTTCAAAACGTCACGAGTCCATTGACAGGTGGTACGTCCAATTCCGACGATCGGAGAAAAAGTTATGACTATCGGAAGTTCGGGGGCATTTCCGTAACTTGGACGAAAAGGGGGAAAATGTTGACTTTTTTTACAACTGATTTTCACACAATTCGAGGACTGTTAGGTAGGTCTCGATGCCCTGAGTCCGTAGACAGGCGGCACGCTGAAATCGGAAATCGGATGGCTGAGTTACGGGTCTGGAAAGTGAAGGGCATTTTGGTAATTTTGAACAGAAGGGCATTTTGGTCATTTTGCAGGCCAGTTACTGTAGCATTCGTGGGAAAACAGGGAATCTTCGCTGTACTTGGTGGTTCTGAGCAGTCCAATTGTTTAAACTTGTAATGAACTGGAAAGGGGGAATTGTTTAAGCCTTTAAGGCAGTAGAACGTGGGCTGAATCATCCATCAAGCACGGGCAACATTCTTTAATCAAATTTGAAGCTTTGCGGGAAACAATCTCTCAGTGGCCAGTCTGGATTCCCACGAGCTTTTGGGGTGGCACAGGTTGATAACTGAGTGGGAATTTGAGTGAACTTCACTCTGCGGGACTGAGGGTCGAGTGATAGAGAGAGAAAAAACCAGTGAAAACCCATTTCTAGAAAATTGGAGGGAAAATCGGGTTTTAATTTCTGGAGCTTGTTGGACCAAACCAAGGCCTGGTTTAGTCTTCTGGGAGTGTTTGGAACTCAACCACATCAAAATCGAAGTGAACCAGCCACGGTTGAGCTGGGACTGAGGCCACTGTTTTCAGGGAAGTTGCAGAGCTTGGGACGACGACTTCCAGGTACCTTTTTGTCAAATTAATGGTTCAGTTTGGTTCGTTTTAGCCCTAGGATGCTTACTGTGAAGTTAATTAGATAATGGTTTGGAAATCAGCAAGTTGTGGTGATCGACCCGTTTGGGTGATCACGGGTCGTAGGTCAGATTATGGAACTATTGAGGTTAATTAAGGACATGGAACTTTAATTAGATGGTTAAGGAAGATTGTAGGATCAAAAAAGATTGAAATCGAGTAGGAATTGATGGGTAATTAACCGGGTCAAGCCGCGGGTGGCAGGCCCGTATTGCAGGCAAACGGGTGAAGGGGATGACACTGTAGCAGCTAGAGTGTCAGGCGCGTGACTTCCACGCGCAGCCACTTTGGGCGGCGCGTGAGGGCGCGTTGAGGCTTATCTCCCATCATGATCAACATGACTTTTTATCCTCTCATCATTCTGAACATTTTATGTTAAATAACCAAGTTTATCTGAGATAGTTAAGTGGGTGTCAGATTAGGGCCGGTTGTCTCGGGAAGCGTGTTCGGACGACTTCCCCGAGACGTTTTTTGTTTCGGACTTTTTGGATGAATGTTAAGGACTTGTGGTGACCCTTACATGTGATTTGGACTGACAAGAATGGTACGATAATCTCGAAACAAGTTCGTACGCGCAGTTCGCAGTAGGATCGTACTGTGAGTGGGTCCGATTTCATTAAACCCTTGCATGCTTAAATGTTTTCTGATTTACTTATATATACACATGCTGGAATCAAGTAATGGTTTTGATGATCTTGAAATTATGGTTATGGCACGTTTTACGATGTTTGGGCTTGACACCCGTCTGGTGAAATTTAAGAATGGTTTTGGATTTTATCTATATATATATATATATATATATATGCATGTGGATATCGATGACTATATTTGGTACTGAACTGTATAGATCCACTTGTGTGACACTGTCTCCTCCGGAGGTGGTACCTCGGAGCGGTCACGGCGCATTGCCTGTGAGGGGTCATTCTACGGAGGAACCGGACCGTAGAATGACTCAGGAACAGGATTGCTATGATTGGACGCCTGGGACGCTAGGCATCTGGGATGCCGTACCCGGACTGGGTTCGGGGATTGGACTCTGGATTGAGACCCTGAGTGGCACGCGTAGCCTTGGGACTGTGACCTTATTGGAGGTCAGGGACGTCGGACATCTGGGATGTCAGGATTGGAGTGTATAGTGCAGTGGATGTGGTTATGTTTATGGTTTTATTATATGCCTTATGTTTTATTTTATATGATTTATGGATTTAAATGCTGATGCATGCATGTTTGGAAAACGGAGGGGTAAAATTATATGTTTTACTTATTAAACTGTTTTTATAAACTTAGAGTTTCGGCCCACTCACCCTTAATGTTTTGGTAACCCCTCCAGGCTGTGCTACTGAGGTAGAGGAGGATCCTGAGGCTGAGGCATAGATCTACTTCTGCGTACCTGAACCCCTGTTGGGTTGGTTGACCCGCAGGATTAATTTAGAGTCGTGCTCGGAACTTGTAATTTTGGACTTTATCCCTTGTCTGTCATCTGTTAAATTTCGGATTTGATGTATAACTTTAATTTGGTTATTTATGCATTTGAACTTTTGAGGTTAAGTTTGGAATGTTGGTTCGGGTGTCAGACAGGAGCAGGGCACGTCCCCTTGTGGTCCCCGTGGGATCGAGGCGGGTCTTGTAAGAGCAGGACCGGGCACGGTTATCAATGTCCCTTCGGGGGCGGTCCTGTCACTAGTTTCTCCAGTGTATGCTTCTGGCTATACTGATTGTAGGTTATACAAAGGTATTTCTACTTTCTTGTCATTAGTGGTTTCGATATGATAACTGTTGGCTCGAATAACCATAAATCTCAATAATATTCTTCTGAAACTTTGGAGAGTAAAAGATCTCATTTATGGTAATTCAGTACCATTCAACAACGTTCTTTTGGTTATATCTCTCGGAGTATAACATTGTCAGCTAGACAATAAACGTCTTCACAAAATATACTTATTTATAAATTTAATTCAATGAGTCACATGCATGAGAGTAAGTGTTTGAATTGAATTAAATCATATTCGAGCGAAAAAACCACATGTTCCAAATGATATTTATACATGGATTTGAAATCCTTAGAATGGATGATGGGTCATTCATGTCTTACTTCAGGCAAGAAATTGTCCATATAATGGTTAAACCGCTCTTTTAGAGTCTATATAAGGGACAAATCATTACATTTAATACTTCGAGAAAACTCATCCATAAGCAGCAAATAAAAACATCAGGTTCTAACAAATGGTATGATAAATTAGATTTAAAACGTAAAATCTACTTGTTTTATCACCTCCAATGAATTCATGAAGGAATCTGCAAGTCCTTTTTTTCATAATTTTGCCGAAACTACGGGTTCGGTGATTAGTATAAACTATGAGTTTATTTATAAATTTCTAATTTTTTGATGAACATCTAGTTCATTTAAACACATACATTTTATAAATAAAATAAATATATAAATTTAAAACATTAAACAATGTAATTAAATAGCACGTAATAATAGTTTGAATGAATACTTCTGGCATAAGATGATTTCATACATTAAATAAATGTTTCGGGCATAAATTTTAAATAAATCGACATAATGTTTCAGGCATTAAGATACATGTTTCAAACACATAAGTGAAAAATACAGAAAATAAAGGAAAATAAAATGTTTTCTTTTCTTTTCAGAATGTGATGATCCGATTCATATGGGCTTTATGGGCCTGGCCCCTTTGCTCTCGGCCTGTTGGGCCTTCTTCTCGTCTAGCCTTTTGGGTTGGGCTGTGGCTTTCTATGCCTTTATTCAACTTTTCATTTTTGCTACTGGTTAGCTACCAGGTGCACTTTGTGCTTATGATCATTAATCATCTTCATCCCATCATTAATTCATATACTCATCATCATGACATGATACATCATGTATATCATATATGCATCATTATTATCATCGTGTCATCACATCATCATTATCATCATCATATATCCGTTTATATCATTTAATATCATGAAATCATCAACATATCATAACATTATTAGATCATCATACCATCATTAACATCATACATAACGGCATAGTATCATCATGTATGTATCATTGTACATCATCTTATCATCATATAAAAAAACATAACATGGTATCCCTATATCATATCATGTCGTATTAGCATCATAGGTATAACATCATATTCATATATTGTCATATCATTTCAAAATCATATCACATGTACCATTATCACATATTACCAACATATCATCATATATATCATATGGTTATCATTATGTATTTATCATAGCATTGTAATACCATATATATATATATATATATCATATAAATATCAAATCATGCATTTATGATCAAATATTATTCATACAAATAATCCACATGATTTTATCATCAATCTATAAATTACCATCATGTATATAATGAATTTAGAGAATATAAGAACTTATCTTTTGGGTCGGAAGTTGGGTTTTTGGAGTATCACACCCAAGGAAAACTTTGGGTAGGAAGTGTCTGAAACGACATGTCGTTTTCTCGCTAAAAAACTTTTAAATTTTAAACTGAAACGACATGTCGTTTTTACAGAAACGACATGTCGTTTTTTTTCTTCTTCTTCAACATCTGTTGCACGGTCTCAGCTTTAAGTTCCTCAGAGTACGACGAACCTCTAGCATTCTTATCTGAGCCAGATCTTTCATCATCTGTTCTTGATCCTTTTCGCCATCGTCCTGCGAGTCATCGTCTGGAGAAACCGAGCCTCCAGATTCAGAAGACTTGGACGAGTTGAGGTGAGCGAAGACGGAAAGTTGGTGAGTACTCGAGTACTGGAGTTGCAAGCGACCTACATCGGGTGGTTCTCGGGATGCCCCTCTTTGCAGCTCGTGACATCAAGTTGTCACTCGTGCTAAAGAACACGACCATGTACTCTCCTCGTATCTGGCAGCGGCAACAGCAAAAGGATGGAACCTCGAATTGCAAAGCATTAATGAAGATCCTTCAATGTGGACAGAGAATTGGGTAAAGGGAATGTGCGATGAATCGTTCCAGTAAAAAGACCAACATCAAAGACTGTGGCCTTCTTGGATCTAAGTATAACTGATCCATCCTCCTCCAGTTTAGGTGCTTTATTGACGTAGTCAGCAATAGTATATGGAAGTTTGGTTTATGGGAGTGAAGTTTTCGGCCTAGAAAGCGAGTAACTGCTTCGAGCTGATTCTGATGCGAACCCAGACGCTGCAACTCCCTGCTTTCCTTGCTCTCTAGGAATAAGACAGCGTTGTTTCGATACTGGGACAAAACGGGAAGCTCCCACTGGCTGCTCTCCAAGTTGAAGACGTCGTCATCACGATTCTGATGCGAACCCAAAATCTGCAATTCGAAGCTCTCTGAGTCCAAAATGTCACCGTTTGTCCTGAGAAAACCAGCGATTAGTAATAGGTGAAGAAATTTCCAAATAAAATTGTGCTCTTTCATAATCTGTGGAGGCTTAAATGATGAAGCCAATGATGCGGTCAAGAATAGGATGACGGGTTTTGGGATTAGGGATTCAAAGATACGGACGCCGATCTTGGTTTGGCAGTGTATGTTGAATGGAGAACAACAAATAGAAAAAGGAAAACACAACCATGGTTGGAGGCATCGTGCTGATAACGTGTTGCGAAACATGTGAAAAATAAGAAGGAGGCTTGAATCAGTATCTCAATTTCATTAGCTAACTAACCCTTATATAGAAGTAGGGTTAGGGTTTTGTACAAAGTCTAAGATTACCTATCTACCCCATTTATATATAACTAAACTACCCTTCATAATATTACATAAATAGTCATATACTTTGATACATTTACAACAATTTAATAATTTCTCCTTTTTTCCATACAAGACAATTCCATACTTTTAATTCGACTAAAAAGAGATGTAATGGCTAAGAGAAATGATACATTTTCAATGAGAGGGAACTACCCAACAAAATTCATTTTGTAGCAAGAACTGCAACTTGTCTCAATCTCAAAAATTTAAGTAGGAAAAACTCCAGAATGTGAAAAGACATGACTTCTTTCTCACCCTTTTTTGTATGTCTTCTCTCGTGTGTAGAGCTTGGTTGGAAACCCTAGCCACCGCTGCTGTAACAACCCGTACTTTCGGGAAGGGTAAAAAGGTAATTTTGTAAAATTTTGTGTAAATGGACGTTTTTGCCCTTGTGAATAGTAGACAAAAAGTTGACTTTTTGAATTTCCGATTGGATGAGTGTTGACCCTTAACTGTGACGTAGTTTAGGACGTTACGAGTCCGTAGACAGGTGGCAGGTTCGATTTGGATAACCGGAGGAAAAGTTATGACGTTCGGAAGATTGGGGGCGTTACCGTACTTTTGAGTAAACAAGGAAAATGTTGACTTTTTGGAGGACTTGGGATTTTCACGTAGACCGAGGACCGTTGGATAGGTCTCGACGTCCTGAGTTCAACGACAGGCGGCACGCTGTCATCGGACGTCGGACGGAAAAGATACAGGTCTAGAACGTTTGAGGGCAAAACGGTAATTAATTGTACAAGGGGTATTTTGGTCATTTCCCTCAGCCCAATCAGATAAGGGCAAGTGGCAGGGATATTTTGGGCTAACCTATGGTTGCTGGACATGTGCAAGGGGCTGGATGGTTCCAGGCCGTTCTCAAGTGTGCACGGCCACACCTTGCACAAAATCAACCGTGTTTTGGGTTTGAAACACAGAAAACAGAGGGTGAGAATTCGAGGAGAGCTTGATCGATTTTGTGCTAGGGGGAGTGAGGAGTGATTTGTGAGAGTGACAGGGAGGAGTGGTTGTACTGGTGATCGTGTTTTGAGACTGGAATCGTGCATGGCGGCGTGGTGGTGGTGCGGCGAAGATTTGAGGAAACAGAGAGTCCGTGAGTTCGTGGTGGTGGCTACGCCGTGTGGTGGCTCAAATCACGACCGTGGGACGTTTAAGAGGCTGTAGGGAGTCCAACGAACACCGTGGTACGCGGCGGCGCTTGCGGCGGAGACGGAATCGAAGGGTAAGCTTCTTTACTCTGTTTTCCCCTGTTTTTTCAATTCAAAAGTCGTGAAGGTAGGATGAGAATCGAAGGGAGTGGTGAGTGCAGTGGTGTTCAGGGAGGTTCTAGGAGTGTTGTGGAATGGTCGCCGTGACGGGGACGTACACGGCGGAGCCAGTCGACGGAGAGTACTCTGTACTCTGTTTTGGCCGTGGGTTCAAACGTCGAGCCGTGACGTTTGGGCACAAGTCGACGGTCAAGGTGAGTCGGGTTAGATGTAGAAGGGCCTAAGGAACCGTCTGGTGTTGCCACCCTGACGGGGGATGACCGGCGTGGCAGGATCGTGAAACAGGGGCCGTCTGTGTGTTTCTTTCGAGCTTCAATTGTGAAGCTGAGTGGTGAATCGAACCAGGAGAGTGAGAGGAATGGATAGGTTGGAACTGGACGAAGCTTTAGGTGAAGAAAGGGAGAGGAATCGTGCAGGTACGGCGGAGAACCGCTGACGCCGGTTCAGTTTGCAGACGACTGTGCTGAACCGGGTCTGCTCAAGGTTGAAGGGCACTGTAGCAGGCGCGTGAGGCCCACGCGCAGCCACTTTGGGCGGCGCGTGGAGGCGCGTGGAGAGGAATCCGGCCAAGCTTCCAACATGAGTTTAGTCCTAAATGTTCTAAGGAATCCAATGGTATAGTTTTCGGGTGAATCGGACGGTGTTACGGAGTTGTTCGGGAATCCAGACGATTGAGGGTTTAGGATTAAAATATTATTTAATTCCCGAAAAATTGGGGAAATTAGGATTAGGATCCTTGATGTATTTGTGACCCTATTTGGTGCATTTTGACAGGACGGGAGGTACCCGAGACAGTCGAGGAGCGCACGGAGCGCGAGTGACTCGTTCTGGATTTGTGAGTGGACTCTTTCTTTCTTTCAAGCATGCCTAACTGTTTTATTGACGTTTTATGATCTTCAATATGTTTTTATGCTTTTGAATGATGATTATATGTGATTGATGAGTTTGCACGTTTTTCGAGGCATTTCCGAGATTTTGCACGTTTTTCGAGGAAAAGCTGATTTTCGACTTTTGATGCCATAGTTACAATTGCAACCTATAACTGTTTTCTGATAATGATAAATGGGTTATGAGATATGATTTGTGATTATGTGTGATTTCTGGTTATAAGGATGGATTTCCGGATTTGGGTTCGGAATGTCGGTTTGGAACGCTGGAGGGTTTCGAACCGGGGATTTCGAATTCGAATTTGGCGATGGATGTTGAATTGGTTGTACATCAGATATGGATTGGATTTGCTGGATCTAGATATTGGGTTTAAAGACCCGGATTGATATTGACGGGGGACGGGCCCGGATTGAGTTTAAAGACTCGGGAGTTTAAAGACTCGGATATGTTGATGTTACCCCCATAGGCCTATTGAGTTTAAAGACTCAGGAGTTTAAAGACTCGGATTTCATTTAAGGCCTGATTGAGTTTAAAGACTCGGATAGGTCCAGCAGGTTTAATCGGAAATGATGATTTGATGCTGAACTATGATTTCTCTATCCGTTTTATAGTGTTTCTGTTTCTTATGGTCTTTTATAGTGTATCTGTTTCTTATGAGATTTTATAGTGTTTCTGTTTCTTATGATGTTTCATGTTATGATTTTCTAGTACTTCGTTGGGCATGCCTGTTTTAAGAACGGAGGGAACACGGATTCTTATTTTTCCTTAACCTCGAGTTAGTGATAAATTGATTTTACAACTTTTGGTTATTCTAGTCCACTCACACTTTTGGTTTTAAATTTTCTCTCCAGGTCGTGGTGATAGCGCTGGGGTGAACGTTGAGGCAGATATCGAGGCATAGAGCTTCCGACGTTCTTCCGTTGCGAGACTAGCATGGTAGGACTTTTGTGCCCATTTTGTAGAACTATGCTCTGACTAACTGTTGTGTATGTGTTACTCCTTCGTCTGATAGTTATGCTTATAGTTGTGTGAAGGTTGTTTGTTTGTTTTTGATACTGTAAGTGTGATTGTCAGACGGGAGCAGGGTTCGTCCCGGGTATCGAGGCCATATTTGGGACGGGTCCTGGCAAATTGGTATCAGAGCATAGGTTTGTCGGTTTGTGTTGGGTCTAGGTTGTTTGACTAACTCTATGCCTCTTTCAACGTACGATCGATCATGCCTCCGCGACGTGAACCCCCTCCACGACCTGAAGATGAAGTGGCGAGAGGGACTGAGAGCGCTTCGATCGAGAGAGCCCAGAGGCTTGGGGCTACTACGTTCAGCGGTGGGGCCGATCCAGAGGAAGCTCACCGATGGATCGCCCGGCTTGAGCGTATTTTTGGGGTGATGCATTGTCCTCCAGAGGATCGGGTTTTGTTAGCTACTTTTCTGTTGGATGGAGCTGCCTATGAGTGGTGGTACACGCTGGAACTGCCCGGCTGGGATGCACATACCGTGACATGGGAGACATTCCGGGAGCGGTTTCTCGATCAGTACTATCCCCGTTCTTTCCGGGATGCTAAAGAGGTAGAATTTCTTCACTTGAAGCAAGGGAGTTTGACAGTTGCTGAGTATGAGCAGAGATTCCAGATGCTATCTCGTTTCGCTCCTGCATTTGTGGCGACCGGGGCGGAGAAGTGCCGCCGGTTTGAGTTGGGCCTTCGAGGAGAGATCAGGGTCATAGTGACAGCTGGCTCTTTTGCTACGTTTCGGGAGTTATCTGATGCTGCTGACAGGGTTGAGGCTAGTTTACCTGCTAGACCACAGTTTTTGGGTAATGTGCGGCGTCGAGAACGCTCATTTCCAGGAGCATCGAGTCATAGGCCCCCGAAACGGGGTAATTTTGGTGGGTCGTCATCGGCTGGTGGAGCCCGGTATGGCAGACCAGGCAGTTTTCAGGGCTCGGGATTTCGAGGAGCTAGGTCACAGCCGACTCCTCAGGCGAGTGCGACTTCAGTTGCTTCTACAGGGAGGCATACTGGTGGACTCGGTAGGGATACTTGCTTCTATTGCGGAGAGCGAGGACACTTCCGGAGGGAGTGCCCATTGTTAGCTTCGGAGAGTGGAGCAGGCAGAGGTACAGCGGAACCCGGGCGGAGTACTGCATCTGTGTCGGGGGCAGCAGGCCCTAGGGGTGGCGGTGGTGCCACGAGCAGTTCCAGGGGACGCGGTAGGTCATCGGGACCTCAGGCGCGAGTTTTTGCTATGACTCAGCAGGAGGCTAGGTCAGCACCGGGAGTGGTGACAGGTACACTCACCATACTTGGTCATACTATTTTTTCTTTGATAGATCCCGGGGCTACCCATTCATTTATAGCTCGGAGTTGTAGTCTGGTGACAGAGAGGGAGGTGTCCACTTTGGATTGTGCTTTAGGGGTGAGTACACCTACTGGGGAGGTGTTGATCGTGACTCAGGTGTTGAGAGAGTGTCCGGTGATGGTAGGTGAGGTTGAGCTAATGGCAGATTTGTTACTATTGGATCTACGAGACTTTGATGTTATATTGGGTATGGACTGGTTAACGAGACATCATGCTTCTATCGACTGTTTCGATAGGAGAGTGACTTTTCGGAGTCCCGGCTTAGCAGAGACTACGTTTCAGGGGGATCAGCGTGCACTTCCTACTGGAGTTATTTCGGCACTTGAGGCTAGCAAGTTGTTGCGTAAGGGGTACCAAGGTTACATAGCTCATGTGGTGGATACACGTGCCACGCCAGTGAGGGCGGAGGACATACCAGTGGTGCGGGAGTTTCCCGATGTTTTTCCCGAGGAGTTTCCAGGACTACCCCCACACCGAGATCTTGAGTTTACGGTTGATCTTCTTCCAGGTACATAGCCTATTTCATAGACTCCTTACCGTATGGCACCTGCAGAATTGAGGGAACTTAAGGCCCAGATTATGGTGTGTGGGTTATTGTGGATCGACTTACGAAGTCTGCTCATTGGACCTTATGAGATCATAGAACGGATTGGTCCTGTTGCATATCGATTGGCTTTACCAGCAGACTTGGAAAAGGTACATAATGTCTTTCATGTCTCTATGCTTCGGAAGTATATTCGAGATGAGTCACATGTTCTGGAAACACAACCAGTTGAACTGAGAGAAGACTTGAGTTTCGAAGAGCAGCCTGTAGCGATTTTGGATCGGAAGGATAAGGTCTTAAGGCGGAAAACGGTTCCCTTGGTTAAGGTGTTATGGAGGACTCATCAAGTGGAAGAAGCTACGTGGGAACCTGAGGCATTGATGCGGGAACAGTACTCTTACTTATTTCACTGAATTTCGGGGACGAAATTCTTTTTAGGGGGGTAGATTGTAACAACCCGTACTTTCGGGAAGGGTAAAAAGGTAATTTTGTAAAATTTTGTGTAAATGGACGTTTTTGCCCTTGTGAATAGTAGACAAAAAGTTGACTTTTTGAATTTCCGATTGGATGAGTGTTGACCCTTAACTGTGACGTAGTTTAGGACGTCACGAGTCCGTAGATAGGTGGCAGGTTTGATTTGGATAACCGGAGGAAAAGTTATGACGTTCGGAAGATTGGGGGCGTTACCGTACTTTTGAGGGTCCTGACAGCTGCCCCCCACCTAGGGTAGTGGCAGCCCCCCTATCTTTTCTCCCCCTCTCCTTTGTCATCTTCTTCCCCTCCTCTTCTCCTCCATTTCCTTTCGTCCTTTTTCTTTCTTCGTTCCTCCTCCTCCATTTTCTTCGTTCTCTGACATGCTCTGCTATGCCTTCTACGGCATTTATCCAGCCCCTCCCTTTGTGAAGGTTTTTACTTCACCTCCTTTGGTGCTTCCTAATGTCTATCCAGATGTGAGCTCCCACTGTCACCTCAATTTTCATTCACCAAGCCTCAATCCCCTCCTCTCCCTTCACCAGGTGGTCTCGTTGAGGCGCTACTTCAGACCCATCGCCGCTAGCCTCCACCCCTTATAATTGTTTTTCTTTTTCTAACAAAGATGCTTAATTGTTTGATAAGAAAGATCTCCAAAATTAATATTTTATACTACAAGTTTGTTATAAATAATAACATTATGGCTATCAACATGTAAAGGGTATATGTGCCCAAACTCTAACTCTAATTATAGAAGGTTCTCTGTACTATTTCCTAATGAGATGATTCATATTATTATTAGCCTCCAAAACTCTCTTCTCTCCAAATGAATTCTGGAGTTTTACAACACACTATCAGCATGATCGACTCTGAATCGAGGATTGCTCAAGTGAAGAACTAATTCAATCACGTAGGTTTTTGTTTCTTCAAAATTCAATTTTTTTTAATTAAATCAAAAACCCTAGAATTAATGTTTATAGGATTTGATTGGAATCGATAATTATGAATACATTAATTATATGAATTATTGATAATTGATATGTTATGATGATATATGCATTAATTATTGGAAATTGAAAGAAAAAAATTCCTTCTTTGGCCTTATACTTCTTGGATGTTGAATTAAATTGATATTGATTAGATATTGAAATTGATGTTGAATTGAATCTTAAATTGCTTGAATTGAATTAGAGATTTAAAAAAAAACTCACAGCATTGTATAGTTTTTTCCTGAAGAAATTGATGTTTGCATGTATAATTATACATCTTGTATTTTATGTTTTTGTTTCTCGCATATGCATTATTGGGAATGAGGCAACTACGGCTGCAATGCCATGCAGTTACCAAAACACAAAACAGTTTGTGTACTGATTTTTTTTTTTGAGATGCCTTAAACACAAAACACACAAAAAATCTGAGTCCAGAACGTTACAGCCCGAGAGAGAAAAAAATAATAGGCTCAGTAGGCCCATTGAAAAAAAAATGTCCAAAAAAAAAAATTGAGTCCAGAAGACTCAGTCCAAGCCCACCAACGAAACAATTTTTTTTGGGTAGCCCAGCAGCATGCAACCCAAACTGAAGAGACCCAGTAGCCTGTCTAAATTTCAGCACAAGCGGTCCAACAGCCCAAAAGGCCAACAATCTGGCTCGGGCCAGAAGGCCCAATCGTAAGGCTGGCCTGCAACCAAGCCCAGCAGCTCGGCTCGACTAGCACAGCGCGGCTCGGCTCTGACAAAAAAATATAATTTCTTTACTCTTCGGGCTTTAAAATATAAACACGTATGCCTGAAGCATTGCAATATACCTAAATTAAATGCTGGTAGAATTTATTTTACCATCCATGCATATTATATTGTATATTGCTTAATTGTTTTTATGTTTATTTCATTGTTTAAATATTATTTAGAAATATTATACACTAATAGTAAACAAAATGAACCTGGAGTTTCCTTCGTAGATTCACTATTACATGTTTATTCTGAATTAATCATACCATGTTATAGAACCTGAAGTTCTCATTAGTTGCTTACGGATGTGTTTTCTCCAAAACATTACTTTGTTATTTACTCTTTCTAGAGAATGACTATGACACATTTCAATAAACTTCATTTCGAAGCACTAGAAGTTTCCGGAAGAAACTACTATTAGTGGACAAATGTAAAGCTTCATTTCACTGCTCAACCATCCAAGAAAATGACGTGACTTCTGAGCATAAAAAATGGCATAGTAATAATCATCAAAAGATTTCGATGTAAACTTGCCAGAGGGACATATGTCGTGAGTTTGACAACTTTAACCGTGAATTTGTCTAAGGTGATGGCTTTTGTAAACCTAATGTGTAACTTTGACAAGTATAGTGATATGGAATTTTTAGTTATTTATACTGCTTATTTCCACACAACTATTGCCGTATTGGCTGTATTGTTGAGTTTTATGATAAAATTACACTCTTGTTATGATATAATGAAATATCAATATTTTATTGAGAAAAAAAAACATTGCCTATTTAAATCCACGAATGAAAGCAAAAAAAAAAAAAAAGGGTGCCAATCAAGGTTTGACATTTAACAAATTGTACTCCCAACTTTAACATGGGGAACCAATGTTTGATAAGACTGGAATAAGAAAGAAAACATGTTTAACGAAAATACACTTTATGATATAAGACCCAAATGAGAAATGAACAGGGGTTATCTTTGCTATTTGTTTTGACATCTTGTGTTCGGGAATTTCTTTTTCTTCATTTAATTGCTTCTTCAGCAAGTAAATTCTTTGTTTACAGGAAACGGCCAAATGAGGGCAAAGGGTGTGCCTATAACATTACAACACAGGGATTCTCAAAGACTTCAACTCCTCCTATATTGAGGAAATATGTGACTAAGTCCAGTAACCATCATTAATGCGGGCGCGGCTCCTCCCATCCGCTCAAGGTGTCAAAAAATGTGGGTTACATAAAGCACCATTTCTATTTGTCGTGCAGCTCCTTTTTAGGCAGTAAATCAGGCCTCCTCCATCGGACACTGAACCACCGTATACCTGCATATAAAAGTAACCACCGTGACACTCTTGAATTCTCAAATCTAATCCCAGTTAAAATTAGTCATATGCCATAGATAAAGAGAGAACCGTACTATGTTGAGCTGAAAATGAGAGAGACTTCATGAAAGGGATAAAGGTGATTACCAGTGGAACTTCTTGAGAAGAATTTTAGCACTTCATCAATGATAATAACCTAAATCAGATAAAGAATGAACGTTTAATGAGTGTGGACAAAGAGTGGCTTTCAAACTCGATTATCAGGTGTTATGAATTTCAAATCTTTATTTGCAATAACATGCGAGCTTAACAAACAGAATGGTTATTTTTCTTCCCAACTCAATATGTTTATTACATATGTAATAAGAAAGAACAGGTTAATGCATTCAATTAGTAGTACAATTTTATAGACAATGTCAGAATCGACCAAGCCTTTTATAGCCAAAACCTCATGCAAAAGAGGATTTTCATCTTAAGAATAGTCAAAAAAGGAATCAGAAAATGGGACTATGAAAGGTAAAACTACTTACAGGAAATGAAAGGTATAGCACAACAGTCCACTCAGCCCAAGATAATCCTGTTACCTACGTCACAAAACATTATGGGCCATTACTTACGTTCATTAGCATAATATAAAAAGGAAAATACAAATTGTCAATCACAAGCACAGGTACAGGACTACTTACAGAAAAAAGAACAGAGAGCGGAGGGACATATAATATTAGTACGTGAAGGATCATTGTGAGGATGATTGAACCAACAAGCCATAAGTTACTCCATGGCGGGATAACACTGGAAAAGAGAAAGTCAAAGCTAAAGCAAGTCTAGTCTCCAATTACCCAGAAACAAGCAAGAAAGTACATATATTATTTACAATATTTTGCCTATCAATGTTATAAATAAAGTCTATCTCTATCAAGATATTATCAAGCCAGCTGGATAAGATGTCATAACAACTATCAAGAGAAGAAAGAGAACACGCTTTACCCTCCAAGAAGGAATAAGAGAGCTTGCATATAAAGCAGGACAATAACTTAGCTAGCTTTACCCTCCAAAATTACACGCTTTCAATCTTCTACGTCAAATGAGGTGGGGGCAAAAATGATAACTCAAATATTAGAAGTAAATTGTAATATTAATATTAAGGTATATACTTACACAAGAGACTGATTTTCGCTGAGATTATTCAAGGCGTTAAACATTTCAACAACCACAAGCACAGTCATGGACACAGTTGACGGATGGCGATCTTCAAATATACTGCATGGATAAGTTGTCTCCCTCGTTGAGCATGAGTCAAAATTCATCTGGAACGAGCAACAAAAACCACAATTTATAATATCAAGGGATATTGTAGGCATATATGCACTTTTCTACATAGTTAGCAACTCAAATGTGTAATAAAACCATAGAAACCAGTAAACAACTTAAACAATAATTTTTTTGAATTTGGAACTTCAGAGACTATAGGATACAGGATATTACCAATTCAGAGTATGGTAGTTTAGGACCACTATCAGAGTAAACAAACCACCATATAAATCCCGCAACGGTGGCAAGCCCAACATAAGCTGCAATTCAAACACCTTCATTGGATTTGCATGGGAACAATAAATAAACACATTAACAATAAACTTATATCATGCACAAAATCCTACACAAATAGGATCAATCATGTTAAATTAAGAAGAAAAAAATATTTAAGTAATTATTAAACCACCATCCTTTGTCATTCAGTTCACCTAAAATTTACAAAAAAAATGAATACAAAATTTTTCTTTAGAGATTCATCAAGGTGAATTTTGGTTTATTAGGATTGTACATAGTATAATCATTCCAGACATTGCAACAGATAATCCAGGAAAACAAGATTGTGACCATATGCAGCCCTTTTTTACATTAATTCAAATCGAATAAATGTTATTAAAGTAGGGAACAACAGGCAATGATTGAGTGAGCATATAAGCTTATGAATGTGAGGTATCTGTATATTTATCATGTACAAGACAATAAAAATAATCAATTAACTGACTCAAGATTGACACCTTAAAAAACCATTATGTAAAAGAGATTAATTTACTTGATATGACATGGCTTTACAAATTTTTATTACATTTATTAATGTAAGCAGTCCCTGTGGTGCTATTTTTGAAGGTTTCGATGTCTACAAAACCATAGCTACAAGGAAAACCAAATGAGTGCATTCAATTTGCTTCAATGACAGTGGGATCCATGCTCAATATGAAATATACATACCTCCAATTACCAAATAACGAAAAAACAGCCATCCAGAAACAACTGCTTCATTGACCTGCACACAAATAGACGTTAAAGTTATATGATGCTGAAATCACTAGAACTTCTTCCACAAAAGGAAAAGTTATATGATATTAATATAACATGATTACAAATGAAAAGCTAATGAACAAACATACATGCATACAGCTAAAGAAACAAAACAAAAATATCAATTTTGTAATTTTTCACAAGAAAATCTAGACAAGTCCATGAAAAACTTGAAGGTCACTCTTCTCGTTGGAAGAATGATTAGTGCATGGAGTAGAAACAAGAAGCAACAATATTTGATCTTTATCTTTTATTGATCTTGCAAAAGGGACAAAATACAAGGCCATTTCTCATCCAGCCACTTTTAGCAACCAGTTGTATAGACAAATAGGAGCAAGAGAAAAGAAAAAAGCATAATACTGATGGCATATATAATTAATGCAATACCTTCCGAGGTTTAGACTTCATCACATCAGAATCTTGTTTATTAAACCCAATAGCAGTGGCAGGCAATCCATCAGTAACTAAGTTGACCCAGAGCAGCTGCACCTGGAAAAAGTTTTCAAAATTTCTTTTGTTCAGAAGATTTTAGAATTCAAATACGATACATAAACAGGCTCTCATCAACTAATAGATAACATAACTAAAATTTTTAGGCATGAAAACAAAAGAAGTAGATATTACTGGTCTCTCAAAGAAAGAGTTGGAAAATGAAACATCATGAAATGAACTCACAGGAGCAAGGGTATCAGGTATTCCGAGTACAGCTGCAACAAATATACATACTACTTCACCAATATTGGAAGAGATCATATATCTGATGAATTGCTTTGTGTTATTGTATATAGCCCTTCCCTCTGCAACTGCCTGCCAAGAATTAACCAAACAAAATGTTGAAAGGCAGAGATCACTCTGCTTCGTAACACAGGAGCCCTCGTTGCGTACAAGTATTAGAGATGGAATACTTTCCCAAATAATTTTGAAAAGAAAAATAGAGACAGACATACCGCAACAATCGTAGCAAAATTGTCATCAGCCAAAACCATATCTGAAGCACTCTGATAAATATTGCAAAGGTAACAGCAATGAGAAAAGTAACAAGATCGAGTGACAATGAAACCGAATAACCAATCACTTTAGTGACAATGGAAGTAAGTTGCTAATTTCAGTAATAGTGCATTTACAAGTTGCCTATAAATATACATGACAGAAAAAAAAAACATGGGCTTTAAAGAGGTATAGAAGCTTTTTGTTCTATTGAATAATTAAGATGTACAGCAGTAGTTGTGTTTTATACAGACCTAGACTAGACCTAACTAGGAAAGAAATAAAGGCTATCTAGACTAGGAAGTTTATACATCAGGAAGGAATCAGTATTGATTCCTGTTAATTAATCCTGGCAGATCAGGAAGATTGGATAATCAATCTTCTGTGATCTGGGGGACCCGTGGAGGATCCTTAATACGCCCCCGCAAGACGGAGGAGCCATCAGCGATGCCGATCTTGGTGCGCAGTAACTGAAACCGGGGTCTAGGCAGGGGTTTGGTGAGAGCATCGGCCAGCTGGTCATCAGTAGATATGTGGGACACCTGGAGCCGACCACGGGTGACATGATCACGAACAAAGTGATAGTCAATGTCGATATGCTTCATGCGGGTGTGAAAAATAGGATTGGAGCAGTAGTAGGTAGTTCCAATGTTGTCACAGGAGATGGTTGGTGTGGCGGAAAGGGTGAGGTTCAGCTCACGGAGGAAGGACTGAACCCAGATCAGTTCTGCTGTGGTGGATGCCACAACCCGATACTCTGCTTCAGTGGAGGCACGCTGTTTCCGGGAACTCCAGGAGATAAGGTTGCTGCCTAAGTAGACCAGGTAGGCTGTTGTGGACTTGCGGTCATCCTGGTCCCCAGCCCAATCAGCATCCGAATAGGCATGTAGAGAGTGAGTGACGGCATAGAGATTGGAGGTGGTCTTACGGTGGAGGTGTAGGCCAAAAAACAGAGTCCCCTTTAAGTAAGGAAGGACCCGTTTGAGAGCTTGCCAGTGGAGATCGGTTGGGGCATGCATAAATTGGGAGAGTTTATTGACAGCAAATGAAACATCAGGTCGTGTCAAGCTTAGGTATTGCAAACTCCCGACAAGGCGACGGAACAGAGTTGCATCTGCTGGTGGAGAGCCATCATGCAGGTGCAATGGAGGGGAAACCGCCAAGGGAGTGGCCACAGGCTTGGCTCCATCCATGCGGGCCAAGTGGAGCAGGTCATGGATATACTTGTGCTGTGATAGGAAAAGGCCATGTGCAGTAGGAATGACCTCCACGCCTAGGAAATAGTGCAGGTCACCAAGGTCCTTAACAGAGAATCGGGTGGCAAGAGCTTGGATGAATTGAGAGAGGAGCGTTTGATTGTTCCCTATCACAATGAGGTCATCAACATAAACCAGAAAAAACTGAGTGCTGGAACCTTGCCGGAGGAGAAAGAGGGAGGTATCCGAGCTGGCGTGCACAAATCCTTGTGTGAGCAGGAAGGACTGAAGTTCTGTGTACCAGGCCCAGGGGGCCTGTTTTAGGCCATAAATGGCGTTGCGGAGCCTGCACACGTGTGTGGGATGCTGCTGGTCCACAAACCCAGCAGGCTGGGCCATGTAGACAGCCTCATGGAGAGTGTCGTGGAGGAAGGCATTGTTGACGTCCAACTGTCGGATAGGCCAGCCACTGGTTACAGCCAAGTGTAGGACCACACGGATGGTGGTTGGCTTGACCACGGGACTGAATGTGTCTGTGAAATCCACTCCCAGACGCTAATGGTACCCTTTGGCAACAAGGCGGGCCTTGAAGCGGTCTATGTCACCAGTAGGTGTCCGCTTAATACGAAAGACCCACTTGTTCCCAACAATATTCTGACTTGGGTGAGAGGGAACAAGCTCCCAAGTCCCATTCTTTATGAGAGCATTCAACTCATTGGACATGGCTGCTCGCCATTCAGGGTCTTTCTTGGCTTGAGATACACAGGTGGGCTCGGCCAAGGTAGGTAGATGGTGCTTGGTGGCGGTGAGAGCATAGGAGGGAACTGGTTTTACAGTTCCTGTTTGAGTCCGGGTTAACATAGGGTGGGTTTTTGGGGGTTGGAGGGAGGGAGGATTCGGGGGAGGTGGGGGAGGTCGGGGGCGCCTGGTGTAGGTGCGCAGGGGAGGTTGCTGGGGGGCACTAGTGGTCTGAACAGGGGCAGCTGGGGCTGCGGCAGAGACAGGGGCAGCAGGAGGGCTGGTGGTGACAGGGAGCAAAGGTGCAGGTTGTGGGACAGGAGCAGAGGGCGATGCTTCTGCAAGTTCCTACAAGGATGATGTGTCGAGAGGGTCCCGTTGGTGAGCAGAAAATGAGGCTGGTGGCAGTGACGTGACAGATGGCGGTTGGGGAATGTGTGTGACAAGAGGAATAGTAGAGAGCCATGTGGTGGAGGTTTCAGGGGACACACTAGTGGAGGAGGAGAGGGAGGTGGTGGAAGGGAAGGTGGTCTCATCAAACTGTACATGACGGGAGGTGTAGAGTTTGCTGGTGGATGGGTCATAACATAGGCAGGCACTTTGGTGCAAGGAATAGCCGAGGAAGAGGCAGGGCTGAGAACGAGGCTGCAGTTTGTTGGAGGTATATGGCCTGAGCCATGGATAACAGAGGCAGCCAAAAGTCCGGAGTTTGGCATAATTGGGAGTGGCATGGAAAAGAGTAGTGTATGGACATTGGCTTCGTAGGAGAGGAGTGGGGAGGAGGTTGATAAGGTAGACAGCAGTCTTGAAGGCATAGGACCAGTAGGTGAGGGGGAGGCGGGCTTGATGGAGTGTGAGACCAGTTTCAACAATGTGTCTATGACGCCTTTCGGCTGCACCATTGTGCTGAGGAGTGTGGGGACCAAGGTTTTGAAGTCTTTGAAGGTTGAATAAACGTCTGATTTTTTTCGAAGTGGGTACAGCCAGGTATATTTCGTAAAATGGTCAACAAGGATAAGATAGTAGGAAAAACCATCGATGGAGGTGTAGGGGTAGGTCCCCACACATCACTATATATTAAATCCAGAGGACGAGTGCTATTTACGGAGGAAATGCCAAAGGGTTGGCGATGACTTTTATTGCAAGCACAGGAATTACATATAGGGTCTGGAAATTTGGAAGAAAAATGAACATGAAACTGACTTAAGACACTTTTGAGGGTTTTGGACTGAGGGTGACCAAGACGACAATGCCAAAGGTGAGGGGAAACTGTCACGGCCACCATTGCTTGAGGTTTGTGAAGAGAAACCGATGACCACTCGTACACATCATCCTTACTCGGGCCTTGTAGGAGAACCGCCCCCGTGCTGAGATCCTTCACATGAAAATAACCAGGAAACAGTTCAATAGAGGTATTATTCTGTGTATTAAACTGGGAAATGGAAATTAAGTTTCGGGTCATGGATGGAGCACATAAGACATTTTTAAGATGGAAGGGGGGGAGGTGGGAGAAGGAAGTAAAGTGGAGCCAGTGTGAGTAATAAGGAGGCCATTACCGTTGCCAATGATGATCTCATCTGGACCATTGTAGCTGGTAGCATCAGAAAGGTGGTGGGAGCTGGTTGCTACATGATGGGAGGCTCCCGAATCAAGGAGCCAGCCTGGGGAGGAGGCCTGAGTGGCTGGATTGGCCACCGGAGGTGGCGGGGCAGACTGCTGAAGGTGAGGGCAGCGCTTAGCACTGTGGCCTTGAGTGCCACACCATTGACAATAGCCATGGTATCCAGTGGGCTGGGAGGATGAGCGACGGGAACTGTCATTGGACTGTTGGTGGGGCCGGTTTCCAGAGAAACGGTGGGTGTCCATGGGCTGAAAGTTGGACCTTTGGCCAGAGGAGCCCCTAGTGTTGCGGTTGGAGGAGTAACCGCGAAAGGATTGAGTTGGGTGGGTTGTTATTGGAGGAGTGCGTGCTACGTGTGCTGCAAGTTTGGAAGCAGCCTCATGCTGAACAAGCATGTCATGAAGGTTTTCAAAGGGGACGGTGGTGTCCCTGGACCGCACAGCTGCTGCAATTTCTCTAAATTAGGGTCCAACTCCATTAAGAACATGGAGAAGAAGGTTATCATCAGACAGTGGTCTGTCAATGGCAGCCAGCTCATCTGCAAGAACCCTAATTTCCTGCAGGTATTCAGAAACTGGGCGGGAATCTTGCCTCCGAAGGGTCAGCCGTTCCTTGAGGCCAAGGACACGGGCCCGGGCTTTGCTAGCATAAAGGTGAGTGAGCCGTGCCCAGGCAGTGGCTGAAGTTGGTGCAGCGGCAATTAGTTGAATCACCTGAGGGGAGACGGAAGCCAGAATGGCATGAAGCAGGAGTTGATCCTGACAAACCCAAAAATCATGAAGGGCTGTTTCTGTGGTAGGTGGGCAGGGCCGAGAGCCATCAACATAGCCCATGAGATCATACCCTCGAAGCAGGGCATTGAATTGAGCTCGCCACGGAACGAAGGTGGTGACAGTAAGCTTGACGGGAAGTTGGGCTGCAGTGTTGATGGTGACAAGGGTGGGAAGATTAGGGTTTGGTTCACCAGCGGTTGGTGGGAGGGTGGTATTGACAGGGGCGGCAGTGGTTTCAGCAGCAGCAGCGGTGGGTTGAGCAGCCATGGATTAGGGTTTGTGTTTTTGGGTTTTTTTTCTTCTTTTTTTCTAGGGTTTGCTCGGTGGAGCTTTTAGAGCTCTAATACCATAAAGAGGTATAGAAGCTTTTTGTTCTATTGAATAATTAAGATGTACAACAGTAGTTGTGTTTTATACAGACCTAGACTAGACCTAACTAGGAAAGAAATAAAGACTATCTAGACTAGGAAGTTTATACATCAGGAAGGAATCAGTATTGATTCCTGTTAATTAATCCTGGCAGATCAGGAAGATTGGATAATCAATCTTCTGTGATCTGGGGGACCCGTGGAGGATCCTTAATAGGCTTGAGCTTTTAAATACATAAATTTTGTTACAGCATCCCTCAACGAGTGGATGAAACATTTGGCTGAAGATAAAAGGAAAGCTTTTATTACTTGAATACAAATTATGAGTACCTTGGCAACAGCTGTTCCTGAACCCATGGCAATTCCAATATCTGCCTTCTTTAGCGCAGGTGCATCATTAACACCATCCCCAGTCATTGCAACCTAACAAGCATTCCAAGCACGCTAGAGTTTCAGGAGAGGCTAAAGAAGAGTATGAAAACAATCATGAAGAGACACAAGGAGGAGTAAGATGACTAAACACTGCAAAAATTTTCTCACATCAATCACATGTACCTCAAGCCATACCCTCAAACAAGAATCAAGTTTTTTTTAACAAATTGAGGGGGCAAAACTTTAATTCCTAGCCTAAAACTGAAGTTCATCTACATAATAATTCACCATCCAGTAATATAAGCTGTAGAAGGGTGTACCACTTCATTCTGGTTCCGCAAAGCCTCAACCAGCATCCTTTTATGGGAAGGTTCAACCCTAATAAAACCAGGAAAATGCACAGTTAGAAGAATTTGAAAGAAAAAATTACTGAGATAATGGAACACATGGTAAATACCTAACATTCCATTAAAAATTGACAAGATACAGAATGGATGAACCGAGTATACCTGGTGAATAGTGCCATACGTTGCAATGCCAGCGTTTTCTGCAATGCTGGTAATTCGTCAAACTCAGTCGCAGTGAAAGAGTGTCCAGCAAGATCTACCAAGTGGTCAAAAGCACCTATCTTCCGGCAAAGGGATTCAGCTGTGGACTGAAATTGTGCCCAAATCAGCATGACTGTTCTAACCATTTAAGTGTATATTCACGTGCATAAGCATAATCCATCCATCAAAGGATAGACCTACCTTGTTATCCCCAGTTACTACTATAACGCGTATGCCAGCAGTCATGCATGCAAGCATAGCATTTCTCACTTCCTCCCTTGGTGGATCAAGCATTCCAACCTTCAAAAGAAACAACGCAGGAAAAATGTAAACAACTTAAATAAAAGTGCAAATGAACATGGAGAAACAACGTCCATATCTTGCAAAATCAATAAAAACGTATTCAGGTAGCAAGCATTTGGCATAGCCACTAAACAAACTTCAGTTTATATTTTGAAAAGAAAGCATACCAACCCAATGAATGTAAGATCTGTCTCATCATTGTAAGAGAGAGTTTGTAGGCCCATGGGCATCTGCTTGAAGGCGAGGGCCAGGCATCTTAGTGTTTCCTTTCCTGCAAAACTGACCAAAAAGTACATATTTATACAACTAAATGATTTCAACAAAATTTCAAGCTTGGTGGTATAAGAATTTAGACAGGTTTGACTTATGAATCAATGCAAGCACCTCCGAACTAAGCAAATATAAATACAATTCATGGGCACAAAAATCTGTGTGCGTGTGAGTGTGTATGTGTGTATATGTGTGTGTGTGTGTGTGTGTGTGTGTGTGTGTGTGTGTGTGTGAGAGAGAGAGAGAGAGAGAGAGAGAGAGAGCCTTCTAACCTATGGAACCTTGATTCCAGCTCAGCTCGGATACTAGTGGTTAGTGGTATGGTGGAACCATCATCATTACACAGAATAGTTGTGCATCTAGAAATAATACTCTCCGGAGCACCTTTTGAAAACATAATCTGCAACTGGTTTCGGCTACAAAGAACACTCATCATCTTCCGATCACGAGTAAAATCTGCAACAGAAATCTGCAAGCATATATTAAACCAATAAGCAAAACCAATATCTTATTGTAATAAAAGCGCCAAGTTAGAAGTTTTTCCACAGTATTTCATTTTTTCTTTCTGAAGCAAATAGTTCCACTGTTACTAATTAGGTCATGAAGCTTGAAGAAGGAACACATCATTCATAAACAAATATACCAACAAATGATTTTGCAGCCAAATATTAAGAGATAGCTAAGTTTTCATAGACAACATGAAGAACCAAACCAAAAGTCCACAAGACAAACCTAAATTTGGAGCAATAACAAATTAGTCCAAGTTGTTTGTTAAGGAGGTGAATCAGCATTAAAACAACATGACCTTTGAGTAAATTAATACAGGTAATCTAATGTATATTGTACAAAGAAACCTATAGACAATTCTCATTTAGAAGATTTGAAGATTTATTCTAAGCAATTACTAGGTTGTATTTCAAGATGCGCTCAAAGAAGGTTGATTTGTTTCAAATTTTAAATTTCTCCTTAGGCCGTTCTCTCTACTAAGCAACGTGTTTTTCTCTGAAATTTGTGGCTCTAGGAACAAACATTTCTCTAATTCCCATGCCCAATTGTAGAAATTGTAGAACTGCCTTAATGCACTAGTTAGTGTGCTCCTGTAACAGCTGTTAGGAGGTATACAGTATTTCATATCATAAAAAATATGATATAAATGGAGGCATAAGAATATAAAACTGAAATATTGGAAATTTGAAATTTTAGAAATACATGTTAGTACAGCTACAGTTCAATTTTGATCTAGTAATTTATAAATTTAACTTTGATCTACTTCTGGGGAATAAAGTGAGGAGGGAGGATTGCAAGGTAAACCTTTTTGAAATGGTCCTCCCAGTAGTGATTACAGTAAGATGCACGCTCATGCTTGCTCAGCATATTCAGAGAAGAAGGCATAGAATCAAAGCCAGGAAGGCCAATCTGGAAACGAAAGAAAATTAAGTTAAACTAACAAGTACTCATCTTCAATAACTGCATGATAAACAGATTAGAGAAAGCAAGGGGAAAAAATTATTAAAAACTGCAATTATTGGCTGATCTTTAGATTTTAAAAAACAGTAGAGTGCATAAATGAACCTTCTCAGCAAGAACACGGAGTGCTACTTCAGTGGACTCGCCAATTTTTTCATAGTTACCCTTATCATGATTATATTGCAGGATAGACTCATTGCATAGTGCTGAACACATTGCTATGTGAAGAAGACATGGCAACTGAGCTGGAAGTTCAAGCTGAAAAGTAGATCACACTACAAATCAGTGCAGAACTAAAACAGAGAACCTGAATAAGCACTAAGAAACTTATGCCAGGTCCCATTTATAAGCCACAAAGAATATTAAATTCACTAATTTTTTAAATAAAAAGGGAGAATGTATATAATTATGTACACTGGTTACTAGTCACATTTACTTACTACCTACGGGAAAGGCCAAACATCCTAATGACATTCATGTAACACAGTTTCTTCTGTTCAGAATAAAAATAAAAATAGAAAACCTTGTATGGTTAGGTCTGGGGTACAACCACGCCGGAATTATAGGTCAAATTTAGATTTCAACATGAATGATGAAGGGGTAATGATGATGACCGCATAGAAACAAAGTAAATCATGAATTTTCTTTTAAGCCAAAGATGGAGATAGAGAGCATTCCCAACTACCCTCTAAAAACTTACTGAATATTTTTTTCTTCATGATTTTTTAAACTATTGATGTTTCCAATTGTCCTCTACGTATATAATAAAGCATTCAAGTGCAGACTCCACTTCAAACACTAGATATTAGTTATTGTTCTTGAAAACTTATACGGATATTACTTCATGATCTGTTCCCATGAAACAGATGCACTAAGAAACTAGGTAATTAAATGCAAATGAATCAAGTACATCAGAATCTGAAACAGCATTCGCACCCAGTGTCACATATGTTTATTGTTTTATATTTAGGCATCAAAGCTCTCTTTTTAATTTCATCTGCTAGGAAATATGCAAAAGTAACTACCTGAAGCCCAGTACTGTCAAAAATAGTGCCTTCCGGTGCATATGTTGTTCCACTGACACTGTATTCGGAAATAAGAGGTGCATACTGTACAGTGTGAAGCACACAAACCTGGAGAGATAAGAGTAGAAACAGGTGAAAACTCCTTTGTAGGCAATATGATTGTGCCAAGCCACCAATGATCGTAAGAGAAGCAAGTTTGAAATTGATAATCCAGGATTTTAAATCAGGTAATAAACTGTAGGCTTGAGATTATCAAATCGGGTAGCCAAGCTACTGTAATTAGTTATTGCAAAACCTAGGAAAGTAAAGAAACTTCTTTTGGCTGCACTTATGACCTGTAAAATGACATGGTTTGAAGCATCTGACAGACTCAAGCCATCCTTCATGTAATGTAAAATTCAAAAACCCTAGCCATAATCCAACATTACATACAAGATTGGCACGAGTGCATTTCTGTGCTTACGATTTCATCACTGCCTAAATGTACATATGTGTGTTTTGCATGTTTATGCATGTGCTGCAAGATAAGTTATGACAAGTTTCTAACCATGAGTAATATATGAAGACAATGCAAAGACACAAATGAACGAAGACAATAGCATGGATGCTAATAAATTTATGAAAAAGGAAAAAAAATATTCCCTGGCAACTTACAGCAACTTAAGAAGCCAAAAGGAATAGAAAAGCCATATTCAATAGTTTACTGTGGCGAGGTCTTGGATAATCACCTTTGAGGCAGACATCATATTGGTTGTCAGAGTTCCAGTTTTGTCACTGCAAATTACTGTAGTGCAGCCTAAGGTCTCAACAGATGGCAACGACCTTACAATGGCATTCAACCTAGCCATTCGTTTTGTCCCAAGAGCCAAACAACTAGAACAAGATTGAAGAAAGTTCATTAAAAAAGAAAATTCAGATATGGATACGCTTCCTATTAGATAATGGTTCCTGTTAATAATTTCCAATGACATAACATATAGGAGTCCAATAAGTAGATTTTCCAATAAAACAAGGTTTAAAGAAATTTCTCAGTATTAATGATACTATATCAATCCTCAACTTCCATTGACAAACATGATTCCAGTAAGTAGATTTCCCAATAAATCAGGGTGGGTATTACTGTTGCTGAGTAATCCTCAAACGCCACTGATTAAAAGGATTCCTATGTGAATGGAAACATAAAATAAAGCTACAGTTGATCGACGACAATTCTCATGAAATCACTAAATGCAAAATAGAAACATCCAAGAATGTAAATGCTTTGTTTTCCATTAGATTACTTCTTATGTATTTCTTCAATGGAAGTAATGGTTGTAGATATTGAAAAAATAAGAAAGAGAACTATAATGAACCCCCACGATTCCTTTTTCCTTTTATATTCCATTTCAGGCCCACTCAACCTAAGAGCTATACAATGAAAGGTAATTATCTGCCATCCCATTAACCCCAATACATGGTAGAGAAAGAGTCTTGTCGCAGTGCTACACCGAAGGAATTTACCTTCAAAACCCTCCAATACAGTCATCTCAGTCTATAGTTCGGTTTAGTTCTCATTAGCGCATACTTCCAGCCCCACCCCATACCCCAAATGTTTTCTGATTCTTAGACAGCCAACAACCAAGTCCACGACTCCATATCAGAACCTAGTCTCAACAGAGTGCCTGTAAACCACACTGCAAAAAGTAGCACACCATTTCCACCTCTAACTCTTATCCCAACCTTTATGAGACAACCAGCAGTCAAATCCATATGGGAGGACTAATCTCAGAATGAAGTTCCTATCCAGAGGATAAATTGACTAGCACATACTGAACAAATTAACTTCTTGCCATTTGTTTTATACACCTAAAATACATGTGAAGCACTCACGTTGTTACAACAGCTGGAAGTCCTTCAGGGATTGCTGCAACTGCAAGTGCCACTGCAATCTTAGGGAGCACAAGAAAATAGTTGGTCAAAAAAAAAATTAGGAAAAGTGAAGACTAAGAACCATTGAAACAGGAATATGACGAATGAAAATTAAAAACCATTTGAAAACCATATAATATTCTTCTTAAGTGATTATTATGAAAAATTACCTTCAAGTAATGAATTGCACCCCGCAAGAACCCACCATGAGCAGGGTCACGAAAATGACCAATATTTACAATCCATACCAGTATGCAAATGCCAGCAATAACCTAATAATGGAACAAAGTCAAGAAATATATAATATAAGCAACAACGGATAAATTTCTCTATAGCAAGTAATTAGTACTCCATTAAGAAAAGGAAGCAGAGAAGAGATATGACTGAATCATATCAGTATGGCAATGCACAATGCATACAATCATACCATTGTACTCCATTAACAACCAAAAATCTATTTTACTAATGGATCTCTGAATGCAATATCCAAAAACATAAGTATGGTACTAACATTAAAAAATACTAAAGATCAATTCCCAAAATGAAAACTTGAAGAATTACCTTGGCTAAGAAAGTACCAAATTCATCCAGCTTCTTTTTCAATGGTGTTGCTTCCTGCAAAAGACCATATACTTGAAGATCGGAAATAAACACTGCTCATGTATATACCAAAAGGAAGTTCAAGAAGGATAGTTTCTTCAAGGTTTTCTTTCCTGGCGAGTTTAAGAAGTGGGGAAATTACGTCACTTCATTAAGTACTATGTCAATAGTAATGGTTGAATATAAAAATGGTCTCCATCGAGTAAAACAATGTCAAGCACTACACTCTTCTGTGACTTTTTCCATCATTCCACCTACCGATCTTTCAACTAAGAGGAGATGGAAACATATAGATACGCAGACCCACACCTCTTCAAACTAGGCAGTAAAGTACACAAACAGCTTTCCAGAATCGAATGCTAGAAGAAAATTTCAAATTAAAGCGAGATAGCAAGCTACTGACATTGGTAAAATCACATGAGTAGAGATAGATTACTCGAGAAAGATGAATTTGCAGTGCTTACATCTTCTGTTCGCAACATGGAATCATGTATGCCACCCATGGCAGTGTGTGTTCCAACTCCTACTACAATAGCTCTAGCCCTACCAGCCACGACTACCGTACCCTAGGGATCAAGATACGAAGTCAATCATTACTTTGAAAATGATTGCTTTACAAACAGAACAAGAATAAGACAGAGACATACAAAATTTGCTCAACACTCAATACATTCCGTACAGTTATAAAATAGGTAAATGGTAACATATAAATTGTATCCGGTATTAGATTCAAGAAATATATAAAGTTCTACCGAGAAAAGAATATTTGTCTTGTCTTGATATACAACATTTGTTGCAGTGGTTGACTCAAGTTCTTTTTCCACAGAGCAACTTTCACCTGTCATCATCAAACATAAATTCTCAGACACATTGGATCCAGCATGTTTTCAATCCTTACGTACTCAACAATTAAAATCTGTGCAATTTACCAAAATAGTAATAAAAAAATACCCATTTGATTTACTATATTCAGTACAGAAAGCGGATATACCTGTAAGAATTGCCTGATCAACACGTATTTGATTGCTTAGCATCTCAATCATTCTCATATCGGCTGGAATTTTACATCCCACTATACATTTACCCAATGCCAACAAAATTCAGAATCTTCAATTGATCACAATAGGAAACCAATTTTGCATACTTAAGCACGTGACCAACTTACCAGCCACTTCCACGATATCACCAGGGACAAGCTCTGTTGCTGGAAGTATGGAGAAGCAACCTGCAAGGAGTTACTATTACGTTAGAATAAAGTGATACAGGATGACACAATTTTGAGTACATTACATGCATCAAGCAGGGAGATCGTCAACCACTACTTCCAAAATCTTGTAAGTTATATTATCTCACTTTTTCAAGCATTAGTAACAATGTTTCTTTCATTTTTTCCCCCAAGAACCAGGAAAGAGATCACATTTAAATATGTTTTATTGGTCTCCTCTATCTTTAACAGACAGCTCAGCAATGTGGCTAACTATAAAGAGATATGTTTTTCAAACAAATCCAACTAAATCGCAAGCATATGATCACATTGATCACATCTCCACCAGCTCCCTTAGAATAAAAGGGTGTACTAATACACTTCTCATTAACTGAACTTCACAAATTAAGCTCTGGAAAGAAAAGGTTAAAATACAAAAGAGGCCTAAAAACATGAATCGTAATATCTTACGCAAACAGCATAATGCATAGTCAATCTTTTAATAAACAATTATTTACCATTGCGCAGGACAGTTGCGATATCAGCTTGGTAAGCACGTAGCTCCTGCAATATCAAGGGTGAAATGAAGGAATCAGAATGTGCTGAAGCTGCATGGACTACTAATGAGATTTTACAACATAGGAATTCATGCATTGATCTACAACATGCGACAAAAATAAGACTACAATGCAAGGAGTCCAAGCAAACATTGGAATAAGACAAGTTCTAATAGCCAATCAACAATTGTACATATATTGAAGCTTTATTAGATTACATTAGAAAAATGAAGCTCGATTACACATAAAAGAAAAGATCTACCTCACTTGGTAGTTTTAAGGATGTTTTCTGGTATTTAAGCAAGTTCTGAGATGCTATGAATGTAAAAGTTACCTCAAGAGCCTTTTCTGCATTGGTTTCTGTGATCACTCCTACTGCAGCATTTGCAGCTAATATCATGAGGATAACCTGCACATCCAATAATTTTAAAAGAAAGAATCTTTATTAGACCAAGTTGTATCCCATGTAACACAAATAGAAAAGTTTCATTGTCAATTATAACCATCGATGCCTCACTTTGTAAGGTTCAAGAGCTCAAAGAAAAATTTGAGCCGCATATGTTTCAATACATTTTTACCCCAAAAAAAAAAAAGTTTTGATACTTTTCAAAAAAAAAAAATTGAATCACTAAATCCAAAACTTGTAGGTGGAAAGACAGTAACAGAATACACCATATTTGAGTGCAAAACAAGACACTAAGGAACCACATCTACATCAAAAGTAAAACTTGAAGGACACAAGAAAGCACCAAGACATGCATCTAGGCATCTATAAAGAAACTATAAATCTTTTCTTGCTAGTCTAAACTAACAGTCTTATATGCAAGTATCTTTCCTTCTTCATTTTTTTTTTAATATGAAAAGATAAATGTAATAAAGAAGAACTGCATGCTATCTTTCTGTTTGGCTGGTAGACTACTCCTGAAGACAAATTCAAGCATATGTTGAACAATAGTAATAGGCAATCAGTTTACTGAAGCAGAACATATCATTTCTTACAGAAGGCTCCAAAAAAGCTGTTAGTCCTGTATCTCCATTAATCAAAGCAAGAACAAATGAAACAAGCGCCGCAACAATCAATATCTTTACAAGCAAATCATCAAACTGTTTCAAGACCAATTTCCAGAATGAAGCCCCTGCATATGAATTATAGATAGTATTCATTACAGGCAGCATAAAATGCAGGAACTTGATTTGTGAAAACATCAATGTCATCAGAATATCAGATCAATACTGGTAGCATTCTCCTAAAAGATGAGTTCCAGTCATAGAATCCGTATTTAAACTCCCTAAATTCTTCACTCTTACTCTAACCAAAACATGCCACCTCTTTTAAAATGAAAATGATTATAGGTTTTCTAAGCTTTGTGAAATAGGGAGTTCTAAAAAATTGGTGGTGGTACATTGCCATCCAGAAAATCAAATATGTTATCAAAAACTTTCTATACTCCACTTTGCCCCCTTGCAATCTTTCTAAATCAAGGTGGTTTTACTCAGCATCTTGCATCAAATCAAATTGATGATGAAATTTGGATTATGCACTTATTACTACTGTAAATTGCAATCTAGAGAATGAGGAGATGCGATAATAAAAGTTAAAAAAATCTACACTTGCTCATTCTAATCCCCTGAACCCACCTAAAAAGGTTTAGATCTACATGGAGTTCTTTTCCTCTCTTTTGTTCTGCTAAAATAACGTGATTTCCTGACAATGTTGGATCAAAGGAGTATGAAAAAAAAATGAGATTCATTATACAAGCAATTGGCCACTAAAAATGAAGAAATTCAAATAATGTTCTCTATAGTAAGATAACGAGAAAAAAGAACTTTTCAGAAGAACTCGTGCTTAACTTAGTACATGAAAAAGAAGGGGGAAAAGATAACATGTAATCATGCACTCAATGAAAGAGACCTCATATAAACTTGCTTTGTCTAAGATGAAAAGAAAAGAGGGAAAGGAACATATGGTGTACTTACTTTTCTCTTCTGGAAGTACTGCAGACCATATTTGGAAACATGCAACCAAAGAAGAAACCACATTATAATTAGAAAGTGAAAAATAATAACAAAACAGCAACAATAAAAGGATACAAATTTCAAGTTTGGGGCAGATCATTAAGATACTAGAAGTAACTAAGTTAGTATCAAAGAAGACAAGAATTTCATCGACATGCAACCCAGTAAAAGATGGAATACAAATTGAAATACGACGGTGCCCTTTTTTTCTCTTAGGTAAGTCAAACCAGAGGATGCATGTCAAGAAAAGCGGTGATTGAGTACCAAAGGCCATGTAAGATATACAAACTAAAATGTCCCCAAACCAACACTCGGTACGTTTGGCACTTGGCAGCAGAAAAGACTTACCGTTTTTACCATAATGTCTTGCATGTTCCGCCACCTGCAAGCAACATATCAATTCAACTTAAGAGGAACTGAACTTCAATACTGAATTTGAACAAAAAAGCCGATATAACAGTAACATTTCACTCCGTAGAAATCAATTCAAATCATACCTGGGCGTCGATGAGACCCTTTTTCGGGTCCACTCCAAAGAAATCCAACACCTGACCATAAACACAAGGGAAACAAAAATGAAGTGATGAATTAATAACTGAAAATAATTCTGACTCAATAAACCAATTACAGAAGGGGAAAAAACTCAAAAACACATTGCCACATAAATGCTGGACCAGAAGCTTCTACAGCCTTTCAAGTTTCAACGATAGCACCTCAAAAAAAAAACCACTTGGAATTTGGGAAGTGGTAAAACCGAGGGACAATCTCCTATATTTCCAAAGAAGTGTAAAAAGGAGGTGAATTAGTGAATTACCTCGGCGATGGATCTAGAGTAAGCGTCCTCCATCAAAGGGACGAAGCACTTGGATCGGCGCCCAGGGACACTTCCTCTTCTTCTTCCCTCTTTCTTACTTCAACTTTCTCTGTGTGAGTCTGCGTATCAGCTTGCGACTGTATCAGTTCATGAGATGTGGTACGAAGGAAAAGGCAGTTGCCATTAGTTTATTTACCGAGCTTTGGACTTTGGACTTAGAGCGAGACGTCATGTTCAAGTAACGCTTCAGGTCGTGGCCGGCCTAGGTTGGCGCCGTGGTTTACATTAGCCCATTGTTTTATGACTTTTAAATCAAATACTCTTGGGCCTTGCAGGTATCTGCTTTCGCCCAAGAATAGGCGTCGAACCGCTTTATGTCTAACATTTTGAATTTACTAATGCCCGGCCTGTCGCTTACACATAAATTCTGTCAAATAAGGGATTTTATGAGAAATTTTAAAATTATCAAAGAAAATTATAAAATACTGATATTCAAATAAATTATGACGAAATTATAAAATACTGAAAATAAAATTGACGAAATTATATTATTATTATATATTAAAGTTAAGTCATTTTTTTCACTATTTATCAATAGTATTTTGATTATTTTGCTCTTTATTTTTTTTATTACTATAATTAATATTATTATTATAAATTCTTTCTTTCTTTTCCTTTTCTTTATTATCAATAGTAAAATTTCAATTTTACCCTTAGATATTCATTTATTTTTGTTATCATTATTTATTATTATAAATTATTATTATTATTTTATTACTCAAATTTGGGGATATTATCATGTGCTTCGAGTCTAATGAAATATTACTGCAACTATTATTACAACAATTATTATTATTATTATTATTATTATTATTATATTCGTTAATTAAAAAATAGGCTTTTTAGTCAAAATGCCCCTTGAACATTGAGTTAAGTTTTAAAATGCCCCTCGAACATGATTTTGACCCAATTTACCTCATGAACGCAATTTTAATCTCAATTTACCCCCTAAACATCTAATTTAACAGATTATGTTAAAATAAAGGAGCAAAATTGTCCAAAAAAATTATTCATCTATTTCCTTCTTTAAATAGAGATTTTGTTCATCTTCTTCCTCATCATTCATATGTATCTTGTGCTTTCAACTCGTAAACATTTACCAAGAGAATCAATCGTTCATGGAACTTACAATATGTTATGGGCATTCAGATGGGCGATCCTCTGGAGCCATGTAGAGGACAGTGTAACAACAAGACCAACATTAACATATTGGCGTTCTAAGATGTTATCACAAAGCATGGAAGAAAAATATTACAGATTATTATCAATCTCAGGATACAAACATAAATCCCATAACTTGATGAAAGGAAAATTATCACTTGCATAGATGCAGAAATCCTTCTTGCATTGTCTAGCTCCAGCCGAACAGTGCATTCATTAAGTCCACGCATCACCACGGTATGCTACATACAATCAACATCTGGGTTAGGAAAGAATTTAACATCATGGTAAGAACACAAAGTAACCAGTCATTTTTACCCCTACCGCAATAAAATCAGGTCGATATTTGTATGATGGATTTATGACAGGACCCATCCCCGAAGGACATAGATAAACGTGCCCGGTTCTGCTCCCGTCTGACAAGTCAACTGAGGTTCCGAAATTACCCTCCAAGACTTGCCAAACAATGGATAACCGCACATGTGCCCACTCATACCTCCACCTCTCGAATAGCCTCAATCAACTCGCCACAACCTGGAGGGTCAATAAAACATAAAAGGTGTGAGTGGACAAAACAACTGTTATAAATACATTTACCAAATCACATTCTTACCGTCCAGTTTTCACAAACATGCATGCATATCAAAAAACATGAGTAATAGTGTGAAATCAATCAAGTATGAATAGTGGACTGATAAAATCAAAACATGTTTCTAAATTCCATGTCCACATTTTCCTTGAAACTCATGTTCATCAAATCAATTCAAATCTCAATAAATCCACGGGACTTATTTCCATATCCAATCTCATTAGTCACGTTATCCTTGCAACGCGTGCAAATCAATAGGCTCAAGGACCGCTCAAAATCCGAGCATGTCGCTGTGAACACATCACCGACCGATCTCCACATAATCCAACACATCTTATCTGAGTAGAGCCTCCCTCGGCTGCACGATAACAGACCGTGCTACGTGACCTCTCCAGGCTAAACACATCTCAACCCGGATGTCAGGACCCGACCCTCCTCGGTCAGGACCTGACTCATCTAGCACCATATTGTCCGCTTTAGGCCTCACCCTCACGGTTTTGTTTTCGGGAGCTCATGGTGCAACTTCCCAAGGGGTCACCCATCATGGAATTGCACCAGCCTCAACTCGCTTAACTTTAGGGTTACAATCCCCCCTAAAGCCACTTGAGCTCCCAAAAGGCCTAGTGCTAGATAGGTGTGCGCCTACACCTTTAAGGCACACCACCATTCCCTTCCCAGACCATTCCCCCTCGCAGGAATACGGGATCGTTCATTGTTCCCTCCAAGACACAAGTCTTACAATCCACCCCCTTTAGGGCCCAGCGTCCTCGCTAGCACATTTCCCGGTCGGGGTTTGGCTCTGATACCAATTGTCAAAACCTGACCCTCCTCGGTTAGGACCCGACTCATCTAGCACCATATTGTCTGCTTTGGGCCTCGCCCTCACAGTTTTGTTTTCGGGAGCTCATGGTGCAACTTCCTAGGGGGTCACCCATCATGGAATTACACCAGCCTCAACTCGCTTAACTTTGAGGTTCCAATCCCCCCCAAAGCCACTTGAGCTCCCAAAAGGCCTAGTGCTAGATAGGTGTGCGCCTACACCTTTAAGGCACACCACCATTCCCTTCCCAGACCATTCCCCCTCGCAGGAATGTGGGATCGTTCACCGTTCCCTCCAGGACACGGGTCTTACAATCCACCCCCCTTAGGGCCCAGCTTCCTCTCTGGCACATTTCTCGGTCGGGGTTTGGCTCTGATACCAAATTGTCAGGACCCGACCCTCCTCGGTCAGGACCCAACTCATCTAGCACCATATTGTCCGCTTTGGGCCTCGCCCTCACGGTTTTGTTTTCGGGAGCTCATGGTGCAACTTCCCAGAGGGTCACCCATCATGGAATTGCACCAGCCTCAACTCGCTTAACTTTGGGGTTCCAATCCCCCCCCAAAGCCACTTGAGCTCCCAAAAGGCCTAGTGCTAGATAGGTGTGCGCCTACACCTTTAAGGCACACCACTATTCTCTTCCCAGACCATTCCCCCTCGCATAAATGTGGGATCGTTCACCGTTCCCTCAAGGACACTGGTCTTACACCGGAGGCGAGCGTTATCTCCAGGGTGCACTCCGGGAAAAACACATTCCCAACTGGAAGCCCTAATATCCACAATACAGCGTGCAATTCGGGGAAAACATATTTCCATCCGAAAGCCCTAAATATCCGCAACACATCACCATCATGAAAACCAGTGAAAGCAGTTGCGTTTAAAACTCAAATCATTATCAACACAGGGTCTCAGCCCCAAAATATAGTTTCCTCAAATCCGTAAAACCAATGTCCCGATTTATTCCATAAATTCGAAAACCATGAATACCATCATGTAATCACATGGAAATAAAAATCCAATCAAAATCACAATTTCATTGAGTCTCAAGCCCAAAATCTCAATTTCAAGTAAATCCGTGCAACCGTAAACCGAGTTGTCATTTTCACGTAAATCCATGAAATCAATCCCTGACTCATAATCCGAGTCAAAACATCATTTTCAATCCTTGACTCATAATCCGAGTCAAAACATCATTTTCAATCCCGGGCCTACGCCCAAAACATCAATTTCATAATTTCTCGAAAATCGTGCCAAAAATAATATAATAATCCCGAAAATTGAGAAATCACTGGATCGAAACATCAATCATGTCAAATCATATAATAAAGCATTTAAAACATATATGCATGCATCACGATTAGAAAACAAAGTCCATTCACACACACCGTCCAAACGGCCCACTTCCGAGCTACACGTTTTTCCGTAAATTCTAGAAATCAAAATTCATGTCCAAAATCATTATCAAGGGTCACTAAAACTTCAATATATCTCATATATTTTTTCCCAATTTTTCTGGGATTTAAATACATATTTAACACGTAAATCAAAACTTCACATACACAGAACTCTATCGAAACGATATCTGATTTCCTCGAAACTAGTGTCAAAATATTCGTTACACTGAGAGGATTCAAAGTCATGTTGACCTCACCTTGAAACAAGGCTTCACGCGCCGCCGTGAGTGGCTGCGCGTGACCACCACGCGCCTGCTACAATGTAATGACCCGTCCCGAGTATCGGGATTGAATATTAATTAATTATGGGTTAGAATGACTAATCGGGGATTAGTTGAGTGAATTCGGACCAATTTTGCAAAATGACCATTTTGCCCCTAGCGTGGGAAAAATGTTGACTTTTAGTTTGGGCGGTCAAACGGACTTTGACCGATGACTGTGACGTAGTTCGGGACGTCACGAGTTCATAGACAGGTGGCACGTTCGATTCCGACATTCGAGAAGAAAGTTATGACATTCGGAAGTTGAGGGGTATTTTGGTAATTTGGCTAAGAAGGGGCCAAATGTTGATTTTTTACTCGGGAAGTCCAATGGACGAAGGCCAAGGACCGTTACGTAGATCTCGTCGATACAAATCCAACGACAGGCGGCATGCCGAAATCGGAGATTCGACGACGAAGTTATGGTCACGGGAACGGACTCGATTAACCGAACGAACCGGGATTAAAATAATATTTTAATATGAACAGTACCCGGTGACTGAACACACTTGGATGAGTGAAAAGTGTCACTCATCCCTTAAAATCAGGCTTAAAACCAGAATCCTTGTCTTAGGGGAAACATAATTATTATGTTTTATTAATTAATTAAACTTAATTATTCTTTTAATTTCCATTAAACCCTCTTTGTTCTTCAAACCGTGCACAATTTGGGGGAAACAAAATTGAGAGAATTGGGATCTCTTCCACAGCCGGTTTTGAGTGAGAATTGTGAGATTTGTGGGACTGATTGAACTGGGAAAACACGAGGGATTGATTGAGAGCTGAGGAACTGGAATTCGAATTTCAGAAAATTTGGGGGAAAATTCGAATTGGAAGCTTTGAGCCTTGTTGATCGAAATTGGGTTCAGTTTTAGTCTTCTAGGATTGCCACAATCAGTTTTATCGAAAGAACGAAGGTAATTGAGGTCCATTTGAGGTAGAACTGAGCACTGTAGTTGCAGAAAATTTCGAGCTTGAGTCGTGGAGTTTGAGCCTTGGATTGATGAAATTGAGATGGGGAAAGAGTTTACCTGAGTCCATTGAAGCTTCTGGTTGCATCAATTGAAGGAAATCGATCGACATGGAAGGTGTTCGAATGATGAACAGTGTTCGAGCGTTCTTCGATGTTCATCTTCGAGTTGTGTGATTTGAGGTAGGTTTTGATGAAATTATCATTACAGAACTCTAATTGGACTTAAATAGAAACTAACTGAATGTTCAATTGTTGCAATTGGTATCGAATTGACAGAAAACAAACCGGGTCTGTTCGCGGGTTAAAGGACCCGTTTTACAGACAAACGGGTGAGGAAGACAGTACTGTAGCAGGCGCGTGGGTTTCACGCGCAGCCACTCACGGCGGCGCGTGAGGGTGCGTACGGCCTAGTTTCAAGGTGAGGTCAACATGACTTTTGATCCTCTCATTGTAACGAACATTTTGACGCTGATTTCGAGGAAATCGGATATCGATTCGTTAATGTTCCGCGTATCCGAAGTTTTGTTTTACGTGTTAAATACGTATTTAAATTTCGGAAAAATTGGGGAAAATTATATGAAGTATTTTGAGATGTTAGTAACCCTCTATAATGATTTTGGACAGGAGTTGTGATTTCCAGATTTTACGGAAAAATGTGCAGCTCGGAAACGGACCGTTTTGGACGGTGTGTGTGAGTGGACTTTGTTTTCTAACCGTGATGCATGCATATATGATTTAAAATGCCTTATTATATGATTTTATATGCTTTGGCATGATTAACATTTCAATCCGGTGATTTCTCGATTTTATGGATGATTATATTATTATATTTGGCACAATTTTCGAGAAATTATGAATTTGGTTAAAAATGATGTTTGGACTCGGGTTATGAGTCCGGTATTGAATTTGATTGAAAATAATGTTTGGACTCGGATTATGAGTCATGGATTGAAAAATGATGTTGTGACTCGGGAATGAGTCAAGGGTCAATTTCGTGGATTTACGTGAAAATGGCAACGGAGGTTGCAACGCATGGATTTGCGTGATAATGTTATTTTGGGCGTGAGAACCTAAGTGAATAGTGATTTAGACTCGGATTTGGAGTCACTTGTGAATTTGATGAAATTAATGATTTCTTGTGATTTTATGATTATTTTAATCAGTCTTTCGGGCACGTTTTACGAGGAACGTGCAAATGATGTTTTGGGCTAGGCCCGGAGTTAAAAAGATTTCTAAAATGATATTTTGACTTAATTGGTGAGTCAATGATGATTTATGAATTATTTTATTAGTTTAAAATGTGACTTTAAAGGTTTACGTGTAAATGGTAAATTTGGGCTTGAGACCCAGTCGGGAATGATCTTGACTTTGTATGAAGTCAAGATTTGATTGAAATATTTTGGGATGTAATTCCCGAGATGGTTTTCATTGTGATTGTGAAATTCCCAGACGGTCAGAGCTTGGGGGGATTACCCAGATGACCGGAGCTTGGGGGACGTGATTGTAGGATCGGGAGTTGATCCTATGGTAGTCAGCTTCTCGGATGTGACTGAGCCTGGATGTACCACTCGGATGGGTCTGAGCTTGGGGATGTGTTCGCCCAGATGTGACTGAGCCCGAGGGTTGAGCCAAGAGGTGTCTGTTCCCGAGAAAGTGGCTGGATATTGGCCTGCGCGTAGTGCCGCACTTGTGAGTAGTGCAGTTGATGGTTTGTTTGTGCACTTGTGTGTAGTGCAGATTGATTGGATTTATATATTTATTGTGCACTTGTGATTAGTGCTGATTGATGTTATTTGTGATGACGTACTGGTATTGAGTACGGGTTTTTGGTCTTTGTGGCCAGGTGATTATGTTTTCACATGTTTTGGCCCGAGAGCCGGGATTTGACATTTTATAATATAAACTGATTTGGTGAACATGAGTTTTACAGACCATGGGAAAATATGTTTTGATTTTATCGGTCCACTGTTCATACTCAGAGCCGGCCAATATGGAGGGCGGGAGGGGCCTAGGCCCCGGGCCCAAAAATATTAAAGGGCCTAACAAAAATTTTGTTATATTAAAAAAAAAATAGTAAGATGTATGATAATTTAGACGGGGGATACAAGTGAACGGGAAACGGAATGAGAGTCTCTTTCAAAGTTCCAAGAAGAAAACACAGTGTTTTAATATTCTAATTCAATGTTCCAAGGTTAAATATCAATCTCATTAAATCTCAAATTCTCAATTGTTCTAAATTTTTAATTTTTTGCAATCTCATTCAAACTCTCAAACCCTAACCTCAATTTCTCAACAATTTGTTTTCCAATCGAAAGCATCCAGACATTTTCACCTCCCCTTCTAAAAGCCTTATCCGAGATATTCTTAAATTACAAATTTCAAAAAGAGATAATTTAATTTAATAGAATTCATATCACAATTTTCATAATTAAACACTTCCATTTGGCAACTTTCCCTTATAGATGTTGTAGTTTTTGACGACGGGAAGACCCCTTTATATAATTAAAGGACCAATGTTATGGGTCTAAGTCACGAATCTAACATTACAAATGGCAGATCAGTTCTTGCTCTTTGTTAGTAATTAGAAATTATGTCTCTTTAGTTTTTTTTTTGTGCCTTTGAATTCTTAATTATCTTTTTTTCGCATGCCAGGAAAACTTAAAGGAACTCACCTAAATTGATAAGGTCACTACTACAAAGGTTCTTAGTTTAACAATATTTAATTACATTCTTATTTTGAATATGGAAGTTTGTATATATTTGCAAATTGCTTATTGGTTTTACAGAAAAAGTATAAGATTTGTTTTAAAAAAAAAATTAAATGTAATGTTTTGGACATGATGTACTCTTTTTTCTTTATTTGGGGTTTTGTCATAATATATGAGTTTTCTCATAACAAAAATTTTAACGATGCTTCTTAATAAAAACATAATATAATCAATTTATAAAATTTATATTTTCAATAATTAAGTATGCGAATTGAGGCCCCATTTTTTATTTTTTCCCTAGGCCTCTAAATATTTGGACCGGCTCTATTCATACTTGAATGATTTCATACTATTACTCATGTTTTACGATATGCATGCAAGTTTGTGAAAACGGGAGGGTAAGAATGTAATTTTGGCAAATGTTTTTATCAGAGGTCATTTTTGTCCACTCACACCTTTTCTGTTTTGTGACCCTCCAGGCCGTGGTACGACGTTCGGGACTGATCGTGAGGCAGTGGCAGAAGCAGAAATCAGCGCAAACATCCCTTGTCTGGCAAGCACTGAAGGGTAGTTTCGGACCTTTGGTTGACTTGTCAGACGGGAGCAGGACCGGGCACGGTTTTTGACGTCCAGTTGGGACGGGTCCTGTCATACAATGTCGTCGTCCCAACCCGTTTTCCTGCAATTCGGGTTCTGCAACTAGCGAGACGACCCGACTCAATCCTTGTCAATTCGACATCCTTTTTCAACAATTGAACATTCAAATAGCTTCGTAAGGGTCTTAATGTAAGTTCGGCAACATCAATTACGTATATAATTACCTTAATCCTTCAATTTGAAGATGAACTTTCGAAGAATATCTGGCACTATTCAACATTCGAAGTTCATCAATCCCACAAGTTTTCCTTCAATTGATCCATCCAAAAGCTTCATTGGACTATGATAAACTTGTTTTCGAGCCCAATTTCATCATTTAATCCCTCCAAGATCACAACTCAAACCTCGAATTTTTTCTCTGTCACCAGGTCCATTCTAAGCCAAACATACACAAATTCCCTTCAATCTTGAGGTGATCCTGATCGAGGCAATCCTAGAAAGCTCAAATCAAGCTTAATTTGAAGTTTCAGTACCTACAAATTTAAATTCGATTTTTTTTGGAAGAATTTGAATTCTTACGGGTTTTGGGCTTTCGGGTTTAGAGGGTGTTTGACAGGACCCGTCCCAATCCCACTGGGACCACCCGGGGATGTGCCCCGCTCCCGTCTGACAATGACTCTAAACATACCAAAATTACCCTTAAATAAAAACCGAAGACTTAATTAGATAGATAACGTACAACCACAGTGTTTAAAGCGATACTGTCAGACAAGGGAAAGTAAAATACAACACGTGAGCACAATAGTCAGAGTACATTTATTCAGTGCTCAACCTACCCACAAGTGGGTGTACAGGTGCACAGCTAGGCAAACTAAACCTCTGCCTCCTCCTCCGGGTCCTTCTCCTCTATTTCCGTGTCAGGGTCTGGAGGGGTCAGTAAAACAAGGGTGAGTGGGCCAAAAATAACAATTTAGGAATCAATTTAATAATAAAATAATCATAAGGTTTTACCCCTCCGTTTTCCAAATCTTGCATGCAGTGAAAATATAATATTATAATGAAATCATAGCATATAAACCACAATAATAATCGAAAGGTGAAACTAACATATCAGTGCACTGTAAAACCCAACCCAAATGATGTCACGGTTCTAAGGCTACGCGTTGCCACTCAGGGTCTCACACCCGAGACTCTCTAGGTACATCATGACAGGACCCGCCCCGATCCCACAGGGACCACAAGGGGACGTGCCCTGCTCCCGTCTGACACCCAATAATTCATACCAATTTTAACCTCAAACATTTAAGAGCATAAATAACCAAATTAAAGTCATACATAAAATCCGAATTTAACGAATGTCAGACAAGGGATATAATCCAAAATTACAAAATTTGCGAGCACGACTCTAAAGTAATCCTGCGGGTACACCGCCCAGCAGGGGTTCAGGTACGCAGAAGTAGATCTATGCCTCAGCCTCTGGTTCCTCCTCTACCTCAGTTTCCCGACCTGGAGGGGTTATCAAAACAGTAAGGGTGAGTGGACCGAAACACAAGTTTATGAAATCGTTTGATAAGTAAAACATATAATTTACCCCTCCGTTTTCCAAACATGCGTGCACCATAATTCCAAAATCATAAACCATATAATATGAACCATAAGGCATATAACAAAACCATAACCATAATTTTAGTTGCTGCACCATACACTCCAATCCCGACATCCCTGATGTCTGACGTCCCTGACGTCCAATAAGGTCACAATCACAAGGCTACGCGTGCCACTCGGGTCTCAATTCCGAGTTCAATCCCCGAACCCCGTTCGGGTACAGCATCCCCGATGCTTAGCGTCATAGACGCTGGACGTACTAGACGTCCGTGACCTCTCCGGGGTACCTCATCCGGAGGAGACAATATAATATGGAAGGATCTATACAGTGCAGTAACAAATACATTTTATTGATATCCACATGCAAACATATATATACATAGGTAGAATCCGAACCAATCATTCAGTTTCATCGGATGGGTCTCAAGCCCAAATACCGTGAAACGTGCCATAACCATATTTTCCATATCATCAAAACCATCATTTTTAGCATGTGAATAAGTATAATAAAACCAGAAAACATTTATGCACACAAGGGTTTAAGAAAATGGCCCACTCACAGTACAATCCTGCTAGAAACCGAACGTATACCCTCGTCCTGGTACAAATGTACAATCCCTGTCAAGTCCAAGTATTCGTAAAGGTCAAATTAAACCCCCAACATTCAACCATGAAAGCCTAGGTCGAAACCGACCCGGGAAAGCCGCCCGAATGCGCTTCCCAAGGCAATAAACCTTATTTTGACCAACTTAATAATCTCCGATCGACCCGAAACCACCGCCATTGGATCCGGATCGTCGAAACCTAAAGAATGGTGGTGGTCCCACCAGAAACACTGTTCACACGCGCCCCCACGCGCCGGTCAACGCGGCGGTCAACGGTGGAACAGTCCTGCTGACGTCAGCATGACGTCATGCTGACGTCATCTGACAGCTGTCAGGTCTGACATGTCAGACTCTGACAGGTGCCACGTGTCAACATCCTATTGGTCCACCCTGCTGATCTGTCAGACCTCGTGTCAGATCTGATATGTGCCACGTGTCAGCACGGCACTGGTCCACGTCACTGACATGTCAATGACACGTGGCAGTCCCTGACTGGTCCACGTCACTGACATGTCAGTGCTGACTGTGCACTGACATGTGACACGTGTCGGCTCATGGTTGGTCCACGTCATCTGACAGACTGACAGGGTGCCACGTCAGCACCACTGTCCTCAGACGGGTTGACCCGTTTTCCTGCAACTCGGGTCGATCAGACCCGCGATCGAGACCCGGTTGCCATTCCTTCATTTCTGGGTCATTTTGGTTCCTTTCAATTCGTATTTACTCGTCTTAAATCCTAGATTAGTTCCACGTAATTAAATTTGAGAAAAACGGATTGAATCGAAGGCCTACCTCGAAGAACAGCCCTGGCCTCCCGTCGCCGTTTTGCTACCTCCCTGAGCTCCACCGGCCACGAGGTCGATTCCAGTAAGTTCCTGGAGGTTCCTAGAGTTGGTTAGGATTCATAATGGACCAATCAAACGTGGGAAATGGATTTACCAAAAATCTGGTTTCGAAACCGTTTCGGGTTCCCCTCCTTCCTCCCACGCCGCCGTCCTCCGCCGTGCTCACTGCCGCCGTTCAGCCTCGCCGGCAAGTCCCCAATACACAGACACAGAGAGTGGATGGTTTGCTGGAATGTTGGATCGAAATGGCTGAATGTGCTCTGCGGGTATGAATTATAAAGAAATGGAGGGAAGGAAATGGACGGCTCAGATTTGATCTCCAGATCAGATCAAGGGCTGAGATCAAATCTGGGGTTTTCAATCCAAAGGCTGAAATTTAAAGCTGATTCAAATGTTAATTAATTCAATAGTGGATCTGATCCAATCTAGCCAATGGGTGAGTGACACTTGTCACTCCCCAGGTGTCCTTCAATCAGAATTTCTGAATATAATATTCGACACGAAAACCGAGACACGAACTTCCCGAATTCACGTTTCTGACCATAACTTCCTCGTACGAAGTCCGATTTCGGCGTGCCGCCTGTCTACGGACTCAGGACGTCGAGGCCTACCCAACGGTCCTTGAGTCAACTGAAAATTAGTTGTCAAAAGAAAAGTCAACATTTTCCCCCGAGAGTCCAAATTACGGTAATGCCCCTGAACTTCCGATAGCCATAACTTTCACCCTGATCGTCCGAATTGGACGTGCCACCTGTCTATGAACTCGTGACGTCCCGAACTACGTCACGGTCATAGGTCAAAGTCCATTTAGTTCATCAATCAAAAAGTCAACATTTGACCAAACCATTCACAGGGGTAAAATCGTCAAATCACACATTAAATTACAATATGGAATTCCTCGAATTTCCGGGGTGTTACACATCAGCTCCCGGTATCCCGGTCACTGCCCGAGGTATATGAACATGCCTTCCTGAGAGTAAGCAGCCCAACGGGGGTCAACTCCACTCAGTCAGAGCCCCGTGACTACTCCAGGGTCCACCCAGGCCAACGACCCTCCCTGGAGGAGACAATATACACAGGTAGGAAAGTACAGTACAATAACAGTATAGTTTACCCTATGTCCCCCGGACATCCCGAACAAAATCCACATATAATCCAGACGGGTCTCATGCCCAAAACATTGTAATAGCAGATATAAACAGTTCATAAGACTCATCGTAATCATAAGTGGAAATAGTAAAACAGTTTATGCATGCAAGCCTTTTATAAATCAAACAGCCCACTCACACTCGGTCCTTGCTGCTCAACGATCTCTATAAACCTGTATTATTATTCCTGAGGGTTACTTAAGGACCCTATAACATCAATACCAAGACCCTAGAACAGATCCGCCTCAAAATCGCATCCCGGGCACTATTCCCGGTGCTTCAAACCCCATTTTGACTAATATAACGATCCCCGATCTACACGAAACCACCTCCATTGGATCCGTATCGTCGAAACCTTGAAAATGGTACCGGCCCCACCAAAATCACTGTTCACACGCGCCCCCACGCGCCTGGTCAACGCGTGGGTCAACGCTGCTACAGTACTGCTGACGTCAGCATGACGTCATCACTGACACTTGTCAGGTGACACGTGGCATGTTCTGATTGGTCCCTGGTCTGACAATATCTGATAGGATGACGTCATCATGACGTCAGAAGTGACGTCAGCATGATGACTTCATCATGCTACAGTATCGGGTCAGACCCGTTTGACTGGAACCGGGTCGCCGTCGACCCACGGCTTGACCCGATTCCACCGTACGATTCCGGCCACCATTTTCGACGGGGTTCATCCCTATAGGGTCGTCTAGGTCTGTTCTATGGTTCTACAACCTCAAAATAGAAAGGAAACTAGGAGAAACTCACCAGTCCGTCGTTGAAACTCACGGCCAAAGTCCGATCGTCGTCTCCGTCGATCCACGCCGTCTCCGTCGTCCAAACCGGTCCTGATCAACTCGTCTCTCACCCTAGGACATTTCTAACATCACACAATCAATTTCCTAGCACTAAAACACATTGGTTCGAAACAGAGGGGTAAAAACGGGTTCTCGGGTTTTGGGTCTTACCGCCGCCGTCACGCCGCCGTAGCCCTCGCCGTCGTCCAGTTGTGCTCCTGGGGTCCTCACGGTGCAGACTTGAGCTTCCCCTGCGTCGAGGTGGTGTGGCTGTCGAGGTTTTCTTCTTGGACCCGTTTCCTTAGCGTTTCGGGTCGTGTTTTTGGACGGGATTTTCAGACGGGAAAAACGGGTTGGTTGTCGCCGGTGATGCAGGGTGTCGATCAGTGGATGATGGTGGTGCTGTGGGTGGTCGTCTGGTGTGATAAGGATGGCTGGTTCGTGTGTTTGGATGGAGAGAAAATGAGAAGAAGTGCACGGGTTAGGGGGGATGGATGTGTGTGTTTGGGAGAAAACCAGACAGAATCGTGCATGAATAAGGAAAGCAGATGAAAATGAAGGGCTGGGATTCAATTTGGGCAGTGATCCTACGGCTGGAAACAAATGGAGGGAAAAATAAATAATATAAAATGGGTTAAATAGTGTAAGGTTGCTTTATTGGAATAGTGTGGGCTTGGATGGGTGACACTTGTCACCAATCCACTCGTTTGATTTAAATACTAGGTTGGCACGGATTCCCGTAATAAATTAATATTTTATTCCGTTGTTCTCGGTTCGTAAATTCCGCTAAAACGCTTCCTTGACCATAACTTCTTCATACGAACTCCGATTTCGGCGTGCTGCCTATCTACGGATTCGTGACGTCCCGACCTACGTCATAGTCATGGGTCAAAGTCCAAATTGTTTCCCGGGTCAAAAGTCAAAGTTTTCCCCCTTTAGGGGCAAAATAGTCTTTTTACATTAAAATATTATTATTCTCGGTTCGGGGCGTTACAGTGTTCTTCCTGATTTCCTCTCAATTCTTTATTGATGTTGCACTCTCTAGCTTCCTCAATTATCAATTTGGCTTTTCCTACCTTCCCTCCCATTGATCGATCACCAAGGTGTCTCAGTCTCTGTTTTTTTCACAGTTCAAAGAAAAACAAAGAAGATGACTGATAATGAAAGAAGAAAATGATGATTAAGGATGATGATGGATGATTAATAAAATGGATCAACGGGAAACATGATCCACAATTTAGGGTCCTCAAAACATGGGATGAGTGACACTTGTCACTCATCCAAGGGTCCATAATCATTGATCACTTTTCAATATTTTATTATTATTTTAATCGAATTCCTGGGACGTAAGTTTAACCGATTTCAATCCCGTGACCATAACTTTCCCGTTAGATGTCTGATTTCGACGTGTCGCCTGTCTACGTACTCGTGACGTCCCGAACTACGTCACAGTCATTGGCCAAAGTCCGATTGACGCATGTCATCTATCTACGGATTCAGCGTCCTGAGACCTACTCAACAGTCTCTTCAGAAACTCCAAAAAGTGTTTCGATCAAAAAGTCAACTTTTGGCCCTTATAACTAGGGGCAAAATCGTCATTTCATTCAAATTTTCCAAATTTTCGTTTTTCGAATTTCCGGGTCGTTACAATCTACCCTCCTTAAAGAATTTCGTCCTCGAAATTCCAATCAGTCGGACCATTATTTCTCCCGATGAAATCTATTTAATATGAACCAGAAACATAATCAACCTCATACCATTCTGGTTCAATCGGATATAAGTCAGAACCAAACCTATGCAAACCATACAACCAGTCTCCATCACTAGGTCAACATCGGGACAAAATTTCTCAGTAGACCCTTGCCCCATGGGCAGTCATACCATATACTTACTCAAAATACGTAGCCTAGCTCACGTCCGAGTCCACACAATCTAGGAATCACAAGTGTTAGTATAATCATCTCAAGCACATGTCATCCACTCATGACATGACAGGACCCGTCCCAACTGGACTTTGATAACCGTGCCCGGTCCTGCTCCCGGCTGACAAGTCAACTGAAGTCCCGAAACTACCCTTCAACACCTGTCAAACAAGGGATAACTGCACTGATTTCCGCCCATAACTCCGCCTCTCGATCAGCCCCGAACGTTGTACAACGGCCTGGAGGGTCATCAAAACAGAAAAAGTGTGAGTGGACAAAAATAAATTCATTTAAAAACACATTTCAAAATACATCATTTACCCTCCAGTTTATCAAACCATGCATGCATAGAATCAAACATATGAATCACCGGCTTCCAAGCCAATTCACATGAAAAGTATCAAATCCCGGTTCTCAAGCCAAACACATGAATCATTTTATAAAACCATTTTATCATACAATAAAGCATATAACTCGGGAATTACACATCTGAGGGTCCTCTGGGAATTACACATCCAGAGTTATCATCCTGCTGGGAATTACACATCCAACTCTGTTGGGAATTACACATCCAGCCTCACCGGGAATTACACATCTGGTCCCTCCAGGAATTACACATCCGGAGTCCCTCCAGGAATTACACATCCGGAGTCCCTCCAGGAATTACACATCTGGAGTCACTTCAGGAATTACACATCCGAAGTCTACCCAGGAATAACACATATGGGGGCACCAAACATCAATACAAAATCAAAATCTTTATTTCAAAATCATCATTAAAACCACGTCAAAACCATTATTCACGGGGTCTCAAGTCCAAATCTCATTTCTCGTAAATCCGTAAAATCATTAAATAATTCAATGCACGTAAATCCATAAAATCATAACAAAAATTTTTTCAATTTCCATAAAATCACCTTTAACTCATAATCCAAGTAAAAATCGATCTCAAATCCCGGGCCTTCGTCCAAAATAACAATTTCATAGTTTTCTCGAAAAACGTGCCCAAAACACTAATTAAAATAATCATTAAATCTAGTAAATAATCATACCAAATCATTGCAATTCAAATCATGCCATAAATCATGTAAAACATTACACTATGCATGCATATCAATTTATAAAACAAACGTCCACTCACACACCGTCCAAACCACTCGCTTTCCGAGCTGCACGCGTTTCCGTAATTTCCGGTACCTTCCAGGAATCTCGAATCCTGTCCAAAATCATTATTCAGGGTCACTAATGATTCAATTAACATCATATTAATTCCCCATAATTTTTCAGGAATTAATTACGAATTAAAAACGTAACATAACCCTTCGGACCCTCGAAACAATATCGAAACGGTGTCCGATTGACTCGAAACCAACGCTAAAATGTTCGTTACATTACATAGAAAAAAAATCCTATTGAACTCACCTCGGAAATTGTGCCCACGTGCCCCATGAGTGGCTGCACGTGAAACCCACGCGCGTGCTACAGTAACCGCTACAGTCGTCTTCTTTACCCGACTTTCCTGCAAACGGGTTGTTCAACCCGCGACATAACCCGTTTAGTTTTCCATCAATTCAGCATCTTTTTCGACAATTCAACCGTCCATTTTCATCTAAATAGGTTTAATTAGGGATCTGTAAACTCAATTACATGGAACCTTACCTCAATTCTTCCATTCGATCTCGACTTTTCAACGAATACCCGAGCACTGTTCATCCTCAAATTTCGATCAAAATCGATTGTTTTCTTTCAATTGATGCATCAAAAAGCTTCTTGGGACTCTACTAAGTATATTTCCAACCTTAATTTCATCCTTCAATCCCTCCAATTGCTCGACTCAAGTTCGAAAATCCAAAGTCTTCTTTCTCTCTGTTCTAGCCCAAAACGACCTCAATTCGCATCAATTTTGAGCTGGTCCTAATCGAATTGATCCCATAAGGCTCAATTCCATCTCCGTTTGAAGCATCTCAAGCTCTAAATTCAAGTTAGAATTTTTGAAAGGTATGAACTTCACGGGTTTGGGTCTTCGGGTTTAGGGGTTATTGTTTTCCTTTCTTTTTCTTATTCTGACTTGTTTCTCACTCTAGTTCATCCTCTCATTTCTTCTCTTTATTCCCTTCACAAATCGATCAGACAGGGAGACTACTGATGCTCTGCTTTTGTTTTCTTCGCATTACGCACATACACGTACAAATACCCAAACTAAGCATCATCATATACCTGCCACTAATTGTCTTAACAAAGTGACAAATGTCACATTGTGGCAATCCCACGCCCAATTCGACAAGAACAGATGTCCATTATTTGGTTAAAACAAGATCAACACATGTGAATCAGCCATCATAACCAAATTGCCATCATAGCCAAATTACCATTTTGTCCCTGCCATAACAAATTACCAAAATGCTCATAACCTTCGCAGACCCATAACTTTCACATCTGACCTCCGATTGGCGCATGCCGCCTGTCTACAGAGTCAGCATCCCGAGACCTATCCAATGGTCCTTCCAGAAAATTCAGACAAGGTCCCGATTAAAAAGCCAACTTTCGGCCCCTATAACAAAGGGCAAAATCGTCCTTTCCTTCCAATTTTTTCAATTTTTCCTTTTTTGAATTTCCGGGTCATCACATGACATGGTACAATGGCTTAAATCCCCACGCGTATGCCACCAAGCCAATAACTGCATAGGATCCAATAAGATGGGAATTAATTCCCATCGTTCATCCAATCACACTACCCTCTTCCCTAGGGTCAATGTAACGACCCGTCCCAAATTCTAGGATTAGATTAGTGACTAATCACGATTAGTGAGGCTAATCCGTGATTAGTTGGGCAAAATCGGACGAACGATGCAAAATGACCGTTTTGCCCCTAGTGGTGACAAAACGTTGACTTTTCAATCAGGCGGTCAAATGAACTTTGACCGATGACCGTGACGTAGTTCGTGACGTCACGAGTTCATAGGCAGGTGGCACGTTCAATTCCGACATTCGAGGAAGAAGTTATGACATTCGGAAGTTTAGGGGCATTTTGGTAATTTGGGTGAATAGGAGGTCAAAAGTTGACGTTTTGACCGGGAGGTCCGATGGCCGAGGGCCGAAGACCGTTACATAGATGAGGACGATATGAATCCATAGGCAGGCGGCACACTGAAATCAGACTTCGAACGGGAGAGTTATGAGTCACAGAAGTTCGATTTCACTATGCACGAACTTCGAGACGGGGACGATTTGGCGAAATCTGATTGGGCAGATATTTTAGTGGGCCCCATGGATGAGTGACAAGTGTCACTCATCCCATTGACTTGATCCTCCAATTTGTGGATCTACATAATTAATTAATATTATTTAATTAATTTTATAATCCAATCCCCACCTAATTCAATCCTAGCCATCCAATTCAATTCTAACTTTAAATCCACACCCTCCATCCCATCTCTCTTTCTCTCATCAGCCATCCCCCTTCTTCTTTGTTCATCCTCCCACCCGAAACCCATAACCCCATTTTTCTTCATTTTCTTCATTTTCTTTCAAAAACCGAAACACAACCCACACCCCACCTCACCTTCCCTTATCTGAGTCATAAGTGACCGTGGGAGGAGTGTGAGAGGCAGAGGAAGGAGAGGCTGGACGGTGGCCCACGGTGGAGGCCACGGCGGAACGAACCCGTGAGGTAAGGAAATATTTCAAATTTTGAAATTTAGTTTTGTTAGTTGTTATTCGATTCTAAGGGTTAAGTTAGGTTGCTGGTGGTCCTAGGAGGAGGTTAGGATTGGTTTTGGGGCTTGGGGTGGCCTGGAACGGTCGTGAACGGCGGAGGAAGTCACGGCCGCCATGGCCGAATTGGAGGTACGGGTTTTAGTTGTTTTGCTTCCATTTTAATGTCATAGAACCTTAGCTTAGATTGATACGAGTAGAATGGGACAAACGGGAACGATTTTGGTGGCCGGACGGCGGAGAACCGGCCGGGTCAAGTCGCGGGTCACGGCGACCCGGTTGCAGGGTTCGGGTTGACCCGTCGAGTGGTTGAAGGTGGTGACGTGGCATGATGACGTGGCACCTGTCAGATTGTCAGGTGACATGGACCACTCATCAGCCGACACGTGTCACATGTCAGTGCACAGTCAGCACTGACATGTCAGTGACGTGGCCCAATCAGGGGCTGACACGTGGCACTGACGTGGACCAGTGCCGTGATGACACGTGGCACATGTCAGACTGCCACGTGGCACTGACAGCACAGTGACGTGAACCAATGGGAGCATGACACGTGGCACCTGTCAGAGTCTGACATGTCAGACCTGACAGCTGTCAGATGACGTCATGCTGACGTCAGCAGGTACTGTAGCGGCGCGTGAAGCCCACGCGCAGCCACTTCAGGCGGCGCGTGAAGCCCACGCGCAGCCACTTCAGGCGGCGCGTGAGGGCGCGTGGCAGGGAATATGGGAAAGTGTTCAACACGGGAAATCTTCTATTCGATGTAACGAACATTTTGGGACTGGTTTCGTGTCGATCGGACACCTTCTCGATATGTTTCGGGGCATCGGAAGGTTTAGGTTCGTGATTAAAAATAGTTAAAAATACGGGAAAATTACGGGGCTTTGGTAGGAGGTTAATTAAGTAGTTAGTAACCTTCTATTACGATTTGGACAGGTTTGGGAGTCCCGGTGATGGTGATCGGCTCGGGGAGCCGTATGGCACGCAAATCGAGGCGGCAGCTCGGACGGTCTGTGACTGGACCTTGTTTTCTAAATTGGTGCATGCATAAATGTTTATTATATGTTTTATTACTTGTTTGATGATGCCATGGGTGCATTTGTATGTGGTTACGTATAAGCACGTATTTCGAGGTTTCGGCCTTATACGGTGCTTATACGGGTCTGTATTTCTGTATTGATTTAAATGAACTGGATTTGAATTTCAAAAGGATAAACTCGGGTATGAGACCCATTTGGTTTTGTCTCGGGCATACGACCTCAGATTCCGGGCACGGTGCCCAGCTGATGTCCTATGTTCGGGCACGAGACCCAGTCACTTACGGCTTTGATTTCAGGTCAGGTCAGGGAACCTTAAATGGATTCCCAGGTTCATGATGGTTTATGGGAACCGGCATGAACCCTTGTTATGGTATTATGGTTCATGACGGTTTATGGGAACCGGCATGAACCCTTGTTATGGTATTATGGTTCATGACGGTTTATGGGAACCGGCATGAACCCTTGTTGGTTATTCCGGTACATGACGATTTATGGGAACCGGCATGTTACCTCGGTTATGTTATTATGGATCATGACGGTTCAGGGGAACCGGGCATGGATATTAGGTTATGTATATATATGTTCATCTACCTTCCTTTACATGTTCTACTATCTCCTCCGGGGAGGGTCGTTGACCTGGGTGGACCCCGGAGTAGTCACGGAGCACCGACTGAATGGAGTCACCCCTCAGTTGGGTTCCTTACTCTCAGGAAGGCTATGGTTACTATTACCTCGGGTAGGGTCAGTGGTCTTCGGACATTGACCTTGACTTTGAGATGACTCGGATTGAGACCCGGGTAACACGCGCGTAGCTTTGGATACCGTGACAGGATTGGTTGTGTGACTTATATATATATATATATGATATGTGGTGTGCACATGATTTGAGCAGTGGCTCGTGTACTTGGTTTCTTTATGGTTTGGGGCCGAGTCCCGTATGGATTTGGGCAGTGGCCCGTATGGTCGTTTTCATTGTGGTCCTTTCGACCTTGGTTTATATCTGCTTTGGGCTTAGTCCCACATATGGTTTGTTTTGGATAAATGTTTTTCGAATGCATGCATGCTTTTTAGTGGAGGGTACAAATGTCTTATGAAATGTTTTTATAAACTTTTGTTTTGTCCACTCACAGTTTTTAATGTTTTAACTGCCCTTCAGGTTGACATCGGATATGGACTGTAGCAGAGACCGAGATATCACATGCCTCCTCCGGATCCTGGCGTACTCTGATAGCCCGGGAGGGCAAAGGTCGGAAATATCCCTTGTCTAACACTCCGTGTCAGACGGGAGCAGGGTCATCCCGCACTAATCCCGGGGGGATTGGGATGGGTCCTGTCAGTCAATCTGTATCCCAAATGAAATCATTCAATTTTTGGTATAATGTTCATCACAAGCATTCCCAATGCCTAACTCATGCCAGTGACTGGCATCCAATACAATCATCCACCCTATGTCTCAAGTTATATCCGTCCTTAATCTTGACTCTAATCCACATCATACACCAAGTATGATCCTGCAGTTGGACTCCAATAGTCCAAGTTATCAAGATAAGCCATATGTCACTCCAATCCTATGAAGTTCCATCAATAAAAGGATTTCACATATCCTTAAGTCATTGAACATATTAACTCTCTGCTTAGTGTACTGGCTATCTCAATAGCCGCTCTGAAAAGATACCCAACCTGACCATGCGGTCGTAATCTCAATATACCCCGACCATCGCCTTCACACATAATAGACTTTTATGTTTATCATTCATTGCCAAATCTGATGGTCGTCCTTTCTAGAGGTATGACCTGTGCATACTTGACCCATAGATCACTATGGTCGATCCCAAACCATGTGGGGGAAAGTAAAACTCCTGAGGGTTTAGCTAGCATCGGCAATCCCTGCCCTATGCTTCCGAAAACACCTTTCCAAATCACAAATCTCATAGTGACACATCAATTTGTCCACAGAAAAGATCAACATCAACAGAATCATTTCCCCAATTATAACCATAATAAACATGGTCCCTGTTTCAAACATATCTGACTTCCTTTCTAGTCAGTCACAACAACTGGTAATATTGTAGAGAACCCCTCTACAATCCTCGATGGTATCCAACTAATCTCAAAGCAACTTATTACCACTAGTCAGTCACTCCCATATCTGACTTCCGGGTCGTTACAATTTAAGTAGTAAACTGCTACATATACGGGATGGTATAACAGCGGGTTCCAATGGCTTTCTATAACACTCAAAAAGGGTTCATATTTACAGACATTGTCACCATGAATGTTTTTTATTGCAAGCGTTACCATGTACATGTCATTATATATCTAAGGCATGGACAAATTGTCACCACTCTCAACCTTTTGAAGAACTTGCAATATTGGGTCCAATAAATTCCTAACAAATTGTACCTTCTTCCAAAATGCAGCATTAAGTACAATACTTTCCACCTATTTTCCCTCACATGATTTGGAGCACTAAGATGACATCCCTTTTTTCGATTGAAACATTCTTCTAAGACCAGTCTTGTGGTCCAGTAAGCTTTGTAAGGTAGCAAAGCTAGAGGCAAACTGGGTAATAAACGGTCTAAAAAGTTCCTTCCCCCGTGTAAAATTACTCTTCATAAAATTCAACAACCAAATTTGGTTGTAAATAAGCCTCGTAATTTTTTTACCCTTCTCCATGCTCTCTACTACACATCCTATCTTTAAAAAATCCTCAAGCACTTGATCGATACAAATAGTGGCACATGGGGTCCAGAATAAATTATTTATCTTCTCTTCAAGCATCTTTCTAGTAGTTTTATAACTAGGAGTACTTGGAGTAATCACCTGCACAATAGGGATCAGAAGCAAAGCAAAGTTAGCTGCTAGCATATGAAAATTTGAGATGGATACTATGTCAGGGCCCACCCCTAATCCCCCAGGATTAGGGACTAAACCCTGCTCCCGTCTGACTTACGCATGACACGAAGGCCAACCAGATGTCCAACCTTCATGTGACACGTAAGTCGGACAAGGCATTCTCAATCCGACCGTCCAAAACTTCCGAATTTCCTAGAGTGCGCAGAGTCTACTGTGGATCGTACGTGTGATGTCTCCGCCCATCTCGACCAACAGCCCGCGCCGCAACAACCTGGAGGGTATCGAAAACACGAAAAGACTGTGAGTGGACAAAAATAAAGAATAGTTCAAAAAGAATTTCATAAAACAATGACATTTATACCCCCCGTTTCAAAACCAATGCATGCATATCAAATTCACGTCATACAAACCATATATGAAAACCAAACACATTTTCTTTTTTCCCAATCCCGGGCCTCAGCCCAAAACCACCGAAAACCATTTCATCCGGGCCACTGCCCAAAACCTCAGAAAACCATTATCATCGAATCTCAATGAAAACCAAAGCACATTTGAAACCACATTCTCATCTATCGAACCTGCTGGATCTATCCGAGTCTTTAAACTCCCGAGTCTTTAAACTCAATAACCAGGCCTCAATAATCCGAGTCTTTAAACTCAACAGGCCTACGGGGGAAATATCAATATATCCGAGTCTTTAAACTCCCGAGTCTTTAAACTCAATCCGGGTCTTTAAACCCAATCCGGGCCCGTCCCCCGTCAATCACAATATCCGGGTCTTTAAACCCAATAACCAGATCCAGCAAATCCAATCACAACCATTTGAAAACCATTTCTAAATCCATATCCAAATCCGAATCCGAAACCACTGGTCTGAAGCCCTTCCGGCATCCAGAACCGTCATTCCGAATCCAAATCCAGAACTCATTCCACCTCATTTCCAGATCCGAGTTCGCAACCATCATTCCGTAAGCCGGCATCTAGAATAACCATTCAGAACCCAAACCCGGAATCCACTTTCAAGTCCCGAATCGAATCCCAAATCGTCACCCGGAATTCCGATTCCAAAACCCGAAATCACATTTCTCAAAACCACTTTTTTGAACTGGGCTTCAAGCCCGAAAACCTTTTTCCGAAATCCTCTTTAATTTCTTTGAAATCAAATCGTATTTCAAATCCCGAAATCAATTCATCAAACTAAGTTCAAATCACATATCCATCAAAATCTCGTAAAACGTGAATTACCGTAAATTCCTCGAAAAACATGCAAAAACCGTAAACCATCACAATCATAAATCAAATCATAGAATCATTTATAGAAAACATATAAAACATATATGCATGCATCAAGAGTTAGAAAGCAAAGTCCACTCACAGACCATTTCGACGTCGCCTCGATGCGCGCGCACTTACGCCTTCCCAGCCATTTCGCTATCCTCGGCTTTCCCGAACCTGTCCAAATCTCATAACGAGGTTACTAACTACTTCACAAAGGTCATACTAAAGTCCCATAATTTTCCCGTATTTTTAATTATTTTTAACCGAGGTCTAAAACCTTCGGGTACCCCGAAACATATCGAGACGATGTCTGATCGTCTCGAAATCAGTGCCAAAATGTTCGTTACATCGAATACTTTAAAAGTCGTGTTGGAATCTTCCTCGAATTGTGTGCCACGCGCCCACACGCGCCGCCCAAAGGGGCGGGCTGCGCGTGGGAGCCACGCGCCCAGCACAGTGTCATCGTCTTCCTTGGGAAAACCCGGTCCGACCGGTTCAGCGACTCAACCGGTTCAAGAGAACCGACGTTCACGGTTCCCATCTAATTCCAATCCAAAATTAAATCTATTGATACCATTAAATTCGTCTCAATGTTTCCTATCTAACTACCTATTCAAACAACGAAATTAAGGCCAGAATTCTACCTCCTGAATCGAAGGAAAAATCGCACCTCCCTGATTTGTTCGGCTTCTGTGATTTCGACCACCAATCCCTTAAGTTTGATGCTTATTTAGTCCGTTAAGTCCTCCAAAACCAAACCCAATCAATAATTTTGAGTAAAACCTTGTAAACCTGAGACTACCATTTTGATTTCATACAAAAATCCACAGAGAACTTACTCTGCCGTCGCCGTCGTCACTGGCCATGGCCACCAACAGCATCCCCCTAACTTCTTCTCCAACTTTCCTTTACCAACCATCACTATCTGATCAAGTTTGAGAAGGCTGAGGTCCACGATCATCCTGGGCTCTGTTCCTTTCACGATTAACAACCACCACTCACGGTGGTGCCCGTGACTGTGCCACCAATCTCCTCTTCTTTCCTCCTTCTCTCTTTTCCTTTCAGATCATAAGGGTAAATAGATGAAGGATTGAGGGGCTTGTCTGAGTCGGTTCTCACGGTCTCAATTCTGCTCTTTTTTTCCTCTTGAACAAACACGATGCACACACACATACCCGTTTAAACTCACACCGTGCACACTTGTAGAAACCTCTAGTCCATTGCCACCTGTCACAATCCCATGGTCCCTCTAAAAAATATCCAATGGCACCAGTACACTTGTCCTCATCTTATTTGCACATTTCTCAATGCACCAAAAAGACCAAAATGCCCCTACGAATCAAAATTACCATTTTGCTCTTCATCGTTCTAGACCCGTATCTCGCTCGTCCAAGGTCCAATGAACGCATGCCGCCTGTCGTTGGATTCAGGGCGAAGAGATCTACCTAACGGTCCACGGTCTATGTGTCAAAACCTTATCGTGTGAAAAGTCAACTTTTCCCCTTCGTTTAACCAAATTACGGTAATGCCCTCAACCTTCCGAACATCATAACTTCCTCCTTGGATGTCGGAATCGGGCGTGCCACCTGTCTACGGACTCATGACGTACCGAACTACGTCACGGTCATCGGTCAATATCCAATTGACCGCCCGAACTAAAAGTCGACTTTTTGCCCAAACTAGGGGCAAAATCGTCATTCTATGCTAACGACCCAACTAAACACTGATTATGCTCACTAATCCCTCCTTAAACACTCTGCTAATCCCGGCTCTCGGGACAGGTCGTTACATACTACATGAGAACGAAATACAACCAAATGACCTGAAAGACATTTTCCTTACCCATCTCTTCAACCACTTTGTCCATCAACTTAAAACTTATTAAAAGCATCTTCATATATTTCAGTAGCATCAACTGAAAAGACAAAATACACACCATTTGGGCTAGATGACAAAAGATTAATTAATATTCTACCCTTTGTGTCTCTCCAATTGTCCGCCATTATAGAACAACCAGTAATTGACCAGGATATCCGCCTTATACTAATCAAGGTAGTTTCTAATGGTTACAATTTCCTCTTGTAGAAACCTACCCGATATTAAGTGGCTTGGAGGTGCTGACAGATCCTGTCTATATTGGCCAATCAATTCTAGCATTTTATGGAAATATAGCGAGTTTGCTGCTTGCAGAGGAACTCCTGCATAGTAGAAGAATTTACAAATTCCATAAATAACTTCCATGGGGCTTGAAGGCGAACACCAATATGTTAATGCTGGTATTGTTGTTGCACTGTCCAGTACATGGCTCCAGAGGACCGGCCATTTTGAATACCTAGTACATACTGTAAGTTCCATGAATGATTGATTTTCTTGGTCAATGTTTACAAGTTGAAAGCACAAGATACAGATGAATAATACGGAAGAAAATGAACCAGATCTATATTTAAAGAGGGAAATAGATGAATCAAAATTTTTGACAATTTTGCCCTTTTATTTTAACAGAATCTGTTAAATTAGACGTTCGGGGGGCAAATTGGGACTAAAATTGTGTTCAAGAGGTAAATTGGGTCAAAATCATATTTGGGGGGTAATTTGAGACTTAGCTCAATGTTCATGGGGCATATTGAGTAAAAAGTCTAAAAATATATATTAATAAACAATAAATTATTTTTTCGATTATATAACTTATGTTAGACTATTTGTAACACCCTGAACTTTTATGAATTGGTAAAGTTGAAATTTTTATGTAAAATGACCATTGTGCCCCTAATATTGTTGACTTTTGACTCGGTGTGTATTTTGTACTTTAACCTATGACCGTGACATAGATCGGGACGACGAGATCTATCTAACGGTCTTAGGTCAACTTACCAAAACCCGTTCTTATAAAAAGTCAACGTTTCCCCCCTAATTTCGCCAAATTACGGTTATGCCCTCAACATTCCGAACATCACAACTTCCTCCTCGGATGTCGGAATCGGGCGTGCCACCTGCCTACGGATTCGTAACGTCCTCAACTACGTCCTGGTCACTGGTCAACTCCCATTTGACCACCCGAAATAAAAGTCAACATTTCTGCCCGACCCAGGGGCAAAATCGTCATTCTAAGTTCCCGGACCCCTCGGGACCACCTAACCCTTGATTAATCTTACTAATCACACCTTAATCACTCTACTTATCCCAATTCTCGGAACGGGTTGTTACAATCTACCCACCTAAAAAGAATTTCGTCCCCGAAATTCCACAGCTAGTCCCCGACACCTAGGGTCTCCTAAGGAACAACCTCTCCTAGGTTTCCTGTCTATCATCTCCACCTTGGGTATTTCACTCCATCCCCAGCTACTGTTACCACAGCCAACCCTAGCTATGTAACAACTACATGGTGTACGCAAGGGAAACTCTATGAACAGAAAACAAAGGTATTATAAAATACCTCATGTCACAGTACCCGACAGAAGTCATAGAGTACCTCCTCGTATACCACCACCCATCTCCCTCGGCTACCATTCCGGCCACGGTCGGACTAACTCCACAAAGTCCTAAAGGCAAACTCTAGCTTGTGGGTTCTCTCCTTCCACAGTCACTCCTTTCCTCTACTTCCCGTCAACCTACGACGAAACTTACTGTACACTCCAAGTCCTCTAGGCAAACTCCTAGACTCTACCCCGAAATCCAAACACCGAACCAACAGGACAACCCAAAAGTAAAACAAGTACCTGTCTCCGTATCTGGTATCGACTGACCCTCCTGCTGAGTCATCGAGAACACCCGGGCCTGAGATCCTGACGCTCTACCACGTCCCCTCGAACTACTCGTGGCTGTGCCACCACCTCCTCTAGTGCCCGCTGTCCCTGATGCTGTACTCTGTCCGGACTCCGCTACTCCTCTGCCTACACCACCTTCCTGTGGCAACAGTGGACACTCACGTCGAAAGTGACCTCGCTCCCCGCAGTAGAAACACACATTCCAGCCTGGTCCACTACTCGGTCTCCCTGTGGATGCTACCGACGTCGCACTCGCTTGCGGAGTCGGCGGTACTCGATAACCCCAAAATCCTGAACTCTGGGCACTACCAGGTCTACCAAAACGATCATCGCCCGACGAGGACGATCCACCGAAGTTACCTCTTTTTGGTGTCCGCTGGCTCGAAGCTCCAGGGATAGGAGGTTCCCGGCGTCGCACCGGCAAACTAGCCTCAACTCGCACCGCAGCATCCGACAGATCTCGGAGGGTAGCAAAAGATCCAGCCGTCACTACGGCTCGAATCTCACCTCGCAAACCCAACTCAAACCTACGGCACTTCTCGGCTTCAGTGGCCACAAAAACAGGAGCAAACCGAGACAACATCTGGAACTTCCGTTCATACTCTGCCACGGTCATATTCCCCTGCTGGAGCTGCAGAAACTCCGCCTCCTTGGCATCCCGGAAAGAACGGGGATAATACTGCTCCAGAAACCGTTCCCTGAACGTCTCCCAAGTCACACTGTGGACATCCCAACCGGACAACTCGAGGGTATACCACCACTCGTACGCCGCACCTTCTAGTAAAAATGCAGCTAACAATACTCGCTCCTCCGGCGGACAATGCATCACCGCAAAAATCCGCTCCAGTCTAGTAATCCACCTCTGGGCTTCCTCAGGAGCAGCCCCACCACTAAAAGTAGTAGCCCCGAGCCGCTGGGCTCGCTCAATCGTGGCACTCTCCGTCTCTCTGGCTACTTCTTCAGGTTGTGGAGAGGGTCTACGTCTCGGAGGCATCGTCAACCGCACACTGAAAGAGGCATAGAAGTAGTCAAACAACTGAAACACAACCTCACAAACCGACAGACCCAACAAACTCGACAAACCTATGCTCTGATACCAATTGTCAGGACCCACCCCGGTTTCACCCCGAAACCCGAGGTAAATCCCGCTCCCGTCTGACTTCCCGACGCAAAACTCAAGTAACACTCACTCACATTCTAACCAGTCAAACGCAGGAGTAATTAGACACAATGTCCCGAAGGTAGCATTTACAAAACATAGTACGAACATACAAAGAAAATAAAACCGATAACTACACGCACACGGAAGCCTTTACTCTACTCTGGAGACCCTCACGTCACTTCTATGCCTCAGACTCTGCCTCGGCGTCAAGACCCCGCGCTAGCTCCACAACCTGGAGGGCAAATAAAACAGAAAATGTGAGTGGACCAGAAAGTACAAAAGTTCAAAACCCATTTTACAAGAAAACCGAGTTTAACCCTCCGTTTTGAAATCACATGCATAACCAGCAGTTATAAACACATTACAAATGAATCATTATAAACATCATAAGAAACAGAAACACTATAAAAGATCATAAGAAACCACAACATGAGTATCAGAAAACTGTATCTTAAACCATAACCACCAAATCATCATTTTCTCGATCAAACCTGCTGGATCTATCCGAGTCTTTAAACTCCCGAGTCTTTAAACTCAATCCAGGCCTTAATAATATCCGAGTCTTTAAACTCCCGAGTCTTTAAACTCAAGGCCTACGGGGGAAATCAATATACATCCGAGTCTTTAAACTCCCGAGTCTTTAAACTCAATCCGGGTCTTTAAACCCAATCCGGCCGGTCCCCCGTCACATATATCCGGGTCTTTAAACCCAATATCCAGATCCAGCAAATCCAATCCCAAAATCATTTGAAAACCATTTACCAATCCACATCCAAACCCGAATCCGAAATCACTGGTCCGATGCTCTTCCGGCATCTAGAACCGTCATTCCGAACCCAAATCCGGAGTCCACTTTCCAAACTTAAAACCAAATTCCGATTAGTAAAATCCGCTTCTAAAATCGAAAGCTTTGATCATCGAAATCATGTTCCCCAAAATCCACTTATCATTTGAAATCCCAAAATCATAACATATATGCCAAAAACCAACCATTCCTCGTAAAACGTGCTAATAATGCAAAACCGACCAAACATATTCAATAAACACAAAATCATGATTGAAAAACCATAAGACAATTATAGAAAACAGTTATGCATGCTCGAGTTTAGAGAAGAGGTCCACTCACAGTACTGAGCCCTACTCGCGTCCCGAACGTCCAGCCCGTTCCTCGGCTTCCTCGGGAAATCCCGATCCTGTCAAACACCGCCAAATTACATCACTAACACGTCTACGAAGGTTCACCTAAATTCCCTCAAAAATTCCCGAATCCTAAACATAAGAACCCGGGACCCTAAACTTCCACCCTCGCGGAACTCAACTCAAACAACTTCCGATTGACCCGAAACCAACTCCATTGAACTCACCATGACTCCTAGACCAAAAACTATGTTGACCGTTTCTCCCAGAACCGCCGCACGCGCCCCCACGCGCCGCCCAAAGTGGCTGCGCGTGGCCCTCACGCGCCTGCTACAGTGCCACCGTCTACCTCGCGTAGACCGGGCTCGACACAGTGCCTGCTGTTTGAACCGGCGAGAGCGGTTCACCGCCGTGCCTGCACCATTTTCCTCCCTCTCTTCACCATCCTCTTCGTCCAACCTTAAGCTATCCATCCCCCTCCTCCTTAGAACTCGACACGGCCCCTACACCGTCGACTCAAGCTCGAACCAGACGGCCTGAACTCCCCTGTTTCACAATCCAGCCACTCCGGTCACCCCCCATCACGGTGACTGTCCCAGACTCTTCCTAGGACTTCACTGAACCTAATCCAACTCTTCTAAACCTTCGACTCAGTCCCTGGGATCACGACTCTTGGATTGAAGCAAAACGGAAAAACAGGGCACACAGAGTCCCTCCGTCGCGCCAACCACCACCGTGCACCTCTCGTCACGGCAACACAACCAGACGGTTCCTAGGACTCAACTCAATCCCCTAAACCACTATAGACCCATCGATTCAACCCCTAGACTCACGACTTTCGATTCAAAACTCGACGGGAAAACAGGGCAAGTTTACAAGGATGAGAGATTACCTGCAACCGTCCACCACCGTGCTCGCCGCCGCGGTTCCTGGAGTCCACAACGTCGCCTCAGCCTCCTCTCGAGGTCAATCGCACTTACACACGGCCACAGCACCACCAGCTCCCTCAGTTCCTCTCTGTTTTTCTCTGAAGTTCCCGTGGCTCTTAACTCACTCACACACCACCTGCACACTTCTAACCTTCCCAGCACCACCCCAGCATCTCTCAACCTCCTTCTGATCACTCTTCACTCACCAGAACTCATCAACATCCACGATCACCTTCCAATTTTCCTCACCGCCTCACTCTGTTTCTACCTGGGTCGAAGAAACTCACACTTGCACGGTTGCACCCAAATAATTGGACCGTGCACACACTGGAACCCCCCAGAAACCACTCCACCTTTAGCACGTGTCACCATCCTACCCTTCATCTCACATGTGGCTCAATCTCAACCCTTCATCTGTCCTTATCTGTTGCACACACCCCAGAGCACAAAAGACCAAAATGCCCTTCTGTTTTACCCAAAATTACAACTTTGCCACTACCTTTCTAGACCTGTAACTCCCACATCGTACGTCCGATGAATACGTGCCGCCTGTCATCGAACTCAGGACGACGAGATCTATCTAACGGTCTTAGGTCAACTTACCAAAACCCGTTCTTATAAAAAGTCAACGTTTCCCCCCTAATTTCGCCAAATTACGGTTATGCCCTCAACATTCCGAACATCACAACTTCCTCCTCGGATGTCGGAATCGGGCGTGCCACCTGCCTACGGATTCGTAACGTCCTCAACTACGTCCTGGTCACTGGTCAACTCCCATTTGACCACCCGAAATAAAAGTCAACATTTCTGCCCGACCCAGGGGCAAAATCGTCATTCTAAGTTCCCGGACCCCTCGGGACCACCTAACCCTTGATTAATCTTACTAATCACACCTTAATCACTCTACTTATCCCAATTCTCGGAACGGGTTGTTACAATCTGGTGGGACCCTTGGATGAGTGACAAGTGTCATTCATCCCATTGGCGGGTTTCCCCATGCATTTGGATTAGTTTAGGGTTCCATTTTCTTCATTTTTCATCTTCGTCATTTCATTTCTCTCTAACCCGTGAGTCTACAAACACACATAAACACCATATCATCCTAACTTCTATTTCTCCGTCATCTTTTCGTCCATAAGTGAGACTGAGTGTGTGAGGGTGTGAAAGACGACAAGGGGAGGCTGTACACGACGACGGAGCACGGCAGGGATGTGAGAAAACCTGAAAACCCTAAACACCCATTTTGACCCAATTTTGGAAATTCATTTTTAGACGTGTGTTGAGGGATTTGATGGACTCTAACCTGTTCTAGGGTTCAAGGCAACCTCAGGGAAGTGGATTTCGAGGCAGAAGGTGACCGAAGTTGGCCGGAAAACCAGTTCGAAAATTTGAACTACTGTTCATCGATCGAAGGTACGATCCTAGGCTATTTTTCATGGTTTTTCTCACACATATCGATTACTTAGGCTGAGACGAACACATAGGAAGAAATGGGAACATTAATGGTTGAGAAATGGGGATTTTAGAACCGGGTAGGGTCGCGGGTTTGTGCTACCCGGATTACAGACCCGTCGAGAGGATATGGACAATGACGTCATCACCTTGTCAGATTGTCAGATGACATGGACAATAGGACGATGACACGTGTCACATGTCAGTGCCTAGTCAGCACTTACATGTTAGTGACGTGGCCCAATGACTGCCTGGCATATGTCACTGACATGTCAGTGACGTAGACCAACCGGTAGCTGACATGTGGCACCTTTTAGTCTAACAGGTGTCAGACCTGACACTATCATATGACGTCAGACTTTAACCGTTGACCTGACGTCAACGTTGACTTTTTGCTAACGTCAATGTTGCCTGCAACTTTGACCTACGCGTGGGCATATTTTTTAAGGTGGGACCAGTGCGATTTTGAAAGTTTTGACAATCTGGATCCAATGGTGGTGGTTTCGGGTCGATCAGAGATCATTTGATAGGTTAAAATGAGGTTTATATCCTCGGGACGAGTTTCTGAGGCAGCATTGTTCTTAGGTTTTAGATATGAGTTTATAGAGACCATTAGTAATTTTTGGATATGTTTTTGGACATGTTAGAGACTGTGATATAGCCTTAGGACGGGTTTAGGCGTTCGATTAAGCAGCAGGACAATACTGTGAATGAGTCTTTTGGTTTCTAAACGGATTGCATGCATAACTGTTTTCATTATACTATTATATGATTGTGTGTGGATTACATTGGGTCATATTCATGGATTATGTATATATGTATTACACAGTGTTGGGCACAAGACCCGTCTGGTTATTATATTATTGGTTTGTGGAGTCATACCGGGATGTCACAGGTTCATACTATTGCACTATATATATTAACCATATGAATTACTATCTCCTCTAGTTATTAGCACCCTAGAGTGGTCACAACGCATTTCCTTCGACCGGATCGTAGGGTGACTCAAGAATATGATTGCTAGTATCAGACGTCTGGGACGCTAGACATCTAGGATGTCATACCTCGGACTGGGTTCGGGGATAGGAATCGGGATTGAGACCCCGGACGGCACGCGTAGCCTCAGGGTTGGGATATACGGTGCAATACGACTATTATGGATATATTATTATTATATTGTGTGTGATTATATGATGTATGATTCAGTTATGATTATATATGTTTGACTCAAATGCATGCATGATTTGAAAACGGAGGGGTAAATAGTATTTATACTATGTATTATAAACGGTTTTGAAATGTCCTTTATTTTCAGCACACTCACACTTTCATTGTTTTCTTGACCCCTCCAAGATGTGGCCTAGAGGTAGAGGCGGATCCCGAGGCTGAGATATAGTTATTTTACTGCTGCGTACCTGATACTTGTGTTGGGTAGGTCGAGCACCATTTTGTAAAACTATTAATTGTGCTCGCACTTTGTAGTGCTCTCTATCCCTTGTTTAACACTGATGAACCCGTACTCAGATTTAATTTTGTTTAAACTTTATGTTTTGAAGTATGTTAACCCATTAAGGGCGTTTTGGTCATTCTCTGGGGTTGTGCCAGATGGGAGTAGGGTGCATCCCCGGGTGGTCCTAGAGGGAATCAGGATGGGTCCTGTCACTATTAGAGTTTATATTTTATATTTTATTTCTTGAAAAATAAAATAATGTTTTTATGTTTTACATTTTAGAGTCATTATTTAATCATTCTTATAATTGTATGTGTGTGTATATATATACCTTGCTTACCTTTAACTATTAAATATTAGGATAAAAAATAAAAAATCACATAAATAAACATATGATGATGCATATAAATAGTTAATCATCTTTATTTTTTCATTTTGTGGAACTTATGTTTGTAATTAATTGAACAACCTCGTTAGTAAGACGCAGACAATTCTTACTAGTAATTTTATAGTTTAGATAACACAAAAGTACAATGGAATTTAGAAGCGGGATTCAATATTTCATGAACATTCCATAATATAAATGCTAGCTAGCAAGATAAAATTTTACAAATGAAGGGTTTCACATGGCTTTTAAAGTTCAAAATTTTAACCATAAAACAACTCTATTTTGCGTCCTCATTGGATTTCTAAATTTATATATTTATAAACATAAATAAAATAGTCAATGCAGATAAATTTAAGTATTAATAATAAATTAGTCCAATTTTCAAGTCTAACTTATAAATTAGTCCACTTAATATATAAAATAGTCAATTTACTGTTTTTTTAGATTTTTACTGTGTTCTTTTTATGGTTTTTTTTAAAGTTTTTAAATACCTTTTATACCATTTTTCAAATATAGGTGAGAAATTTTCAAATTTTAAATATTATTATTTTATATTTATTTTTTAAAATTAATTAAATTTAGATAATTCTAACTAAATTTCAGAAGATTTATTTTATATTTTTTTATCGGATAATATCTGATACTTTTGAATAGTCAGAGAGTTACAGGTACGTTATTTATCTTATTACTTTTCGGATGTAAATTAATAAGAACCTGTTTATTTTATTTTCTTTTGAGAGAGGTATATTAAAAAATAAATATACCTATTATGATACAATTATAATTTATATATATATGTATCTTATTTATACGAGAGAGTTAAGTAGGTAATATTATTTGATTACCTGTAAGTCTAGAATCATATATTGATAGATATATAAATATAATATGTAATGATATACCTGTATTTGTTTAAAAAATAATGGGCTAAAAAGAATGATATAATTTGACAAACAATAAAAAAAACTTTATTTATTTTTTATTGTCTCTATTTATCATAGTCGGTTAACTTATAAGTTGAACTCAAAAATTGGACCTATTTATGATTATCCCTAAATTTAAAAGTTTGGAGTTTTAGCTAAATTCCAATGTACTTTTCTTTCATCCAGCACATCCTTATTGTTTAAGGCCTCGTTTGGTATGCCGTATTGTACTGACTATTTCAATCAGATAGACTAATCTGTCCACCGGATAGGCTGATTATTTAGTCGGGCGTTTGGTACTTTTCCGGATTAGAATGCCGACTATATTATACTGACCGGATTATATTATAATAATTGACGAAATACTTATATCTTAAATATTAATTATGTATGTCATTATTTTTATTATTATTTATTTTAATAATAATTATTATTACTATTTATTACATTTTTATTAATTAATTATTTTTAATTTTATCATTATTATTTATTAAAATATCATTAATTATTAATTTATTATTAGTAGTATTTATTACTTTTTATTATTAATATTTACTAAATTAATATTTTATTTTTATTATATTACTATTTATTATTATTTTTATTATTATTATATTTTACAAGATTATTAGTTATCCGACTATTTAATACGGACAATTTCGAGCGTATTATTTTAGCGTGTCTGGATCGTATAAAAATATTCAATCGTATTAACTTATACGGTGACTAATTAATACGACTGATATCAAACACAGGTTTCAGATTATTTAGCCTATACGGACCGTAATACGGTGTACCAAACACACCCTAATAGGCTTATATAAAACGATGGGCCGGTGCGTTCGATTCTTCAATAGGCCGATATGAGTCCACACCATGGATCAATCAACAATGGGCTTTTAAAGCGGGTGCAATTTGACCTACACACCGCTAAACCCGGTCTGAACCCGGTCACCCTTAGAAGCAAAATCTATTAGGGCGCGCCGCTCTTAAACCCTGAAACAAAATTTTACTCTTCTCTTTCTGTCTGATGCCTCTCACACCTCCATTACACTCCCTTCACACGACTCTGAGAGTCACCCACAGCAATCTACAACCCTGATAGTTTGGGGGCCCTCTGCGAACGTAGCCTTAGAGAACATGACTCAGGAAAAGTTTGGAGAAGTTTACAGAACTAGCTCAGTCGATTGGCGACCATCTACAGTGCTAGCCCTAGCCACCAGCGTGGACGAATCCCAAGTTGCTGCAGCTCGAGCAGACGGGTCGCTTGAGATTTGGCTCGTCTCTCCCGGAGCCGTTGGCTGGCACTGTCAGCTGGTACCATAACAACTGCGAGTTCTTTCCATAATGATATTTTGTTGTTGATATATAATGGATTACTAGCCTGAATTATCTTAAAAAAACAATATTTGATTTTTTTTGTGCTTAGACGATTCATGGCGATCCTGAATCAAGAACCTCCTCGCTTATTTGGTGTCGTGGTGGTTCGAATGGCTTGCCTTGTGGGCGGCTGTTCTCTTCGAGCATCAGTGGTTCAGTTTCGCAGTGGGATCTTTTCCATTTGAGACAGAAGGTAGGCATTTGTATTTGTAATGAAGTTAATTCATTGTTCAGCTTCTACTGTATACCACGACTGATTCATGCAACTGATTAACACTTATAGGTATTCAACAGTTTAAAATGCGTTTTGTTTCGTAATTCTCAATGCACTTATTTTGAGGGGATCTAAGGAATGATTAGATGATGGACTAAATATTGATTTTTGCAGACGGTGCTCGATTCTATTGGGGTCTCAATCTGGCAAATGGCGGTGGCACCATGTAGTACTGACACCGAGTCTAAGCCCCAACCTATTGGAGGGCTTCTAAAGGGGGATGATTCTGAAAGCGGTGGAAGTGAAGATGATTCTGACGCAGATGATATCAAGGAGCAATCAGTTGTTGAGAACCCACGTGTTGCCTTAGCTTGTGATGATGGTTGTGTGCGGATTTACAGTATTACTGAGACAGATGAGTTTGTTTACACTAAGTCCTTGCCAAGGGTCCGTGGTGAGATATTACTCCTCTTTGTCATTCCAGCTCTTGGAATTTATCTTTCTCTATCTGATGTTTCTGTCTTTTATTTCTTTCTTTTGTGAGTTCATATTTAGAGATTTTTTTCGTGTTGTATTTTCAGGACGTGTTTTGAGCATAACATGGAGTCCTGATGCTAAGTTTATATATTCAGGAAGTAGTGATGGGTATGTATAAACATGTACACCAACTGGCTACTGTACTTATTTTAAACTTAAACAAATTATAATATTAGGATATTGTCATTTGTATCATTCATTTAACAAATGTTTCGTTGAGCAGGATCATAAGATGCTGGGATGCTAAGTTCGGCCATGAAATCTACAGAATCACAGTTGGAATTGGAGGTTTAGTTGGTGGACCTGAACTCTGCGTGTGGTCATTACTTTCTCTTAGGTATCAATATATTTTTTGCAACACAGGAAATACTTTTTAGTTATTTTTTGCTTCCATTTGGGTTTAGCTAGTTCTGAAATTGAGTTGTTTGTTTTCACCAGGTGTGGGAACCTTGTAAGTGCTGACAGTAATGGTACCGTTCAGTTTTGGGACAGTCAGCATGGAACTCTCTTGCAGGCCCATTCTTACCATGAAGGGGATGTGAATGCTTTGGCAGCATCTCCCAGCCATAATAGGGTGTTTTCTGCTGGTGCTGATGGTCAGGTACAAGATAATTCATGAAGGAAAAAATCATTTGTAGTTCTGGGTGGTCAATCTGCTAATTTTATTTGGAAATTCTGATTTTTTATATATCTATAGAATGAGGATATTACGAATCAAAGCAGTTGTAGGTAACAGACTAACAGTTTGGCATAATAAACCAGTAAAGAATTTCTACGTGGCATTCATCTTGTTTTCATTTTTATTATTGTGCAGTTTTGTATGTTATGTTAAAATGATATCATTGGACCTTGTATGCCATATTGGATATTTGTTCATGCATCTTGTATTCTAATAAACTGAAATTTTTTGATATTAGATATACATTTATGATTAATAACAAGAACTAATACTCTTAATTTCTCGCACTTATTGAACTAGTTGATTGAAATTTAATGGAAATTAGAGACTTCATGTTCAATTATGAAAGAATAGGTATTCTGAGAAAGATTGATGTTTTAAACCTAGTATTTCCATTTAAATATCATATGATTATCTGTGTACTTATGTCAATTTTACTTTTGGATTGAAATTCGCCCTTTTAGTTTTTTATTTGATAATATTAGCAAGGAATATATACTTGTCCAACTTGATGGGTCATTTTAACATCAATGGCTCACTATTTTGTTTTGGTAGGTTATACTTTATAAGCTCTCTAGTGAGACAGTGGGATCTAGTGATGACAAGTCTTCTTCTGATGTGATGAAGAAATGGGTCTATGTTGGTCATGCAAAAGCTCATACACATGATGTTAGGGCTTTGACAGTGGCTGTACCAATCAGCAGAGAAGGTTTATAATAGCTTATGGATTTTTTGCTGTTTTTCTTTGTCGTTTCTATGATTTAAATTTGCTCTTTTTACACGCACAAAAATGAAATTTTCGATTTATGCTTATCTGTGCTCAATTGGATCTATATTTGTTACATCTTAACTGTTTTCCAATTCTTATATTCAACCTGTGTAATTTTGCAGATCCCTTGCCAGATGAAGGTAGAAAAAGGGCTCGTGGGGAGAAAAAGCCTGTTCAGTTTAATTATCATAAATGGGCACATTTGGGTGTTCCCATGCTTATCTCTGCCGGTGATGACACAAAACTTTTTGCCTACCCTGTTAAGGAGTTTATGCAGTTCTCTCCTCATGATATCTGCCCTGCACCTCAGAGAGTGTCCATTCAACTAGTGCATAATACAGCATTCAATCAAGCATCGTTGCTTCTGGTTCAAGGTTCTAGTTGGTTGGATATCCTGTGTGTACGCGCCAAAAGTGGCGCCTTTCCTCATATGGCTCGTGGCTCTAAAGTGGCCCCAGCCTCAACAGATCTCCTGGCTCGAGTCAAGAGTAAGGCATCTCGGAAGATCATTTGCAGCACAATTTCTAATACAGGGGTGCTTTTTGCTTATTCTGACCATGTGAAACCTAGCCTATATGAATTGAAGAAGTGTAAAGTTGGCAAAAGTGCATTGACTGTTAATAAAAGACAACTTCCTCAGAAACTACCATTTGCCCATTCTATGGTTTTTAGTTTTGATTCTTCTCGCTTGATGATAGCAGGGCATGATAGACGTATCTATGTAAGCTGTCCCCCTTTTGTTGCTCTATTTTATCTGTTGTTCTTTATTTTACTTCATGCCCTTACATTTTATGATGCTCCTTCATTTGAGAAAAACTTTTTGGGGGTTTGACTATATAAAGAATAGATTTTCTTGGTGACTAGGTTGTATTTCAGAAGGTGCCAAGCAGAGTTTTAACTCACATACTGAAGGATATATTTGATTTCTTCTTTTTTCCCTCTCCTATGATTATGGGGAATGGGGATGCCTTTTACATTGGTTATCTTTTCTGAATGATGGTTTCTGGTTCTTGTTTGTCACTTGCCATGGTTGCAACTTTAATTAATTGCTGTTTGAAACAAGTAGTGGTTATTTGCAATTTTTCTTTCCAAATTTTTTATTCTTGTCTTTCAAGTGTATCCATACCGAAATTTGTATTTGATCATTTAAGCACTGCCCCAGGAAAAATATCTGATTTGTAAGCAGTGCTTACTGTTAAAGATCTTGATCATTCAGACTTTTAAGACATAGTTTGTCAGATAAACCTATAAAAAAATTGATTTAGCACATTTTTGTGGTGACAGAACCTTTGCATCCATCCATCATCTAAATGTTATTTGGCTTCCGTTTCTTGACCTGTTTTAGATGCTGCAGGTTGTCGATGTGAGTGGAGCTGAACTAGTACACACGTTTACACCTTCTCGCAATTTGCTTGATCAAGAATTACCACCTAGTGAGCCTCCCATAACAAAAATGTTTACCAGTTCTGACGGGCAGTGGTTGGCTGCCATCAACTGCTTTGGAGATGTTTATGTATTTAATCTGGATACGCATAGGTAGGAAACTATACTTTGACCTTTTTTCTGTTTTCTGGCCAGAACCTTTAAATGATTTTAATTTTTTTTAATTCCGTTTTTCAGTTACGGGCAACACTGGTTTATTTCAAGACTAGATAGTGCCTCAGTGACAGCTGGTGGTTTTTCTCCACAAAACAACAATGTTCTTGTAATCACCACCTCTTCTAACCAGGTATATGCCTTGGATGTGGAGGCGAAAAAAATGGGAGACTGGTCGAGGCAGCATACATATGTTCTCCCAAAGAGATTCCAAGAATTTCCAGGCGAAGTTATCGGGCTATCTTTCCCGCCCTCCACAAGTTCATCTTCTGTTATTGTTTACAGTGCCAGGTACCCTCCTCCTTCCTTGTTTGTGTGGCTGAGGTGTGAAGGCCTGGAAACGGGTCAGTTTTTCCCTGTTTGTTGACCACAAACTGCACTTACACATGTCATCCATTAACCAAATGTTAAGCTAATGGGTGGAGAATGCCCAAACTGCTCTTTGACTGGCTAACCATTTCATCAATTAATGACTAGGGTTTTTTTTTAGTACTTCAAATCAATGATTTGACTTCTCTTAAGATTTAAACAAAAAGAATACAAGTAGGTATCTTTAGGGAGAGGGAGAGAAGTGAGAGGCAGTGCTGCAGTTGGTATGTGTAGGAAGGAAGTATGATAAATTAGCTTTTACTTCAGATGTCTAAGAAATTACTGAAACATCCTTACTCTTAATTGGTGCTAATAAGTTTTGCAATGTCCTAAACTAAATTGCCATCTTAGTGGGTGGCCAACCTTTGGGTGCTAAGTTTTGCAATGTCCTAACCTAAACCACCATCCTTCTCATGTACAGTTTTGCGAGGTGTGATATTGTTTTGGGATATAGAACTTGGTAGTTTGTAAGGTGTGATATTGTTTTGGGATATAGAACTTAGTAGTTTGTAATATGAACAAATCAAATGAGTATCCATTTGTTTCAATATGGATAACTAAAGGGAATGCGAGCTTTCCCTGAACTCTGGTCCAAGCTTAGACATCAGATTTTACGTTTTGGGTGTATTACAATAAACTGCACTCCATTTTTAGATTCAATCCTGGAGTTGCATCATGACATGTAATCGCATGTAGGAATAGTATTTCATGCAACTATTTGCTATTATGCGTCATGAGTGCCTAGCGTAGGGCTTAGTCCATGGGTTGTGTGCGTATGAGGTCGTGGAATTGAGTGCTGTATGATTCTGTGACCATTATCAAGTAGAAAGATAATTACTGTGTATATCTCTGGCTTAGCCCTCTGTATCTCTTCTTTTTGCAATCTGCTTGATAAGTTCTGCAGCTTGGGTATATCATAGGGATAAAGCTTTTATTATGCATCTAGTTTGAAATTTTTCTTATTCTTTAGGGCAATGTGCTGGATCGACTTTGGGATGCCCATAGATGGTGGAATTGACATGCCAAACGGTCAGGATCTAACATTGAAGAATTTGCAAAATAATTTCATCATCGGGAAGCAGAAACGCAAATTCATAGCCACACAAACTAAGAGGGAACATAATGGGAGGGGTAATTTTCAATTTTTTGCTTTTACACATCCAGCTTTATTTGTTGGGTATCTTTCCAAAAGTTCTATCTTGATGATCGATAAACCCTGGATTGAAGTGGTTAAATCTTTGGACTCTGCACCTGTACACAAACATGTTTTTGGCTCTTAATATGTCAGTAGAGAGTTTAGCCTTTTGAGTCAGATCAGTTGTGGCCATAAGTCTCTTACATCTTGCCGTGTCTTTTTCTCTTTGATTAGTGAGGGCAAAAATATGTTGTATTTGTATTTTTCAAAGTTTTATTGTTAACCAATTTAAGGTAGCTGTCTTCCAATTCTTCAGATTTCTCCATCCGATGTGTACATTCATTGACAACTTTAGCAATGTGATTCTTTTATCTATTACATTGAAAAATTACGGACTCCAAATATATATGATTTCAATTTTTATTCCCCAAGGACTGCTAGTCCGTACAAGTTGCGTCCGAGAATTTTGAGTGTTCGATGAGGCACTGCTATGTCCGAACTGAATGAAATTTGAATTGTTATTAGCCTTAATTAAACACTGTTCATTTCACAGTTGTATGCTCAAATCGTAAAGAAACGTCACAGTTTTGTATGCTCAAATGACAAATCGAAAAGAAAGAGCATTGGTTTTCTTGAATTTCTTCTGAGATTGGTCATGTAAGTGACGTGGTCGGATCATCTCTATTATTTATGGTCGGATGAATCTTCACAGAGGCGGTATCATCTCTATTTTCTTTTCATTAAATGAGAATGGTTAAAAGCCCAATTAAGTTCCTTATCAAGATATATGGTGCCAAAACTTGAGGATGACAACCCTTCAATAAAATCAAATCATTTTGAAGTGGAAAAAAAATCTTGAAAAAAACAAATTCAATAATTGCAGCAATATTATTTATGGATGATATGCTTAGCGTGTAGCTATCAAAGGGATGGTGGGGAGCCCCTTTTGGTTGAAAATGAAGCTTACCTTTTGGTTCCTTTGATCACAGAAATCGTCTTTTTCCAAGCAAAGATTGGCTTGCAATTGCATTTGCCAAATCTACCCACGTAAAAGTTGTTGCAAGCTAGCCTGGCAAGCTGAAGAAGAAGAATAAAATGTTGCGTCATTTATTGCTGCTCTTTTGGCTCTGGCTTTGGCCTTCAAATGCTTAATCGTGGTGGTGGATGGTGGGTACAAAATGCAAATAGTTATCTCCTTATAAATGGAAACTGTACCCTCACTCTCCTCTCTAGAGGACCACAAACTCTTCCTATATTAAGCTTTGCATTGCATCATTCTTCGAAAGAAAAATCATTTTACAGGTCACCATAGATCATTGTTCAACCAAAAAATACCACCAAGACTTTTTGACATTAATTATTCTTGCAACTAGAGGGACATTAAAAAACAAATATTTTATAAGAAAATTCCGTTAATATTTCTCTTATCTAAGCAGATTGTATTGCTTATAACGAATCGATGAACATAAAATCAGAAAATAAAAATCTATAAATATTTTACGTTCCTCAGGATGTTTCCCACTGCGTTGACAATGAGAAATAAAAATGGATTTGATTGGAAAGACAGCAAGTAAAAAAAGTAAGGAACAACAAGATCTTTTGAAATCTAATTTTGCCTTTTATCTTTTACATTGCCTGTTCCCATTTCTTTCTGTTTTCTGGTTTCCCCAAAACTGCATCATCAGATGAGAGAAATAGTTCATTTCAAATGCAATCATCCTTACTCCCAGCTGCCTCCTTGGAAATCTCCTGTACCAAAAAAACAACATAGAGTTTAGTTACTTTGAACAATCAAATCTTTTTTTTTTTTTTTTCCTTCTAAGTGAAAACCCGGTTAAGAATTAAGATCGCCTATGAGTAGAACGCTAGAACTTGCCCTTAAAAATCGACTTGTAAGGGAAGGGAGTGAAATTGTGCTATTTTTTTTTTCTTCTTCTTCCCGATGTGGGACAATTGGGTCCTAACACACCCAATTATTCATAATTTAATAATGAGAAAAAAGAAATTAAAAAAATAATAAAAAGACAACAACCACAATATAAAAGGTTTACCTGGTTTTTGTGAAGATGGGTTTTTGGCCATAGATGACTTGAAGAGACCAAAATGCTGCATCAATGAAGATTTTCCCTGTAAAAGAGAGAAAAAAAAAGGGCATCAAATTCATGAGAGGAAAGTAGCTAAAAGAATAGAAATAAAAAGACAAGGATATTCAAGAGAAAAAAAGAAAGAAAGAACCTTCGTATGTGTAGCAGAGAAACCCTCAGAGTAATCCAACACATTCTGCACTAGAGATTCATCCTTAGAGAGTGAGCTCAACTTATTCTGCAAAAATTATGGGAACCATTTGTGTAAATTGGCTGACCAATTAACCAAACTCAAGTTTCATAATGCATGTAATTATAAATGAGTGCATGCTTGTTAAAGATAGGATTTGCCTTGGAGGAGTTGAGGAGTTGGGAGCTAGCAGTGTCATCAAGATATTGCTCTCTGTCACTCTCTTTGCTCTTCTTCTTGCTCTTCTTTCCCAATTTACAGCCCCAAGAAACAGAAAACGAAGAGCCGTTTTCACACAAACAATCTTCATCCAATTCATGGGAATGTGGAGGACCAGAAGAAGCATCAGAAATCATTGAGAGATCATCTTCTTCTTCTTCATCTTCATGTTTTGTTGCTGCATAATCAACAAAACTATTTTCTCTTTGGAAGTGAGTTTGAGAAAGATAGGAGGAGTGATCCAAGTAATTTGTCCACCCAGATTCACAGCCACTACTATTGCATCGTGATGGTGATGATATATTCATCTTAATTCACTGTAAATTGCAGCTAAGACAGTGAGAATTCGGTGCTATGATGCCATTCTCTCTCTCTTTCTATAAGTTTTTCATGTTGGTGGTGTTTATATAAATACAAGTTAGAGGGAGGAAAAAGACCAAACAAATCACATTCAAATCCTAGACTACATTTGTCCTTTGCTCTATCTTTTGGCCGGCCTTCTTATTTTACCTCCTTGTGGATGAATCAAGTTTGCCAGTTGGGTGTGTGTGTGTGTGTGTGTGTGTGTGTGAGAGAGAGAGAGAGAGAGAGAGAGAGAGAGAGAGAGAGAGAGAGGGTTTAGCAATTGGCAATAGTTGTGATATGGGAAGCAGCTATAATTTAAGTACAAATTTAGCAATAAACAGCTTGTTTGCACACTTTAATAAAGAAAGTTCCATGACATATCTGCCCATTCCTTCTTCTGCCTATGTTTCCCCGTAGGCTTTAGGCTCGAACTTCCTTCCTAACCACCACCCTACGAGGATGAATAAATAATTATAAGTCGGTTCCACAATCATTTGGTTTTTATGTTAGGGATGGAGGGAAAATACATGGGGGGAAAATAGGGATGACGAAAGGCAAAACAACAAGGATGGAAGAGATACAGAAGAAATGCATGTATATGGAAATGTTGAGAAAATGAAAAATAAAAGCTATTTGGGATCATTCGATAAAAAAATTCGTTTTTAGGTTTTATTTTTCACTTTTTGTGCTTACAATATGAGAAAATGAAAGAATGAAGGAATGATATATATGATGAAAAAGATAGCATACAAATGTAGAAAGAAAAAGTAGGCCAAAAAAAAAAAAACAACCAAAACCTATTTTTTGTAGGGCTCACTATTTTTTTCATTCTGCATTCTTTATTTATTTGTCCGCATATACCAACCCTCTTTCTTATCCATTCTACCTCTCTAACACTTTCTACAGGTTTTATGCAAAAATAAAAAATAAAAACTGGAAGCAAAAATCGAAATGGCTATCAAACCACCCTTCACTTTCAAGTTCTTATTCTATACATTCTTCTTGGCTTCTACCTCTTACCTTTCATGACCCTTCTTTATTTATTTATATATTTATTTATTTTCAATATACTATCTCTATATCTCTAATGTAAGAAGTAAAAACTTGAAATTAAAAAATAAATAGTTAAAAATGAGTGAAATGAACAACTTGTGCCTATTAATAATGGCTTTTGCTAGAGAATCTGGGGGAGAAAGGGAACTCCAATGAGAAAAGAGAGACTGAGATTAAAAAATTTATATTGACCCCATGTTGGTTAAAGGTGAATCAAATTAGTCAACAAATTTCTTTATAATATATAAACACATGCTTGACTCTTTTGGCTCTTGACCACATTTTGAATTGGAGACGAGGGTTTCCAAGAGGTCTACACCAAATGAGTGTGAGCCATAGGTGCCTGACAATAATTCTTCATGACTTATTAAAAAAAAAAATCATTCAAAACCAACCCACTACAGAAGGGATGCTTTTTCTTAAAGAATGATCTTACACAACATAAAAGAACTCCAATAATTAACCAGTTAGGGAAGAACACAGAATTAAATTGTATATGCTAGCAGAATTTGCTTCAAGACAAACCCTCTTGAATACATCCACTATGAATCTTGTTGGGCCCTGCTCATAATTGAAAAAAAAAAACTTTTCTTTTTCTCGTGCTAATAAAACTATACATGGTAGTAAAAATAAATTCACACCAGAAAAGAAAATGAATATGTCATGCATGTACTGAATCTTGTATTTCCACCCTGGCATCAACCCTAGCTGAGATCATCATTTCATAAATTCACATGGGAATGTGAGTTTGTCAATTAGGAGATTGTATTCAGTTTAATTTAATTTTTCCAGTACATTGTGAACAAGAATGGAACTCAGGAACAGTGAAACATGGATCGGGTCTACTGTGGAAAGCCTAGCTGACAGTTTTTTACATGAACGAAGCAAGGTTGGGAAAATTATTGTGAAAATGAGAGCCCTTAAATCATGGGAAATTAAAGGCAGTGGCATGCAATCTGCCATGTATATATCAATGATTAGGAATTGTGATTCTTTGGAAGGATCCAAACACTAACTTGATGAGCACATGCCCTTTCTATCGCTTGTGGACCTCAGCTAGGTTTTCATCCACAATATATGTACCAAAAACTCAGTCTATATATGCCAATTGGGTTTTTTGGCCTTTCTTTTTCTTCTCTGTTTTATAGGGTCCCCAATGCCCTTTCATTTCCACCTCAAAAAATTTCCATGCACTCTATCAATATATTTGGGACAGCATATCTTCCCCTTCTAGTACTTTCGATCTAGGTGAATAAGATTTAATATCATGACGATAACTTTACCCTCCTTCTTGCTAGTAAAGACTTGATTAGACATAAAAAAAGTTAAGAAAATTCACTCATGCACCTAAATTCATTTGATCGACGAGTGAAGTATGGCCATCTATTCCCTAGCTAGCTCCAAGCTTGAGCATGCCAGTTAACGTGGTCCCCTACAAATATATATATATATATATATATATGCAGAGCTCAAACGGTGTCATTTGCTAAAGCTAATAGCCACTCTGAATATGTGATTGTGTAAATATCATTGCACCGACCTATGTATATAGGGGATATATATATATACTCTCCTTCCCTCCAAAAATACAGCTTCATTTTTTTTTCACTCTCTTTCATTTTCATGGCCTAAACACAACAATCCCAAGTGTGCATCGTGAAAATGAAAGTCAAATCTCCCTCCCTCTTGGGTTTTGTCTTCTCAAGAAAAATTTAGAATAATAACAAAACCAAAACCACCCATATAAGTTTGGCTGTTTTTTGACCAAAATCAAATAGATAAGGCCTCCTCATTTATTGGGCTGGCTTGCTAATGATTGCGAAATAAAGATTGAACTCTTGAACATCCTTCTATCAAAGAGAAAAAAAAAAAGGACTGATATTATATATATTTTTTTAAATTGAGATTTTTTCTGCCAAATTAAGTCGCTTTATTTGGTCCCTGCAACTTGCTCCATTTTTCACTTTCTTCTTTGTAGTTCTAATTTGATCAATTTAAACATGTAGTTTAATATATATATTTACAATAATTTGAAGACACCTCAAAATTTTCGTCAAATTACTTACAAAATATGCACGTGCTTTTTACATGGAGGGGTATTGTCAACTTATTTTACATCTCTTCATCCTTCCATTGGTTTTATTTAATTTTTTGACGAAATTTATGTCAGTTTTAAGAAATTCGAAGTCTAACACAATAATGATAGATAATTAAAGTAAAGAGTTCATGTCAATAAGACGTGAATACCATCAAATATGTTAAAAAATAAAAATACATCTTCGAATGAGAAACACATATTTCATCAAGTAATTTGAGGAAAATTTATACATGTCTCTAAATCAAATAGTAAAACTTAGATTAAAATCAATTAAAATAAAACTAAGAAAATAAAGTAAAAAAATGAACTACAAAAACTAAAAATGACTTCTTTTGTGGATGTCCTTCAAAAATAAATGGCATTTATTTGTAGGTAGATGTGTTTAACTTGTGACCGAAAATACACTTGTCACATCCCACGTATGAGGCCACATGGGATCACTACTGAACCACTGAGCAGATTGCGCAAATAATTTGACGAAAACAAAAACCATGTTTCTGGGACCATGAAACTTTCTTTTTGGGCCCAGTACTGGGGGACACTCCACACAACTGATTGCAACGTCCAAAACTATCACCTTGCCACTAACAAAGATCGGATTGCTGATATGTCACTAATAATATGCCAGTACAATCCTATTGATGTTATAAATAATTAGATTTAGTGGCTATTATATGTAAAGAATAACATAACTCAACTCGGAAAATCAACGTGAATACCGAAATCGAGCTATATTGGTTCATATCTGAACGGTGGCATTCAAGTGACGGAAATAAAAATTGCTTAAGAGGTCGTATGAAAAGTAATTAGTAAAAATTAATTATGATTTCAACGCGACAACGAAAGTACAGAGCATAGTACACTACTTGATGATTACAAAATTTAACACCAATGACTTAACTAATCAACGTCGATAACTTGCCTCTACAAAAGCTACGCTTAGCAGATACACTTCTAACCTAGAAGTCTAGAGCGCACGTTAATTTGTAGGTGGTAAAGTGATGTCACTAGACAATTGGGAAGCTAGGGTTGCTAGAAAAAAAATTCCCATGACGGAAGGTGATTCAAGGTTCTTGATCGAGGTGATTAAGACCTTTTTTTGGGGCAAGGTTTGGTTTCGTTCTTACACAACTAATCAAGTTCACCCCAAAAGTAAGTTCAAGGGCTAGTAAGAAGAACATTGGTTTGAGAAAGAGGTCCACTCCCAAGCATTGTTCAAAACAGTGATCACCTTCTGCTAAGGCGGCGCATATGTGCTTAAATGTGAGAAACCGTCCTGCTTAATGGCTAGATGCCTATGTGGATTTGCATGTACATCCTTATATATATATATTTGATTATATAAATTATTTAGTTAATAATATAAGTATTAATTAAAACAAAAAAAAAATAAATTAAAAAAACTTAGAATGTTATATAATAAAATTAATAACAAATTTACATTTTCAATATTTATGATTCCCAACTCATTTTATTTATCCAGATAATTAATTTTTATTCTGAAATTATTTCATAGTATTTATTATATTATTAATTTGTTGAATTTTGTTTTTAAAAAAAACCGCCTAGGCCCTTACCTAGATCCCACCTAACCGCCTAGCCACTAGGCCCCTATTGATTGCCCTAAGAGCGCGTAGCGACGTTGAGAACATTGTTCACGAGTCAACTGCTTGATGGGATCATCAAATAGTGCATTATGCTCTGCACTTCAGTTGTCGCATTGATATGTTAGTTGGTTTTTACTAATTACTTTTCACACGACCTCTTAAAACATATCGTTTCTGCTTTAGCTTTCGTCTTCTGGACGTCGCTGTTCATATTTTGGTTAACATACCTTAAATTATTTGTCCACGTGAATTTTTCAGGTCGAGATGTGTCAAAAGACATATGTGTCATTATTCACATATGCCTAAAACCCTAGCAAATATATGGTTGTTATTATTATTATTATATTAATGATTCCATTATTCTTACAGCCTTCCAAATAAATGTTATTCATAATACATTATCAGCACGAAATGCCCATGAAAGAATTGGAAATTGTTCGTTTAAGGGGATAATTATTACCCTAGAACAAGTATGTTTTTGAAATTCAATTCAATTTTCAGCATGTTCAATTTCATTATGTAATTATTTTTTCAAACCCTAAAAATATGAATTCTATGATTATTTGGTATTGATAATTGCTTGAAATTGATTCTTGATAATTCACGAATTGATAACTCATGCAACAAATCGATGATGATGGTGATGTGAATTGATAATTCGTGTTTGATAATTAATAAATGATATGTTGATGATGATGAATAGATAATATTGGGCAATTATTTTTTCACCTTTCAACTTGATTTTCGACTTTTTTGGTTCCATTACTTCATCAAAATCGCTAATTTTGTCCCTCCATTAAAAAAAAAAACTCACAGATTCTGCTAAAGTTAAGGGCAAAATCATCCAACCATGTCAAATTTATTCTTAATTACAACCCAGTTCACATGCACAATGTTTTATCAAATTTTCCCCTCTTTTCCATTTGTTCTTGTTCTTCTTCTTCTTCTTTGCTTTCCGGCCACAACGAAAAAGGAAGCACCATCTTATATGAGAATAATGTAACTTAATTGTGTATTTCCCAAAGTACAATCTTAGAAACTAAGAAATGTATAATCCAATTACAAACTAAGAAATGTATAATCGAGTGTCCAAAATTATAATAACAAAAGGAAAAATTGAAAAACCAAAATTCACTACAAAAAAAATAGGCCATAAGCGACGGGTCAAATCCGTCGCATCAAGTTCTTATTACGTTGTAAAAGCGCTTTTGCGACGGGTAAGAAATCGTCGCAACAAAGTGGCGTCGCAAAAAATTGGAAAAGCAACTAGATCGACCCTGCATCCTGCCCTAAATGAGCAAGTACAAAATGCCGAAAAAAAGAGAAAAAAAAAAAAGCAACGAACTTAGATAACTAGTTGTCTCTTTTCCTCTCATAAATTGTTTACCTTTTATAGGGTAAATCCCAGTTCTTATTTAGTAAAAATTCACTACATTATACCTCAAATTGAGGTATCCTGGCACAACACAAATCTACCACTGCAAGAAAGAACCAATCACCCATTAGCCAAAAAGTTCCCAAAAAAACTTGAATTTGCAGAAACGGGGGGAGAGAGAGAGAGAGAGATAAACACCTTAGTTGGAAAATCAGACATGGATATTCGAGCATCAAAACCAGAGGATATCAAGTACGGCTCATAATGAATTAACTCAGAATTATCAGAATGAGGGCCACACGTTTCTTAATCTTTGATTTAGTCAAAACACTAAAATTTCTGCATCTTAACAACAACCCTAAAATTGGTAGACGTTTTAATAAAAAAAATAAACTTAAACAACAAGAGATTAGATGAAATTTATCAAACTCTTACCAGAAGCTTTGATTAAATCTATTACAATAGGCACGCTCCAGGAATGAAGATGAAGGCACACTGCTTCGAAGAAGATCGTGAGGACGAAGGCGCAACTCCAGAAGAAGATCGGAGATGCTCCAGGTATGAGGGCCGCACGCTCTTAGGTTTATTTAGTTTGAGCGGAAAAAAATTGAGTGCACGTGCTACAATATTTTTGTGACGTTAATTAGAATGGGTCGCGAATGTTTTTGAACAAATAATTAGCGCGCAAAATATCCTTCATTTGCGACGGTCGTGTTCTTCGTCGCAAAATAAATGTCGCAAAAGGCCTGTTTTTTTGTAGTGATTAATGTTGGTGCACTCTTTTCGCCATGTCCAAATCCCTTGCCTTTGCGCACTCAAAACATTAACCAACGTAACCTCATTTGGAACAACATTTTCACTTTCCATCTTATCAAATGTTTAAAAGCTTCAACGGGTTGATCCCACTGCACATAAGCTTCGATCATGGTTGCCCAAGAAACCACGCTTTTTTCAGTCATTTTATCAGACACCCTGTGTACGGAAACCAAACACCCACAATTCGAATACATATCCATCAACAAAAGTTTATAAATGAGCTAGAAATTCATAAATGAGCTAAAAGCCAAACACCAACCGCTCATAATAAATATCGAACTTTTGATTTCGGTAATGCCACAAAAGAAAAAAAGAACCTGAAATTTCCTTCATAAATTCACTGTGCATGATAAAACTAGAAGATTTTATATGTTTAAACCTGATTTATCATACCATATTATAAAACATGGAGTTCTTATTGCTTATGGATGACTTTGCCTAAAGCACTGCATGTGATTATTTGTTCCTTATAGAGAGCGGTTTATCATCATGGGAACATTGTCTTGCCTAAAGCAATAAATGACTAGTATAACATCCATTTTTCATGATTTCAAATCCGTGATTAAATATATTTTGGAAGTTCCAGATTTTCCACTTCTGAAATTTTGTACGGAGGAGCTCACCGAAATTGACCTCCTTGAGAAGAATTTTCTCCACTTTCCATGCCTTTTGTTTGGTCATGAAAAATCACTACAAGGAGAATCATTTACCAAATTAGCTGAATTGATCACCACCATGTTGCTTGCCGAAAGAACAACAATTTGCTACTGAAAAATGTTCAATCCAGACGAGCTGGAACTAGAGCAATCTTATTGCCTGAAGCAAATGCCATTACCTTAAACAATCATGAATGCTTGAAGCAAACAAGATTGCCTAAATAAAATGTCATTGTTCATTGAGATTTACACCACGAAGGAGAAATCAAGGTCGTGGTAGAGGCAAAAGGCTCAACCTCTTGAGACATGGATCAAATCACTATGAGCAGGATTTGTGCATCCATGGTGCATCCAACCAAAGGTGCCAGTGAACCAAATATTCATGACCGAAGTGCATGTAGTGAATAATGCGCTCTCTCAGCATACAAAAAGAGGTCATAAATGAAGGAGGGGCATATATGTCTATTATGAATCCCCTTCCATAATATGTTTTTTAGAGCCCTTTGATAGACGATCTTTTTACCACTAGTTAGATTTGCAGACAGTCACTTTAATGAGACAGTCTTCCCACAGTTAGAGGGAGATAAAAACGTCATTATTTATGAAGAGTGACGTGAATTGACATAGAATTCCTTCAATATAAAGTACAGAGAGTTCTAGATGTATATAGTGTAGCTAATAACATGGCAGTCATTTCCTCTGATATAGCTAAAGTGATGGAATCACATATACTAGCTACATATGTGCCTACAAGGATAGATGTCCCTAGGACGCCTCGTGTAACGACCCAAACATTCATAAATAATATTTTATTACAAATTGACCATTTGCCCTTGATGATAGAAAAGTTGTATTTTAACCCAGGAAACATTTAGAACTTTGACCAATGACCGTGACGTAAATCGGGATGTCACGAGTCCGTAAACAGGCGGCACGTCAAAAACGGACGTTTGACGGAAAAATTATGGTCACGGGAGCGAAATTGATTAAATTTACGACTCAAGAACTTAAGTAAAACAATAATAAAATATTGAAATCTGATTTATCACTTAATTAAACCTGGACCCTTGGATGAGTGACAAGTGTCACTCATCCCACGGTTGCTTTTTCCCCAAATTTTGGATCTTGCCCCATTGGTGGAATTAATTATATTTTATTTCCCTCATCTCTCCCTAGTCGTCCATCTCTCTCTCAACAATCCATCCTCACCCTCCATTTTCCTTATCTGATCAATATCATCAACCCCATCTATTACCCTCCTCCCATGCATTTCCCGTGAGCTCAAGAACCCCTCCCCATTTCGTACAAACTCCAAACGTCCATCTTCATCTACTCTGTTCACCCCTCAGCACCAGATCGACATCATCTTCCTCATCAGACATCAACTTCATCCTCTGTCTATCATTATCTTCATCTCTGGGCTGCAACACCATGCACCACCCAGACCCGCGAAGAACACAACCAGACCTGAAACTCAAACCATTCAACCCACGCGACCTCACTTCGAACCAACACCAGACTAGAACCATTAGGAGGCCTGGACGCCTGAGAAGCTGACTGGAGGACCCACGACGACGACACGGCGGAGGTAGGCCGGAAAACCCAAGAACCTACCCTGTTTCCTCATTTTCAAAACCCTTAGTTTTGACATGTATAGGCTGTTTCTGTGTGTTGAGTTGTGTTTTAGGGACAGTGGCGAGCTCGAGGAGGCTGGTTTTGAAGCACGGTGTGGTCTGAGGCGACAGGGAAGATGACCAGAAACTGGGCTGCAGGTTTTCAAACTAAAGGTATACATCTCAAACATTTTAATGGTTTTTGAGTTCATAAACCTGTAAGGTGAGCTTAGACGAACACATAGGAACAAATCTCGTCGAAAATGGTGGTTGGACATGGAAGTTCTGATCGGGTCATGTAACGACCCATCCCGGAAACTGAGATTAGATTAGTGGTTAATGACAGATTAGTGAAGATAATCGGTGATTAGTTGGATACTTTCGGATGGACGGTGCGAAATGACGATTTTACCCCTGGAATTGGGCAAACGATTGACTTTTGGTTCAAGCGGTCAACCAGACTTTGACCAATGACTGTGACGTAGTTTGGGACGTCACGAGTTCATAGCCAGGTGGCACGTCCGATTCCGACATCCGAGGAGGAAGTTATGATGTTCAGAAGTTCAAGGGTAATTTGATAATTTGGTTAAAAAGGGGAAATTTGTTGACTTTTTACGCGACTAGTATTCTTAACGCAATTCGGGGACCGTTAGGTAGATCTCAATTTCCTGAGTACAACGACAGGCGGCATGACACGACCCATCCCAATCCCCTCGGGATTACCATGGAATGTGACGTGCTCCCGTCTGACAAGAGGCGCCAGACAAGGGATAACCGATTGCCATTGCCCAAACGGGCTTCCAGAGTGCGTAAGGATCGATGGAGGAGGTGTGCGATGCTCAAGTCTCTGCTGCAGTCGTATCCGGAATCAACCTGAAGGGCATTGAAAACAAAAGCTGTGAGTGGACGAAAATAAACAAGTCTGTTTAAAACATTTATAAGACATTTATCCCCTCAGTAAAATCATATGCATGCACCAAAAACCAAAGATCACACATTCATTTAGAAATAACCATTAGGGCCTTAGCCCGGAAACCAAAGCATAGTTTCAATTTCCAAAAGTCAATCCAAGATTTATTTCATAAATCCAATAATATGAACCATAAGGCATATAATATAAACCATAACCATAATTTTAGCCACTGCACTATACACTCCAATCCGACATCCCTGATGTCTGACGTCCCTGACGTCAATAAGGTCACAATCACAAGGCTACGCGTGCCACTCGGGTCTCAATTTCCGAGTTCAATCCCCGAACCCCGTTCGGGTACAACATCCCCGATGCTTAGCGTCATAGACGCTGGACGTACTAGACGTCCGTGACCTCTCCGGGGTACCTCATCCGGAGGAGACAATATAATATGGAAGGATTTATACAGTGCAGTACTAAATACATTTTATTGATATCCACATGCAAAACATATAGGTATACATAGATAAAATCCGAACCGATCGTTACGTTTCATCAAACGGGTCTCATGCCCAAATACCGTGAAACGTGCCATAACCGAAATATCATCAAAACCATTTATTGATTCCAGCATGTGAACATATATAAAATGTAAACCAGAAAACATTTATTCAATTCCATTTTAGGGTCCCCGACCCGCAATCGTATGTAGAAATCAACTGGGCCCCTGTCCCGATTTCACAAGTTAACTGGGCCCCTGGCCCGATCCACATGTTAACTGGGCCCCTGGCCCGATTTCATAGTTCAACTGGGCCCCTGGCCCGATTTTACTTTATTCAAGTTCGTAACCATTTCATGAAATCCTATCCAACCACATTTAGGGAAATCGGTGCAAATCCAGAAGACCTCGGTTTACGTGCAAATACGTAATTCACCTCGAAATACGTGAAATCATTTTAAATTCACCGATATCCAAAGTAAATCATTTAATCATAATTATAAAAATCATAAAACAGTTATGCATGCATCGAATTTATGAAACCAATGTCCACTCACAGACCGTTTAACCGAGCGCCTCGATATGCGTGCCATAGGCCTTCCCGGGCCACATCACTATCACCGGGACTCCCAATCCTGTCCAAATCACATTAGAGGATTACTAACCTCATCATTAACATCCTATTCAAGTCCCGTAATTTTCCCGAATTTTTAAGTATTTTTAAACTGGATTTAAAACCTTCGGACATCCCGAACAATATCGAGACGGTGTCCGATCGACACGAAACCAAACCCAAAATGTTCGTTACATTGTATAGGACAAAAGTCATGTTGATCATACCTCGGGATTCGCACTCACGCGCCCCCACGCGCCACCGCAAGCGGCTGCGCGTGGAAGCCACGCGCCAGCTACAGTACCCGCACAGTCATCGCTCTCACCCGTTTGTCTGTAAAACGGGTTGAAAAACCCGCGAACAGACCCGGTCCAATTACACCCAATTCGACATCAAATCCATCCGTTCTTTCGACTGATCCCTTGTAATCAATCACCAATTAAGTTCTGTAGATTGAATTACACAATTTAGGGTCCAAATCCTCACGACTCTCGATCGATTCTTGACGGGTTTCCAATTCGGGTTCACCGATTCCGTCCCTGATTTCCAAATTAATTCATATAGTAAGCATCGTGAGAGTGTAAGGGATGTTTCTGCACAATCAATTTGATGAATTCATACCTCTAACCTGTTGAACTCAAGCTCGAAATGAAGCTGCCATGGAAGCTCCGTTCTCCCTCAATCCGTCATGGTTTCCCGTCGTTTTTGCTGCAAAGCTGTTCGTTTTGATCCCAGAAGACTCCAGCTAAACCCCATTTTGATCGACACGGCCCAATACTCCAATTCGAAATTCCCTCCAATTCCCCGAAACTTTGATTCCCGAATTACACCTCCCCACTCAGTCCCCCGTGCTCTCCCTCAGCCAGAACCTTCCCCAAATCACCAATTATCCATTTGTGCAATCAATTGTGGAAGAGAGATTGGCAATGGCCAGAACCCAACTCTCATTTTGCTTGTTCACGGTGAGGGAGGAATGATCAGAAATAGAAGGGGGAAAATGAGATGGACGGCTGTGATGCAATCTGGGGGTGGAATGGATGGCTCAGATCAAAAGCAGGGATTAAATCCTAGATTATTATGTAGTGGAAACTTTTAGTATATAGTTTATGATTAGTGGATCAAGATCCAATCTAGCCGTCGGATGAGTGACACTTGTCACTCATCCAAGTGTCCTCCAACCACCATTTCAGAATAAAATAATCCACACAGTTACCGAGACGTAACTTCCCCGATTTCACGTTCCAGACCATAACTTCCTCGTACGAAGTCCGATTTCGGCGTGCCGCCTGTCGTTGGATTCGCATCGACGAAACCTCCGTAACGGTCCTTGGCCCTCGGCCATCGGACATCCCGGTCAAAAAGTCAACATTTCCCCTTCTTTCGTCCAAATTACGAAAATGCCCTTGAACTTCCGTTCATCGTAACTTTCACCACGAACCTCGGAATCGAACGTGCCACCTGTCTATGAACTCGTGACGTCCCGAACTACGTCACGGTCATCGGTCAAAGTCCGTTTGACCATCCGAATTAAAAGTCAACGTTTTGGCCCACGCCCAGGGGCAAAACGGTCATTTTGCACAATTCGTCCGAAATCGCCCAACTAATCCCAGATTAGTGAATCATAATTAAATATTATTAAATCCCGATATTCGGGACGGGTCGTTACACGGCACGCCGTCATCGGATGTCGGACGGTTTAGTTACGGGTCTAATTATGTGAGGGGTAAAATGGTAATTAGGACATAGAAGGGCAAAATGGTCTTTTTGAAGCTTGAATGATGTAGGCAATCAGATGAGGACACGTGGGCTTGGAGGATTGGATATTTTGGCAGGAAACCACAGAGATGAGGACACATGTCCACTCTCTAGTGGCTTCTAGCAAAGTCCTACACAGTTTACCAATTTTAAAATTTGGCTAATATCGATTAAATGAGAGGAAACAGAGACAGAGTGTGCAAATCTTCCATTTTCTGTGTGTGAGTTATGTGTGAGCTCAGAGTTAGTGAGTGAGTGATCAGAGACGTGTTGTAACTTGTGTGAAGGTGTCTTGGTGATGGACTGAGTGAGGAGTTGTAACAACCCGTCCAGAAAATCAGGATTAGATTAGTGATTAATGATGGATTAGTAAAGTTAATCAGTAATTAGTTGGACGAATTCGGACGGACGGTGCAAAATGACTATTTTGCCCCTAGAATGAGCAAAAATGTTGACTTTTAGTTTGGATGGTCAAATGGACATTGACCGATGATCATGACGTAGTTCGGGACGTCACGAGTTCATAGACAGGTGGCACGTCCGATTTCGACATTCGAGGAAAAAGTTATGACGTTCGGAAGTTCGAGGGTAATTTGGTAATTTGGTTTAAAGGGTAATTGGTTGACTTTTCAGACGACATGGACTTTTCACGTAATTCAAGGACCGTTAGGTAGGTCCCGATTCCCTGAGTACAACGACAGGCGGCACACTGTCATTGGATGTCGGATGATTTAGTTATTGGTCTAAACGTGCGAGGGGCAAAATGGTAATTTGTGCGGCAAGAGGCATTTTGGTCATTTTGCTATCTTGGAATGTGTGCCCATTGACATCAGGATACTTGGCTATTTTTGGGAGGTGTGCCCACCAGGTTTTGGACACCTGGCTGGGTCTGGATGGGTGTAGAAGCCTCAGGCTGATTTTAAATTCGTGCACGGTGTATGTGTGGTTTACAACAGAGGGAAAAACAGAAACAAAGACGATCGTGGAACCCAAACCCTCTCAAACCTGATCAGATGAAGATGGGATGTGAAGGAAAGTTGGAAGGGAGGCTGTGCTGAGACACTTGGTGGCCACGGCGAGGCACGACGACGAAGGACAACGATGGTAACTGAGAAAAATCAAGAAGTCCCTTGTTTATGTTTGAACGTGGGAAGTCGGATTTAAGGCCTAAGGATCGAGTTGGTTCACTGGGTGGTGTGTTTGAGGCTATAAGGAACGAATTGAGCCTGTTCGCAAGGCCAGAGAGGCCTGGTAAGTACACTTTCGACTAACCAGTTCTTTTAAGGTTGAACATGGAAACTTTTTTTCTAATGCTTAACTGTCAGGGCCCACCCCTAATCCCCCAGGATTAGGGACTAAACCCTGCTCCCGTCTGACTTACGCATGACACGAAGGCCAAACTAACGTCCAACCTTCATGTGACACGTAAGTCGGACAAGGGATTCTCGACCCGACCGTCCAAAAAGTTCCGAACTTCCCAGAGTGCGCATAGTCTACTATGGAACGTCCGTGTGATGTCTCCGTCTCTCTCAACCAACAACCCGCGCCGCAACAACTGGAGGGTATCGAAAACATGAAAAGACTATGAGTGGAAAAAAATAAAGAATAAGTTTTAAAATATTTCATAAAACAATGGCATTTATACCCTTCGTTTCAAAAACCAATGCATGCATATCAAATTCATGTCATAAATCATGTACGAAAACAAAACACATTTTCTTTTTCTCAAATCCCAGGCCTCAGCCCAAAACCATCGGAAAACCGTTTCCTCCGGGCCACTGCCCAAAACCTCAGAAAACCATGATCATCAATTCTCAATGAAATCCAAACACATTTGCAACCACATTTCCATCCATCGAACCTGCTGGATCTATCCAAGTCTTTAAACTCCCGAGTCTTTAAACTCAATCCAGGCCTCAATAATCCGAGTCTTTAAACTCAACAGGCCTACGGGGGAAATATCAATATATCTGAGTCTTTAAACTCCCGAGTCTTTAAACTCAATCCGGGTCTTTAAACCCAATCCGGGCCCGTCCCCTGTCAATCATAATCCGGGTCTTTAAACCCAATAACCAGATCCAGCAAATCCAATCCAAAACCGTTTGAAAGCCATTTTCCATTTCCGAATCCGAATCCGCAATCTCATCAGGATCCCGAATCCAAACCCAGAACTCATATCCATCTCCTTTCCAGATTCGAGTCCGCAACCATCATTCCGTAAGTTAGCATCCAGAATAACCATTCCGAACCCAAACCTGAAATTCCATTTCAATTCCCGAATCGAATCCCGAATTGTCACCCGGAATTCCGATTCCAAAACCCGAAATCCACTTTTCCGAAAACCACTTTTGAATTGGGCTTCAAGCCCGAAAACACTTTCTGAAATCTTTTTTACTTTCTTTGAAATCAAATCGTATTTCAAAATTCGAAATCAAATCCTTCAGGTTCAAATCACAATATCCGTCGAAACCTCGTAAAACGTAAAATACCGTAATTTTCTCGAAAAACGTGCACAAACCGTAAACCATCACAATCATAAATCAAATAATAGAATCAAGTATAGAAAACATATAAAAACATACATGCATGCATCAAGAGTTAGAAAGCAAAGTCCACTCCTGACCATTCCGCTATCATCGGCTTCCCCGAACCTGTCCAAAACCCACACTAAGGTCACTAACTACTTCACGAAGATCCTACTCAAGTCCCATAATTTTCCCGTATTTTTAACCTAGCCCTAAAACCTTCGGGTACCCCGAAACATATTGAGTCGATGTCCGATTAACTCGGGACCAGTGCCCAAATATTCTTTACATCGATTAGACTAAAAACCATGTTGGACACTTCCCCGGATTCAGCCCCACGCGCTCTCACGCGCCCAGTACAGTGTCATCTTCTTCCTTGGGAAAATCCGGTCCGACCGGTTCGGTTCAGCCGGTCCAGCCGTGAACCGGTGTTCACGGTTCCTACTTATTTTGATCCATTTTTCAATCCTTTTAATTCCAATAGGTTAGTCCTATTCTAACCAACCTAATCAAGTAACTAAAACACGAATTTATGTCCAAATCCTTACCTGTTGAACTTGAACTGAAATCCAGAAAAACCCAGTTTTCCGATTCCGGCCAACCGCCGTTCTTCCAGCCTCGAGTTCGATTTCCTAAGCTTCAGAAACACTCCCTAAGACTGTTAGGACCAAGAAATTGCATCAACAAGTGTCCAAAGTCCACGACTTTTGATTTGAACTCAAATGGGAAAACAGGGGAATCCAAGGAGACTTACCGTCCCAAGCGCCGTCGTGAGCTCCGTCGTGGCCCTGCCCATCCTAGAGCCTCTCCTCTGCCCTCTGAACACTCTCACTACTCCAATTTCGACCGGTTCGAACGGAACACGACAGCACCACCACCACGACCCTTCTCTGTTTTTCTGAGAAAACACACCCTCCTCTCAGTCTTCCTTCACACAATTCTTACTCAAGACTCACCTGCCAGCTTCTCACTTCTCCCTGCTTACCCTCTCTTGATCACCAAAACTCATACACACACACTCTCACAGGACATCGATCGATCTCTCCTCCCTGTTCTTCAGTCTTTTTTTCTCTCATCTGCACACAAACACGACTCGCATTAAAACACACCATGCAATTGTGTAGAAGCCACTACACACACCACACGTGTCCTCCATCCCATGGCCCAATTGCAAAATATCCAAATCAGCCTTGTACACTTGTCCTCATCCTAATTACATAAATCCCAATGTGCCAAAAAGACCAAAATGCCCCTGTGAGTTAAAATTACCATTTTTCCCTTCGCGCGTTCTAGACCCGTATCTCGCCCGTCCAATGTCCGATGAAGGCATGCCGCCTGTCGTTGAACTCAGGACGACGAGACCTACCTAACGGTCCTAGGTCTACGCGTAAAAACCCTATCATGCAAAAAGTCAACTTTTCCTCCTTTGTTTACCCAAATTACGGTAATGCCCCCAACCTTCCGAACATCATAACTTCCTCCTCGGATGTCGGAATCGAGCGTGTCACCTGTCTACGGACTCGTGACGTCCCGAACTATGTCACAGTCTTCGGTCAATATCCAATTAACCACCCGAACTAAAAGTCAACATTTTTTCCCATTCCAGGGGTGAAATCGTCATTCTACGCCCAAGGTCCAAAAGTACCCAACTAAACACCGATTAAGTCAGCAAATCCATCCCTAATCACTTCGCTAATCCCGACTCTCGGGACGGGTCGTTACATTAACGATCGAATTGGTTCTTCTGATGAGGGTCTGGACGCTAAAAGGAAGCTAAGGGACTTGGAATTAGGGACAGAGATGGCCTGGAACATGGAAACAGAGAGGGAACAAATCGAAGAAAAGTTGGACGATCGAGGAGGTATTTCCCTATCTGGTTTTTCATGTTTTCAATAGCTAGAACAACTGGTTAGGTTAGGATGGCACTAATGGGATTAAAATGAGTGAAAAAGATGGAAAAATGGACAAAAACCGCCTGCGCTGGTTTGGGCGAACGGGGCCGGTTCGAACTGGTCTGAACCGGGCTGGGGGGAGGTTGAAGAAGATGAACAGTGCCAGCGCGTGTGGGCGCGTGGCACAATTTTTGAGGAAGGTTCCAACACGACTCTTAAAGTATTCGATGTAACGAACATTTTGGCGCTAGTTTCGAGTCGATTGGACATCGTCTCAATATGTTTCGGGCTGTCCGAAGGTTTTAGGGCATGGTTAAAAATAGTTAAAAATTTGGCAAAAATTATGGGGATTTAGTAAAAGCTTAATGAAGTAGTTAGTGACCTTATTATGGGATTTGGACAGGTTCAGGAAAGCCGGTGATAGTGAATTAGCCGGGAAAGTATAAGTGCGCGCGTATCGAAGCGACGACACTAATGGTCTGTGAGTGGACTTTGCTTTCCAACTTATGATGCATGCATATATGTTTTTATATGTTTTTTATATGTGATTTCTATGTTGTGATTTGATATTTATGATGTATGGTTTTACACGTATTTCGAGATAATTACGCATTTGCACGTTTTACGAGATTTCGATTATGTTGTGGTTTGACCATGGTTTTGATGATTTGAATTTGGGCTTTGAACTATGATTTGATTTCAATGATTTATAATGGATTTCGAAAAGTGATTTTGGCTTGAAGCCTTATTCATATGATTTCGATAAATGAGATTTCGGTTTTGGAATCGGATTTTGATGAGATGATTCTTGATTCGGTTTTGAAACTTGAAAGAGAAACTATGGATTTGGGTTCGGGATGATGGTTCCGGATGCTAGCTTACGGAATCATTGTTGCGAATTCGGATATGGATTTTCTATGGTTTACACTTGATTGAAAAATTGTTTTGGGTTTAAAGACCCGGAAAAAGAAAAGAAAACGGCTGGATCTGGTTTTGAGTTTAAAGACTCGGTTGATTGACGGGGGAGGGCCCTGGATTGATATGTTTTGAGTTTAAAGACTTGGTATATATTTTGAGTTTAAAGATTCGGTTATGATATCCCCCGAGGCCTGTTGATTGTGTTTTGAGTTTAAAGACTCGTTGATATCCCGGGAAGGCCTGATTATGCGCATGGTTTTGAGTTTAAAGACTCGAGCGCACTTGAGATCCAGCAACTCGCATGATTGATGTTTTTCACTGGTTTTCAGATGTTTTGGGCAGTGGCCCGGATGCTTTGGATTTGATGAGTTTTGGGCTGAGTTCCTATACTTTGATAAGAATTTATGATTTTGGGCTGAGGCCCTGGATGTGAGATATGGATTTGAGAAAAGGAAATTATTTCGGTTTGCATAAATGGTTTTGATTATCTCAGAACTGAACTGGTTTTATATGCATGCATTGGTTTTTAAACGGAGGGTATAAAAGTACTTTCCTATAAACTGTATTCTGAATTTACTATTTATTTTTGTCCACTCACAGTCTTTTTTTTTTGTTTTGATACCCTCCAGGTTGTTGCGGTGCGAGCTGTTGGTCGAGAGAGACGAACACATCACATAAGCGATCCACAGTAGAGTTTGCGCGCTCTGGGCAGTCCGGAAGTTTTGTACGGTTCGGTAGAGAATCCCTTCTCCGACTTACTTGTCACACGGAGGTTGGGCGTCGATTTAGCCTTCGTGTCACACGTAAGTTAGACGGAAGCATGACTTATCCCTTAATCCCGGGGGATTAAGGGTGGGTCGTGTTAGGAGTGGTCTTGAGAAGTGAGAAACCCAGAAAAAACAGAGAAGGAAGCCGTGAGCTTCAATCGATCAAACCATCCTAAGGAACTCCAAAATTAAGCGAGTAGAGGCTGGTGCAATCACAGGATGGGTGACCTACTGGGAAGTTGCACGTGAGCTCCCAAGAACAAAACTGTGAGGGTGGGCCCAAAATGGACAATATCATGTTGGAGAAGGTCAGGTCGTGAAAATTTGGTATTAGAACTGGACCCCGACCGAAAGTGTGCTAGGGAGGACACTGGGCCCCAAGGGGTGTGGATTGTACGACCCGTGAGAAGAACAGTGAACAATCTCACATCCCTCGGGGAGGGAAAGGTGAAGTGCCTTATATGTGTGAGCACATATCTATTTAGTAGGAGGCCTTTTGGGAGCTCACTGGATTTTGATTTCTAGGGAACTCCAAAGTTAAGTGAGTAGAGGCTAGTGCAATCCCAGGATGGCTGACCCACTGGGAAGTTGCATGTGAGCTCCCGAGAACAAAACCGTGAGACCGGGCCCAAAACAGACAATATCCTGTTGGAGAAGGTCAGGTCGTGACATATGTGAATAATGAACCATGTCCATGCGTGTTTATTAAGAAAAATAGTTTAGGGATTGCTATTATGGCACATAAATTGCCATTGGTACTCCTGAAGAGATCAAAGAAATTGTTAGGCATCTGAAGTTGTAATTTGAATGAAAGATCTTGGGAGAACGAACTTATGTCTAAATCTAAAGCTTGATGCAACGATCCGTCCCATTTATTGGGGCAGTTTTGTAAATTAATTTGAGAATTGACATTTTTACCCCTCATTTACATGATTAAAAGTTGACTTTTTTCTTGGGATACTTTATGAACTTTTTGTGAGCACCTTTATGTAGGTATGAGTCCGTAGAAAGGTGACTCGTAGGAAACATAAATCATATGAAAGAGTTACGGGTCTGGATGTTTAATGGTATTTTGGTAATTATGATTAAAAGGAAAGAGTATTTTGGTAATCATGATTAAAAAAGGGGTATTTTGGTAATTTGCTAAGTGGTTTGATGAGTTAACAAGGGTGTTGCTGGCTCATTTAGTTGGTGACAGATGACATCATGAAAGGGGGGATTGTGGCCATTATTAGTTGGTAAGTTTAAAAACAGAATTGGATTAAATCATGGAGAGGGAGGTAAAAACCTAGCTGGTTCGGTGGGAGAAGACCGAACTAGGGGAAAAGCTACCACCTCCATCATATGGGTGAGGATGCCTTGGGATTACGGTGGAAAGGTGCTCCTCGATTCCCCTGAGTGAATTCCAGGCAACTCGAGTATCATCGATGCTTGTGGATGAAAGATGTTGGGAATAAGTTTATAGTCCATTCCTTCCCAGAAAATGGGGAAGACATAGAGATCGATTCAATGAAAAATAAGGTGGGGGAAGTATTTATCTTAGCCCTGCAAGTTGAATTATGCCAACCTAAGATGAGGGATCTGTGGTAGTGGGATGTTTAGGGTTTGACAGCGAAGCTAGGAGTTCCATGGCCGTAATCCAATTGAACCAAGTAATTAATCTGGAAATTGAATGTTTCATTGAGTTCCTGATTTTCTCTACTTAAAATTTGATATAAAGATTACGAGATTTGGTCAAGAATTTCCTGAGAAAAGGAAATTGGGTGGCAAGTACCGTTGTAAAGAATCGGATCGAACTAGTGACGCGACTGGAGGACAGGGGCGAGTACCAACGTGATTGTAACTACAGTGCACGTAGGGTTCACTTGACGATCGTTCTCCAGCACGTGGCAGAGTGTACAGCGGCCTCTCATGACAGGACCCATCCCAATCCCCCCGGGATTAACGCGGGATGACCCTGCTCCCGTCTGACACGGAGTGTCAGACAAGGGATACTTCCGACCTTTGCCCTCTCGGGCTATCAGAGTACGCCAGGATCCGGAGGAGGTATGTGATATCTCGATCTCTGCTACAGTCCACACCGTATCCAACCTGAAGGGTATTAAAAACAAAAAGACTGTGAGTGGACAAAAATAAAGAATTTATAAAAACATTTCATCAAAGACCTTTATACCCTCCACTAAAAAGCATGCATGCATAGTAAAACCATTTATCCAAACACATAAGTTTAAACAACCATAATTAGGGTCTCAGCCCCAAATTCTATAAATACAAGTTCTACGGGCTCCTGCCCAAAACCATTTACAGAAAACCATAACATAGTAAACATATGTGGGATCTCAGCCCAAAACCATTTATCATCATAAAACATAATTTCCCAAACCAATTTAAATCATGTTTATCCCTTATATTCATATCCAGAACCTGTCACGGTAAAATAGAGCTACACGTGTGCTAACCGGGGTCTCAAACCCAAGTCTCTCTAGGGTCCACCCAGGTCAATGTCCGTAGATCAATGACCCTCCCTGGAGGTAACGAACCATGCCCATCCTGAGAGTAAGGAACCCAACTGGGGGGCGACTCCACTCAGTCAGTGCTCCGTGACTACTCCGGGGTCCACCCAGGCCAACGACCCTCCCCAGAGGAGACAATCATATATAAAGGATGGAATATGAAAAACCTTTTGAAATCATTCTTGAAACCTTTCCAGGATTCATGTCCGGCCCCCATAAGCCGTCATGAACCATAAAATCCTTTCATGGGTTCATGCCGGTTCCCATAAACCGTCATGACCCGTAAATCCATTTCAAACGTTCATGCCGGTTCCCATAAACCGTCATGACCCATAAAAACCATTTGTAACACATAACTGGGCCCTAGGCCCGAATCCACATAGAAACTGGACCCCTGGTCCGAATCGTTAACCAATTGGGCCTCCGGCCCGATTTCGTAAATCAAATGGACTTCAAGTACGAGAATTACCTTTTCAAATCCAAAATCATTTCATGAAATCATATCCAAAACCACAAGAATGGAAAATCAGTGTAAAACTGGAAAACTTCGATTTACGTGCAAGCACGTAAATCGCCTCGAAATACGTGAAATCATATAATTCACAAGCATCCAATTTAACATTATAAAATCATATGCATAATCCATTTGGAAATCCAAAACCATTTCATTTAGACCAATAAAGACATACAGCCCCGTATAGGGCCGAAACCTCGAAATACATGCCTATACGTAACCACACATCCAAATGCACTCATGGCATCACAAACAAGTATTTAAAACATAAAATAAACATTTATGCATGCACCAATTTAGAAAACAAGGTCCACTCACAGACCGTCCGAAGCCGCGCCTCGATACGCGTGCCACAATCGTCTCCCGGGTCAATCACCATCACCGGGACTCCCAAACCTGTCCAAATTAATTTAGAGGGTTACTAACTACTTATATAACCCCTCACTAAAGCCCCGTAATTTTCCGGAATTTCTAACTATTTTTATAATCGATCCTAAACCTTCCGATGCCCCGAAACATATCGAGACGGTGTCCGATCGACTCGAAACCAGTCCCAAAATGTCCGTTACATCGAATAGATGATTTCGTATGTTGGAACCTTCCTCAAATTGTGTGTCATGCGCCCCAAGAAGCCACTGCGTGTGGGCCTCACGCGCCCTGCACAGTGTCACCAGCTCCAGCGATCGAACCGGTTCTCTGCAACTTGAACCGGCCTGGACCGGCGTGACCGGTTCAGTGCTCCTACTCCCTCATTTTTCATCCGTTTGCCTCCATTTCAATTCCTAAATTCCTATTTTAAAGTTTCCTATCTATTCTAATCAAGAAAACTAAGAAAAACCCCACAAAACCCGTCCGTCCAATCCTCCCCCAATCGGTCCAAATTTTCCGATTATCCCCCGGGTTGCACCGCCCTTCACAACCATCAAAAACGGTCCCCTCACTCTCCTAACATCCTAATAATCTCAACCAAACCATCCAAAACAGGTCCTAATGCACAAATCGAAATAAAATGAAAATGGGGCCTTACCGAGCTCTCGGTTTCCCGTGGCCTCCACCGCCGCTCACGGCGGCCCAGCCCGTCCTTCAGCCACCATCTTCATCACCTCACGACCCTCTCTCATCTCTCTTCACACTCCAGCCACGGATGATGAGGTTTGGAGAAGAAGGGGAATCGGTTTGCACGGTTAAGGGGGGTTTCGGGTTTGATCCAAATGAAAAAGCAAGGGTGAAATGCATGTATGTAAGGTGTTGTCCAGTGGATGAGTGACACTTGTCACTCATCCATTGGTTGCTGAAAAGAAACTAGGCCCACTAAAGACAAAATTTCCTCGTAAAATGTGTCGTCGTGAATAGTAACTTGGAACTTCCGTGAACCGTAACTTCGCCGTCGAACGTCCGAATTCGACGTGCCGCCTATCTACGGATTCATATCGTCCTTATCTACCTAACGGTCCTCGGCCCTCGGCCATTGGACCTCTTGGTCAAAAAGTCAACTTTTGCCCCTTTTTAACCAAAATTACCAAAATGCCCCTAAGCTTCCGATCGCCATAACTTCCTCCTCGAACGTCGGAATTGAACGTGCCACCTGTCTATGAACTCGTGACGTCACGAACTACGTCACGGTCATCGGTCAAAGTCCATTTGACCGCCCGAATGAAAAGTCAACGTTTTGCCACGACTAGTGGCAAAACGGTCATTTTGCATCGTTCGTCCAATTTCGCCTAACTAATCACCGATTAGCCTCACTAATCGTGATTAGTCGCTAATCTAATCTAGGAATTTGGGACGGGTCGTTACATCTCAGGTCACGGTCAACATGAGAGTTTCCTTTTTTTTTTTGAATTCTGAATCTAATGGTACAATGTTTATGATGAATGGTTATATTTTTGACACAGTTTGATACGCCCGGAAGTTAGTTATAGATTCCTTATGTGGCAAGAACGTACATAGGAGACTCGAATTGAATTTTATCGTTGGATTAAGACTCAGAAGGAGTACAACGGATGATTCCACTACTTGACGGGGTTAGTGGGTTGGATGTGAGTGGTTACCCTGCGATGACGGATTTTGTTTAGTCTGTATATTAAGGCATGCATATCCCTTATCTGACGAATTTACTGTTCAGGGTATTTCAGGTACATTGATTGAGGTGTTAGACATGAGCATGACTAGGCACGGTTATCAAAATACTTTTGAAGCAGGTACTGTCACTCAAGCACTGTGCAAATGAGATTTTATTCCATTAGTTGAATTACATCGAGAAGATGTTGATGTGCTTTCATGAGGATAAAGCGAAACATTTATGCACACTCATGATCTTTCGTACTCAAGATCCTACGAAGGACCTTTTTCATCCCTCATACGATAACGAAGAGATATTAGCACCAGAAATTTCATATCTAAGTGCAGTATGTGCATTATTGTACTTGTCTCAATGCACTAGGCCAAACCTTTCATTTGTTGTGAATTTACTAGCTAGATTTAACTTTACACTAACGCACCACCACTGGAATGACATAAACGACATTTTCATGTACCTCAGAGATACAATGGATATGAGTTTATTATATCCTATGCAAGGAATGGGTCAAACCCACTTCATCATTGGAATTATACATGCCTTGTTAGGCATGCTGACGCTAGTCGCCTATCAGATCCACATGGGGTGTGTTCCCAAAATGGTTATGTCTTTACTATTGCACATCAATATCTCGAAGATATATGAAACAGACTCTTGTTGCAACCTCTTCGAATCATCGGAGGTTCTAACTCTTCACGAAGCAATTCGTGAATATATATGGCTAAGAATCATTACGTGGTCTACTTGAAGTACTTGTAGACTACATTCCACTAATAATAAACCAACAAGTATCTACAAAAATGTTGCTTGCATCGAGAAAATGAAGACTGGTTTCGTTAAAAAAGACAACACCAATTATATTTCATTAATGTTTTTCTTCAACCAACAACAATAAGAGTATCAGAAGATTGAAATCAAGTAAATCAGATCTCAAGACAATCATGTAGACCTTTTTACCAAGTAATTACGTCAGGCTACATTCCAACAGCATGTTCGAAGTATTATCTTATGTAGACTAGCCGATCTACCTAGTCGGTAGTGTTCAAAGGGAGTCAATATCAGGGGCCATCCTAAAGCATACCAAGTATCGCAAAATATATAGATTATGCCGAAACATTCTCACTTGACCATCATGTAATCTTTTATCCTATGACCAAGGTTATTGTGTGCCATGTGTTTTGTTACATGGTTAGGTTTTAACGAAACACGCTTTTGGTATGGTCACCATATTGACACTGTATCCAGAAAATGTCATGATTTGACTCATATGTATTTGCTTATCTTTCTCTTCGACCACATGTTTTTCCCACTAGGTTTACCAGACAAGATTTTGGTGTAGCAACTTCAATGCATTTTATCTTATGGATGTACTATCTACTCATTATCTATAGAGATGACTTCGTTTACCTCCGGTGGTTCCGATGCGATTACTGCGTATCCACGCGCTTTACACTTATTTTCTTTCGACAATAGTTGTTTTTGTCATATATGGTTTTTATTATCTAATAAGGTTATAATGAGTCAACACATAGATGCGCAGCCATGGAGCACTATTATAAGAAATATTCAAGGAGTATTTTAAATAATTTGATTTAGTCACTATTACATATAAATGACATATGTATCACTATTCACATATGTCTGAAATCCTAACATATATATGGTTGTGATTATAATTGTTATAATTGGTAATTCCATTATTCTTACTACCTCCTAAAAAAATATTCTTTATTTTTGTAAATATTATTGAATCTTCACAACAATCGAGCGATGCATTTTCATTTTTTACTAATATCGATAGAATATTTATGTATTTATCTCCTATGAGACGGTTTTGATCTGCTGACAAATCCAATTTTTAAAATTCTATATCAATTGCTATGCTTTGTGGCTTTCTCTGCTTCATACATAGGTTTGGTTTGTCACTCATTTCACTAGCCGCGTGCTCACCCAATGTGCTCAATCATGTGTTATTTGGATAACAGCTAGACACAATACAAGTTTTAGGCCATTATATATACCTAGAACTGCGACTTGGTACTTTTCCTTCAATCAGGGTTTAATTGAAGCCCCTGAAATTGACAATCTAATTAATTCAGGGTATCTATCGCAGTATATGAAGGCTTGTGTTTGCACTTTAGATTTTTCAATATACGGCCTATATGAAGTTTCAAGAAGTATTGATTTGTACGAGGAAAGGAAAAGGCCTTGGTTGAAGATAAGGGAAACAAAAAACCCCAAAACCCCAACACAAAAGGCCTAGAAAAGACCCTTCCATTGACCTAACATGAATTGGCCCTCAAGTATATCAATCCTGGCAGCCCTCATCGCAACTTGCAAGTCCTGTCATCTGAGGCACACCAGCTCACAAACACTGTGTGGCAAATTGTCAATTGTCTAAGCCTCAAGTCTCGAGTAGGAGTGTCTCACAATGTCACTCTCGTAGCTATCTCTCACAATTTGGAGATGATTTTTTTTCATCAAGCAGTAGTTTTTTGAAGATTCGGAAGGCTGGGCAGCATCATTTCTAACATCAGAAGCATGTAATTAAGCTGAGCTTGTCCCGCCGGTTTAAAACCCTTGTCTTCTCGAGACGCGTCGTTTTCTTAGGGCAGTGAGCAAACGAATTAAGATGAGCGCAACCATGATAGCAGCTACTGTTGTGTGAGACATGTAACATGAAGATCACATTCACTGCTAGCTGCTAGGTCCTCAAACTGAAAGTAATTGAACAATTCAATGGTGAAAAGAAAAGGAAATTAAAATTCGAATTGAGTAATAACAACTAGGAGCTTCTCCCCATTTAAAATTGCGGCTCCCCTACTGTAATGGCCGGACGTGGAATTTATATCTGCGTATTCGTGACAAAACGAAGGATGGCTAGAAGATGGATCCAATGGTCATCAAAATACTCGAGAAACGACACGAAAGGAAATGCAGAACAAAACAAATAGAATCAATGAAGGATGATCAAGAGCTTTTTTACCAGACGCTTAGGCCCAAGTCACAAAGTACCGAACATCGCTTCTCTAGCACCCATTTGAGAAGTTGGAAGTGATTTAAGAAGTTGTAAGTGACTTGACTTCAAGAGGACTACCTTTACAGCAATTCTCCACAAGCTGAAGAAACCCCACGATGATCATCTGCAAATTTATTTAAAAGTTGGAAAATTCAAATTTAGGGAGAGATATAGATTGATTTATTTATTTTTATTATTTTTTTTTATAGAAACAAAAATATAGTTTTTATTTTATCATCTTTATTGTTGTTGGTAACGCCACCACCATATTGGCCTATTGGGTCATGTCTTGCCAGTTAAGAGGCGTTTGCAGAGGAGGGTGAGATTAGAAGAGGCTACAAAGTAGACCCTTAACGAATTTTAATGACCATAATATCAAGGGAAGATATACGTAATCTATGCGATTAAAATATAATTGATTTCAAAAACACTATTAGGATTTTGAACAGACAAGGTTCCAAATTCATATTTCATTTAACAAACACATGGTTCTGAGTTTTGACACTAAACAAGATTTTCAGTTACAAGGACTAATGAATAAAATAGCTGGAATAGTTTGGTCAGGGTCATTTCAATTGAGATTCATTTTCATTAAACACTAATTATGGTTCCAGCTTTCTTATATAAAACGCAAATATTCCTGCTTCAATCATCCATCACAAAGCATCCAACAACAACAAAAACAAAAACAAAAAAAATGATAAAGCAGGCGAAAGAGAAAGGACACTGACAGTCACGACATATTCTAGAGACAATTTGACAATAGAGAACCAACATCTTTTTACATGAAGTTTCAACGCCCAGATTCTGATTAGCTTCATACATAATACAGGAGTAGAGATACCCGAATCATAAGATTAGATCCATCTCAAACGGAAACAATGCATGTTTCCCTGTGCATTTACAAGTCATCAACGTGACAATTCGGATTGGAATTTGGTTCCTTTCCGTCGTCTTGGTACATTCTTGCTAGTCCTTCCAGCCGGTTTTAGTGAACTTGCATCATTCGAAGATGTTTCAATTTGACCTGCACATCAATCAGGGACAAAGAAAACTCATTGATGCCGAAGACAACATAGAAATTTCAAACCTTACAACTTGAAGGTGCAGGTGGATGGTGCCTGAGTATGAGAGCTGCCTTCACATATTTTTCATTCGATTTGTTTTCACATTTTTTTCATTCGATTTGTTTTCAGTTATTAGTAAATATTGGAAACAACTTCTCAACAGAGGGGGAAAAAAGATGCAATCCTTTTACAGTAATTATAATTGTTTGATCAATGTAAGCGATAACATTATCATCGTTCTAATATTTCATATGCTTTATACTGTTCTAGCAAGTATTATTATTTTAAATTCCTCTAATCCAACAGGAAAATCTGCACCTTATTCTCAAAGCTACAATTGTATCAATCCTCAGGTAAGCTATGTTCAAAATTAGGAAATGGTACATACCATGACATGTTGACTACTAAACTCCTCAAGGGTCTTCGGAGAAACTGTTATTCAGACATTAAAAAAAAACTCAAACTACCAACAGATTCCTTGATCTATTGCGACAAAAAAAATTATCCATTGGTGAGCTATCCTACATTCAACAACTTGCAACTTCTGTCTGTCAAAGGGAATGGTTGCCAAAGTTTCAACCTATTTTAGTCCTATTTACCCGCATCCTTGCTCATAAATCATCTAATCAGCAATAGCATCTGGCCATACTTCTGACTACCACTCCCCCATCTCCTAAACCTCCACAAAAAATTTCCATACCTTTATAAAACTCCCAGTCTTTAAATTGCATGCTCCTCAAATCAAGCTCTGTCGTTAACTTACATCGAACTAAGAAAAAACCTCTGCCCTCCTACCAACATTTTGCACTAACATTTCCAATCTGCAATTTTTCCCTTCACCACACCCAAGACAACAAATTGAAAGGAAAATTTAAAAGATATATGGTGATAACATAATCAACAAGCTTTTTGCATCTTGTGCCACTTCCCTTCTGGTAAGTTACGAGCATGCCTGCTGAACCAGATATTTCCTGTCATAATCTTTTCAAGTCAAACCTTTCACAATGACATCTATACATTTAAGTTGTTAAAGTCATAATTTGATCGTCTAACTTCCAATAAAGGATAGCTTCAATCAATGCTATGCATCAATGTCTGATGTGCATCACTCAGCCCATCAATATCTACCATTTGAAGTGATAACCCAAAACCGTGGACACAAAAACTGCCATTTCCCTCCGACATTGTGTCTAAAATTGCTCTAATTCATAAAATTGGGAGTTAAATTATGATTAATCAGTATATATCGAAGCCATGTCAAATTGATATGAAGAAAATGCATCACAACTCACACTTTATTATATTCTCTATATTGCCTATCTAGATACTGTCAAATTGATCCATCCTTCAATACGATAAAATTATAAATATCCATGGTTAACAAGCAAACATACAGCTAACAAAACTTAGGCATTGCTTGAACAAAGAGATTCTCACCAGAAATGGCATCGTTGCGCTCTGAGCCCACTGTTTGAGTTGCACCACCATTGCCATCAGCAAACTCTTCTTTCTTAACCCAAACCATTCCAGGATCTCTCTGTCTTTGCACAACCCGGCGATTAGAAATCTGATAACCCCTAATTTCTTTATTACCATAGTGATAAACTCTACGTGAGCCCCTAAACTCATCACCACTTTTTCCAGTCTGATAATACACCGATAAATCCCTAAATTTTGGCAAAACCTCCTCCTCGCTGTTTGCCCTAATTTCAATTTCAAGTCCTCTTTCTTCATCCCCTGTGACCTGATCATTTTCCTTCTCGCTACTCGCCTGAGGCGGTGCTTCTAGTGCACCTACCTTCTTTGTCCTAACATTCTTCTTATTCTTCTTTCGTATCTTATTCTCATCTGGTTCCTCGCTTTTCTTCTCTTCCAGCTCAGTTCCCTCGCACTCAGCAACAGTCCGAATAACTGGCCAAGGCTGAGCCCGATCAGTACGATTCCGACACTTGAAATCGGTTTTCCGAACGACAGTGATTTTCTTGTGTTGCTTTTCCCCCTCCAGCCCAGCACCCTCGCACTGACTAACACTCTGGTTATCTGGACGAGGCTGAGCCCCATCAGTACGGTCCAGGGGCTTGAAATCGGTTTCTGATTTCCGAATGGGGGCGATTTGCTTACCTGAATTTTTTCCCTCCAGCTCAGCATCCTCGCACTGAACAACGTTCCGATTAACTGGCCTAGGCTGAGCCCGATAAGTACGATTCCGAGGCTTGAAATCGGTTTCGGTTTTCCGAACGAAGGCGATTTGCTTCTGTTGCTTTCCCCCCTCCAGCTCAGCACCGCACTGAGCAACACTCTGGTTAACTGGACGAGGTTGAGCCCGATCAGTACGATTCCGAGACTTGAAATCGGTTTCCGATCCCCGAACGAGGGTGATTTGCTTACCTGGATTTTTCACCACCAGCTCCGCACCCTCGCTCAGCTTAGGTTTCTTTGCCTGTTGTTCTCGTAGCTTTTTCTGTCGTCGGAGCTCTTGCTCAGCTTGTTCCTTCTCCTTTTTCTGGACCTCCTTTTCCTCCGCCTTTTTCCGTCGTTCCTCCTCCTCCTCATTTTTCCGTCGTTCCTCGTCCTCCTCATTTTTTCGTCGTTCCTCCTCGTCCTCCTCCTCCTTTTTCCGTCGTTCCTCGTCCTCCTCCTCATTTTTCCGTCGTTCCTCTTCCTGTTGCTGTCGCTTCTTCTCTTTGAGCCAGCGCTCTTTGAGTTCAAGGATGCTGACGTAGTTGGCGGGCAAAGACGGGGGTTTCTTCTTGTCCTCATTTTTCCATCGTTCCTCTTCCTGTTGCTGTCGCTCCTTCTCTTTGAGCCAGCGCTCTTTGAGTTCAAGGATGCTAACGTAGTTGGCGGGCAAAGACGGGGGTTTCTTCTTGTTGGTGTCCGCCATTTTAACACTCACAAAAGAGGAGCGAGCAAATATCAAACACAAAGCAAAGCCTTTTTATTTTTTATAATAATAATGCAATTTCTTTTCTTTTTTATCCAAAACGAAACTTTCCGAAGAAGACTCTAGAAAATGACCCATTGTTCGGGTGACAGGTGCTGTATCAAATACTGAAAACTGCGTGGTTTGGAATTTTAATATTTTACTTGATGAAAAGAATTGGGGTAATTAATTCATTTATCTTTATTAACATATAAATTTATTTAAAAATTAACATATATAAAAATTAAATTTATAAATCTTTTAATTAGTTAAATAATTATATAATTTAAAATAAACTATAATTTTTATATAAATTACAATTAATGTTATCCAATTGTAAACTAATTCAACTAGCCATCATCATTTGGCCCAGAAGCCCACGAGCTTATGGGTACCCGATAGGCCCGATGACAAAAAGCCCGACCCGACCCGATATGGGCCGTGGACCGGCCCGGCTCGCATGTTGACGAGCTGGACTTGGACTTAGGGTATTCAAGCCCGTTATGCCCGATAGGCCCGAGCCCGATAAAGCCCGGTAAGCCCAGTCCGACCCGCCCAGGTAAACCCGACCCATAAGCCCGAAAATATAAAATAATTATAAATTAAGAATTGATACCCCGCCTAATCTTGTTACTACTATCATAGCCAAAATGCAAAACTTCAATCAAATCTCAACCTAGTGTCATTTAAAAATCCAATGCCCAAACCAAACTCAAACCCTAAATTCAAAAAAACTCACTAGGTCTCTAACTCTCTTAGCGGCCTCCTTATCTTATCTCGGTTTTATGGTCGAAAAGTTAAGTCAATTCTCCAAATCCAGTTGTACCCCTCCTTAGTTTATTTCAATATTCGATAATAATATTTAAGCTCAACTCTTTTTTTTTTTTTTTTACAATTAGGTAGGTACAAATGGGCTTAGTAGGGCCGACCCAAGTGGGCTTAGTAGGCCCGACCCGTAAAGCCCGGCCAGACAAAGGGCATGAGCTTTCATATTTATGATCAAGCCCGCCCGATCCAGCCCGGTATTTTTTAAATTATGAAATAGGCCCGGCCCGGCCCAAACCCAAAAATTTTGGGCCGGGTTTGCCCGACCCGGCCCAATGACGAGGCCTAAATTTAACAATAATTTAAAAAGTACTTACCAAAATCTATCATGATTTTAACATTACCTTTTTTTATTATAAAATTATATTAAGAATTATGAAAACATTACTCCTATTTATATATATATATATATATTTTTTTCACTTGCTCATTTTAAAAGTAATATGAATATCTAAGATAACTCAAAGTAAGATAATTAAAAGCAATAATTCTACAAAAATATTTTTAAATTTAAAAATTATTTATCTTCTGATATTAAATAATTTGGTTAATTTCGTATGGTTGAGGGTTTAATTCTTGAATTTTATGAAAAAACTCAAAAATTAAACTCTATGTCGTACGAGTTTCCACCATCATTCCCCCCCCTCTAAAAAAAAGGCTCTATACCCTACCGTTAAACTCCAGACAATACAGATTTTATTTTTTTATTTTATAGAAAAAAATTCAATTGTAACTATGTACAATAATATATATATATATTATACACATATAGTATTTATTATATGCATAATATAATAAAGGGCCCAAGAAGCCAAAAAAATCAAACATTACGGGGCACATGGGGTAAAGAGGAAAAAAAATACAATGTTATTTTTAATTGGTTAAAGAAATTCGTAATAACTCATTTATTCTCTTGTTGAGACATAAAATGATAGATATGAAATTTATTACTTATAAATTTTGTTTAGAGACTTTTGAATAAAAACAGTTTGAGATAAGGTCTTATTTTGTTTAATATACAAGCATTAAAGGTTTTAAATAAAAGTAAAAGTTATTAAGGATGTAACAATGATTTACTCAAAGAATAATTGTTTTATCCGACTTAGTGTCTGAATTAAAATATATTTTAAATTTAACTCATTGTTTTTAAAATTATAAAATAACAATAAATCCATATGAATATCTTCTAATAAATCCATATGAATATCTTCTTTGGAAAATGAATTACATGGGCTCTTCTATCATCTATACTGGCACATAGTTAAAAGGAAGTATCTCTAACTATATTTTGGATTTCTTCAATAATAATGCTAACTTTAGCCTTATTAACCATACTAACATTGCTCTTAGTCTTACCCCTAAAATTGAAAAGCCTGAGTTGGTTACACATTATAGACCCATTAGTCTTTGCATTGTGGCTTAAAATCATTTCTAAGATTCTAGTCTCTAGGCTTGGATCTTTTCTGGCAAAAGTGTTTTTCTCCAAATCAGAGTGTTTTTATGCTTGGCAGAGACATCGTGGATAATATTCGCTCATAAACTTTTCTCTAATTTTCATCACAAGAAGAGCCGAGGGGAGTCTTGTGGCAGTCAAGCTCGACTTGGAAAAAGTTTATGACCTTCTCAATTCGGATTATATCAAATGATGCTTTATCTCTTTTGGATTAATCTCATCATGAACTGTATTGCTTTTGTTTCTTACTCTTTGCTTATCAATGGGAACTCTAAAGGCTACTTTCGCCCTAATAGAGATATCAGAGTATCAGACAAGGTGACCCTCGTTTTCCTTATATCTTCACCATTTGTTTGGAGCCTTTAATTTGTCAATCTAATGAAGATCTCAGATGGATATTATGTCTTCTCATCATGGGTTTAGAGTTTCTAATCTTTTTTCATATGACTGTCTAATTTTCGATAAAGCCACTACAATAGTAACCCAAAATGATATGCTAATTCTCAATAACTTCGCTTGGCTTTAGGTTAGAAAATAAGTTTCCATACAAGTACTTCCTTTTTTCTGTAGTAATGTTAGTAGCTAGCTCTCACCGGCTTCAAATTATCAGCATTACGGGAATTCAACATAAAGAAACTATTGTCTGTTGTTTGGGCACTAACAATACTGTCCTTTAGAACATTTTGTTAATACAAAGGATTTCCTTTTGAGAGTGAAGAATAAGCTTGCTGGCTGAGAAATTTCTACTCTCTCTAGAGCTGGAAGGCTCACTTTGATTCAAGCTAACTTATACAGAGTGTCTAATCATATTGTGTCTTGTTTTAAATGTTCTAAAAGTTTGTTCAAAACCTCAATAAGGAGGCCCATCAATTCCTTTGGGGTCCGGGGTCCAGTTCCCTTCATGTTTCTTGGAAATATATTTGTCTTCCCAAGTTTGTAAGGGGTCTTGAAATTCGAGACCCTAATCACTAGTCATGTTAATCGGTTTTTTGGTTCGATTTTTTTTTGCCAAAATCGAAATTGAACTGGGTTGAGAATCGGTTATGTTTCGATCCGGTTCTTAGCCTCAAAATTAGTTGAATCGAAACTGATTAAATTGGTTTGGTTCAATTTTGAACCGATTTTGAACCATGTATCCCCACTCTGGGATTCCATCGACATGTACCAACCCCGACTGTGGATTGCAGTTCCACAACTAAAGCTGACATGACTAGACCTGACACAATCGTCACTCGGTCTCGACTTCGAAAAGTCATTAAGAGTCAAACCACCCGCCAGCACACATTTCCGAACCAAACATCCCACCTTAGGTTCCGCGATTACTACCTAGGGTCCCTCAAAACCCGACAGCTCCTGAGACTTAAGATATTACCATGACTCATCTCGAGTCCTAACCGAATTCTTGACTCATTCATCTATGCCATCCCTGGCATACCCGGTCACCCAGCAAATTACCGCCGGTGAACCACATCAATACCACATTCCAAACCTAGGAATACCCCAACACACTCTAGACGTTGGGAACTCACATTTCGCACAAGGAATTACTGAGAATAATCTCATCCTGGGTCCAACCTACCCAATTGTGCTACCTTCCAAGCCTCTGGATCCAACAAATCCTAAGACCCACAAGAATACCGATTCGACAATTAGTAAGCCGTAGTTACACAAATTAATATCTGACCCACAAACCAAGGTCAATTACATTCCGAGATTAATCACAAGGTCTCAAATACCCTAATATACCCATCTCACTACCAGGTCGCGCACGAGGCTCACGTTCCGGAGGTATGGCATGGCAACAGCATCAGCAACCTAGTGCTCTGATACCAACTTGACAGGACCCGTCCCAACTGGACGTCAAAAACCGTACCCGGTCCTGCTCCCGTCTGACAAGTCAACTGAAAGTCTGAAACTACCCTTCAATACCTGCCAGACAAGGGAATTTTTGCGCCTGTGCCTGCACATACCTCCACCTCTAGAATAGCCTCGATCAACGCGCCATGACCTGAAGGGTTAACAAAACAGAAAAGGTGTGAGTGGACAAAAAATGACCTCTTATAAAAACATTTACCAAAATACATTCTTACCCTCCAGTTTTCACAAACTTGCATGCATATCGTAAAACATGAGTAATAGTGTGAAATCATTCAAGTATGAACAGTGGACCGATAAAATCAAAACATATTTTCTCATGGTCCACAAAAACTCATGTTCACCAAATCAGTTTAACATCTCAAAAAGTTCACAGTTTCTTTAAATCATTTTAACCGCTAAACCACGGTTTCCTCAAAATCATTTTCCATAATCCACGGGACTTATTTCCATATCCTGTTGCTTAGAGTCACGTTTATCCCTGCAACGCGTGCATATCAATAGGCTCAAGGACCGCTCAAAATCCGAGCATCCGCTGCTGTGAACACATCATCAGTCAGCAATCCGTCGCTGGGAAAAACCCTCACCAGCCGACGATCCGGATCTCGTGAACACATCACTTACCGATCCATATAATCCAGCACATCTGATCTGAGTCAAGCCTCCCCTGGGCTGCAAGACAAAGATCGTGCTGCGTGACCTCTTCGGGGTAAACACTTCCATCCCGAAGGCGAGCGTTATCTCCAGGGTGCACTCCGGGGAAAAAACATATTTTCTCCCGAAAGCCCTAAATATCCGCAACATATCACCATCACAAAAACCAGTGAAAAACAGTTGCATTAAAAACCAAATCATATATCAACACAGGGTCTCAGCCCCAAGTCCCGATTTACTTTATAAATCCGAAAATCATCAATATCATCATGTAATCACATGGAAATACAAATCCAATCAAAATCACAATTCCATTGGGTCTCAAGCCCAAAATATCAATATCACGTAAATCCGTGCAACCGTAAACCCGAGTTGCCACGATCACGTAAATCCATGAAATCAATCACTGACTCATAATCCGAGTCTAAATATCATTTTCAATTCCCTGACTCATAACCCGAGTCAAAACATCATTTTCAATCCGGGCCTAGCCCAAAACATCATTTGCACGTTCCTCGTAAAACGTGCCCGAAAGACTGATTAAAATAATCACAAAATCACGAGGATACCAAAAATCATCAAATTCACATGTAACTCCAAATCCGAGTCAAAAACATTATTTACTTGGGTTCTCACGCCCACAATATCATTTTTAACCAATTTCATGATTTCTCGAAAATCGTGCCAGAATATAATAATATAATAATCATAAAACCGAGAAAATCGAGAAATCACCGAATCAAAGCATCAATCATGTCAAATCATAGAAAATGATATAAATAAGCATTTTAAACCATTATGCATGCATCACAGTTAGAAAACCAAAAGTCCACTCACACACACCGTTCAAAACGGTTTGTTTCCGGGCTGCACGTTTTTCCGTAAAATCTGGAAATCACAACTCCTGCCCAAAATCATTATAGAGGGTTACTAACATCTCAAAATACATCATATAATTTTCCCCAATTTTTCCGGAATTAAATACGTATTTTAACTCGTAAAACAAAACTTCGGATACGCGGAACATTATCGAAACAATATCCGATTTCACCGAAATCAACGTCAAAATGTTCGTTACACCGAGAGGATCAAAAGTCATGTTGACCTCACCTTGAGACTAGGCCGGACGCGCCCTCACGCGCCGCCGTGAGTGGCTGCGCGTGAAACCCACGCGCCAGCTACAGTGTCGTCGTTCAAGCCCGTTTGTCTGGTAAACGGGTCGTTTAACCCGCGACACGATCCGGTTCCAATCCTGTCAATTCGACATTAATTCCTTCAATTAAACATTCATACAGCTTCGTTACAAGTCTAATTAGAGGTCTGTAACAACAATTACACGATTACATACTCCAAACCTCACGATTCGATGATGAACACCAAGAACACCCGTCCATTGTTCATCCCTCGAACCCCATCAATTTCGATCGATATCCCTAAATTGATTCAACCAAAAGCTTCCATGGACTCAGTAAAACCTTTCCCCCAACTCAATTGCATCAATCCATTGCTCAATCTTCACGACTCAACTCGAACATCCGTACACTGTGCAACCATGGAGTTCATCCAATCACAACCGTTTTCTTTCAATTGATCCTTCCAGAAGCATCGTGGGATCCTCAGGAACGTAATCCCCAGCTCAATTTCATCCATCGAAGCCTCCAATTCCTCGACTCAATCTCGAATTTCCTCCTCTGTCACCAAGTGTGTTCAGAGCCAAAACGTTGCCAATTCTTCGTGTTTTTGATGTGGATCGACTCGTACTGATCTCAGGAAGCTAACTCGAGCTTCAATTCCACTCCTCACGGCTCAATTCGTAACAATTGAATGTTCCCCCCAAAATTTCTAAAATTCGAAACCCAGAATTCCTCACACTCACAACCCCTCGTGTTTCCCTTGTTAGTCCAGTCATTCCAACTCTCATTTTTCTCACAAAAACGGCAGAGAAAGGGAGCCAATTCTCCCAGTTCAATCCCTCCCCAAAATGTGCACGGTTTGAAGAAATTTCAAAGAAAATAAAGGAAAATGGTGGAGAACATGATGATTAGGGGTGATGATGGTGTTGGGAGGGAAACATGGAGCTGGAAACAAGGGATGTGTGACACTTGTCACTCATCCGGATGTGCACAGTCACCGGGTACTGTTCACATTAAAATATTATTTTAATCCCGGTTCGTTCGGTTAATCGAGCCTGATTCCGTGACCATAACTTCGTCGTCGAATCTCCGATTTCGGCATGCCGCCTGTCATTGAATTTGTATCGACGAGACCTACGTAACGGTTCTTGGCCCTCGTCCATCGGACCTCCCGACCAAAAAGTCAACATTTGGCCCCTACTATGCCAAATTACCAAAATACCCCTCAACTTCCGAACATCATAATTTTCTCTACGAATGTCGGAATTGAACGTGCCACATGTCTATGAACTCGTGACGTCCCGAACTACGTCACAGTCATCGGTCAAAGTCCATTTGACCGCCCGAACTAAAAGTCAACATTTTGCCCACGCTAGGGGCAAAACGGTCATTTTGCACGTTTCGTCCGATTTCACCCAACTAATCCCCGATTAGTCATTCTAATTCATAATTAATTAATATTCAATCCCGATATTCGGGACGGGTCCTTACAACCTTCCCTCCTTAAAGAATTTCGTCCCCGAAATTCCAACTATCCGTATTCCACAACTACCTCGTGGAAAACAAATGGTCTCACATCACGTGTACACCTGTACACCCACTAGCCAACACAGAACTCGTCTGCACTCAGACGTCACATCACAGATGCACGTCGTACTGACTACACTCGACTACCTCGAATGAAATTGATTACCAGAAATTGGCAATGTCACCGTTAAGCTGACTCCTTCAGCTTGACAGCCCCACATACTCACTAATGTGCCCTGATCTTCGCTCTCATAGAGAGTCACCAAAACTCACTAGTCAGTCCAAGCCGACACCACAAGCCAAACTGTTACTACCAAGCTTTACCACCCTAGTAAAGCGCCAATCAGTAATAAATCAGTGACAACACATCATACTACAACGTCCGTCAATGTAGCATATGATCATCAACATGATCTCCCCTCGCAGGGCAAACTCAATCCTGCGACAAATACCTACAGCAGTTACCACAATTGTCACCCCCTCTGCGATCCCAGATGCTGGTAAGGTCACGACAAGGTAACATCTCGCCGCAAGGCAACTTGCGGTCACACCAACCATCAACTCACTCATCCTGAGTATACGCATACCGTCACCCCACTCAATCAGACGGTGCATCTGGAACACGTTGAACACAAGCCTAGCAGTAATCACACAGCTCAACACTAGAGTTATACTAGCCAACCTTGGCTAAGAGCACCTGCTCAAACAATCACTGTATTCATCAGAATCACTCTGCCCAGTGCATCGTGTTCAATGTCCAGTTCACGTTCACGACCAAAACCAATGGTATTGGAACTAAGCCAAACACCAACACGTTTATCGACACAACACTGGTACATCCCATGTACCGTCACTAGGTATCAAGTACCCTCGTCCATACGATACCGTACATCGTACACCAAGCAAAATCCTACAGCTGGACCCCAGTACTCGACCCATAGACCTATATGGTCGATCCCAAACCAGGTAAGGCAAAAGTAAAAAGCCTGAGGGTTTTGCTAACATCGACAATCCTTGTCCTATGCTACCCGAAAACACCTCGCCAAATGACAACACTCAAAATGACACATAAACGTGTCCACAGGGAAGAACGCCTATTTCTCCCGGGATTCACATCAACCCCGGCCATCACAAGTCTGCAAAACATTGTACCCCAATCCATGTACAAGGTACATACATCTATTCCTAGACCAGACCACAACCACCTAGGTCATAGCCAAACATGTTCCAATAATGGAGTCCATTTGCCCAAACCAGCCAGAGACAAATAGAAACTCCACCCATCAGCTAGTTTCAATACCAAATCCGAATCCGCAATTTCGTAAGAAATCCCGAATCCAAATCCATACATCACAGTTTTTAATTCATGTCCAAATCCGAATCCGAAATCATTATTCCGTAAGCTAGCATTTGGAATAATCATTCCGCACCCAAATCCAGTATTCCACTTTCAAGTTCCTGAATCGAATCCTGAATCGTCACCCAGAAATTCGATTCCAAAACCCGAAATCTGGTTCACGTCCATTCGGACACACCAAAACCGAACCTATCGGTTACCAGTTCAAGCGAGTAACACATTACATCCGATGGACTTCATAAGGAAGCCAATCCCATCCGTCACAACTCTAAGGCTGACCAAATTCGACCCCGTCGAAAACCTACTCGCTCGAGTAACATACCATAAGGGGCTCCACTTCGAAAAGAAGTTCAGTCCCGCCATTTATGACTCACATACCGACGTAAGTGTGATAAACTCTCACCCAATCTGGATCATCGAAATCACGACCCAGATCCATTACGACGTCAGCCGACCGTGAACATCACGATCCTAGATCGTCACAATGCCCAACGTCCACGACATCACAAACCCGATCCACCTAGGATCCACACAGTCAACAACTAGGAACCACAGGGTCTTACACCCTTACTGATTACCTCGTATCTATCCTTGCCATCCCACCTAGGGAAAACCAAGGATGATCCAAAACAATGACACCAATACTCATCCTACGTGGATGCAAACAAAACTCACTGCACTCCCCATGCCATGTAACCCAACATTGTCTGCCACCAAGCAGAAAATAAGAAGTCACCCCTGATGACTTCAGAATACCTAATCCCAATGCGGAAAACCCGCAATCCTCTTCAAACACAACCTCTCATGATTCCGTAGGTCCAACCATGTTGGAACCATCGGACTCGGACACTAACCACGTGTCCCTTTTGGACTGGTTACTGACACATACCCAACTCGACGATGTCACAACCCGACTCGTGACTCATCGTCAGCACCACACCGGCACCCACACCAGTACACAGACAACAGTATCAGTATGAGCACACCGTGTGCAAAACTGACAACCCTGGATCTCCGCTCATAACAAGCGACGACCCCGTACCTCTGCTCGAATAGGAGAAACTCTGCCTCCTTCGCACCTAACAACTCTGGGTACAGTCACCTTGACAACTCATGTGAGAAAAAGAAACGTCCCCTGACATCCCCCCGATTCTCAACAACCACTCTCGGTATTAGTGCCTGCCACAGACTTGTGCAGACCCAACCACCAGACATCACTATCGAGACTCCACATCTAATGGAATCAAGTACACGTACAACTACCATGTATCCCCACTCTGGGATTCCATCGACATGTACCAACCCCGACTGTGGATTGCAGTTCCACAACTAAAGCTGACATGACTAGACCTGACACAATCGTCACTCGGTCTCGACTTCGAAAAGTCATTAAGAGTCAAACCACCCGCCAGCACACATTTCCGAACCAAACATCCCACCTTAGGTTCCGCGATTACTACCTAGGGTCCCTCAAAACCCGACAGCTCCTGAGACTTAAGATATTACCATGACTCATCTCGAGTCCTAACCGAATACTTGACTCATTCATCTATGCCATCCCTGGCATACCCGGTCACCCAGCAAATTACCGCCGGTGAACCACATCAATACCACATTCCAAACCTAGGAATACCCCAACACACTCTAGACGTTGGGAACTCACATTTCGCACAAGGAATTACTGAGAATAATCTCATCCTGGGTCCAACCTACCCAATTGTGCTACCTTCCAAGCCTCTGGATCCAACAAATCCTAAGACCCACAAGAATACCGATTCGACAATTAGTAAGCCGTAGTTACACAAATTAATATCTGACCCACAAACCAAGGTCAATTACATTCCGAGATTAATCACAAGGTCTCAAATACCCTAATATACCCATCTCACTACCAGGTCGCGCACGAGGCTCACGTTCCGGAGGTATGGCATGGCAACAGCATCAGCAACCTAGTGCTCTGATACCAACTTGACAGGACCCGTCCCAACTGGACGTCAAAAACCGTACCCGGTCCTGCTCCCGTCTGACAAGTCAACTGAAAGTCTGAAACTACCCTTCAATACCTGCCAGACAAGGGAATTTTTGCGCCTGTGCCTGCACATACCTCCACCTCTAGAATAGCCTCGATCAACGCGCCATGACCTGAAGGGTTAACAAAACAGAAAAGGTGTGAGTGGACAAAAAATGACCTCTTATAAAAACATTTACCAAAATACATTCTTACCCTCCAGTTTTCACAAACTTGCATGCATATCGTAAAACATGAGTAATAGTGTGAAATCATTCAAGTATGAACAGTGGACCGATAAAATCAAAACATATTTTCTCATGGTCCACAAAAACTCATGTTCACCAAATCAGTTTAACATCTCAAAAAGTTCACAGTTTCTTTAAATCATTTTAACCGCTAAACCACGGTTTCCTCAAAATCATTTTCCATAATCCACGGGACTTATTTCCATATCCTGTTGCTTAGAGTCACGTTTATCCCTGCAACGCGTGCATATCAATAGGCTCAAGGACCGCTCAAAATCCGAGCATCCGCTGCTGTGAACACATCATCAGTCAGCAATCCGTCGCTGGGAAAAACCCTCACCAGCCGACGATCCGGATCTCGTGAACACATCACTTACCGATCCATATAATCCAGCACATCTGATCTGAGTCAAGCCTCCCCTGGGCTGCAAGACAAAGATCGTGCTGCGTGACCTCTTCGGGGTAAACACTTCCATCCCGAAGGCGAGCGTTATCTCCAGGGTGCACTCCGGGGAAAAAACATATTTTCTCCCGAAAGCCCTAAATATCCGCAACATATCACCATCACAAAAACCAGTGAAAAACAGTTGCATTAAAAACCAAATCATATATCAACACAGGGTCTCAGCCCCAAGTCCCGATTTACTTTATAAATCCGAAAATCATCAATATCATCATGTAATCACATGGAAATACAAATCCAATCAAAATCACAATTCCATTGGGTCTCAAGCCCAAAATATCAATATCACGTAAATCCGTGCAACCGTAAACCCGAGTTGCCACGATCACGTAAATCCATGAAATCAATCACTGACTCATAATCCGAGTCTAAATATCATTTTCAATTCCCTGACTCATAACCCGAGTCAAAACATCATTTTCAATCCGGGCCTAGCCCAAAACATCATTTGCACGTTCCTCGTAAAACGTGCCCGAAAGACTGATTAAAATAATCACAAAATCACGAGGATACCAAAAATCATCAAATTCACATGTAACTCCAAATCCGAGTCAAAAACATTATTTACTTGGGTTCTCACGCCCACAATATCATTTTTAACCAATTTCATGATTTCTCGAAAATCGTGCCAGAATATAATAATATAATAATCATAAAACCGAGAAAATCGAGAAATCACCGAATCAAAGCATCAATCATGTCAAATCATAGAAAATGATATAAATAAGCATTTTAAACCATTATGCATGCATCACAGTTAGAAAACCAAAAGTCCACTCACACACACCGTTCAAAACGGTTTGTTTCCGGGCTGCACGTTTTTCCGTAAAATCTGGAAATCACAACTCCTGCCCAAAATCATTATAGAGGGTTACTAACATCTCAAAATACATCATATAATTTTCCCCAATTTTTCCGGAATTAAATACGTATTTTAACTCGTAAAACAAAACTTCGGATACGCGGAACATTATCGAAACAATATCCGATTTCACCGAAATCAACGTCAAAATGTTCGTTACACCGAGAGGATCAAAAGTCATGTTGACCTCACCTTGAGACTAGGCCGGACGCGCCCTCACGCGCCGCCGTGAGTGGCTGCGCGTGAAACCCACGCGCCAGCTACAGTGTCGTCGTTCAAGCCCGTTTGTCTGGTAAACGGGTCGTTTAACCCGCGACACGATCCGGTTCCAATCCTGTCAATTCGACATTAATTCCTTCAATTAAACATTCATACAGCTTCGTTACAAGTCTAATTAGAGGTCTGTAACAACAATTACACGATTACATACTCCAAACCTCACGATTCGATGATGAACACCAAGAACACCCGTCCATTGTTCATCCCTCGAACCCCATCAATTTCGATCGATATCCCTAAATTGATTCAACCAAAAGCTTCCATGGACTCAGTAAAACCTTTCCCCCAACTCAATTGCATCAATCCATTGCTCAATCTTCACGACTCAACTCGAACATCCGTACACTGTGCAACCATGGAGTTCATCCAATCACAACCGTTTTCTTTCAATTGATCCTTCCAGAAGCATCGTGGGATCCTCAGGAACGTAATCCCCAGCTCAATTTCATCCATCGAAGCCTCCAATTCCTCGACTCAATCTCGAATTTCCTCCTCTGTCACCAAGTGTGTTCAGAGCCAAAACGTTGCCAATTCTTCGTGTTTTTGATGTGGATCGACTCGTACTGATCTCAGGAAGCTAACTCGAGCTTCAATTCCACTCCTCACGGCTCAATTCGTAACAATTGAATGTTCCCCCCAAAATTTCTAAAATTCGAAACCCAGAATTCCTCACACTCACAACCCCTCGTGTTTCCCTTGTTAGTCCAGTCATTCCAACTCTCATTTTTCTCACAAAAACGGCAGAGAAAGGGAGCCAATTCTCCCAGTTCAATCCCTCCCCAAAATGTGCACGGTTTGAAGAAATTTCAAAGAAAATAAAGGAAAATGGTGGAGAACATGATGATTAGGGGTGATGATGGTGTTGGGAGGGAAACATGGAGCTGGAAACAAGGGATGTGTGACACTTGTCACTCATCCGGATGTGCACAGTCACCGGGTACTGTTCACATTAAAATATTATTTTAATCCCGGTTCGTTCGGTTAATCGAGCCTGATTCCGTGACCATAACTTCGTCGTCGAATCTCCGATTTCGGCATGCCGCCTGTCATTGAATTCGTATCGACGAGACCTACGTAACGGTCCTTGGCCCTCGTCCATCGGACCTCCCGACCAAAAAGTCAACATTTGGCCCCTACTATGCCAAATTACCAAAATACCCCTCAACTTCCGAACATCATAACTTTCTCTACGAATGTCGGAATTGAACGTGCCACCTATCTATGAACTCGTGACGTCCCGAACTACGTCACAGTCATCGGTCAAAGTCCATTTGACCGCCCGAACTAAAAGTCAACATTTTGCCCACGCTAGGGGCAAAACGGTCATTTTGCACGTTTCGTCCGATTTCACCCAACTAATCCCCGATTAGTCATTCTAATTCATAATTAATTAATATTCAATCCTGATATTCGGGACGGGTCCTTACAGTAAGGGTGAGCAATCGAGGCATAAGGCTGAGCAAAGGTGACGACGTGTCTATTGTCTGTGACGCTCTATGACCATGTGAGGTGAGAGAGATGGGAGTAGAGAGGGATGAGTCGCTGAGAGTCGAGTGGGATACAGAGAGTCTATGAGGTGAGAGAGATGAAAGTAGATGGGGATTAGTTGATGTCGATGAGAGTCGAGAAGGAGAGATTGAGAGAGATGAGAGCGAGGGGTCGTGCTGCTCATGCTTTGGGAGTCTGGAATTCGAGTCTTCGAGAGAGGTGAGACTCAAGACAAGAGGTCGAGAAGGATGATTGATGAGATTGAGAGCAACTGAGCGAGAGGGTTAGGGATTTGGGATTAGCCCTGGTTTGAACGACGTCGTTTTGAGACAGAGAGGTTGGGTTGTTTAGGACATGGGGAGGGTTGGGCTGGGTTTCCAAGTTCCATTTGATTTCGGTGCTAGGTTGGAGACAGAGGTTGGGTCATTCCATTAAAACCCAAAACAGAAGCTCATTCCCTTAAAACCAAAAAACATAAGCTCATTTCTTTTAATTCGGTTATTCGGTTTGGTTTGATTTCGTCAAATCAAAAACCAAAAATGAATCGGGTTAGACTCGGTTTGGTTCAGTTCGATTTTTACTATACAATTTTGATTTTCTTTCGGTTTGATTTCTTTATATTCAATTAGGTTCAGTTCGATTTTTCGTTTTGATTTTTGAGAACCAATTGACAGCACTACTAATCACTCTAACGAAGAAGCTCTTGCTAAATTTTCTTGAAAATTACCACAAAAACAGATAATTGGGGGGTTAAATTTGTTAAGACTAAGGGGGGGGGGGTGTATTCGATTGAGATTTTAATGGGTTTTAATAGATTTTAAATGATTTAGAAATATAATGAATTTTATATGATTTCACTCAAATCATTTCAAATTTCAATAGATTTTGTAATAAAATTTATGTAGATTTTGAAGTGTTTCTATGGATTTTATAAATAAAAACCATGTCCAATAAAACCAGTTACGCACATTCCCCATTTCTTCTCTCCCCATCACCATTCGCCACATACTACAAAGTATCAGATATGACTTATTTCGATAGACAAAATTTCATACTCAAACAATGAAAGTAAGAGCAACGAAGCATTTTAGAACTCTAAGTATTTTAGTGTGTGAGAGTGAGAATTGAGAAAGGGATAGAGACAACAACACACAAATAGAGAGCTTGAAGAGAAAGCAATGCAAATTGAGAGAGAATTCGAATGGAATCCTTATTTATAGCCTCTGCGATAATTTGATCACTCTAGAGCCTTAAAAATGGTTTGAAAAGGAAAATGCATGCGAACCACTAGTTCCAGACTCCCAGCTTGGTATAGTAGTGGTGGTGCTATTGTTGCAGCTTCTATTACTGACGGCGGTGGTGGTGCTACTTTAGCTGGGATGAGGAAGGTAGACGGTGTAAAAATGTTTTGAGAATGAAGGTTTTTTTTCTTTTCTTTTCAAACCCAATGAAATATTAGGTAAGGTGTGATGATTTTGATAAGGGAGTAATATGTGTATTTTTCCTTAACAAATCCATCAAAATCCACCAATTTAAAAAATCATAAGAAATCATCTAACTTTTCAATACGCGTATATTTGTAAATTGTATTTTACAATCTTTATTGAATACACCTAGATTTTAAAAAATTTTAAAACAATCTATTAAAAGATAAATTGAATACATCCTAATTTGTATAAAACCTATTAAAATTCTAATTAAATACGACTGAATTTGAAAACCCTTTCAAATCATTTAAAAATTCAAATTGAATACCCCTTTAAACATCTTAGCAATCATGATTTTTTTCGCTCTGACGTGTAAAAGTACTCACTTTTTTATTTGGAAAATGGGCTCGGGGAATTTTATTTAAAGGGAATCAAATGGCCTGTTGGGAATGGTGTACCAATATTAAATTTTGGTCCTATAATTGGGTTTATCCGTTTCCTCTTCCTTCTACTATTCCACAGGCCCATTTGCTTTCTGTTGATTGGTCCTTATCTATTCGTCACTTCATTCAGATTCCAGAATGGTTGTTGGAAGAGGAATTCCTTGAGAGGAGGTTTTGCCTCAGAACATTGTTGACAATATCATGGCTATTCCCCTCCGTATTAATCATGATGAGGATAACTTTGTTTGGAGTCCTTCCCCTTCTGGAAAATTTTCTATTAGATCAATCATTTGGTTGCAAGCTAATCTTTCCCAACCACCCCCTAGAATAAATCTTTTGAAGAAAATATGGTCTCTCACGCTCCCTCCCAAAGCCAAAATTTTCTCTTGGTTTTCGTGTCAAGAGAGGTTGAGAACCCGGGCTGGATTAGCATCCTTTCATCCTAATTTAGATCCAGCTTTCCCTTTTTGTAATAGTGAGGACGAAAATATTAATCACTTATTTTGTGATTGTCCTTTTGCTCATGAAATGTTGTCTTTATTACGGACTTCTTCTAGTCCTTACCCTGACTCTAACTTCCTGTATTGGCCGAATGACACTTTTTTGAGGTCCAATTATAGTGGTGACATTATAAGCTGAGCTCAGTCTTTGTGATTTGTTGGAAGATTTTGGAGACGAGGAATAATCTAACTGCCAGAAGTCTTAATGCTCAGCCTTCTAGAGTGGTTCATGTTGCGATTGGATTATTTTTGGATTTTGAGTTAGGTTCCTTCGGCTCGACAGATTCTGTACGTCCCGCCTCATTACGCTTCCTATTCGCATGTCATCATTTCTTGGTCACCACCCCCAAGTTCTGCGGTGAAGCTTAATTTTGATGGATCAGTGCGAGCTTCTTCTGCTGCTATTGGCTTTGTGATTCGAAACTTCTATGGGAATCCTCTTGTTGCTAGAGCTTTTAAGTGTATTAGTCTGGATGCCATCTTCACAAAGGCTCAGGCCTTACTCTTGAACTTTCGCAAGCCCTAAGAGCTGGATTCTCATACCCGATTGTGGAGGGGGACTCTGTTGCTTATTCGTTGTATTGCTAGCACCTGAGATACGCCATGGAGATTGCACAATGGCTTGGCCAATATTAGAGTTATGATAGAGTAGTTTCGTCAGATTTCCTTCAACCATGTGCCATGGGAAGCTTACTTGGTTGCTGGCCGGTGCTATTTCTAATCTTGAATATGATTTGGATGGGCTTCATGGGTGGGTTAATTTTATTCCTTCTGTTGTTAGTGTGGCTTTGCAGTTTGATTCTTCTCTTCATGGCTGCCTTCATGGTTTCTCTTTGTGATTTTGTTTCCTTTTCAAAAAAAAAAAAAAGTATCTTCTTTGGAAAAATCCAAGGCATCTCCTAATTTTTTTTTTTCCTTCACAAAACTTCTTCTTCGACAGATCATATACGGGTCCATTGAGCTTCTTTTGGTACCCGTACGACTATAATGAATCAACCAAGATAATCCAAAATGCCTTGATGTTTGTTTCATCGGAGTTTGCACGTCATCATGCTCTCTTTTCTCGTTCTACTATCATAGTGTCCATTATAATCACACGATTCGATTTCCGGCCTAATGGATCAGCTTGTTGGTGAAGTTTTTGTCTTCAGGGACCTATTATGTCTTCATGGAAGTTGGACTTGTGATGCAACTTAATAGTTTTGACCGAGCAATCACGACGATGATGGTAGTGATTGGCAACTATGACGACGAAAATGAAAATGGCCCATTTATGCATTTTGCTGGATTATTTTGTTTTGTTTTAATTTTTATTTTATATTAGTTTGATTTTCCTTAATAATTTCAATGGCTCTTTTATAGGTTTGTTGTGTTAGTTAATTTTTCCCCTTGTGTGATTACAAATATTTACTTTTTTTGGTCAATAAAGATCATAATGATAGATTAAGGGATTCTATTTTATTGTTTTCTATATATTTCCGGTAGATCATGTCGAATCTAATCACGGAGGTATTTAAATTTATTGTCAAACTATTATTTAGCTTATCTTTATTTTATACTAAATTCATGCACCCGCGTGCACGTATGCATTCAAATTATTTTTACTTTGAGTTTATTGTTTATAATTTTTAAGATTGAAGAGAAATGAAAATTAATTCAAAAAAAAAGAGTATTGAAGTAACTATCCATTCCTTCAAAAATATTGATTTGAAAATTCAAAATTTTAGTTTTACTATTTTATCTTTATTATGAGTGTTAATTGGTACAATAGATTCGGTATTTCACGGGAAGCGAAACCGAACCAAATTGCCCATTTGGAATAGGTTCTTGTTCGATACTTGCATTTTTAACCATTTGGACCGGATCGGACCGGGTTGCTCAATTCGGGATTGATTTTGTATGTGTTAGAAAACAGGAGTTCTGATCAAAAAAAGAAAAAGAAAAAAGGAGTGAGGGGGAGATAAGAGGGATAGATGGATGGTGATGAATCTATGATGGGATTATGGGAGAGATTGAGGGAGAGATTAACTACGATGGCTATGACTATTAGCGACGGTGGCGCTTTTTCTAGGCTGCTGCAATAGCAGCCGTCTGAATTGTATGTGCGCTCCATCGAGATATTGAGGGAGAGGTCGAAGACTTGTTGCAGATTTGGAGGTCCTCTTGCAGAATCCGTTAGTCTCCAAGACTAGGTGGATGCGTGCTATATTGCTAGTAACTGGGCCGGTTCAATAAATTGAAAGTTTATGGCGAAAATTATAAAAGTGTCCGTATAATATATATTTACATATACAAAATTAATAATTTTTTGAAATTTCAATCGTTTTTTCATCCTCCTATTAATATACAAAAAAAAATTCAAGAATTTAAGCACATCAATTATATATAAAAAATATAGTCATTTTTGCAATATTATATTTTTAAAAAACGGTAAAATTTTATCAAAAATTTTAGAATTAAAGTCTTAGTGACTTTATAAGACAAATTAGATAACCATATATTAATAAGAATATGTCTTATAACATTTCAAGAATATGAGATCAATTGTTAATAAAATATTTCTTCAAATTCAATTTAAATATTTTTCAAAATTTTAAATATTACTTTAAAAATTTTGGGCCCTTCTTATTCGTGGCCCAGGGCGATCGCCCTTGCCGCCCGAGGCCATGGCCGGCGCTGGCTGGTAACCTGGTACGACATGGTGGAGTGGCTCAATCTTGTGGAATTGTGGATGTTATGGATGTGAAGCGAATTGCGTGAGAATGAAGCAAAATAGGCTGAATAGTAGATGAAGACTAAGAAGGATATTATCGAAGTGCGAAGAGTGATTTTTTTTTTTTTTAAAGGTAGGATTATTATACAAGTAACCATTCAGTTCGGTTTTTTGGTACCAGAGAACTTAAACCGAAATCAAATCAATCCCCCTTCGGTCCGGTCCAGTATTCTATTTTGAGTTATAATTTTTTTTTCCATATGGTTATTTTTCGAGATGGTTTAATTATGTCTAATCATCCGGTCGATTTTTTGGCTTCCCACAATACCCATAATATTTATGTATTAAATATAAAGGTAACTTTATAATAATAGAGATTTTTTCTCTATTAAAGAAATTTTGTTTCTTCTAAAAGAAACTTTATGAATACATTTTTAGTTTCCTTAAATAATATCTAGATCTTCAGGGAAAAAAAATTAGATCCAAATTAGCCTAATTGGATTCCTCGTCAGCACTTTATTAGTGGATTAATCGAGTAATCATTGTTAAAGATACCAACATTCGGATTTTGACACTAAGTTGGTCAAAGTATATACTTAAAGTTTAATTCATGCAGTGAAAATTTTCTTTTATTTATTTTATTTATTTTCCATTTATATGAAAGAAAATTGAAATTTATGGACGAAAATTGAAATTTCATCTGATAATCAAATATGAATGTGTCAGTTAACATATCATTAACTTATATGTCACCTATATAAATTATAATCAATAATTAGGTATTATTAACTAGTGTATTATTCTTCCAATTCTTTGATCAAGGCACTGCTCCTGCTTTCTCACTATCTTCCTCACACACGAGAAGCGAATGAGGTTAGAATATTTTTTGTGGACATGAAAATATTAAACCACGTGGGGGTGTGAAAAGTCATCCCACTTTGTATAGAATTAAGTGGGCTTTTTCTACGAACAGTCTATGGCCGATGAAAATTAAAAATCCACAGGGTGAGATTTAGAAGACACCAGACCCAGTGAGTCCATTCGTTCATAAATTGACAACCCAGCCCAATATCCAAATCCAACGGCCATTTCAAACAACACAAAAGCAAGCAATGACCACGTTTTATCAACCCGTTGATCGGGCGCCACATGCCATCATCTTGCTGCCTCTCTCTCGCTGTTTTTAACTTCCCAAGGGCTCACCCTCCAATCAGATTCCATCTAATCCGGTTGCATGCAAATGAGAGACGTCCACTCGACACGTACGCTCCACTGACAAAGTTAACCGACCCAGAAATTCAGGGGTAGTTTCGGTAATTCTCGGAAAAAAGCCAAAACCCACCAAAACCAATCGTGATAGGTGTAGCCACGCATGGCCGCCAAACCCACACGCGTTATAATGCGAGGGTGTTTGGTTACGAGCAAGGCATGCAAGCCAGGCGTCTGTGGTTGGTGTGTGGGCTCAGGCCCCTTCACCAGGGATCATGGGTAAAACGGTAAATACATCCCCGTAAAATATGGACCTTACCTTCGATGACAGTAGCATCAGGAATTTGTATTGAATTTTCATTTTTCATATATGTGAATTATTTTTCTCTCAAGTATCTCTAAATTGAATATGACCGGTATAGTATCTAGTAGCGTAATTAGAAATTCATTTAAATGTAGGTATTTTTTTAAATATTTAAAAAATTAATATAATTTAACTTATCATAATATATAATAAATTAGCTAATTTATATATATAAAAAATTCATATCGTACTATTATTTTACTATAACTATATATAATTGCATTCGACGAATTCTAAGTTTGAAAATGTTGCATGTTCGAAAAAAATTATAATTGAAGTATTAAAATAAAATAGACACATAAAATTTTGAAAATTGAAAAAAAAAAATTAACTATAATATGAACTATGTGCTTTTATATCAAAATATCACTATTATTTTTATAAATCATATATGATAATGATATATATGTACATTAGGAAGCCTAAAATTATATTTTAAAATTGATTGTGAATCCCAAATTATATAAACTTTAATTATATAATAATTCTTATTTATTAATAAATTTTTAATTAATTAAAATATAGTAACATATATATTAAAATATATAAAATTCAGTGGGACCCATGGCCCCCCTAAGCCCATGCTAACTCTGCCCATGATAATATTATAGCATGTTTGGTTATCAGTAATAAGAATGAAATTAAAAATTAAAAGTAAATAATTTTCATTACCTAGTACTCTAGTCCTAAAATTACTTGCAAATAGATAATCAATAAATATCTGAGACCCATTAAAAATAGGTAATCTCATTACCTTTTTGGGATAATGGGATTAAGTACAAGTAAGGTGCTAATGATTCTTATTATCTAATTTTATGATATTTTTTTACTAAAATACCCTATAAATTTAAAATAATTCTAAATAATCCAACATAATGATTAAAAAAATAGTTTAAAAGTATTAATTATAATAATTCTAAATAATAATTTTCTCTAGTGAATCAATTCCTACCTTCTAAGTTACCTCATTAACAATTAAACAAATGGCATATGATATTTATCAATGAGCTTTTTGTACTATTGCACAAAAACAATTATGCATATTTTCCCCTATTTTATTTATGAATAATCACAAAAAAAGATATATGAAATTTTAGGCTAGTTATTAATGGGTAAATAATTTTTTTAATGATGCCAAGTATATGCACCATACTTCTGAATCTTGTTTTCTAAATAAGTATATTTAATAATATTTGGCCAAAGAAAATATTTTTAATATTAAAAAATCGATTATCCAATCTATGATGAAAGTCTCATGTTAAGTGATTGTAACAAACTAGAAATTCAAGAAACGTAATTTTGGAAAATTTTCTTATAAATTGACGATTTCTCTTATTGAACCAACTTTGATTTTTTTTTGTTCAAATTATTGTTTGTACTTTTTGTGCGTAGCATTACATAGATCTCGAAGTTCTGAATCCGTAGATAAACGTCATGTTGGAATCAGAGACTAGATAAGTTTGTTACGAGTTTGGAATTACCAAGGGCATTTTGGTAATTTTGAACTTATATGTATTTTGGTAATTTTGCAAGTTGGATATTTTTGCTGGTCCTATAGCATGGTGACAAGTGCCCCATCCTTGTCATCTCCTCATCTTAGCCCTTGGATCCACCGACTATGTAGTGGATGTGTGAATTTATGTGTGTGTTTTGTGTTTTACTGGTTTTGTTAAAAAGAATCAAACCCGAGAGCACCACACATGAAAGCACCAGGGAGAGAGAGGGATATATATATATATAGCGAGAAAGAGAAAGATATATATATATATATATATATAGAGAGAGAGAGGAAGGAAACTAGAGAAGAACGAAGGAGGAATAACCTGAAAACCGGAAAACCCTAGTCGTGAACCCCAAACCATTCGAGGCAGTTAGGATTTAAACCAAGGTCCCTATAATCTTGATCACGTCCCAACGGTCCTAGAGATCCAGTAACTTGGAAGTTTTGGACGCGGGAAGGAGTTAGAACAAACCTCCAATGTTTGGCAAAAAATTCAAAGGACCGGGTTGAGATTGAAGGTGAGTTTTTTTTTAAGTTTTAAAATCATAGAACCCGGGCTCTGATACCAAATTGACAGGACCCGTCCCTAACTACAGTGAAAGGACCCGTCCCTAACTACAGTGAAAGGACCCGTCCCAAATCCCCTAGATTATCGTGGGACGTGCCTACTCCCATTTGACACCGCGTGTCCAACCAGGGATAAACTCATCACCCGCTCGGGGTCCATCAGAGTACACCAGGATCGGTGGTGACATGTGATGTCTCGATCTCTACTATAGCCTCCATCCACGATCAACCCGAAGGGTATTAAAACCATAAAAGCTGTGAGTGGACAAAACAACAGTTTTATTAGGAAAACATTTCAACAAAAGAACATTTATACCTTTCACGTAAAAGCATGCATGCATCATAAAACTAGTTATCAAACCATTTACTTTAATTAAATCATTACTCAATAAAATGGTTCGACAACCAAAACCAGTTCCTTCCTCAAATCATCATTAGGGCCTTCGTCCAAATGTAAAATCAATCGCATGGGAACTTAACCCAAAACCAATCTCCGAAATCATAAAACACAGGGTCTCAACCCCACACCCACCTCGGTGAAACAACATATACATATATATAACCCATCCTCGATATCTCATATGCTCGATCAAGAACCGATAGCGATATATCCACAGTATGCATACTACTCGGGTCTCATCTCCGAATCTACCCCCAGGATCTACGACGTCCGGAAGGACCTGTCTTCGGACCCTACGTGAGAATATATCATATCTCTCACTCCTGGGCATGTGCTCCCTCTCGGAGTCACTCATCCCAGGCAGTGGATCGTGAAACTCCAAGATCATCGACGCCTGGAGGAGACTATTTATAAGGGAGGGTATATACATATTCACATACTTTCTTTCAAATCATAGTTCAACTGGGTCTCATACCCGAACATCTCAACAGGATTCCTCGAATCCGATTCAAATCCAAATAGGGACTCAGCCCAAATTCACATCTCAATAGGGTTGTAAACCCGAATTTTCATTTCATAAACCACAACTGAGACTCAAGCTCGATACAACAATTCAACTAGGCATCAAGCTCGATATCACAATCAACTGGGACTCAAGCTTGATGCCACAATTCAACTGGGCTTCAAACCCGATATCATAAGTCAATTGGGCCTCAAGCCCGATATCATAAACCAATTGGGTCTAAAGCCTGATATCACAAATCAACTAGGCTTTAAGCCCGATACCACAATTAACTGGGTTTCAAGACCAATACCATTAATTAACTGGGCTTTAAGCCCGATATCATAATTCAACTAGACTTCAAGTTCGATAGTTTCCAACTCAAATGGCTCTCATGCCTGATTCCACATTTCCAAATCCAAAACCATTCCATCAAACCATCATAGAAATACCAGCACGTATAAGCACAATCTAAAACCATAAATCTTGAAATATGTGCAAATACGTAAATCATAAATACCACAATCATAAGCACTCAAGGCATCTCAAATCATCGATATAAAACATATAAAACAGTTATACATGCATCACAATTTAGAAAGCAAGGTCCACTCACAAACCGTCCAAGATGCTTCTCGATACGCACGTCATATGCCTCCCCGGGCTAATCACAATCACCAGAACCCCTGAACCTGTCCAAACCATACTAGAGGGATACTAACTACTTTAATAACCTCTCATTAAAGCCACATAATTTTCTGGGATTTTTAACATATTTTACAATGGACCCTATGCCTTTGGACACCCAAAACTACCTAGAAACGGTGTCCGATCGACTCAAAACTTGTCCCAAAATGTTCGTCACACCGAAATGATGATTTCATATGTTGACCTCATCCCCAAACTCTACCCCATGTGCCTCCACGCACCGCCCAAAGGCCATACGCGTGAAGCCTATGCCCCGAGGACTGTACATCTTTAAGCTTGCGACAAGCCGGTCTGAACAAGTCCAACTATGTAGCCAGTCCAACTGAACCGGTGTGACCGATTCAGGGCCATATTTCCCTCTTTTTAAACCCGTTTTCTTCCATTTTCATTCATAAACCTTCGTCTAATTATCCCCCATCGATCTATATCCTCAAAAACGTGAAAATCGATCAAAGATTCTACCTTTAGATCGATGAACTTAAGCCCAGTTTTCCGGCCGTTTGTTTGGACTGCTCAGCCGTCCTCAACCACCGATTTCGATCTCCATGAACTCACATGATCACCAAAAACATAACTCAATCAATGAAAATGTCATATACTTAGTCAAATTTGAATTCCAATTTTCGAATTAAAACCATACCTTTGCGGGTTTTGGGCCACCGTTTATGGTGGCCCTCACCGTGGCCACCATTCTGCTCATCCCAGCTTCCTCTCTCACTTCCCCGTTCAGGTCACCAGAGCAGATGAAGGTTTGAGGAGATTGGGGTGGATCATGGTGTTTGGGTATGGGTTTCGGGTTGGTTGATCGAATGAAAAAGAAAGGGATGGATATGCATGTATGTAAGTGACAAATGTCACATGTCTCGTAAAACGTGCAATAGTTACCTCGAACTTCCGTGAACTATAACTTTCCCATCGAATGTTCGATTTCAACATGTTGTCTGTCTGCAAACTCGTATCGACACGATTTACGTAACAGTCCTCGGTCCTGGTGCATCAAACCTCCCAGGTAAAAAGTCAACTTTTTGCCCTCGTTTAGGGGCCAAATCTTAATTTCGCCCTGAATGTCAGATAATCCTCGACTAATCCCCGATTAGTCTCACTAATCCATCATTAATTCTTAATTAATCCCGATAATTTGGGACGGGTCGTTACATACAGAATAATTGAACTATTCTTACTCCCGTCTAACGACTAGAGTTAGACAAGGGATTTATCGATTTTAACTTAGTTTCATTTTTTATTTCAATTAGACCAAATTAATTCCATCTTGCGGGGTTACAGCCCACGTCCGACCCATTCCTCGACAAGTGACAGAACAACTAGTCTAATCTTGTTTTATATAACACATTAATCTAATCATAAGTTCTTCAATTACTATAATTCTTTTTTTAGGATAATTAGTAAATTCTTCAAAATATGTAGAATTCATAATAAATCAATACCATGAACATACCGCGTTCCTACAATTTTCCATATTTATGAACAATTAAAGAATATTCAAATTATAAACAAAATACAATAGATATTCAGAATTATGTCCAAACAATGTCCAATAATTCTATAAATTATATAATAAAACTCAGAAAATTAAAAGAAAATTATTTCGTGTTGAACATGTCCCTAGAAAAGCCTCAACGCGCCCTCACGCGCTGCCCAAAGAAGTTGTGTGTGGGAGTCATGCGCCATCTACAGTGACTGTGATGAAATCACTATTCATCATCATCTTAACCCCACTTCTCTGGTTTTCGGGTCGCTCGAACCTGTTCCAGAACACTCAATCTATGTTTGTTTTTCACGTTTTTATAGCCTAAATGTAACCATTCAAGTCCAGTAAACGATCTATGAGAAGCAAGATTCCTTACCTCGGTCTTCCAATTCGAGCTTCGACCATCGCGGCTATAGCTTCCAAGTACTGCCGAGGGCCTTTTTCACGTTCGAGTGCTACGTTTCTTATCTATATGGTGTTGTATGATCTCTAGAAAGCCATTGGGACTGCTCGTTCTTGAATTTATATCTTAGAGAGATAACCCCGAAGAAGCCCCTTACGGCCCATGGCTTTCTTCACGGTTCCAGCCTTTCTTTTCATCATTTCCCTTTATCTGCCCAGATTCACCCCTTTCTCTTTCACTCTCTGGTTACTCCTCAATCCTCACGGTGGAGAACATTTTGGGTAGTAGTTCTTGTTCGATCTGGGCTTGTTGGTGCCATAACCATGGCTTTCGGCCATGGTTCCCCTGTATGCCCATCAACACTACAATACATACATATATACTTTCGTAGGTCGGTGCAACAAAGGGAGGGAAATTTTCAAGAATTTTCTAGACTATTTTCCACATTTTTCACATGTCAAATACAAAATTACCAATTTACCCTTTTTGGCCAATTTTACCAAAATGCCCTTATACATTTTTTACCTATAATAAAATTTTACAATATTCGATTTTGGCGTGCCGTCTGTCTATGAATTCAAAATCTCAAGATCTACTTAGCGGTCTTCTCAGAAATCTCAAAAGATGTTTATAGCATAAAGTTAACTATTTGACTTTTTAGGGGCAAAATAATAATTTCTAATTTTTTTAAAGGTATGGGGCGTTACAATATAACTTTTTTTTGGGTTTGTGTAGATGGAATTAAACTTTTAAAGGGTAGAAAAAAAGATGAGAAATAGGTGATACTGGACCAGGTCAGAATCGCCTAGGTCAAGCCCAACGCGCAGGCCTACGCGTTGACCCGTTGAAGGTAAGGGATGATCTATGCAGGCGTGCGAAGCCCATGCACAGAGAGGTATAGTGGCACATGGGGCACGTTCCATACTATCTCGAGGTTCAATCAACATGACTTTCAATACTTTCAACGTTACAAACGTTTTGGCACAGATTTCAAGTCGATCGGACACTGTATCAAGGTAGTTTTGGGTGTCCGAAGCGTTATATTTAGAGTTTAAATTCATATTTTAATCTCAGGAATTAGGGATTTGAAACGTGAGGTTACATAGGACATTTGTAACCCATGATTATGGTTTTTGAGATGCAAAAATTGTACCAACGAGACTGTAAAGACACGCACGCACACCAAGAGACAAGAAAGTACGTGGTTCACCGAAATCGGCCTACGTCTGACATGACCCATCCCAATCCCCCCGAGATTAACGTGAGATGCGTCATGCTCCCGTCTGACACGAAGTTTCAGACAAGAGATAATACGTACCTCAGCCCATACGGGGCTCCCAGAGCGCGCCAGGATCGGTGGAGGAGTGCGATGTCTCTGTCTCTGCTACAGCCCGTATCTGTGATCAACCTGAAGGGCATTAAAAACAACAAAGGCTGTGAGTGAATGAAAATCAATAAGTTCATAAAAACACATTTCATAAAGACATTATGCCCTTCACTAAAAAGTATGCATGCCTCGAAACCAGTAAGCAAACCATTTACTAAAAGAAACCATTAGGGCCTCAGCCCAAAAACCGTAACTCAAAGTCAAGTGTGGGAACTCAGCCCCAATAGTAGAATACCAAAATCCATAAATTCAAAACCAAGTGGGTCACTACCCAAATCCATAAACACAAATCCAATAGTCTATATTTACCACATAACCACCTCCGGCATCCCAGATGCCTAGCGTCCCAGACGCTTGACGTCCCAGATGTCATATCTCACGGTAATAAGCAACACGTGCTACCCAGGTTCTCTCTAGGTCAATATCTCTGACATCCCAGATGTCTAACGTCCCAGACGTCTAATCATAGAAATCTTGCTCCTAACCCACTATACGGTCCAGTAGCTCCTTATAATGACCCCGCGCAGGCAATGCACCGTGACTTCCCCAGTGTCCCAGACACCTGGAGGAGACCATCACATATCCTCATATCAAGATGGTATATGGAAAACAGTTTAACAAAGTCATTTCAAAATATCTCAATGGGCCCTGCCCGAAATCTCCATCAAACATCACAATTCCATTTAGGGTCCCCGACCTGAAATCACGTTTATGAAACATAGGGTCCCAGACCCGAAATCACATTTATAAAACTCAACTAGGCCCCATGCCCAATTTTGTCAATCACTGGGCCCCCGACCTGATCATAAGACTCAAAAGGATCTCAGCCCGATTTTGTAAACCAATTGGGCCCCTGGCCCAATTACATAATTCAAATGGGTCTCGTGCCCGAATTCATCTTTCCAAAACCAAAACCATGCCATAGAATCATAACTAGACTCACAATCATATAGTCATATCATAAACTTGTAAACCTCGAAAAGTGTGTAAATACGGGTTTACCTCGAAATACGTGTAATCGTATAATCCATCTGTGCCACAATCATCATAATAGAAATCACTTATATAAAACATATAAAATAGTTATGAATGCATCAAAATTTAGAAAATGAAGTCCACTCACATACCGTCTTACGTTGCTGCCTCGATACGCGTGCCATAGGACTTCTCGGGCCCCGCCACTATCACCAGGACTTCCAAACCTATCCAAATCATACTAGAGGGCCACCAAACTCTTCATTAACCTCCTATTAAAACCCCGTAATTTTCCCGAATTTTTAACTATTTTTAAACTCAATTCAAAACCTTCGGACACCTCAAAACATATTGAAATGGTGTCCGATTGACACGAAACCAGTCCCAAAATGTTCGTTACATCGAATAGATTAAAAGTCATGTTGAAGTCATCCCCAAAATACCCTTCACGCGTCCCCACGTACTGTTTGAACCCCCTATACGTGAAACCCACGCGCGGGCACTGTTCGTCGTCCCTAACCTTTGTCCAGACCGGTTCAGACCGATTCAGTCGGGTTCGATCCAACCGAACTGATGATCCCAGTTCAATGTCATGTTTCGTTCAGTTTTCATCTAATTTCAATCATTTCAAGTCCTAAAGCTTTATATTGTTATTTCCTATCGATCTACACGGTCTAGACAAGAATTTTAAGTCGAGATCATACCTTCCGACCGATCATTTGAACCGGCCAAAAACCTCCGCCGTGTTCTCAGCCGTCTGGCCATCCCCAGCCTTAGTTTTTGTTCCAATAGTTTCCTTTGACCCTCCAAGACAATACCCAATCCATTAAAACAAGCAACAATCAATACAATGAGATTTGCCATTGTTGAACAGTAATAGAGTAAAATCGGGTTCTCACTCACCTCGCCATCATGAGTTCAGTAGTGGTCACCACCATGGTCAGTTCGACCTCAGGAACTCCCTACATTTCTCCAATGCGATCAACAACCAACCAAAGTCGATCTTTCATTTTCGAATTTTATAAGCTCCTCTGTTTTTCCTCCACCGTAGTCCTTGTCGTGCCCAGCTCACCGTCGTGTTGTCCTCGAACTCTCAGTCCCTCACCAGTCCCTCACACGAGCACATGGATGCAAAAATAATGGTGGTGTAGTGTGTCGTATGTTTTGTGTCTTCACGGTTTGAGGGATGTCGAGAGAGAAAGATGGAGTTTTATGATGAAGGATCAGATGGGAGGGAAAAGGAGGGTGGAGATTAATCTTGGAAATGGATGGACGGTTGGGATTGGTTGAGGAAAATAAAATCATATTTTAAATGAGTCAATGGGACAAGATACCTATTATAAGGAGATTGACCAATCAGATGGGTGACACTTATCACTCATCTAGTGGTCCTTCCAGAAGGTTCCCCAATCAGAGCCTGCCACATGTCCCTATTTCTCGATTTACGTGCAATAGTGCCGTTTTCCGTTTTAGATCCATAACTTCGCAGTCGAACCTCCGATTTCGGGGTGCCACCTGTCTATGGATTCATATCGACTCGATCTACGTAACGGTCCTCGGCCCTTGGCCATCGGACCTCCCGGGTTAAAAGTCAACATTTTGCCCATTTTTCAACCAAATGACCAAAGTATCCCTCGACTTCCGAACGTCATAACTTCTTCCTCGAATGTCGGAATCGGACGTGCCACCTGTCTATGAACTCGTGATGTCCCGAACTACGTCACAGTCATTGGACAACGTCCATTTGACCGCTCAAACTAAAAGTCAATATTTTGCCCACGCCTAGGGAAAAACGACCATTTTGCATATTTCATCCGATTTCACTTAACTAATCCCCGATTAGTCATTCTAACCCATAATTAATTAATATTTAATCCTGGTATTCAGGATGGGTCTTTACAACGTCCACGATGTTGCCTCACTCTCATTAATAATATGATGTTGTTTGTACAAGTATTGGAGGTTTAGAACCTTTAGAGAGAGAAAGTAGCATATGTAGAAAGAAGGGAGAGGGTGAGTGTAGAGAGAGAGAGAGGCCCCCTAAAATGGGGGAGGGGGCTCCCTATTTATAGAAGTTGTTTAGGGTTTAGGTTAGGGTAATAGTGATGGACTTTGAGGCATGGACCTTGTGTGATCTTTGAGTGTCTTCTAATGGACTTATCCCATGGTCCAGTGTAGCATTTTGACAAGCCCGTTGCTTGGTCAGATGTCACGTCAACAAGTCCTCCAGTTCTTGAATGAGGGGGACTGCCTCGGTTGAGGACTTTCAACTTTCAAGTAAAGTGCACTGACCGAGCAACTCCTCACTTTGCACTACTCCACTCAGTATATCATCAGTCCCCCAAGTCCTTGGTCGAGGTAGGATGCGAAAGAGAAGAGGCCTTTGTAATGTGTTGTATGTTTGAGTGGATTGACGTTGTAGTGATTGCGCTCTGGTAGTCCCCCGATGAGTATGACTCCAGGTATGAATCTGACTGTTTATGAGTGATTCTTTGTTGCATCTCTGCATCAATTGGTATGTGAGCTAAGTTTAGCGTTGAAAGCGGGCTCGATAGTTGAACAGCTCGGTACGCGTTAAGCTAATGTGGGTGCTCGGTTATATGTCGAGAAGTTAGGTATGTGTTGAGCCGATGTGGGTGCTCGGTAATGTGTCGAGCTTATGTGGGTGCTCGGTAATGTGTCGAGTAGCTCGGTATGTGTTGTGTCGAGCAGCTCGGTATGTGTTGAGCCGATTGTGGGTGTGAGGTAGTGTGTCGAGCGGCTCGGTAATGTGTCGAGCGTAAGTATGAGTTCATGTATACTGACATGCATGAGTGTTATGTACATCAGCATGCACAAGGGCGTGTATGTGTGACATGTATGTCAGTATGCACGAGGGCATGTATATGAGACATGTATGAGTGACATGTGTCAAGACCCGTCCCAATCCCCCCGAGATTAACGAGGGACGCTCCTGATCCTGTCTAACACGGAGTGTCAGAACAGGGAAAATTTGAACCTTTAGCCTCACCGGCTTCCAGAGTACGCCAGGATCTGGAGGAGGTATGTGATATCTGGGTCTCTGCTACAGTCTGCACCGTATTCAACCTGAAGGGCATTGAAAACAGAAAGACTGTGCATGGACGAAAAGTAATAGTTCAGAAAACACATTTTATAAAAGACCTTTATGCCATTCACTAAAAAGCATGCATGCATAGTAAAAAAAATTTATCAAACCACATATGTTTAAACAACCGTATTTAGGAACACAACCCCAAGTTCCGTAAATTCAAGTCACACAGGCTCCTGCCCAAAACCATTTACAGAAATCCATTTACATAACAAACATGTCAGGGCCCACCCCTAATCCCCCAGAATTAAGGGCTAAACCCCGCTCCCGTCTGACTTACTCATGACACAAGGGCCGAACGGACGTCCAACCTCCGTGTGACACGTAAGTCGGACAAGGGATTTCCGATCCGACCGTCCCAAAACCTTCCGAACTTCCCAGAGTGCGCAGAGTCTACTGTGGATCGTACGTGCGATGTCTCCGACTCTCTTGATCGACAGCCCGCGCCGCAAAAACCTAGAGGGTATCGAAAACACGAAAAGACTGTGAGTGGACAAAAATAAAGTATAATTTAGAAAACATTTCAATAAAATAAGTACATTTATACCCTCCACGCAAAACCAATGCATGCATATCAAGTCAAGTCATGAAATCACTCATATAAAAAACCATCATTGAAAAACCATTTGAAAACCCGTATCATCCAGGCCACAGTCTCAAATCACAATTCAATCTCAAATCCGGGAACTCAGTCCCAAAACTATTCAAATCCACCTCATCCGGGCCATTGCCCAAAACATCAGAAAACCAGTGAAAAACATCAATCATACAAGTTTACTGGATCTCAAGTGCGCCCGAGTCTTTAAACTCAAAACAAAATGCGCAATAACCAGGACTTCCTGGGATATCCGAGCCTTTAAACTCAAAACACAATCACAGGCCTCGGGGGGGTATCATATCCGAGTCTTTAAACTCAAAACATATACCGAGTCTTTAAACTCAAAACATCAATCCAAGGCCCTCCCCCCATCAATCAATCCGAGTCTTTAAACTCAAAACCAAATCCAGTGGGTTTTTCGCTTTTCTTTTCCGGGTCTTTAAACCCAAAACCATTTTTCATTCAATCAGTGAAAACCATAGAAAATGCTCATCCGAATTAGCAACAATGACTCCGTAAGCCGGCATTCGGAACCACTGTCCCGAACCCAAATCCAGACTTCCTTTCCAAATCTAAAAACCGAAATCTCAATCTCATGAACAGGGCTCCAGGCCCGAAATCACCTTTCCAAAATCCATTCCAAATCCTTGAAATCAAATCATAGTTCAATTCCCGAAATCAAATCATTTAAACCACAGTCAAATGACAAGATCGTTTGAAAACTCGTAAAACGTGAAATTCTGTAAAATACCTCGAAAAGCGTGCAAAATCGTAAATAATCAAGATCATAAATCAAATCATAGAATCAAGTATATAAAACATATAAAAACATATTTGCAAGCATCATAAGTTAGAAAGCAAAGTACACTCACAGACCATTCTGACGTCGCCTCGATACGCGCAAACTTACGCCGTTCCCGGCCATTCCGCTATCCTCGGCTTTCCTGAACCTGTTCAAATCCCATAACGAGGTCACTAACTACTTCAAAAAAGTCCTATTCAAGTCCCATAATTTTCCCGTATTTTTAACGATTTTTAAACGGGGCCTAAAACCTTCGGACAGCCCGAAACATATTGAGACGACCTCCGATTGACTTGAAACTAGTGCCAAAATGTTCGTTACATTGAATACTTTAAAAATCATGTTGGAACCTTCCTCAAATTCCATGTCACGTGCCCACACGCGCCTCTAGAAGTTCCTGTGCGTTAGTCCCACGCGCGTGAACAGTGTCACCCCCTTCCTCTCGCCGACCCGGTTCGAACCGGTTCAGTTAAGCCGGTCCAGCCGTGAACCGGCGTGAGCGGTTTTTTCCATTTCTCGTTCCTTTTTAAACCGTTTTCCCTCCTAATTACGCTCATACCTTCGTCCTTTCAATTCTAATCATTTACTTAATTAAACTGTGAACAATGGAGCTAAAAATTCCCTTCCCACGGCGACTGTTGAACCGGCCATTTTCGAATTCCTGTTCTGGTCTCCATAGCCTGTCTCAGGCTTCCCTCCCAGCCCGAACGACTCTTAACAACCTCTAAACCAGTTTCCAATGAAGCAAAACAACTAATAACCCTCAAAACAAAAGCCACCATTTTTGGACTTCAACCTCAAGCTTCACGAAAACTCACATTTCCAAGTTATCGTGCACTGCCGTGGTGACCGCCGCACGCATTTCCTCACCCTCTTCATCATTCCTTCACACAACATGGACCAGGGATGAAGATTGAAGGAGTTGGCTGGATTCATTCATGGCTTCCTCTATTTTGTCTCACGGTTCAAATCACCTGTCCACGACGGTTCTTATGGCCACCACCACAATCACCTTATCATCCTCATTCACTCCCCCTCACAACTCACAGACCAAAAATTGAAGATTTAGGGGTTTACAGGGATAGTTCCTCAGGATTACTCTGCTCTCTGTTTTGTTTTTCTTAAACGTGCAACAATGTCCCATTTTAAACCATATGATCGATTATGTGGCGGTGGGAAGGTTTCCCCCACCTTCCAGAGAAGCACAGATGTCCTAAAACCAGTGGGCATCAACTCCAGGGCAGCCACTTGTCCCTTTTTCACTGGCACAAATCCCACTGCCGTGAAAAGACCAAATTACACCTTCCTTCATAATTACCGATTTACCCTTCACTTATGCAAACCAAAACCCAAACCATCCGAAGTCCGATGATGGCGTGCCGCTTGTCGTTGTACTCAGGACGTCGAGATCTATATAACGATCCTCGGTTTGCGTGAAGGAAACTTGTGGTGCAAAAAGTCAACATATTCCATTTTTTTTAACCAAATTAAGAAAGTGCCCTCAAACTTCCGAACATCATAACTTCCTCCTTGGATGTCGGAATCGGGCGTGCCACCTGTCTACGGACTCGTGACGTCCCAAACTACGTCACAGTCATCGGTCAATGTCCAATTAACCGCCTGAACTAAAATCAACTTTTTCCCCAAACTAGGGGCAAAATCGTCATTCTGCGCTAACGGTCCAAAAGTAACCACCGAAACACCGATTAACTCAGTTAATCCGTTGCTAATAACTTCGCTAATCCCGACTCCCGGGACGGGTCAATATAATATACCCTTCTTAAAGAATTTTGTCCTCGAAATTCCACATCTCGTACGTGGGTCTCCTACCCGGTGGTCAACTCTTGCCAACAACAACTGCTCTGACCACCCTGTCGGGATAAATCAACAAAGTCCTAAAGGCACTCCTAGATTGTGGGTTCTATTCAATAACCTCATATCGATCAGTTATAGTCACTCATTTCTTATTTCCTTCCGTCATCCTTCAACGGAACTCACCATGGTCCCTGACCACGAGGTTCCCAACTCAACTCCACTAGCCATATGGATCCTCATCTTCTACGGATCACAACCACGCCTCCACTGCGCTACTCTGATCAACCAATGGCATCCTGACCGTTCGTCCTGATACATGACCTACCCATGGTCATCCTTACCTCGCTCTGAGTTCGAGCCCTCGTCCAAAGTCATCCACCAGGCACCCACTACCTTGGTTGCACTTAACAGCACCGTCTCCAATCCGGCCGTAAGTCGGCCCAAACCACAAGGACTACGATACCACAAACCCCAACTCAAGGTTTCCCTCAAGTACTCCTCACTACAATCCAGTAATCCCACGGGGTTCCTCAAATCATTAACGTCGTCTGGGTTATCCAAACCCTCAACTGCCATTGGTTCACTACAGCCTTACCACTAGGGTCGTCACACCCGACTAAGACTCTCACTCGGGGGAACAACCCCTCAAATCTCAAAGTAGTTCCTAAACCCTGCCATCAAGGCATCCGACTACTCGTAGCCGCACAATTCCAAACTCAACCCAACTGACCAAAAGTCATCAATCCATCCGATCAATATCCAAACGCCATCCGGCCCATCCGGCCACCATCAATTGGCCTCCTCGGCCTACGTATCTTACTAACTCAACTAGCTACTCTCAGGCCCCTCAGGCCGACCAACCTACTCATCCGTAGCTCACCGGCTACCTTCCAGGTTACTTCTACTAGCGTATCTCTAACCCTATGGTCCATCCGGCAAGTAACACCAACACCAGCGCCAACGCACTAACCATTCCAGCCCTAAGCCGACATACGTCTTACCTCGCACCGCTTATCGAGCGACTAGCACCCTCAACCACAGTAGCATCACACCACCCAAGTCGATTAACCAACGATTCTGGGAACCAAACCTCGCGCAGAACATCCGAAACCTCGCTCTGATACCAATTTTCAGGGCCCACCCCTAATCCCCCAGGATTAAGGGCTAAACCCCGCTCCCGTCTGACTTACGCATGACACAAGGGCCGAATGGACGTCCAACCTCCGTGTGACACGTAAGTCGGACAAAGGATTTCCGATCCGACCGTCCCAAAACCTTCCGAACTTCCCAGAGCATGAAGAGCCTACGGTGGATCGTACGTGCGATGTCTCCGACTCTCTCGATCGATAACCCGCGCCGCAACAACTTGGAGGGTATCGAAAACACGAAAAGACTGTGAGTGAACAAAAATAAAGCATAATTTAGAAAACAGTTCAATAAAACAAGTACATTTATACCCTCCACGCAAAACCAATGCATGCATATCAAGTCAAGTAGTGAAATCACTCATATCAAAAACCATCATTGAAAAACCATTTGAAAACCCGTATCATCCAGGCCTCAGTCTCAAATCACAATTCAATCTCAAATCCAGGAACTAAGTCCCAAAACTCGTCAAATCCACTTCATCCGGGACATTGCCCAAAACATCAGAAAACCAGTGAAAAACATCAATCATACAAGTTTACTGGATCTCAAGTGCACCCGAGTCTTTAAACTCAAAACACAATGTGCAATAACCAGGCCTTCCCGGGATATCCGAATCTTTAAACTCAAAACACAATCACAGGCCTCGGGGGGTATCATATCCGAGTCTTTAAACTCAAAACATATACCGAGTCTTTAAACTCAAAACATCAATCCAAGGCCCTCCCCCCATCAATCAATCCGAGTCTTTTAACTCAAAACCAAATCCAGTGGGTTTTTCTGTTTTCTTTTCTGGGTCTTTAAACCCAAAACCATTTTTCATTCAATCAGTGAAAACCATAGAAAATCCTCATCCGAATTCGCAACAATGACTCCGTAAGCCGGCATCCGGAACCACTATCCTGAACCCAAATCCAGACTTCCTTTCAAAATCTCAAAATCGAAATCTCAATCTCATGAACAGGGCTCCAGGCTCGAAATCACCTTTCCAAAATCCATTTCAAATCCTTGAAATCAAATCATAGTTCAATTCCCGAAATCAAATCATTTAAACCACAGTCAAATCACAAGATCGTTCGAAAACTCGCAAAACGTGAAATTCCGTAAAATACCTCGAAAAGCGTGCAAAATTGTAAATCATCAAGATCCCAAATCAAATCATAGAATCAAGTATAGAAAACATATAAAAACATATATACATGCATCATAAGTTAAAAAGCAAAGTCCACTCACAAACCATTCCGACGTCGCCTCGATAAGCGCACACTTACGCCGTTCCCGGCCATTCCGCTATCCTCGGCTTTCCCGAACCTGTCCAAATCCCATAACGAGGTCACTAACTACTTCACAAAAGTCTTATTCAAGTCCCATAATTTTCCCGTATTTTTAACGATTTTTAAACGAGCCCTAAAACCTTCGAACAACCCGAAACATATCGAGACGATGTCCGATTGGCTCGAAACCAGTGCCAAAATGTTCGTTACATTGAATACTTTAAAAATCATGTTGGAACCTTCCTCAAATTCCGTGTCACGCGCCCACACGCGCCTCTAGAAGTTCCTGCGCGTGAGTCCCACGCGCGTGAACAGTGTCACAGTGTCACCCCCTTCCTCTCGCCGACTCGGTTTGAACCGGTTCAGTTAAGCCGGTCCAGCCGTGAACCGGCGTGAGCGGTTTTGTCCATTTCTCGTTCCTTTTTAATCCATTTTCCCTCCTAATTACGCTCATACCTCCGTTCTTTCAATTCTAATCATTTAGTTAATTAAACCGTGAACAATGGAGCTAGAAATTACCTTCCCACGACGACTGTCAAACCAGCCATTTTTGAATTCTTGTTCTGGTCTCCACAGCCTGTCTCAGGCTTCCCTCCCAGCCCGAACGACTCCTAACAACCTCCAAACCAGTTTCCAATGAAGCAAAACAACTAATAACCCTCGAAACAAAAGCCACCATTTTTGGACTTCAACCTCAATCTTCACGAAAACTCACCTTTCCAAGTTATCGTGCACTTCCGTGGTGACCGCCGCACGCATTTCCTCACCCTCTTCATCATTCCTTCACACAAAATGGACCAGGGATGAAGATTGAAGGAGTTGGCTGGATTCATTCATGGATTCCTCTGTTTTGTCTCACGGTTCAAATCACCTGTCCACGACGGTTCTTATGGCCACCACCACAATCACCTTATCATCCTCACTCACTCCCCCTCACAACTCACAGACCAAAAATTGAAGATTTAGGGGTTTACAGGGATAGTTCCTCAGGATTACTCCGCTCTTTGTTTTGTTTTTCTTAACCGTGCAACAATGTCCCATTTTAAACCATATGATCGATTATGTGGCGGAAAGAAGGTTTCCCCCACCTTCTAGAGAAGGACAGATGTCCTACAACTGGTGGGCATCAACTCCAGGGTAGCCACTTGTTCCTTTGTCACTGGCACAAATCCCACTGTAGTAAAAAGACCAAATTACCCCTTCCTTCACAATTACCGATTTACCCTTCACTTATGCAGACCAAAACCCAAATCATCCGAAGTCCGATGACGGCATGCCGCCTGTCGTTGTACTCAGGACGTCGAGATCTATCTAACGATCCTTGGTTTGCATGAAGGAAACTTGTGGTGCAAAAAGTCAACTTATTCCTTTTTTTAACCATATTACGAAAGTGCCCTCAATCTTCCGAACATCATAACTTCCTCCTCGGATGTCAGAAACGGGCGTGCCACCTATCTACGGACTCGTGACGTCCCAAACTACGTCATAGTCATCGGTGAATGTCCAATTAACCGCTCGAACTAAAAGTCAAATTTTTACCCAAACTAGGGGCAAAATCGTCATTCCGCGCTAACGGTCCAAAAGTAACCACCAAAACATCGATTAACTCAGTTAATCTGTTGCTAATAACTTCGCTAATCCCGACTCCCTGGACGGGTCATTACAAAACATATGTGGGATCTCAGCCCAAATCCATTTATCATCATAAAATACAATTTCGAAAAACCAAAAAATAATGTTCATCATATATATATATATCATATAACCGATCCTGTCACGGTATCTAGAGCTACTCGCGTGCTACCCGGGGTCTCAAATCCCAAGTCTCCCCAGGGTCCACCTAGGTCAATGTTCGTAGATCAATGACCCTCCCTGGGGGTTATAATCCATAGCCTTCCTGAGAGTAAGGAACCCAACGGGGGCGACTCCTCTCAGTCAGTACTCCGTGACTACACCGAGGTCCACCCAGGCCAACGACCCTCCCTGGAGGAGACAATCCATATATAAAGGATGGTATACGAAAAACCATTTGAAAACATTCTCAAAACCTTTCAATGGTTCATGCCCAGTCCCTATAAACCGTTATGAACCATAAAAACCTTTCAAGGGTTCATGCCGGTCCCTATAAACCGTCATGAACCATAAATCCATTTATGGGTCCCCGACCTGAAATCACAAACGTAAACCATAACTGTGCCCTAAGCCCGAATTCACAAAACAACTGGGCCTCGTGTCCGATTCCGTAAACCAAATGGGCCTCGTGCCCGATTTCGTAAACCAAATGGGCCTCTTGCCCGATACGTAAGTCAACTGGGCCTCGAGCTCGTTACACAAACCAATTGGGCCTCGAGCCCAATACGTAAACCAATTGGGCCTCCAGCCTGATGCCTTGTTAAATCAAATGGACTCCAGGTCCGAGAGTTCGTAAATCAAATGGGTCTTGTGCCCGATCCATATTTCCAAATCCGAAATAGATTCAAGAACCAATTGAGCCTCTGGCCCAAGAACATAACTAAATGGACTTCGAGTCCAAGAGTTTCCAAAACAAATGCGTCTCAAACCCCGATTTTACCTTTTCAAATCCAAAACCATTTTGGAAAATCAGTGCAAAATCATAAACCTCGATTTACGTGCAAGCACGTAAATAAGCTCTCCACCTAACTTGATCTTCAAGATCATGATCCAAATCCACCACAATGCCCAAGTACACGTCATCACAATCCCGATTCACCTAGGATCCACAAAAGCTCACTCAGCTATCAACCCACCTAAAATTTGGTCGTAGGGTCTTACACCCTCTTTGACTTCTTCGTCAGTCACATCACTCCTCAACCAATTCCCACATCTAAATAGATCAGTCAACGACGAGACACGCCGAGACTGTGGGTTCTCACCAATTATCTCGTATCGATCCTTGGCATTCCAGCTAGGAAAATCAAGGATGATCCAAGACGACGACATCAAAATTTATCCTACGTGAATGCAACCAAAACTTGCAGTACTCATCACGCCATGTAACCTAACATCTTTTGCCACCAAGCAGAAAATGAGAAATCTCATTCACCTAACTTCAAAGTACCCAACTCTTCCGGATGACCCAAAACAAATCGTGGGTCCACCAACCAATACACGATCCATGCACTGGTGACAACAACCATCATCTGACATGGCAGAACATGAGAAGTCACCCCAAATGACTTCGAAATACCCGCTACCAAGGTGAGATCAAGCACTCCCCTCGTCACCTCGATCACAACCTCTCTCGATTCTGAAGTTCCAACCATGTCGAAACCAATACACTCGGACATCAACCACGTATCTGTAACCAGTCTAATTCACTACCAAGTTCGCCTATCGGCTTACACCATTTATGTACATCCAAAAGGATGTGGACCATCACTACTCGATCCTCACGTCTCAACTATTGCTGGATCCCGTCCAGTCCAACTCTATTCGTGATCCACTGCCGGATCACAGATACCAAACATGTGCCCATCTCGACGGAGTCACATTCCGTCTCATGACTCATCGTCATCACAATCATCGGCACCAGCACCAGCACTAGTACCAGTACCAACACTAGCACCAGCACACCATGTGCAAATCAGACAACCCTGGAACTTTGCTCATACCGAGCAATGACCCCGTACCTCTGCTCAGATTGGAGGAACTCTACCTCCCTCGTACCCAACAATCTAGGTACAGTCACCCTGATAACTCACACGAGAAAAGGAAACGTTCCCTAAACGTCCCCCGATTCACAACAACCACAACTGTAACGACTCTCGATAGTAGTGCCTGCCACAACTTGTGTAGACCCACACACCATACATCGCTATCGAGACTCCGCATCCAACTGAAACATTCGCCCGTACTAACTACTCTGTATCCCCATTCCAGAATTACATCGACAAGTACCAACCATGGTAACCTGTCCAACCAATCTCTAACCAATCGTAACTCGACTCAACCAATGTCGTCTACCAGGTCGTCCATGACCTTAGTTGCACCAACAATCCATCACAACTAAGTAGCATGAACAACCAACTAGGTCTAATCGATTAATATAACCTCGAGTGCAGAGTGCAGTCCCATCACTAAAGCTTACATGAATAGACCGACCAACGGTCTTGACTCCGAAAAGTCGTCAACGTCAAACCACTCGCCAACTCACCTTTCTAAACCATACGTCCTACCTTAGGGCTCCACGATCACTACCTAGGGTTCCTCTGAACCCAACTGCAGAAGGCAGTATAATGAACAATCTGACTGACCCCGCGGTCCCGACATCGTATAGACGCCAATCCAATCCTACCGTTAGTTCAACTAGGTTTCTTTGAACCCTGCTGCTCCCAGCAGCATAGCCACCTAACTCAATAAAATCTGACCATTTAATGGTCACAACTCCTAACAATTCGTCATAACCGATCCTACAACATCGTGAAAGACAATCCCAACTTAACCGTCTCACGATCAAAACTCTAAAGTACCGTTACGTTTATCCTTCAGTAGGGTCCCAAACTGTCAACCATGACAGAACTATGGCACCACTGTCATCGAGTCCCGAACCAAGACGATCTACGAGTCAATCCTACTAACTATCATATTGGCATCCTAACCATCAGGTTGATAACAAACTACAACCCGTTGACACATCACATCCTCGACCTGCGCGACACTCCAAGAGCTACAAGGTTTCTTAAATAGAGACATCCTCGCTCTGATACCACTTGTCAGGAACCGTTCCAATCCCCTGGGGATTAACGAGGGACGTTCTTGATCCCGTCTGACACGGAGTGTCCGACCAGGGAAAATTTGAACCTTTAGCCTAACCGGCTTCCAGAGTACGCTAGGATCCAGAGGAGGTATGTGATGTCTCAGTCTCTACTATAGTCTGCACCGTATTCAATCTGAAGGGCATTGAAAACAGAAAGACTGTGAGTGGACGAAAAGTAATAGTTCAGAAAACACATTTTATAAAAGACATTCATGCCATTCACTAAAAATCATGCATGCATAGTAAAAACTAATTATCAAACCACATATGTTTAAACAACCGTATTTAGGGACTCAGCCCCAAGTTCCGTAAATTCAAGTCACACGGGCCCCTGCCCAAAACCATTTATAAAAATCCATTTACATAACAAATATATGTGGGATCTCAGCCCAAATCCATTTATCATCATAAAACACAATTTCGTAGAACCAAAAAATCATGTTCATCATATATATATATATATATATCATATAACCAATCCTGTCACGGTATCTAGAGCTACGCGCGTGCTACCTGGGGTCTCAAATCCCAAGTCTCCCTAGGGTCCACCTAGGTCAATGTTCGTAGATCAATGACCCTCCCTGGGGGTTATAATCCATAGCCTTCTTGAGAGTAAGGAACGCAACGGGGGCGACTCCTTTCAGTCAGTGCTCCGTGACTACTTCGGGGTCCACCCAGGCCAACGACCCTCCCCGGAGGAGACAATCCATATATAAAGGATGGTATAAGAAAAACCATTTAAAAACATTCTCAAAATCTTTCAAGCGTTCATGCCTGGTCCCCATAAACCGTCATGAACCATAAAAACCTTTCAAGAGTTCATGCCGGTCCCCATAAACCGTCATGAACCATAAATCCATTTATGGGTCCCCAACTTGAAATCACAAACGTAAACCATAACTGGGCCCTAAGCCCGAATTAACAAACCAACTGGGCCTCGTGCCTGATTCCGTAAACCAAATGGGCCTCGTGCCGAATTTCGTAAACCAAATGGGCCTCATGCCTGATACGTAAGTCAACTGGGCCTCGAGCTCGATACACAAACCAATTGGACCTCGAGTGACATGACCCACCCTCAATCCCACGGGATTAAGGGCTAAGTCATGCTCCCGTATAACTTATGCGCGACACTAAAGCTAAACCGACATCCAACCTCCATGTGATACATAAGTTAGACTAGGGATTTCCAACCAACCGATCAAAACTTTCGGACTTCCCAGAGCGCGCAGACTCTACTGTGGATCACGTGTGTGATGTCTCCGTCTCTTTCTCGATCAACATCCCGCACCGCAACAAACTTGAGGGTATCAAAAACATGAAAAGACTGTGAGTGGATAAAAATAAATAGTAATTTCCGAAAAATAGTTATCAGAAAGACATTTATACCCTCCATTTAAAAACCAATGCATGCATATAAAGCTCAGTCCATAAAACCATTCCATATCCGAGATAAGAAAACCATTATTGAGAACCAGAATCAGTTCCTGTCCTCCAATCCACAATTCAAATCTAGGACCTCAACCCAAAATCATAAATCTTTATCAAGTACGGGAACTCAGTCCAAAACTCATCAAAACCAAATCATCCGGGCCATTGCCCAAAACATCGGAAAACCAGTGAAAAACCAGTGAAAACATCAATCAATTTTGTTGCTGGATCTCAAGTGTGCCCGAGTCTTTAAACTGAAAACCATGCGCATAATCAGGCCATCTCGGGATATCAACGAGTCTTTAAACTCAAAACACAATCAACAGGCTTCGGGGGATATCATAACCGAGTCTTTAAACTCAAAACATATATTGAGTCTTTAAACTCAAAACATATCATTCGAGGGCCCTCTCCCGTCAATCAACCGAGTCTTTAAACTCAAAACCAGATCCAGCGGTTTTTCTTTTCTTTTTCCGGGTCTTTAAAGCCAAAATCATTTTTCAATCAAGTAAAAACCATAGAAAATCCATATCCGAATTCGCAACAATGATTCCGTAAGCTAGCATCTGAAACCATCATCCCGAACCCAAATCCAGAGTTTCTCTTTCAAGTTCCAAAACCAAATCCGAAACATCATTTCCGAAATCTTGTTCCAAAACCGAAATTTCGTTATCGAAATCACATGAACAGGGCTCCAAGCCAGAAATCACTTTCCGATATCCATTTCAAATCATTGAAATCAAATCATACTTTAAATCCCAAAATCAAATCATCAAAACCACGATCAAATCACAAGAGAAATCAAAAACTCGTAAAACGTGCAAATACGTACTTATCGCGAAATTTGTACAAAACCGTAAATCATCATGATCACAATCATCAACATAGAAATCAAATATAGAAAACATATAAAAACATCTATGCATGCATCATAAGTTCGAAAGCCAAGTCCACTCACAGACCATTAGCGTCGTCGCCTCATATGCGCGCACATATGCCCGTTCCTGGCTAATCCACTATCACCGGCTTTCCCGAACCAGTCCAAATTCCATAATAAGGTCACTAACGACTTCATAAAGCTTGTACTAAAGCCCCGTAATTTTCCCGAATTTTTAACTATTTTTAACCGAGCCTTAAAACTTTCGGACATCCCGAAACATATCGAGACGATATCCGATCGACTCGAAACCAGTGCCAAAATGTTCGTTACTTCGTTACGATAAAAATTTGTGTTGACAACTTCCCCATGAACAGTGTCGCACACCCTCATGAGTCGCCCAAAGGGGCTGCACGTGGGCCTCACACGCCTGCACTGTTCATCGTCTTCAAGCTTCAGTCGACTGGTTCAGACCGGTTCAACTGAACCGGCGTTCACGGATTTTCGTCCATTTTTAGTCCAATTTCAATCCTATTCCTTCCATTAGATTCGTCCCTTGTTTTCCTGTTAATCTATCTGATTAAAACCTTAATCTGAGCACGGTAAACTACCTTCCACATCGAAGAAGGAAGAACTAGAATTCGTCCTTCTCTGTTTCCGGCCACCACGATGTCCTCCGGCCACGGGTTCATGTGACAGGGACCCGCCCCGATCCCCCGGGGACCACAAGGGGACGTGCCCTGCTCCCGTCTGACACCCGAACCGAAAATTCCAATTTTAGCCTTAAAAACTTAAATGCACAAATGTCCGAATTATAAAGTCATACATAGTCCAAATTTAACAGATGTCAGACAAGGGATACAATTCAAAATACAAAATCCGAGCACGACACTAGAAAGAAAAATCCTGCGGGTGATCCGACCCGACAGGGGTTCAGGTGCGCAGTGCAAAATCTATGCCTCAGCCTCGGGGTCCTCACCAACCTCAGCAGCACGACCTGGAGGGGTTACCAAAACATGAAAGGTGAGTGGACCGAAACTCAGTTTAACAAAAACAGTGTAATAAGTAAAATATAATTTACCCCTCCGTTTTTCCAAACATGCATGCATCAGTATTTAAAAACCATAAATACATGTAATATACCACAAGCATCATATTAAGCCAGAAATGTAATATAAACCCAGCTACTGCACCATACACATCCGATGTTGACATCCCAGATGTCCGACGTCCCTGACGTCCAATAATGGTCACAGTCCCAAGGCTACGCGTGCCACCCGGGGTCTCAAATCCCGATTACAAACTCCGAACCCAGTTCGGTTATGGCATCCCAGATGCCTAGCGTCCCAGACGCTCGACGTCCCAGACGTCCAATCATAGCAATCCTGCTCCTGAGTCATCCTACGGTCCGGCACCTCCGTAGCATGACTCCTCGCAGGCAATGCACAGTGACCGCTCCGGGGTACCACATCCGGAGGAGACAGTATTATACGGTGGATTATACAGTGCAGTACCCAAGATAGTCATCATATCCACAAGCATACGTAAATATATATATATATATATATATATGTAATATAAAACAGTATTCAATTTCCGTAAAACGGGTCTCAGCCCAACACAGTAAAACGTGTCACAACCGTAAATCGAGATAATCAAAATCCATTATTGATTCACGCACACATATAGATATACGGAAGTGAAAACGGTTATGCATGCAAGTGTTAATAAAAATGGGCCCACTCACAGTACGCTCCCGCTGCGAATAACGCGCGTACGAACTTGTCTCCGGAATTAACGTAAGTTTCCTGCCATTTCCAATCACACACAAGTGTCATTATAGGTCCTTAAAATACCCTCAAAAAGTCCAAAACAGAAACCGGTTCGGGAAAGCGGGCCAACACGTTTCCCGAGACATCCGGCCCAAAACTGACCTTCCTCACTATCTCGGATCAACATGGTTATTTCACAGAAAATGTTCAAAATGATGAAAGGATTAAAAGTCATGTTGACCGTGAACCGTGATAGTGCTCAACGCGCCCTCACGCGCCGCCCAAAGTGGCTGCGCGTGAAAGTCACGCGTTGCTACAGTGACACTGCTACAGTGCCGTCGTCTTTGCCCGATTTACTGTAATTCGGGTCTTCAACCCGCGGTGTGACCCGGTTAATTAACCTCTCATTTCTACTTAATTTCATTCATTCTTGATTCTAACTTGTTCTAACATCTTTTAATTACAGTTCCTAGTCCTCTAATCATCTCGACACGCCCTAAATCGTCCTTACCAAACCCGTAAAGCCTCACGGGTCAAACCTCAGAACTCCTCCAAACTATCACCATTGTCCAATTAAATCATACAGAGGCATAATAGGACCTAGACTAACAAAATAGAACCATCAATTGAACGAAATATCACCTGGAAGTAGCCGTCCAAACGCTGCGATTTCCTCTGCACACGGCGGTCACCGTCCCAGCTCCTCCGTGGCAGGTTGCCATCGATTTCGATATGGACAGGTTCCAAATGCTCCCAGAAAGCTCACTCAGTGATTGGTTTCGTCCAAACGGCCGTGGAAATTGAACTTGGATTTTCCCTCCAAACCGGTTTTTCTCAGAACTGGAACTTGGGTTCTTGGGCACACCACGATCAACCCCCTTCAATGACTGCTCGCACGAGTTTCTGTCACTCCCAGAAGGCTTCCACAGTGTATAGATTGGTCTCAAAACCCGTAGGAATTGAATTCGGAAATTTCCCCCCAAAGACCCGAAACTGTTTTTCACGGTTTTCCTTCAGTCTCACACAGGGAGGCCTCAAACAGACGCCAAATGAACCCGTCTCTCACTCCCCTTGCGCGGTTAATCGATCAAGGAGTCCAACACCCGTGGGAGACATCCTCAGGTCGCACAGAACCTGCTTCCCGCACACAGAGCCCATAACCAAATTTTTAAAGCTTCCCCGTGCTCTGAACGGCCACAAACCACACTCCCAACGTCTCAAATTACATAAACAATGCCCATAATCAGTCCACTCAGTGTTTAAACAATTGCACGCCCACAAACACCACGGCATGGCCGTGTGCCCTGTTTTCACGGTTGATGCTACAGTAACCGTGCAAAAAGACCAAAATGCCCCCAGGGCAGAAATTACCAAAATGCCCTCCAACTTCGGTGACCCGTAACTCGGTCATCCGATGTCCATTTCACGCGTGCCGCCTGTCGTTACACTCAGGGCATCGAGATGAATCCAACAGTCTTCGGGTCGTGTGAAAATTCTCGGTACATCAAAAAGTCAACTTTTTCCCCTATCTCGTCCAAATTACGGTAATGCCCCTGAACTTCCGATAGTCATAACTTTTTCCCTAATCGTCCGAATTGGACGTGCCACCTGTCAATGGACTCGTGACGTCCCGAACTATGTCACGGCCATCGGTCAAGGTCCGGTTGACCCACCAATCAAAAAGTCAACAATTTGACCTAACCATTCACAAGGGTAAAAATGTCATTTCATTCCATAATTTACAATATTACAAATCTACGAATTTCCGGGGTGTTACATCATGTTTCAAGCTTCGTAGCAACCTTTAGAGACTGAAATGGACATCACAGACATTCATTGTCTCAAAAAAAACTCATATTTTCCATTTTGAATAAAATAGAGAAACAGGGCCTTCGAGGCTGCTTACCTGCCTTCAGTCCTCCGCCGTGGCCTCCACCGTCGTCCTCTCGACGTCCTGATCTCCCTCTAGCCTATTGCTTAGTACCAATAATCGATTCCCAAAAGTTTGAAGGTTTGCTGTTTGATAGTCACAGTTCCTCCACGGTCTCTGTTTTCTTACTTCCACACCATCACTCGACTCACTCTAGCTCAGACCACACACACGACTCACCTGTTTTTCACCTTACTCACAATCACACTCTCACTCCTGGACACAGAGCACGGATACAAGCAGCCTTCCCCTGTTTTTAATCGATCACCGACGCACTTGATCGATTAAATGAGAAAACAAGGTGGAACCAACTAGAAGTAGCCCACATGTCCTTACCTCCCAACATCTGGTGCAAAATATCCATTACAGTAAGGAAAGATGTCCTCATCCTGTTGGGCACAGATCCCTAGATAGTAAAAGACCATTTTACCCCTCCCATCCAAAATTACCATTTTGCTCCTAGGGTTTGTTGACCAAAATCCAAACCGTCCGACGTCCGATGACAGCATGCCGTCTGTCATTGCACTCAGGACATCGAGACCTACCTAACGGTCCTCGAAATACATGAAATTAACTTTTCGTTTAAAAAGTCAGCCATTTTACCTTCCTTAACCAAATTACCAAAATACCCTCTTGACCAAATTACCAAAATACCCTCAAACTTTCGAACGTCGTAACTTTTTCCTCGAATGTCGGAATCGGACGTGCTACCTGTCTATGAACTCGTGACGTCCCAAACTACGTCACGGTCATCGATCAAAGTCCATTTGACCGTCCGAACGAAAAGTCAACATTTTTTCCCATTCCAAAGGCAAAATCGTCATTTTGCACCGTTCGTCCGAAAGCATCCAACTAATCACCGATTAACTTCACTAATCCATCATTACCAACTAATCTAATCCCAGTTTCCAGGACAGGTCGTTACATCGAGCCCGATACGGAAACCAACTGGGCCTCTAGCCCGATGCCTTGTTAAATCAAATGGACTTCAGGTTCGAGAGTTCTTAAATCAAATGGGTTTCGTGCCCGGTCCATGTTTCAAAATTCGAAATCGATTCAAGAACCAATTGGGCCTTTGACCCGAGAACGTAACCAAATGGACTTCGAGTCCAAGGGTTTCCAAAACAAATGGGTCTCGAACCTGAGTTTACCTTTTCAAATCCAAAACCATTTCATGAAATTATTTCCAAAACTATAAGCATGAAAAATCAGTGCAAAACCGTAAACCTCGAGTACCACCTCGAAATGCGTGAAATAATGTAATTCACAAATATCCAAATAAACATCATAGAATCATATTCATAAAACATATAAAACATTTATGCATACATCACAGTTTAGAAATCAAGGTCCACTCACAGACCGTCCTATGCTGCCGCCTCGATTTGCTTGTTGTAAGCCTCACCGGGCTAATCACCGTCACCGGAACTTCCAAACTTATCCAAATCAATCTATAGGGTTACTAACTACCTTATTAACCTATCATTGAAACCCCGTAATTTTTCTGAATTTTTAACTATTTTTAATTTTGATCCTAAACTTTTGGATGTTCCGAACAATATCGAGACTGTGTCCAATCGACACGAAACCAGTCCCAAAATGTTCGTTATATTGAATAGATTAAAAGTCATGTTGAACACTTCCCCAAACTACCCTCCACGCGCCTTCACGTGCTGCACAAAGGGGCTGCACGTGAAGCCCACGTGTCAATACTATTCATCGTCTTCTTCCTCCCGCGAACCCGGTTCGCCTGGTTCGAACTGAATTGGACCGATCTGAACCAACATGGCCTATTCATTGTCCAATCTCACCTATTTTTGTTCCATTTTTGTTCATTTTGATTCCTAAAGATTCCTAACATCAAACCTAATCGATCTAACCATTAAAAACATAAAAAACGGTTAAGAATCTCACCTTCCCGATTTGATCTTCACGGCCCAAAAACCAGTCGCCGTCCTGGGCGTCTGCACCGTCCTCGACCGTCATTTCCAATCCAAACCTTCCCCTTAGGCCACCAGAAAGCCATTTCCATTAAAGAGAATCGACTAAAACCCCTTAAACTCAGTTTCCAAAATTCAAACATTTACCTCACGGTTTCGAGTTCCCTCCACCGTAGCCGCCATCGGGGCCAGTCAACCAAACCCACTGGTCCTTCACTCTCTCTCAGTCCTCATAGTTGCTCACACCATATCGATGATGGTGGTGGGGTGGTGATATGTGTGTTCGGTTTTGAAAGAAAAGAAAAAGAAATGAGAATGGTGGTCGCGGGGAGAGAGAGAAATTAAGTTAGATGATGATGATGATCAAAAGAGAGAGAGAGAGAGAGAGAGAGAGAGAGAGAGAGAGAGAGAGAGAGAGAGAGAGAGAGAGAGAGAGAGAGAGAGAGAGAGAGAGGAAATAGACGGTAGAGATGAGGGATTAGATGAGATAAAGGGTGGAGATGGAAAATGGGTGAGATTAAATTATAAAATAATTAGGATAATAGTATTTAATTAGGATAGATCCACTTTTTTGGGGAAGTGACCAATGGGATGAGTGACACTTGTCACTCATCCATGGGTCCCACTTAAATATCTGCTTAATCAGATATCGCCACATCATCCTCGTCTCGTAATGCATGCATAGTACAATCGAACTTCCGTGAACCATAACTTTCTCATCCGACGTTTGATTTCGGCATGTCGCCTGTCTACGGATTCGTATGGACCCGATCTACGTAACGGTTCTCGGCCCTTGGCCATTGGACCTCTCGGGGTCAAAAGTCAACATTTTACCCACGACTAGGGGTAAAACGGTCATTTTGCGTCGGTCGTCCGATTTCGCCCAACTAATCCATCGATTAACCTCACTAATCCTTGATTAGTCACTAATCTAATCCAGAAATTCAGGACAGGTCGTTACAACATGGATGCCGGTATGCACAAGGGCATGTATGTGTGACATGTATGAGTGGCATGGATGTCTGAATGCACGAGGGCATGTATGTGTGGTATGTATATCGGTATGCATGAGGGAAGGGAGACTGTAAAGACATGCACGCACACCAAGACACAAAAAGTACATGGTTCACCCAAATCGAGCTATGTCCATGGTGTTGCCTCACTCTCATTAATAATATGATGTTGTTTGTACAAGTATAGGAGGTTTAGAACCTTTAGAGAGATAAAGTAGCATATGTAGAAATAAGGGAGAGAGTGAGTGTAGAGAGAGACAGGTCCCCTAAAATGAGGGAAGGGGCTCATTATTTATAGAAGTTGTCTAGGGTTTAGGTTAGGGTAATAGTGATGGGCTTTGAGGCATGGGCCTTGTGTGATCTTTGAGAGTCTTCTAGTGGGCTTATGTAACAACCCATCCTGGAATTCGGGATTAGATTACTACCTAATCATGATTAGCGGGGCTAACCGGTGATTAGTTGGGCGAATTCGGACCAACGATGCCAAATGACCATTTTGCCCCTGGTTGTGGGCAAAACGTTGACTTTTATTCGGGCGGTCAAATGGACCTTGCCCGATGATCGTGACATAGTTTGGGTCGTCACGAGTTCATAGACGGGTGGCACGTTCGATTCCGACGTTCGTGGTGAAAGTTATGACGTTCGGAAGTCCAGGGGCATTTCTGTAATTTGGACGAAATAAGGGAAAATGTTGACCTTTTGATCGGGGGGTCCGATGGCCGAGGACCGAGGACCGTTAGGAAGGTCTTGATACCCCGAGTACAACGACGGGCGGCACGTTTGAAACGGACATCGGATGACCAAGTTACGGGTCACGGAAGGAGAGGGGCAATTTGGTAATTTGCCAACTGAGGGCATTTTGGTCATTTGCACGGTGGTACTGTTCACCACCGTGGGAGACAACCTACACAGCCGCGTGCGGGACTTTGTTTAACAGAGCTTGGGCATTGTTTAATCTTCCCAAGGAATTGTTTATCAAGTTAGTGACATTGGGGGGAGATTGTTCAGCATTATGGGCTAAGTGGAGTCTGGGGACTGTGTAGCACACAGAGCACGGGCGGATTCCTCTAATGCCGGGTAAGGTTGGAAATGAAACCCAGGGTTGGACGAATTGTTTATGCAGAGAGTGAGGGAACAGTGACAGAGGTCAGTGCACGGTTGTGTTGGTGGAGGTGATGTGCAGGGGACAATTGCACAGTGAGCTGTGCGGGTACATTTTGAAATGGAAAAACGGAGACTGGAGAGCCATTGGCTTTTCGACCTCCCCAATTTCGGTCTGGGAGGAAATGAGAGCTGGGGAGGAATGAGAGAAACAGAGAGATGTTTGGAGAGGAAAACGGGGGGACTGGGTGAAGAGTATGCACTGGAACCCGAAACTCGCTTCTGGGCAAATTCGATTTCGAATTTGAATTGTAGGCCAGCCCAAACCCAATTGAGGCTCGAATGAACTTTCTGAGGCCTTAGCTTGTCGATCCAGAACGGTTGTTGCAAGCTTCGAAGCTCCGGGAGCGGTGGACGGAAGTCACGGGTGGCCGGAAAACCGAGCGTAGTGTTCGTGCAATTGGAGGTTAGTCTTCGTGAAATTGAATCCTAAATTATCCTTACCGTAGTGCTATGATGCTGGACGACCAACTAATCGAAGACTTCCTTGGCTTTTAATCAAACTCAGACGAGGAACTCGACTTTGGGAACTTGGGTTGAGTCGAGTTGGTTCGAGGTCATGACGACTGATATGGACAGTGCAGATCCCTAATTCGAATGGTGGCGAAGCTATTGGTGTGTTCAATCGTTCAAAATGATGGCGAATTGAAGGGCTGCTAACCAGGTCCTCGCGCGGGTGGAACGGCCCGTATGTCAGTGAGTCGGGTGAAGCTGGTGACCGTTGGGGTTACTGTAGCTGGCGCGTGAGTGTCACGCGCAGCTGCTTGCGGCGGCGCGTGATGGCGCGTGGGGTCGATTTTCGAGGTAGGCCCAACATGACTTTTGTCCTATACGTTGTAACAAACATTTTAACGTTGGTTTCGGATTTTTCGGACGCCGTTTCGATGTTGTTTCGAGGGTCCGAAGATTTATGTTACGTTTGTAATTAACGATTAATTCCCGGAAAATTATGGGAAATTAGTATGTTGTTATTTGACACCTTAATGACCCGGGGATGTGTTCTCGGACAGGATTCGGATTTTCTGGAAATGTCGGAAATCACGGAACCGCGTGCGGCGCGAAACCAAGCCCTTTTGGACGGTGTGTGAGTGGACGTTGCTTTCAAAATTTAATGCATGCATAAATTATTTCTATGATTTTTATGATTATGATTATAAATTGTGATTGATTTCGATTTCCGTATTTATACGTATTCGATTTCCGTAGTTATATGTATTTTTACTATATATGTGAAATTACACGTATTTCGAGGCCATGGTTACTTTTGTGCTTAATAATGGTTAAATGAAAGAGTTTATATGAAATGGGTGTATGAGGATTTAAGAAAGTTGTTTATGATTGTGAGTGCAATTTACGGGTGGACACGGTTTTCGAGGTTTTTGCGGTTTTGCACGTTTTACGAGATTTGAGTTTATTGTGATTTGATCACTGTTTGATGTTTGGATTTGGAATGTGAATTGAGGTTTGCGATTTCGAGGATTTTAAATTGGATTTTGAGTATGCTTGACTAGACCGGGATTTTGGTGATTATGGTCGTGGTTTTGATGCCCGGATAAGGTGTTTTGAGAATTGAAGTGATTTTAAGGAATTAAAATGGCTTTTGGAAAAGATGATTTCTGGTTTGGTGCTTGGGGCCGAAAAGTAACTTGGAGTAACGAGTTTTTAGTTTTCGGAAATTTAAAGTGGATTCTTGGTTTGGGTTCGGGATGATGCTTCCGGATGCCGGCTTACGGAATCATTATTGCGAATTCGGATTCGGGAATGGAAAAGGACTTAACAAAATGAATTGGTCTGATTTTGCATGCCCCGTGTCAAATGATAATTTGATTATGTTTGTGAAATATGATTTGGGGACTTGAATGTGGAAATTCGGACCATGAGTCCTGTTATGACAAAATGTGATTTCGGGATAGATTCCGAGCTGTTGTGATTGAAAAATGTTTTGGGTTTAAAGACCCGTTGGAAACTGTTTTGGGTTTAAAGACCCGGTGCTATTGCTGGAGCCCGTTTTGAGTTTAAAGACTCGGTTAATTGATGACGGGGGAGGGCCCTTATTGAGTTTAAAGACTCGTGAGTTTAAAGACTCGGTTATTGTGATACCCCCGAGGCCTATTGATTCTGTTTTGAGTTTAAAGACTCGTTGAAATCCCGGGAAGGCCTGATAATGCGCATGGTTTTGAGTTTAAAGACTCGGGCGCACTTGATATCCAGCAAACTGATTGATTATGATTCATTGATATTCTCGAATGATTGGATGTGTTGGGTAGTGGCCCGGTTTATATGGTTGATGGATTGGTTGATGTCGTATACTTGGATTTGGATTTTGTGGTTTTGGGCTGTGGCCCTGTGTTCATGACTGCGGGCTATGACCCGAAGATTTAGAAAAAGGAAATGATTTTGATTTTCATATACTGATTTCTTATGTTGAAGTGCTAACCGATTACGAAATGATTTTTGTATGCATGCATTGTTTTTTTTACTTGGAGGGTAAAAACGTCTTTCCGTAATTGTTTTATGAACTGAATTCTTTTCGTCCACTCACACCTTTTGGTTTTATTGACCCTCCAGGTCGTGGCGCGTTGTTCGAGGCTGTACGAGGGGCGGAGGCATGAGTATGTACGTGTGGCTATCCCTGGTTTGGCAAGTACTGAGGGTAACTTGGGGTTTTTCAGTCATCTTGCCAGACGGGAGCAGGATCGGGCACGAGTATCGATGACCCTTTCGGGGGCGGTCCTGTCAGCTTATCCCGTGGTCCAATATAGTATTTTGACAGACCTGTTTCTTGGTCAGATGTCACGTCAACAACAAGTGATACAACTTCCGAAATCGGAGAGGAGCGCCCAATTTGGGATTAAACTGCGAGGAAAGAATATGAGTAGACTTTTATTTTACAGATTATTATGCATGCATAGTTAAATATTATAATTTCTTTATTCCATGATTTATGTGGCAATGGTTTGAATATAAATTTGAAATTATTATTTGATAATTTTCTGGAATTATTGACTGATTTTTGAGCACGTGTGTTACAAAAATTATGTTTTGGGCTCATGCCTGGTCTTGGAAGTGCTTTGATTTGCTTTTGAGTAATTGAATTGTGTAAAATGAGTTTGCTTAGTTTTGTGGATGGCTTTTTTTATGATAAACCATCCTCGGATATGGTCAGAGCTCAGATGTCCTGAGCTCGACTTTATTTTCCTGAGGATGAAGACTTGATTAGTTCTCAGATGTTCAGAGTATGACTCCATTTTCTTGAGACATATTATGTGATTAGGACTCAGATGTCTTTTCCTGAGTCTTTACTTGAACTTCCAAAGCTCGGCTCTGTTTCCCCTAGTTTGCCTACTAGTAGTGCGATGTGCTTATGGTGACTGATATTCAATCATCGAGGATTGGTTGATTATGTTTAAATATTGATACTTGTGTCCTGATGTTCTCAAATGAAATTGTTTTATGGATATTATATTGGTCTTGGTTTGAGTTACAGTTGTTCGTGTCTATGTGATTTCATGACTGGAGTTTAAGGGAAATGTATGCCGCAGGTTGTTTGTTCGTATTTCATGATTTTGTGGTCCCACAGTTTATGATTTGTTTTAATTGAGATTTGATTGTTTCACTATATGCATGCATGATTTTTATAAACTGGAGTATAAAGGTTTATGTTTCTCGAAATATATTTTCAAAATGTTTATTTTGTCTGCTCACACCTTTATTAGTTTTGCTTGCCCTCCAGACTATGACATAGAGACAAGGACAATCTAGGAGTCGGAGGCATAACTTCTTCACTGCGCACTCATTAATTCTATAGGGTAAGATTTAGTATTTTAAGTTGTACAGTACTTATGCTTTGTGTGCCAACGATTAGTCGGTCATGGTTACGCAAAAGGTTATGTAATGTATCCCTTGTTTGACAATTAGTTTGTCTTTATCGATATAGTGTTATAGTTTTAAGGGTAGTTTCAATCATTAGTGTTGGCTGTCAGTGATACTAGTGCCTACATAATAGTGGTCTTTAGTAGCTTTTATTGTAGTAGAATACATATTAATAAAAAAGGTTATTTTCCTATTTTTGTATAAGGGCAATATAATTATTAAGTTAGTTTTTATTATGATTCATAGAAATTAGTAAACAATAATAATTAAAATCAAATCTATTAATGGCTTATTCTATATGGTAAGTAAATACCTCAATGAGAATGATTATCCACTTATCTGATTTCCTACTTCTCTTATCACCCAATATTTTCATTTATGTGAAGTAAACATGCCTTGAGAACATAGATAAAAATATTCATAATATCTCTAAAATATTCGTCAATATATTTGTATCTTAAGGTCTTGACATTAAAATAAGAGGAAAAAATATCTGTGATATTTCCCTAAATATATCCATATTTAAGAGTCTTGACATAAAAAATGAGGAAAGGAGAAAAATCCCCCCCTAATTTTTATGATATAGGTATTACTCTTATATAAACATCATTGAATACTAAGTTTTTTTTTTTTCTAAATTTATTTTTTCTGTCAAAAGGTAATTTATTAATCAAAGACGAATATTAATGTTTACATAAGGAGCTAAAACATTGAATAACCACATAGGTTTTAAACCTTCCCATCTGGAACAACATTTAGCACGTTGACAGAAGGCAACAACCTCATATGCGGCCCTATTGGCCTTCCTTGGAATGTACCTAATCGACACGCTCTCAAACATAGGTTGCAAAGTAATATCAAAAATCACCCCCTCAATACTAGCATCCAAGTTCACCCCAGATTTAACAATGCGCACCAGGGATTGTGAGTCCATTTCATTCAGAACACGCTTGCAGTCATAATCAACACAAACTAGCATAGCAGCTCTCACAACTTGTGCTTCAACATGAAGGCTGCTGCCACAGTCAAAACCCTCATCACCTGCAGCATCAATAAAGATCATGAAGATGACCTTCTTTCCCACTCATAGGCACCACGTGTAACGACCCGTCCCGGAAACTAGGCTTAAGGGAGTGTTTAAGAAAGGATTAGTGAGCCTAAGTGAAGGTTAGTTGGGTACTTTTGGACTTTGGTGGAGAATGACGATTTTGCCCCTAGGTTGGGCAAATAGTTGACTTATAGTTCAGCCGGTCACTTGAGTATTGACCGATGACCGTGACGTATTTTGGGACGTCACGAATCCGTTGACAGGTGGCACGCCCGATTCCGACATCTGAGGAGGAAGTTATGATGTTCGGAAGGTTGAGGGCATTACCGTAATTTGGTTAAACTAGGGGGAAAGAGTTGACTTTTTGTACGATCGGGTTTTGACATGTTGACCTAGGATAGTTAGGTAGATCTCGTCGTCCTGAATTCAACGAAAGGCGGCAGGTGTTCATCGGAGTTAGGACGTGCGAGATACGGGTCTAGAAAGGTAGTGGCATAATCGTAATTTTGACTCAAATTAGGGGTATTTTGGTCTTTTGCACATTGGGAATTGTTCAACTGGATTGGGACAAGTGGACGCTGAGATTGGGACATTTGTGAGAGGGTTGAGAGGATTGTGACACGTGGAAGGGACCTAGAGGTTTCTAGGTTGTTACAATGGACACGGGTATATGTTGCACGATTTTAAACCGTACAATTTGGCTTTGAAGAACAGAAAACAGAGAGGTGAGGCGGTGAGGATTTTGATCGATTCAGTGAGTGTGTGAGAGTTTTGTGAGTTGTGAGAGTGACAGAGAGAAGAAGAGAAGCTGGTGACTAGGACTGGGAGTGAAATCGTGCAAGAAACACGGTGGGTGTGAGGTTCGATTTTCAGGGAAAACAGAGAGGGCCGTGGGAAGTTGGTGGTGGTTGTACCGTGTGTTGGTCCAACCCAGGCTAAGAAGGAGCTAGGACGACTGCAGGGGACTCAGTGGACACCGTGGTACACGGCGGTGTGAACAGCGGAGGACGATTCGATGGTAAGACTCAAATCCCCTGTTTTTCCTGATTTGCTTACTCCAAAAGTCGTGGCTTCTGGGTAAGAGTCGAGGGATTTGGTGAGTGGTGTGAGACTCAGGAGGTTCCTAAGAGTCGTCTAGGGTAGTTGTTGTGACGGGGGAATGTCTGAGTGGCCGGGGACCGAAACAGGGATAACGGGCTGTTTTATTTCGAGGTTGAAGACGACGGGTTTAGAGCTTTGATTTCCAGATTTTAGGATGGGAAATGATTGCTGGGAACTGTACGAAACTGATCGGAATGAAATGGTGGAAAATCATGGAGGAACTGCAGAAAACCGGGAACGTCGGTTCAGACCGGTTCGTTCAATGAAGACGATGATGAACAGTGCCCTGGTGCAGGCGCGTGAAGCCCACGCGCAGCCACTTTGGACGGCGCGTGGGGGCGCATGGGGAGGATTCTGAGGAACCTTCAAACATGGTTTTTGGTTTAAAGGTTATGATGAATCCATTGGAATAGGTTTCGGGACTATCGGGGGTTGTTTCAGGTTAGTTCTGCGGGATCGAAGGTCTAGGGTCCCGTTTAAAGTACGCTTAGAAGTTCGGGAAAGTTATGGGATTTGAGTAGGAATTTTGTGAAGTAGTTAGTAACCTCAACAGGTTTGGGAAAGCCGAGAGTAGCGGAATGGCCGGGAATGGCTTAAGTGTGCGCGTATCGAGGCAACGTTGGAATGGTCTGTGAGTGGACTTTGCTTTCTACCTTTTGATGCATGCATATATGTTTTTATATGTTTTTCTATACTTGATTCTATGATTTGATTTATGATTGTGATGGTTTATGGGTTTTGCACGTTTTTCGAGGAAATGACGGTTTTTACGTTTTACGAGATTTAACGAATATGGTGATTTGAACCTGGTTTTAATGACTTGATGTTGGGATTTGAAATATGAATTGATTTCAAAGAAAGTAAAAGGGATTTCAGAAAGGGTTTTCGGGCTTGAGGCCCAGGTCAGAAAAGTGGTTTTCAGAAAGAGGATTTCGGGGTTGGGGTTCAGAATGGTTATTCCGGATGCCGGCGTACGGAATGACGGTTGCGGACTCGGATCTGGAAAGGAGATGGATATGAGTTCTGGATTTGGATTCGGAATGACGGTTCTGGATGCCGAAAGGGCGTCAGACCAGTGGTTTCGGATTCAGGTTTAGATATGGAAATGGAAAATGGTATCAAATGGTTTTGGATTTGATTTGTTGGATCTGGTTATTGGGTTTGAAGACTCGGATATTATGACTGACGGGGGACGAGCGTGGATTGAGTTTAAATACTCGGGAGTTTAAAGACTCGGATATATTGATATTTCCCCCGTAGGCCTGTTGAGTTTAAAGACTCGGAGTTTAAAGACTTGGATTATTGAGGCCTGGTTATTGAGTTTAAAGACTCGGGAGTTTAAAGACTCGGATAGATCCAGCAGGTTCGATGAATGGAAACGTGGCTTTAAATATGTTTCGGTTTTCTCTGTGATTGATGATAATGGTTTTTCGATGGTTTTGGGCAGTGGTTCGGATGAAAAGGTTTTTCGATGGTTTTGGGCGGAGGCCCGGGATTTGAGAAAAAGGAAAATGTGTTTGGTTTTCGTACATGACTTTATGACATGAAATTGATATGCATGCATTGGTTTTTAAAACGGAGGGTATAAATGTATGTGTTTTCTGATAAATGTTTTTAAACTTATACTTTATTTTTGTTCACTCACAGTCTTTTCGTGTTTTCGATACCCTCTAGGTTGTTGCGGCGCGGACTGTTGGTCGAGAGAGCCGGAGACAGCACACGTACGATCCACAGTAGACTATGTGCACTCTGGGAAGTTTGAAAGTGTTTGGACGGTCGAATCGAGAATCCCTTGTCCGACTTACGTGCACATGAAGGTTGGACGTCAGTTTGGCCTTCGTGTCATGCGTAAGTCAGACGGGAGCAGGGTTAGTCCCTAATCCTGGGGGATTAGGGGTGGGCCCTGACAATTGGTATCAGAGCGAGGTTTTGAGTGTTTTGTGTGAGGTTTGGTTCCTATAGTCGTTGGTTCGTCGACTTGGGTGGTGTGATGCTACTGTGAATGTGATGTCTCGATGCGGAACAGCCCGTTAGCAACCTGGATACGATAGTGAGAATATGTTCGAGGTGGTTAAATAGCAGTGTTTGAGGGTGCTAGTCGTTCGATACGCGATGCGAGGTAAGACGTATGTTGGCTTAAGACCGGAACGGTTAGTGTGTTGGCACGGGTTGTGCTTGATGGATGGACCATAGGGTTGGAGTTACGCTAGCAGAAGTAACCTGGAAGGTAGCTGGTGAGCTACATATGAGTAGATTGGTCGGCCTGAGAGCAGCTCGTGGAGTTAGTGAGATACGGAGGCCGAGGAGGCCGATTGTGGGTGGCCGGTTGGGCCAGATGGCTTTGGATTGGTGACTTTTGGGTTGAGTGGCAATTGCGGGTTTGGGTAACCCGGATGACCAGGATGGTTTGAGGCACCCTGTGGGATTACTGGATTGTAGTCCTTGAGGTTTGGGACGACTTACGGCCGGATTGGAGATGGTGCTACTAGGTGCAGCCGATGTAGTGGTTGTCTAGTCAGGATGTCGTTGGTTGATTAGGGTAGAGCAGCTGAAGCTCGATGACCCTAGGCTTTGTGCTGGATTGGGCTAGGCTGGTATGGACAGGTTTGACCATCGGTGGGATTAAGGTCGCAGGGATGGTCGGGGACTGTTGTGAATTCCGTTGAAGGATGCCGGAAGGAATTGGAAAGGAGTGACTATAACTGATCGATATGAGGTTATTGAAGAGAAGAGAACCCACAATCTAGGATTGCCTGTAGGCCTTTGTTGGTTTATTCCGACAAGGTGGTCGAAGTTGTTACGCAGTGAGTCGGTAGATAGGATTCCTTTTTTGACTAGTTTGTTTCTGGTTTAGGAATTGAGTTGGGTTCTAGAAGGTAAGGTGGTCGTCCGTGAGGACGTACTCTATGAATTCTGTTTCGGTACTCTAAAATGGTTATTTCTTTAGTTGATCGTGTGGGGTTAGTAAGAGTGAGAGTGTTGTGAAATACCCAAGGTGGAGATGATAAATCGGAAACCCAGGAGTAGTTGTTGTTCGGGTAGGAGACCTAGGTGTAGGGAACGAGTTGCGGAATTTTGGAGACGAAATTCTTTTAAGGCGGGTAGGTTGTAACGACCCGTCCCGGAAACTAGGCTTAAGGGAGTGTTTAATAAAGGATTAGTGAGCCTAAGTGGAGGTTAGTTGGGTACTTTTGGAATTTGGTGGAGAATGACGATTTTCCCCCTAGGTTGGGCAAATAGTTGACTTTTAGTTCGGGCGGTCACTTGGGTATTGACCGATGACCGTTACGTAGTTTGGGACGTCACGAATCCGTAGACAGGTGGCACGCCTGATTCCGACATCTGAGGAGGAAGTTATGATGTTCGGAAGGTTGAGGGCATTACCGTAATTTGGTTAAACTAGGGGGAAATAGTTGACTTTTTGTACGATCGGGTTTTGACACGTTGACCTAGGACAGTTAGGTAGATCTCGTCGTCCTGAATTCAACGACAGGCGGCACGTGTTCATCGGAGTTAGGACGTGCGAGACACGGGTCTAGAAAGGTAGTGGCATAATCGTAATTTTGACTAAAAGGAGGGGTATTTTGGTCTTTTGCACATTGGGAATTGTGCAACTGGATTGGGACAAGTGGACAGCTGAGATTGGGACATTTGTGAGAGGGTTGAGAGGATTGTGATACGTGGAAGGGACCTAGAGGTTTCTAGGTTGTTACAATGGACACGGGTATATGTTGCACGATTTTAAACCGTGCAGTTTGGCTTTGAAGAACAAAAAACAGAGAGGTGAGGCGGTGAGGATTTTGATAGATTCAGTGAGTGTGTGAGATTTTTGTGAGTTGTGAGAGTGACAGAGAGAAGAAGAGAAGCTGGTGACTGGGACTGGGAGTGAAATCGTGCAAGAAATACAGTGGGTGTGAGGTTTGATTTTTAGGGAAAACAGAGAGGGCCGTGGGAAGTTGGTGGTGGTTGTGCCGTGTGTTGGTCCAACCCAGGCTAAGAAGGAGCTAGGATGACTGCAGGGGACTTAGTGGACACCGTGGTACACGGCGGTGTGAACGGCGGAGGACGATTCGATGGTAAGACTCAAATCCCCTGTTTTTCCCGATTTGCTTACTCCAAAAGTCGTGGCTTCTGGGTAAGAGTCGAGGGATTTGGTGAGTGGTGTGAGACTCAGGAGGTTCCTAAGAGTCGTCTAGGGTAGTTTCTGTGACGGGGGAATGTCTGAGTGGCCGGGGACCGAAATAGGGATAACGGGCTGTTTTATTTCGAGGTTGAAGACGACGGGTTTAGGGCTTTGATTTCTAGATTTTAGGACGGGAAATGGTTGCTGGGAACTGGATGAAACTGATGGAATTGAAATGGTGAAAATCATGGAGGAATTGCAGAGAATCGGGAACGCCGGTTTAGACCGGTTCGTTCAATAAAGACGATGATGAACAGTGCCCTGGTGCAGGCCCGTGAAGCCCACGCGCAACCACTTTGGGCGGCGCGTGGGGAGGATTCTGAGGAACCTTCCAACATGGTTTTTGGTTTAAAGGTTATGATGAATCCATTGGAATAGGTTTCGGGACTATCGGGCGTTGTTTCAGGTTAGTTCTGCGGGATCGAAGGTCTAGGGTCCCGTTTAAAGTACGCTTAGAAGTTCGGGAAAGTTATGGGATTTGAGTAGGACTTTTGTGAAGTAGTTAGTAACCTCGTTATGGACTTTGGACAAGTTCGGGAAAGCCGAGAGTAGCAGAATGGCCGGGAATGGCGTAAGTGCGCGCGTATTGAGGCGACGTTGGAATGGTCTGTGAGTGGACTTTGCTTTCTACCTTTTGATGCATGCATATATGTTTTTATATGTTTTTCTATACTTGATTCTATGATTTGATTTATGATTGTGATGGTTTATGGTTTTTGCACATTTTTCGAGGAAATGACGGTTTTTACGTTTTACGAGATTTGACGAATATGGTGATTTGAACCTGGTTTTAATGACTTGATGTTGGGATTTGAAATACGAATTGATTTCAAAGAAAGTAAAAAGGATTTCGGAAAGGTTTTTCGGGCTTGAGGCCCAGGTCAGAAAAGTGGTTTTCAGAAAGAGGATTTCGGGTTTGGGTTCGGAATGGTTATTCCGGATGCCGGCTTATGGAATGACGATTGCGGACTCGGATCTGGAAAGGAGATGAATATGAGTTCTGGATTTAGATTCGGAATGACGGTTCTGGATGCCGGAAGGGCGTCAGACCAGTGGTTTTGGATTCGGGTTTGGATATGGAAATGGAAAATGGTATCAAATGGTTTTGGATTGTATTTGCTGGATCTGGTTATTGGGTTTAAAGACCTGGATATTATGATTGACGGGGGACGGGCCCGGATTGAGTTTAAAGACTCGGGAGTTTAAAGACTTGGATATATTGATATTTCCCCCGTAGGCCTGTTGAGTTTAAAGACTCGGAGTTTAAAGACTCGGATAGATCCAGCAGGTTCAATGAATGGAAACGTGGATTTAAATATGTTTCGGTTTTCTCTGTGATTGATGATAATGGTTTTCCGATGGTTTTGGGCAGTGGTCCGGATGAAAAGGTTTTTCGATGGTTTTGGGCGGAGGCCCGGGATTTGAGAAAAAGGAAAATGTGTTTGGTTTTCGTACATGAATTTATGACATGAAATTGATATGCATGCATTGGTTTTTAAAACGGAGGGTATAAATGTATGTGTTTTCTGATAAATGTTTTTAAACTTATACTTTATTTTTGTCCACTCACAGTCTTTTCGTGTTTTCGATACCCTCCAGGTTGTTACGGCGCAGGCTGTTGGTCGAGAGAGCCGGAGACATCACACGTACGATCCGCAGAAGACTCTGTGCACTCTGGGAAGTTTGAAAGTGTTTGGAAGGTCGGATCGAGAATCCCTTGTCCGACTTACGTGTCACATGAAGGTTGGACGTCAGTTTGACCTTCGTGTCATGCGTAAGTCAGACGGGAGCAGGGTTAGTCCCTAATCCTGGGGGATTAGGGGTGGGCCCTGACACCTCGTCCTTCCACCTTAAGATTGGCACCATCATAATTCATCCTAACATAACCCGCACGAGGTCTAAACCAGCACACACATATTGCGTTTGAGGGCTTCACCAAAAGGACATGCTAGACCGACATTGGTTTGCTCTTCTGTGACTCAATGAATTCACCTAGGTGTTGCATCATCAAATTGATTGCCATGGTGGGATCAGTCAATTCATTAGTAAAAGAAATCGACTTACGACACCTCCAAAGTATCTAGAGACCAAATACCAAAGCCTGAGTCACATACACCTACTACTCAAATTATTTAAATGAGCTCAAGAAATAGTTCCAATACCACATAAAATCCTCTCCATGCACATTTCGTAAGTCCACTTGCAAAGGGCCACCAAACTAGAAAATATGAGTATACGTGCATTGGAAGAACAAATGTACCTGAGTCTCATCGTCAGCACCACAGTGGGGCACACATTATCGATCAAGATCCTTCTCTTAAGTAGATTAGCACAGACGACCAAGTATTATCTACCACACTTTCATAAGAACAGCTATAGTTTAGGAAGGACTTCAGCTTTCCAAATAGACTCCCATAGAGGCATATCCCACAGCTGAGAACTAGGTTCCCCCGTGCCTTGTTTCCTTTTAAACTCGCCATTTCGCATCATCTCAGTATCAAGTAAGTGTGCGAATTTAATAGTAAAGATTCCTGATTTCTCAAAGTACAAAACATAGCTATCTTGGCACCCAAGGCAACTTAGCGAAATTTTCAGGATACACTTCACTTCCTCCAAATTGAAGCATTCACGGATCAAGTCATTCTTCCACCATTTGCTATCTCAATCAGTAAGGTTAGCTACAAGGTGGGGAAGCTAGCCCTAACGAAAAAATGGACAAAAGAACGTTGAGAAGGCATCTATGGATCTCCTACAATCCTAACCTTTCGTCTATATCCAACCCTCCAGCAGATCTCTGCTTTCAACACATGTAACCCTTGGAAAATCTCCTTCCAACCACATGTCTCACTAAAATTTCATTTATAATTTTTAAGTTTTGAATTAAATTTTCAACATTTTGTATTGATCGTGAGCACTATCGATATCGATATTTTCATAAATTTATTATCGGTATTTCCATTAGAAATTATATTTTCATACTTCATTAAGAATGATCAATCCAAATTCAACCTACTAATGAGTTTGATAACATTTACAACCCCTTTAATACAAAAATTGTATTAAAATCCGATTAATTTATCACTTACTTAACTTTCTAACTTATAAATTTATATTATACATTCTAAAATTCAATATATAATATTAATGCTATCAATATATTATAAATTAATTCCAAATCTTAAAATTATAAAAATTTAATAGAATATAAATAGGTAAATAAATTTAAATAAATAATTATACGCTTATTAAAAAAAAAGTCATTACCCAAATTAATGAGTGAACTCAAAATTCAAGTGTCATAATAATAAATTGGCCTAAATGATTAAAAAATGACCTAAACAACCCAAAAATGACCTAATGGTGAGTTTGAATGAATGAATTCATATTTCCATATGAAAAGTAAATTATGAGAATTACAATTCCGTCATTTAATTTTTCTTCAGTTATAAATTCTCATGTTTGGACATATTTAGAAATGACATGAATTTAAAATTTAAGTGTTTAGATAGTTTAAGAATTTTACAATCCTAGAGTACAAAAAAAAATTATTTCTAAAAACTAAAAACATCAACCACTACCACAACATATGAAAATGGAGGCAGCCAACAGAGATAATATGGAGGCATATCCAGCAGAAAAAGACTCATTTAGTGAGTTGTGAATCAACAATCCGTCTGGATAAGGATAAAAAATACATTACATATCCATGTTCATATTCGTCAAATAAAGAAACATGTGAATCATCTCTCAAGCAAGCATCAATTATAATTAGCAAGCAACACAACTCAAAGAAAGAGACAACAAAGGTGATGGATTACCATTACATATCGCTAACCTTTGAATTCAAGTTGTAATAATATCACCTACATTAGTAGATTATACATTAAGAACTAGTCCACATTTTATGATAACTGAGACGGTTGATCATTATAATATAAGAATTAATCCACATTTTATGATAACTGAGAAGGTTGATACAAGGGTTTGGAGGTATAGGAGTGGAAAAAAGTGCAGAAATATGACAAACCTGTTTGAGGTAAGAATAAAAAAAAAAACTAAAATTTGGGATCTTTTCTTGGGAACTATAATTTTTGTTTTTGTTTTTTGAGAAAGAAACAATTTTATCGCAATCGAACAAAAAATACAGTCCAAGTTAGAGTAACCAATTGCAGATCACTAGAAGCAGAATTCACAAAGGAAAATTCAGAATGAGAGAACTAGAACCTTCACCATCAAACAAGGCTAACTTACGACCGCTTTCCACTCGAGCCAAATGAGAGAGAGAAAGAGCATCCTTAAACTCAGAAGAAACAAAGAGAGCCAACACCACCTCAACCTTCACACCATGGAACTCATAAAATATCCTCATCTCTATCTCCATTTAGACTACCCATAACACAACTGTAACCATACAAACCCACTTCAATTTAGCTTTTATGCCCTTCAAAAGTACACATGGGGTACGTGAGGTTTCTCGTTACATCAAGGTTTACTAATCAGGCATGTATCTCATAGTCTTGAACAACCAGAGCAATTAAGAAGATGATGAAAAATGGGCTAGAACTTAAATGAAAATTAAGGAGGATAGAGGCATGAACATTTCCTAACCATCCAAGGGGTGAAAACAGAAATAGAAATCATGAAACACCCATGAGAAACACACTTCACTTATTTACAACACATTCTAGATCAGATTCTATTATACTTATAGAATATAAAAAAATGTAAAACAATAGAGCGAGAACGAGGGAGATTTACTGTGAAGCAAAAAAAATTTCTCTTGGTTAAAGAAGCAAGACGATCATGTAGGAGGAAGCAAGATTTCTCTATCCAAGCTCTTTTATCTAACCAAGGATGAAATATATGGGCAAGAAAAAAAACATATTGGCACCTAGAAAACAAGATTTTTCTTTTCCATGAATTTTGCAATTCTACCTCCACCCATGGAATTTGGAATTGGGAATTTGAGCAAAAAATCAGAAAATATTTTTCAATGGGAATTTACTTTTTCTCATGCTATGTTTTCCAAACAAGAGATTTTGACAAAGGAAAAGTTGAATTACCATTTTTAACCAAAATCTCTCTTTATTTTCCCTCATCCAAACACACCCTAAGTGACCTAAAACTCATTAGATATTTAATTAGGCTTTTTAGCTTAAATGCACCATGAATTTGCACAATTGTCACACTTTGCACCCTGAACTCGTTATTACTTCACTTAACTGCCTGAAACGGTCGAATTGTGCTACTCAGCTCCTTTTCCATTACAGTCGTTCTCATTGACATCAAAATGACTATGTGGCGCCTACGTGAATTAAAATATATTAAATAAAAAAGGGCAATTATGAAATTTCAAAATTCTCCATCTCAACCTCCCCCAACCCCAATCTCCTTTTTCAGATCTGAAACGTTCTTCCTCTCACTCTGCACCATTGAGCTTCATTTTCAACCAAATCTACTGTTTGGAAGTGGAAGAAATCCAAATCGACTAAACCCGAAATCTTTTTCGCTTCTTCTTCTTCCTTCTAACAGTATCAATCCCTTCAGAAAATCCAAGCTTGAAAACCTTGGATTTTGTTTTCCAATTTCAAATTTCGAATTTGGGTCGAGAGGAGATCTTCCTCCTGCGATGGTGGCAATCAATGGTTGTGGGGTTTCCTTAGACTATGAATTTGATAAAAAAAAAAACGAGAGAGATCTTCAGTTTTGGACTCAAATTCGCAAAATTCGTTCTCATCCGCTTTCTCCATTCCATTTTTTTATTTTTTTTTTGTTTTAAGATTTTATTCCCATATTTTTTTGTATTTATTCTGAGATTTTAACTTGTTTACAAATCTTTTTTTGTACATGGTGTTTTTGACCTGTAGGATTATCATATTAATTCGAGAATCCAGGTTGTTTTACAACTCTTTTGCTGCTGCAAGATGATAAAAAACATTTCTCTCCTTCCTTCCGTAACACCCATAACAAGAACATAAAGTTAAGCATTTTTGTGAAACATCAGTAGCAAGTAATGGAAGATTTGACCCTTTTCTAATAGGTGTTGTACTTCAGTACCTTTGTAATTCCATGCATACACCTGTATTTCTTGGATTTTGGTAAAAGAACATCCGCTAGTGGTTAAAAGCAATAAGAAGATATGGGATATTCATCTGGCGCTGGTAACTAGCAGGGTCATCATCAGTATCATCCTCATCCAAGATCAGCATGTAACGACCCGTCCCGAATTTCGGGATTAGATTAGTAACTAATCACGATTAGTGAGATTAATCGGTGATTAGTTGAGCGAAATCGGACGAACAATGCAAAATGGTCGTTTTGCCCCTGGGCGTGAGCAAAACGTTGACTTTTCATTTTGGAGGTCAAATGGACTTTGACCGATGACTGTGACGTAGTTAGGGACATCACGAGTTCATAGACAAGTGGCACGTTCAATTCTGACATTCGAGGAAGAAGTTATGACGTCAGGAAGTTCAAGGGCATTTTCGTAATTTTGGTTAAAAGGGGCAAATAGTTGACTTTTGACTTGGGAGGTCCAATGGCCGAGGGTCGAGGACCGTTACGTAGATCGGGATGATCCGAATCCGTAGACAGGCGGCACATCGAAATCGGACTTCGAACGGGAAAGTTATGGGCCACGGAAGTTCGATTTTACTATGCATATACTTCGAGACGATGATGACTTGGCTTATTCTGATTGGGCAGATATTTTGGTGGGACCCATGGATGAGTGACAAGTGTCACTCATCCCATTGGTCAATATCCCTAAAAAAGGGATATCACTAATTAATAATTATTATTATTTTAATCTAATCTACTCATCACTAAATCCTAGCCTTCCATTTCAATTAATCTCTCAATCCTCACCATCCATCCCATCTCCCTCTCATTTGATCAAATATCATTTCTTCTTCTTCAAACACACCTGAAGCACCATTTCTCCATTTCTCCATGTCTCTTTAAAACAAACACCACCCCACAGCGTCCATACGGGTTATGAGGATTAATGGGAGGCTGAGAGTGACCTGAGGACTGAGAGGAGGTTGCAGGAGGCCTGGACCACCGTCCACGGCGGCCTAGAGGAGGAAAACCCGATAGGTATAGGTTTAACCCATATTCTCCATTTTTCAATTTCGATCGTTATGGCTTGTTTTTTATGTTTATGATGGCTTTATTGGGTTAGTAGTAGTGTGTTAGGATGATTGTGAGGGAAGTTAGAGGTTGAGAAACCCATAGGAAAGAAATGGAAAAACTTGGACCGTGGATTCAAATCGAACCACGGGTTTTATATGGTTTTTCTTGGTTTTAATAATTAGAAATGATAGGAAATGTTGGAATAGGAAGAATGGGATTGAAAAAGAGAAGATTGGACGAAAAATAGGGGAGGAAAACCATTGGACCGGTCACGCCGATCCAGTTGCAGAGGATAGACCGAACTGGCCGGTTCGAACCGGCCAGAGCTTGAAGACGCCTGTATAGTGCCCTGGCGCTTGGGCTCACGCGCAGAGACTTCCTTAGGCACGTGGGGGCGCGTGAGGGAAATTTTGGGAATATCTTCAACACGTGAAATCATCTATTCGATGTAACGAACATTTTGGGACTGATTTCGTGTCGATCAAACATCGTTTCGATAAGTTTCGGGGTGTCCGAAGGTTTATGACATGACCCATCCCAATCCCCCCGGGATTAGTGCGGGATGACCCTGCTCCCGTCTGACACGAAGTGTCAGACAAGGGATATTTCCGACCTTTGCCCTCCCGGCCTATCAGAGTACGCCAGGATCCGAAGGAGGTATGTGATATCTCGGTCTTTGCTACAATCCACATCCGATGTCAACCTGAAGGGCAGTCAAAACATTAAAAACTGTGAGTGGACAAAACAAAAGTTTATAAAAACATTTTAATGAAGACATTTTTACCCTTCACTAAAAAGCATGCATGCATTTGAAAACCATTTAGCCAAAACAAACCATATGTGGGACTAAGCCCAAAACCATAACCATGTTGAAACCAAGTACCCGAGCCACTGCTCGACTCCTGTGCACACCTGTGCATACCACACACCACATATAATATCATATATCTCGTATTTATATCACCTACATATATAAGTCACACAACCAATCCTGTCACGGTATCCAAAGCTACGCGCGTGCTACCCGGGTCTCAATCCGAGTCTTCTCAAAGTCAAGATCAATGTCCGCAGACCACTGACCCTTCCCGAGGTAATAGTAATCATAGCCTTCCTGAGAGTAAGGAACCCAACTGGGGGGTGACTCCACTCAGTCGGTGCTCCGTTACTACTCCGGGGTCCACCCAGGCCAACGACCCTCCCCGGAGGAGATAGTAGAACATGTAAAGGAAGGTAGATGAACATATATATACATAACATAAACATTCATGTCCGGTTCCCCCCTGAACCGTCATGATCCGTAATATCCATAATCAGGTAACATGCCGGTTCCCATAAACCGTCATGTACCGTAATAACATAACCGAGGTAACATACCGGTTCCCATAAACCGTCATGTACCGTAATAACATAACCAGGGTTCATGCCGGTCCCTATAAACGGTCAAGAACCAGAATGACCTGACAAAGGTTCATGCCGGTTCTCATAAACCGTTATGAACCACAATGACCTTTCCAGAGTTCATGCCAGTTCCCATAAACCGTCATGAACTTGGAAATCCACGTAGGGTCCCTAACCCGAAATCATCAGTGTAAAACAACTGGATCTCGTGCCCGAACATATGACTCAACTGGGCACCGTGCCCGATATTTAAGGGTCAGTCACGACTCCGATCATAGTGATGCGTGCAACCATCCATCCAGGACCGCCCTCAATCCTGGTATGTCGCCGTGAACGTATCAACCGACGCGACCATCACAAGATCATGGTGCACTCATCACCGATCGATATCCTGAACCGTCAGCACTCCGAAGTCGAGCCTCCCCAGGCTACCCGACCACGAATCGTGCATCGTGACCTCTCCGGAAGGAACACATCCCAATCCGGAGGCGAGCCTCGTATCGTCGATCGACGTGCACATAGCACCCGTCGCGACCACGATTTAGACCCGAAGGTCGTAAATAGTGTCATATGTCCGAGACAAAACCAAGTGGGTCTCATACCCGAGTTTATCCTTTTAGAAATCCAAAACCAAATCATTTAAGTCAATAAAGAAATACAGACCCGTATAAGCACCGTATAAGGCCGAAACCTTGAAATATGTGCTTATACGTAACCACATACAAATGCACCCATGGCATCATCAAACATGTAATAAAACATATAATAAACATTTATGCATGCACCAATTTAGAAAACAAAGTCCACTCACAGACCGTCCGAGCTGCCGCCTCGATTTGCGTGTCATACGGCTCCCCGAGCCGATCACCGTCACCGGGACTCCCAAACCTGTCCAAATCGTAATAGAAGATTACTGACTACTTAATTAACCTCCTACCAAAGCCCCGTAATTTTCCCGCATTTTTAACTATTTTTAATCCCGAACCTAAACCTTCCGATGCCCCGAAACATATCGAGACGGTGTCCGATCGACACGAAACCAGTCCCAAAATGTTCGTTACATCGAATAGAAGATTTCACATGTTGAACACATCCCCAAATTCTCCCCCACGCGCCCGCATGCACCGCTTGAAGTGGCTGCGCGTGGGCCTCACGCGCCGCTACAGTACCCGTCTTCAACCTCCGCGACTGGTGCGAACCGGTCCGGTTACTGTGCTGAACCAGCGTAACCGGTTCAGCGTCCCTACTCCCTCAATTTTGGTCCGATTGCTTCCATTCCAATTTCTAAATTCCTATTTTCAAGTTTCCTATCTAACCCAATTAACAAAACGACCTAAAACCCCTAAATCAATCCCTAAAAATTAACCCCCCCCACGGCCCCTGTTTTCCGATTCCTTCCCCAGGCTTCACAGCCGTCAACCCCCGTTCAAAACCATCTCTATACACCCTAAACAATCTAACAAACATTCCCTAATCAACCAAAAGTATCCATAATGTAAAAATCGACAAAATGGGAGATTTGGGTCTAACCGGGTACCCGTTCGGGTTTGGGTCTCCACCGTGCACGGTGGCTTCGTCCTGGCCGGCCACCACGCTTCACCGGTCCTCCTCTCCCCCTCTGGTCTCTCTGTCATGATCATAGGGTGAGGGTTGGTTGTTTGGGTTGCACAGATGAGAGAAATGAGATCGGGAAAATGGGTTTGAAATGAAGAATGATCGATGAAGGGATGGTATGCATGTATGTGTGAGATTGGCCAGTGGATGGGTGACACTTGTCACTCATCCATTGGCTATCTAAAAAGCTGGGCCCACTAGAGACAAAACTGCACTTTTTGTCTCGTAAAACGTGCCGTTGTGAATAGTAATCGGGAACTTCCGTGAACCGTAACTTCGTCGTCGAACGTCCGAATTCGACGTGCCGCCTATCTATGGATTCGTATCGTCCCCATCTACGTAAAGGTCTTCGGCCCTCGGCTATCGGACCTCCCGGTCAAAAAGTCAACATTTTGACCCTTTTAACCAAAATTACCAAAATGCCCCTAAACTTCCGAATGTCATAACTTCCTCCTCGAATGTCGGAATTGCACGTGCTACCTGTCTGTGAACTCGTGACGTCACGAACTACGTCACGGTCATCGGTCAAAGTCCATTTGACTGCCCGATTGAAAAGTCAACGTTTTGCCCACGCCCAAGGGCAAAACGGTCATTTCGCATCGTTCGTCCGATTTCGCTCAACTAATCACGGATTAGCCTCACTAATCGTGATTAGTCACTAATCTAATCTAGGAATTTGGGACAGGTCGTTACAGTTTAGGATCGACTTTAAAAATAGTTAAAAATTCCAGAAAATTACGGGACTTTAGTGAGGGGTTATTTAAGTAGTTAGTAACCCTCTATTACAATTTAGATAGGTTTGGGAGTCCCGGTGATGACGATTGGCTAGGGAGAGCCGTATGGCACGCATATCGAGGTGACAGCTCGGACGGTCTATGAGTGGACCTTATTTTCTAAATTGATGCATGCATAAATGTTTATTATATGTTTTAATACTTGTTTGATGATGCTATGAGTGCATTTGTGTGTGGTTACGTATTTGCACGTATTTCGAGGTTTCAGCCTTATAGGTGCCAATACGGGTTTGTACTTTCTTTGTTGGTTTAAATGAAATGGTTTTGGATTTCAAAAGGATAAACTCGGGCATGAGGCCCATTTGGTTTTGTCTCGGGCATGTGGATCTATTCATGACCTACGGGTCTGAATCATGGTCGCGGCGAGTGCTATGTGCACAGCGACAGACGATACGATGCTCACCTCCGGACTGGGATGTGTTCCTTCTGGAGAGGTCACGGCGCACGATCTGTGGTCGGGCAGCCGATGGAGGCTCAACTTCGGAGTGCTGACGATTCAGGATATCGATCGGTGATGAGTGCACCATGATCTTGTGGTGGTCGCGTTGGTTGATTCGATCACGGCAAGATACCAAGATTGAGGGAGGTCCTGGATGGATGGTTGCAAACATCACTACGATCGGAGTCGTGACTGACCCTGAGATATCGTGCACGATGCCTAACTTAGTCATATGTTCGGGCACGAGATCTAGTTACTTTACATTGATGATTTCGGGTCGGGGGCCCTAAATGGATTTCCAGGTTCATGACAGTTTATGGGAACCAGGCATGAACCCTTGAAAGGTTTTAAAGATGTTTTCTATATATATATATATATATATATTCATATACCTTCCTTTACTTGAATTATCTTCTTCGGGGAGGGTCGTTGGCCTGGGTGGACCCCGGAGTAGTCACGGAGCACTTACTGAGTGGAGTCGCCCCCGTTGGGTGCCTTACTCTCAGGAAGGCTTGGATCATAACCTCAGGGAGGGTCATTGGTCTACGAACATTGACCTTGGACCCTGAGAGACTTGGGCTTGAGACCCCAAGTAGCACGCGCGTAGCTTTGGAAACCATGACAGGATTGGTTGTGTGATTTATATGTATATATGATATATGATATGTGATGTGTACAGGTTTTGGGCTGAGTCCCGTATGGATTTGGGCAGTGGCCCGTATGGTTGGTTTCTTTATGGATTTGGGAAGTGGCCCGTATGGTTGGATCTTTATGGTTTTTTCGGTTATGGTTTTGGGCTTAGTTCCCACATATGGTTCTTTTGGATTAAATGGTTTTCGAATGCATGCATACTTTTTAGTGAAGGGTATAAATGTCTTTATGAAAATGTTTTCTGTAAAATGTTGTTTTGTCCACTCACATCTTTTAAATGTTTTGATTGCCCTTCTGGTTGACATCGGATGTGGACTGTAGCAGAGACCGAGATATCACATACCTCCGCTGGTTCTTGGCGTACTCTGATGGCCCAGAAGGTTAAGGTTGGAAATTCCCTTGTCTAACACTTCGTGTCAGACGGGATCAAGGTCGTCCCGCGTTAATCCTGGGGGGATTGGGTCGGGTCCTGTCACAGCATCTTGGATGGATAGACATGGTGAAGCTGGACCTGGGGTTCCCTATTCCTTACGGGCTTTGGCTGTTGGCGGTGAGAGAAGTAGCGGGCTTGTATATGAAGTGTGTTTTAGAACTCCCTTTCTCTTGCTGCAAGGTTTTTATTTTTTTTCGTTTTAAGATTTTATTCCCATAATTTTTTTTTTTTGTATTTATTCTGGAATTTTAATTTTTTTACAAACCTTTTTATGTACATGATGTTTTAGACCTATATGATTATCATATTAATTCGCTCTGGATTGACGCAATCAAATATGTGGTTTAGTGTATCTACATTTTGATTATGTTGAATTCGAAATTATTAGTCTTAAGGTTATTATTCTTATTTTTGGGTATGCTCTTGTGTTGAATTCAGTACTATTCGGCTTAAGTCCTTGTTATATAATGCTTTTGCAATTGGGAAAAATATGGTCAAATTCGATTAGAAGTCGAAATTTGTATCCATTTAAAAAAACATGAATTTAGATAATCACCATGACCATATTAAATTTAGTGTCAATAATGAATTATGACCGAAGATGTTGAACTCCTTGAAAAGGAAAATTAGAAGATGAGATTGGAGTGGAAATCCAGAGGGGGGAAATCATAGGAAAAGATTGGAGGGAGTTCGGTAATGCCATGGAAATCCAAAGAGAAAAAAATCACATATTTGAATTTATTTCTTATTTTATGTGAAAATGTAAGATTTGAATTTGTTTATTTTTTATGTGAAAAATGAAGAAATCTAGACTTTTGGAGGAAGATCTTGGCATATGGTGGGTTATCCAAGAAGAAGATGGATCAATTATATAATATAATTAATCTTGACATTTGTAGATCCCAACTTCTTCTACATAAAATCTTACATGACAAAAATGTGCTAATTTATCAAAAATTCAAATTTTACCTTTACTTTTTACGATCACTTAACATCAAAGAAGCTGAATGGTACAACACGGCCATTTCATGTAGTTAAATAAAATAATAACAAATTCAAAATACAAAATATGACAATTATAAAAATTCATGATCTATTCAAACTAAAAAACTTATTTAATTATACAGATAAATCTCAAGTATTGCGCTTTAACTGCCAGCAGCTCCACCAGTGTTAATTCCCACATGGACTTAATGTCTGAGCTCTCACAAACACGTACCCACCGTACTAGTCCAAGTGGCGCCCTCTGCGTCCTCTTTGCTTTATGTTGCCCTTCTCTCATCGGTCCATTCCCACCCTTAAAAAAAATCCCCCCTTACACATCCATCCCTCTCCAACAACACCAGCAACCTCCTCTACTCACACCACGCTCTGCCTTGCCCTGCCTTCTGCATCTCTCAAAATCTCTCCTTATTAGCTGGTGGGGCTTTACGCTCAGTCGCGGAACATAATCGCCGCCCGGCCACCATGATCAAGACCTTGAATCCTTACACCAACACAGAAAAAACTGCTGAGATTATGTCCAGGTACAGGCCAATAGCGCCGAAGCCTGAGACAGCAGCAAACGGAGCAGGTGGTGAAAATCTATCTCTGTCCCAGAAGATCAGGGAGTCTCCTTACCTGAGGAATCTCTGGCCTCAATTGCAGGCCAAACCCACCAGGACAAGGAAGAGAGGCCGATCTGCTCTCTCACCGGCAACCTTCAAGAGGCAGAGGACTCAGGTTTTCGGGTTTTCTACCCCTTGTCATGTGACATCTCCGGCTAAAACTCTGAGCTTGGATGGTTTTGCTCATGCACTTTCGCAGCTTCCATTACCGACCAGCCTCGAGGCGGTGAGCAACAGCAGTTTCATGACCCTGCCTCTTCTTCCATACCCTCCTGCACCAATTCCCATTGTAGCAAACCCAGCTAAATTTGAGTTGATCAAACCCTGTGTTGGTGTTGGAGGCGAAGAGAAGCTAATTGATTTGAACAGAGTGGCTGAAATTCCAGAGGAAAAAGATCTGCTGCAGCAACTACAGGGTAGTCCCCTTTCATCTTCACTTGCAGCTGCACCTGCACCAACCCCCATCAATGTCATAGCACCACAGCCGGTTCGACCTGTGGGCTCCACCATAAGCGTAGGGTGCATCAGCGCAGACCCAGGCGTAGGCCCGGCAATGCAAACTCCGAAGAAACCAGAGGTTGTTGAGGAAGAGGTGGAGTCCGAAGTCCTGCCAGCAATCATATCAGATTCACACAACAAGGTGAGGATGGCAAACTCTGCTTACAAGGAGATGGTGGGCCAGCCAGAGTGTTCATGGCTCGATTCAATGGTGGCCGGCGGTGACGGGCGTTTAGGAGGCAAGAGGATCAGTGGGGAGGTGATTCTTCAGCTTTCTGAGTCAGGGGTGCCAGTTTCATCGAATGGGTTTTCTTGCTGGGTGAGAATCGAGTGGGGAAACGACATGAACAAGCATGCGATCAACGCCTTCTGTGATGTGATGAAGCTTTCCTGTGAGTCCAAGGACTACCTCTTCACTTGGAGATTCCATATTCAGAGCAAAGAGGGTTCTCAATCCAGCTCAAATGTTTGAAATTTCAAATGTAATTAAAAGTAATTTTAGATTTAGTGTTAGTGCAACAAGTTCGCTAGAAAAACTGCACCTTCAGCGTGTAGCCGACCTTATATATTTGATCATGTATATCCATATATCAAGAGTCTGAGGGGCAGTCAGTATATGTATGTATAGTTCGGTCAGTTTTTTTCCAGAGAGAGAAACTTTGTTCTTTTGATCATCTCAATTATTTTCAGTTACAACAACATTGCATGATAGAACTAAAAGAAGCAGGGATAATAACAAGATTGGTAAAGAAATTGACCATAAACAGGTACTGATGGATAGATCCGCCTCAACAGGAGGGAGTCTCAGGTGTTGGCAGTATCTGCTGCACTCTTCTCACTCCTTTCAGGACCCTTCCACTTGAAGTTGTCTGCATATGCCTTCGCCTATAAACATGACCAAAAGTTTTAGTCAATATAGACCCTACAGATAAACATAGAAGCGCATCGTATGGTAGCATTTAATGTCTACGATTTGATTAGTACATCGTCTGATGCCTAGAATTGGATTAGAACATCATATGCCCGCGTTTGATGCCAACAATTGAATTAGAGAATTGGGTTGTCGTGAATCTCCTTCAAGGCTAATATTGGACTAGACCACACCATATGGCCTCATTTGATCAAGGATTAATTAGGGAATTGGGTTAGCTCGTGCAATGCCTAGGATTGGATTAGCAAATGGCCGTGTTTGATGCATTGGATTATAGAACCGGGCTGTCTTTAATAACTTGTCCAGTGCCTCAATCCCTGTCATCGGAGTAGAATACTGGGATTGGATTGCTTCGAACAACCCATTCGAATCAAGGTATGTCTTTAAGCTATCATGATTAACGCATTAGATTCAAGTATTTTCAATCCAATCCAATCCCATCCCGAGGCATTGGATTAGGTCAGAGGATTGGATAATTTCGATGAACTCAATAGATACAAGGTCTTGAGTTATCATCGATAACCCAATAGATTCAAGTATTTTGAATCCAATCCAATCCTAACCACCAAAAGTAAACATGGCCTATGACTTAAACTTATCCCTAATCCATCGGAAAATTATTCAATCTTCACATAAGCTGGTAAAAGAGTTATCAGCTTATGTCCCTATTTCTGCAGCAAGTATGGTTATCAAGAATTTCAGCTTATGTCCCTATATTAAAAGTGGTGTATGGCGCTTCCTGACCTGCATAATTCATGGTGTGTCAAGAATTTGCAAAAGGGAGAAAGCCTACTTGAATTTAATAATTACAAGTAACAACTAAAAACTTATCAGAAAAATTATAGTCCTGTTGGTTATTACAAAAAACAAGTCCAGCATTGTTTCTCAGCAAATGCCTTCTCAGCTTCTTCACTGTCAAAATCAAGTCCAGCATCACCAACATTGGCATAGGGATCACCTGTCGATGTCCAACCCATCAATGGGTTTTCCCACCTACAAATTCAATACGAGTCGCCTCTAATCAGCATCCCATTCAACTGTAATTGAAAATTGCTGGTAATAAAATTATATGTTCCAACAGAAACTGAGAAACATAACTAATTATATTACAGAAAATGCCTAAATGATAACCATACTAGCTGCAGAAATAGGGATATGAGCAATTGCAAAAGATAAACAGTTAATAATGTTAAAATCGACGAAATTACCAAAATTGATCATCTATTATGCATGCAAATTTGTTTAAAATAATAAGAATACGTACTTCTGAGTAGAAAGAAAATTAATTTTCCATTTCCTGGTTTTCCCAGGACCTTGTTGGCTTGCAGTACGTGTTGCGGAAAATAGTAGAATGAAAATAATAACTCAACCCACAAAAAAGATAAATATGCAAGGAAATAAAGGAGCAAAGAATAGAGAACACCGGATATAAAGTGGTTCGGCAATATGCCTATGTCCACGGGCCAACAACAACAAGAACCTCCACTAATGAAATTAGGGGTACAAAGATATGCACAACTTCAAGAACACTACTTGAAGAAAACTCTCTCTCTCACACTTGTTTTGCTACCAACACTACAACACTCAATACTCTCAACTTGGAGTGGGCACTCTTCACTCTCTTCTTGGAGGAAAATGTTTCTCTTAGATGAGATTGATGGAATGAGCAAATGACCTTTCCTTATATAGGCCAAGGAGGAACCATCTAAATGCTTTCATTAATACTTCACCCACTCACTTACTTCATTTTGAATCTCACTTACCTACAACCACCTACTACATTTTGAATCTCACTTACCTACAACCACCTACTAGATTTTGGATCTCACTTACCTACAACAACCTACTACATTTTGGATCTCACTTACCTACAACCACTTACTTCATTAATGCTCCAAACAACATTTTGTAGATATATTTGAAGTTTGGGCCTAGATATTTTACAATCTCCCCCTCTAGGCCAACTAGGTCAAAACGACGTGATTTCTACTTGAAGTCCACTCCAGCGGATTTGCTGCAATACTCCAACTTCTGTTGCGTAACAACTTTTGTCAACATATCTGAAGTGTTCTTGTTGGTGTGAATTTTCCTCAACTGGAAAAGTTTCTTTGATACTGCATCTCGAATCCAATGATAACGAAGATCAATGTGCTTCGTTCGAGGATGGTACACTGAGTTTTTACTTAAATGAATAGCACTTTGACTATCACAATGCACCACATAACTTTCTTGCTTCACACCCAATTCTTGAAAGAATCTCTGCAGCCAAATCATCTCTTTGTCTGCTTCATTTGCAGCAATATACTAAGCTTCAGTGGTGGATAAGGCAACACATTTTTGTAACTTGGACTGCCATGAAACAGTTCCCCCTGAAAAGGTGAATAAGTATCCAGAAGTGGATTTTCTAGCATCAAGGTCTCATGCCAAGTCTGCATCCGTAAAACCTTCCAACACCGGTTTCGATCCACCAAAGCATAAGCACAACTTTGAAGTGCCTCTCAAATATCTGAGTATCCACTTGACTGATTCCCAATGCTCTCTGCTAGGGTTAGAGAGATACCTACTAACAACACCAACTGCATGTGCTATATCTGGTCGAGTACAAATCATAGCATACATAAGACTACCAACAGCTGATGAGTAGGGAATACCTGCCATCTTGTCCATATCCCTTTGTGTAGTTGGGCATAACCTTCTACTTAACTTGAATTGATTACCTAGAGGTGAATTCACTGGCTTAGCTTCTTTCATGTTGAACCTCTCAAGCATTCGTTCAACGTACCTTTCCTGTGACAACCATGGCTTCTTCGCCTTCCTGTCACGAGTGATCTCCATGCCCAAAATCTGCTTAGTTGGACCTAAGTCTTTCATATCAAATGATTTTGACAAATTTGACTTCAACTTGTGAATCATAGCAACATCATGCCCCACAATCAACATATCATCAACATAGAGCAATAAAATGATGAAGTTACCTTCGGCGAACTGCTTGATATACACACATTGGATCGGCATCTGTTCTCTTGTACCCATGACTCAACATGAATGAGTCAAACTTCTTGTACCATTGCCTCGGTGCCTGCTTTAGCCCATACAAGCTTTTCTCCAACTTACAAACCATGTGTCATTTTCTCTCAACTTCAAAACCTTCTGGTTGCTCCATGTAAATTTCCACTTCCAAATCACCATGCAGAAATGCTGTCTTCACATCCAACTGCTCCACCTTAAGATCCATGCTAGCTGCCATGCCCAGAATAACTCGGATAGAAGTCATCTTAACCACTGGTGAGAATATCTCGTCGAAATCAACTCCTTCCTTCTGCCCAAAACCCTTGACAACCAAGCGAGCCTTGAACTTTGTCAATTGCTCATTCTCGTCCCTCTTCAACTTGAACACCCACTTATTTTTGAGTGCTTTTCTGCCTTTAGGAAGCTCCACCAACTCATAGGTGTCATTCTTCAATAAAGACTCCATCTCATACTTCATTGCCAACATCCATTTGTCATTGTCTGCATGAGTCTTTGCCTCCTCAAAATTTTCAGGCTCTCCATCGCCAGTCAACAGAATGTATCTGGAATGCGGGTCATCCCCATCACTGGTCGTAAGAATATACTGTGAAGAAGGATACTTAGTATTCGGTTTTGACACTCTGTTTGATTTACGAACTAGTACTTGGGAAATCTCTGGTTGCTCCTCCTGGATTGGCTCTTCCTGAATTTGATCGTCCTGATCATCGTCTTCATGTTCAGACACTATCTCAGCACCTCGTGCTTCAGCCATGTCAGGAACGTCTTCATGTATAACCTCTTGAGTTCTGCCACTGGGTTCTTGTTGCAGCGGTGATGAATCATAGGTGAGTTGGCCTGCATTTTTAACTGTCTCCTTATCAAGATTTGCCACGGTCTGATCTTCAAAGAAGTGTACATTTCTGCTTCTGAATAGCTTGTTGGTCTTTGGATCCCACGTACGGTAGCCCATTTCTTCATTGCTGTACTCGATAAAGATGCACGGCGTGCCTTTTTCATCTATCTTCAATCTTTTCTCGTCGGATACACGTGCAAATGCTTTGCACCCAAACACTTTCAAGTGTGAATATGAAACGCTTCTACCGATCCATACGCATTCGGGAGTCTCAAATTTCAATGGTACACTTGGTGATCGGTTGATAAGGTAACAAGCGGCTGACACAGCTTCAGCCCAAAAACGCTTTGATAGATTGACTGTCTTCAGCATGCACCTGACCTTCTCCAGAATGGTGCGGTTCATCCTTTCAGCTACACCATTATGTTGTGGGGGTGCCAGGAATTGTCTTTTCATGCCTAATTCCATACTTCGAACAGTAATCACTGAACTAGTTCGAAGTGTACTCTCCTCCATTGTCGCTGCGGATACATTTGAGGGCTCTCCCAGTCTCCCTTTCCACCATGACATGAAATTGCTTAAAGGTTTGGAATACCTGGCCTTTTGATTTCAACAAATATACCCAAACCTTTCGTGAAGCATTATCAATAAAGGTGAAAAAATATCTATTACCACCTAGTGATTCAACTTCCATAGGGCCACAAACATCAGAATGTACTAGGTCTAATATTTTTTCTTTTCTTGTGAAGGTACCAGAAAAACTGACTTGATTTTGTTTGCCATATAAACAGTAATCACAAGAGTCGAGTGAGGTACCTTTGGCAAAGGGAATGAGAGACTTCTTTGCCAACACTTGCAATCCCTTCTCACTCATGTGGCCTAATCTCTTGTGCCATAGATTTGGAGGAGAATCGCCTGCGACATTCAACTCTCCTTTGCAAACCTTCTCATATGTCTTGTAAAGGGTACAACACAACTTCCCTCTAGCGATGACTAGCGATCCCTTGGTAAGCCTCCACTTTTGATCTCCCCCATGATGATGGAACCCTTGTTGATCAAGCACGCCGGTTGACATTAGATTGGGGCGTAAACCAGGAACATGTCTCACATCTTTCAATAACAGCTTGTTGCCCAAATCAGTCTCGAACAAAGCATCACCTATTCCTAATATCTTGGAATAGCTATCATTGCCCATCTTCACTTCCCCAAAGTCTCCGGCTTTGTATGTGGTGAAGAACTCTGAGTGCGTCGTGGCATGGAAAGATGCTTCAGAATCAACTACCCAAGAAATGCTTTTATCTTCATCAGCATATAGGCAATCACTGTCAAGAGACAACAACTCACATGCTTGACTGGACACAGTAGCGGTAGATGCAGTATTGGTTGTGTCCTCCTTCTTTTGGTAGGTTGAGTCATCTTTCCCATCCTTCTTGTTATTCTTTAGTTTGTTACAATTCTTTATCATGTGGCCATAAAGATTGCAATTATGACACCTTCCATTGAATCGTGTCCTTGAACGGCTTGCACTTCTTCCACGATCTCGACTGAGACCTTTACTCTTACTCCTTCCTTTATTCTCCGCCACAAAGACTTGGCTACTATCGGAACTAGAGGACTTCCTACTAGTCTCTTCATTTAACATGTTGTCTTTAACATTATCCATAGATAACACACCATTGGGAGCAGAGTTACTTACAGTAATAACAAAGGTCTCCCAGCTGTCGGGCAGAGATCCAAGAAGCAACAACGCTTGAAGCTCATCCGCGATCTTCATGTCCATCGTGGCCAATTGATTGACAGTGCTTTGGAAGTTGTTGAGGTGCTCAGTCACCCTTACGCCCTCCTTATACTTCATGTTGACAAGCTCTTTAATGAGAAAAGCTTTCTTCGAGGCTGTCTTTTGCTCGAACAATGACTCCAACTTCAACCAAAGAGCATGGACGTTAGTCTCGTTGGACATATGATGGAACACACTATCATCCACTCATTCACGAATGTGACCAATAGCCTTGCGATTCAACTTCTTCCATTCAACATCTCCCATATTCTCAAGCTTGCCTTCTTCTCCTTCTATGGGCTCACGTAGATCCTTGTAGTAGAGAATGTCCTCCATTCTCGGCTTCCATGTAATCCAATTTGAGTGGTTGAGTCGAACCATGGTACTCCTTGAGCCTTCCATTTTAACTCTCAACGAACTTAGAGCTCTGATACCACTATTGCGGAAAATAGTAGAATGGAAATAATAACTCAACCCACAAAAAGGATAAATATGCAAGGAAATAAAGGAGCAAAGAATAGAGAACACCGGATATAACGTGGTTCGGCAATATGCCTACGTCCACGGGGCAACAACAACAAGAACCTCCACTAATGAAATTAGGGGTACAAAGAGATGCACAACTTCAAGAACACTACTTGAAGGAAACTCTCTCTCTCACACTTGTTTTGCTACCAACACTACAACACTCAACACTCTCAACTTGGAGTGGGCACTCTTCACTCTCTTCTTGGAGGAAGATGTTTCTCTTAGATGAGATTGATGGAATGAGCAAATGACCCCTCCTTATATAGGCCAAGGAGGAACCATCTAAATGCTTTCATTAATGCTTCACCCACCCACTTACTTCATTTTGGATCTCACTTACCTACAATCACCTACTACATTTTGGATCCCACTTTGGATCCCACTTACCTACAACCACCTACTACATTTTGGATCCCACTTACCTACAACCACTTACTTCATTAATGCTCCAAACAACATTTTGTAGATATATTTGAAGTTTGGGCCTAGATATTTTACAGTACGAGCAGGCGAATAGATTATAACCTGGGCGTTCCCATATCCAAATAACCCAAAAATTAAATTCCTCCAGAAACAAAATTAAATCAATTAAAATAAACAAAATTTTCACATGAGCAAATTATAAAAGTTTTGAAATGAAGAGTAATTGAAGATCGTACCTTTCTTCGTAGATGGTTTTCAGGGATTCTAGAGATCAAACCGACGTCAGGAGTCCTGACCTCCACCAAGGGTTTTGATGACCCGGAAGAGGCCCATCTTGGTCGCAAAAGCGCGTGCGCTCGAGCAATGTTCAATCCTTGACGTAGAGATCTCGCCATGTTTGCCTCAGAAAAGCTTCGAGGTTGCCACAACAATCTCGCAGTGACGAAGGCCAATGGCATAAGTATAACTACGAGTGTTTGATGCACAATGGGAATTACCAGAAGGTTCTAGCTTTGGTCGTTTTGCCCCATAACATGCCACGTACTCACTATAATTAAGCAGGTTGGTCAGCGCCGAAGTAATTAGCTTTTTCGGTAGAAACTAATAACGAAATAATGTAACTTATCGCTGGAATCCACCGAATTTTTATAATTTCAGCAGGCATTCATTACAAGTCTTATGAATAGTTTCGACCCGTAGACTCGGAATATGTATTAATAGCAGAATTAATTATAAATTAATCCACTTTTAAGCCTAACATATAACTAGTCTATTTTTTTTTTGGGGTAAAAGTCTATTTATTGATTTATCATATTTCTTTTAAATATCTTATCTTTTTCTCTAATTTAATTGCTTTTTATTTTCTTAATATCCTTTATACCTTCTTAATTGACTATTTACCTACTACATCTATTTTTTTTTATGAGTTTATTTATCAGATATGGTTTCAAATTTTAAATATTTTATATTTAATTTTTAATTTAACATTTATTTTGATAAAGATAATTATTCTAAATAAATTTCTTATGAATTTCTTTTTACAATCCATTTTAATTCTCTAAATTTTTTAAATATTATCGGATATTTTTATAAGATTACAATCATACAGATATTTTATTTATCTTTTAAATTTTTTGTTACTTGATTAGAGGTATAGTAAGTAACTTAATGATTTTTTTTTCTAAAGGTCAATTAATAATTATGGACTTATTAATCATTTTTCCATTCTATATTAATCTACCATTATATTTCCAAAATTTTTACACTTTCAAATTTATTTGATCTATAAAAAATAAAGATATTTACAAACAATTAAATTCTTAAAAGTAGATTGTAGATACAATTATATTTGAGAAATATATATTGGATATAATATATTTATGCTGACACCTAGATAGAAACACCATCTCACATAAAATAATTTTCAAATTGTTAATTTTGCCATGGTATATATGTATTTTTCTTAAAGAAGAAATGATACATATGTTTGAATATTTTTAAAAAATAATAATAACAGAAAAAAAAATAATACGAATTAAACAACAATAAAAATATTACCTAACTCTATGTTTATTATTCTTATTTATTATAATGAATTAATCTATAACTTATAACTTATACTCCAATAAAAAGACCAATTTATAATTACCCCTTAATAGCATTACTCTTCATGATTGGACTGATTCATGGGGCTGTGGGCTGTCAACAACACCGGCTGTGCACATTCCCTAATTTGCTATTTGCCCATTTGTCCTCATTCAACAAACAACTGCCATTTGTTCATCGTTTGCATCGAGCTCTGTCCTCTCCTTGATGCTTCTCCACTGTCTACTTGCTCCCCCAAAATCAAACGCATCGTGATTGCCATTAAACCCATTATCATATTTTCATCTCCCACCCCTCCCACACAGATCCCTTGAAAACCCTTCTACATATCCCAACTTTAATTAATGGGTTCAAATTACAGAGGAGATTCAAGGCTCTCTGATCTCAAGCTGACATGCTCAGATTTGAAGACCCTTTTGAAAGCAACGGCCAAGATGGAAGAGAATCTAAGAAACATGGATAACAAGTTTGAAATCATAGACGAAAAGCTCTTGACGGCTTCAAGAAGAGTAGCTCCATTACAGTCTTTGGCCATGGCCTCCAAAGCCCTCGAAACGAGAATCAACAGAGCCGTCACGCCGGCTCTTGCCCTTCTCTACAACTTGAAACTCTCCGAAACAATTCAGAACAGGCTGATTGAGCTGTCGGAGAAGTTATCCAATGAGAAATCGATGAAAAGGAGGCTGAAGAAGCTTGTCAAGTATGTGGATTGTGTGGACCAGCTCAAGGTTGCGATTGCTTGCATTTGTCAGGAGGGGGAGCCGGTGATTCAGAGGCTGCAAGAGGTGGTGGAGTTTCTGAGCCGGACGAAGGCGACGGATCAGTTTAGGACGAACCGGTTGCGGGAGACTCTGGTTACTCTCAAGGCTCTGTATGAAACAGAGGTGGATGCCATGAGATTTGAGGGGTTGCTTGATGAGGCTCTATTGAATTTGCAAGATGAGTTTGAGGGTATACTTGAGCGGATTAAGCACCGTAATGTGGCGGAGTTGCAGGCGGTGGATAAGGACGGCGCTGGTGGTGGAGGTGATGAGTTGGCGATCGTGGGTTCTGATTTGGGGACTGAGCTGGAGATTGAACTTCTTAGACGGATTTCCCGAACTCTTGATGCTGATGATTGTTTGGATATATGCATCGATATTTATGTCAAGGTAACTTCAACGTAGTTTTAAACTCCGTTATTTTTCTTGACCAAAAACGAAAGGAATTTTCATCACTAGTTAAGTTGACTCATGTTGCAACTCATTACCAAGTTTGAATAATTTGTGATTCTCCCCTTCAACAATTATTAATGATCAATTTCCTATTTTCCCCTTTAAAAATTATTAATAGTCAATTTGCTTCTATTATCAAATTTTATTTTTTATTTTTCATTTAAATTGTCACATGACAATATATATTGTTGTGGGAAATGTTATGTTATTCGTACTTGAAAGAGCGTGTAAAAGGACAGTATGTTTATGTCAGGGAAACTCAATAAATTTTTGTTAGTTATTAATTTGAAATAAAGTTTACAAATTAATAGCCTTAAATTGGAAAAATTCAATCTACATGTGACTGATATAGCAATATACAAGTTAAGCTGAGTCTTGATCATTGATTAGGTTGAGTATTGTACGAATGCGGTATAGATTCACAGTCTTCCAATTTTAGCATCATGACCTATAGATTTTAATTGTTATGTTGGTCGTTGAACAGGTTAGGTACAAAAGAGTGGCCAAAGCACTGATGAGGCTAAACCCAGATTACTTAAAAGCACACACACCAGAAGAAATTGATGAGATGCCATGGGCGACCTTAGAGACAGCCATAACTCTGTGGATCCAACATTTTGAGCTTGCAGTCAAAGCAGTCCTCGTCTCCGAGAACAAGCTCTGTGAACAAGTACTAGGAGGCTTAATGGACGGGCTCATGTGGCCAGAGTGCTTCGCCAAAATCGCTGACAAAATCATGGCCGTGTTCTTCAGATTCGGAGAAGGCGTCGCCAGGAGCAGCAAAGAGCCTCAGAAGCTGTTCAAACTACTTGAAATGTTTCACGCCTTGGAGAAGCTCAAGCCCGGGTTCTCTGCTGTTTTCGACGGGGAATCAGGGGCTGACATCTGTTTAAGATTCAGAGAGCTCGAGAAGCTCCTCGTTCATGCTTCAAGCAAAGTGTTTTGGGAATTTGGGCTCCAAATTGAAGGCAGTTCAGATGGGTTGCCGCCACCGCCAGATGGGTCGGTGCCGAAAATAGTAAGGTATGCTGTGAACTACTTGAAATACTTGGCGACAGAAAATTACAGCGATTCGATGGCCATAGTTTTAAGAACAGAGCAAATTTGGAAGGTGGGGATTTTGTCCAAGCCGCAAACGGATGAGAATTTACTGAAAGACGCGATTTGCAACATCATGGAAGCTCTACAGAGGAATGTAGAGGGAAAGCGTTCGGGGTATAAGAGCAACAGCAGGGACAACCTGGGGATTTCAATTCCTCTGCCTCATGTTTTCTCCATGAACACTTACTGGTACATTTACATGAGGACCAAAAACACAGACCTCGGGAAGCTTCTGGGGGACCAGTACACGAAGAAAAACTACAAAGTTATGGCGGAGGAATCAGCTTACTTGTACCAGAAGCAAGCGTGGGCCCCGCTGGTGAGGATTTTGGAGAAGGATGATTTGGAGAAGCAGAGCAAGGAGGCGAGGGTGGGGCTAGTGAGATCGAAGATTGAGGCGTTTATGAAGGGTTTGGATGACATTTCGAAGAGGCATAAAGCGTTTTGTGTTATACCTGATGTGGATTTAAGAGAGCAGATTAGAGTGGCCACCGTGAAGCTTGTGATTCCGGCGTATACCGAGTTTTTGAACTCGTTTTCCGGCGTGTTGCAGGGGAGGTCTTATTTGAGTCCTGAATCGGTTCAGGAGCTGTTGGGTCAAATATTTGACGGTGGGGATGGGAAGCTTAAGCGGAGAGGTTCGAAGGATCGGACGGGTGGTGGAAGTTCTGGAATCGACGGTGGGATCAAGGACTTTCGAATATCAAGATCGAACACTAATGAGGTGTGACAAATATCAAATCTCATCTCACCAATATAAACTTATGTCACATAAATATAAGCACATTTGTATTGAACTAGATGTATAAGCACAAAGACTTGGATTGTAAATTTTGTGAGGATTTTCGGTGTAATTACAAATCTAAAATGATTTGATAGATATATCTGATAGATTCGTTTTTCGACAATGTAGAAATTAGTTTGTGAAGACATAAAAAATTAGCATTTAAATCTACGATCAGATGATGAACTATCATATGGATGTACCACGTAAGCATGCCTTCTTCTATTCAATGTTTATAATGATTGGAGTTGGCTGAATGTATTTTACCAAAAATAACTTAATGTTGAATTTGTTATTATGACCTATTTGTTATTAGTTATGAAAGGGTAAACAATTTTTTTTCAAAGAGTTTGACAACATGTAACATAGAAAGTTAAAAATGTTCGAACACAAGTAAACAAAGTTTACACGGGTAAACCCTAAAAAAACATAAAATGGAATCTACCAGAAAATATTTGAGAAACTCTCAAATTTGATCGAATAAAATATAATATAAAAATATAATACAATGTTTTAAAGGTTGCTTATATACCTAATAAATCCTACGTTAAATAGGAAATCAAAAACCCTAATTAATAAAAATCCCAAAAAGATCCGAAAATATTCTAAACTGATTTTGAGGCCATAAACAACCTTATTTGGCTAAAATAGCCCTTATATCACAATCATAGCTGTGATTTGATTCTTCTCATCGTTCCCTTTTCAAAAAGGTATCTTATACCCCATTGTGAGCTCGGATACCAAATCCGCAAATAAACACTGCGCCCTTTTTGCATTTTTCGTTTCATCTAATCTTCAATTCGTAATGGCCAATTCTACTCAGTCCCCTCCACTTCAAAAGAACTCGGCCCCAACTTATCATCAGGATGAATAGTTACATCTTCACAGAATTCATACATGTCAGCAACATTGAAAGTATTAGAAATTCCCATGGATTTCAGCACGTCTATCACATACCCATTATCGTTGATTCTTTTTTAGCACTTTGAATGGTCCATACTTCTTCGGCTTCAGCTTGCGATATGTATTAGAAGAAACCCTCTCCTTCCTTAGAAACATTATAACGAAATCACCCTCCTAAAGTACTTTTACTTGCCATTGTTTATCCGCTACTTCCTTGTACTTGGCATGTGTATGCTCTAACTTTTGTTTAACCTCATCTTTAACAGCTACTACACCCTTATCCATATTTTCTGTAGAAATACTTACTCATGACCTTTAGACAGCTTCACTAGATCCACCAAATGGCTAGGCATAGAAGTATAAACAGTGGCAAATTGTGACTTCCTTGTTGCATTTTGAACTGCACTGTTGTAAGAGAACTCTACTTATGGAAAGGCATAGTCCCACTGCTTCGGATTCTCACCACAAATACCAAGCACCATATTTCTCAATGTTTTGTTTTATAACATCAACATGTCCATCAGTTTGAGGATAAGCAGTGTGACTTTGATTCAAAGCAATCCTGAACATCCTCCACAAGGTAATCCATAAATGGCTATAGAACTTGTTGTAGCAATTAGAGGTTATAGATTTAGGCATCTCATGTAGTCGATCAACCTCCTTGAAATACAGTTTGGCTATCTTAGATGCATCCGCTGTCTTCTTACAAGCTATAAAGTACGCCATCTTGGAAAACCTACGAGCCACAACAAAGATAGAATCCACACCCCTTTGTGTACGTGGTAGCCTAAGCACAAAATTCATAGCTAGTCTTGCCAAAAATCTTTAGGAACATGTAAAAGTATATACAAACTACTATTTTAAACTTGACCTTTTGAAGTCTGACAAATATAACACTTCTTCATGATAACTCGAACATCCCTCTTCAACAACGACCAATAGTTTCTTTCCTCCAAACTTGCATTGGCTTTGTCTTGGCCCAAATGGCCGCTTATTCCGCCACCATGTATATAACGACTCGGAAAAAAAATTCGATTAAATTTGGAATTTAATTGAAAATATACAATTTTTCCCTCAAGTTCAGAGGGATGTTGAAAGTCAATTTAAGTTTGAGAAGACTCTTGGAAGTTTTTCTTAAACCGTCGAGTGGGAATTTAATCGGAAGTTTAGTAAAAAAATTAGACTAAATTTGGGAGTTTAATTATAAAAAAAAAAAACTATTTTTGCCTCAAGTTTAGAGGTGTGTAACGACCCGGATTTTCTTTATAATTGAAATTTGGAAATTTCATGTAAAATGACCATTTTGCCCATAATTAGGGTAAAATGACCATTTTGCCCATAATTAGGGCAAAATGTTGACTTTTGACCCGAGACACTGTTTGGGGTTGACCTTTGATCGTTACGTAGATCGTGTCACCACGAGTTCGTAGACATGCGACATGCTGAATTTGGACGCTCGACGCGAAAGTTACGGGTCATGGAGTCTGAGGGTTACTATTACATTTTGGGCCAAATGGCATTATTGGACTGGTCAACTGATTCCATGGACCAATCAGATGAGTGATAAGTCTAACTGGCCCATTTACCCAAAAGATTGGGATGCATATATCTGTTCTCTCTCTCCCGATGCTCATTCAAACCGTGTGCCCATTTTTGTGCAAACACACACACTGTCATCGACCATCTTCCTTAAACCTTCATTTTCACTTAGTGAGCCTGATGATCGACTGAGAGAGTGTTGGACGGTGGCTCAGGGGCGGATAACGGCGGCGCACTGCAGAAAAGGCGTTCACAGGTAAAAACCTGAAACTCATGATCGGGAAAAATTTTGGATTGGAGTTTTAGGCCTGGTTAAGTGGATCTAGGGGCCCAAAATGATTTCTGAGGTTAGAACGTGCAGATTGGAGCCCAGAACCAAGCTTGACGGCACTGAGATTCAACAAAAAACAGATCGGAAAACCAGCCTCTGTGGTTGCTTGAATTAAGGTATAAATCTACTATGTTTTATATGATTTTGAACCCATAGATCCAACCTATACACCTAGACGATCCAGTAGGACTTAACGATTTTGAAAACGGGTAAAAAATGGGCGAGTTACAGCTGAATCGGGCTCGCGGGTTTGGGCGACCCGAATACAGACTCGTTGAGAGGTTAGTGGTGATGATGTCATTAGCTGATGTCATCACATGTCAAGATGTCAGATGACGTGGACCACTTAGGGCGTGACATGTGTCATATGTTAGTGTACAATCAGCATTGACATGTTAGTGACGTGGACCAGTGTGTTGCTGACACATGGTACCTGTTAGAGGCCGACACGTGGCACCTGTTAGAGTCTGACACGTGACACCCGACAGGGTCTGACACGTGTCAGTCTGACATTTTCTGACACGACCCATCCCAATCCCCCCGGGATTACCATGGAATGTGTCATGCTCCCGTCTGACAAGAGGTGTCAGACAAGGGATAACCTGTTGCCACTGCCCAAACGGGCTTCCAGAGTGCACAAGGATCGATGGAGGAGGTGTACGATGTCCCAGTCTCTGCTGCAGTCGCATCCGGAAATCAACCTGAAGGGCATTAAAAACAAAAGCTGTGAGTGGACGAAAATAAACAAGTCTATTTAAAACATTTATAAGACATTTATGCCCCTCAGTAAAAACATATGCATGCACCAAAAACCAATAATCACATATTTATTTAGAAATAACCATTAGGGCCTTCACCCGAAAACCATAAGCATAGTTTCAAATCCCAAAAGTCAATCCAAGAGTTATTTCATAAATCCAGTAATATACATTTATTATTTTTCCATCTCCGGCATCCCCGATGCCTAGCGTCCCAGACGCTTGACTTCCCCGACGTCATTTCTCACGGTATTAAGCAACGCGTGCTACCCGGGGTCTCACCGGGTCCATATCTCTGACATCCCCGATGTCTGACGTCCCCGACATCTAATCATAGCAATCCTGCTCCTGAGTCACTATACGGTCCGACTGCTCCGTAGAATGACCCCTCGCAGACAATGCACCGTGACTTTCCCAGTGTCCCCGACACCTGGATGAGACCAATATATATATCCTCGTATCGAGATGGTTTTATGGAACACATTTTATTATTCGTTTCCAAAATATCACAAGGGCTCTGCCCCGAATTTCCATAAAAACCGTCATAAGTCCAAATAGTTGATTATCAAATCCGAAATCATTTATTCAATTCCATTTTAGGGTCCCCGACCCGAAATCACATATATAAATCAACTGGGCCCTTGGCCCGATTTCATAAGTCAACTGGGCCCCTGACCCGATTTATTAAATCAACTGGGCCCCTGGCCCGAATTTACTTTATCAAATCCGTAACTGTTTCATAAAATCATATCTGAATCACCATTATGGAAATCAGTGCAAATCCGAAAAATCTCGATTTACGTGCAAACACGTAAATCGCCTCGAAATACGTGAAATCATATAAATTCACCGATATCCAAAATAAATCATATAATCACAATTATAACAATCGTGAAACAGTTATGCATGCATCGAATTTAAAAAACTAATGTCCACTCACATACCGTGTAACCGTGCCCCTCGATACGCGTGCCATAGGCCTTCTCGGGCCACACCACTATCACCGGGACTCCCAATCCTGTCCAAATCACATTAGAGGGTTACCAACCTCTTCATTAACATCCTATTAAAGTCCCGTAATTTTCCCGAATTTTAACTATTTTTAAATTGGATTAAAAACCTTCGGAGATCCCGAACAATATCGAAACGGGGTCCGATCGACACGAAACCAATTCCAAAATGTTCGTTACATTGTATAGAACAAAAGTCATGTTGACCTCACCTCGAGATTCGTGCCTACGCACCGTCACGCGCCGCCGTGAGTGGCTGCGCGTGAAAGCCACGCGCCTGCTACAGCGACTGCTACAGTCATCGTCCTCGCCCGTTTCTCTGCAATACGGGTCTGCAACCCGCGATTTCAACCCGATTAGATAGCCATCAATTCGACCTTAATTTCATCCGTTTTTTTATCCTAAAACGTTCCTCAACTATCTAATCAAAGTTCCAGGTCCTTAATTAACTCTGAGAAACACTAAATCATGCTATCGACCTGTGATCACCCAAACTCAGCAATTCCCCAACCATTATCAAATTAACTTTCCAATAAGCTCATTATGATTAATACGAACTAATTCGCATGATTAATTGGACATGAAGTTACCTCAATCACCACGACTTAAACTTGGATTTTCCGGCCGTCCACCTCGTCCGTCCACGGCTCTAGGAGCTTCAAAACTTGCCCCATTTGATCTGGATCGACTTAGTAAAGTTCCAGGAAGCTATTTCAAATCTCAATTAGGGTTGGGCTAGCCTGAAAACCGAAATTCGAATTTGAACTCTTCAAAAACCAGTTTCGGGTTTTTGAACATTCCCTCACCATTTTTCACTTCATTCCCTCATTTCTCAATCTCAGAATGAACCTCTCGACTTACTCTCAATCCCTTTAATCCAATTCAGCCATTAAAAGCATCCTAAAGCACTACTCACTCCTCTGTGTAAAGTCCCCTGCACTGACCCGAAATCAATTAAAAACGGTGTCCATGTTCTGTGATCTGATGCCAACCCACACCATGTGCATCCACACCACAAAACTGCCCCAAATCAGTCCATCAATGATAAACAATCCATGGAACAGATCGCACAAAACATCCAATTTCACAGCTGTTTCGATCAAACAGTGCCCCTGTGAAATTACTATTCTGCCCCTGTGCAGAAAATTACCAAAATGCCCCTCACACATCTAGACCCGTAACTCGGTCATTCGGACTCCGATTGATGCGTGTCGCCTGTCTACGAACTCAGGGCATCGAGACCATCCTAACAGTCCTTGGCCCTCGGCCATCGGACCTCTCGATCAAAAAGTCAACATTTTCCCTTATTTCGTCCAAATTACAAAAATGCCCTTGAACTTCCGTACGTCATAACTTTCACTACGAACGTCGGAATCGAACGTGCCACCTGTCTATGAACTCGTGACGTCCCAAACTACATCACGATCATTAGTCAAAGTCCATTTTACCGTCCGAAATAAAAGTCAACGCTTTGCCCACGCCTAGGAGCAAAACGGTCATTTTGCACAATTCGTCCGATTTCACTCAACTAATCCCAGATTAGTCATTCTGAATCATAATTAAATAATATTAAATCCCGATACTCAGAACGGGTCGTTACATTTTCATATGTTGTCATACTGTCATCAGCAGAGTTGACCGTTGACTTTTGACCAGAAGCGTTGACTTGTGTCGATCTGAGACCGTTAGATAGGTCAAATTGAGGTTTGATGCCTTGGGAAGCGTGTTCAGGATGATTTCCTGGGCCGGTTTTATTATAGGGTTTGATGTTAGACCTAGTAGGGTCAATTAGTGACCTTTGGATGTATTTGGACAGGCCCGGAGACTATAATTTAGCTTTGGGACAGGTTTAGGCTATTCGTTAGCTCAGCAAGAACTGACTGTGAGTGCACCAGTTGTTTTATAACTACAATGCATGCATAAATGTCTTCAAATACTTTACTACAAGATTTGATACTATTACTTGAGGATGTTATGGATTGAATTATCGGTTTATGAATACTTTTATGGAATTACGTAGAAAACGAGGTTTTCGGGCTTGAGACCCATTTGGTAACGGGTTAACTCAGGGTTTGGGGTAAATTGAGTTTTGAAAGAAAGATTGATTCAAATGAGCAGGTTTTGAGAAACCAATTTTAGAAATGGATTCTGGACGGGGTTTTGGAAGGTTTCGGACTGGTGATCCTATATGAGCAGTTTTCAAGAAACCAATTTTAGAAATGGATTCTGGACGCGATTTTCGAAGGTTTCAGGCCTAGTCCCAATTTAAACAGTAGTTTGTTTGATCTCAAAAAGGACGTATTTCAAATGTGATATTATTGAATTGCATGTGTTCACACTTATATATATATATATATATATATATATATATATATATATATATATATATATATATATATATATATATACCCTCTTGTATGTGCGGTTTCGTCTCCTCCAAACATCGATGATCCTGGAGTAGTCACGATCCACTGCCTGGGATGGCTGACTCCGAGGATGAACTCAAGCTCAGGAGTGCGAATTATGATATCGTCTCAGACATGTTGGGATCTGAGGCAGGTTCACCCTAGACGTCGTAGATCCTGGGGGTAGACTAGGAGTTGAGACCTCGAGTAGTACGCGTACTGTAGAGAAATCGTGACGGATATTGGTTGGACATCTGGGATGTCGAGGGCGGGTTATATATATATATATATATATATTCTATTTCACTGATGTGTGCGTCCAGATGTATGCATGTGTAGCTACATGTATATGTATAGATATGTATATGTATGATTTGACTGTGTTTATACGATTTATCTTGAATGCATTCATGTTTCTAAAACGGAGGGTCAGACTGTATATATTTTCAAAATGAGTTTATAACTGATTATTTTTTGTCTACTCACACTTTGACTGTTTTCTTGACCCTCTAGGCAGTGAGGCTGAGCAGGGGACCGACTCCAGGACTGAGGCATAAATAGTACCGTTGCATTCTGTTCACCCTGCGGGGTAGGTGTTTGTAATTATTGTATTAGTAGGAACATAATTCTCTTGTTCTTTGTCTGACAATATTGTTATATTAACCACCAGTGTGTATTTTGGAACCCTAGTAAGGGTATTTGTGTTAAAATAACTCTAGTAAGGGTAGTTGTGGTATTGTTGTGTTACTTATCAGATGGGAGAAGGCCTTGCCCCTGGTGGTCCCCACGGAGGATTGGGGCGGGTCCTGTCAAGTTGGTATCATAGCAGAGCATTAAGCTAGCGGTCTGTACTTAGTACATTGATACGCATAGTATGTCATACTAATATTGCTATTGATGCCTCTTAACAGTTCAGTATGCCCCCGAGACGAGCCGCCCTTACACCTCCACTGGACATGGGTCTCGAGGGAGACTTAGGGGGTTCGACTGCTGGGAGTTCTTTGATTGAGAGAGCATGCCATTTGGGTGCTACTGTGTTTAGTGGTGAGGTTGATCCCAAGGTTGCCCACCGTTGGATCTTGAGATTGGAAAAGATTTTCCTAGCGATACCCTGTCCCCCTGGACAGAGAGTTCTTTTGGACATTTTTCTACTTGATGGTGACACGCATGAGTGGTGGTATACGTTGGAGTTGTCAGGCTCGGACGCCACGATAGTGACTTGGGATGTGTTTAAGACACGGTTCCTAGAACAGTATTATCCCCGTTCCTTTTGTGATGCCAAGGAGATTGAGTTCCTACAGTTCCAACAGAGGAACATGACCTCATAAAGTATGAGCAATGGTTTCAGAGGTTGTCTCAGTTTGCAGCTACTTTTATAGGGATTGAAGCAGACAGATGTCGACGGTTTGAGCTGGGTCTGAGGGGAGATATTAGGGCCATGGTGACATCTGCTTCGAGTTCCTTCTGCACACTTCGGGAGTTGATCTATGTTACAGTTAGGGTGGAGGAGAGCTGGGCAGCCAACCAGCAAGACTTTGATGTTGGACGACGCAGAGATTGTTCTTTTGCGAGACCTTGGGGCCATAGGGCTCCGAAGAGAGGTCGATACAGTAGTGGATCGTCATCATCCGGTAGTGGACAGTCGAGCTGTGGTCGTTTTGGCAGATTCGAGAGAGTCCGGGGATCCGGTTATAGAGCACCTCAGTATAGTAGCACTTCAGTGGGATCCATAGGTAGATCGTGTTCTTTTACCTGCTACTCTTGCGGTGAGCAAGGTCATATCACTAGAGAGTGCCCGTAGTAGACGGGTGGTAATGCGACGGGACAGACATAGAGTACGACGTCAGACACTACTGGAGGCAGAGGCTAGGGTGGAGTCAAAGGCGGTTACGGACGGCCACCAGGGCGTGGTCGAGCAGTGGGACCTCAAGCTCGAGTTTTTGAGGTTACCAGACAGGTGGCCAGGACTGCTTCTGGAGTGGTGACAGGTACACTTACTATTTCTGATGTATTTGTGTGTGTATTGATGGACCCTGGGGCCATACATTCTTTTATTTCACGAGGTGGTGCTGGGTTGCTAGACCGAGATTTATCTGCACTTGGGGGTGAGTTAGGTGTTGGTAACCCGACTATAGAGGTTCGTGTAGTAAAGTAGGTACCAAAGGATTGCCCCATGAGAGTAGGGGAGGTTGAGTTATTGGCAAATTTGATACTTCTGGACTTACACGACTTTGATGTGATACTCGGCATGGACTGGTTGTCAGAACATGGTGTCCTGATGGACTGTAGCAACAAGGGAGTGTTGATTCGAAGTTCAGGCTTACCTGAGGTGACCTTTCAGGGAGACATGATGAGTTCGTCACCCGTAATCATTTCAGCTCTTACAACTCAAAAGCTACTAAAGAAGGGTTGTCAGGGTTACCTACCCCACTTGGTGGATACGAGTGTTACCTCACCGAGGGTGGAAGATATACCAGTGGTACGGGGCTTTCCGGATGTTTTTCCAGAGGATCTACCAGGCTTGCCACCACATAGAGAGATCGAATTTACGATTGAGTTACTTCTAGGTACATGACCTATCGCACAAGCACCATATCGTATGGCACTTGCGGAATTGAGGGAATTGAGGGAACAACTACAGGAGTTGCTAAATTTGGGGTTCATTCAACCTAGTGCTTCTCCTTGGGGAGCACCGGTCTTGTTCCTAAGGAAGAAAGAGGGTAGCCTCAGGTTGTGTATAGATTACCAACAGTTAAACAAAGTGACAGTGAGGAATAAGTATCCTTTGCCCAGGATAGATAATTTGTTTGACCAGTTGAGAGGGGCAAAGTATTTTTCCAAGATTGATTTAAGGTCAGGATATCATCAGTTGAGGATCGCCGAAGGCGATGTCCTGAAGACAGCTTTCAAGACCCGATATGGACATTTGAGTTTCTGGTGATGCTTTTTGGACTGACGAATGCACATGCCGTATTCATGGATTTAATGAATCGGGTGTTCAAATCTTATCTAGATAGATTTGTGATTGTGTTTATCGATGACATTTTGGTGTATTCAAAAAGTACCAGAGCGCACAAGAAACACCTAAGGTTGGTATTGACGAGGTTGTGGAGAAACCAATTGTTTGCTAAGTTAAGAAAGTTCCAATTTTGGCTAAACAGTATTGTCTTTCTAGGACACATCATCTCAGCTGAGGGGATTAGTGTGGATCCCCAAAAGACTGAAGCAATAACCAACTGTGAATAACTGAAGACAGTGACAGAGGTCCGAAGTTTCATTGGCTTGGCTGGATATTATAGACGTTTCGAGGAGGGTTTTTCTACGATTGCTGCTTCATTAACCCGCTTGAGGAGGAAAAGGGTTAACTTTGTTTGGAATGAGCACTGTGAGAACAGTTTCCAAGAATTGAAGAAACGACTAACCACCGCACCAATTTTCGTCTTACCAGATGGTAGTGGGGAATTTGAGATTTAGAGTGATGCATCCTTACAAGGCTTGGGTTGCGTGTTGATGCAACACGGGAGAGTTATAGCTTATGCCTCTCAACAGTTGAAATCACATGAGACGAACTACCCTACTCACGATTTAGATTTGGCAGTAGTGGTGCATGCCCTGAAGATCTGGAGACACTACTTATACGGGGAGAAGTGTAGGGTTTTTACCCAACATCAGAGTTTAAAATACATATTCACTCAGAAGAAGTTAAACTTGAGATAGAGACGATGGCTGGAATTAATCAAGGACTATGACTACGCGATCGAGTACCACCTTGAAAAGGCGAATCTTGTAGATGATGCCTTGAGCAGGAAGACGGTTAGTACAGTTGCCCATTTACATATGGTTTACCTGCCATTGCTAGTGGAACTTGGGGTTAGGCTTGATGTGGATGGTGATGGAGCTCTTTTGGTGAGCTGTCGTGTAAGACCATTATTGATAGATCATATTGTGGATGCTCAACTTCAAGATACTACCTTGTATTTGTTGAGGTTGGAAGTTGAAGCTGGAGGAAGACAGGACATCACCGTCAGAGACGACGATGCAGTTTTAAAATAGGGTCGACTCTGTGTACCATTGGATGCTAGCTTGAGGGCAGAGATACTTGAGGATGCTCACAGTTCGGCCTATTCCAAGCATCCTGGAGGAAACAAAATGTATCGAACGCTCAGAGAGTACTATTGGTGGGCATGCATGAAAAAGGAAATCACAGAGTTTGTGAGTAGATGCCTGATTTGCCAACAGGTGAAGGCTGAGAGGCAGAGACTGTATGGACCCTTGCAGTCCCTTCCGATCCCCGAGTAGAAATTGGATCATATTTCTATGGACTTCCTGTTCAAACTTCCGACCACATGGATCAGATTTGATGGTGTTTGGGTGATCGTGGATCGACTTACGAAGTCGAAGCACTTCCTGCCAGTGCGTGAGACTTTTAAACCCAACCGACTGGCATAGTTGTTCGTTGATGAGATTGTTAGACTGCATGGTACACCAGAGTCGATTGTGCCAGATCGAGACCCGCGGTTTACATCGAGGTTTTGGCAAATCTTACAGAGAGCCCTTGGAACGAAGCTGTATTTTAGCACTGCATTTCATCCCCAAACTGATGGAAAATCAGAGCGGACTATTCAGATTCTGGAGGATATGATGAGGGCCTGCATACTATAGTTCCAGGGTACTTGGGATACATTTTTAACCTTGATGGAATTCACTTATAATAACAGGTACTAGGACAATATTGGAATGGAACTGTTTGAAGCATTGTATGGACGAAAGTGCATGACGCCTTTGTGCTGGACCGATATAGGTGAGAAGCTGTTGTTGACGCCAGAAGTTATGAATGTAACCCAAGAAAAAGTCAAGATCATCAAGGATAGATTGAATATGGCTCAGGATCATCAAAAGAGTTATGCTGATCGTAGAATACAAGATCTTGAGTTCGAAGTAGGAGACTGGGTGTTTTTGAAACTATTATCGTGGAAGGGCATTGTTCGTTTCGGAAGACGAGGGAAGTTGAGCCCTCGGTACATCGGACTGTATGAAATTCTGAAGAGAGTAGGTAAAGTGGCGTACAGGTTAGCCTTGCCTCCAGAGCTTGCACGAGTACATGATGTCTTTCACGTGTCGATGATTCAGAAATACGCACAGAAAGAATCACATATTTTAACAGAACAACCTTTGGAGCTTAGGAAAGACTTGAGCTTTGAAGAGCAACCCATACAGATCTTAGATTGGAAACAAAAAGTTTTGAGGAACAAGACCATACCATTAGTGAAAGTACTATGAAGGAACTCGCTTGTGGAAGAAGCCACATGGGAACCTGAGGCCTTGATGCGAGAGCAACACCCCTACTTGTTTGAGTAATTTTGGGGGCAAAATTTTTGTTAGCTGGGTAGATTGTAATGGCCCGGATTTTCTTTATATTTGAAATTTGGAAATTTCATGTAAAATTACCATTTTCCCCCTAGTCAGGAAAAAATGTTGACTTTTGACCCGAGACACTGTTTGGGGGTTGACCTTTGACTGTTACGTAGATCGTGTCGCCACGAGTTCGTAGACAGGCAACATGCTGAATTTGGACGCTCGATGCGAAAGTTACGGGTCACGAAGTCCGAGGAATACTATTACGATTTTCAAGATTTTGGGCTAAATGGCATTATTGGACTGGTAAATTGATTCTTGGGACCAATCAGATGAGTGACAAGTGTCACTCATCTAACTAACCCATTTACCCAGAAGATTGAGATGCATGTATCTATTCTCTCTCTCTCTCTCGATGCTCATTCAAACCGTGTGCCCATTTTTGTGCAAACACACACATTTCCATCGACCATCTTCCCTAAACCTTCATCTTCACTTAGTGAGCTTGAGGAGTGACTGGGAGAGTGTTGGACGGTGGCTCAGGGGCTGATAATGGCGGTGCACGGTGGAAAAGGCGTTCACAGGTAAAAACCCGAAACTCATGATCGGGTCAAATCTTGGATTGGAGTTTTCTGCCTGGTTAATTGGATCTAGGGGCCCAAAATGATTTCTATGGTTAGAATGTGCAGATTGGAGCCCAAAACCAAGCTTGACGGCACTGAGATCGACAAAAAACATATCAGAAAACCAGCCTCTGTGGTTGCTTGAATTAAGGTATAAATCTACTGTGTTTTATATGATTTTGAACCCATAAATCCAACCTAGACACCTAGACAATCCAGTAGGACTTAACGGTTTCGAAAAAGGGTCAGAAATGGGCGAGTTATAGCCGGGTCGAGCTCACGGGTTTGGGTGACTCGGATACAGACCCGTCGAAGGTTAGTAGTGATGACGTCATCAGCTGATGTCATCACCTGTCAGGCTGTCAGATGACGCAGACTACTTAGGGCATGACACGTGTCATATGTTAGTTCACAGTCATAACTGATATGTCAGTGACGTGGCCCAATCAGAGGGTGCCACGTGTCACTAACATGTTAGTGATGTGGACCACTGTCCTGCTAACACATGGCACCTATCAGAGGTCGACATGTCACACTTGTCAGAATCTGACACATGGTACCTGACATATGTCAATTTGACATTGTCAAATTTGACCGTTGACTTTTGACCAGAAGCGTTTACTCGCGCGTGGGGATGCGTGAGCATGATTTTTGAGGTGGGGCCGACACCATTTTCAAGGTTTCGACGTTTCGAATCCAATAGTGGTGGTTTTGTGTCGATCCGAGACCATTAGATTGGTCAAATTGAGGTTTGATGCCTCAGGAAGCGTGTTCGGGACGCTTTCCCGGGCCGGTTTTGTTCTAGGGTTTGATATTAGACCTAATAAGGCAATTAGTGACCTTTGGATGTATTTGGACAAGCACGAAGAATGTATTTAGCCTTGGGACAAGTTTAGGCTATTTGTTAGTGCAACAAGAACTGACTATGAGTGGACCGGTTATTTTATAACTGAAATGCATGCATAAATGTTTTCAAATTCTTTACTACATGATTTGATACTATTACTTGTGAATGTTATGGATTGAATTATCAGTTTATGAATACTTTTATGTAATTACGTGGAAAATGAGGTTTTCAGGCTTGAGACCCATTTGGTAACGGGTTGAATCAGGTTTTGGGGTAAATTGAGTTTTGAAAGAAATATTGATTCAAATGATTTGACTGGTGATCCGGTATGAGCAGTTTTGAGAAACCAATTTTAGAAATGGATTCTAGACGCGGTTTTGGAAGGTTTTGGGCCTAATCCCAATTTAAACAGTGGTTTGTTTGATGTCAGAAAAGACGTATTTCAAATGTGATATTATTGAATTGCATGTGTTCATACTTATATATATATATATATACCCTCATGTATGTGAGGTTTAGTCTCCTCCAGACGTCGATGATCCTGGAGTAGTCACGATCCACTACTTGGGATAGGTGACTCCGATGAGGAGCTCAGGCTCAGGAGTGTAAGTTATGATATCGTTTCGGACCTGTTGAGATCCGAGGCAGGTTCACCCTTGACGTCGTAGATCCTGGGGGTAGACTAGGAGATGAGACCCCGAGTAGTACGCGTACTGTATAGAAATCGTGATGGATATTGGTTGGGCATATGGGATGTCGAGGGCGGGTTATATATATATATATATATATATATATTCTGTTTCACTGATGTGTGCATCCAGATGTATGCATGTGTAGCTATATGTATATGTATAGATATGTTTATGTATGATTTGACTGTGTTTATACGATTTATCTTGAATGCATGCATGTTTCTAAAACGGAGGGTCAGACTATATATGTGTTTCAAAATGAGTTTATAACTGATTATTTTTTGTCCACTCACACTTTGACTATTTTCTTGACCCTCCAGGCAGTGAGGCTGAGCATGGGACCGACTCTAGAGCTGAGGCATAAATAGTACCGTTGCATTCTGTTCACCCTGCGGGGTAGGTGTTTGTAATTATTGTATTAGTACGAACATAATGCTCTCGTCCCTTGTCTGAAAATACTGTTGTATTAAACACCTGTGTGTATTTTGGAACCCTAGTAAGGGTATTTGTGCTAATATAACCCTAGTAAGGGTAGTTGTGGTATTGTTGTGTTACTTGTCAGATGGTAGTAAGCCTTGCCCCTGATGGTCCCCACTAGGGATTGGGGCGGATCCTAACAAGGTGTGTGAAATTCAATTTAAGTTCGAGAAGACTTTTGGAAGATTTTCTTGAACAGTTGGGCGAGTCTTGAGTTTACGAGCTCGTAGACATTTGGCACACGAAAATCGAAGTTCGTACGAGAAAAGTACAGATCTAAAACGAATTGTCGGAGTGCATTTAGTGTATGTGATTTTGGAAAATGTAACATGTGCTTGTTGTGTGTGGGGGCTAGGCACTGATGAAAATATCAGTAATGTCGCCGATATTTCGGTCAACATATCGGAAAATGGAGAAGTCGGCATCTAAATAAAGGGGGAAAGAATTTTTCCCCAATTTCCACAATTGCGCGAAATATCGGTGGATATCGACGAAATCCACCGATATTTGATGATATACAGCTGATCAATTGGCTTTCTTGCTCATACAGCCTGCAACTGATGCTTAGCGCGACTTTCTTGCTCCTACAGCGTGTAGCTGATGCTTCACGCGTATGGTGGATTGGCATCCACCTTTCTTGCGCCTGTGACCGATGTTTGCAGAGGAAAGGGAGGAAGAAGATGATAAGTTTGACGAGGAAGCTGATAAGTGCAAAAAGGAGATTTATAAAATGGAAAATGGAGGCCGAGGATTTGTTTGATCCGACGGTGAGGGATTGAAGCAATTATTATACCCAAGCATGGGGAAATGTCTGACCAAAGAAAAAGGGAGCAAATAAATAGCTCCATTTCTTTCCCGAGGTCCATACCCCAATCTGACGTTGTTGCTTTTGCTTTCATTTTGATCTATGTTTTTTTATTGGACAACACTCCTTCAGCCTTCATTAGTCATCAACTTTCACATTCAGTCAACTTTGTTAATTAATTTCTCCTTAATTATATGATCTGCTCCCCATGTCTAACGGACACATGTTCCCATTGCAAATTCATTTTTTACAATAATTTTGATTCAGTGATATTTGGAAAAGTGTCTATACCAATAAGTATCGTATCGATTATGGAACTCGGTGGGATGTTTTCGTACAATAGTGGACATGAGGGATGTTTTGAAAAATATGAGATGAGCATACGATTAATAAGAATTCGTTTTACGTCCAATTTTCAATAATTAATGTTCAATTTTCTAAATGTAAATATAAATTCCCCGATTTTTTAAATTATTATGTAAATGTAAATCCATTATTATGCTTATTTTTATGCTTTTAACTATATTAACATTCAATTATAGTAATTCACTTTCATTTATGTTTATGTTTAAGATTTTATATTATTACTTATCGGCAGAACCTTATTGTATCATATTAATCATCATATATTTTGACAGGACCCGTCTTAACTGGACTTTGATAACCGTGCCCGGTCCTGCTCCCGTCTGACAAGTCAACTGAAGTCCCGAAACTACCCCTCAGCACCTGTCAGACAAGGGATAACTGCACTGATTTCTGCTCATGCCTCCGCCTCTCGATCAGCCCCGAACGTTGTGCCACAGCCTGGAGTGTCATAAAAAACAGAAAAGGTGTGAGTGGACAAAAATAATATCCCTTGAAAATACATTTCAAATCGACCATTTTTCCCTCCAGTTTATCAAACTATGCATGCATAAGGTAAAACATATGAATAACAATCACCGGCTTTCCAACCAAATCACATGAAAACACTAACCTGGCCACAAAGACCAAAACCTATACTCATTTCCATTACGCAAAGAATCAAAATCAAATCAACATCAAACAGCACTACTCACAAGTGCACAATTAATCACACAATCACAACCACACTACGCGTAGGCCAACTCGGGAACTGCACTCACGCACCATCCGAGTCATGTCTGGGAACTGCACATGCATCATATAGACGTACCACATACTCGAGGACTGGACTCACGCAACATCCGAGTCACGTCCAGAAAATGCACTCGCATCATCCAGACATGTACCAGTATCCACAATCCCAAACACAATCCATACCCCAAACACATATCAATTCAATCATATATTCACATTTGACTCCAAATCCAAGTCAAACTATTTATCCAATTGGGTCTCAAGCCCAAAATGTCATTTGCACGTAAATCCGTAAAATCTCATTAAAAGAATCCTAAAATCATCCTTGATTCACCAATTAAGTAAAAATACCCTTTTTGAACTCTTTTTGACTCCGGACCTAGCTCAAAACATCATTTGTACATTCCTCGTAAAATGTGCCCGAAAGACCGATTAAAATAATCATTAATCACAATTACTCATGCCAAATCACCATGACATCATTGCAAACCAAATCATGCAATCAATCATGTGAAACAGTTAACTATGCATGCATAATAGTTTATAAAACAAACGCCACTCACACACCGTCCATATCGCTCACTTTTCGAGTTGCACGCTGTTCCATAATTTCCGACATTTTCCAGGAATCGTGAATCCTATCCAAAATCATCATTAAAGGTCACTAATGCCTCAATGAATATCATATTAATTTCCCATAATTTTTTGGGAATTAATTACGAATTAAAAAGGTAACATAAGCCTTCGGACCCTCGAAACAATCTCGAAACGGTGTCCGGTTGACTCGCAACTAACGCCAAAATGTTCGTTACATTAAATGGAACAAAAGTCATGTTGACCTCACCTCGAGATTCCTACTCACGCACCCTCATGAGCCTCCGTGAATGGCTGCGAGTGAAACTCACGCGCCAGCTACAGTAATTGCTACAGTCATCGTCCCAACCTGTTTCTGCTGTAATTGGGTCGTTCAGCCCGTGTGTTGACCCGATTCAATCCCTGCCAATTTCAACTTGAATTCCTCAATTGATCCATCACATAGCATCGTAATCACCTTAATTATGGGTATGTTCCATCAATTTCGATCTTAATTACTTGAAACCAATTCAACTTCATTCAAATTTTCGAAGGATGTTCATCATACAAGTTCATCAAATATTCATTGATTCTTTCAATTAATTAGTCAGGGAGCATCGCAGACTCATTTTAAAGATGATTTTGAAATCAATTTCGAGATCCTTTACCTCCAATTACCTGAAGGGGTTGAGGACCTCCGTTCACGGTCGATATGACCCCGTTGCCCTTCATTTCTGATTGGGTTCAACTCGCCTCAATCCCAGAAAGCTGAATTCAAGGTCAATTACAGCAATTGTGGTCCCTGGTTTTAAATTCGATTTGGGAGGATTTGAAGTTCTACGGTGGGTTTCCTTTACAATTTCCCACCCCACTCTCTTGTTGTTTCTTTGTTCTCCTTCTCTTGATCATGTTCGAACCCTTATGTTTCTCCTGACTTGTCAAGGCCCACCCCTAATCCCTCGAGATTAAGGGCTAAACCCCGCTCCCGTCTGACTTATGCATGACACGAAGGCCAAACAGACGTCCAACCTCCATGTGACACGTAAGTCGCATAAGGGATTTTCGATCCGACCGTCCAAAAAGTTCCGAACTTCCCAGAGTGCGCAGAGTCTACTGTGGATCGTACGTGAGATGTCTCCATCTCTCTCGTCCGACAGCCCGCGCCGCAACAACCTGGAGGGTATCGAAAACACAAAGAGATTGTGAGTGGACAAAAATAAAGTTTAAGTTTAAAAACATTTCATAAAACAATGACATTTATACCCTCCGTTTCAAAACCAATGCATGCATATTAATTTCATGTCATAAAACCATGTACGAAAACCAAACACATTTTCCTTTTATCTCAAATCCCGGGTCTCAGCCCAAAACCAGCGAAAACCATTATAACCAACGAAAACCATCCTTGAAAACCGTCATCATCAACCACAGAGAAAACCAAAACATATTGAACCATATTTCCATCCATCGAACCTACTGGATCTATCCGAGTCTTTAAACTCCCGAGTCTTTAAACTCAATCCAGATCTCAATATAATCCGAGTCTTTAAACTCCCGAGTCTTTAATCTCAACAGGCCTACGGGAGAAATATCAATATATCCGAGTCTTTAAACTCCGAGTCTTTAAACTCAATCCGGGTCTTTAAACCCAATCCGGGCTCGTCCCCCGTCAATCACAATATCCGAGTCTTTAAACCCAATATGACAGGACCCATCCTAATCCCCCCGGGATTAGTGCGGGATGACCCTGCTCCCGTTTGACACGAAGTGTCAGACAAGGGATATTTCCAACCCTTGCCCTCCCGGGCTATCAGAGTACGCCAGGATCCGGAGGAGGTATGTGATATTTCGATCTCTGCTACAGTCCACATCCGATGTCAACCTGAAGGGCAGTCAAAACATTAAAATTTGTGAGTGGACAAAACAAAAGTTTATAAAAACATTTCCATAAAGACATTTGTACCCTTCACTAAAAAGCATGCATGAATTCGAAAACCATTTAACCAAATGGACCACATGTGGGAACTAAGCCCAAATCAGAAATAACCAAGGTCGAAAGGACCACCATGAAATCGACCATACGGGTCACTGCTCAAACCCATAAGAAAACCAATAAGTGACTCAGCCCATAACCATAAACATACTGAAACCAAATACACGAGCCACTGCTCAAATCCTGTGCACACCTGTGCACACCACATATCACACATATCATATATTCATATATATATATATATATATATATATATATAAGTCACACAACCAATCCTGTCACGGTATCCAAAGCTACGCGCGTGCTACCCCGGTCTCGATCCGAGTCTTCTCAAAGTCAAGGTCAATGTCCGCAGACCACTGATCCTACTCGAGGTAATAGTAACCATAGCCTTCCTGAGAGTAAGGAACCCAACTAGGGGGTGACTCCACTCAGTCGGTGCTCCGTGACTACTCCGGGGTCCACCCAGGCCAACGACCCTCCCCGGAGGAGATAATAGAAGTAAAGGAAGGTATATGAACATATATATACATAACACAATATCCATGCCCGGTTCCCCTGAACCGTCATGATCCATAATATCCATAACCAAGGTAACATGCCGGTTTCCATAAACCGTCATGTACCGTAATAACATAACCAGGGTAACATGCCGGTTCCCATAAACCGGCATGAACCACGATACCATAACAAGGGTTTATGCCGGTTCCCATAAACCGTCATGAACTGGGAAATCCATTTAAGGTTCCCTGACCTGAAATCAAAACCGTAACGTAACCTGGGTCACGTGCCCGAACATAGGACATCAGCTGGGCACCGTGCCCGATATCTGAGGTCATATGCCCGAGACAAAACCAAATGGGTCTCATACCCGAGTTTATCCTTTTAGAAATCCAAAACCAGTTCATTAAAACCAATAAGGAAATACCGACCCGTATAAGCACCGTATAAGGCCGAAACCTCGAAATATGTGCTTATGCGTAACCACATACAAATGCACCCATGGCATTATCAAACATGTATTAAAACATATAATAAACATTTATGCATGCACCAATTTAGAAAACAAGGTCCACTCACAGACCGTCCGAGTTGCTGCCTCGATTTGAGTGCCATACGGCTCCCCTAGCCTATCACCATCACCGGGACTCCCAAACCTGTCCAAATTTTAATAGAAGGTTACTAACTACTTAATTAACCTCTTACCAAAGCCCCGTAATTTTCCCGAACTTTTAACTATTTTTAAACCGACCCTAAACCTTCCGAAACCCTGAAAACTATCAAAACGATGTCCGATTGACGCGAGACCAGTCCCAAAATCTTCGTTACATCACATAGAAGATTTTACGTGTTGAACACTTCCCCAAATTATGACCCACGCGCCCTCACGTGCTCCAAGAAGGGACAGATTACGGTTCATCGGCACTAACCTCCAGCAGACCGGTTTTACTGTTCTGGGCCGGTTCACCTGGTTTGGCCGGTCCAACTGGACCGGCGTGACCGGTTCACAGCTCTAGACACCCCTTTTTCATCCTAGTTCTTCCTTTTTGGTTCCTTTCTTCCTATTTTGATGTTTTCTAGCCATTACAATCCTTAAAACAACCTAAAAACCGAATAAACCCATGGTTTGATTTTTGAACCCAACGGTTCAAACTTCCAAAACAGCACCCATGGCTTCACAGCCCTCCCAAGCTTCCTAAAACCTTCCTAACATGTCCCAAGCAACCTAATGGACTCATTAAAACCATTAAAAACCAACCATAATGACAGGACCCACCCCGATTATCGCCTCGATAATCGGGAAGCATCCTGCTCCCGTCTGACAATCGAATCCAAAAGACCGGAAAACTAAAATAATATTACAACACACCCATTGTCAGACCAGGGATATTAAACAAATACAACTGACCGGACCTCAAGTCCTTAGTTTCACAGAGCATAATAATACAAAACAGGTTAAAGAACAAATCCTACTCTGTGAACTAACTACTCCGCAACGGAAAACCTTATGCCTCTGCCTCTGTCTCGGTGCTAGCCCCCGAACTTGTACCACGACCTGGAGGGTAGTTAAAACAACAAAATGTGAGTGGACCGAAACAAAAGTTTGCAGAAAACAGTTTAAGGAAATCGGGGTTTGCCCTCCAGTTTTACAACACGCATGCATAACCAGTTATTAAAAAAAATTGCGTATTAAACATTCGAAAACCCTTTTCTTTCCGAAACACGTGTAAAACATGTCAGAAAACCGTCATAACTCCTGTAAAATAATATAAGATTACCATAATCCATAAACGGTCAATTTGGAACCTCAATTACGCAAATCAAGTAAAACGTGAATCAACAATCACAATTAAACCATTGGATCCATCCGAGTCTTTAAACTCAATATTAGGCCTTCCCGGGATATCAACGAGTCTTTAAACTCAAAACATAATCAATAGGCCTCGGGGGTATCACAATAACCGAGTCTTTAAACTCATGAGTCTTTAAACTCAATTTACCGGGCCCGCCCCCGTCATCAATCAACCGGGTCTTTAAACCCAAAATCAGATCCAACAATCAACCGGGTCTTTAAACCCAAAACCATTTATAAACACAATAAGCCAGGATTCAACACGATCCGTTTTCCAAAAATCATTTCGAAATCATATCTTCTCATAATAGGACTTATGTCCGAATTCACATGCAAATTCCAAAACATGCAATTCCCGAAAGTCACTTCACAAATACAATCAACACATCATAAATATGTAACATGCATAATCATGTCCAAATACTTCATCAAAACATTATTCATGCATAGGCGAAAACCGTAACCTCGAAATGCGTGAAATACGATATTTATCTCGAAAAACGTGAAACCACGTAAAATCGAAATAGCATATTTATCATCATATAATCATAAGTGAAAACACAAGATAATTAGGTAAAATAGTCATGCATACACAATTTGGAAATCAAAAGTCCACTCACGGTTTTAGGACGTGTCAATCGCGCCCCGTGCGCTCCTCGGTAGCTTCAGAAATGTCCGGGCCTGTAAAAACGTACAAGGAGGGTTCCAAACATCCCCAAATAACTCGTAAGATTTTCCCTAATTTTTCCGGATTTTTCCGCGTAATTAACCTTAAGGACCTAAACTTCCGAACTCCCGAAATTATCCCGAACAACTTCCGATCAACTCGAACCCTAAAGATAAAATGTTAAAAATATTAAAAGGAAGAAAACCTCAGTTGAACGTGATCGGAAAAGACCTCACACGAGCCATCACAAGCCGCCCAAAGTGGCTGCGCGTGAAGGCCACGCGCTCAGCTACAGTGTCTTCTCCCTCACCCGAATAGCCTGTTAAACGGGTCTATTACCCGCGACTCAACCCGACCAGCTAACCCTAAATTCTCCATCAATTCCTCTCGCTGTTTACCCTAACTTCTTCTTTAATCCATTAATTTTAGGTCTGTATTGATGATTAACCTCGACTGTCCCTAGATCGATCAAACCCAGACTCGAATAGTCGAACAGGTCGACGTCCGGAACTCACCCAACCTAGCCCCATTTTCAAATTAACTTCACCAGTAGCTTAAGGGAACTTAGACGAACACAATGGCACAATCAATTGAACCCGCCGTTACCTGGAAGTCGTCGTCCTCAACACTGGATTTCCTCTGCACACGGCGGTCACTGCCCCAGCTCCTCTGTGGCTGATTTCCATCGAGTTCGATATGAACGAGTTCCAAATGCTCCCAGAAAGCTCAAACAGTGATTAGTTCTGTCCAATAGGCCGTATAAATCAAATTTAGATTTTTCCCTCCAACTGGTTTTTCTCTGAACTGGAACTTGGGTTCCTGAGAAATCCTTGCCCAAATCTCTTCGACTCTTGCACGGTTGTGTTTCTGTCACTCCCAGGAAACTCCCTTAGTGTTTAGATTGGTCCCTTAACCCGTAGAAATCGAACTCTGAATTTTTCCCCCCAAAAACCCGAACTGGTTCTTCACGGTTTCTCTCAATCTCAGCCCTCACAACTGATGCACAATTGACCCCAAATGAAACCTCTCTCCACTCCTATACACGGTTAATCGATTAAAACGACCAGCAACTCGTGGGAGACCAACTAAGGTCTTCGAAAATGGTTCCCCGCAAACACAGAAACCATGGCCGTTATTTTAACCCAACTCGTGCTCTGGACTCTGATCAGTCACCCATGTGTGCTTCCCACTGCCTCAAATCCCATAAACAAGTCCTCCGTTCAATCCACTAAAGCCATAAACAATTGCACGCACAAAACACCACGGCATGGCAGTGCACTCTGTTTTTCACGGTGGTGCTACAGTACCGCCGTGAAAATGACCAAAATGCCCTCAGGGCAATAATTATCAAAATGCCCTCCAACTTCCGTGACCCGTAACTCGGTCATCCGATGTCCGTTTCACGCGTGCCGCTTGTCGCTGTACTCGGGGTTTCGAGACGAATCTAACGGTCTTCGAGTCCTGTGAAAACCAATTGTCAAACAAAAAGTCAACTTTTTCCCTTATAACGTCCAAATTACGATAATGCCCCTGAACTTCCGAACGTCATAACTTTCACCTTGTTCGTCGAAATCAGACGTGCCACCTGTCTATGAACTCGTGACGTCCCGAACTACGTCACGGTCATCACTCAACGTCCGTTCGACCCTCCAATCAAAAAGTCAACAAATTGACCAAACAAATCACAGGGGTAAAAACGTCATTATATTCCATATTTTACAATATTACATTTTCCGAATTTCCGGGGCGTTACACATAACAACAAAAATTGAAAAATGGATCAAAATGGGCTAACCGGGTACCTTGCGGGTTTCTCTTCATCTCACTGCCGTGGACGGCGGTTCTGGCTGGAAACCACCTCCTATTGTCCTCTCTTCCATCCCTGGTCTCAGTCCTGGTCCCTTGAGTGAAGGTTGGATGGGTTTTGGGTGAATGGTTTGGGTGAGAAAGTGAGATCGGCGGAATGGTTTTGAAATGAAGAAAATGGAAGGAAATGCACGGTGCATGAATCAATTTGGGTGGCCTGTGGATGGGTGACACTTGTCACTCATCCATTGGGCCTCCATTAAATATCTGGGCCCCACTAAAGTCCAAAAGTTAACTCGTTTCGTAATTCGTGGAATAGTGCACTTGAACTTCCGTGAACCGTAACTTCGCCGTCGAACGTCCGAATTCGACGTGCCGCCTGTCTATGGATTCGTATCGTCCGTATCTACGTAACGGTCTTCGGCCCTCAGCCATCGGACCTCTTGGTCAAAAAGTCAACATTTGACCCCTTTTAACCATAATTACCAAAATGCCCCTAAACTTCCGAACGTCATAACTTCCTCCTCGAACGTCGGAATTGAACGTGCCACCTGTCTATGAACTCGTGACGTCCTAAAATAAGTCACGGTCATTGGTCAAAGTCTGTTTGACTACCCGAATGAAAAGTCAACGTTTTGCCACGACTAGGGGCAAAACAGTCATTTTGCATCATTCGTCCGATTTCGCCCTACTAATCACGGATTAACCTCACTAATCGTGATTAGTCACTAATTTAATCATGGATTTCGGGACGGGTCGTTACATAATAACCAGATCCAGCAAATCCAATCCAAAACCGTTTGAAAACCCATTTCAAAATCCACATCCAAACCCGAATCCGAAACCACTGGTCTGAAGCCCTTTCGGCATCCAGAACCGTCATTCCGAATCCAAATCCAGAATTATATACATCTCATTTCCAGATCCGAGTCCGCAACCATCATTCCGTAAGCTAGCATCCGGAATAACCATTCTGAACCCAAACATGAAATTCCATTTCAAGTTCCAAACCGAATTCCGAATCGTCATCCGGAAATCTGATTCCAAAACCCGAAATCACATTTCTCAAAACCACCTTTCTGAACCGAGCTTCAAGCCCGAAAACACTTTCCAAAATCCCTTTAATTTCTTTAAAATCAAATCGTATTTCAAATCCCGAAATCAAACCATTAAAACCAGGTTCAAATCACAATATCCGTCAAATCTCGTAAAACGTGAAATATCGTAATTTCCTCAAAAAACGTGCAGAAACCGTAAACCATCACAATCATAAATCAAATCATAGAATCAAGTATATAAAACATATAAAAACATATATGCATGCATCAAGAGTTAGAAAGCAAAGTCCACTCACAGACCATTCCGACGTCGCCTCGATACGCGCGTACTTATGACGTTCTCGGCCATTTTACTATCCTCAGCTTTCCTGAACCTATCCAAATCCCATAACGAGGTCACTAACTACTTTAAAAAGGTCATACAAAAGCCCCGTAATTTTCCCGTATTTTTATCTATTTTTAACCGAGCACTAAAACCTTCGGACATCCCGAAAACTAGCGAGATGATGTCCAATTGACTCGAAAACAGCGCCAAAATGTTCGTTACATCGAATAATTTAAAAGTCATATTGGAAAATTCCTCAAAAGACGTGCCACGCGCCCACACGCGCAGCCTGAAGTGGCTGCGCGTGGGCCTTTCGCGCCAGCACAGTGTCATCCCCTACCTCTAGTGAACCGGTCCGGTCCGGTTCACTATAATCCGGTCCAACCCTGAACCGACGTGGCCGATTTTCTTCCGTTTCTAATATGTTTTAAGTCCTAATTAACCTATTATTTTCGTCCCTAACTAGACACTTAATCTACATAGTGAAAGCCTGAAAAGAAGTACAAGAAATTACCTCCCGATCATTCTTCAAAAAGTCGATACTGTCTCCATTGTGTTCTCTGGTTTCTGGCCACCAGAGCATCTTCTTCCAAGCTCAAAAGTTTGGTCTCATCCTTTAGAACTGCACCTAAACGGTTAATTTGAACAACCGTGACTAAATTCGAAATTGCCATTTTTGAAGCAAACTAAACCAATTTCGTGGAAACATTCTTACCGTCATTCTCAGACATCGAATTCGATCCCAAATGGCTTAGATGACCTCCACAAACTTGTTTCCATCACTAGAATCCCTTATTACGGATGAAAACAAAGTATTGCAGTTTGGGTCAAATACTCACCACGGTGGGTTTTCCGGCCACTGTCCACGGCAGCCTTCCACGGTGGCCCTACTAGAGTCGTCTCCCCATCCCCTTCATCTTTCCTTCACACACTTTCCACAATTGTTGAGATTTTAGGAGTGTATGACTATGAGAGCACGATCATCCTCTGTTCACTAGGGCTAAGAACCACCGTCTCCGGCGGTGTACGTTGAGCATAACACGGTGCCCCACTTGCTGTCTCTTCATCCCTGATTCATCAACCATGGGTTAGGGTATCCTTGAGAGGAAGATTTGGGGTCAAGACAATTCAAAATTTTCTCTATTTTCCCTCTCACCCGTGCACACACAAACACTCTGTTTCAACCCACACACCTTGCACGATTTAAAAACCAGCTTAAGCTTCTACACCAATCCAGACCCAGCCAGGTGTCCAAAACCTGGTGGACACATCCCAAAAATATCCACTAATCTCTGTCCATGTGTCCCCATCTGATTGGCACACCTCCCCAGATGTTAAAAGACCAAAATGCCCCTGCAAGTTCAAAATTACCATTTTGCCCTTCGCCGTTCTAGACCCTTAACGTACTCGTCCTACGTCCGATGAAAGCATGCCGCCTGTCGTTGAACTCAGGACATCGAGACCTTCCTAACGGTCCTTGAGTTACGTGAAAATTCCTTATCGTCCAAAAAGTCAACATTTTCCCTTGAATTAACCAATTTACGGTTATGCCCTTAACCTTCCGAACACCATAACTTTTTCTCCGATTGTCCGAATAGGACGTGCCACCTGTCTACGGATTCGTGTCGTCCCAAACTATGTCACGGTCATAAGTCAATGCCCAATTGATCGTCCGAACTAAAAGTCAATATTTTCCCAAACTAGGGCAAAATCGTCATTCTGCACCTAATGTCCAAAGTAACCAACTAACCACCGATTAACTCGGTTAATCTGTCATTAACACTAATCTAATCCTGATTTGCAGAACGGGTCGTTACATGACTCCTATTGAGTCCAAGCCCAATATCTCAACTCCTCTCGAGTCTGAATTCAACATCCACTATCCATGCCACCACTAGCATATCCGGTCACCTAGCAAACACCTCTAGGCGAACCACATCCTATTCAGGATCTCCCAACACACACTAAACCATCTCATTCCGGATCTAATTCACTCATTCAAGCATCATCCGGACCCACACAAATCTGATGCGACTAAAACACAGTTTTCAACATCCGACCCCAAAATCTGGGTCAATTTCATCCTGGGCCCAACATGCCCATTTATGTATTTTCAAAGGATATTATTTTTTTGTCCACTCATACCTTTTCTATTTTTATGACCTTCTAGGTCGTGGCACGACGTTCGGGGCTGACCGAGAGGCGGAGGCATGAGTGGAAATCAGTGCAGTTATCTCTTGTCTGACAGGTACTGAGGGGTAGTTTCGGGACTTCAGTTGACTTGTGAGACGGGAGCAGAATCGGGCACGGTTATCAAAGTCCAGTTGGGATGAGTCTTGTCATATTTATTATATCAAAGTCATTTTATAATTTTTATTAGTCACAAATAAACATTATTAGGTACTTAAGTTTTTCCCAAAGTTTAATTCCAAATTTCCAAATTTTAGACAGAATTTTCGTCATTTTTATTGACCGTAAACGATATCGATATTTGGGGCGAGATATCCGTAAATTTGACTAGTGATATATCCGTCGATACCGATATTTCAATCATTTTGGCTAAGTCACCATATGGCTTTAGTTAAAGTTTTGGATGGTGACTTGTGTCACCCTCTTTTATGTAATTAATTGGACCATCACTGCTTACTTAACTCAACATAAAAAAAGTATATCTTCTTTTCTTCATTATGTTTTTTGCTTGGTTTAGAAAGGTACACAAAACACATCCAAGCAAACTAAGTTCATAACTTAGATCTAAACGTCAAAAAAAAGCCATATCAGCATCATCCTCTCCTTTTTGCTACGGACAAAACCTAGGTCACCAACGAAAGAAGACCTGCAGAAAAGTCTAGAATTGAAAAAGGAAGGAGTCCATAAATGTCGAAGGATTTTCCAACCAAATGAGGTATCATCACTCCATTTGGACTTTGCTTCAATGTTGAAATTCTGGTGATGAGAAGATAAAGTTTCATGCATGGAACGTTAAATTGGTCAATATTAGAAGGAATTAGAAGCTCGTTGAAAATGGCAATTTTAGGCGAGATTGCCATATTATGGCCAATGTCGATGGCGACAACCATGGTGGGTCGGTTATCACCTCCAAGGAAACTCCAATAACTAGATTCTATGACACTGTTAATCACGATGTTAAGGATTTGACGGAATCTCGTGACGACGTTAGTATATTTCGTCAAATAGTAACAACGTTATATCAGAAACTTAACGTCATTAGTTGGTGGAATATTCCTTCACCGTCAGAATATTTTATTAGTCTTGATGAAATATTTTGTCAGACCAACAAAATATACTACACTATCTGTACAAGGGCGCGTGGAGGCATATGGAGGCGTGTGATCAATACATGAAACATGTGGCAGGTTTCCCAATCCACTTCCAATGTGTGGGGTAACTGTTGGTCATCTCCCGACTTGTGGCAGCGAGTAACTTAAGTTTAACACCGCTTTGGATCAATTTATGACAGTTTCAAGGCCATGGAAGTTCATTTAAGTCTCATTTGAGTAAGTTCAGTTCGTATTGGCTTATTAGGGGGAATGTATTGGCTTAAGGTTCAAGGAAGTAAGATTTATAAGATAATTAAAGATTCCTTGATACTAGGACTTACTTAGCGGGTAGAGCCAGGGATATCAGATTATGTCTTGGGAAGAACCGGATCAAATTAGAGCTCAAAAAGAGGCGGTCATATGGGATTAGGGATTAGGAAGAGGAAAATATATTGAATTAGGGCCCATAAAGAGGCGAGGATATCAGATTGTGGCACACGAAGAGCCAAACATATTGAATTAGGACTCGATAAGAGTTAGAGATATCAAATAAGGACTTAGGAGAAGCTAGGAGAACCAAGATATCGGTTTATGACTCTAAATGAGATTGACGAGTCTCAGATAAATTAAGTTTTAAACAGTGAATTAGATAAGATCATTGAGGCATGATATTGAGTTAATGGTTGAAAATCGGGGAAATTGTTGGCTTATCTAATTCAATGATTCAAGTTTTAGTTAATGACTAAGATATGAGTTATCGAAAGAGGATATGCTTCGTCATTAGGTGGATGGTGACCCTGGATCGACGAATTATGATTGATATTTATCCCTTATCTAACAACTGAGATGATAGTTCAAGCATTTTATAAGGAAGGTTCAGTTGGATTTTCAAGGATCTCCTACGTAATTATATTTTAAGGTCATAAGGGTATTTATGGAATTTTTGGTTAACTGTTAAACGGGAGCAGGGTCTTTCATCGTTATCAAAGTAATTTCAAGAAAGGTCCTCTCAATGAAATCATGAATTAGCTTTTCTTGTAAGGAAGAGATACGAATACACAATTGATTACCTTTGAACAAATACCCTTCATTAGTAAAGTAATATGTTGTTGGTTCAAGTCTCACACACTTGCCCCATATTTCCTTGAAATATTCATAACTTTCTTATAAGTATTTCAAACATTAAAAACCCACAATTTTTTTGAAAAATAGTAACGAACACGGTAACTTCTACTTAGAGCATTAGCAACACAGTTTAGGGTTCTCGACTTATAGTTAATAACAAATAGAAATTTTTGTAGGAATGTCACCCGCTTGGCATGCTTCTTATCAATGTACTTCTTGGTATTAATGAACTTTAAAGCCTGCTGATCTGTAAATGGTACAACTTCTTCGGAATCAGGTAATGTTCCCATTGTTTCAAAGCCCTAACGATAGCATAAATTTTTTGATCATAGGTACCTCACTTTTGACCAGTTTCACTTAGTTTTTCAGGAAAAAAAAAGCTAATGGTTTTCTATCTTGTGACAATACAATACCCACTCCAGTTCACTAGCATCACATTCGACCTCGAATACTCTCTCAAAATTCGGAAGAGCTAAAACCTATGAGGTGCAAATCTTTTTTTTATTAGGGAGAATCCTTTTTCATGCTCTTTTCCCCACTAGGATTTTCCTTTCTTCTAACATTCTACGATGGATCTAATAATGAAGCTAAAATACCTTACAATCCTCCTATAAAATGTGGCCAGAGTTTTATTTTTTTTTTATAATTAAATCGGATGATTCTCTTCAGACAGACTTTAGAGCTGCCTAATCATAGATTGGCCTAATTTTCCCGTCATCCATGTGAATACCATCTTTACCAACCACAAAACTAAAAAATAGTAGTTTATTTGTACAAAAAAATACATTTCTTTAGAATCACATATAGTTTATTTATGATAGGACCGCCCCCGGAAGGGGCATCGATAACCGTGCCCGGTCCTGCTCCCGTCTGGCAAGTCGACAGAAATACCCAAGTTACCCTCAGTACGTGCCAGACCAGGGATAGCCACATGTGCTTGCCCACGCCTCCGCCCCTCGTACAGCCTCGAACAACGCGCCATGACCTGGAGGGTCAATAAAAACCAAAAGGTGTGAGTGGACAAAAATAAATCAGTTTAGCAAAACAGTTACAACAAACGTTTTTACCCTCCGCGTAAAAACGAATGCATGCATACAAAAATCATTTCTCAATCGGTTAAGATTTTCCACCTAAGAAAAATTGTGTATCAAATTCCAACATAAGGAAAAACTCGTATGAACCTCAAAATCATTTTTCCTTTCTCAACCATCGGGTCTTAGCCCGCAATCTTAAACACCGGGCCTCAGCCCAAAACCATGAATCAAAACCAAATGCACAACATGATCCAAAACCAACAACCATATACCGGGCCAATGCCCAACTCAACCGAAACATCAGGAATCATCAATAAATCACAAGTCAATCATTTTGCTGGATATCAAGTGCGCCCGAGTCTTTAAACTCAAAACCATGCGCATAAACAGGCCTTCCCGGGATATCAACGAGTCTTTAAACTCAGAACATGATCAATAGGCCTCGGGGGTATCACAGTAACCGAGTCTTTAAACTCACGAGTCTTTAAACTCATTAAGGGCCCTCCCCCATCATCAATTAACCGAGTCTTTAAACTCAAAACGTGCTCCAGCAATAGCACCCGGGTCTTTAAACCCAAAACAGTTTTCAATGGGTCTTTGAACCCCCAAACAGTTTTCAACGGGTCTTTAAACCCCAAAACATTTATCAATCACGACAACGTGGGATCCATCCCAAAATCACATTTTTCACAACAGGACCCATGGTCCGAGTTTCCACATTCAAATTCCCAAACCTTACTTCACAAAACATGTTCAAATCATCCTTAAACACGGGGCATGCACAATCATACCAAATCACTTTATTAAATCCTTTTTCATTCCCGAATTCGAATTCGCAACAATGATTCCGTAAGCCGGCATCCGGAAGCATCATTCCGAACCCAAACCAAGAATCCGCTTTATTATTTCCGAAAACCGAAATCGCGTAAATCAAAGTTACTTTTATGCCCCGAGCATTAAGCCCGAAATCACCTTTTTCAAATCCATTTTAATTCTTAGAAATCACCAAAATCACCAAAATCACGATCCAAGCAGAACATACTCAAAACCCATTTTTAAAATCCTCAAAATCACAAGTCTCATTTTAATTCCCCGATTCAAACATCAACAGTGATCAAATCACAATAACTCGAAATCTCGTAAAACGTGCAAATCCGGAACGTTCTCGAAAAACATGTCAAAATCGTAAGTCACACTCGCAAATCATAAACAACCTTCTTAAATCATTTTACACCCATTTCATATAACTTCTTTCATTAAACCATCATTAAGCACACGAGTGACCATAGTCTCAAAATACGTGTAATTTCACATGTATAGTAAAAAATACGTATAAATACGGGAATCGAATACGTATAAATACGGAAATCAACATCAATCACAACTTATAATCATAATCATAAAATCATAGAAATAATTTATGCATGCATTAAATTTTGAAAGCAACGTCCACTCACACACCAATTTTAAGGCTCAATTTCGCGCCGTACGCGTTCCCGTAATTTCTGGCATTTTCCAGAAACTCAAATCCTGTCCGAAAACACATTCCCGGGTCATTAAGGTCTCAAATAACATAATACTAATTCCCCATAATTTTCCGGGAATTAATCGTTAATTAAAAATGTAACCTAAACCTTCGGACCCTCGGAATAACATCGAGACAGTGTCCGAAAATTTCGAAACCAACGCTAAAATGTTCGTTACATTGTGTAGGACAAAAATCGTTTTGAACTTACCTTGAAAATCGGACCCACGCGCCGTCACGCGCCTGCTACAGTGACGGTGAACAGTTCGCCTTCTTCGCCCGTTTCCTCTGCAAACGGGTCCTGCAACCCGCTTGACAACCCCGGTTAGATAGCTATCAATTCTCAATCAATTCCTTCCCTTTTTTATCCTAACCTCTTCTATAACCATTTAATTCCCATTCTATGTCATCTATTATCCTCGACACTGACTAGATCGATCCATCCGAACTCGGACCTCAAATCGGGTCGACATTCCAAACTCACTCAACTCAATTCCATTTCCAAATTAACCTAAACAGGAGCTTAAGGGGACCCAATAGAACACTCTAACACGACCAATTGAACACGAACTCACCTGGAAGTCGCCGTCCACAGTCCCTGCACAACTCTGAAACAGGAACCAGTGATCATGGCCAAACAACTATCGAATCCCTTGCCAATAGCTACGGTTGATCTCCAAAGGGTCCCAGAAGACGATTATTGTCCCTAGTTTCGTCCAATTCCTCACACAATTTAAATTTCGATTTTTCCCTCAAATTTCGATTTTTCCTCCGAACTCAATTTCTCTCACTCTCACCTCTCTCACAGGTTCGAAAATGAACCTCACACCCTCCACTACTCAGCTAAACGATCGAGCAGACGGCAACCCGTGGGAGACACTCTCAGACTCACTGAGAGTTGCTTCCCGCAAACGGAGCCCAACGAATTTTTAAGTTTGCCCGTGCTCTAAAACTGTCCAAGCCATTCAACCATGTCCCTATTATCCTCAAACCAATTAAACAAACCCCTGAGACAGTCCACTACTGATTAATCAATTGAAATGTACAGAACCGCCACACACGGTGGGGCAGCAACGGTCTCCCATGGCTGCTACAGTAACCCGTGGTGAAAGGACCAAAATGCCCTCAGGGCAATAATTACCAAAATGCCCTTCAACTTCTGTGACCCGTAACTCGCTCATCCGTTGTCTGTTCCACGCGTGCCGCCTGTCGTTGTACTCAGGGTATCGAGACCATCCTAACGGTCCTTGGCCCTCGGCCATCGGACCCCCCGATCAAAAAGTCAACATTTTCCCTTAATTCGTCCAAATTACGGAAATGCCCCTGGACTTCCGAACGTCATAACTTCCACCACGAACGTCGGAATCGAACGTGCCACCCGTCTATGAACTCGTGACGACCCAAACTACGTCACGGTCATCGGGCAAAGTCCATTTGACCGCCCGACTAAAAAGTCAACGTTTCCCCCACGACTAGGGGCAAAACGGTCATTTTACCACGTTCGTCCGATTCCACCCAACTAATCATCGATTAACCCCCATTAATCATCGTTAGTTACTAATCTAATCCCGAATTCCGGGACGGGTCGTTACAATTTACATGTAAAACACCTATAACTTCCCTCAAATGCACCATGTATTTTTTTGTCTCTGTCACGACCCGATTCCCCTGCCGCGATATTGTCCGTTATGGGTCGTGCTCTCATGGTTTTGTTTTTGGGGACTCACACGCAACCTCCCAGTGGGTCAATCATCTTGGGATTGCTCCAGCCCAATCTCGCTTAACTTTGGAGTTTCAACCAAACTCAAAGCCAGTGAGCTCCCAAAAGGCCTCGTGCTTGGAAGATACGTGCCCACAAATATATGACACTTCACCTTTTCCTCTACAAACAATGTGGGATTGCTCACTGTACTTTCCAATACACGGGTCTTACAATCCACCCACCTTGGGGCCTAGCGTCCTAGTTGGCACATTTTTTATCAGGGTCCAGCTTTGATACCATTTTATCACAACCCGACTCCCCTAACACGATATTTTCTGCGTTGGGTCATGCCTTCACGATTTTTTTTTTTCTGGAAACTCACACGCAACCTCCTGCTCCAGAACAATCTAGCTTAATTTTGGAGTTCAAACCAAACTCAAAGTTAGTGAGCTCCAAAAAGGTCTCATGCTAGGAAGATGTGTGCCCAAACATATAAGGCACTTCACCTTTCTCTCCCCGAACGATGTGAGATTTCTCACCGTTCTTCCCAAAACACGGGTCTTACAGTCTCACTATAAATTAAAATGTCATCAAAATAAACCAAAATAAAAAGTCAAAAAATGGATGAAGAACCTAGTTCATAAGTCTCGTGAAAGTGCTAGACCAACCACTCATATAATTCATCCTTACTTTTGGAAGATGTTTTCCTTTCATTCGGTCTAATTCGAATCTGGTGGTAACATATTCGCGTCTAATTTTTTTGATCACTTTAGAACCCTTAAGTTCGTTCAACATATCTTCCAAGCATGGTATGAAAGATCTATACATTATTGTTATTTTGCTCATGGCTTGGCTGTCAACACACATACACCATGCATTTTCTATCTTCGCAACTAGAAAGATGTGAACTGCATAAGGATTCAAGCTCTCCCTGATAATTCCTTTCCTCGAAAAATCCTAAATCCGCTCTCTCAAAATCTCATTCTCTTTTGGGGGTCATTGACAGGACCCATCTCAATCCCCTCGGGATTACCGTTGAATGTACCCTGCTCCCGTCCAACAAGGGGTGTCAGACAAAGGATAACCAAGAGTCACTGCCCAAACGGGACTTCCAGAGTGCGCAAGGATCGATGGAGGAGGCGTGCAATGTCCCAGTCTCTGCTACAGCCGCATCTGTAATCAACCTGAAGGGCATTAAAACCAATAAAAGCTGTGAGTGGACGAAAATCATTAAGTTTAGTAAACACAGTTATAAGACATTTATGCCCTCCAATAAAAACGTATGCATGCCACGAAAACCAGTAACCAAAACGTTTGTTCAACCAAGCCATTAGGGCCTTAGCCCAAAAACCGTTAACTCAAAACCAAGTGTGGAAACTCAGCCCAAAACTGTGGAATACAACATTCAGACATACAAAACCATGTGGGCCACCGCCCAAAGCCATAAACACAAATTCATAATTCCAAAACCATTTAGGGTCCCCGACCCGGAATACCATTTCATAAACCAATAATCCATTTTTACCACATAAACACAAATCCAACCGAAAAGCCATTTCATAGATTCATTAATCCATATTTACCACATTACTATCACCAGCATCCCAGATGCTTAGCGTCCCAGACGCTTGACATCCCAGACGTCATATCTCACGGTATAATAAGCGACGCGTGCTGCCCGGGGTCTCTCCGGGTCAATATCTTTGACATCACAGATGTCTGACGTCCCAGACGTCAATTATAGCAATCCTGCTCCTGAGTCATTATACGGTCCGGTAACTCCGTACGATGACCCCTCACAGGTAATGCACCGTGACTTCCCCAGTGTCCCAGACATCTGGAGGAGACCATCATATATCCTCGTATCCAGATGGTATATGGAAAACAGTTTTATTAAATCATTTCACAACATTACAATGGGCCCTTGCCCGAAATCTCCATAAACATCACAATTCCATTTAGGGTCCCTGACCCGAAATCACATTTATTAAACATAGGGTCCCAGACCCGAAATCACATTTATAACCCAACTGGACCTCATGCCCGATTTTATAACCACTGGACCCACAACCCGATTTTATAAACCATTGGGCCCACGGCCCTAATTCGAAAATCAACTGGGCCCCTGGCCCGGTAATATTACTCAAATGGGTCTTAGCCCGTTTTCATAAACAACTGGGCCCCTGGCCTGATTTCATAAAGCAATTGGGCCCCTGGCCCGATTACGTAACTCAATTGGACTCCAAGTCCGAGGTTTCCAAACAAGTGGGCCTCAAGCCCGAGTTTATCTTTCCAATTTTAAAATCATTTCATCAAATCTTATCCAAGACCATAAACATGGAAAATCCGTGCCAAACCGAAAAACCTCGATTTACGTGCAAACACGTAAATCGCCTCGAAATACGTGAAACCGTATAATTAACCAACATCCAAATCAACAACATACAATCACAATCATAATCCATATAAAACAGTTAAGCATGCATAGAATTTATAAAACCAAAGTCCACTCACAGACCGTTTAACGATATGCCTCAATACGCGTGTTATAGGCCTTCCCGGACCACACCACTATCATCGGAACTCCCAATCCTGTCCAAATCACATTAGAGGGTAACTAACCTCTTCATTAACATCCTATTAAAGTCCCGTAATTTTCCCGAATTTTTAACTATTTTTAAACTTGATTTAAAACCTTCGGACGTCCCGAACAATATCGAGACGGTGTCCGATCGATACGAAACCAATTCCAAAATGTTCGTTACATTAAATAGGACAGAAGTCATGTTGACCTCACCTCGAGATTCGTGCCCATGCACCGTCACGCGCCGCCGTGAGTGGCTGCGCGTGAAACCCACGTGCCTGCTACAGTGTTATCGTCCCAACCCGTTTCTCTGGTAAACGGATCCTGTTGGCCCGCGAGATGACCCGTTCACTTCTCTGTCAATTCAGCCTTAAATCTTTCAATTGATCATTCAGTTAGCTTCATTTTAAGTTCAATTAAAGCTCTATACACTTAATTCTATCAAAACTCACCTTAAATCCCACGATTCAACGATGAATCATCGAAGAACACCGATACTGTTCATCCTTCGAAATTCGTCCATTCCAACTGATTTCATCCAATTGATTCACCCAGAAGCATCAATGGACCATGAGGAATTGTTTCCCCACATCAATTTCATCGTTTGATCACTGAATGATCACGACTCAACCTCGACTCAAGTTTTCTATTAACATGCCCATTCAGAGCCAATTGGGCCTCGATTTCTTCCGTTCTTGATGTGGATCGACTCGTACTGACCTCAGGAAGCTAACTCGAGCTTCAATTTCGATCCTCACGGCCTCAAACTTGAAATTCGGATTTTCCCCCCAAATGTCCAAAATTCGATTTTTCGATTTCCCAGCATCCTCACTGTCCCTCGTGTTTCCCAGCCAATTCAGTCTTTCTCAACCTTCAATTTTTCTCAAGAACGGCTAACGAAGGAAGCCAATTCTCCCAGCTCTCATATTCTGAATGTGTTGCTCACGGTGGAAGAAAATGTGAAGAAAATGAAGGAAAATGATGGAGGACAAGATGATTAGAGATGATGATGATGTTTGGAGGGAAACAGGGAGCTGGTTTTAGGCCCTAAAACAAGGGATGGGTGACACTTGTCACTCATCCAGGTGTGCACAGTCAACGATCACTATTCCTTATTTTAATATTATTTTAATCAAACCCTCGGTTCGTTAATTTGTTCCCGTGACCATAACTTCGTCGTCGAATCTCCGATTTCGGCATGCCGCCTGTCTACGGATTCGTATCGACGAGACCTACGTAATGGTCCTTGGCCCTCGTCCATTGGACCTCCCGGGTCAAAAGTCAACATTTGGCCCCTTTTTTCCAAATTACCAAAATACCCCTCTACTTCCGAACGTCATAACTTCCTCATCGAACGTCGGAATCGAACGTGCCACCTGCCTATGAACTCGTGACGTCCCGAACTACGTCACGGTCATCGGTCAAAGTCCATTTGACCGCCCGATCAAAAAGTCAACATTTTGCCCACGACTAGGGATAAAATGGTCATTTTGCACATTTTGTCTAATTTCGTCCTACTAATCACCGATCAACCCCACTAACCGAGATTAGTCACTAATCTAATCCCAGAATTCGGGACGGGTCGTTACAGTCATACGATAATGAGGCAGATGTAGTAGGCTAGCTCTAGGTACCAAATCAATTTGATGTTGGATATCCCGCATAGGCTGTAATTCATTAGGTAAGTCATCAAATAAAAGCTCTTTAAATCTCTTAACATATGTTGCACATCATGGGGAATTGTGATATTTTCCTTAATTACTGTCAATAATCCCTTCAACACTACTAGGTAAAAAGACTCAGTTTGTTCGATTGCCTCATTAGTCTCTCGCTCATTGCTAGCCAAGGTTAGAAAACTAGAACTCTTTTTTCTTGGTACACTCATGAGTCATAGCAATTTTGTGACTAGTCCAAGTAAACAATATAACATTATCTCTACCCTTAAAGGTAACATCCACATCAAACTGCCAAGGTCATTCCAACGAAATATGATAAGCATCTATGTTAATTATGTCACACAATATTTCATCAATATAGTGCTTACCAATAAAGAGTTGTATATGACATCTTTCAAAGACTCGAACCGAAGGCCCATTCTTCACCCAACCCAACTAATAAGGTGTGCTATGTGGCTATATTAGTAGCTTCAAATGGTCCACTAATTTTTCGACACAAAATTCTCACAGCTTCCAATGTCTATAATCACATCACAGATTTTTTTTTTAATTGAACGAAGAGAGTGAAAGTTATTGTTAGGTTGCCCTTCCTATTTTCGAGCTAAAAGAGCTCACTGCATCACCAAAATAACTCTTTCTAACCCATCTTTAATTGCAAATTCAGCTCCCTCAAAGTCATCTTCAAACCCTTCTTATTCTTCCTCTTCATGGACATGATCCATATCTACTAAATTGACATGTATAAGTTCGGGGCAAACATTAGAAGGATGCCTTAGCTTACCACAATGATAACAGGTATCCCCTATGGGTTTGACATTGGATTCTGCTTCTGGGTCTGATTCTGAGCCTGCCCTCTACCAAAATTCCTACTACTTCCTTCATTAGCTCATGTGGGTTGGAAATTGGAAGGTTTTGTTGTGCCTAGATGCACAGATTTTCCCTTATCAACAGGGAAAGAAATATTATTTTCATATGATTCTAGCATATTCCTCTAGTAAGAAATTTGACATTTTTTTCCCATCAACTCAACCTTCATCGCCATATTAATTTCTTCATGTAAGGTCCACAAATTCTGCAAACCAACCTTTTATTGAATGGAAGGTTTCATCCCATACACACCTTGCCACTTTCGAATTCTCGGTCTCCCTTAAATTTTTACGTTCTACCAACCAATGAACTCGTTAGTATATTCAACCACTATTATATTGCCTCATACATATCCCATAAACAATCAGTACAAAATCTATTCATAATCAGCTAGTTAGAACCTCCATCATAAGTTGTTTCATCTTTATCCATGTATGAATCATATTTTTTTCCTTATCTTTGACAAGTATTTTGGAGTTGATCCCACCAAACAGGCGTCACGCTTTTTAGACAGATAACAATCATCTTTACCATCTTGGCCTTAAGAACGTCCATGATCTCGAAAAATTTCTCTACTTCCACCAAAAAATCTAATAAATCTTCAAATTTCCCAGAAAGTTGGGAATATCAACTTTAATCTAGTTGTCATCAAAATTGTTTTTGTTGTTGTTATTATTTTGACATGGCTCTTCGATTTCCTCTTCAGAATCAGACTCCTTGCTCACGAGGCCTCCTAAGGTTTCCCCTATCGTTACCTCGCTGGTTGTTTCCTCTACTGCCTCTTCGATTATTCTCTAGAAACAACTCATGAATTTACCCAATTTGTGTAGTTAATTCAGTAATACGACAGTTCTGGGAATCCATATCCGCTCGAGTGACAAGGGCATCATCTGCACGATCACTCATGGATACAAATCAACGATAACAAGAAGGGAGATACCCGTCCTGATACCACGTGACATAGCACAACCTAACAAGGTTTACAAGCATACATCCTAAAGTAACATAAACTATAATCTACTACAAAATAGTTGAGAAATACTCAAATTTGATTGAATAAAATATAAGATAAAAATCCAATACAAACGTCTAAAGTTTGTTTATATACCTAATAAACCATATGTTAAAAAGGAATGCAAAAACCCTAATTAATAAAATCCCAAAAATATCTGAAAATCTTCAAAATTGATTTTAATACCGTAAACGACCTTATTTGGCTAAAATAGTCCCTATGTCACGTCATGAGCCATCTCTTTGATTTGTCTTACCATTTTGTTTCTGAAAAGGTATCATATGCCTCATTCTCAGTTCGAATGCTAAATCTACAAATTATTGTTATGCCCTTTTTATATTTTTTGGTTCATCTGATCTTTCATTTTGTCATATGTTTTATGTCAAAAATTTCTTGTATTTTGTAGTTATCACCACCGAAAGTATATGTATACTTCAATTATTTTAACATTTTATAAAGGATGATAGTGGTTTATGTGTAATCTCTATGTGTGGAAATATATTTTTTTTGTGCGAAGTATAATTTCGTTATGTGAACACTGGCAGACCGACTAAGGGGCAAGAAGGATCACTTGACCCTCCGCCCACCGGAAAAACCTTCAGGTAGGGGAGCCTTGATCCTGTCCTCAACCCTAAAGGTGCCTACCAGGTGCTTGATAAAATGCCTCTGAAAAGAGAGGCTATGGGGAAGATGGGTTTTGTTCATTTTTTCCTTGCTTAAGCATAAACAAAACAACGTTGTTTCAGAGAAATTTATTTTTTATTCTCAACCCAAAACGGTGTCGTTTAATTAAGTGAAAAAAAATGAACATGAAAAGGGAGGCCGCGTATTCTTTAATCTGGGAAGTGGGAAGGGAAGGGAAATAGAGCATAACGAAGACCAAGCTGTGGAAGAAGACATCGCACAACACAAGCCAGCAAAGCGCATAGGCACAACGTTTAGTCTCTCTCCCACAACTACGACGCCACCGACGCCCAATGTTGTCGCATTAAATCGAATCAACAGATGGAGGTCGACCTTTCCCCCATTAATGGTGAACTGGGACTAAAAAGTGGGTTCAAAACTTATGCTTGTGATCATGTGATTGTGAGTTGTGCTTGTTGTCTTGTGGGCTTGCGATCCTGTGGTCTTGTGCTTCTAATTATGTGAGATTTAATCGAATATGTTCCTTTGCCCATCCAATGAATTTGGTTGAAAGCCTTTTCTGTATAAGGCATATAATTTTTTCCAAAGCCTGAGCCTTTAGTACCAATCTAGTGAAAGAAAATAAAATCCCTCAGTTTTTATTGTTGAAGAGACGGGATTTGAAGGATGAAATTACTCTAATGTAAGGAATAATGGATCGTACCTTCCCTATATGGATGCAGATCATAATTGATTCTAGTGTTGATTCCAAAAAAAAGTACAGATAAGCTGTATATGATAATATCACATAGTGTGTAGAGATGTGGATAATGGGCACAATATGAATTGAGAGACAATGGTAACAAATGTGGGATGTGTTGGTAATGGGTAATGAGTGATGTTGTGTGGTATTGTGAGCGCTTTTTTTTTTTTAAAGAGATCAATGGTTTTGATTGTTTACATCGAGAAGCATATTTTCGTTTGTATAATAATGAAATTATAATGCAACGTTTTTAAAAGTCGTTGTGGACATTTGTAATTTGTAATTTTTTTTATAAATTATGAATTTTGATAATATCATTTTGTTTTAAAGAATATTTTTATTTCTCAAAATTTGTGACATTTTATATGTGGACTCTTCTGAGCAAAATTTATGGATGGAGGGAGTTGTGTCCTAAATTAGCAAACGGATCTCCCAGTGGGGGGTTTGCTGTTCAATACTGAAATAGGCCGAAATGAGTTGGGCTAGAAAATGTTCTTTCTCGGCTTTGGCCCATAGAACTGTACCGTGTGGTCTAGGGTTTGTCAATTACACTTGTACCCCACGTAATTTTTTTTTTTGCGAGTGTACCCCACGTAATCCCTTTTTTTTTTTTTAAGAGAGAGAGTACCCCACGCAAAAATATATTTCCCCCCAGAAAATTCACTACTTTCGCGAGAAAATCAACCCTAATTCCCAACTTGACAATGTCGACGATCAAAGACCCAGGTATCGCAATTGATGAATTGGATCGCTCCGTTTCCTTCCCCGATTTCCCCGAGGACGTTCAGCTCTGCATCCTCTCCTTCCTCGCGCCTTCCGAGATCGCAAGCTTCGCTTGGACGTCCAAACGGTTCGTTTCGCTCTGCACAAGTGATGGCAAGCTCTGGTTCTCTATGTGCGACCGCAGGTGGGGATCCAAGACCCAGATCAAGAGATGGGGAAATGGAAAAATTACCTACAGGACTCTCTACCAGACCCTCAGCCGTTGGGAGAATTTGATTGGGTTCTGGCGCCAAGGCGGCCTCGCAACATCTCCACCGTTGATTTACTTCGAGTGGGGCCAATCGTTCATCACCGGATACCGGGTCTCTCCGGCGAAGGACGGTACCTATGATGTCGTAAAGGCTCCTTTTTTGTGGATGAGCCTCTCGCCTGAGGGTCAAGTTGTTAACTTTCTGGACCCGGAAGGCCGGACCGAGATGTCCGAAGATTTTGCTAATTCCGAACTTTTCAAGTTTTCGGAGAGCGATGTAATTCCGGTCAATTTGAGCTTAATGGGGAAGACCCATTTTGTTGTGGAGGAAGATATGGGCTTTGGAACTCGGAAAAGCTCATTGAGTGGGCGCGGAGTCGATGGCGGGGTCAGCGATGATGTAATTGGACCTGAGAGTAGTAGTGGGTCACCGGGAACTTCACCGGACCAGCCGGTGGTGGAGATTTATCAGTACTTTGCGAACCTGACCAGCCCCGGAGCGGATAGAGCTTGGAGGAGACAGAGGAGGAGAGAAAAGGAAAGACAGGCAAGGAGGAGGTTGGAGCCTCAGCATTTCGTCAAGATTGTCGATTGCTCCCCTACACCGTCTCGGCCATTGCAGGGCCTCTGGAAGGTGCCTTTTTCTCTTTGTGCTTGTATTTTTCAGCTGAAAGTTGGAATATCAGTGCATTGTGGTATTGCAGTTCATTTGTTCACCGCTTTAAGATTGGTATTGGCATTCTCTCATGGTGTAGAGATACAGACATCAACATTTTCTCGTGATTTTTCCTATTTTGAATTGTTTGTTGGACAGTTGATTGTAGTTCAACAAACTATCCCATTCAGTGTTGGGAACTGCATTTTATCTGGTTCCTGTATTGGAATTTCAAATTGCGACCTGAATTTATTCTCAAGGCTATTGTCTCAAAGAATTTCCATTTAATTGTCTCTCTTGTAGTGTTATAGGTTTGGAAGTGTTTGTGAGATTATATATATATACTGGTTCTCATCGTTCTCATCATTCTCATCATTTATTTATGCATGAAAGTTAGTAATGGAGATATGCCTACATGACTACATTAATTTCGTCTTAAAAGTGCTTGAATGTTATCGCCAATGTTTATACTTTATTGATTTGTTTGAGTAGATTTCCCAAACTACCTTGCTGTCTTAGGAAACTTTGATCAGTCTGAAGAGAATTGGATCTGTCTGCCTTTAAGTGTACGTACTTGCTTCTAGTGTTAACTGATTAGTTTTGCCCTTTTCAATGTGTTATTACAAGATCAAAATGGTGGGTTTTGAAGAGATTACAATTGTGGTTCAGTTGACCCCTTCTTCTTCTGACTGCAGGGAATTTATGATGACCGGACGTTGGGTTTTTACCTTGTTGCATATGACGACATTGGGGGCATTGCCTGCCAAAAGGTTTGCGATTTGTCTGGAAACTTCTGCAGTTTCACACGTGTTATCAGTAAACACCCAGTCTTTTGGACATTGAACCCTACTTTTATGGAGTCTCCATTTTCCCCAGAGGAAGAAAATTTGTATAATTGTCGCATACATCTTCAACCAGGTGCAGCTGCACATCAAATTCCCCATCATCTCCCTCTCAAAGGGAACGAAGGGGTCTCTCGCATTCTTTGCATAAACTTGAGTCATGATCTAGCTATTCCATACTTGGCAGGAACTTCCACAAGCCCACTGCATTCACAGGGGCGGATTTGGCAGTACGGCGATGGAACATTTGGTTTCGGGTTTCTTCGAGATAGTTTTATTAGAGACCTGAAGCAAGTTGCCAAGAATGGGTGTCTTCTTGAAACCGTGTAGCCTTTGTAGTTTGTAGCGACTGAATCTCATGTACTTTGGGAATTTTCTTATCTTTTATTTTCATTTGTTGTACAGACATCTGTTACTGGGGGTGCCAGTGCCACTCTATGCTGTGGCCCTGTATCATATCCTCCGTTGTAATCCAATGGCTGAAATTCTTTACATTTGATATCTACTTTAATAAGGGATGAGATTCGAGAGATAGAATAGAATAGTGGAAAAGAAATTTTCAACATTTATTCAAAGCCAATAAGAAGACAATAAGAGGAAAAAATAAGCCTCATTTGGAACGTGGCTAGTTGAAAATAGGTTTTGGCATCTCGTTGATTCACAACCTCACAGAAAAACCAAAAACATAAAATGAATGAACCCAAGCACTCCAGTTATACATAGGGATTATAGGACACTGCATCTGTATGAGGGAAAGCAACACCACTTAGGGCAAAAATAAGGGATGCTAAGGCAGCGCAAACAGACCCATATGTCCCTCCTCGGAATCATATTTCTGCAGCAACTTCTCTGTGACTGACGTCTTTCTCATCCGCGGTGTTCTTCTCATGGTCACCCTCAAGCTGGCTCAGGTTTCCTTTCTCCTTGATGAGTTGGGTGTGGTGGTGCTTGCAGTAGAGCCGGCCCTCATGTGCAATGTAGTTCGATGGACTAATCGTACACCCTCCATGTGTGCATTTGAAGCACATCTTGTGGTAAGGAGTTCCATTCACTGTAACCTGTTCATCAATAATACGCAGTGTTACCTTATCTCAATCTTCCATTTTGTCAATAACCGCATTCTAAGAAAAATAATAATTTCAGGACGCGGTGCTACCTTTTCTGTTGGATAAACAGTAGCCTTGCATCCAAAGCATTTATCTCTGGTTCCACCAAACATACTTGAAGCTTTCGCCACTGCAGGTTTCTGTTAAAACAAATATTCGTGGACGGTGAGCAAATATTAGCAGGTTGGGGATAATGCTAAGAAAAGAAGTTGAATTACCTCGTTGTCAATAGGTCTCTCTGGTTTTACAATTTTTGGTGTTCCTGGTGAAAAAAATGAAATCGGAAATTGATCACCTATGAGCCACCGGGAAAGCAGGAATGGTAGTTATTTTAGTTAACTTGACACTTCTATTTTACCTTCAAAACTTTTGTCAAGACTGCCAGTTCTTTTAAAGATCTGATCAAAGTGTGGGCGGCAGTAGAGCACTCCCTCAAAAGAATTGTAGTTGCTGAGCTGCAGATTCATCTTTTGCTCAATAGAACCAAGAATTGCATCTTGACAAAACCATATTGAAAAAAAAAATCTATATCTTTATCTGTTTTGGCGTCTGATATATTATTCTTTAAGACTTTAACATCAAGATGCAGATAAAATTTCTGGAATTTCAATGCTCAAAAACAGTTGTACATGATAAGACCATATATAAAGCGGAGTTGGCTTCAATGTTCAAGTGAATAAACAATCTCAATCTGTGACCAAAAAATGATCAAATGGGGTTTCAATTTAGTGCAACTTACCTTGAGGGTTCCCTTGCAGTGGTGGCATCGAAAGCATGCCTTGTGGTAGATTCGATTATCGGCGGTGAGCTTGTCAACTAGATACACAGTCTTGTCACATGCCATGCACTTCTGTGTTGTTCCTGCAAATGCCATTTTTGATTTCCTCCTTCTGCTGATGTCCCTTGGAGAACAAAATTAAGGGAAACCGATAAAAAGGAAGATGAATGTGACAGCGAGAGAGAGAGAGAGAGAGAGAGAGAGAGAGAGAGAGAGAGAGAGTTTGAGAAATTGTGGGTTGCTGGGAACTGCAGAGACCATAACCCCAGCTGCTGCTAGTGTTTTGATGATTAAAGTTAGCAGCAATTAGCAATCATGTTGTCCCAATTTCAAGCACCTACCTACCATGTCCATTAGATATTTTCTTTTCAAGTTTCCAAACCTTGAAAAACAAATCCCGTATATAATTTATACATTTCTTTATTTTATTAAATTAAAGTAAGTCTAATTACGTTATTTATATAAATTTTATTGTAAGTACGATAAATATCATTATATTGTGGCATAATTAAATCACATTGCTCAAAACTTTCTCCCAAATTTATGTATTATCAGATATACAGATAGCCTTGGCCAACATGGATGGAGATAGAAGAGAGATGGACAACAATCTGTAAGTAGATGAGTAGGGATGTTGAGAAAATAAGTTTTTTTTTTTTTTTGCTTTAATTAAGTTTGAAGGTATATTAGGGGATGGGACATTAATAGGTGGGATACATGTAAGGACTGGGTAGCACCAGAAAACCCCTTTTCAAAAAAGAAAATTGAAGTTGAAGCATCAAATGACTTTAGTTATCATAAGTGGATTCTCCATGCCATCATATGCCAGCAATTTATCAACCCATTTGCCTAGCTGGCTTGCATGCGTCTATTCTCAGACATATCTTTGGTCCATGATTGTATTGTTTTATAAAGGAGGAAAGGAAGTTAATCTTTCAAATTGCCATTCTATGTGACACATTAATAACAATTTAGTTCAGATTAACAATTTAACAATGTATTTGTTGATACCATATCGACCGACCACCCTAGCACAGGTCCCACCAGGACAGGAAGGCCGCCCACCGATCGCCTGATCGGCACCCTCACGGCCCACGGTCCGCCGATCGGCACCATACTGCAGACCCGCCATTCGGCACCTGACAGTGAACAGACGACAGCTGGCTGCGACAGTCACCTAACCAACTCTGCCACACCAACTCCCTGGCGGAGGCAGGTTGGGACTCCAGCTGGCGCCTCCTCCGAATATCCAGGGCTTGTCAGGCGGCTCCCAGCCACAAAGCACCACCTGCTCCCGTAACAGTAGCCCACCTACCACAGTTATGGCTACTATAAATACCCCGAAACCCTTCACAAAGGTAAGAGACTGAGAACCGACCCAGAGCACTGTGTTTACTTGCCCCTCGGCATTCAGATACTAACTTTGGCATCGGAGCCCCTTTGGCCGACACCACACCGGTGTCTAGTTTTGCAGGACCCCTGCCGAATCACAAAGCCCCCGGCGGGCCCGAGACACCACACGGCTGGTCCTAGAACCCCCAGCGGGTCTCATCGAGTTGGTCATTTCAGGATCAAACAATTGGTGCCGTCTGTGGGAAAGAATACCAACACCCACTAACTCACATACCCCTGCTCGACCCTCCGCTGACGAACAATGTCTGCCGAACGGGATGACGGTGAGCTCAACAACACCCCCCAGGGAGATCGCGGCCGAATCCGAGCCAGCCTACCTTCCGATGACGTGCTCGAGATGCTGAGGACCCTCCGGTTGGAGGTTGCCGAACTCAGGAGGAGCAACGCTGCCATCGAGAGCAGGAATCACGTGTGGGGGGGACAGCATGGAAGCACCCTGGCCATCTTACAGTCTACACGCGAGGAACTGGAGGAGCAGCGGGAGGCAACCAAACGGGCCTTAGCCGCTGCGTCTCGTCGACCGGAGTTTGATGCCGGCCGAGCCGAGATCGGTGACGCCTGCCGACCGGAGGCGTCCGGTCGCCTACTCTTCCACCAGACCGACATGCCTGGCCCCTCGGGAACACAGATCTACCGCGACGCCCGCGAGCTGCTCGACAGGAGACAGGCGCAGACCCCGGCCAACCGTCTGACTTACCCTACCCACGACCCCCGCATCCAGGCACAACCACCTCTGCCTGTCCTATCCCAGGGCGCCCGGTCAAAGTCCGGATCGGCACGCCGACCTGCACAGCCTCCGCGGCTCTCCGTCCAGCCCCCAGGCAGTCCTTCTGCGCCGATCGGCAGGCACCAGCTGGAAGACAACGCCAGCTCAACCACGGCCTCGTCCGGGCGGCGACCGGTGCAACCCACGAAGCCCAGAGGCAGCAGCGCAAACCATCCTATCGACGACCGCCCGAGTGGGGCAGATCGACCCGACCAATCAAACGAGGTGGTTCGGGAACTCCTCCAGCGCGTGCGGGAACTGGAGGCCGCCAGACCCAAAGCTGGGACACTACTCCGACCCCGGGCCAACATTGGTCCCTTCACGGACCGCATCATACGGTACCGCCATGAAACGGAGGTCAAACCCTTGAAGATTGCCTTGTATGATGGACAAGGCGACCCAGACATCCATATCAATAACTACAACTCGGCGCTCGCCTTCAGAAATATCTCCGACGAGGCACAGTGCCTAATTTTCAGCTCCACCCTCACCGGGGCCGCGCTCAATTGGTTCTATAGCCTGGAACCACAGTCTATCGACTCATTCGACCCCTACACACGGTCTTCTTGAACCAGTTCATGATCCAGACGGATCGACTACTCACAACCGAGGACCTGGGAGCCCTCCGACAGAGAGATAGCGAGCCCCTACGCCAGTACGCCGCTCGTTTCAGCCTGGAATACTCCAAGTGCCACGAGACGGACGACAAGGCCGCCTACCGCGCTTTCCGCAACGGGCTGCGGGAGTCCACCTTCAAGTACCATGCCTTCAACCAGGGTTGGGACGATTACAATGAGCTCATGCGGCAAGCGGCAATACACGCCAAGGCGGAGCACTTCAACTCTTCCAAGGTCGCATCCCGACCTGACGTGAATAGCGCGCGCCCTCCGCCTCCCAGCAACCGGCAGGCACGGTCACCTCCGCCGACCAATAACGCGCATACGGATCACCGATCTGACTCACACTCCAGTAAGCGGAAGGGGACGTATAACAATGACCATCGTGGGAGGGACAAATACCACAACAAGGGGCAGGGATCAGGCCACCACCAAGCAGGCAAACCCCATACGGGGCCCACCTCAAAGTACGAAACCTATTCAATCCTGAACACCTCCCTCGAGAACGTCTTGATGAGCATCGAGGACACAATCCCCAAGCCACGGGCACGACCGCCCGGCCCCCGCCCGGGCATCCAATCCAACTTGTACTGCCAGTATCACAAGTTCAATGGCCATACCATCGACGAGTGCGTGGCCTTCCGCGACATTGTGGAAGCACTCGTAAGGGAGGGGAAGATCAACCAGTTCCTCCAACACCCACGCCCCGGACCGGGACTGCCATAGATCAACACGATCAGCGGGGGCCCCACCATCTCTTCCTCCTGCACCTCCAATCGGGCCAAGAAGAACTTCTTGCGCGCCACGACATCCAACCACCAAATATTCAACATCACGGATGGGCGTGCGGCCAAGGTCGCCCGGGCAGGATGGACGCCCATCACTTTCTCCGAGGAAGAAGAGCGGGGAGTTATCTTTCCCCACGATGACCCGTTGATCATCCGCGCTCAGATCGCAATTTCGATGTTGGGCGAATCCTGGTGGACACTGGTAGCTCTGTGAACGTCCTCTTCATGGACACTTTCAACCAGTTGGGCATCAACTCCACAAGCCTCACCCATGCTGGTTCCCCGCTACTCAGCTTCTCAGGCGATTCTGTCATGCCCCGTGGCACCATCTCCCTGCCTATCTCCCTGGGGAGCGCGCCCAAGATCGCAACAGCCATCACCACCTTCCTGGTAGTCGATTGCCCCACTGCTTATAACGTCATTTTGGGCAGGGGACTCCTCAACCAGCTCAGCGCCGTCATCTCCACTCGGGCCCTTCTCATGAAGTTTCCGACCGTCATGGGCACTGGCCAAGTCCGCGGTAATCAACAATCCGCCCGCTCCTGCTATCAGACCGCCCTGACAAAGCTCAACCCATGCGACAAGCGGGAGACCATGGCCGTCGCCGAGGCTGCTTACGAGGCCGACCCTGTCGACTCCGAGCTCCTTAAACAAATACGGACGGGTCCCCCCGAGGACCCGCGCGACCTCTCCGCCGTCTCGCAGCCGCAACCCGTGGAGGATACAGAGCTGATCACCCTTTTCCCGCATAACCCCGAGCGGCAAGTGAAAATTGGAAGCACACTCGCTCCCGAAATCAGGACACAACTCATCCAATTCCTCCGGGACAACAACGAAGTCTTTGCTTGGTCCTACGCCGACATGCCTGGCATCTCCACGGATGTCATCTGCCACAGGCTTAACATCAGCCCCTCCTTCAAACCGGTCACCCAGAAGCAGCGGACTTATGATGCAGAACGACAGCTGGCCATGCAAGAAGAGATCGTTCGACTCAGCACCATTCACTTCGTGCGCAAGGCCATTTACGCCACGTGGGTCGAAAACGTCGTACTCGTCAAGAAACCCTCCGGATCCTGGCGGATGTGCATCGACTTCACGGATCTTAACAAAGCCTGCCCGAAGGATAGCTTCCCGCTTCCTAAGATCGATCTTTTGGTCGACGCCACAGCTGGCCACGAACTCCTCAGCTTCATGGATGCGTACTCTGGCTACAACCAAATCCGGATGCACCCTGACGACCAGATCCACACCAGTTTCCGCACTAATCTGGGAGTCTACTGCTACAATGTTATGCCCTTCGGGCTCAAGAACGCCGGTGCCACCTACCAACGGCTTGTCAACTTCATGTTCGCGGATCAGATTGGCAAGACCATGGAGGTGTACGTAGATGATATGCTCGTCAAGAGCCGGACGGCCGACCAGCACGTGCCTAACCTCCACAGGATGTTCCAGGTCCTGAAGCAATACAAGATGCGGCTCAACCCTGCCAAATGCGTCTTCGGTGTCCGTTCTGGAAAATTCCTCGGTTACATGATCAGCCAAAGGGGAATCGAGGCTAATCCCGAAAAAATCAAGGCCATCCTGGACATGAAGCCCCCGCGCACACTCAAGGAAGTCCAAACCCTTACTGGCCGGATCGCCGCCCTCACCCGGTTCATCTCCCGGGCGACGGACAAGTGTTTACCATTCTTCAAGGTCATGAAAACCCAGGGCCGGCACATCAACTGGGACGCAACGTGCGACGCTGCCTTTGAAGCTCTCAAAACCTACATGAGCACCGCGCCCCTACTTACCCGGCCCACCACTGGGGAACGGCTCACCGTCTATCTTTCTGTCTCCACATCTGCTGTCAGCTCCGTCCTCGTCACCAGTCGGGACGGCGCAGAGTTCCCAGTATACTATGTCAGCAAGGCGTTCCAGGACGCCGAGACCCGGTACAACGACCTGGAGAAGTTGGCCTTTGCCCTCATTGTAACGGCCCGGCGCCTCCGCCCATACTTTCAGGCACATCCCATGTTAGTCCTTACTAACAAACCCCTTCGCCAGGTGCTCCAAAAGCCAGACGCTTCGGGGCGACTCGTCAAATGGGCAGTGGAGCTTAGTGAGTTCGATATCACATTCGCCCCAAGACCAGCTGTCAAAGGACAGGTCATCGCTGACTTCCTTTCCGAATTCACATACAGCACAACGCAGCACATGCCCGACACTCCGGATCCCAATATTGCGGCACCCGCCGCTCCTATCTGCAAGTCGCCAACCCCGTCCACCTTGGACCCCGCCCGACCAATTTGGACTCTCTACGTGGACGGATCCTCCTGCCATACTGGCTCTGGCGCCGGCCTCGTACTCAGCACACCTACTCAGGAACGGCTGGAGTACGCGTTGCGTTTTGGGTTCCAGGCTTCCAACAACGAAGCCGAGTACGAAGCCCTTCTTGCTGGCCTCCGGTTGGCCACCGACCTCCAAGCACAACAGCTGCAGGTTTACAGCGACTCCCAGCTCGTCGTCCGACAAATCAACAGCCTCTATGATGCCAAAGACGCCTCCATGACCCGATACTTGGCAAAAGTGCGGTCCCTACTCCGCCACTTCCGCGGCTACGAGGTCATTCAAATACCACGGTCGGAAAACAGCCACGCCGATGCCCTGGCCCGCCTGGCCTCCTCCATCGACGACAAGATAGGTCGCCGTGTTCCCGTCGAATCCTTGGCATCCCCGAGCACAAGCGAGCAACCAGTCCTGGTCGCAACACAGGAGGCCTCTTGGATGGACCCCATTGTCCGGTACCTCACCATGGCCGAACTCCAGCCCAACCGCAACGAGGCCCGCCGCATCCAACGCCAGTCCGCACGATACACCATGGCGCATGGCCACTTATACCGACGGGGATTCGACACCCCCCTCCTCAAGTGCCTCCCTACGGACCAGGGCATTGCGGTGCTCCGAGAAATTCACCAGGGAATCTGCGGTAACCACTCCGGACCCAGGTCCCTAGCACATAAAGCCTTTCGGAAGGGATACTATTGGCCCACCATGCGCGCCGACTCTATGGCCATCACTCAACGATGCGTCCCATGCCAACGGTGCGCCCCTGTACCTCATTCTCCTGCTGAGCGACTCACTCCCATGCTCAGCCCCTGGCCCTTCTCTCAATGGGGACTGGACCTCATCGGCCCCATGCCACTAGGAAAGGGCGGCGTCGAACACGCAATCGTTGCGGTGGACTATTTCACTAAGTGGACAGAAGCAAAGCCCCTCAAAACAATCACGGCCGCCCAGGTCGAGAGCTTTGTTTACCAGAACATCATCTGTCGCTTTGGTATCCCACACACGATCGTCACGGACAATGGCACTCAGTTCGATTCTGTCCGTTTCCGACACTTTTGCGACACCTATGGCATCTAGCTCTGCTTCGCCTCGGTGGCACATCCACAGGCTAACGGACAGGTGGAAGCCGTAAACAAGCTCATCAAACACAACCTCAAGGCTCGACTCCACGACACCCCGAAAGGCCAATGGTCCGACCTCCTATCCGATGTTCTCTGGTCCTACCGGACATCGACACAGGAGACACCCTTCACATTAACTTTCGGGACTGAAGCTGTCGTTCCCGTGGAAATTGGGGAAACCTCTTACCGAGTACTATCATATGATCCACAAGAGAATGCGGAACTCCTCACACAAAATCTCAACTTCATTGAGGAAAGCCGTGAACAAGCCAATCTCCGTAACATGGCGCACAAACAGCGAATCGCTCACTACTACCACTCTCGCGTTCACAGACGCAGTTTCCAGGTCAGTGACTGGGTCCTTCGCAAGGTTAGCCTGGCCACTAAGGAGCGTGCTGATGGGACCCTCGGGCCCACGTGGGAGGGCCCCTACTTGGTCACTCGAATTTGTCGTCCAGGCACTTATGAGCTCCAGACTACGGATGGACGGTCACTTACACACCCGTGGCATGCGGATCATCTCAAGTTTTATAATTAAAAACACCCCCCATGTACATTACTTTACACTTTGCTGTAACTCGACTTGGCTATCTCTAGTCGAACTTGCCTTTCCGGCAAAATGTTCTTTCATTTATCTAAGTGTTAGTCTAGTCCTCAACTACAAGTAGCCTATTCCCTATTGCCGATCGGCACTCCCGGTGACCCACACGGCACCTACTTTACCTACTGACACAAGCTTACTTGGTCCACACAGTCAAGTTCAATTATCTTTCGCTATTACGATCTTAGTTCGGTGGGTATGTCCATTATGGTTTGGGTTTACGATTATGACTGTTCGGTCCTTATCTAATCTACAACTCCGTGGATCGGCATGCATACACATATGCGCCAAGTACTCGCCTATCGGCAGTTCTCATTCCAAAAAAAAAACAAAAAAACGAAGTGCCATCGCATGATGCAAAGTGATAGATAAAGTCCAACTTTCATTGATTTCACTACCGAGCTACATGCTACATGGGGCATTCCCCGGACTATTAAAAAAAAAGGAAACAAAAAGCAAGCTACACGGCCTTCGGCCTCAAACTACCACCACCTCCTCGTCTGCCGCCTCGGCCTGGTCGGCAGTGGACGCCTCTGCAGCCTTCTCCGCACCAGCTAGCCGCTCGCCCTCGGCATTCGACGGTTGACCGTCCAGGGAAAAAGTCTTGCTCAGCACGGGGGGCTCATCCAGCCACGGGAAGTTGAGGGGGACCCCTGGATTGAAGTACAACACCCGTTGTATGCAATCATCTTCCACTTCGGCAAGCGCCAGGTCGAGATGATTCGCATACACCAGGTCCGCCATGAAGTCCTCCAGGGTCTTCTGCCGATCAGCCGATAGCAGGACACGAAGCCGGTCCACCTCCCCCTGCAGCTCACCCATGGCTCTCTCCTGCTCGTTCAGCTGCTGGGAGAAAGCGTGCACCGTCTCTTCACGGTCCTCTATCCCCTTCTCTGCCGCCTACGCACGGGCCTTTTCCCGCTTGAGCTCCCCCTCCAACTCCACAACTCGCTTCCGCGTGGCATGACCCTCCCTCTCCCGGGCACGCGCCCTCTGCCGCGCGGCGCCCTGCTCGGCCTCTAGCCTCTGCATATGCCGCGCAGCCTTCTGCAGGGCCACATATGTCTGCCCGAAGCACTGCCGAGACAATGCCACTTAGAAAAAAACAAAACAACAACAAATAAATAAACAAACCAACGCAAACAATACTGGGCGATCGATCTTACGTGGGCTTGCTCGGCCAGCACGGCAGCGAACCGACCGGGATGCGAGCCGGTGCCGATCTCCTCTATCTCCGCAGGAGTTACCTGCGACCCCAGCACGAAGGCATTGGCAACCGGCGCCAACGTCTTGTGCACGTGGTGCGTCACCGGCACCCAGCCATCGCCAGCCTTGGCAGACCGCACCACCTCGCCCGTCTCCAAGGGTTCGGCAAACAAGGACGCCACGCCAGGGGCGCTGACAACCGCCTTCTCCCTCGCCAGCGGCGGCATCTCCCTCCGGGCCCCCTTCTCCTTCTCCTTCTCCTTCTCCTGCCCCTTCGGCACCTCCGGAGCCCTCATCACCGCCTCCCTCCTCCGACGCCTGTCGGCGCTCTCGCTCTCCGACACCCCAGCAGCCGTGTCAGGACCTACCCCGGTTTCACCCCGAAACCCGAGGTAAATCCCGCTCCTGTCTGACTCCCCGACACAACACCCAAGTAACACTCACGCAACCCAGTCAGACGCAGGAGTAATTAAACAAAATATTCCGACGTTAACGTTTACAGAGCATAGTACGAAAATACAGGGAACTAAAAGTCGATAAATACATGCACACGGAAGACTTTAAACTACTCCGGGACCCCTCGCGTGACTTCTATGCCTCGGTCACTGCCTCGACGTCAAGACCCCGCGCTAGCTCCACAACCTGGAGGGCAATTTAAAACAGAAGATGTGAGTGGACCATAAGAACAAAAAGGTTTCTAAAACCATTTATCAAAAAGTCGAGTTTAACCCTCCGTTTTGAAACCAAATGCATAACCAACAGTTATGAACACAGTTATAAAATAATCATTATAAAACATCATAAGAAACAGAAACACTATAAAATATCATAAGAAACCATAGCATGAGTATCAGAAACCGTATCAACTCCTCATTTCCCGATCGAACCTGCTGGACCTATCCGAGTCTTTAAACTCCCGAGTCTTTAAACTCAATCCAGGCCTTTATCATATCCGAGTCTTTAAACTCCCGAGTCTTTAAACTCAAGGCCTACGGGGGAAAATCAATATATCCGAGTCTTTAAACTCCCGAGTCTTTAAACTCAATCCGGGTCTTTAAACCCAATCCGGCCGGTCCCCCGTCACATATATCCGGGTCTTTAAACCCAATAACCAGATCCAGCAAATCCAATCCCAAAACTATTTTAAAACCATTTTCCAAATCCTCATCCAAACCCGAATCCGAAATCACTGGTCCGAAGCCCTTCCGGCGTTCAGAACCGTCATTCCGAACCCAAATCCGGAAAAATATCCATTTTCATACCAAAACCACATGTAATCACAAATCATATTTCATAACCCATTTATCATCATCAGAAAACCTTTATAGGTGAAAATCCCCAAATGTGTCATCAAAATCCGAAAACCAGTATTTTCTCAAAAACGTGCAAAATCCCGAAAATGTCTCGAAAAACGTGCAAACATCTCAACCACGTATAATCACGTAAAACCATCATAACATATGCAATAAACACAGTGTCTTAAGTAAAACCATCAAAAACGTATATAAAAACAGTTATGCATGATCGAGTTTAAGGAAAGGGTCCACTCACAGTACTGAGCCCTACTCGCGTCCCGAACGTCCAGCCCGTCCCTCGGCTTCCTCGGGAAATCCCGATCCTGTCAATCACCGTCAAATTACGTCACTAATACATCTACGAAGCAACTACCTAATTTTCCTTAAAATTCCCCGAACTAAAGACTTAAAACCCGGGACCCTAACCATTCACCCTCGCGGAACTAAACTCAAACGACTTCCGATTGACCCGAAACCAACTCCATTGAACTCACCACAACTCCTAGACCAAAAGTCATCTTGATCGCTTCTCCATACGCCGCCGCACGCGCCCCCACGCGCCGCCCAAAGTGGCTGCGCTTGGCCCTCACGCGCCAGCTATAGTGTCACCCCCAACCTCGAGTGCACTGTGCTGAACCAGCCGCTGCAACTGGACCGGCGAGAGGCATTCTCTGTCGTCCGGCCACCAATTCACTCCCTCTCTTCTCCTACGGCTTCGTCCAGACACCACGAATCCATCCCTCAACTCCTCTAACCTCAACACAGTCCCGTCATCGTCGATTCAAGCTCGAACCAGACGGCCATCACACCCCTGTTTCACGATCCATCTGCTCCGGTCACCTCCCGTCACGGTGGCGACATCAGACGATTCCTAAGGCTTTACTGAACCGAGACCTAACCTCCGTTACCCTCGACTCACCCCCAAACTCGTCGACTCACCATTTGAATTTTGCGGCCAAACAGAGCATCAAAGTGCTCATCATCGCCCGAGCTCCGCCGTGGACACCCCCGTCACGGCGACCCTCCTAGTCGACACCTAGGACCTCCCGGAACACTATCCCGACCTCCAATCCTCTCGACTCTCAGCCCAGACCCACGACTTTCCAAATGAAAATCACGGGAAGAACAGAGCAGGAAGACTTACCCTTCGGTTGCAGCTCCGCCGTGCGCACCGCCGCCTACCACTGTGATCGTTGGACTCCTTGCAACCTCCTCAGCCTCCCCTTGCCTTGGTTTGCCTCACCTCACGGCGTAGCCACCACTTCGAACTCTCAGGCTCCCTGTTTCCCCCAAACTCCTCCGCACCTCCACCGTGCCGCCGTGCACGATCACAGCTCCAATTCACCACCACCAGCTCACACTGACCTCCCTGTCTCTCCCTCACTCACCCACGCTCAACACCAGCCAAGATCCTTCCTCAATTCTCCCTCACAAACTCACTCTGTTTCTCTGTGCTTGTCGAAGAACCACACACGCACACACGGGTTCACCCAAGTAATTAGGACCGTGAACACACAGGATTGCACCAGAAGCCTCTACACACATGCCACATGTCACCATCCACTCAATCCTGATCCCACTTGGTTAAACCCCAGCCGTCCATCTCCTTTCTTTCTGCACAAATCCCCAGAAACCAAAAGACCAAAATACCCTCCTGTTTTACTCATTTTTACGGTTTTACCAAAACTTCCTAGACCCGTAACTCTCGTCTCGTAAGTCCGATGAATACGTGCCGCCTGTCATCGAACTCAGGACGACGAAATCCATATAACCACCCTAGGTCAACCTACCAAAACTCGATTATTCAAAAAGTCAACTATTCCCCCTACTTTACCAAAATTACGATAATGCCCTCGACCTTCCGAACATCACAACTTCCTCCACGGATGTCGGAATCAGGCGTGCCACCTGCCTATGGCTTCGTGACGTCCTAAACTACGTCCTGGTCACTGGTCAAAGTCCATCGGACCTCCCAAACTAAAAGTCAACGTTTTTGCCCGAATTAGGGGCAGAATCGTCATTCTACACTTACGGACCTATCGGGACCACCTAACCGCCGATTAACCTCACTAATCACACCTTAACCATTCTACTTATCCCGGCTCTCGGGACGGGTTGTTACAATCTACCCACCTAAATAGAATTTCGTCCCCGAAATTCCACAGCTAGTTCCCAACACCTAGGGTCTCCTACCCGGTAAATAACAACCTCTCCTGGGTTTCCTGTCTATCATCTCCACCTTGGGTATTTCACTCCTTTCCTATACTTCCCGTCAACCTGCTACGGAACTTATTGTACCACTCCAAGTCCTCTAGGAAAACTCCTAGACTCTACCCTGAGATCCAACAACCAAACCTAAGTACAGCACAACCAAAGTAAAAGAGGTACCTGTCCCCACATCTGGTGTCGACTGATCCTCCTGCTGAGTTATCGAGAACACCCGGGCCTGAGATCCCGACGCTCTACCATGTCCCCTCGAACTACTCGTGGCTGTGCCACCACCTCCTCTCGTACCTGCTGTCCCTGACGCTGTACTCTGCCCAGGCTCCGCTGCTCCTCTGCCTACACCACCTTCATGTGGCAACTGTGGACACTCACGTCGAAAATGACCTCGCTCCCCACAGTAGAAACACACATTCCAGCCTGGTCCACTGCTCGGTCTCCCTGTAGATGCTACCGACGTCGCACTCGCTTGCGGAGTCAGCGGTGCTCGGTAACCCCAAAATCCTGAACTCTGGGCACTGTCAGGCCTACCAAAATGATCATCGCCCGACGAGGACGATCCACCGAAGTTACCTCTTTTCGGTGTCCGCTGGCTCGACGCTCCAGGAATCGATGGTTCCCGGCGTCGCACCGGCAAACTAGCCTCAACTCGCACCGCAGCATCCGACAAGTCTCGGAGGGTAGCAAAAGATCCAGCCGTCACTACGGCTCGAATCTCGCCTCGCAGACCCAACTCGAACCTTCGGCACTTCTCGGCTTCAGTGGCCACAAAAGCAGGAGCAAACCGAGACAACATCTGGAACTTCCGTTCATACTCTGCCACTGTCATATTCCCCTGCTGGAGCTGCAGAAACTCCGCCTCCTTGGAATCCCGGAAAGAACGAGGATAATACTGCTCCAGAAACCGTTCCCTGAACGTCTCCCAGGTCACACTATGGACATCCCAACCGGACAACTCAAGAGTATACCACCACTCGTACGCTGCACCATCCAGTAGAAAGGTAGCCAACAACACTCGCTCCCCTGGCGGACAATGCATCACCGCAAAAATCCGCTCCAGTCTGGTAATCCACCTCTGGGCTTCCTCAGGATCAGCCCCACCACTAAACGTCGTCGCCCCGAGTCGCTGGGCTCGCTCAATCGTGGCACTCTCCGTCTCTCTTGCTACTTCTTCAGGTTGTGGAGAGGGTCTACGTCTCGGAGGCATCGTCAACCGCACACTGAAAGAGGCATAGAAGTAGTTAAGCAACTGGAACATAACCTCACAAACCAACAAACCCCACAAACCCGACAAACCTATGCTCTGATACCAATTGTCAGGACCCACCCCGGTTTCACCCCGAAACCCGAGGTAAATCCCGCTCCCGTCTGACTCCCCGACACAACACCCAAGTAACACTCACGTAACCCAGTCAGACGCAGGAGTAATTAAACAAAATATTCCGACGTTAACGTTTACAGAGCATAGTACGAAAATACAGGGAACTAAAAGTCGATAAATACATGCACACGGAAGACTTTAAACTACTCCGGGACCCCTCGCGTGACTTCTATGCCTCGGTCACTGCCTCGACGTCAAGACCCCGCGCTAGCTCCACAACCTGGAGGGCAATTTAAAACAGAAGATGTGAGTGGACCATAAGAACAAAAAGGTTTCTAAAACCATTTATCAAAAAGTCGAGTTTAACCCTCCGTTTTGAAACCAAATGCATAACCAACAGTTATGAACACAGTTATAAAATAATCATTATAAAACATCATAAGAAACAGAAACACTATAAAATATCATAAGAAACCATAGCATGAGTATCAGAAACCGTATCAACTCCTCATTTCCCGATCGAACCTGCTGGACCTATCCGAGTCTTTAAACTCCCGAGTCTTTAAACTCAATCCAGGCCTTTATCATATCCGAGTCTTTAAACTCCCGAGTCTTTAAACTCAAGGCCTACGGGGGAAAATCAATATATCCGAGTCTTTAAACTCCCGAGTCTTTAAACTCAATCCGGGTCTTTAAACCCAATCCGGCCGGTCCCCCGTCACATATATCCGGGTCTTTAAACCCAATAACCAGATCCAGCAAATCCAATCCCAAAACTATTTTAAAACCATTTTCCAAATCCTCATCCAAACCCGAATCCGAAATCACTGGTCCGAAGCCCTTCCGGCGTTCAGAACCGTCATTCCGAACCCAAATCCGGAAAAATATCCATTTTCATACCAAAACCACATGTAATCACAAATCATATTTCATAACCCATTTATCATCATCAGAAAACCTTTATAGGTGAAAATCCCCAAATGTGTCATCAAAATCCGAAAACCAGCATTTTCTCAAAAACGTGCAAAATCCCGAAAATGTCTCGAAAAACGTGCAAACATCTCAACCACGTATAATCACGTAAAACCATCATAACATATGCAATAAACACAGTGTCTTAAGTAAAACCATCAAAAACGTATATAAAAACAGTTATGCATGATCGAGTTTAAGGAAAGGGTCCACTCACAGTACTGAGCCCTACTCGCGTCCCGAACGTCCAGCCCGTCCCTCGGCTTCCTCGGGAAATCCCGATCCTGTCAATCACCGTCAAATTACGTCACTAATACATCTACGAAGCAACTACCTAATTTTCCTTAAAATTCCCCGAACTAAAGACTTAAAACCCGGGACCCTAACCATTCACCCTCGCGGAACTAAACTCAAACGACTTCCGATTGACCCGAAACCAACTCCATTGAACTCACCACAACTCCTAGACCAAAAGTCATCTTGATCGCTTCTCCATACGCCGCCGCACGCGCCCCCACGCACCGCCCAAAGTGGCTGCGCTTGGCCCTCACGCGCCAGCTATAGTGTCACCCCCAACCTCGAGTGCACTGTGCTGAACCAGCCGCTGCAACTGGACCGGCGAGAGGCATTCTCTGTCGTCCGGCCACCAATTCACTCCCTCTCTTCTCCTACGGCTTCGTCCAGACACCACGAATCCATCCCTCAACTCCTCTAACCTCAACACAGTCCCGTCATCGTCGATTCAAGCTCGAACCAGACGGCCATCACACCCCTGTTTCACGATCCATCTGCTCCGGTCACCTCCCGTCACGGTGGCGACATCAGACGATTCCTAAGGCTTTACTGAACCGAGACCTAACCTCCGTTACCCTCGACTCACCCCCAAACTCGTCGACTCACCATTTGAATTTTGCGGCCAAACAGAGCATCAAAGTGCTCATCATCGCCCGAGCTCCGCCGTGGACACCCCCGTCACGGCGACCCTCCTAGTCGACACCTAGGACCTCCCGGAACACTATCCCGACCTCCAATCCTCTCGACTCTCAGCCCAGACCCACGACTTTCCAAATGAAAATCACGGGAAGAACAGAGCAGGAAGACTTACCCTTCGGTTGCAGCTCCGCCGTGCGCACCGCCGCCTACCACTGTGATCGTTGGACTCCTTGCAACCTCCTCAGCCTCCCCTTGCCTTGGTTTGCCTCACCTCACGGCGTAGCCACCACTTCGAACTCTCAGGCTCCCTGTTTCCCCCAAACTCCTCCGCACCTCCACCGTGCCGCCGTGCACGATCACAGCTCCAATTCACCACCACCAGCTCACACTGACCTCCCTGTCTCTCCCTCACTCACCCACGCTCAACACCAGCCAAGATCCTTCCTCAATTCTCCCTCACAAACTCACTCTGTTTCTCTGTGCTTGTCGAAGAACCACACACGCACACACGGGTTCACCCAAGTAATTAGGACCGTGAACACACAGGATTGCACCAGAAGCCTCTACACACATGCCACATGTCACCATCCACTCAATCCTGATCCCACTTGGTTAAACCCCAGCCGTCCATCTCCTTTCTTTCTGCACAAATCCCCAGAAACCAAAAGACCAAAATACCCTCCTGTTTTACTCATTTTTACGGTTTTACCAAAACTTCCTAGACCCGTAACTCTCGTCTCGTAAGTCCGATGAATACGTGCCGCCTGTCATCGAACTCAGGACGACGAAATCCATATAACCACCCTAGGTCAACCTACCAAAACTCGATTATTCAAAAAGTCAACTATTCCCCCTACTTTACCAAAATTACGATAATGCCCTCGACCTTCCGAACATCACAACTTCCTCCACGGATGTCGGAATCAGGCGTGCCACCTGCCTATGGCTTCGTGACGTCCTAAACTACGTCCTGGTCACTGGTCAAAGTCCATCGGACCTCCCAAACTAAAAGTCAACGTTTTTGCCCGAATTAGGGGCAGAATCGTCATTCTACACTTACGGACCTATCGGGACCACCTAACCGCCGATTAACCTCACTAATCACACCTTAACCATTCTACTTATCCCGGCTCTCGGGACGGGTTGTTACAATCTACCCACCTAAATAGAATTTCGTCCCCGAAATTCCACAGCTAGTTCCCAACACCTAGGGTCTCCTACCCGGTAAATAACAACCTCTCCTGGGTTTCCTGTCTATCATCTCCACCTTGGGTATTTCACTCCTTTCCTATACTTCCCGTCAACCTGCTACGGAACTTATTGTACCACTCCAAGTCCTCTAGGAAAACTCCTAGACTCTACCCTGAGATCCAACAACCAAACCTAAGTACAGCACAACCAAAGTAAAAGAGGTACCTGTCCCCACATCTGGTGTCGACTGATCCTCCTGCTGAGTTATCGAGAACACCCGGGCCTGAGATCCCGACGCTCTACCATGTCCCCTCGAACTACTCGTGGCTGTGCCACCACCTCCTCTCGTACCTGCTGTCCCTGACGCTGTACTCTGCCCAGGCTCCGCTGCTCCTCTGCCTACACCACCTTCATGTGGCAACTGTGGACACTCACGTCGAAAATGACCTCGCTCCCCACAGTAGAAACACACATTCCAGCCTGGTCCACTGCTCGGTCTCCCTGTAGATGCTACCGACGTCGCACTCGCTTGCGGAGTCAGCGGTGCTCGGTAACCCCAAAATCCTGAACTCTGGGCACTGTCAGGCCTACCAAAATGATCATCGCCCGACGAGGACGATCCACCGAAGTTACCTCTTTTCGGTGTCCGCTGGCTCGACGCTCCAGGAATCGATGGTTCCCGGCGTCGCACCGGCAAACTAGCCTCAACTCGCACCGCAGCATCCGACAAGTCTCGGAGGGTAGCAAAAGATCCAGCCGTCACTACGGCTCGAATCTCGCCTCGCAGACCCAACTCGAACCTTCGGCACTTCTCGGCTTCAGTGGCCACAAAAGCAGGAGCAAACCGAGACAACATCTGGAACTTCCGTTCATACTCTGCCACTGTCATATTCCCCTGCTGGAGCTGCAGAAACTCCGCCTCCTTGGAATCCCGGAAAGAACGAGGATAATACTGCTCCAGAAACCGTTCCCTGAACGTCTCCCAGGTCACACTATGGACATCCCAACCGGACAACTCAAGAGTATACCACCACTCGTACGCTGCACCATCCAGTAGAAAGGTAGCCAACAACACTCGCTCCCCTGGCGGACAATGCATCACCGCAAAAATCCGCTCCAGTCTGGTAATCCACCTCTGGGCTTCCTCAGGATCAGCCCCACCACTAAACGTCGTCGCCCCGAGTCGCTGGGCTCGCTCAATCGTGGCACTCTCCGTCTCTCTTGCTACTTCTTCAGGTTGTGGAGAGGGTCTACGTCTCGGAGGCATCGTCAACCGCACACTGAAAGAGGCATAGAAGTAGTTAAGCAACTGGAACATAACCTCACAAACCAACAAACCCCACAAACCCGACAAACCTATGCTCTGATACCAATTGTCAGGACCCACCCCGGTTTCACCCCGAAACCCGAGGTAAATCCCGCTCCCGTCTGACTCCCCGACACAACACCCAAGTAACACTCACGTAACCCAGTCAGACGCAGGAGTAATTAAACAAAATATTCCGACGTTAACGTTTACAGAGCATAGTACGAAAATACAGGGAACTAAAAGTCGATAAATACATGCACACGGAAGACTTTAAACTACTCCGGGACCCCTCGCGTGACTTCTATGCCTCGGTCACTGCCTCGACGTCAAGACCCCGCGCTAGCTCCACAACCTGGAGGGCAATTTAAAACAGAAGATGTGAGTGGACCATAAGAACAAAAAGGTTTCTAAAACCATTTATCAAAAAGTCGAGTTTAACCCTCCGTTTTGAAACCAAATGCATAACCAACAGTTATGAACACAGTTATAAAATAATCATTATAAAACATCATAAGAAACAGAAACACTATAAAATATCATAAGAAACCATAGCATGAGTATCAGAAACCGTATCAACTCCTCATTTCCCGATCGAACCTGCTGGACCTATCCGAGTCTTTAAACTCCCGAGTCTTTAAACTCAATCCAGGCCTTTATCATATCCGAGTCTTTAAACTCCCGAGTCTTTAAACTCAAGGCCTACGGGGGAAAATCAATATATCCGAGTCTTTAAACTCCCGAGTCTTTAAACTCAATCCGGGTCTTTAAACCCAATCCGGCCGGTCCCCCGTCACATATATCCGGGTCTTTAAACCCAATAACCAGATCCAGCAAATCCAATCCCAAAACTATTTTAAAACCATTTTCCAAATCCTCATCCAAACCCGAATCCGAAATCACTGGTCCGAAGCCCTTCCGGCGTTCAGAACCGTCATTCCGAACCCAAATCCGGAAAAATATCCATTTTCATACCAAAACCACATGTAATCACAAATCATATTTCATAACCCATTTATCATCATCAGAAAACCTTTATAGGTGAAAATCCCCAAATGTGTCATCAAAATCCGAAAACCAGCATTTTCTCAAAAACGTGCAAAATCCCGAAAATGTCTCGAAAAACGTGCAAACATCTCAACCACGTATAATCACGTAAAACCATCATAACATATGCAATAAACACAGTGTCTTAAGTAAAACCATCAAAAACGTATATAAAAACAGTTATGCATGATCGAGTTTAAGGAAAGGGTCCACTCACAGTACTGAGCCCTACTCGCGTCCCGAACGTCCAGCCCGTTCCTCGGCTTCCTCGGGAAATCCCGATCCTGTCAATCACCGTCAAATTACGTCACTAATACATCTACGAAGCAACTACCTAATTTTCTTTAAAATTCCCCGAACTAAAGACTTAAAACCCGGGACCCTAACCATTCACCCTCGCGGAACTAAACTCAAACGACTTCCGATTGACCCGAAACCAACTCCATTGAACTCACCACAACTCCTAGACCAAAAGTCATCTTGATCGCTTCTCCATACGCCGCTCGCGCCCCCACGCGCCGCCCAAAGTGGCTGCGCGTGGCCCTCACGCGCCAGCTACAGTGTCACCCCCCAACCTCGAGTGCACTGTGCTGAACCAGCCGCTGCAACTGGACCGGCGAGAGGCATTCTCTGCCGTCCGGCCACCAATTCACTCCCTCTCTTCTCCTACGGCTTCGTCCAGACACCACGAATCCATCCCTCAACTCCTCTAACCTCAACACAGTCCCGTCATCGTCGATTCAAGCTCGAACCAGACGGCCATCACACCCCTGTTTCACGATCCATCTGCTCCGGTCACCTCCCGTCACGGTGGCGACATCAGACGATTCCTAAGGCTTTACTGAACCGAGACCTAACCTCCGTTACCCTCGACTCACCCCCAAACTCGTCGACTCACCATTTGAATTTTGCGGCCAAACAGAGCATCAAAGTGCTCATCATCGCCCGAGCTCCGCCGTGGACACCCCCGTCACGGCGACCCTCCTAGTCGACACCTAGGACCTCCCGGAACACTATCCCGACCTCCAATCCTCTCGACTCTCAGCCCAGACCCACGACTTTCCAAATGAAAATCACGGGAAGAACAGAGCAGGAAGACTTACCCTTCGGTTGCAGCTCCGCCGTGCGCACCGCCGCCTACCACTGTGATCGTTGGACTCCTTGCAACCTCCTCAGCCTCCCCTTGCCTTGGTTTGCCTCACCTCACGGCGTAGCCACCACTTCGAACTCTCAGGCTCCCTGTTTCCCCCAAACTCCTCCGCACCTCCACCGTGCCGCCGTGCACGATCACAGCTCCAATTCACCACCACCAGCTCACACTGACCTCCCTGTCTCTCCCTCACTCACCCACGCTCAACACCAACCAAGATCCTTCCTCAATTCTCCCTCACAAGCTCACTCTGTTTCTCTGTGCTTGTCGAAGAACCACACACGCACACACGGGTTCACCCAAGTAATTAGGACCGTGAACACACAGGATTGCACCAGAAGCCTCTACACACATGCCACATGTCACCATCCACTCAATCCTGATCCCACTTGGTTAAACCCCAGCCGTCCATCTCCTTTCTCTCTGCACAAATCCCCAGAAACCAAAAGACCAAAATACCCTCCTGTTTTACTCATTTTTACGGTTTTACCAAAACTTCCTAGACCCGTAACTCTCGTCTCGTAAGTCCGATGAATACGTGCCGCCTGTCATCGAACTCAGGACGACGAAATCCATATAACCACCCTAGGTCAACCTACCAAAACTCGATTATTCAAAAAGTCAACTATTCCCCCTACTTTACCAAAATTACGATAATGCCCTCGACCTTCCGAACATCACAACTTCCTCCACGGATGTCGGAATCAGGCGTGCCACCTGCCTATGGCTTCGTGACGTCCTAAACTACGTCCTGGTCACTGGTCAAAGTCCATCGGACCTCCCAAACTAAAAGTCAACGTTTTTGCCCGAATTAGGGGCAGAATCGTCATTCTACACTTACGGACCTATCGGGACCACCTAACCGCCGATTAACCTCACTAATCACACCTTAACCATTCTACTTATCCCGGCTCTCGGGACGGGTTGTTACAAGCCGGGGGAGACTGCCTCTGACGAGCCTCCATTAGCTTCCTCCGGCGCACCCGGGCTTGGTCCAGCCCGCCGATCAAGGGTCTTTTCAGACCAAGCACCAGGCTCATCTCCGTACCCTGCCTAGCTTCAGGCCGGCTCGGCTGCCATCTCCCGCACCATGTTGCACGCCTCCCAATCCTCTGCTGTCACTGTTACCTTGGACGGACCTGCAAACACAACTAACACCATCAGTCCCCGCCTCGGTAGACACAATTGCCACCTTATGACCACTAGCCGAACGGTAGACCAACAACCTCCAGACTGGAAGTAGCTGGGAATCCTCGAACGGACCCCACTGACGTCCCCCTCCCACGGCCCCGATACCCAGCAGAACCGATGCCTCCAGCTCTTCTGCGACGTCGGCACATCCGTGATGAAGGCACCCCGGGCCGTCTTCTGCAAGCACTCCATCTGGTACCACCCCGACCCGTAGGTCTGCCTCTTGAAGCGGTACAGGGCGCACAATTGCCCCCAGGTCGGCTCCGGCAGTCCCGCCAGTCGGAACGCCGTGTACAAGCTGATCAGGATGATCCAGCCGTTGGCGTTCAGCTGCCCCAGGGCCAGGTTCGCCCTCGCCATCATATCCTGGAGCCACGGATGCAGAGGCAGCCTCACTCTGTGTTCAAAGCAATCGACGTAAAATAGTGTCGACCCTTCCGGAGGACTGCTCGGCTTCTTGCTGTGCGGGGGTACCGTCATCTTAATCTCCGCCGGCACGTTGTACAGCTCCCGGAACCGGTCCAGGTCGGACTGCCGAATGGTGTTCATCTCGTAGTCCACGGCATACTCCACCTTCACCACGCCGTCGGCATCTAGTTCCATCGGCGAGCTCGTCTCCGTCCCGCTACCCTCAGCCTCGGAATTGACGGTGGCGACGGGGGGAGTACGGGGAGACGTCCTCCTCTCACTTGGCCGATCGGCACTCGATGTGCTGCACCCGCCCTGCTGCCTCACCTCCTTCCGCGGCAACCTGAGAGCCTCATCCAGGCTGTCACCACTGCTGGACGACGAAGTGCTGCTAGTGGACCCACTAGTAGACGTTGACCCACTGCGCCCGCTCGGCACGTCGGTTTCCGAACTGGACGGTGTTTCCCCGCCAAAAGCTTGAGGGGACCTAACCCCAGATCCACTGTTTGACTCTGACTCTGACATCTACAAATTACCAAAAGAAAAGAAGCTACAACTAAGCACCTACGCTACGGAACACATGCTGAGCAGAGATGCCGAACGGCAGGAATTATACCTTTCAAAGTTTTGCTCGGTCGAATTGGTTCCACGTGCGTCTTCTTCTTGATCGGCAGTCTCCAATTCAGTCGGCACTTGCAATTATTCCACAGATGCTCTGAGTAAAAAGTGAAAAAGTCAGAAAGCTTTCGCCCCTTTTATAGGCCCCTGGCCCGCCTCAAGATGCGCGCTTCCGATCTGACGGTAGCCAGGCCGATACGGCCACCTTTCGGCTACGAATACCTTGTACGGTATACCCATCGATATCGTACATTCTCAACTACATACGTACATACGTACATCGCTAACCGGTATGCATCCATACCGCCTGCCGACCGGAGCCTCTCGGCCTCTTTCCCGACGGCACGCTTCCTCTCTTCGTCGGCAAGCACACTGCTACCGACGTCTCCCCGCCATTCCCCACGGCCGCCTCTCCACGATCTTTCGGTCTTTACGGTGGGCCGCTTCCGGAACTCGGCAACGGGGCCTCTTTGCAAATCGGACGTACGGTGCACTTCCTCGCTCCATGACTTGGGGGGCTACTAGGGATACAGGGCGCACCGCCCTGGTCGGTCGACAGGTACCGGCCGTCATATCAAGTCCTCGACCAAGGAACCCCACCTCAGTCAAAGACTTAGGGGACTTATGTTGATACCATATCGACCGACCACCCTAGCACAGGTCCCACCAGAACAGGAAGGCCGCCCACCGATCGCCTGATCGGCACCCTCACGGCCCACGGTCCGCCGATCTGCACCATACTGCAGACCCGCCATTCGGCACCTGACAGTGAACAGACGACAGCTGGCTGCGACAGTCACCTAACCAACTCTGCCACACCAACTCCCTGGCGGAGGCAGGTTGGGACTCCAGCTGGCGCCTCCTCCGGATATCCAGGGCTTGTCAGGCGGCTCCCAGCCACAAAGCACCACCTGCTCCCGTAACAGTAGCCCACCTACCACAGTTATGGCTACTATAAATACCCTGAAACCCTTCACAAAGGTAAGAGACTGAGAACCGACCCAGAGCACTGTGTTTATTTGCCCCTCGGCATTCAGATACTAACTTTGGCATCGGAGCCCCTTTGGCCGACACCACACCGGTGTCTAGTTTTGCAGGACCCCTGCCGAATCACAACGCCCCCAGCGGGCCCGAGACACCACACGGTTGGTCCTAGAACCCCCAGCGGGTCTCATCGAGTTGGTCATTTCAGGATCAAACAGTATTGTAACAAATTTTTTGCAAAAAAATAGATATTTTGTTATAAACATTGCACATGAGTCTGGATTGATGGAGACACAGTGTCTTACTCTTTTTTGTAGCTTCCACCACACTCAATCATGGTGACACCTTTCTTCCAAATTCCGTCCTCCATGCATATGGTGGAGTGTCCCACATTGGACTTTTGATTGCCTAATGTGAGCTAGTTAGCCCCATGTATCGGCCCTCCCATATGTATCATTATTTATTAGTAGTTCGATATCTAATGACATAAATGAGATTTCTTATTAGGGCATGGCCCAATTGCATCGCTTCAGTGAGCTGAATGAGAGATCTTGTGAGGGCATTGCCAATTACATATTGCCTATTTACAATCAGTCACATAGTGACATCCTCTTGAATCTACATTTCCTTCAAAATTTTAAAATTTATAAGCTATTTATTTAAACAAGAGATCATGATTAATTACCTCTTGAATCTACATTCTGTAAATGTCATTTTTTTTTCATCCTATGTGTATATAAACTTATAAAGTGAGATGACATTAAAGAAATGTACAAATGTAATCAAAGCCCCCCCAAGAATAATGGCTCTCTCCCATGTGTATCAGTGTATATGAGATGGTTTTGAATAATTGCGTCAAATTACGTATTATGATGTTATTTATAAGATACAAACTATAACCTGTTATCTTAGCATTTGCTTATATAATTGAGGAAAAATTATGCACATGTAGCATTAAGATTGTTCATCCTATTAAAATCAAATATCCTTAATTTCACATTTAAGCATAAGCTTTATTGTGCCAACTTCCATATACTGATATACCACAAAGAGAGAAGGGGCAGGACAACTGGGAGTTTGGGTTGAAACTTGAATCTAAACTACAATGAGTGCAATTGGACATGGTCCAAACTATATAATTGAATGGGAAGTAATTGCCATTTGCCACTCTTTTCTTACGCCTTTTTCAAAATTTTCCATTTATTAATTTGGGTTGGGCTTTAAAAAAAGAATGCATGACAAGAAAAACGGAGCATAGAAATTCCTTCTCTGTTATAATTTTTCACTTAGGTTGATATAAATTGACACCCTCCCAATTGAGTGAGCGAAGAGGGCATTCACTAGGGTAATTGATATAAATAAGTTTCTCCCAAGACAGTAATCAATCAGGGCATTTGGTCTAGTGGTATGATTCTCGCTTTGGGTGCGAGAGGTCCCGAGTTCGATTCTCGGAATGCCCCTTTTACTTTAGTTTTTCTAAATTGGATTGTTTTTTTTTTGCCCCTCGGTTTCTGCAGTTACCGCCCCGTCCCAAATTTAAAACCCTAGCCCAGCCGATCCTTTGAGTTCAAAACCCTCTGGGACTCCGTCTCGTTTCGTTTTTGGTGCGAATTTCATTGAATATATTAAACCCGCATTCTCCGAGTGAATCGAATTGAAAAGCTTGATGTAATTTTGTGTTCGGCATTTCCTAAATTAGTTGAGTTACAGTTTTTATTTTTCGTACTTTAAAAATTGTAAAGGAAGCCGCAGCCGCAATTTGTGTAGATTGAACTTTTTTTTCAAGCATCCAATTCTTACCTTTTTGCGTTGATCATTTTGCAAGCTAAAATTTCCAACATCTACTAAAGATGGTATTCGGGCAAGTTGTAATCGGTCCACCTGGTTCAGGGAAGACCACCTACTGCAATGGCATGTCACAGTTCCTCCAACTCATTGGAAGGTAAATCTTACTCTGATTGTGGTTTTCAGCTTTTCTTAGTCTTTGGGAAAGTTTTAAAACTTGAGGATGATGGTGAATGAATCTGTATAGTTGCAGTGACAATTTGATCATCCTGGCATTGCAGGAAAGTTGCTGTTGTCAACTTGGATCCTGCTAACGACTCATTGCCGTATCCTCTTCAATGAGTTTACTTTTTATTCTTTACATTTTGTGTTGTTGTTGCATTTCCTTGTTGTATGCCAAATTCTTGACGTGGATATAGCTACGAATGTGCTGTGAATATAGAGGATCTTATAAAATTAAGTGATGTGATGGTGGAGCACGATCTTGGTCCAAATGGAGGTGAAGTTCTACTATTTTTTTTTTTAAAATCATTGAGCATAATGTTTGGTTCATCAATTGGGCAAAGTTTAAAATGAAAATTTATGTTCTTCCTATATGACCACTTTTTGGGTTGTATATGAAGAGGGAAAATTATGGAGATTTTAGAAAATTTATTGGACCCTCCAAAATTTTTGTTCAAAAATAGGTCATTTAGATGAGTTCAATGGTAGAACAATAGTCACTGATTTTAGTTATGAATTGGAATGGCAAATTTTCTTTCTTTTGTATACTAAAAGCTGATCAAAGGCAAAGCATGTGTAGTTTGCAATAGTGTTGCAAATAGAGGATATATGATCAGCTGTGCCAAATAGTTTTATTTTACATTTTGTACTTTTTAGTTAATTTTTTGTACAATGATATTGGGGGATGGGATATATACATTGGGTATTGATATTCCATTCTTTACGAGTGTCGAACCTGAGTGTTGAGACATCCCACTACATAGTGGGTAGGATGTAGGAATACCACTACACCAGTAGTACTAGTGGTGTGCGAGATAGTTTAAGATCAGCTGTCAGATTCTTTACGCTCAGTTGTTTCTTTTTAGTTTTCTAAAAAAGAGTTTCTTTGCACGAGTAAGAAATACTCTTGCGTTATGAGTCTCATAACTAACCTTTTAGTGGGTGTATGTTTTCTCTGGGAATATCATATTCTGTACAAGTGTTTACATGAGTTTGTGCTCAACATATGTAAAGCGTATGGGGCCTTTCTAGTTCTGCAGCTTCTGAAGTTTCTTTTATCATGTTCATCCAGGTCTTGTATATTGCATGGATTATCTAGAGAAAAATATTGACTGGTTGGAGGCTAAGTTGAAGCGTTTTCTAAAAGGTTGGTCTGTTTTCCTTGGGTTAGGATATTCATAATAGCTTCTTTGTAAGGAACAGCGTATTAATGTTTTCCTAATAGTGCCATGCTGCCGTCTGACAATGTTAATCAATTTCAGATCACTATATTCTCTTTGATTTCCCTGGCCAAGTGGAGCTATTCTTTCTTCACTCCAATGCCAAGAATGTTATCATGAAACTTGTAAACAAATTAAACCTCAGGGTATAATTATTATCTTGTGAAATATTTATAGCTTGCCCGATTCACCACGACCATGATAGTTGATTTACCGTGTGCTTGTTATCTTGATGGTTTCCTGCTTTGATGTAGTTGACTGCAGTGCATTTGGTTGACGCCCATCTTTGCAGTGACCCTTCAAAGTATGTTAGCGCATTGCTTCTCTCTTTATCGACCATGCTTCATATGGAACTTCCGCACATAAATGTCCTGTCTAAGATTGATTTAATAGAGAGTTATGGAAAGCTAGGTACTGCTGTGGCCTTTATTTTTCCCTTTACTTTGCTTGTACTTGACATTGTTATGTGATACTAATGCAGGTGCCACTTAATCTTGCTAATTATTTCTCTTTTCTTCTTGATATCTGCAGCTTTCAACCTTGATTTCTATACAGATGTAGAGGACTTATCTTATCTTCAACACAGTCTTGATCAGGATCCTCGCTTGGCTAAGTACAGGTGTGATTAATATTTGATCTCATGGAAAAGTTATGAAAATCTTGCTTTCATACAAATTAAAGTTTCTTGTTCACATTGCAGAAAGCTTACTAAGGAGCTTTGCGAAGTAATAGAAAATTACAGTCTTGTCAATTTTGCAACCTTAGATATTCAGGCATGGTCATATCCCTCTTCACTTTTACTCCCGATCTCATGAATTTGCTACACAGTGTGTTTTCAATCAGGTGCTACTTTTTCAGGACAAAGTGAGTGTGGGGAATCTAGTTAAACTGATAGACAAAAGCAATGGGTACATTTTTGCTGGCATAGATGCGAGTGCAGTAGAATTCAGCAAGATCGCTGTTGGTCCAGTTGATTATGATTATTACAGATATCCTTTTAATTTTGATTCTACAATAACAATGTGCTTGTATTCCTTTATATTTTCTCTGGACTTGTAAGTCTGTACTACAAAATATTTTCAATTTTCGTTTAGCCGCGTTTAAATCTGCAGTACTAACAAAAAATTGTTTTGTTCTGGGCGGGTTAAAATTGTAATTGCTCATTTGATGCATGCTTCAAATTAGGTGATACGTCTGAAATTTTTTGTGGTTTACAGGGTTGTGAAAACTAAGGAGCAAAGAAGTCCTTGTAATTAGTTGGCACATCTGAACTTCTTTGATTTTGTATTGCAATAGTAACGTCACGCATAAATCAAAGAGATCAAGATGTGTATTCTTATCCGTTTTGCTTAACGAAGTAGCGCACAGTTGCAGAAGTTCAAGAGAAGTACATGAAGGACGACGAAACTTTTGATGACAATGAAGAGATGGGAGACTGACCATCTTTATTTTGTAAGAAAAAGATACTGGTAAGCATGCCCCTCCTCATACTGCATGTTTATGACCTTGTGTTTCGGTGCATCTTGGTTTCTAGACTGTAAATGTTTCAGAACCCTTGACTGTTTCCCCCATTCACATGATTTTCAAGGAAATCTCATCAACTGATTGTGGAAAGTTGCTAAGTCACGAGGCCCTTACTAAAGATCCCGAGAACTCTCATGGTCGCAGATGCTCTTGCGTGGCTAAATTTGCATACTTTTCAGCCATACTCTGTTTGTTTGTATGAAAAATGTGACTCATAGAATTGTTTGACAATAGATGGATCCTATGATGATGTGGATTTCAACCCTAGATAGAATTATGCACCTGTCACTGAGGATTATGTTGATAATCTAACTAAGAAATTAACGACTTCTACAAACTCTCTCTACGCATAGTATTGTCAGTAAAAGAATTTTTTCTTGTGAAAGTGTGAACACACACAGGAATTTTGCTTTGGTTGAAGAAGATGCCTTGATTTTTCTAGATGTTTTAGACTTCTGGCAGACACCTTATATTATCGAATATTTTTTACGCCATACATGTCTGTAGTTGAGACATTTCGGGACCCATTTTTCAATGGGAGCACAATTTGCCCCGCTCCAGATTCCCAATTCTCCAAAGTGTGATTTCGGCTTTGGGGTTGCCCGTACTATGCCGTGCCATAATTTTATTCATTTATTTAGTTAGATACACATTGTCTTTTATTTGATTTTCTTCTTTACTTTCTTCTTCTAGATTGAGTAATGAGTACCTAACATGATTATTGTGATCATTTTAATTTGTGTGCAATTTTCATGACTTATTGTATGGTCATTTGATTGAAGTCATATAAGACAAAAAATAATACAATACATTTTCTTCTGACCGTGCATCACCTGATGTATATTATTAATTCACTTGTCATATGGAGTTCTATGTTAAATAGAAAAGAATATATTTCACATGGCATTCTGAGTGGAGTAAAATATAGAATATTCGTTTCGCTCGGCATTAAATAAGAGTAATATTTTACATGGCATTCCAAGTAGAGTAACAAATATATAGAATCTTCGTTTCACTCAGCACTTAACCTTGAATTAATTCTATATTTATGAAGAATGAATTTAAGTATTGAAGTAAAGCACATTTGTTCTAATCGCGATGCTTAAACTTGTACGACAATATAATCCATGAGTTGTAAGACAGAACACTATTAGACTTTTATAGGTAGTTACTACAATAACATTAGACATCTGGACACTAATATTAGACATCTGTCATAGGTAGTTACTAGCAGTTAGTTACTAATTGCTATTAGGATAAAGTTAGGACAGATATGACTGCTTGATCTTATCTCCTTACATTTGTGTATATATATATAGCCGTTTGGCTATGTGAATTACATCAGAAAATTCACCAATTCTAAATGGTTTCAGAGCAGAACGTCTAACCACCATAGTTCGATCTTTCTTTCCTTCCTGTCATGGCTAGTGACTCATGTGCCTTCCCCTCAATCTCACCAAATCATGTCTCAAACCTAGTGTCCATCAAACTCACCAAATCAAACTATCTTTTCTGGGAAAGCTAGATCAAACCATTTCTGATCGGCCATAATTACTGGCGGTTCATCGATGGAACTCATTCCCGTCCCTCTCCTACCCTTCCCTCTCCGGTCAATGATGAATCATCTCCCCAATCCAATTCATCATCCTCTACCATTACTGTGTCTTCTGTTCCTTTGCCTAATCCTGCGTACCACCAGTGGTACCAAATCGATCAAACTCTCGTCAGCATGCTTTGAGCAACACTGACATAACCTAAACTATCTCAGGTTTTCAAACTGAACACTTCCCGAGAAATCTGGGAATGTCTACGGCAAAATTTCTCCCAACAATCCCTAGAAAATGCCACTAACCTCAGATTCCAACTCATGTCTCTCACGAAAGGCTCCTAATCTATCTCTGAATACCTCAACCATGCCAAAACACTCGCATACTCTCTTCCTGCCATCAATGAACCATTCTCTTCCCGGGACTTGGTCACTGCTGTTTTACGTGGGCTTTGCTCAGAATACAGCATGCTTGTGACAGTCATGCTCAACTTTCCTCCTCTGCCTCCCTTCACTGATCTCAGAGCCCGGCTCCTCTCCTTTGAAGCCTAACAAGCCTCCACCCTCCAACCTGCTGCTGTCAATCCATCCACCGCCATATACACTGCCCACCATGGACCTGCCATTCACCGTGGACGTTCTGGTTTTCAGCGAGGACCTCGACCAGGTCGTGGAACCCGTTTCCCCAACCGTCGCGGTTCTCCACGCGTCTACTCCTCAAATCCTTCCCCTGGTGTACTCGGATCATCTCCATTTTCCTCCAATCGCCTCATCGGTCCTCAATGTTGGTTATGCCACCTCCATGGCCACCTTGCTGCTCACTGCCCCAATCTATCCCAATCTACAGATCACAACCTGTCCTAAGACTTCTCTGGTCCCCACCTCGCTAACTTTTCGGACCCAAATTGGTACCCAGACACAGGTGCCACTCACTATGTCACCATGGATCCTCTCTCCTCCCCACAACCTCCAACTTCCTCCCTTGAACAAGTCATGATCGGCAATGGCACCACCCTCCCCATCCACTAAACTGGTAAAGTCTCCTTCTCCTCTGGTCCTTTCAATTTTCAACTCTCTGACGTCCTCTATGTTCCCTCTATCCAAAAGAATATGCTCTTAGTCTCTCAATACACTAAAGATCACCAAGTCAAAATTACCATCTTCCCCCACCACTTTCTTATTTAAGATTTACTTACTGATCAAGTTCTGTTTCAGGGCCCCTGTAAAGATGGTCTTTACAGGATCACACTGCAATCCGCACCACTCCAAGCCTTCCTCACCAGTGCTGCCTCATCCCTATGGCACCAGCGGTTTGGACATCCATCTTCCCAAGTCCTTTGCATGGTGGCAGCCCAAAATAAATTATGCACTCCTATATTTTTAAATTCTGCACCCTTTTGTAATCAATGTGCTCTCAATAAGAGTACTCGTTTGTCTTTTTCCTCTGTTGTTCATCAATCAATAAAACCATTTACTTTAATCCATTCAGATGTTTGGATGTCCCCTATACTTTATGTCTCTGGTTTTCGGTACTATGTACTGTTCACTGATGATTATACTCGATTTACATGGATCTTTCCCTTAAGACACAAGTCTGAAGTATTCACCTATTTCACAAAATTCTATTCCTATGTTCAAACTCAATTCCACGCAAATATAAATCAGTTTTAGAGTGATGGTGGCATCGAATACACTAATCATCAATTCCAAGCTTTTTACTCCGTACATGGCAGTCACCACCGTTTTTCCTGCCCCCACACCCCTCAGCAAAATAGGTTAACTAAACGGAAACATTGTCACATCTCCGAAATGGGACGAACCCTCCTACATATAGCAGGTCTGCCTTACTCTTACTAGGCAGATGCCACACCACTGCTGTTTTCCTCATTAATCTCCTACCCACCCCTACCCTTCATTGGACCTCTCCCTACACTAAACTATATGGCAAACCACCACCATATCATATTCTCAAAACCTTTGGTTGTTCATGCTTCCCCTTCCTTGGACCCTACACTAAACACAAGCTGGAACCTCGCAACCTACCCAGTATTTTCCATGGTTACAGCCACACCATGCAGGGTACCGTTGCCTATATGTACCCACAGGTCGAGTCTATATCAGCCGCCATGTTGTCTTCAATGAGCATGACTTTCCTTACCCCAAGTCATCCCCTCATATCCCTCTCCTATCCTTCACCCCCATAATTTCCTTCGATCTCCCTGCTCACTCACTAGTCCCAGCACCACCAGCTCTCAATCCTTCTTCCTCCCCTCCACCCACACCACCATCCTCACCACTACAAGAATTCCAACCGGACCAGTCCTCTTCCATCAGTTCTGTAGCATCTCCAGGTGTCTCTTCTTCCTCCTCTCACCCTACAAGACCCCCCCCAATATTCACCCTATGACTACCCGCAGCAAGGCTGGGATTTCAAAATCCAGAAACCTCTTGTATACCTCCAGATATCTGCTACCCAGGCCTTCAACACTACTAAACTTACCACACCCAAACCAACCTTCTACACACAGGCCTCCAAATCTCCTGAGTGGGCAGCGACTATGCAAACTGAATACAATGCTCTTATGAAGAAACACACCTGGTCTCTGGTTCCCCTTCCCTCTCATGCCAATATCGTGGGGTGTAAATGGGTTTTTCGCCTAAAACAGCGTGCAGATGGCTCTATCGAACGCTATAAGGCCCGCCTCGTTGCCAAAGGTTTCCATCAATAAGAGGGACTCGACTACAATGAAACCTTCGGTCCCGTGGTCAAACCAACAACCATCCGAGTAGTTCTAGCCATTGTAATTTCTCTTGGCTGGCAAATCCGTCAAATGGATGTCACTAACGCCTTTCTTCATGGCACTTTACATGAAGAAGTCTACATTGTTCAGCCCCCTAGCTACACTGATTCTCCGAGTCTTTAAACTCAATCCGGGTCTTTAAACCCAATCTGGGCCCGCCTCCGTCACATATCATATCCGGGTCTTTAAACCCAATAACCAGATCTTTAAACCCAATAACCAGATCTAGAAAATCCAATCCAAAACCATTTTAAAACCATTTCCAAATCCATGTCCAAATCCGAATTCGAAATCACCATTTCGAATCCCAAGGCGAATCCGAAATCATCATTCCGAGTCCAAATCCAGAATCTGGAAATCATATCCATAATCCATTCCCAAATCCGAATCTGAAACCATCATTCCGTAAGCTGGCATCCAGAATAATCATTCTGAACCCAAATCCGGAAATTCACTTTCCAGTTTCAAAATCAAATCCCAAAGCATCCTTTACGAAATCCAATTTCGAAACCCGAAATCACGTTTATCGAAATCCCTTTTATGAACTGGGTCTCAAGCCCGAAATCACTTTTCCAAAATCTATTATCATTCATTAAAATCAAATCATATTTCAAATCCCCAAATCAAATCATCAAAACCATTGGTCAAATCACAGCATAAATTGTAAACTCGTAATGACACGACCCACCCCCAATCCCCCTCTTATTAAGGGCTAAGTCATACTCCCGTCTAACTTACGCGTGATACGAAGGCTAAGTCGACGTCCAACCTCCATATAACACGTAAGCCAGACAAGGGATTTCCAAAAGAACCGTCCACACGTTCCGGCCTTCCCAGAGCGTGCAGAATCTACTGTGGATCGCATGTGTGATGTCTCCGTCTTTCTCTACCAACATCCCGCAACGCAACAACCTGGAGGCTATCGAAAACATAAAAGACTGTGAGTGGACAAAAATAATCAATACGTTCAGAAAACAGTGTATAAGAAATTACATTTATACCCCCACGCAAAAACCAATGCATGCATATGAAAACCAATTCGCAAAACCATTTCATGTCCAAAAACCATCAATGAAAACCCGAAATCGTTTCTTTTCTCAAATCCGTAACACAAATCCAAGGCCTCAGCCCAAAATCATAAATCCTCATCAAAGTACGGGAACTCAACCCAAAACATCTGAAAACCAGTGAAAAACATCAATCAATCAAGTTGCTGGATCTCAAGTGCGCCCGAGTCTTTAAACTCAAAACACATGCGCATAATCAGGCCTTCCCGGGATATCAACGAGTCTTTAAACTCAAAACACAATCAACAAGCCTTGGGGGATATCAAAATAACCGAGTCTTTAAACTCAAAACATATCAATCCAGGGCCCTTCCTCGTCAATCAATCAAGTCTTTAAACTCAAAACCAAATCCAGCCATTTTCCGGGTCTTTAAACCCAAAACCATTTTTCAACGAGTCTTTAAACCCAAAACCAAGCGAAAATCATAGAAAATCCATATCCAAATTCGCAATAATGATTCTGTAAGCCGGCATCCAGAACCATCATCCCGAACCCAAATCCAGAAATTCTCCTTTCAAGTCCCAAAACCAAATCCCAAATCATCATTTCCGAAATCCAATTCCAAAACCCAAAATCTCGTTTATCGAAATCACTTTTATGAACAAGGCTCCAAGTCCGAAATCACTTTTCAAAAATCATCAAATCATATTTCAAATCCCAAAATCAAAGCATCAAAACCATAGTAAAATCACAATATAAATCGTAATTTCGTAAAACGTGCAAATTCGTGATTATCGCGAAAGTTGTGCAAAATCGTAAATCATCAAGAGCATAATCTAAACGTAGAATTCACGTATAAAAAACATATAAAAACATATATGCATGCATCATAAGTAAGAAAACAAAGTCCACTCACAGACCATTTACGCTGATGCCTCGATACGCGTGCATTACGTCGTTTCTCGGCTAATCAACTATCACCGGTTATTCTGAACCTGTTCAAATCTCATAATAAGGTCACTAACTACTTCAAGAAGGTTATACCTAAGCCTCGTAATTTTTCCGAATTTTTAACTATTTTTAACCGAGCCTTAAAACCTTCGGACATCCTGAAACATATCGAGACGATGTCCGATCGACTCGAAACTAGTGCCAAAATGTTCATTACATCGAATACTTTAAAAGTCATGTTAGAACCTTCCTCAAACTAGGCCCTGGGAGCCACGCGCCAGGCTACTATTCATCTTCAAGCTCAATCAAACCAGTCTGAACCGGTTCTGCAAATCCGGTCCAGCCTTGAACCGGCGTGAGCGATTTTTTGTCCAATTTCAGTTCCTTTTTTATCCGTTTTTATCCTAATTAATCCAATAATTTTGTCCTTTCAATTCTAATCATTTCTCATATTCAAACCTTGAAATTAAAGACACATATATACCTCCCCACGTCGAAGGATGAACCAGCCACATTCCATCTTTGGTTCTGGCCTCCATAGACCGTCTCTGGTCTTCCACCCAAGCCTAACAGGATCCTAACAACATCCAAAACCTTTCATGAGTGACCAATTTCAGTGAAAACTAGCAAAATGCGACTTGCCATTTTCAAATTAAAGCTCACCCATTTTCGGGTTTCACGGTTACCGTCCACGGCAAGCTTCAAAACCAGGCTTGATCCACTCGTAGAAATCTCCTGAACTTCATCCCAATAATTAATTAGCTCATTAACTACTAAAACAGACTAATCAAAATCGGGCTAAAGCCAATGGTCACGGTTCTTACCTCCATCGTGCACGTCGGCCCTTTGTGGTGGTACCATCCCAATCCTCTTCGTCAGTTTTCTCACTTTTCTTCACAATCCAGGGTCAACAGGTGAAAGATGGAGGGAATTGTGGAGATGGGTTTACAGTTTCCCCTGTTTTTTCCTTCAAATCGTGCACGACATATCACCTCATCCCTATTTTAAAAACAAGTGAGACGGTGGAGGAGGCTTCCATGCCCTTCCAGTGAGGGACAAGTGTCCTAAATCTGGTGGGCATCAATCCCTGGGCAGCCACCTGTCCAATTACAACTGGGCACAACAAAAGACAAATTTACCCTTACCCTTACACAATTACCATTCTGCCCTTGGCCTTTTTAGACCAAAATCCAAGTTGTCCGACATCCAATGAAAATGTGCCGCTTGTCGTTGTACTCAGGAGATCGAGATCTACCTAACGGTCCTCGAACTTCGTGCAAATAATTTGTCATGTAAAAAGTCAACAAATTTCCCCTTTTGAACTAAATTACCAAAATACCCTCAAACTTCCGAACATCATAACTTCCTCCTCGGATGTCGGAATCGGACGTGCCACCTATCTATAAACTCATAACGTCACGAAATACGTCACATCCATTGGTTAAAGTCCATTTGACCGCCCGAACCAAAAGTCAACTTTTTTGCCCATTCAAGGGGCAAAATCGTCATTTTGCACCGTTCGTCCGAAATTGTCCAACTATGGGCAAAATCGTCATTTTGTACCGTTCGTCTGAAATTGTCTAACTAATTAGTGGTTACCCTTACTAATCTGTCATTAATCACTAATTTAATCCCGATTTTCGGGACGAGTCGTTACACTTAAAATGTGCAAATATGTAATTAACTCGAAATACGTGCAAAACCGTAAATCATCAATATCATAATCACAACATAGAAATCACGTATAGAAAACATATAAAACATTTATGCATACATCATAAGTTAGAAATCAAAGTCCACTCACAGACCATTCACGTCGACGCCTCGATACGCGTGCAATTACGCTTTCCCGGCTAATCCACTATCATCGATTTTCCCGAACCTGTCCAAATCCCATAAGAAGGTCACTAACTACTTCATTAAGTTTCTACTAAAACCCCGTAATTTTTCAGAATTTTTAACTATTTTTAACCGAGCCTTAAAACCTTCGGACATCCCGAAACATATCGAGACGATGTCCGATAGACTCGAAACCAGTACCAAAATATTCGTTACATCGAATACTTTAAAACACATGTTGACAACTTCCCCATACTAGGCCCCACACGCCCCCACGCGCCGCCCAAAGGGGTTGCGCGTGAGGCCCATGCGCCACACTATTCATCATCTTCAATCTTGCATCGACACGGTCCAGATCGGTTTAGATCAGCCGGTTCAACTGGACCGACGCACACGGTTTTCCCTCGTTTTCCCATTATTTTCACTTCCATTTAACCCAATAGCTTCATCCCATCCTATAGACTCGACCTACAACTTGAAAACATGAGGTCTAGGTCGAAATGTTACCTTACCGATCAAGAACAGACCGGCCAACCGTCGACCGTCGTACCTGCACGATCCCGGTCACTTCTAGTTTCCCATTCAATCCTAATCAACTTAGACACCTTCCAGAATCGTATTCCACTAGTTAGAATCAACCAATAACCACGAAAAACCGTTATTCAAATTTTGAACCAGAACTTACAGCGTCGGGTTCGCCGACCACCGTCCACGGCGAGCCACAATTCCAATATTATTCGACTCCTAGAAGCCTCCTGGACCTTACCCTAGCCACCAATTTGATCATCAAGCCTTACAAGACCAGTTGTCATTTTGAAGGAAAACAGAGCACTCCCAGGTTCGTTTGCCTCTTTGCGCCGTCGTGGGCCGCCGTGCCACCATCCTCAACCTCGTCTCATCACCCTAAACTACTTTGTTGAACAGCATATACACAAAGGACCATGTTTTAATCATGTTCCAATCAATGGTTCCTCACGATACGCACACTGTCTCTGTTTTTCTCACTTTCACACACCTCCCACTTGACTCCCTCTATGTAACGACCCGTCCCAAATTCCTAGATTAGATTAGTGACTAATCACAATTAGTGAGGTTAATCGGTGATTAGTTAGGCTAAATCAGACGAACGATGCAAAATGACCGTTTTGCCCCTAGTGGTGGCAAAATGTTGACTTTTCAATCGGGCAGTCAAATGGACTTTGACCGATGACTGTGACGTAGTTCGTGACGTCACGAGTTCATAGACAGGTGGCACGTTCAATTCCGACGTTCGAGGAGGAAGTTATGACGTTCGGAAGTTTAGGGGCATTTTGGTAATTTTGGATAAAAGGGGGTCAAAAGTTGACTTTTTGACCAGGAGGTCCGATGGCCAAGGGCCGAAGACCGTTACGTAGATAAGGACGATACGAATCCGTAGACAAGCGGCACGTCGAATTCGGACGTTCGACGACGAAGTTACGGTTCACGGAAGTTCCCGGTTACTATTCACAATTACACGTTTTACGAGGACCGTTTGTCTTTAGTGGGGCCAGTTACTTTTCAGCAACCAATGGATGAGTGACTAGTGTCACCCATCCACTGACTACCATTCCATATACATGCATCCATCCATATAACCGTGCATCCATTTTCCATTTTTCCTCCAACCAAACCCGATCCCATTTCTCACCCAAACCCATTCAACCCTTCCCAATGATCGTATAGGGGAGACCAGAGTGTGAGGATGGACCGGTGGACGCTGGTGGCTGGCCCAGGACGCACCGCCGTGGACGGCGGAGGAGGAGGAGATCGAGGTAATCGGTTTTACCCGATTTTGTCCATTTTCAATATTAGTGGTTATGGGTCATTTTTGATTGTTTTAATGAATTAGTTAGGATGTTAAGAAGCCATTAGGAAGGTTTTGGGAAGGTTTGAACGTTGAGGGACCTCTGGGGAGGATTTCGAAAAATTGAACCGTGAGGGGATTTTTGGGTTCACGGGTTTTAATCGGTTTTAAGTTGTTTTGTTAATTAGGATTGATAGGAAAGATTAAAAGAGGAATTTAGGGATTAAAATGGGACAAAACGGACGAAAAATGAAGAGTGTAGGGGCCTGGACCAGTCACGCCGGTCCAGTTAGACCGGAATTGCAGAGAAAACCGGACCGGCCCGGTCGGACCGGTTCGATCGAAGGAAGAAGGCGGTACTGTAGCGGCGCGTGAGGCCCACGCGCAGGCAACTTCCAGTGGCGCGTGTGGGCGCGTGCTAGGGTTTTTGGGGATGTGTTCAACATACGAAATCATCTATTCGATGTAACGAACATTTTGGGACTGGTTTCGAGTCAATCGGACACCGTCTCGATATGTTTCGGGGCATCGGAAGGTTTAGGTTCGGTCTTAAAAATAGTTAGAAATACGGGAAAATTACGGGGCTTTAGTGGGAGGTTAATTAAGTAGTTATTAACCTTCTATTAAAATTTGGACAGGTTTGGGAGTCCCGGTGATGACGATTGACCCGGGAGACGATTATGGCACGCGTATCGAGGCGCGGCTTCGGACGGTCTGTGAGTGGACCTTGTTTTCTAAATTGGTGCATGCATAAATGTTTATTATATGTTTTAAATACTTGTTTGTGATGCCATGAGTGCATTTGGATGTGTGGTTACGTATAGGCACGTATTTCGAGGTTTCGGCCCTATACGGTGCCTATAAGAGGCTGTATGTCTTTATTGGTCTAAATGTAATGGTTTTGGATTTCCAAATGGATTATGAATATGATTTTATGATGTTGATTTGGATGCTTGTGATTTATATGGTTTCACGTATTTCGAGGCGATTTACGTGCTTGCACGTAAATCGAGTTTTTCTGGTTTTATACTGATTTTCCATACTTATGGTTTTGGATATGATTTCATGAAATGGTTTTGGATTCAAAAAGGTAAACTCGGGTTCGAAACCCATTTGATTTATGGAATCGGGCCGGAGGCCCATTTAGTTTATGATTCGGATCGGAGGTCCAGTTTCTATGTGGATTCGGACCTAGCGCCCAGCTATGTGTTACAAATGGTTTTTATGGTTCATTACGGTTTATGGGAACTGGCATGAACACTTGAAATGGTTTTTACGGGTCATGACGGTTTATGGGAACCGGTATGAACCCATGAAAGGATTTTATGGATTATGACGGCTTATTGGGGCCGGGCATGAATCCTGAAAAGGTTTAAAGAATGATTTCAAAAGGTTTTTAATACTCGATCCTTTATATATGATTGTCTCCTCCGGGGAGGGTCGTTGGCCTGGGTGGACCCCGGAGTAGTCACGGAGCACTAACTGAGTGGAGTCGCCCCCCAGTTGGGTTCCTTACTCTCAGGATGGGCATGGTTCGTTACCTCCAGGGAGGGTCATTGATCTACGGACATTGACCTGGATGGACCCTGGAGAGACTTGGGTTTGAGACCCCGGTTAGCACACGTGTAGCTCTATTTCACAGTGACAGGTTCTGGATATGAAATATAATGGATAAACATGATTTCAATTGGTTTGGGAAATTGTGTTTATAATGATAAATGGATTTGGGCTGAGATCCCACGTATGTTTACTATATTATGGTTTTCTGTAAATGGTTTTGGGCAGGAGCCCGTATAACTTGTATTTACAGAATTTTGGGGCTGAGACCCTAATTGTGGATGTTTTAACATATGTGTTTGGATAAATGGTTTTACTATGCATGCATGCTTTTTAGTGGAGGGTATAAAGGTCTTTGATGAAATGTTTTTATAAATTCTTTATTTTTGTCCACTCATAGTCTTTCTGTTTTTAATACCCTTCAGGTTGGATACGGTGTGGACTGTAGCAGAGATCGAGGTATCACATACCTCCTCCGGATCCTGACGTACTCTGATAGCCCGAGAGGGCAAAGGTCGGAAGTATCCCTTGTCTGACACTCCGTGTCAGACGGGAGCAGGGTCATCCCGCGTTATTCCCGGGGGGGATTGGGATGGATCCTGTCACTCTAGTTCAAACATACACATACACGACTCACTCATTTTTCTTCTCTCACACAATCAAACTTTGAGCTTCTCACTCTCCTGGACACAGAGCACAGTCGGCAGAGAACCTTCCCCTGTTTTAATCGATCAAAGCCTTATTAAATCGATTAACCGTATGAGAAATGGCTGGAAGCCACTAGAAAATGGACAGATGTCCATCATCTATTGATCCCAAGTGAAAATATCCCACTAGGGATAGGTGTCCTCGCCCCACTGATTAGAATTTAAATATAGACAAGTAAAAGACCATTTTATCCCTACCATCCAAATTACTATTTTGCCCCTCATGTTTCTAGACCCGTAACTCTGTCGTCCGAACTCTAATTGACGCATGCCACATGTCGTTGTATTCAGGGGATCGAGACCTACCTAACGGTCCTCGAACTTCGTGAAAAATCCATGTCATATGAAAAGTCAACAAATTGTCCCTTTTTAATCAAATTACCACAATACCCTCGAACTTCCACACATCATAACTTCTTCCTCGAATGTCGGAATCGGACGTGCCACCTGTCTATGAACTCGTGACGTCTCGAACTACGTCATAGTCCTTGGTCAAAGTCCATTTGACCGCCCGAAATAAAAGTCAACCTTTTTGCCCATTCCAAGGGCAAAATCTTCATTTCGCATCGTCCGTCCGAAATCACCCAACTAATCACCAATTAACTTCACTAATCCGTCATTAAGCACTAATCTAATCCCAATTTCCGGAACGGATCGTTATACAATAGGCACATGACTTCTCCTGCAACGCTCCCGCTTCCCCCTAAGCCTACAAGCCTTCTCGGATGCTGACTGGGTAGGTTGCCCTGACACACGCAGATCAGTTACTGGTTTCTACGTATTTCTCGGTCCCAATCTGATATCCTGGTGTGCTAAGAAACATAAAATTGTCTCTCGTTCCAACTTAGAGGCGGAATATCGTGCCCTAGCCTACACATGTGCAGATACAATTTGGATCCTAAGCCTCCTGCAAGAACTTCAGATCCTCCCTCAATTGCCTCTTCGACTTTATTGTGACAAGATGAGTACTGCACACATGACAGCCAACCTAGTGTTCCATGCTCCTACCAAACACATCACCATTGACTACCACTTTCTTCGTGAAAGGGTTGCTGCTGGAACACACAACGTCCTCTTTGTCCCCTCAGCTCATCAACTAGCAGACATCTTCACCAAAGGACTCCTCATTGCTCGTCACAATCAACTTGCTTCCAAACTAGTCACCCATAGGGTACCTAGTTTGCGGGGGGATGTGCGACAGTATAATCCTAGAGCTGTAAGACAGAACACTACTAGATATGTATAGGTAGACATACACGTGTACACTAACATTAGACATCTGTCCTAGATAGTTACTAGTAGTTAGTCAGTTACTAACTGCTGTTAAGATAAAATTAGGATAGATATAACTGCCTGATCTTATCTCCCTACACTTGTGTATATATATACAACTGTTTGGCTGTAACGACCCGTCCCAAATTCCAGGATTAGATTAGTGACTAATCACGATTAGTGAGGCTAATCCGTGATTAGTTGGGCGAAATCGGACGAACGATGCGAAATGACCGTTTTGCCCCTAGTGGTGGCAAAACGTTGACTTTTCAATCGGGCGGTCAAATGGACTTTGACCGATGACCGTGACGTAGTTCGTAACGTCACGAGTTCATAGACAGGTGGCACGTTCAATTCGGACGTTCGAGGAGGAAGTTATGATGTTCAGAAGTTTAGGGGAATTTTGGTAATTTGGGTGAATAGGAGGTCAAATGTTGACTTTTTGACCGGGAGGTCCGATGGCCGAGGGCCGAAGACCGTTATGTAGATAAGGACGATACGAATCCATAGACAGGCGGCACACTGAAATCGGACTTCGAACGAGAGAGTTATGGGTCACAGAAGTTCGATTTCACTATGCACGAACTTCGAGACGGGGACGATTTGTCGAAATCTGATTGGGCAGATATTTTAGTGGGCCCCATGGATGAGTGACAAGTGTCACTCATCCCATTGACTTGATCCCCCAAAATGTGGATCTATATAATTAATTAATATTATTTAATTATTTTATAAACCAAACCCACCCACCATTCAATCTTAACCATCCATTTCAATTCTATCTTAAATCCTCACCCTCCATCTCTCATTCCCTCATCTGATCACATCATCTCCTTCTCCCTTCTCTTCCATGACATCACCTTCATCACTTCATCTTCTTCTTCATTTTCTTCCTTTTTCCTTCACAAATCCGAAACACACACACACCATCACCATTCCTTGCTTGTGTGAGTTGAACATGACCGTGAGGTGGTGGAAGGAGGCTGAGGATGGCAAGCCACAGCCAGCCACGGCGGAGGACACGGCGGGGAGAGAGAACCCGTGAGGTGAAAATATTTCAAATTTTGAAAATTTGATTTTAATGGTTTTTACTCGATTCCATTAATTGGGTAAGGTTTCTAGGGATCCCAGGAGATGAATGGGATTGGTTTCGAGGCATTAGACGGCCTGGAACAGCCGTGAACAGCGGGAGAAGTCACAGCCGCCATGGTCGAATTGAAGGTACGAGTTTTTGATGTTTTTCTTCCATTTTAATGTCATAGAACCCTAGGTTAGGATTAGAGGATGAAAATGGGACAAACGGGAGGCATTTTGGTGGTCGGACGATGGAGAACCGGGAGGGTCAAGTCGCGGGTCACGGCGACCCGGTTGCAGGGTTCGGGTCGACCCGTCGAGTGGTTGAAGGTGGTGACGTGGCATGATGACGTGGCACCTGTCAGATTTTCAGGTGACGTGGACCACTCATCAGCCGACACGTGTCACATGTCAGTGCACAGTCAGCACTGACATGTCAGTGACGTGGCCCAATCAGGGGCTGACACGTGGCACTGACGTGGACCAGTGTCGTGATGACACGTGGCACATGTCAGACTACCACGTGGCACTGACAGCACAGTGACGTGGACCAATGGGAGCTTGACACGTGGCACCTGTCAGAGTCTGACATGTCAGACCTGACAGTTGTCAGATGACGTCAGCATGACGTCAGCAGGTACTGTAGCGGCGCGTGAAGCCCACGCGCAGCCACTTCAGGCGGCGCGTGAGGGCGCGTGGCAGGGAATCTGGGGAAGGTTCCAACATACGAAATCTTCTATTCGATGTAACGAACATTTTGGGACTGGTTTCGTGTCGATCGGACATCGTCTCGATATGTTTCGGGGCATCGGAAGGTTTAGGTTCGGGATTAAAAATAGTTAAAAATACGGGAAAATTACGGGGCTTTGGTAGGAGGTTAATTAAGTAGTTAGTAACCTTCTATTAAGATTTGGACAGGTTTGGGAGTCCCGGTGACGGTGATCGGCTCGGGGAGCCGTATGGCACGCAAATCGAGGCGGCAGCTCGGACGGTCTGTGAGTGGACCTTGTTTTCTAAATTGGTGCATGCATAAATGTTTATTATATGTTTTATTACTTGTTTGATGATGCCATGGGTGCATTTGTATGTGGTTACGTATAAGCACGTATTTCGAGGTTTCAGCCTTATACGGTGCTTATACGGGTCTGTATTTCTTTATTGGTTTTAATGAAATGGTTTTGGATTTATAAAAGGATAAACTCGGGTATGAGACCCATTTGGTTTTGTCTCGGGCATATGACCTCATATTCCGGGCACGGTGCCCAGTTGATGTCCTATGTTCGGGTACGAGACCCAGTCACTTTACGGTTTTGATTTCAGGTCAGGGAACCTTAAATGGATTCCCAGGTTCATGACGGTTTATGGGAACCGGCATGAACCCTTGTTATGGTATCATGGTTCATGACGGTTTATGGGAACCGGCATGAACCCTTGTTGGTTATTACGGTACATGACGGTTTATGGGGACCAGCATGTTACCTGGTTATGTTATTACAGTACATGACGGTTTATGGGAACCGGCATGTTACCTTGGTTATGAATATGATGGATCATGACGGTTCAGGGGAACCGGGCATGGATATTATGTTATGTATATATATATATGTTCATCTACCTTCCTTTACTTCTATTATCTCCTCCGGGGAGGGTCGTTGGCCTGGGTGGACCTCGGAGTAGTCACGGAGCACCGACTGAGTGGAGTCACCCCCCAGTTGGGTTCCTTACTCTCAGGAAGGCTATGGTTACTATTACCTCGGGTAGGGTCAGTGGTCTGCGGACATTGACCTTGACTTTGAGATGACTCGGATTAAGACCCGGGTAGCACACGCGTAGCTTTGGATACCGTGACAGGATTGGTTGTGTGACTTATATATATGTATGTGATGTATATATGATATATGATATGTGGTGTGCACAGGTATGCACAGGATTTGAGCAGTGGCTCGTGTACTTGGTTTCTTCATGGTTTGGGGCCGAGTCCCGTATGGATTTGGGCAGTGGCCCGTTGATAGGTCCTCAATTAAGCATTATTTTATATTATTTTATACCCTTTATACTTAGCTTTTAATATTAAAATATTAAATAAATAGATAAAATAATTTATTTTGTGTTATTTTTGTTTAAATAAATAAAGTTTGTAATTTGGAGTATTTTGGCGAAAGAATCGTCTCGATCGGAATTTTAACAAATAAATTATGGACGAATTTCGGTGAAATATTAATAAATTAATTAAATTAATTAATTGTGCAGCCCAAACCCAATAAAATGCTGCAGCCCAATAGAAAGAAAAAGAAATTCAGCCCAGTCAGCAAGCCCGCAAGCCCAGCCCCAGGTCCGGCCCGCGTCCAGGCCGTGCGGCCCAGTCCAATTCAGCACGTCAGCCTTCCTCAGCCCAGATTTCCCTTCGGCGAGCGTGTTCCGAACCGCCAGCGTCCTCTTCGGCGCGCGCCTGCCGAAGTCTCCACCCTCTCTTCAGCAGCCTTCCGCCGAGTCCCTTTTCCTCCATTCAGCCAGCACCCGCCGAATTCTGCTTTTGATTTTCAGCAGCTCTCTGCTGAATTCTTTTCCAACAGCTTCCACCCAATTTCCACCCAAATTCCTTCCACTTTCCAACCCAATTTTGCAACTTTACAACTCAAACCACTTCTAAACATCATTACAAATCTTTACTACTCATCATTCCATTATTCCACATTTTTTATTGTATTTTTATATTATTTTTGATAGCTTTTTCCACCTATAAATAGGGCTTCAATCCTTGTATTTTGAGAGTCCCCAATTAGTTTCATTCTTCCATTTCTTTCTTAGTTCTTAGTTCTTAGTTCTTAGTTAGTTCTTTTGTTTCTCTCTTTTGAGAGACATTTTTGGGGACCATTTTTACTTCTTGTAGATTTTCTTATTAATTAGTTTCCTTTTAATTCTTATTCTTAATTTATGTTATTTTTATGTTATTTTCATTTCTTCTTTACTATTGTTCTTGGTATTTTCTTTCTAACATTTGTAAGTAAGAATGCAATCTCCATGTGTTTTACTTTTTGAATTTCTTTTACTTCATATGTTTTAGTGCTTAAACTTCAATTTGATGTTAAGTGTTTTATCCGCTGTCGGTGCACTTAGAGTAGAATTGAAGAGATTAAATGTTGATCGCTGTCGGCGCATTTAATTATAAACTTAAGGTGAATCATGTTGTAAATGTTTGAAGCATATTAATGTTTGACGCACATTAATGGTTGATGCATTTATAATATTGAAAGATATATGTAAGTATTTGAGATGATGAAGGTAGAATTTCGTGATTGGTTTATTATGAGCAAACTATTAGAAATAAGTCTATTTTTAGGAGTAGTTTAATTAATGTGATTGTTAATTCGAAATTACTTACGTAAAGTGTGGGTTTTGTCTATGAAACTACTCTATGGTTTGTAAGTTCCAATTAGCATGAACATTTGCATTTTAATTCTTAGTTAGTGTTGTTTTTAGTTTAGATTACAAATCTTTTCAAAACCCCCCATCTTTATTCTTTATTCTTTTATTCTTTTATTCTTTTATTCTTTTATTCTTTTTATTCTTCTAATTATTTTATTATTTTATTCTTTCATACTTTTAGTTTATTATTCCTTGATTAATTAATTCTTTTATTCTTTAATTAATTAATTCTTTAATTTGTTAATTCTTTTATTATTTAATTCTTTTATTATTTAATTCTTTAATTCATTATTCTTTTATTCATTACTCTTTCTCACTAACACATTATTAATGTTCCCTAATTTCCCCGGTTAAGAACGATCCCTATTTACCAATACTACATCTACACAAAAAGGGTTTAAATTGCATAACACTCGAATTACGTGTTTAATTTAATGCGTAGTTTGGGCGTAGTCACCCGTATGGTCGTTTTCATTGTGGTCCTTTCGACCTTGATTTATATCTGCTTTGGGCTTAGTCCCACATATGGTTTGTTTTGGATAAATGATTTTCAAATGCATGCATGCTTTTTAGTGGAGGGTACAAATGTCTTGTTAAATGTTTTTATAAACTTTTGTTTTGTCTACTCACAGTTTTTAATGTTTTGACTGCCTTTCAGGTTGACATCGGATGTGGACTGTAGCAGAGACCGAGATGTCACATTCCTCCTCCGGATCCTGGCGTACTCTGATAGCCCGGGAGGGCAAAGGTCGGAAATATCCCTTATCTGATACTTCGTGTCAGACGGGAGCAGGGTCATCCCGCACAAATCCCGGGGGGATTGGGATGGGTCCTGTTATTGGCTATGTGAATTATCAGAAAATTCACCAATTCTACAAAACTCATATCCTACAAATTTCGGTAGCCACCTACGTCTTGGTAATAATCTGAGGCTGCTTTGGCTCTTACTCCCTAGTAGTAATATATGATACTTGATTTTGTAGTCTTATCAGCGCGTGGAAATTTTGTGGCGTGTGGCTCAAGGCGACTTGTTTTGGACTCTGGAGGACAGAGGGGCAAGATTAATTAAGTTACAAAATGGTAATTAGTGGTTTAAGCATGCGTCATCATGTGAACACCTATTTTGAGATTTTGAAAATATTTCTTGCTTTCTTGCATGTGGAGCTATCTTATCTTTTCGACTATGAAATTGGATTCGTTTATGCAAGTTATATTATTAAGATTTCCATCATGGGGACAATGATGTTTGGTAAGCAGATCCAAATTATTATACACGCACATTTATTATTCAAATCAATCATGAGGAGCAATACCCTTCAAACTAGTAAAAATTAACATTACATTAAGGGTATATTTTAATGAGAAACGTGAAAATTTAATGCAATTTATATTATATTATAAAGAAGTGCTTAAAGAGAAACGTCAAAATTCTATACAATTTATATTATATTATAAAGAAGTGCACTAAAAAATAAAAGATGTTTTGATTCTAATAATTTACAAAAACAAAAAAAAAATTACAATTTTGAAATTTCTCATTTTAAACTAATTTTATTTAAATTATATGGAATATAAAGTGTAACGACTCGTCCCGAATATCGGGATTTAATATTATTTAATTATGATTTAGAATGACTAATCTGGGATTAGTTGAGTGGATTCAGACGAATTGTGCAAAATGACCGTTTTGCCCCTAGGCGTGGACAAAATGTTAACTTTTAATTCGGACGGTCAAATGAAATTTGACCAATGACCGTGACATAGTTTGGGACGTCACGAGTTCATAGACAGGTGGCACGTTCGATTCCGACGTTCGTGGTAAAAGTTATGACGTAAGGAAGTTCAAGGGCATTTTCGTAATTTGGACGAAATAAGGGAAAATGTTGACTTTTTGATCGGGAGGTCCGATGGCCGAGGGACAAGGACCGTTAGGAAGGTCTCGATGCCCTGAGTCCGTAGACAGGCGGCACGCATCAATCAGAGTCCGAATCACCGAGTTACGGGTCTGGATGCATGAGGGGCATTTTGGTAATTTTCTGCACAAGGGCAGAATAGTAATTTCACAGGGGCACTGTTTGATCGAAGCAGCTGTGAAATTGGATGGCTGGTGCGATCTATCCCAAGAGTAGTTTATCATTATGAACTGAATTTGGGGCAGCTTTGTGGTGTGGTTGCACATGTGTTGAGCTGGCAACTGATTGCACAACATGGACACCGTTTTTTATTTGGTTTCGGGTCAGTGCAGGGAGCTTTACACAGAGGACTGCGTGGTGCTTTAGGGTGTTTTTAAAGGCTGAATTGGATTAAAGGAATTGAGAGTAAGTCGAGAGGGTCTTTCTGAGATTGAGAAAGGAAGGAAAAGAGTGAAAATGGTGAGGGAATGTTCAAAAACCCGAAACTGGTTTTTGAAGAGTTCAAATTCTAATTTCAGTTTTTAGGCCAGCCCAAGCCTAATTGAGGTTCGAAATAGCTTCCTGGAACTTTACTGAGTCGATCCAAATCAAAATGGGGCAAGTTCGAAGCTCCTAGAGCCGTGGACGGACGAGGTGGACGGCCGGAAAATCCAAGCTTGAGTCGTGGTGATTGAGGTAACTTCATGTCCAATTAATCATGCGAATTTGTTCGTATTAATCCTAATGAGCTTACTGGGAAGTTAATTTGGTAATGGTTGAGGAATTGTGGAGTTACGGTGATCGACCCGTTTGGGTGATCACGGGTTGATGACACGATTAAGGGATGGTTAGAGTTGATCAATGACACAGAACTGAAATTAATTGGTTAATGAATGTTTTAGGATCAAAAACGGAAGGAATCGAGCATGAATTCAAGGGTAATTGTTCGGGTTGAACTCACGGGTTGCAGACCCGAATTACAGAGAAACGGGCGAGGACGATGACTGTAGCAGTCACTGTAGCAGACGCGTGGCTTTCACGAGCAGCCACTCACGGCGGAGCGTGACGGAGCGTGGGCACGAATCTCGAGGTGAGGTCAACATGACTTTTGTCCCATTTAATGTAACAAACAATTTGGAATTGGTTTCGTGTCAATCGGACTCCGTTTCGATATTGCTCGGGATGTCCGAAGGTTTTAAATCCAGTTTAAAAATAGTTAAAAATTCGAGAAAATTACGGGACTTGAATAGGATATTAATGAAGAGGTTAGTAACCTTCTAATGTGATTTGGACAGGATTGGGAGTCCCGATGATAATGGTGTGGCCCGGGAAGGCCTATGACACGCGTATCGAGGCACACGGTTAAACGGTCTGTGAGTGGACTTTGGTTTTATAAATTCTATGCATGCTTAAATGTTTTATATGGATTATGATTGTGATTGTAAGATGTGATTTGGATATTGGTAAATTATACGGTTTCACGTATTTCGAGGCGATTTACGTGCTTGCACGTAAATCGAGATTTTTTCAGTTTTACACTGATTTTTCATACTTAAGACTTTGGATATGATTTGATGAAATGGTTTTGAAATTGGAAAGAGAAACTCGGGCTTGAGGCCCATTTATTTTGGAAACCTCGGACTTGGAGTACAATTGAGTTATGAAATCGGGCTAGGGACCCAGTTATTTACGAAATCGGGTTGAGACCCATTTGAGTTATATTACCGGACCAGGGCCCAATTGATTTATGGATTTGGGTCGTGGGCCCAGTGGTTTACAGAATTGGGCATGAGGCCCAGTTGGATTATAAACGTGATTTCGGGTCAGGGACCCTAAATGGAATTGTAATGTTGTGAAATGATTTGATAAAACTGGTTCCATATACCATCATGATATGAGGATATGTAAAGGTCTCCTCCAAGTGTCGGGGACACTGGAGAAGTCACGGTGCATTGCCTGCGATAGGTCATTGTACGGAGCTACCAGACCGTATAGTGACTCAGGAGCAGGATTGCTATGATTAGACGTCAGGGACGTCAGACATCGGGGATGTCAGAGATATTGACCCGGAGAGACCCCGGGCAGCACGCGTTGCTTATGGTTATACCGTGAAATATGACGTCTGGAACGTCAAGCGTCGGGGACGCTAGGCATCTGGGATGCCGGTTATGGAAATGTGTTAAATATGGATTAACGAATCTATGAAATGGTTTTTCGGTTGGATTTATGGTTTACGGTTTTGGGCTAAGGCCCTAATGCCTTGTTGAGCAAATGTTTTGGGCTACTGGTTTTCCTAGCATGCATACGTTTTTATGGAGGGCATAAATGTCTTATAACTGTGTTAAATGAACTTATTTATTTTCGTCCACTCACAGCTTTTGTTTTTAATGCCCTTCAGGTTGATTTCCGGATGCGACTACAGCAGAGACTGAGACATTGCACACATCCTCCGTCGATCCTTGCACACTCTGGAAGCCCGTTTGGGCAGTGGCAACAGGTTATCCCTTGTCTGACACCTCTTGTCAGAAGGGAGCATGACACATTCTATGGTAATCCCGGGGGGATTGGGATGGGTCGTGTCATAAAGTTACTCATCCAAAACATATCTCTATCGAAAAGCTTTCTAATCGATATGTATATTTAAACATGAGGGCAAATACTGCAAATTAAATTAAGATTAGCTTTACCTACTCATATACGCACAATTTTGAGTATATGGATACAAATTATGTTTGTATTACGATTTAGTGTTATTTTTCTCTTTATGCTATGTAGAAGGAACACATAGGAATTTTTAGGGTCGATCTTTTATAAAAAAAAAAAAAAAAAAGCGAGGTTGATATTAAAAGGAAAAAATACATAGACAAAATTCTAGCCAACTTTGGAGGATTGAAGCTATTTATCAATTGAAAAAAAAAATTACCGCAATTGACGTTTGCAGGTTGCAACTTTAATCAGAAAGACTATAGATAAAATTTTTAGTCTTATTTAATTTAGAAATATAGTCTAAACTCCCTCTTTTGCCTCTGCATCTTCTTTTTTCTCATTTATCTTCATCTTTATGTTCATGGGTTTTTGATTATATAATTAAGTAATCCCCAATTTGTATATAAGTGAGAACTAATCAGTAACTAACTTAGATGAAAATTAAGATTAAGATTTCCATATGAAAATGGAGATGAAGATTTTTAGATGAAGAAGAAGATGTAGATGTCCACATGTAGATGAAGGGGAGGTTGTATCTTCTTCCTCTTCATATTCTTCGTTTGCGTCTTCTTTTCTCTCTTTATCTTCATCTATATTTTTAGATTTCGCAATTAGTTATCGATTAGTTCTCACTTATATACCAGTTGATGATTACTTAGTTACATAATCAGAAACTGATAAATATGAAGATAAAGATGACGAGAGAAGAGAAAAAGAGGATACAAAGGCAGAAGAAAAAGTCAAAAAAGAAGAAGCAAAAGGAAGAAGACACAATCTTCCCCATTATTTTCATCTGGAGTTTTTCATCTTCATCTTTATTAGATCATTGTCATCTTCATCACATATTTTCCTTCTTTGTAGAGAGAAAAATAAAAATCACAGAGAGAAGAGATGGAAAGGAAGGGGGAGAGAGATAAATGAGAAATTGCGAATAAGTCCTTAGAGGGTATAAAATTTGAGCCAAAAATGCGAATATCCCTTTTTAATTTTTTTTTTGGGTTCCAAAAATGGAATGAGGTATTTCAGGATTGTTTTTGGGCAAACGAGGGATTTGGACAATTCCTCTTTAATTTATGAGAAATGAATTAGGGCTTATTATTTACATACAAGTGAAAAAAAAAATATGAATTAGTTGACAGCAGCCATTTAATTCTAAAATATCTCAGTGAACTTGAAAATTGATATTATTCCAATTATCAAATACAGTAGATCTAGGAATTGAAATTTTTGTACTCCATATATGGGAGAGTGTAAGTACTCGTGTAATTTTGTGTTATTCCCATTTCTTGTTAGAAAATATATGGAAAAAAGAACCACAAACTTTTTAACTATGAAGAAAAAAAAAAATCCAACTCAACTTGTTTTTCGCCAAAGCTCGGGGTGCTTTCCAACTAGAAGGATGATATTGATCCCTAGCTAAGCTCGAAGAGTATTTTTATAACTATTCTTGGCTATAAATAATGCGTAAAAAGTTTCGAATTCATATCTGTTAGTTTGACACGATCAAAACTCTACATAAAGATGTTAGGATGTTAGGTAATTACTTGTCACGATAGCCTTGGTTTTTCAACAATGGAGATTAGGGCTGCAATTGTTATCCTATTAATGAACTAAAATTTTCATTTAATATATTGCCTTTCAAAGAAAAATATCTCAAGGGTGATGCCACCCAACAATAAAAATTGAGACACCACCATAAAAAAATAGCCGGCGTATTGCACAAGTTTGATTTCATATCACCGTTCAGATTTTGTAGAGGACCAGAGCAATGACACAAGCATGTACGTAGCGGCATAGGTCATGCCCCTCTTAAATACATTTTTATTATTGTTTTTCTTTCTCTTCAATATTTAACTTTGAGAATGCTTTTAAAGAAATTATATTATTCTTCAACAAACAAAATATTGTCATATTATTTTAATCGATAATAAATAATTTATATACACGAGAATATAACAAAATTATTTTTTTAATTTTAAAAAACATCTGAAGTGTGAATCTCTTTAATTGTTTTTCGAGGTTTGGAAAAAGGAGACAGTACTTTTCTTCTTAATTCATAGTGTGATTGGTGCTGGAATCTTCTTAATTCTTATTATGTGGAATTTCCAGATAACACAACTGGATTACTTTTTAGTTTTTACCTTGCAAGCTTCCAACTACTTTGGTGGCCTTTTGAACTAAAGTAATTGACGATCCGAGCGGCAGTGGGCACTGGGCAGCGTTCCGTCTAGATGATACTATAATAAATAATAAATTATACTTTAATATTTTAATTTTTACATTACTATTTAGAGTGATATATAATTTTTATATTAATATCTTAAATTCTTTAAAAATATTTTATTTTTGTGTCCTTTACACAATTTTCAGTAGAATTTAAGTTAGTTGATGATTTAAGTAAAATTATTTAATTAATAATTAATTATCTCTAGAGTCGATTGTGAAGATAGTCGGATAAGACGGCCACTTTGGACCCCTACCTCGAGAGAGCCCCAAATATATTTTTATGCATAGTTATTATGTTAATTTTATATATAATTATGGTACCTCAATAATAATCAAGTTCGCTTGGGTGCTCGTTATTTCAAGGAGGCCCCAATTCCAGGGGCCTCTCTTTAATAGTTTTTTTAGATCACTTTTCTTTCTTTGTTGTTTCATTTTCTATTTTTTTTCTTTTAGTTTTCCTTAATATTATATTTTATTTTCCTTTTCTTATATATATATATATTTTTTTTCTTTTGATTTCCTTTTCTATTTTTTTTCCTTCTAGTTTTTCTTTCCTTTTCCTAAAATTTTATTTTTTCTTTTCCTAAATAAAATGAAATCACTTTTTCCAACGCAAACCAAATAGAACGAGCAAGTGATGTATTGAATTATTTGAGCCATAAGGATAATTGTTTCCCAAATGCCTGAATTGTGGAGAGAATCTTGTTGACAGTATATATTACAGTTGCCTCTGCAAAAAGAATTTTTTTCAAAATTGAAGCTAATCAAATCATACCTCCGGTCAATGATGTCACAAGAAAGATTGAATAGTTTGACTATTTTATTAATTGAAAAAAAAATTGATGGCAAAATTAGATTATGAGAACTTAATTAACGCTTTTGCCTCTCAAAACGCAAGATATACGACATTTAAGTGAAATTTCGCTATATTTTTTAAGTACATGTAATTTTTTTGAGATAAATTCTTAATGAAGGACCTTAAGTAGACAGATATATATATATATAGGAACATTTAAAAAAATATTCTATAATTATATATATATATATATATAATATACAAACATTTTGAAGATTGAAGAATTGTGAGCCCCAATTCTAAAGTTTGCCTTAGACCCTAATATTTTAGGGCTGCCCATAGTTATCTCACTCTCAATAATTCCCACCGAAATATTGAGTAACAACTAAGAGCTAATTATGAAATTATGTCTAAAGTCATTTTGGGATTTATTTTTGTGAAACCCCCCATATGCATCACGTCATCAACTAAAGGAAATTCTGCCAAATTTATATTGGTAGAATAAAAGTGAAACGTTTTAAAGAGTTTATATACTTAAGTTCAATTTAAAAAAAAAAAATCAGTATAACTTTAAAATTTAAAAATAAAAATTATGGTACTGAATTGTAATTTTTCCTATAATAAATACTCACTCGTTTATGATTTTCTTAAATACATGCGCCTCAGTGACCCGTTCTGCTATAAGAAAATATATTCATTATTTTAATTTTGGAGCATGGACCAATTCAGTCCCTCTCCTCCAAGCACTAGGACCATGTAAACTCAATTTTCATATATTTAATTTCTACCATATCCCATAGAAATCTCCATACACAATAAAATTTTTTCTCCTTTTTCAATTTTAAATATTATTAGTTTAGTGGCATTATTGTAAAAGATTTCAAATTCAAATTTGATAAAGAATGAGAATTATCATATTATTCAATATATGTTTGCATATTTTAAAACCAATTTGTGCCTTTTTTTTACTTAATAAGAAACACAAAATTACAAAACGAAACCCTTTAATACAACTACCCTAAGCAAGATCAAACTAAGGACAAGGATATGGCACCATGTGGGATATGGCCTAATCTTGTTATTTTTTTATTTTTTTATTTTTTTATTTTTTTTTCAAGCGCCTGCCTGGTGCCTAATCTTGTTATTTCACCTGCTCAAAAATTTGTCTTTCTAAAAATATACTTAGAAATTGGAGGAGACCTCCTAAAACTCAGCTATAGTTCGATGGACATTGTAAATACGGGTTCTCAAGTGCCATTGAAATAGTGCTAATTAATCATGATACAAAATGAATACAAAAAAATTTGATACTCAAAATTTATGGAGAAAAACCTGAAATGTGTGTCCTACTCCTATTCCTGTCCAAGAAGTCAAACCCAAAAAAACTCCACGTTGGCAGAAGCTTCCATAGGATTTTGTTTTGTCAGACCATTCGTTTGACTAAGCTTGTTTGGATCCGTCTTCTCCCAAATTTGAATTAACTACTATGTATCTGGCTCTCTTCTCTTCCGATGAACCCAACTAAACGAATCACCTCAAAAACTACCAACGCCAAAAAAACTCGCAAACCAAGTAACCAAATGTTGAGCCCTTTCAGCTGTGGCTTTTTCCACCCAGAAGATGTTCGTGATGAACAACCCATCAATAACATCTCAAGTCCTTGTTCCACGCCGAGAAGATCATCCAGATCAAGAACCACCAAGGACACCAAGAACCCGTATTCCACTCGAGGCCTAGACAAGTTTTCTGCACTCTTAGCTGATCTTGAAGAGAAAAGGCAGAAGATTTACGCCCAAACTCCCCCACAAGACATATCTTTCGTGCGATTCGTGTTCAAGGACTCGGATGATGACTCGGCCCCCGTCCCAATTGTGATCAAATTGAAGGGCAAAAAAGAAGACATGAACAACAAAACTATGAAGCAGGCTGATCATCAGCATCATCAACAAGTTGTAGTGAAAGAAAGCAGGCATGTGACGGGATTGGATAAATTTACCAATGAGCCCTCAACACCCACCAAAGACCAACAGCAACATCACCGCAATAGGAGTGATAAGAAAAGGGTGTTTTTGTCATGGAGTTTCAAGGGAATGTGGAGAAGGCCTTCTTATTATTTGCCGGTCGTTGTGGTCATTATTTTGGTGCTGCTGGCGGTGTTTGGGAGATCGGTTGCCATACTATGCACCTCTATTGGGTGGTATGCACTGCCGACTTTGAAAGAGAGCTCAAATAACAAAAGATCAAGAACATCAAGGCAAAAAGACCATGTGATGAGAAGATTGAGTGAAAATAATAAGATGGCAAATAATGATCATCACCATGGATTGTCTTCTCCAAAGAGTAGCAACTCGGCCACCGGGACGCCCCGATCGCAGCATCATGGTCACCAGAAAAGCTGGTGATTTTGATCATGAGGCACAGTTGACTTCTGAATTTCTCCATACATTTCTTTGTTCTTTCTTTCTTTTTTGTACAAAGCTTTGTTTTTTTTTTTTTTTGGGGTATAATATCAAGTTATTGGGGGTTGACAATTAGAAACTTCATCCCTATCTTTAACTGTGTAAATGTAAATTTTGAGTAATTCCTCTGAGTTTGGCTAGAGTTTGAGTAATATTTCCATGATATATGTATGTGGTAAGTAACTCTTAATTTTGGGTTTATTCAGTTTTATTCTGGATTAAGCCATCGTGGATATAATTGGAAAACGTTTATATTAATTCTTAATTTTAGAATTTCTCAAAATAAAAACATACAAGAGGAGGGTTTTGGAGAATGTTGGTGAACAATATTGGAGTAATATAAAAGATTAATTTATTTTAGTTTTCCAAATTGATTAGTTTATTAATTAACTTGAAAAACAGGCTACTTCCCCTTGCTATAGATAATAAAACAAAAATAAATCCCCGTTTATCTCCTATCATGTATTATTTGAGAACAGAATCCGACTGATGAGATTATCTTTCACTCTCCGTAGTTTGGTACTCATATTATGCAATTTTTAAGGAAATTGAAGGAAAAAAAAAAATCCCAACAAGGGGTCCAATTATATACGAGTGATTGCATAGGTTCAGCTCTCGAATATCAGTAATAGTGGAAAACATTCTTGCTACAACAACTGACCAAGCTTAAATCTTAGGAAAAACTATAAAAGACCACAAATTATAGAGATCAAAACAGATTCATATCTAAATTATTACAATTTTCAAATAACTACCCAAACAACATGACCTACATTTAATTACCCGTCAGGTTTTTCATCCATCTGACCGTCAAAGTGCTACGTGTCAAAAAATTTGCCCAGTCAGCGACTGATGTGGCAAAAAACAAAGGGGTAGTTTTGGAAATTCCCAAAAAAATCAATTAATACCCACAAACCCTAAAAACCAATTCTAATTCCCAGCCTCTCCAATTTGGCATCGATCTTCATCTTCTTTTGCTGGTGACTGCGTCGATCTTCTTCTTCACCCTGGATCTTCAGATAAATTGTTCAGACTATCTATATTCTTCATCTTCACCGGATTCCATCTCAACCTTCACCCTCTTATTTCAATCTCCTTCTCAAGAGCCTGAATCAGACCGTTCAGATAGATTTCATTGTCCCTAGAAATCCTCTTGGGCTTCAAATGCTCTGCAACATCCGTCAGAGTCCATGATCACCTGCTTTTTTATTCTGCGGGCTACCTTATTGGTTAAGAGTCTGATAGTCCATGAACATGAGGGCTCTGCAACTTTTTAAATCAATTACAGAGGAAGAGTTGAGATTTGGAATTAAGGAAGATCTTTCCTCTTTATTTTTTTTCCTGGTTGGCTAGAAGAGTGGGTTGGATGGAAGAGCCTGATTGGGTTCTTTAGAATGGAGAGCCTAGCCTCATCATGACAGGACCCATCCCAATCCCTCTGGATTATTGTGGGATATGCCTGCTCCCGTCTAACATCACGTGCCAGACAAGGGATAAAACTGTAACCCGTTTGGGGTTATCCATAGTACGCAAGGATCTGTGGCCACATGTGATATCTCGATCTCTACTACGGCCCGCATCCGCCATCAACCTTAAGGGTATCAAAAACTTAAAAGTTGTGAGTAGACAAAATAATCAGTTATAATAACAATTTATCGAAAATGGAGGGCCCAACCTGGATTATTAATAACAATTTTTCTGGTTGGTTGGAAGAGTGGGTTGGATGGAAGAGCCTGATTGGGTTCTTTAGAATGGAGAGCCCAACCTCATCATGACAGGACCCATCCCAATCCCCATGGATTATCGTGGGATGTGACTGCTTCCGCCTGACACCACGTGCTAGACAAGGGATAAAACCGTAACCCGCTTGGGGTTATCTAGAGTACGCAAGAATTTGTGGCAACATATGATGTCTCGGTCTTTACTACAGCCCGCATCCGCAATCAACATGAAGGGTATCAAAAACATAAAAACTGTGAGTAGAAAAAATAATAAGTTATAATAACAATTTATCGAAAATACATTTATACTCTTCACGTAAAAACATGCATGCATCATAAACAATATTTCAAATACTTTTTCGAAAGCAAGACTTGTTTCTTTTCAAATAAAATTCAATAAAAACATGGCTCAATCAAAACCATTTCCTCAGTAGGCTCTCAGCCCAAATCCAAATCATATAGGGTCTCAGCCCAAATCAAATCATACAGGGTCTCAGCCCAAATATAAACCATGTGGGATCTCAACCCATCATCATCATCAGTATCATCAGTCACTATTCTAGTCCCAGCAATGCGTGCTCATAAGCTCAAGGACTGCTCTAATCCTGAGTATGTCGTCGTGAACACATCATCGGCCGACAATCACCAGATCATCGTGAACATATCACCGATCAATCTCATATACAACACTCCTGAGTTGAGCTTCCCTTGGCTGCCGCCTCTCTCGGCTGCTGGACAACAGGCGCATCGTGACCTCTCTGTACTTCGGAGGCGAGCATTATCTTCAAAGTGCTCTTCAGGGAAACATATTCACAACTGGAGGCCCTTTAATAAAATCCGAGTCTTTAAACTCAAAATCATAGGGATACAAGCCTGAAATATCATCAAATGGGTCACAAGCCCTAAAACAATGTCTATCAACACTTCATAATCCAGGATTCCTTGAATCCTATCAAATTCACAACTGGGTCTCATGCCCGAATCATAACTGGGTCACAGCCCGATATATCTCACGTTTGACTATACTCCAAGTCAAACTATAAATCAATTGGGTCATACGCCCAAAAGATATTTCCAAATCCAAAAACCATTTTACGATTCAAATCTTTATTCAAAACCACCTTTGACTATAATCCAAGTCAAGGTCAATGTCCAGTTGGGTCTCAAGCCCGAAATGTCGATTTCACGCATCTCCGTGAAATCCTTCAAAATTTTAAATCCAATCCTCGATTTCACACCTCTCTGTGAAACCATCAAAATCACATAAAACACATGCATATAAAAAATCCGGCCTAAGCCCAAATATCATATAAAACACAAATCACGAACTACGTGTAATATAGCGGCATTTTCTACACAAATCTCGAATTATGATTTTTGCGACAATACTTTGAAAATGCCAAATGAGTTTTGAATATATCTTTATGAGGTTTTATGAAAAATTAAGTGGAGATTTCATAACCAATTTCAAATATGTTTTTTTTTCTAAAATTTGATGTTTACAAATATGGGAAAATGAACTTGATTTTGGGAAGTATATATGTTGACGATATTTGAGTGATTGTAATTTTTATATGATTTTCGGTAATGCTATAATTAATTATTCTTTTATTTCACATTTTACGAGGTTTTTATAAATTACGATTTTGGATTCCATTTTGATTATGGATTCGAATTGAATGTGATTTATGACATGAGATATTGTGGTTTTGGATTTTGGTGATTTTTATATGATTTTGGGGGGTTTTTCGAAAAGTATTTTTTATGGCATGTTTTACTGTATCTGTAATTGAACTATGGTTTTGGGCGTAGGCCCGAAGTTCTGGTTATGGCTTGAGTTGTGATATGGTATGTGGTTTCTAGGTATTTGTGAAACTATGATTGGATTGTGGACTTAATTGGTGAAATGAATATACGATTCCTCGATATGAGTAATGTAAAATACTATGTTGACTTATATTGATGATAAGATATGCATGAAAATGAATACATGTGATATGGCATGGTGGTATATGATTGATAATGTCAAACATATAATGATAATGACATAAAAATGATGATAAAGTGATGTCATGATAATAGTATGATGGTATAATTGCAGGATAACATGACATTAGACTATATAATAAGTTTATGATGACGTAATGGAAATGATGAATGAATCTTGTGAATATGAACATGTATATGTTGTCGGTATGGTGCTATGGTGATATGGACATGTGGTGGAAGATCAGTCTCAGACGTCGAGTAAGGCTCCGAATCTTGAGGCTGGTATGATGTGAGTAACTACTCAGACATCGAGCTAGATTTCGGTTCCTAAGTGCATGGTGGTTGGTGGGTCACGAACGTCAAACCAGGGGCTCTGTATCCCGAGACCAGTATTGTGGTAGTTGGTCTCAAACGTCGAGTTAGGGGCTTTGTATCCTGAGACTAGCACTGACTCAGACGTCGAGCTGGGGGCTCTGTATTCTAAGTCGGTAACCACTAGGACTTCGAGTTGGGTTATGTATCCCGAGTGATGTGTATGTGTGGATATTGGTTAGTCTTAGATATCGAGCTAGACTCTGTATCTTGAGACTAGTGGTGTGTTGACGACTCAAACGTCGAGCTGTGCTCTATATCCTGAGTCGGTGCCCATGTGGATAGTGGTATGATACCCCTTGGGGAAATATTGACTGATGATGTGATTGATATTGTTTTTGAACTGGATCCATAAAGTGGTTATGGTAACGAACTTCACGTAGTACTGTAGTGTGATAAGTGATATGAATGATAATTGAAAGGGTTGATTATGGATTTGTAGAATGCAAGTAATGTGGTAACTTAAAAAGTGCCCAGTGTGTGATTGCTTAAGAAAGTAAAGGTTACATGGATCCCAAAAGTGTGTAATCTGGATGGTTGGTTAAATCCTAAATAAGAGGCTTGTGCATAATAGTGAGTAAGTATTCATTATTGATATAAGAAATGGTTGGATATGACTCAAACGCTGTTTCGTGTAGTTCCCAAGGTGAGTAAGTGTTTTTCCGTATTCGTGATATATGACATGTTGTGACTAGGTTTGTGAGCGGACTTTTCTTTCGTTAAATTTTAGCAGGTTTTCTACATGTTTTAATGATATTTGATTAGTTAAGGCCTTTTATGGTTTTTGGTGATTGGTTGATTGTTAAAGTAATATTTTAACAACACATTTTGTGAGGGTATATTATATTCTGATTCATTACTGAGTTTGGGCAACGGTTTTATACTCGTTGTGTCATGCTTATATGATTTTGATAATGATTGATGAACTTGGATTTTTATATGATTTTAGGGAAGATTTTGGTGGCCTTTACGAAGATTTGGCTTGCTTGTGATTCGTGTTTAGACCCAAGTTTTGAGATTTGGATTAGATTCTGATTTGGCCTTAGGAATGAAAGATGATATGAGTGTATGATCCTAGATATATGTGTGAGATAAGTGAATTTAGGTGATTGTAATATGAATTGTCATATGAAAATCATAATAGGTATAAAAAAAAGAAGATAATAAGTTTGGTTTGGTTTTAAAATTTTGATAAAAAAATTTTTTTAAAGAGGCACGAACCACGAAAAAAGTAAAAATAAGATAAATGACGATTTTGCCCTTGAAAAATTCAAAATGTTGACTTTTTGACCGGGATATCTTTTGAGAAATTTGAGAAGGTCTTTACAAATGTCTCGGCCTCCTGAATACGTAAATAGGTGGTGTAAAACCCCGGAAATTCGAGGATTTCCATATTGTAATTTATTGTGTGATTTGACGATTTTACCCCTGTGAATGGTATGGTCAAATTGTTGACTTTTTGATTGATGAACTAAATGGACTTTGACCTATGACCGTGACGTAGTTCGGGACGTCACGAGTTCATAGACAGGTGGCACGTCCAATTCGGACGATCAGGGTAAAAGTTATGACTATCGGAAGTTCAGGGGCATTACCGTAATTTGGACTCTCGGGGGAAAATGTTGACTTTTCTTTGGACAACTAATTTTCTGTTGACTCAAGGACCGTTGGGTAGGCCTCGACGTCCTGAGTCCGTAGACAGGCGGCACGCCGAAATCGGACTTCGTACGAGGAAGTTATGGTCAGAAACGTGAATTCGGGAAGTTCGTGTCTCGGTTTTCGTGTCGAATATTAAATTCAGGAAATCTGATTGGAGGACACCTGGTGAGTGACAAGTGTCACTCACCCATTGGCTAGATTGGATCAGATCCACTATTGGATTAAATAACATTTGAAGCAGCTTTAAATTCCAGCCCTTGGATTGAAAACCCCTGATCTAATCTGAGCCCTTGATCTAATCTTGGAGATCAAATCTGGGCCGTCCATTATTTCCCTCCAATTCTTTATATTTCCCACCCGCAGAACACTCTGTCCATTTCGATCAAAGCATCCCAGCCAGCTATCCACTCACTGTGTCTGTGTGTTGCTGGACTCACGGGGAAGGACGGAGGCACGGCGGTGGACGGCGGCAGACGGCGGCGCGGAAGGAAGCAGGGGAAACCCGTGGCGGTTTCAACCCAGGTTTTTGGTAAAGCCTTTTCCCACGTTCAATTTGGTCCGTTGTGATTCCTAATCAACTCTAGGAACCTCCAGGAACCTTCTGGATTGGAGCCCGTGGCCGGTGGAGCTCAGGGCGGTGGCAAAACTGCGACGGGAGGCCAGAGCTGTTCTTCAAGGTAGGCCCTCGATTCGATTCGTGTTTCTCAATTCTTTTTACATGGAACTAATCTGGGGAATAAGACGAGTAGTTAGGAATTGAAAGGATTGAAAATGATCCAGAAATGAAGGAATGGTAACCGGGTCTCGATCGCGGGTCTGATCGACCCGAGTTGCAGGAAAACGGGTCAACCCGTCTGATGACAGTGGTGCTGACGTGGCACCCTGTCAGTCTGTCAGATGACGTGGACCAACCGTGAGCCGACACGTGTCACATGTCAGTGCACAGTCAGCACTGACATGTCAGTGACGTGGACCAGTCAGGGACTGCCACGTGTCACTGACATGTCAGTGACGTGGACCAGTGCCGTGCTGACACGTGGCACATGTCAGATCTGACACGTGGTCTGACAGATCAGTGTGGTGGACCAATCAGATGTCGACACGTGGCACCTGTCAGAGTCTGACATGTCAGACCTGACAGCTGTCAGATGACGTCATGCTGACGTCAGCAGTGACGTCAGCGATGACGTCAGCAGGAACTGTTCCTGCGTTGACCGCCGCGTTGACCGGCGCGTGGGGGCGCGTGTGAACAGTGTTTCTGGTGGGACCACCACCATTCTTTAGGTTTCGACGATCCGGATCCAATGGCGGTGATTTCGGGTCGATCGGAGATCCTTAAGTTGGTCAAAATAAGGTTTATTGCCTTGGGAAGCGCGTTCGGGCGGCTTTCCCGAGTCGGTTTCGACCTAGGCTTTCATGGTTGAATGTTGGGGGTTTAATTTGACCTTTACGAATACTTGGACTTGACAGGGATTGTACATTTGTACCAGGACGAGGGTATACGTTCGGTTTCTAGCAGGATTGTACTGTGAGTGGGCCATTTTCTTAAACCCTTGTGTGCATAAATGTTTTCTGGTTTTATTATACTTATTCACATGCTAAAACAATGATGGTTTTGAAAATATGGTTATGGCACGTTTCACGGTATTTGGGCTTGAGACCCGTCCGATGAAACTGAATGATTGGTTCGGATTCTATCTATGTATATATATGTTTGCATGTGGATATCAATAAAATGTATTTGTTACTGCACTGTATGATCCTTCCATATTGTATTGTCTCCTCCGGATGAGGTACCCCGGAGAGGTCACGGACGTCTAGAACGTCCAGCGTCTATGACGCTAAGCATCGGGGATGCTGTACCCGAACGGGGTTCGGGGATTTAACTCGGAAATTGAGACCCGAGTGGCACGCGTAGCCTTGTGATTGTGACCTTATTGGACGTCAGGGACGTCAGACATCAGGGATGTCGGGATTGGAGTGTATAGTGCAGCAACTAAAATTATGGTTATGGTTTTATTATATGCCTTATGGTTCATATTATATGGTTTATGATTTTGAATTATGATGCACGCATGTTTGGAAAACGGAGGGGTAAATTATATGTTTTACTTATCAAACGATTTCATAAACTGGTGTTTCGGTCCACTCACCCTTACTGTTTTGATAACCCCTCCAGGTCGGGAAACTGAGGTAGAGGAGGAACCAGAGGCTGAGGCATAGATCTACTTCTGCGTACCTGAACCCCTGCTGGGCGGTGTACCCGCAGGATTACTTTAGAGTCGTGCTCGCAAATTTGTAATTTTGGATTATATCCCTTGTCTGACATTCGTTTAATTCGGATTTTATGTATGACTTTAATTTGGTTATTTATGCTTTTAAATGTTTTGAGGTTAAAATTGGTATGAATTATTGGGTGTCAGACGGGAGCAGGGCACGTCCCCTTGTGGTCCCTGTGGGATCGGGGCGGGTCTTGTCAGGTTGCACGTCGAAATCGGAGGTCAGATAGGTTTGCTATAGGTCTAGAATGCATAAGGGTATTTTGGTAAATAATTCTTGAAGGGCAATTTGGTAATTGTCATATGAGAAATTCTAGAAATTTCTCAATAATTCCCTCCCAATTCTTCCACTAACATGCCTGATTATATATATGTGTGTGGATGTGCTTGGTATGATTCGGTGTCTAGCAACCAAAAAGGAGAAAAAAAGAGAAATGGTGGAAACCGTGAGGAAAGGCACCAGTCATGATGGAAAGGGGAAAATGAGAACGTAGGAGGGAGAATGATGGTGAGTAGATGAGAAAACCAGGAAGACAGAAGGAGAAAACCAGGAAGACAGAAGGAGAAAAACCCAAGAAACAACAAAGAGGAAATAGAACCTGTGAAGCCTTTCTTCACATTTTTTAAGTTACAGGCCAAGGAACTCGAATAGGATGCACTGAAAATATTCTGTAGATCACGTGATCGTTTTGGGATGGAAAGAAGAGAAGGTGAGTGTTGGAATCGTCGAAGAAACAACTGGAAGCCATGGCCGAAATCCTTGAAGTTGAGAAGGCGTGATCAAGGTAAGTTTTCTTGATTATGATTCTATAAATCCATTTATGGGCTTAAGACGAGTAGGTTTGATGAAGAATGCGATAAACATTAACGTGAAACGAGGGATATACAGTCAGGTCAACCCGCAGGGTCGGAAACCCAAAACAGTAAAATGGGTCGACGCGTTGTGAGGAAGAAGGCGACACTGTAGCTAGCACGTGGGCTTCACGCGCAGCCACTTCAGGCAGCACGTGAGGGCGCATCCCAATGAGTTTGGAAGAAGTTTTGGTAAATAATTATATAAATCCAATGGACTAAGTTTCATATTAATTGGACATGTTTTGAGGAAGTTATGATCATCCAAAGTTTTAAAATTTATTTAACATTCTTAATTTATTCTAAAGAAATTGGGAAGTTAATGTGGTCCTAGGAAAATGTTAAAAGGAAATTGTGGTGAAAGGATTAAAGAAAAACCTTGATGAAATGATAATGAGGACTTATGGTTTTATGTGGATAATTCCATTGGAGTTGGATTACTTATATTGGTAAATTATGGTATATAATTATTTGTAATGGATTATATGATTTATGTGCATTTTATACTAAGAAGTAAAGCTTTCTTTAATTGTTGATGAATTGTGATGAATATTAAACATGTGGAAGATCGCGGTTGTTTATGAAATTTTGTGTTAAATTGCTATTTGATTAAACTATACTTGAACATGAATAGTCAAAAAATTGTTCGGATAATTAAAAGGTAAATCTTGCTGGGAAGTGGGTAGGATGAGTGCGGTAATTCCACAAGGTGGAATTAATTTTGGTTCATTTATTAACTTGAGTCTCTCCCTTTTTCTCCCTCACTTTCCTTCACGAGTGGGCTGATGGGTGAGGTTGGTGAGGTTTTTCTCAGTTCGGTTGCTCCTCCCTGAACACCCCAACCCTGCTCAAACAACAATTATATGAACAAGGAATTTCAGTGGGACAGGAAGGAAAAAAATTAGAAGCTTCCAGACTATCCTAGAGTTTTCATGTAAAATTACCAAATTGCTTTTTGTATTAAAATTACTAAAATGCCCGTGATTGTTTTTGATCCATATCCAACTCATAGAACCTCCAATTTCAGCCTATTATAACGGTGCTCACCCATCGTCCAAAAAATTCAAGTTAAAAGTCAATATTTAGCCGTCCAAGGGCAAAATCATATTTCCTTAAAAAATTTCAAATTTCATTTTCCTCGAAAGTCTGGGTAATTACACTTGATAATCGTGAAGATGTGATGTCGAGGTTCTTCATAGTGGTCATTGGAATAAGAGTTTCTATTAAAGGCAGGGCAACACAATTATGAAACTTAGTTGCAACAATTATATTATTATACAATTAAATTCTACCAGGAACAAAATTCAAGTATAGTTAACAATTCAATCTCTATTCCTCAATATCTATAAGGAATAAGAAATACTATTCAAAGTGAAATCGAAAATACATTTTGAGTGAACTACTAACTAATTAAATTGAACAACATTAATTTAATCCTCATAAACGGCGCATATTCAAAAGACATCATCTTTTTACACTAAACAACACTAAGACATACAAAAAAATCAGCACAAGAATAAGAGCAAGACACAAATATCAACCACGACGCCTGCTAAGGTGCCAAGAGTTAGGCTCATTGTATCGGTCATACAGCGGTTCAATGCGTTCTTGCCTCTTGCGCTTGCTCATCTTCAAAGGGTCTGAAAATTTGAAGGACCTGGATGCCAATTCCACGAGCCATTTAGGTTCAATGACGGTCACCTCGTGCATGTACTCCTTTGTAGTCATAACAAGCTCATGCTAGATGACCCAGCTCGGTTGTCTCTGGAAAAGAGCACTGCTTGGGTGGACATAAACTTGCTGGTTCTCTGCCAAGGTATTATAACCCTCTTGCAGGTCCTTTTTCGCAGCATGAAAGAAGGACCCTGCTGTAATGGCTTTCCTGACCTTCGTAGAATTCTGTCCAGCACAGACAACATCTAGTTTATGCTTGTCCATGATGCTGAGGAGCTGTTTTCGGACGTCCTGTGCCCTTCTCAAGGACCTAGCCTGAACAAAGTTGTCAAAACACCATGGCGCTGAAAAATTGCTAGCTTTCCATGCCTCATAGACGGCAAGTAAGGTCATATGGTCTCCCTCTGGCTGTAAAAACTTGGAATTCTTCTGGTCTGCCTGCGCTTGCTTTTCCCTTGGCCTGTACAATGATGGTCAAGATCTCATCACTGCATCCAAGATCCACGCTTGCAAGTAGCATCTTGGATAACAGTGGTTCCAAAGGAGACACTGCCATTTTTCTCCCTAATTTAGTGAGTAGCCCTTCCTCATCCAATGCTCCTAATTTATACAGCTGTTCCATTGCAGAAACAAGTGCTTGTGTGGAGGAGGATCCATAAAATCAAAAGAGAGGATGTCATTTATCCCCATAGCTTTCATTGTAAGCACAGTAAATGCGAGATTGATCCTTTGGATTTCTGGAGTTGAAGTAGGGAGCATCTCAATGCGGAATGCACTGTTAGTGTAGAGACGGTAGCATTTCTTGTGGGCCTGTACGCCCAGCTCTCCCTTTTCGCTGCTCTGCGGATGCTTGTGAAATAGGAGTAATGACCAATTAATCCAGCCCCAGCTTTGGGTTATAAACATTTTACTTTGCAAATCCAGGATCAATCACATAGAACACCTCATCAATGGTCAGCGATGCCTTAGCAATGTTAGTAGCCACAACTACTTTCCTCTTCCCGGCTGCTGCAGGATCAAAGATCCGCGACTGCATTTCACTAGGCAGGGCACTATATACTGGTAGAATAATTAACTCAGGGACATTGTTACCAAGAGATTTCATCCTCTCATGGAGGGACTGGCACGCAAAATCAATCTCTTCTTGTCCGATCAAGAAGAAAAGGATGTCACCATCAGGTTCTGTCAAATGGACTAGTATGACAGTGATTAGAGCATCCTCAAGGTAATCAGTTACTGGCTGCTTGGAGTAGAAAACCTCTACAAGAAAAGTTCTCCCAGGGATGGTGAATATCTTGCAGTTAGAGAAATAGCCCGAAAATTTATCTGCATCCAAAGTAGCAGATGTGACAATCAAACGAAGGTCTGGTCTGCGCTTCATAAGCGGCTTCAGTAATCCAAAAAGAACATCCGTGTTGACTGTCCTCTCATGAGCTTCGTCGAGCATGATCACAGAGTAATGAGAAAGGTTTCTATCAACCAAAATCTTCTTAAGAAGCATACCATCAGTCATGTACTTGATGACCGTATCTATTGTAGAGCAATCCTCAAAACGAATTGCATAGCCAACCTCCTCCCCGACTCGACATCCAAACTCTTCAGCAACCCTCTTGGCCACAGAGGTTGCAGCCACCCTACGCGGTTGTGTACATCCAATCTTCCCCATTGTAGTGTAACCAACTGCTGCAAGATATTGGGTTAATTGAGTTGTCTTCCCGGAATCAACTCCTTCTTCAGCTTGTAGATAAGCAAGCTCTGCCTTTGTTCTTGAATAAAGAGCTTTGACTTATGCCCAAAACTAACCGATTTCCCATAAGCATCCTTCTTCCACTCAGGCATGTTATAGGCTGACGAACCAACACCTCTAAGCTCCTGTACAAGACGCCTCTCACAGACCTCCGACATTGGATCTTCCCAGGGACGATTCAGATCCTTGGGGATAGAATCCAACATGCTTCTTTCTCCCAGCTGGCTCACTTCTCTACGCTCCTTAGAGAGTGCAGATTGAAGCGAAGCTCCGTGGCTCAATGACCCTTCAGGATTCATTCTGATTCTCACCGGCGACATATCCACAAAATCCTGGCTCATCCCTCCAATAAAGGCTGGCCTGTCCTCATTGGGTTCAACCTCAAGCTCTTCCTCAGCTCCCCCTTCTTGGTCAAGCATTCCATCTTCATCATACATTATATACCAACCGCCCAAAACACCTGAAGCATTCAACTGTTTGGATTCCCATCTTTCAAGCGAGCTCATTCTCTTCAGTGCCCTCCGTGATTGGGAAAACCCATCCTCTTCCACAACCCTAATCCCATAAAGACCCGTCCGAGACCCAGGATTATACTCTGATAGAGACTGGTTTTTCCTACAAGCATCATCTTCTGAGTCCTTAATTGGAAGCAAGTCCTTCCCATTAAACTGATCAACATCCCTCATTGAGAGGCTCAACTTCTGACCCGAAACAGAAATCACCTTAACATAAACTTTCTGATCCCTCTTCACCACATCCTCGACCTTGCTAATTATCCGAGTAGCAATCTGTGAGACATGAACCAAACCCTCCTTCCCCCTAAAACCAGCCAACTCGACAAAGCAACCGGTGCCCATCACTCTCGAAACCCAACCCTTATAAACACCATACAGTTCAGGTTCATCATAATAGGCTTCCCTGTCTCTACGCATGCCGTCTTGTTCACTGTCTCTATCCCTATTTCTATCATCGGCCATTGACAAAGCCTGAAACTTGGAGTTGTTACCTTCCCTGGAGCTATCTTTTTCCGAGTCCTTCTCGAGCATTGGCTTGGGTGGAAGAATTGCGTGAATGATAATGAGGAGCGTACGGACAAAGTGACACCATTTTCCTTCAATTTGGAATCGAAATCCACCACGGTCGAACAGTTCTGTCCTAATTCAATAAAGAACTCGGCAAGAACTTTGTCCCCGATGCCGATATTGGTTTCGAGCTCAGACAAAACCTTAGAAACCAAGGAAAGGTACTCCAGCTTCTTCAAACCAGTGATTGCGGCCATTTGCAGACTGAGCACAGAAACTCCGATGTTTATGGATGAACTGGATTTAAGCGAAAGTGGGGCTTTTCGATTTTGAGAACAGATTGCTGGTGCATTTTATGTTTGAATACGATTTGGTTTAGTCTTTTTCCTGTGGGATTCGTTTTTTTTTTTGTCAACATTGTTGGCTTATATTAAAAAATTAGCGAGACAAAACGTTTACAATGGGCATTTTCTTGAGCTACAAGACTTCCACTTTATAAGTTTTAGTATATTTTTTATGATTTTTTTGTCTATGATTTATCTGATCTGCTTGTTCTTGATAGGCATGCGATCATATTCGCAAATCGTGGTTGTACAGGTTTCTGCATTAGCAAAATTTAGCTTTATTTTTATCCTTTTGTTCTAGTTTGGTTGTTTTATTCCATCAGATTTATTTTAGTAAGATTTCTGAAGAATAATCTGCTATTCCTGATTTAAAAAAGATTATGCTTTTAATCCTAATGGTTAGGTTTCACTTTCAGATGAGTATCCTTCGTAATATTTCCAGGTGAAAATAATTTGGTTTTGTCCTTTTCCTGTTGGTTTTAGTTTTATATTTTTGTCAACTGCTGGGTCTAGTTCAGGATTGCATAGTTGCCAACTCTAGCTCCGGAAAGGGTAAATTATTATCAGACTACGACTTCTTGAAAGTTGTATCAAAAAAATTATCCGAGTCCGAGATGTCGGCTTATATTAAAAAAAAAAATTCGCGGGACAAACGTTGCTTGGTCGCCAAGAGCCTTCAATGAACATCTTGAGCTAAAGACTTCAACTTAACTTGTTTTATTATTCCTTTTTCCGATTTTTATTTTTTTTGTCAACAATTTATCTGATTTATAATTTTGCATAGGTTTTTCCCCTTCAAAAAAAAAAAAAAAAAAAGTGGAACAAAGACTTTATTTGTTCTTGAAATGCGACCACATCGCAAATCATATTTGTATAGGTTTTGGTAGTAGCCGGATTTAGGTTTATTTTATTTTATTGTCTTATTTTATCAGATTTCTTAGTGAGGTTTTTGAAGAATTGTTTTCCATTCCTGATTTAAAAAAGATTATGCCTTTATTCCTAATTGTTAGGTTTGGGTTCAGGATACAAAATGGAACTAGTTTCAAACAACACAGCACGATAAAACTGTTCAGGTTTTGTTTTATGGAGTTTATGTATTTAAACGAGGATAGCTGCGTAAGAAATGAGGACAAGGAGAAGAATGGAAAGAAACAGAAACAGCACAATATATTGGAGCTGGAAGTGTTCAATCCAGTGATAACAGTAAAGAACAGTAGATGAATTGTTTGGACGAATTCGGGGTTGAAGTTGAAGATTACTCATTGACTTTGCGAGAAAGACAGAGAGGAAACCCAACTTTGCTGTCATAAATTAGACTCAGACCAGACTAACACACTTCAAACACGCAGCTCGGAAGGAATATTCAGATTCTGCATCAAATTACCTATTCCTGTATATTCAGAATTTCAGACACGAACATCATGGCAAAAATAGGTACAAAAAACTAAAAAGCCTAAAAAAATGAAGAAAAAAAATTTAGTAAATAAAAAGGCAAACCACCTAAACATAAAGCTAAAGATATGCTAATCAAAAGAAGGGGGCAGAAATAAACAAATAAAGTTCAGTTAGTGAACTAATTATAGTTTGATCTGAGAAAGACAGAAAGCATATTGAACCACCAAATTGCCTTTTTGTTTAGTTGGGAGATTTGTTTCTAACCTTTAACCTTTTTCGAGGAGCTTCATTGGAATTGAACTGAGAGATGCCTTGCCGAGACCTGTGATGTGTTGTTGCCATTTCTCTTATCCCACTACGGTTTCCCTGCGGTTGATTTCTTGAGAATCGAGAAAATCCATCCTTGTCCCAAGTAACCTCATAATCAGCCTTCAATTGAGATCCTTGCTGTTCCATGGAAAGCCACATTCATTTACCAACAACAAACAATAGAGAATAGCGGATTAATAAGTCCAAACATCAAACAAAGCCACATTAGAAATTCACTGCAGATTCTCCTAGCACCAACTAACTCTATGGTAACCGCATCATATCATGCTCGAAATCTGTCATTTTGACAAGTTTGATTGACTATACTGGTTAATCATTTCAAAAAAATTACTCAGAGAGTATAACGAAGAAAAATCAGCTGCTTACCTTCTGGAATGAGCGCCCACATAACACCTTGAAAGTATTATAGAAGTCTTGATATTTCTCAAACTGAACCACAATCTTACAATTGAGACCTGAAATTAAGTCCCCATCATCCGAATCCGAATCCTTACCTAGATCATCGTCCTCAGCAACATCAAAATTCCTAAAGATTATAAGTAAAAGGAGAGGCAACAACAATGACGTATGATTAGCTAAGGCCATTATGCCATGGACAATAATGAGGATACAAAGACCTCTAGGTAACAGTGACACATTAACAATGTTCATCCCTACCAAAAAGAAGACTAGAAGTTGAAGGCCACACTGTAGCTTCACATGTTTGCGTTCCTCTTTCGCTAAGCACATTTTTTAGCTCAATGGTCAGGCAAACATTTCAAAATAATTACAATCCTTGGGAAGCCAGTGTTCACAAGAAACATTAGATTCAAAATTTCAACCACATTATGACTTCTAGAAACAGTAAGAAAGAGAGTTAAGGGACAATGAGGTTGACATGCCTTATCTTCCCAAATGTAGAAAAGATGGTATGAGTAACCAAAGCTGAAGGTTTTGAAGAAATTCCAGGCTCGGCAAACCAGCGTGACGGAACGCCCCTCAGTACTATAGTATCAGGCTCTTGCCTCCCACTCCTCGAAAACCCTGCAATAAGAAGCAGACTTTATCAATTCAAATTCACTTCACTTTAATCGGAGTCAATCAAAGTTGAAAACTCAATCTAGGCTCTGAGCCAATGAAATCTATCACAAACCCCGATTTCGAAAAGCGTAAAACTCCTCCCAAGTTTTCTTCATTCCCTCGAAATCATCAGACTCCGGGATGACCACGTTTAGATTGTACTTAACCCCTTCGAGATTGAGCTCAATCCCATCCATCTTCTCAACAATGTACTTTCTCCAGTCTAGGAACTTCTTCTCCAACTCTTTTACGTCCTTTTCTTCTTCTCCGCCCTCGTTTCCCTTACTGGTTTTGTTGAGAAACCCTAGGTCACGGATGAAAAGTGTGCCAAAAGCTACGGGGTCGTCGCGCTTGCGCTTCTTGAGGTCCTTGAGCCGTCTAATCTGGAGGTCATCGTCGGGAACGGCTCGCTTCCCTTACTGGTTTTCAGTAAGAGACAGCGAATCCAACGATTTCGAGCTCATCTCTCTGCAAATTAGGGTTCGCAGCTGAACAGAACAGAATCCCCGCACCAGCAAAAGGAGTCATACCTGTGAAACGCCGCGTTTAGCATTCTCCCAGAAGGGACGACTGCGTTTCGAGGGCAATCAAGATGACAAGATGCTGACTTTATGACGTGGCACGCGGTAATTTATCCAACTTGGTGGGGACTTGTCTAGTAAATTTACCAAGACAATAAAAACGTATAAGAAGTCGATCCGAGCTAAAAAATCCCAAGATTGTGAATAGAAGACGAGAGAGATGGGGCTGCTGTGTTGTTTCGATGGAGGCAACAGCGCGCAGAGAAAAGAAGAAGATAGGATAGCCTCCGCGGAAGCTCTTTCCAGAGCAGCCGAAGCCGCCCAGAGAAGGTATGTATATTTTTCTTTCTTTCTTTTTAAATGGATCGTTTGGATTTGCGAAAAATTGAATTCGTTGGGGCAATTGGGCATCGTCAATTGTATGTTTATAATCTGTTTGCAACCAATTTCATGTAAAGATGTGATTTTGGATTGATTAAAATTGTAATTCAATGAAGTCTCTGTTTTTGTTTTCCTTTATTTTTAACAATGGAGAGGAAGGATAAGATGGAAGTTATCATCGGGGTTTGGAGGATTCGAACTTCTGTATCTTCTGAAATTGTCAAGAAAAGTAGCACAAATCTAATAGCATAGTTCTAAAACGGCTATGAGGGAGAAAGAACAGAAATAAGAAGGGTCATGAAACGAGCATAAATAGTTCCGTTATTAGGTTGGGGGAATCATAAGTTATTTTGATCAAACCTAATTATTTGAATTTTTACAAACACTGAGCTGCCTGTCTAGATTGTTGTTTATCTCTATGATCTTTTCGGTCTTTGATTACCGTCTTGCTCAGAGTAATACTTGGATTCTAAGGTTTTGTGTGGGCTTCAAGCTGGACTCAGGGGTTCCTGCTATTACTTTCATAAATCAGATTACTTGGTCTTCAGGAGAATGCACTTTGCACTTGGATAAGCTCAGTTGAGGACGTCATGTCAGGGGAGACATGATTCATAGTAGAAGAAGCGTGAATGCTAGAATTGGTCAAAGAAGACATGAAAATCCAGAGATTAAGAAGAAAGTGGTTTGGTATTTATGTAACCAAGAGAAAAGGAAAGTTTAAGAAAGCAAAAGAGGAGAGTAATCGTTAGACAGCGGGTGTAGATACCATGTAGGAAAAATCTATCTTACTTATTCTAATCATGATTAAATGAATGATTACGTGTTACACATTTTGTATATATAGACTTAACTAATCCAACAATAGAATAAATAATTTAAGCTGCCACTTTTACAACTAGTTAAGGAAGGCTTGAACAAGCCTAACAGCTTTGACTAATGCTAAGTATGTGTTGTCTTCTCTGTGATGAATGGTCGTGATGATTCTCAAGATGACTTTATCTTTTATCTGCTTCAGATTGAAATCTGTAGTAAAGTACCAAGGACCGAGTGTGGATCATTAGTTACTGCACTCAGCATTTCTTAATTATTTGAATGAACTTATATAATGCAACCAACTGTTGCAGGCAAGAAGAATTCGAAAAGTCTGCAGCAGGAAGAGCTGCACGTGCACAGCAACAGGCAGCTGCAAAGCAAGCTGCCAGTGCCAGCTCTAACAAAGGCGAGCCAATATTAAAGGTTTGAGCGACTGAATTCCCAAGTACTTGTTGAAATTACTGGTGATATATGTATCTACACTGCCAACATATATATTCAATGACATCAGAGGGCTTATCAATTTTGTGGTTTAAGCTGCTAATCTCTATTGTTTTTATGCTAGTCTTATATGATTATGAGCAAATACTAGCTATGATATCATTCAATGATCTCATGTTTGACATTTTTTTTTGTCGAAATCAGATAGTTCATATATTTGACTGCTTTTGTTTTGGTCTTTTGGATGCAGTGGTCAATGGGTTGAGGCTGAGCCTTTCATCTCTCCAACATATTCCAATCGTAAGTCAATGAACATTCTGCATGCCTTGTAAATTCTACTGTAAACTATCTTGTAACATGCATCATGTATGCCAGAAGTCTGTTTCGGCGAAAACTTTACTTGATTATATATGGGAATTCAGAAAAGAAAAGTGGTTAAGGCGAACATCAATTCTGGTATTTGTGATTTTGTTTGTGCCGGGCATAGGAAGATGAATTATCTTTTGTTTTTCTCACATTTTATCTTTTTGCTTCTTCTGCAGCGTTCATACAGATACAACCATGTTCCGTTTACTCTTTTGCCGAGAACAAATACTCCAGATATCCAAAGCAAAATGATTTTTACAACCAACACTCTGTCATTTACTGTGTATATGGAATGTCAAGAAAAGTAATAACAGTTGTAAAATTTTTGCTTTGGTGCATCTTCTAATAATTCAATCTTTGGCCCATCATTTCTCTAGTGGACTATTCAATTTGAGTTACAGCTAGTAAATTTTGTATAGGTTCAGGTTCAGCTATCTTTAATTAAAGAGCTAAAAGGCGATATGCTCTCCAGACATGGCTTAAAAAAGGTACCAATAATACCGACGAGCGACAATTTAGTTTTAATTAAAGAGATGACTACCGGCGCAATTTTATTTGAAATAATTTACACTATGCAGTAACTAGACCAAATTTTGATTTCAACAAGATGAACTAATAGCTACAGACTAAGTATGCACTGTTGCTGTACATTTTTAATCATAAGAAACTGATACCAAGCAATAAACATTATACGTACAAATTCGATTAACACCTAAGTTGTATGCTTAACAATATTTGGGAACCCACAAAATATTACACACAGCTTTCGACAGGAGCTGACAGTTGAAGTTCATGTGCAGCTTGAAGAAAGTCGGCTGCTTGTTGTAATGAGCCTTCCCGTTTCGAAATCAATCCAAGGTTCAACCATGCCTTGTGGTTGGTCGGTTCTAAGCGCAACGCATTCATTAGAAAGCTTCTTGCAATTGGGAGTGATTGGCTACCAAGTTTCATCAATACTTCTGCAGTCGAAACAATGCTTGGAACATAATCTGGCTCAATTGACAATGACACTGACAATGAAATAAGAGCTTCCTTGTATTTCGATTGAGCTTCAAACAACGCACCTGCGAATGTGTAAGGAGCAATTGACATTTGATTTTGATCCACAAGAACACATTCATTTTTCGTATCATGGACACTCAAACAACATAACATGGGGGGAAATCGTACCTGTCGTATGCCAACTATGCGAAGAATAAAACTCAATCAACTTGGCTTTGTTGACACAAATTTCTGCATCATTCCACAAACCAAGTTTTGTATAGACAGTTGCCAAGTCCCTCCAGGCTTCTTTTTCCAAATTTCTTTCTGCAAATTCCTGCAAAGGAGGTAAAACAAATGTTAACAGAGAAGAAGCAAGAAGCCAGTGACTTCAAAAAGGCTATCAAGGAACACAAACCTCAGAATCAAAGGTTTGCTCTTGCTCGGGGTTCTTAGCATGTACATCCCTTTGTGTTTGAACAAGAGTCAGCAATATTCTGTAGGTTTCTATTGCTTGCTTGGGATGTTCCCGAATGACTTGAAGTACAGCTTTCAGTCTGAGCAGTTGTAACTGATCCTTTCTTCCGGCTTCATCCAAAGCAAAATCAACTATGGTTTCAGCATCCATGAAGCGCTGCTCTGCAGAAACTACAAGGGCTAATAGCCTCCAACCTTGTCCTGAGCTGCCCGCCACCATATCTGAGTATTTCATTGCACTACTGAAAGCTGCATCCAGGTTCCTCTGAACTGCATTTTCCAGGCCAAGACTAAAAATTACCTCAGGATCATCCTTTCGATTCAGAACAGCGTGGTTTAGAGAGGCTAAAGACTCTTTTTGAAATAACAATCTTTCAGAATCAGATACAGAAGCTCTTGCTGCACCGCCATAGCAAGCACCAAGAAATCTATGGCATTGACCCATGAAATGCTCACATTGATCATTCACCAACTCAATAGCTATACGTGAAAATGTTATCCCTTCACGAGCATGATTTAGATCTTCGGAGCACAATTTTGCACCCAAGAGAAAAGAGGGGAAGTGAGGCTTGTTCTTTGCTTCGGAGCAGCCTGCAACCTTTCTCAAAAGGTTCAAGGCTACTTCGTTTTGTCCACAAGCACTGTAACAAAGAGCAAGAAAGTACCACCTCTCAGCTCGTTTGTATAATCCTGGAAGGGCCTGCTCCACGTGATCTGCTAATAATTCAAACAATCCAGTAACAGAAAGGGCATAAGTTAGATGATCCATAATTTCTGGATCCCACTTTATCTCACGCAAAGCCACCTTTTTCATTAGTACTAACAACAACATAATTGCTTCTTCTGTATTATTTTGGGGCATTCTTATGCCCCATACTTGTAACTGAGTGGGAAGGCTTGCTTCCACACCACCATAGAGTAATGTACAAGCTAAGCTTTTCTGAATAGCAGCCAACCTCTCCGATTCCAAATTCCAAGGCTTGATTAGAGCCCGGCGATAAGCAGTAATAGCTTCGTCAAGATAGCCTGCTTTTGTCCATAAATCAGGGAGCAACTCGAGTGCTCTGTGGAACATCTCTTGCAATTTGCAGTCCTCGCCAATGTCATCTGGCATTCCTTTAGGTAGTGCCGACTCAATTGTATCAAGAATAACTTTGCACTCCTTTGCAGCCTCTGGTGAAAAGGAAATTATGAGACATTCTAACTAATCAAAATACTAACCAAAAGAAAACAATATACTACAATTTACTGAGGAAGCAGATGCTCATGTGATATGGTCATATTAATCCAAAGCTGAATTATACTCAAGAACAACAAATCCCATCAATTTAGAAGCATAAAATACCTATAAATCTCCCAAGCTCCCCCAGTGACCTTGCCTTAAGTAATATTGCTTCAACAAGTAGGCTCACTGAATGCATAGACATTACAATGGGAACCACATTATCGCCTTTAGGGCGCGGTTTTCTTTGCCTAATTCTCTCAACAATAGCCTTTGCCATCCTTGGGGTTAAACTTCTAATGTCAATCCCTTGAAACACCTGCAGTGCAGCATCAAAATTCCCCCTTTGGAATTCAAGCCTCCCCAACAAAGCCCTAGCTTCCTGAAGCTCAGCCAAAGTTTCAAACAATGAAAAACCAAAATTTAGTGCAAGTAAAGCAAATAGGCCAATCAGTATACAAGCTAAGAAAAGTAAGAAAACCCACCTCATAATTCAAAGACAGCGCTTCTTTTAGCGTGGACTCAGCTTCATCTACTTGGATGTCCCCAAATTTGGAATCCCAATCAGCGGTCCTGGACGAAAGGCCACTCGCCGAGAAGTCCCTGGTGGCAAGCGACTCCGGCGAGTGAGGTGGCTCTTCGAACTTGAATTGCTCTCCTGAACAAGCACACAGCATCTTCTCCCAAACCCAAATTCGATACTTGTGATTTCACTCAGAAAACAATGAGGCAACAGCAAAATCTCTTCTATGGAAATGAAATTTTAAATTTTAAATATGTTATCGTCATTGAAGAAACAAAAACAATGCCATTAGAGAATGACCTGTACGGATTCCACTATGGGAAAAAATGGTCAGAAACCGAAAGAAACAATGTAGATCCCGAAAGTAGCATAGGCTATAACGAACAATAAACCCCATTCATAAACACAAGCCAGCAGAACCCAAGAGTTATATTAAATTAAATTCCCAAAAAAAAAAATAGACAGAAAATAAAGGCCTCATAGATTTGGAGGCGAAGACTAAGCCATTGAAAACAGAGAGAATCAGACAGGTAGAAAAAGGACGAGACATTAAAGAGGACAGAATTTTGAACATACCCAGAAAGAAACCCACAGTGCAAAACGTGATTTGTAGAGGTCTTCCAAGCTTGAAAGCTACCTCTCTGTGCAATTTTCGATTTCCTGGGTTTTGAGAACTTTGGAATCTTTTCGTTTTTCGGGGTTCAAAATGACGAATGCTTGCCAAGTATGTGATGAAGAAATATAAAACAAATATTATAAGGTGGGTTAAAAATCAAAATGATCTCATTGTGAAGTTTTGGTCTGTTACAATCTGCTGACTATGTTTAGTGCAGAAAGCTTTGCCTTTGCCTGCCTATTAGGCAAAAGCTGTTGCAGGCTTGCAGGCCTCAGTGGGATAGGCTCTCATTAGTGTTTGTCTAAAGGATTTGGATTTGCAATCTAATAAAATTTAGAGTAAATAAATAATTGATTAGGAAATAAGTGGTGTTCTTGGATTAACATCTGGATTAATATGAGTCTAATTTGGGTGGGATTTGTTGGTTGTAATATATGGAATACTAAATATATTTGGTAAAAGAAGGTAGAGAACAGCTGTTGAATGTTGCCTTACGATATAGGAACTAATATTAAAACAAAATTAATATACAAAAACAAATAGAAAAGTGCCTAAGGCCAAAAATAAAGTGGAAAATCATTTTCAATTTTTTCCTTATATGGACTATGATATGGTACAAAGTATAAGCGCCCGGGGGGGTCATCTTTGCTGAAAATAGAGGTGAATAAATATGTAATATGATTACATGTAAAAGATGAATGAATTATTATGAATATCAAGTCACCAATATATTGAATTCAAAATAGCTGGCTTGGCCTTGGCTGACCATCAAATATATATTAGGCTTATTACGATAAGTGCACTAGGAACACGCCATAAAATCTCAAAATACATTAGGAATAGAAATTCGCATCAGTGTGCTATGAGAATAGTAACACCGTCAATACCATTGTACCAACCGTCCATTTTCATTATTAACACCGTAAAAACTTATGACATGACAATCATATTACAAATTTTTAAGGGTAATTTAGATATTTGATGTCTATTATTAAATTTTATATTAATTTCTTTTTAATATACCTTTTTTTTCCTCAGATCTCTCTCTCTCCCCCTATCCCTTCACTGCAACTAAACACGCCATCTTCGTCGCCCTCAAATCCGACCACCATCGACCTCACCACCCAACTCAAATCCTTCCCTAATTTCAAATTGAAAGCATGAAACAACAGAGCATGAGAGTACTTCTTCAAGCCTTCAACTCCAACCATCCCAATCTTGGTCATCAAGCAAAACTGAGTTGAAACTACTTGGGAGAAAATACATTTATGAAGCTGAAGCATAGGGCTCTTGAATTTACTATGGCCACGAAACCACCTGCTCTCGAGCTTCGGCTTGAGTTCCAGAGTATGCATGGTCGGCTCGTACTGGTGAAGCGGCGTCCTTGGTTCAGTTACAAGGGGAAGAGATGAAGAAGGCCAATTTGGGTCGGCTTCATCAGCGGCAACGTCTAAGGAGAAGAAATCGGGTGCGGCGAAGTCCACCAGGGCGCATTGGGGAGTTGAGACAGTAATGACGTTGCGGAAAACCGAGTAGGATTCGAGGTCTTGCGACAATTGTCAGGACCCACTCCGGTTTCACCCCGAAAACCGAGGTAAACCCTGCTCCCGTCTGACACCCCGACACAAAACCAAAGTAAACTCACTCGAATCCATTAAAGTACTCAGTCAGACGCAGGAGATACTGTATAAAACATCCCGAAGTAAAATTTTTCAGAGCATAGTACTGAATACAAAAGAAAGAAAACCGGTAACTAGGTACACGCACACGGAAAATTTAAAACACTCCGGGGTCGCTCTCGTAACCTCTATGCCTCTGACGCTGCCTCGACGTCAAAACCCCGCGCTAGCTCCACGACCTGGAGGGCAATTTAAAACCAGAAAAGTGTGAGTGGACCATAAATAAAAGAAAAGTTTCCAAAACCATTTTATGAGAAAACCGGGTTTGGCCCTCCGTTTTGAAATCACATGCATAACCCAGTTGCCAAAACAATTATAAATCACATAAACCTCATCATAAAAACAGAAACACTATAAAGCAGTTATAGAAATCATATCATCAGCGTCATAAAACTGTATCAGAAAACATAAGTACCAAGCCATAACCAACCGATCAAACCTGCTGGATCTATCCGAGTCTTTAAACTCCCGAGTCTTTAAACTCAATCCAGGCCTCAATAATATCCGAGTCTTTAAACTCCTGAGTCTTTAAACTCAACAGGCCTACGGGGGAAATATCAATGTATCCGAGTCTTTAAACTCCCGAGTCTTTAAACTCAATCCGGGCCCGTCCCCCGTCAAATCAATATCCGGGTCTTTAAACCCAATAATCAGATCCAGCAAATCCAATCCAAACCATTTGAAAACCATTTATCAATCCACATCCAAACCCGAATTCGAAATCACCGGTTTGATGCCCTTCCGGCATCCAAAACCGTCATTCCGAACCCAAATCCGGAAATCCACTTTCCAACTTTAAAACCCAATTCCGTTTTCCGAAATCCGATTCTAAAACTGAAAACCTTAATCATCAAATCACGTTCCAAAATCCCTTTATAATCATTAAAAACCATTTATCATTTGAAAACTCCAAAACCATGGCATTATACTCAGAAATCACCATTTCTCGTAAAACGTGCTAAAAGCCGAACTTCCTCGAAAAACGTGCAATTATGTAAAATCAACCAAGCATATCCGATAAACATAGAATCATGATTAAAACCATAACACAATTATAGAAAAATAGTTATGCATGCTCGAGTTTAAGGAAAGGGTCCACTCACAGTACCGAGCCCTCAATCGCGTCCCGAACGTCTCGTACGTTCCTCAGCTTCCTCGGGAAGTCCCGATCCTGTCAACAACCACCCAAGCACGTTACTAACACGTCTACCAAGACTCTCCTAATTTTCCCCAAAAATCCCCGGGTCCTAAACGTAACGAATCGGAACCCTAAACTTTCACCCTCGCGGAACTATCCTCAAATGACGTTCGAACAACCCGAAACCAATTCCAATGGACTCGTCACAACACCTAGACCAAAAACCATGTTGACCGTTTTACCAACCGCCGCCGCACGCACCCCCATGCGCCGCCCAAAGTGGCTGCGCGTGGCCTCACGCGCCTGCTACAGTATCACCAGCAACCTCTGGTCGACCCGGTTCGAACCAATCCCTGCAACTCAAACCGGTGTGGCCGGTTCACCGCTGTCCTGCCACCAAAACTGCTCCTTTCTTCACCATCTACATCGTCCAATCCTCAGCAATCCAGTCCCCTCACTCAAACACCTCGACTCGACCTACAACCCGTCGACTCAAGCTCGAACAGAAACCCGAACACTTCCCCTGTTTCACGATCCAGCCAACCAGGTCACCCCCCGTCATGGTGGCTACCTTAAACCTTTCCTAGAACCTCACTGAGTCCTACCCAACTCACCAAAACCGTCGACTCAACCCCAGACTTTACGACTTTCGATTTGAAAATCGACGACAAAACAGAGCATCGAAAGGAAAACCAGAAATTACCTAGGCTCCGGTCACCGTCTTGAGTTCAGCCGTGAGTAAGTATCTCCTCCCGTCCTCCTCCGTCCTCTGAACGCCACCACCAGTCTCGATTGGTCGAACACGGCAGCACCACCACCCAAAACTCCTCTATGTTCTCTGTTTTCCCCCTAGTTTCCCGTGGCTCACCTCTCACCCACACACAACCACCGCACCTCCAAACCTCTTCACTGTCTCCCTCTCAACATCTGAGTCACTCTTCACTCACCAGAACACACCAACACTCACGATCACCTCTCAATTTTCTCTCAATCTCCCCCTCTGTTTTCTGTTCTTCAAACACACACACACAACACACACGGTTACACCCCAAATAATTGGACCGTGCACTCACTAGAACCAATCAAACTCCCTACACGTGTCACCATCCTCCCTCTTCCTCTCACAAGTGGCTCAATCTCATCCTTCCATTTGTCCCTCTCTATTGCACCAGTCCCAAAACACAAAGACCAAAATGCCCTTCCTTTTAAGTCAAATTTACGATTTTACCCTTACCGTTTTAGACCCGTAACTCACACGTCCTAACTCCGATGAACACATGCCCCCTGTCGTTGGACTCGGGACAACGAGATCTACCTAACGGTCCTAGGTCAACGTGTCAAAACTCGATCGTCCAAAATGTCAACTTTTCCCCCTATTTTACCCAAATTACGGTTATGCCCTTAACTTTCCGAACATCATAACTTCCTCCTCGGATGTCGAAATCGGGCGTACCACCTGCCTACGGATTCGTGACGTCCCAAACTACGTCCTGGTCATCGGTAAAAACCCAATTGACCGCCCGAACTAGACGTCAACTTTTTGCCCGAACTAGGGGCAAAATCGTCATTCTAGGCTAACAACCTTTGCGGGACCAACTAACCACCGATTAAGCTCACTAATCTTACCTTAAACAATTCCTTAACCCTAATTTCTGGGACGGGTCGTTACAACAATGGAGATTGGTTTGGGGTGGGAAGAGAAAGTATCTCTATTTAGCTAACGATTGCGATCAAAATTCGAGTGACCCAGATGAGGAAATCGGAAAAGGTGTTGGATTTGGAGGTGGGTTTCAGGTTAAAGCTGAGGAGAGTTTGAACCTTTTAGTTGCTTTTGATCAATATGTTCGCCGAGGAAGTGATGGTGCTAGTGGTTTGAACAAGGTGGTGCTTGGATTTCCTGTAAAATCATTTGGGGATAGGAATTTGGGGCTTCCAGATTTTAGTACCAAGAACAACCATGGTAAAAGTAATGGGTATTGTAATTCTAAGCTGAATTTGAAGCGTGATTGCGACTATGGAGTCGGTAATCAGAAATTCCCAAGCGGTTTGGGTTTTAAAGGTGTTGTCTTTGAAGATTTGGGTTGACAGGACCCATCTCAAATCTCTCGGGATTAGCGTGGGACGTGACTGCTCCCGTCTGACACGAAGTGTCAGACCAGGGATGTAACGACCCGTCCCGAGAGCCGGATTTAGTACAGTGATTAGTAACAGATTAGTGAGTCTAATGGGTGTTTAGTTGGTTACTTTTGGTCTGTTAAGGTAAAATGACGATTTTGCCCCTAGTTTGGACAAAAAATTGACTTTTAGTTTGGGCGGTCAATTGGGCATTGACCGTTAACCGTGACGTAGTTCGGGATGTCACGAGTCCGTAGACAGGTGGCACGCCCAATTCTGACATCCGAGGAGGAAGTTATGATGTTCGGAAGGTCGAGGACATTACCGTAATTTGGTTAAAATAGGGGGAAAAGTTGACTTTTCGCACGACAGAGTTTTTGTACGTCGACCTAGGAACGTTAGGTAGGTCTCGTCGTCCTGAGTTCAACGACAGGCGGCATGCCTTCATCGGACATTGGACGGGCGAGATACGGGTCTAGAACGGTGAAGGGCAAAACGGTAATTTTAACTCACAGGGGCATTTTGGTCTTTTTGGTGCATTGGGAATTGGGCCAACCTGATAAGGCCAAGTGTACAGGTGCAATTGGATATTTTGGAATTGGGACCATGGGATTGTGACATGTGGCAAAGGTCTAGTGGGTTCTAGTTGTGCACGGTTCAAATTAATTGGGTGAGTCGTGTTTGTGGCCGTGCAATCGAAGAAAACAGAGAGTGAGGTTGAAGGAGGAAATCGATCAGGTGAAGGGATGTGTGAGATGTTGTGATCTGGTGAGTGAGATTAGAGATTAAGTGAGAACTGTTGAGTGAGTTTGAGTGAGAGTTTCGTGAGGAAAACTGGTGAGTTCTCAGAAAAACAGAGAGGTGTTGAGGGAACTTGGTGGTGGTGTTGTCGTGAGTTGATCAAATTGGACTCGAGGGGAAATTAGGACGACTCTGTGAACTCCAGGGAACGCGGCGGCGAGCATGGCGGCGGTCGACATGCTGGTAATTTCTTCGATCCTTTTTGATGCTCTGTTTTTCCGTAAAGTTCAAACGTTGAGTCGTGAAGGTAGGGGCTGAGTCGAGGTGTCTAGTAGGTTTTAATCAACTCCTTAGGTCCTTAGGAACCTTTTGGTGTCGATGCCGTGATGGGGGGTTACACGGGTGGTCGGTTGGTTAAACAGAGGTGTTCGTGAGGTTTTGTTTTGAGCTTGGGACGTTAAGTTGTAGGCCGTGTTGTCGTGCTTTGAGGAGGGGAATGGATTACTGGGTAGAGGACGAAGAGAACGGTGGAAAGAGGGAGGAAAACGGTGGACGGATGGAGGAGAACCGGTCACGCCGGTTCAGACCGGCTGACCATCGAAGAAGAAGGTGAACAGTACCCTGTGTGCAGGCGCGTGAGGCCCACGCACAGCCACTTTGGGCGGCGCATAGAGGCGCGTGCGGTGGTTTCTGGGGAAACTTCCAACTAGGTTTTTGGTCTACACGTTGTAACGAATCTTTTGGGATAGGTTTCGGGTTAATCAGACGTCGATTCGAGTTAGTTCGGCGGGATCGAAGGTTTAGGGTCTCGGTTCGTTACGTTTAGAACCCGGAGAATTTTTTGGGGAATTAAGAGAACCTTCGTCAACGTGTTAGTAACGTATTTTGGTGACCGTTGACAGGATCGGGAATCCCCGAGGAGGACAAGGAACGTACGGAACGTACGGGACGCGAGTGACGTGCCCGGTATCTGTGAGTGGACCCCTTCTCTATAATTGAGCATGCATAACTGTTTTTCTATAATTGTTTTATGGTTTTATATGTAATTTCATGATTATCGAATATGTTATAACTGTTTTATATAATTGTACGTTTTACGAGAAAGCTTTGATTTCTGATTTCGATGCCATGATTTTGGGATTTCAAACGATAAGTGATTTTCAATGATTATAAGTGGATTTTGATATATGATTTGATGATCAAGGTTTACGGTTTTAGAATCGAATTTTGGAAAGCGGAATTTGGTTTTAATGTTGAAACGTGGAATTCCGGATTTGTGTTCGGAATGACGGTTCTAGACGCCGGAAGGGCTTCGGGCCAGTGATTTCGGATTTGGGTTTGGATATGGATTTAGAAATGGTTTTCAAATGGTTTTGATTGGATTTTATGGATCTGGTTATTGGGTTTAAAGACCCGGATATTATGATTGACGGGGGACGAGCCCGGATTGGGTTTAAAGACCCGGATTGAGTTTAAAGACTCGGAGTTTAAAGACTCGGATATATTGATATTTCTCCCGTAGGCCTGTTGAGTTTAAAGACTCGGATTATTGAGGCCTGGATTGAGTTTAAAGACTCGGGAGTTTAAAGACTTGGATAGGTTCAGCAGGTTTGATCGGATAATGATGACTTGGATTTATGTGTTATCGTACTGTTTTCATGATGCCTAATTTGTGGATTATGAACGTTTTTATGATGACTACTACGTGGTTTATAGCTGTGTTTAATTAATGGGTTATGCATGCATGTTTTCAAAACGGAGGGCCAAACCCTGGTTTGTTTATGAAATGGTTTTTGAACTTTTATTCTTTATGGTCCACTCACACTTTCTGGTTTTTAACTGCCCTCCAGGTGGTGGAGCTAGCGCGGGGGTTGACGTTGAGGCAGCGTCGGAGGCATAGAGTACTCAAGAGTTTTCCCGGAGTGTTTTCCATTTCCCGTTGTGCGTCTGCCCTATGTATTGGTTTTGTTTTTACTTTGTTTTAGGTACTATGCTCTGTATAACGGTTGACTTTTGGTTGTGTTTTACATTCTCCTGCGTCTGACAATGTAATTTGTGGTTTTCGTGAGGTCCTTTCGGTCTTTCGTTTTGGGTTGTCAGACGGGAGCAGGATTTACCTCGGTTTTTGGGGTGGAACCGGGGTGGGTCCTGACAAGGGATATTTTCGTCTTTTGCCCAACCAAGGCTATCCGAGTGCGCCAGGATCCGAAAGAGGAATGCGATGTCTCATCTCTGCTACAGCAGCATCGACGATCAACCTGAAGGGCGTTTAAAATACAAAAGTTGTGAGTGGACAAAACAAATATTTTATAAAAATATTTCACAAAAGACCTTTATGCCCTTCATTAAAAACATATACATGCATTCGAAAATCATTTCTAGGGTTCATGCCCGGTCCCCATAAGCCGTCATGAACCATCAAACCATTTGGGCCTTGGCCCGAAATCCTTAAATCAATACATGGGACCTCTGCCCAAACCAAAACACGTGGGAACTCGTTCCAAAGCCATCTCATATGGGTCTCAGCCCAAAACCAATACGCGTGGGTCTCAGCCTAACGCCATCTTAGTGAAAACTCATACAAATATACATATATACATATATAACCCATTCTAGGCACTTCCGGAGAAGATGCCAATCTCGGGGCACACAGCCCTTAGGGAACACATCCCCGATATAGTCACTATGTCTCTATATATATAAGTATGCATACTACTCGGGGACTCACTCCGAGTCTTCTCCCAGGAATTCTCCATCTGGGAGGCTCATCTTCGGACCTAATCCGATCATCTCTTCGGAATCTAGTCCGGGATCACATCATAACGCCCACTCCTGGAACGGGATCCCTATGGGGATACCCACTCTGGTCTGTGGATCGTGACTCTCCAGGTTGATGATTGGAGAAGACCAATCAATAAGCTTATAAGGAGTTTATATACATACCAGTATACAAAACCATAAAAACGGGACTCATGCCCGATAACACACGTCAACTGGGCCTTCAGCCCGAACATAGGACTCAACAGGGCCTCTAACCCGATTTCACAATAACTGGGCATCGAACCCGAACTCAATCAACTGGGCATCAAGCCCGATATCTCAGGGTCAGTCATGATCTCGATCATAGCGATGCGTGCAACCATCAATCCAGGACCGCTCTCAATCCTGGTATGTCGCCGTGAACATATCACTGCCGCGACCATCTCGAGACCATGGTGCACACGTCGTCGATCGATCCTCTAAACTGTCAGCACTCCGAAGTCGAGCCTCCAGTGGCTGGTCAACAATGGGACGTGCATCGTGACCTCTCCAGAAGGAACGCATCCCAATCCGGAGACGAGCGTCACGTCATCCATCGCCGTGCACACAGCACTCGTCACGACCCCGAATCAGACCTACGGGTCATCAATAGGGTCTTATGCCCGAGTCAAAACCAAATGGATCTCATGTCCGAGTTAAAATCAAGACCAAATGGGTCGTTTTACTTTTCAAAACCATTTCATCGAAAACCGAACCATAAAAGGGTATAAGCACGTATAAAACCCAAAAATCTCGAAATACGTGCCCATACATAACCACACACACACAAAATGCACTCATGGCATCCCAAAACATATATTAAAACTTTTATGCATGCATCAATTTCAGAAAGAAAGTCCACTCACAGACCGTCCGCGCTACTGCCTTGATATGTGCGCCGTATGCCTTTCCGGGTCAACTGTCGTCTCCGGGGTTCCCAAACCTGTCCAAATCACTTTAGAGGATTACTAACTACTTAATTAACCCCTCACTAAAGCCCCCTAATTTTCCGGGATTTTTAACAATTTTTAAACGCGCACCGAAACCTTCGGACATCCCGAACTATATCGAGACGATGTCCGATTGACTCGAAATCAGTCCCAAAATGTTCGTTACATCGAATAGATGATTTGACATGTTGGAACCACCCTCAGATTCTTCCTCACGTGCCCGCACGCGCCCTAGGATTGCACTGCAAGTGTGCCTCACGCGCCACTGCACAGTGCATCTTCTTCCTTCAGCCAACCGATCCGACCGGGCTGGTTCAGTTTTCTCTGCAACTTGGACCCGCGTGACGGGTCTAGGCTCCTACACGGTCCAATTTTCTACGTTTTCCTTCCTAATCGATCCTATCATTCCTATCTCGTGACAGGACCCGCCCCGATCCCTCAGGGACCACAAGGGGACGTGCCCTGCTCCCGTCTGACACCCAATAATTCATACCAAATTTAACCTCAAAACATCAAATGCATAAATAACCAAATAAACGTTATACAACAAATCCGAATTAAACGAATGTCAGACAAGGGATGAAAATCCGAAATACAAGTTGCGAGCACGTCTCTATTAAAAACCTGCGGGTACACCACCCAACAGGGGTTCAGGTACGCAGAAAGTGGATCTATGCCTCAGCCTCAGGTTCCTCCTCTACCTCAGTATCATGACCTGGAGGGGTTACCAAAAACATTAAGGGTGAGTGGACCGAAACTCAAGTTTATAAAATCATTTGATAAGTAAAACATATAATTTACCCCTCTGTTTTCCAAATATGCATGCATCATTATTTAAAATCATAAACCATATAATATGAACCATAAGGCATGTAATAAAACCATAAGTATAATTTTAGTTGCTGCACTATACACTCCAATCCCGACATCCCTGATGTCTGACGTCCCTGACGTCAATAAGGTCACAATCACAAGGCTACGCGTGCCACTCGGGTCTCAATTTCCGAGTTCAATCCCCGAACCCCGTTCGGGTACAGCATCCCCGATGCTTAGCGTCATAGACGCTGGACGTTCTAGACGTCCGTGACCTCTCCGGGGTACCTCATCCGGAGGAGACAATATAACATGGAAGGATCTATACAGTGCAGTACCAAATACATTTTATTGATATCCACATGCAAGGTATATATATACCTAGATAAAATCTGAATCAATCATTAAGTTTCGTCAAACGGGTCTCAAGCCCAAATACCGTGAAACGTGCCATAACCATATTTTCCATATGATCAAAACCATCATTGTTTTTAGCATGTGAATAAGTCTAATAAACCAGAAAACATTTATGCACGCAAGGGTTTAAGAAAATGGCCCACTCACAGTACAGTCCTGCTGAAAACCGAGCGTTTACCCTTGATCTGGTACAATTACAAAATTCCTGTCACATCCAAAGTATACGTAAGGGTAAATACAAACCCCTAACATTCAACCATGAAACCCTAGACCGAAACCGGTCCGGAAAAGCCGCCCGAACGCGCTTTCCAAGGCAAAAACTCTCATTTTGACCAACTTAATGATCTCCGATCGACCCGAAACCACCGCCATTGGATCCGGATCGTCGAAACCTAAAGAATGGTGGTGGTCCTACCAAAATTACTGTTCACACGCGCCCCCACGCGCCTGGTCAACCCTCTGGTCAACGGTGCTACAGTGCTGCTGACGTCAGCATGACGTCACTGCTGACGTCAGCATGACGTCATCACTGACAGTGTCAGAGGACACGTGCCAGCAGTCCATTGGTCCCTGGTCTGACTGAATTCTGACATGATGACGTCATCATGACGTCACTGCTGACGTCAGCATGATGACGTCATCCGCTACAGTAACCGGGTCTGAGAACCGGGTCACCGCAGACCCACGGTTCGACCCGATCAGTTCTCACCAACCCGACCACCATTTCTGATGGGATTTGTTCCTATGAACTCGTCACAAAGTGTTCTATGGTTCTATGGACTCAAAACTAGTTTCTAGGTTCAAAAATCTACCTGAAAATCGACAGGAATCCGGCTGCCGGCTCTGGTTCGTCTTCTCCGGCGAGTCGTCCAGCTTCCAGCCGCGAACCTTGGTTTAAAATGGTCGTCTGGGTCCCTTAAGTGCGTCTTAGAAGCAAACAAACAAAATCAACGTCAAAAACGGTCGTTTCGAAGAAGGGAAGATAATCGGGTCTCACGGGTTTTTCAACCTACCGCCGCCGTGTCACCGCCGTACGTCGTCCAGTCCAGCAGAGGGTCGTCCTGCCGTCACAGTAAACCCAACCGTACGTTGGTTCGAGCCTCAGAGTGAAGGTTTGGACGGTTTGGTGACTTGGGCTGTTCGGGTCTCCTTCTCGGGTCTGGGAGGACTTCCGGCCGTGCAGGTGGCCGTGGGGTGGTGGCCGGCGTCTGGGGGGTGGCAGTTGGCCGCCTGGTGTTGCCGTGAGGGTGAGGTTGAGAGGTAAGGTGCTGGTGTGTTTGTTCGAAGGTTTAGCCGTGCACACGGTTTGGAAGAATGAAGAGTGGAAAATCTGAGAATTAATAAACAGGTTGGCTGGATGGTATGAAGGGCTGAGATTCAATCTCAGCATAGGATCAATGGTGAGGATTTGAGGAGAGGAAATCAATTGTTTAATCCAATGGCCAACAGAGATCCTTGTTTTAGGGAGTGTGGGGATGAGTGACACTTGTCACTCATCCAAGGGTCCAGATTGATTTGATTAAAGTAATCAGATTCCACTAATAAAATAATATTTTAATCCGGTTCTCGGTTGGTTCGGTTAAATGCGAAATACTTCCGTGACCATAACTTCCCCGTACGAAGTCCGATTTCGGCGTGCCGCCTGTCTACGGACTCAGGACGTCGAGACCTACCCAACGGTCCTTGAGTCAAGTGAAAAATAGTTTCCAAGAGAAAAGTCAACATTTTCACCCCCAAATGTCCAAATTACGGTAATGCCTCTGAACTTCCGATAGTCATAACTTTTTCCCTGATCGTCCGAAATGGACGTGCCACCTGTCTATGAACTCGTGACGTCCCGAACTACGTCACGGTCATAGGTCAAAGTCAATTTAATTTATAAATCAAAAAGTCAACAATTGGTCATACCCAACGCAAGGGTAAAAACGTCAATTCAGACATTAACTTACAATATTAAAATCCTCGAATTTCCGGGGTGTTACAACCTTCCCCCCTTAAGAAATTTCGTCCCGAAATTTCAAAGAAACAAGTAAGGAAATTGTTCTCGCATCTGAGCCTCAGGCTCCCATGTGGCTTCTTCCACATTCTGGTTTCTCCAGAGAATCTTCACGAGAGGGATCGTCTTCCGTCGTAGTACCTTGTCCTTCCGATCCAAGATCTGTACTGGTTGTTCTTCGAAGCTCAAATCCTCCCGTAGTTCGACAGGTTGTTCCCCAAGTACATGCGAAGCATCATGCACGTACTTCCGCAGCATCGATATGTGGAAAACATCGTGAACTCTAGAAAGTTTTGGAGGTAGCGCCAATCTGTAAGCAACCTTGCCAATCCTCTCCACGATCTCATACGGTCCGATAAAACGCGGACTCAGTTTCCCCCGTCGGCCAAAACGGATAATCCCTTTCCACGGAGATAACTTCAGGAAGACAAAATCTCCTACCTCAAATTCCAAGTCTCGAATCCGTCGATCAGCATAACTCTTCTGGCGATCCTGTGCCGCCTTCAACCTCTCCTTGATCACGCGAACAGTTTCCATGGTTAAATCCATCATCTCCGGCCCTACAGCCGCTCGCTCTCCTACCTCCGTCCAGCAGATAGGTGTCCTGCACTGTCGACCATACAGTGCCTCATAGGGTGCCATTCCGATGCTTGCCTGATAGCTGTTGTTGTAGGCGAATTCCATTAATGGCAAATGAGTATCCCAAGCGTCCTGAAACTGTAGTACACATGACCTCATCATGTCCTCCAGGGTCTGAATAGTTCTTTCAGACTGTCCATCGGTCTGTGGATGGAACGCAGTACTGAAACGTAGGGTTGTTCCCAGAGTGGCTTGCAAACTCCGCCAGAACCTGGAAGTGAAACGCGGATCACGATCGGACACGATCGATTCCGGCGTACCATGCAATCGTATGATTTCCTTCACAAACAACTGAGCCAGTGGGTTAGGTTTATAAGTCTCCTGAACGGGCAGAAAATGGGCTGACTTGGTTAACCGGTCCACGATCACCCATACTCCGTCAACTCCACTCTGAGTCCTTGGTAACTTAAAGACGAAGTCCATGGTGATGTGATCCCACTTCCACTCGGGAATCGGAAGTGGCTGCATAGCCCCATAAGGTCTCTGCCGTTCCGCCTTAACCTGCTGACAGGTTAAGCATTTACTCACGAATTCAGCAATATCCTTCTTCATTCCTGGCCACCAGTAATGGTTCCGGAGGGTACGGTACATCTTTGTACCTCCCGGATGCATAGCATAAGCCGAACTATGGGCCTCCTCAAGAATCTCGGCCCGTAACTCTGCCACTGCAGGTACACACAAACGGCCCAACTTCACAAGTGCTCCATCGTCCCGGATGGTAAAATCCTGTCTCCCATCCGCATCGACCTCAATTCTGTAAATACAGAGTATCGGATCCTGAAGTTGTGCCTCAATGATCCGATCAATCAGTACTGGTCATACATGGAAGCTGGCCAACAAAGCTCCATGCTCGTCCGTACCCAAAATAACTCCCGCCTTCCGGAGTTCCACCAGCAAGGGAAGATACACCATCCCCAGGTGTGCAACTGATCCCGCTGATTTTCTGCTGAGTGCATCCGCCACCACATTGGCCTTACCCGGATGGTACTCGATCGTACAGTCATAGTCCTTCAGCAGCTCCAACCATCTCCGTTGTCTCATGTTGAGCTCCTTCTGAGTGAATAAGTACTTAAGACTCTGGTGGTCGGTGTAAATCCGACACGTTGCGCCGAACAGATAATGTCTCCAGATCTTTAGAGCATGAACCACCGCTGCCAACTCCAAATCATGGGTAGGGTAGTTCAACTCATGAGTCTTCAGCTGCCGGGATGCATAGGCGATAACCTTGCCAGTTTGCATCAACACGCAGCCCAGACCCTGCAGCGATGCATCACTGAAGACCACAAACTCTCCACTGTCATCCGGCAATGCAAGGACAGGTGCAGTGGTCAATCGATCTTTCAACTCTTGAAAGCTCCGATCGCACTGCTCGTCCCAGATAAACTTTACTCCCTTCCGAGTCAAATGAGTCAATGGTGCAGCAATTTTGGAGAAACCCTCCACGAATCTCCGGTAGTAACCTGCTAATCCGACAAAACTCCGCACCTCGGTCACTGTTGTCGGTCTAGCCCAGTGGGTCACCGCTTCTGTTTTCTGGGGATCCACGCAAATCCCATCCGTCGATATCACGTGTCCCAGAAAACCAATACTGCTCAGCCAAAACTGACACTTGCTCAGTTTGGCGTACAATTGTTCTTGTCTCAGCCTCTCCAAGACCAACCGTAGATGTTCCTCATGTGCACGGGCACTCCTCGAGTACACCAAAATATCATCGATGAACACAATCACGAACTTATCCAGGTAGGGTCGGAAGACCCGGTTCATCAGATCCATGAATGCTGCTGGAGCATTCGTCAAACCAAATGGCATAACAAGGAACTCGTAGTGTCCGTAACGGGTTCGAAAAGCAGTTTTCGGAATATCCTCCTCCGAAATCCTCAGTTGGTGATACCCAGACCGCAAATCAATTTTCAAGAAGCACTGAGCTCCCCGCAACTGGTCAAAAAGGTCATCGATCCTGGGTAGAGGATACTGGTTCCTCAGTGTCACCCTGTTGAGTTGTCGATAGTCAATGCACAAACGGAGACTTCCTTCCTTCTTCTTCACGAACAACACCGGTGCTCCCCACGGTGAAGTACTCGGTTGAACATATCCCAAATCCACCAGCTCCTGCAATTGAGCCTTGAGTTCTCGTAACTCAGCCGGCGCCATCCGGTATGGTGCCTGGGATATAGGTCGGGTACCAGGGAGTAGTTCAATTGTAAATTCGATCTCCTGCGATGGTGGCAATCCAAGTAAGTCTTCCGGGAACACATCCGGAAACTCACATACCACCGGTATCTCGTCGATACCCGGAGTACCAACCTGCTCCGACATGACATGCGCCAGATAACCCTGGCATCCCTTCCGTAGAAGTTTGGTAGCAGTAAGTGACGAAATCACTTCAGGAGGCGAACCATCACGTTCCCCCTGAAAGATAACCTCCGGCAAACCTGGGCTCCGCAGAATCACTTGCTTGCTACAGCAATCGATGAGCGATCCATGCTCCGATAGCCAATCCATCCCTAGGATTATATCGAAGTCGTGGATATCCAGAATAATTAAGTCTGCTGGTAAATCCACATCCTCAATTCTTACCGGGCACCTCCGAATCACCTGATTCACAAGGTACACGATACCCATCGGGGTGCCAACACCCATTTCGCAATCTAAAGCTGATACCACACAATCAAGCATACCAGCACAACTTTTCGAAATAAAAGAATGTGTAGCCCCCGCATCCATCAATACACGTACAAGAAGGTTAAAGATATGTAATGTACCTGTGACTACGCCTGGGGCAGTCCTCGCCTGCTGCTGGGTCATTGCAAACACTTGGGCCCTCGGCCCTCCGTTCCGTCCGCGCCCGCGCGCGCCACGCCCAGCACCACGGTCACCTCCCTGACCGCGACCTCCATTAGTGTGGGAAGCCGTGCTCTGCACCACACTAGAGCCCCCAGCGTCGTTGTTCTTGGACAACTGCGGGCAATCACTGGCATAGTGGCCTTCCTCCCCGCAAGCAAAACAGGTTACAAACCTCGGCGAGTTTGAATGCCCACCAGAAGCACCGCTCCCAGATGAACGCTGCCCAGAGTTATATCCAGATCCTCTGCCCTGAGAGCCTCCACGTCGACCTGACCAGCCACGACCCTTGAAGGATGAGGGTGCTCCCCTGTAGCTCCCTCCCTTGTTGTTCTTACGGCCCGATGGCCCATGATGTGGGCGATCCTGACGTCGCCCCTCGCCCGAAGGCTGTCGTGTCTGGTGTGCCGCCAGACTGGCCTCGACACGCACCGCAGCGTCGACCATATCTCTCAGAGAAGCATGAGTGGTAGCAGTCACACTGGCCCGGATCTCCCCTCGGAGTCCAAGCTCAAACCGCTGGCATTTATCCTCCTCCGTGCTTACGAATGAAGCAGCGAACCGGGAAAGCTTCCCGAAAGTTTGCTCGTAGTCTGCAACAGACATGTCACCCTGCTCCAGCCGCAGGAATTCCGCCTCCCGCGCCGCGCGAAAGGATCGCGGGTAGTACTGGTCCAGAAACCTGGAACGGAAAACTTCCCAGGTAGTGGTATGGACAGACCACCCAGACATTTCGAGTCCGTGCCACCACTGGTAGGCTCCTCCTTCCAGCAAGAAGGCCGCCAGAGTCACTCGTTCGCCCGGAGGGCAGTGCATCACCGAGAAGATCCTCTCCCACTTGGTGATCCAGTCGTGAGCATCCTCGGGGTTTGCTCCCCCGCAAAAAGGAGTGGCTCCCAAACGTTGAGCCCTTTCAATGCTCGCGCATTCCATCTCTCTTTCTAGATCCTCGTCCGTTCGAGTATGAGGAATTCTCCTAGGAGGCATAACCAACTGTCAAGAGGCATAGATCAGATAACAATATTCTGAAAAGTCGAAAAGTAACTAGTACTAATCGCTAGTCTAGCATGCTGACCAAAACCTAGTACTGACCACAACCTAGTGCTCTGATACCAAGCTGACAGGACCCGCCCCGATCCCTCAGGGTCCACAAGGGGACGTGCCCTGCTCCCGTCTGACACCCAATAATTCATACCAAATTTAACCTCAAAACATCAAATGCATAAATAACCAAATAAACGTTATACAACAAATCCGAATTAAACGAATGTCAGACAAGGGATGAAAATCCGAAATACAAGTTGCGAGCACGTCTCTATTAAAAACCTGCGGGTACACCACCCAACAGGGGTTCAGGTACGCAGAAAGTGGATCTATGCCTCAGCCTCAGGTTCCTCCTCTACCTCAGTATCATGACCTGGAGGGGTTACCAAAAACATTAAGGGTGAGTGGACCGAAACTCAAGTTTATAAAATCATTTGATAAGTAAAACATATAATTTACCCCTCTGTTTTCCAAACATGCATGCATCATTATTTAAAATCATAAACCATATAATATGAACCATAAGGCATGTAATAAAACCATAAGTATAATTTTAGTTGCTGCACTATACACTCCAATCCCGACATCCCTGATGTCTGACGTCCCTGACGTCAATAAGGTCACAATCACAAGGCTACGCGTGCCACTCGGGTCTCAATTTCCGAGTTCAATCCCCGAACCCCGTTCGGGTACAGCATCCCCGATGCTTAGCGTCATAGACGCTGGACGTTCTAGACGTCCGTGACCTCTCCGGGGTACCTCATCCGGAGGAGACAATATAACATGGAAGGATCTATACAGTGCAGTACCAAATACATTTTATTGATATCCACATGCAAGGTATATATATACCTAGATAAAATCTGAATCAATCATTAAGTTTCGTCAAACGGGTCTCAAGCCCAAATACCGTGAAACGTGCCATAACCATATTTTCCATATCATCAAAACCATCATTGTTTTTAGCATGTGAATAAGTATAATAAACCAGAAAACATTTATGCACGCAAGGGTTTAAGAAAATGGCACACTCACAGTACAGTCCTGCTGAAAACCGAGCGTTTACCCTTGATCTGGTACAATTACAAAATTCCTGTCACATCCAAAGTATACGTAAGGGTAAATACAAACCCCTAACATTCAACCATGAAACCCTAGACCGAAACCGGTCCGGAAAAGCCGCCCGAACGCGCTTTCCAAGGCAAAAACTCTCATTTTGACCAACTTAATGATCTCCGATCGACCCGAAACCACCGCCATTGGATCCGGATCGTCGAAACCTAAAGAATGGTGGTGGTCCTACCAAAATTACTGTTCACACGCGCCCCCACGCGCCTGGTCAACCCTCTGGTCAACGGTGCTACAGTGCTGCTGACGTCAGCATGACGTCACTGCTGACGTCAGCATGACGTCATCACTGACAGTGTCAGAGGACACGTGCCAGCAGTCCATTGGTCCCTGGTCTGACTGAATTCTGACATGATGACGTCATCATGACGTCACTGCTGACGTCAGCATGATGACGTCATCCGCTACAGTAACCGGGTCTGAGAACCGGGTCACCGCAGACCCACGGTTCGACCCGATCAGTTCTCACCAACACGACCACCATTTCTGATGGGATTTGTTCCTATGAACTCGTCACAAAGTGTTCTATGGTTCTATGGACTCAAAACTAGTTTCTAGGTTCAAAAATCTACCTGAAAATCGACAGGAATCCGGCTGCCGGCTCTGGTTCGTCTTCTCCGGCGAGTCGTCCAGCTTCCAGCCGCGAACCTTGGTTTAAAATGGTCGTCTGGGTCCCTTAAGTGCGTCTTAGAAGCAAACAAACAAAATCAACGTCAAAAACGGTCGTTTCGAAGAAGGGAAGATAATCGGGTCTCACGGGTTTTTCAACCTACCGCCGCCGTGTCACCGCCGTACGTCGTCCAGTCCAGCAGAGGGTCGTCCTGCCGTCACAGTAAACCCAACCGTACGTTGGTTCGAGCCTCAGAGTGAAGGTTTGGACGGTTTGGTGACTTGGGCTGTTCGGGTCTCCTTCTCGGGTCTGGGAGGACTTCCGGCCGTGCAGGTGGCCGTGGGGTGGTGGCCGGCGTCTGGGGGGTGGCAGTTGGCCGCCTGGTGTTGCCGTGAGGGTGAGGTTGAGAGGTAAGGTGCTGGTGTGTTTGTTCGAAGGTTTAGCCGTGCACACGGTTTGGAAGAATGAAGAGTGGAAAATCTGAGAATTAATAAACAGGTTGGCTGGATGGTATGAAGGGCTGAGATTCAATCTCAGCATAGGATCAATGGTGAGGATTTGAGGAGAGGAAATCAATTGTTTAATCCAATGGCCAACAGAGATCCTTGTTTTAGGGAGTGTGGGGATGAGTGACACTTGTCACTCATCCAAGGGTCCAGATTGATTTGATTAAAGTAATCAGATTCCACTAATAAAATAATATTTTAATCCGGTTCTCGGTTGGTTCGGTTAAATGCGAAATACTTCCGTGACCATAACTTCCCCGTACGAAGTCCGATTTCGGCGTGCCGCCTGTCTACGGACTCAGGACGTCGAGACCTACCCAACGGTCCTTGAGTCAAGTGAAAAATAGTTTCCAAGAGAAAAGTCAACATTTTCACCCCCAAATGTCCAAATTACGGTAATGCCCCTGAACTTCCGATAGTCATAACTTTTTCCCTGATCGTCCGAAATGGACGTGCCACCAGTCTATGAACTCGTGACGTCCCGAACTACGTCACGGTCATAGGTCAAAGTCCATTTAATTTATAAATCAAAAAGTCAACAATTGGCCATACCCAACGCAAGGGTAAAAACGTCAATTCAGACATTAACTTACAATATTAAAATCCTCGAATTTCCGGGGTGTTACATCTCGACCCTAGGAACCTAACCCAATAAACCAAACCTCCTAAAACCTTTAAAACCCGACCGGTCCAGTTTTCCAAAACCTACCCAGAGCTTTTTCAACCTCTAACCTTCCTCAAAAACATCCTAACACACTCCTACTAACCAATTTAACTAAAAAAAATCAATGAAAAACGTCCATAATGATTAGAATTGAAAAATTGATTAAATCAGTTAAAACCGATTACCTCAATCGTTCCTCCTCCGTCGTCCACGGCGGCACTGCCTGGGCCAACCACCACATCCATCTGGTCCTCCTCTCACTCTCTTTGGCCTCACCAGTGCTTATAGGGTAGAAGGGTTTGGTTTTGGGGGTGAAGGTTGATCGGGTTTGGGTTTGGGAAATGAAGAAAATGATCGATGATGAAGGAATGAGGTATGCATGAGTTGGTTTGGATGGGTGACACTTTTCACTCATCCATTGGCCTATCCAATAATATCTGGGCCCCACTTGCTGCTAAAAGTCCTCGTCTCGTAAAACGTGCAATAGTACGTTCGAATTTCCGTGAACCGTAACTTTGCCGTCGAACGTCCGAATTCAACGTGCCGTCTGTCTAAAGATTCGTATCATCCCGCTCTACATAACGGTCCTCGGCCCTCGGCCTTCTGACCTTCAAAGTCCATTAGACCGTCCGAACAAAAAGTCAACGTTTTGCCCATTCTAGAGGAAAAATCATCATTTTGCACCGAACGTCCGATAATCCTCGTCTAATCCCCGACTAGTCTCGCTAATCCGTCATTAATCCTTAATAAGTCCTGCTAATTCTGGATGGGTCGTTACAATCTTCCCTCCTTCAAGAATTTCGCCCTCGAAATTAAAATTGATCCGATTTCCACAACCAACTGTGGAAATTCAATCGTGTCTCAGCACACGGCCACTCTCGTGTACAAGTACACGTCTGTCACTACGCCATACTCGTTGGTATTCGTGGTCACCGGATCCTCCAACGCTCCAACTTAACTCTCACGAAGCCACTCTGACAAGTCAGTTATACTAAGTTGATTTCAGATCCTTATAGTATAACTTCCTAACACATTCAAACCTACTAGTTACCATCAAGTGGAATTTTCAGTCTCATAGTTCTTCTCACCTGAAAATCGGAACTAATGTCCTAACCAGCATCCGATTCAACACTATCCTCACTGCTCCCACCGAGCGATACTCAACTTCCGTCACAATCACTAAGTCCACGAGCGTATTGTTTCTAATTGGTAGTGCTCGGCTCCACTGTGCTCCCACTGCAGACTCTGATCTCGACTTTCTCTCGAGTTCTCGTACCGCATCGTATCTCACGTCACTCAGCGATCTCCGCTGCCATCTAGACTCACTTCGAGTCTCATCCATCGTACTACTCTTCATGTCGACACACAATCGATGTCCCACTCATTCGGGTGTACACGGAACTCAATCGAATACTGGTCTCAGCAGAAAACACAACCAATCATTAGGGTTTCACCGGCGTGTGGCCATGAGCTCTCGGCTCACCAAATCCGAACCCTTTCTGTCAACTCTACTCAAGCACACAACATTTGATGTCTAATCAATATACCACTATGTCGAAACACATCCGATCATAGTACTCATCGGTCTGATGTTCAATCGTGCATCACGAGCCAGCCTCAATCCAACACAATCTCTATACTCAAATCCATCTCGAGGCATTGGCTATTCATCTCTTCCTGATTGATACCTATGTATCGTCCTCATCTCACCTTTACTCCCACTTCCAAACTCTGTCATCTCACCAACTAAGCTAAGGAATCCTTAAAAGTTCTCTTTTGCTCCTAGCTTAGCATAATCCGTAAGGAAATTCATTCCAATGACGACCAGGTCTCGGTCCAACGCCCCACGGTCGTCCCAATCACTTCCGTCATCTCGATCATCCTCACATTACTCAATCTGTCTCGTCTTGGGTACTCACCTGTCACATCACTAGAAGTGACACCACGAATCATCTGATCTCCAAGTCAATCCAATTGACATCACTGTTGTCTCATTCCTCATCAATCCACATGAGGAAAATTGAAGATGATGACATCAAAGTTCATCCCATGTCATCCTCCGTCATCTAGCACGATCTGTGAAGGAGCAGAAAACGAGAAGTCTCCTTCACCGGCCTCTAAGTCGAAAGTAGTTGCAACCATGTTGGAAGCATACCTAACTTTTCCAACTGTTTCTTTTCCTGAGCTAGAAGTCCTTCTTCCCGACTAAGAGTATTCTCTAATAATTACTGTAATGGTTAATCCTTCCCTTCAGGATTAAACACTTCCAGTGATTCCTTTCAACTTCTCCCCTTACCGTTCACGTTGGTAACCTAATTCGCACGTCTCAATCCTTATGGGGTCCAAATCCAGCACCTAGCACTCGTGTCAACCGTCCACAACGATCACGGGTACTTGTCACCTCTCCAGGTAAAGCGTATATCCCGCATTGAGTCACTCGAAAACCTCTCTGTCCCGCTCAGTGCCCAACAAACTCGCACGACTACTAACTTGGTCACATCAACTCACTCGGACATCATCCACATGTCCGCAACCAATCCAATTTGTTTATCCGATTATGACCGTTTATGCACATCCAAAAGGATGTCAATTCATCCTAATTCGATGTGCCACCAGATTACAGAGTCACAACAGACTCTTGCTGTGATCTGTCGATAACTCTCTGTGTACTGTCCAAACTTCCAGTTACTAATCTTCATGACAATCCTTACGTTGTCCATTCTTTCCGATCAACGACAACTATCGATAACTATTATAGTGACCCATTCTATTTCTCACTATCAGGTTCTCCTCAAACTAGCGTACACGACATTCAAGAGGTATGGTCAACCGCAGTCAACCAAACCATCTCCACACAATTGCCAAGACAAATTCATATTATCCGACGAATCCTTCTCGTCGCGTAATGGTAGAACCTTACCATGAGCATATCACGACTGAGCTACACTCAGCTCGTGGCTTATCGTCTCTTCTTGTTAACGTCATCGCATCATCGCCACACGGAGTGCAAATCAAACCAATCCTAAAACCTCGCTCCTGTCGAGCAATCACCACTTCTCTCTGTTACTTCACAAGGTAATGTGGCACACTGGCCAACTCCGAAGCTCCTCTTCTTTTGTAATCGCACTCGGTCATGACCGAGCCAACTCCCCAAACCACTGCTCGTACCATGTGTGTAACGCCCCGGACGTTCTGGAAATGTAATATTATAAAATATTGAATAAAATGACGTTTTTACCCCTGTGGTTGTGTGGTCAATTTGTTGACTTTTTGGTTTGGAGGTCGAACGGACGTTGAGTGATGACCGTGACGTAGTTCGGGATGTCACGAGTTCATAGACAGGTGGCACGTCCGATTCGGACGCTCGGAGTGAAAGTTATGATGTTCAGAAGTTCAGGGGCATTATCGTAATTTGGGCGTTATAAGGGGAAAAAGTTGACCTTTTGTTTGAAAATTGATATTCATTTGACTCGAAGACCGTTATGTTCGTCTCGACGCCCCGAGTACAACGACAGGCGGCACGCTTGAAACGGACGTCGGATGACCGAGTTATGGGTCACGGATGTTGGAGGGCATTTTGGTAATTATTGCACAGAGGGGCATTTTGGTCATTTCACGGTGGTTACTGTTCACCACCGTGAAAAACAGAGTGCACGGCCGTGGGTCTTGTGCGTGCAATTGTTTATGGCTAGTGGAAGGGCTCAGACGATTTGTTTATGTGGATTTAGGCAGTGGAAGCAGGATTGAGTGACCTTGGTGCACGTTTGGGCAGAGCTCAGAGCACGGGAGAGTGAGGAATGGCTGTGGTCTCTGTGCTTGCGGGAAACCGTTTTCAGAGACTTCAGAGTGTCTCCCACGAGTTGCTGGCCGTTTGAATCGATTACTCTGAATGCCTTTGGACTTAGAGACTCATTTGCGTCCTTCCTGCTGTGGAAAATCTGAGAGAGATTGAGAGAACCAGTGAAGAACCATTTCGGGTTTCTGGGGGGGAAATCGCAGAGTTCAAATTCTAAGGGTCGAGGGATCAATCTAAACACACGGTGAGACTTCTTGGACTGAAACAATCACTACGGTGCAAGAACTGAAGGGATTGGAGCCCGTTTCGCCCAGGAACCTGAGTTACGGTTCAGAGATGAACCAGTTGGAGGGAAAAATTGAATTCGATTTCTGAGGCTTGTTGATCGAAACCAGGGGCCATTCTAGTCTTCTGGGAGCAAAAGGAAACCCACCACGTCGAATTCGAAGGACGACACTCACGAATTGGCCAAGAACGGAGTTCCCTGGTTCTGAGTATTTTCGAGCTTGAGGACGACGACATCCAGGTAACGGCGAGACCAATTGATGGTACCATTGTGTTCGTATAAGTCCCCTTAAGCTACTGGTGGAATTAATTTGAGAATGGAGTTAGTTTGGGTGAGTTCCTGAATGTCGATTTGTTCGACTGTTCGAGTTTGAGTTGGGTCGTTTGGGTACTAGTCGAGGTTAATCTTCAATACAGACCTAAAATTAAAGGATTAGAGAAGATAATAGGATCAAAAACGAGAGGAATTGATTGAGAATTGGGCTTGAACTGGTCGGGTTGAGTCGCGGGTAATAGACCCGTTTATCAGTTGATTCGGGTAAGGACGAAGGTACTGTAGCTTGGCGCGTGGCTTTCACGCGCAGCCACTTTGGGCGGCGCGTGACGGCGCGTGTGACGTCAACTCCGATCACGGTCAACATGAGAATTAATCCTTTCAGTCTAACTAACATTTTATCTTTAGAGTTCGAATCGATCGGGAGTCATTCGGGATAATTTCGGGAGTCCGGAAGATTAAGTCTTTAAGTTTATTTTCGCCGAAAAATCCGGAAAAATTAGGAAAAATCCTACGAGTTATTTTGGGATGTTTGTAACCCTTCTTGTACGTTTTCACAGGCCCGGACACTTCCGAAGCTACGGAGGAGCGCGTGGGACGCGATTGACGCGTCCTAAGACTGTGAGTGGACTTTTTGATTTCTAAATTGGGCATGCATGACTATTTTGCTTATTTATCTCATGGTTTTACATATGATTTTATGATGGTGAGATGATATATCGGTTTTACATGTTTTCACGTTTTTCGAGATATTTATCGTATTTCACGCATTTCGAGATGACAATTTTTGCTTATGCTTGCGTGATGATTTTGATGAAGTACCTGGATATGAATATGCATGTTTCGGATTTATGATGTTTGATCATATTGTGAAGTAATTTTCGGAAATTTCATGTGTTGGAAATTGCATGTGACTTCGGACATAAGTCCTACTATGTTGTGATATGATTTCGGAATGATGTTGGAAAATGGTTGTGATGAATCATGGTTTATTGTGTTTTAAAAACGGTTTTGGGTTTAAAGACCCGGTTGATGGTTGGATCTGGTTTTGGGTTTAAAGACCCGGTATGTTGATGTTGGGGGCAGGCCCGAAAATTGAGTTTAAAGACTCGTGAGTTTAAAGACTCGATTATTATGATACCCCCGAGGCCTACTAATCGTGTTTTGAGTTTAAAGACTCGTTGATATCCCGGGAAGGCCTAATGTTGAGTTTAAAGACTCGGATGGATCCAACGGCATAATCATGATTATTGATTTACGTTTTACTTGATTTATGCAAATAATGTTTCAAAATGACGGTTTCTGGAATCTGGTATTATTAAATGGTTTTACCTGAGTTATGTCGATCCTTGTAACGTTTTTCATGTGTTTCGGAAAAAGAGTTTTCAAAGTTTAATATACAAGTTTTGAATATTTGGTTATGCATGCGGATTACAAAACTGGAGGGCGAACCCGATTTCGGAAAAACTGTTTTTCCTGTAAAACTTATGTTTCAGTTCACTCACGCTTTGTTGTTTTAAATTCCCTCCAGGTCGTGGTACAAGCGTGGGGGCAAGCGCCGAGGCAGAGGCGGAGGCATAAAGTTTTCCGTTGCGGTGTAGTTAGTTCACAGAGTAGGACTCGTTCTTTAATTTGTTTTGTGATATTGCTCTGTGAATCTGTGGACTAGACGTCCAGTCGGTTGTAATCGTTTAATCTCCCTGGTCTGACAATGGGTGTGTTGTAATATTATTTAGTTTTCCGGTCTTTTGGATTCGATTGTCAGACGGGAGCAGGATGCTTCCCGATTATCGAGGCGATGATCGGGGTGGGTCCTGTCAATGTGTCACCCACGTACCCTCGTATCCTCGTCGTGAAAACCTGAGTCTATCCAACTCGATATGACTCGATTACGTCCATCGATAGTAGCGTCTTCCACAACCTCGTGTAGACCGATCTCATAAGCATTCTGCTATCGAGACTCCAACAACTACGCGGTCAACTCACCGCCGGTACTAACCGCTCAACACACACATCCATCGATCGGTCCACCTCGATATTCGATCCACTAGTACCACTCTCCTGGTCACTCGTCCAACCAATCGTTAACTAGGGTTACTAGAACCCGGCTGCTCCTTGCAGCACGTCCATCTCAAGTGATCCCTCGCCTCGACTCCGAAGGATCGTCGTACTCCGATACTGGTATCCCAACAACCAGTAACTACAACCCGAGGACCTCGTCCTCTCGTAACTCTACGACTCTCAACCGTTGGCCTCCACAAGAGCTTGGCCCAAATCTGTGCCTAACGATGCACCACTATTACACGTTGTAATCGTATCCTATCACGTCACACCACAACTACTCCGGGCATCTCTTGCCAGTCGACATCCTGGAGGGATTTGACACACCTCTAAATGTAGCATCTCACGCCAAATAGGATCGACGGTCATATTCCAACCAGCCTCAACAAAAGTCCTTGTGCGTCTGACTACTCCGAGTAGCACAATCTCGATCCTTACGGTTCTATCGTCGACGATCCCAACTTCCGACCTCCACGGATTTCACTATGCTCCGTTCCATGTCCGTCTTGGCGCCTCGGCGATTCCGACTGTCAGGTCGTCCTACTACGTCTACCGATCCACTGGATCTCATCCAAGTAACTATGCGGCTCTAAGCCGTAGAATTCGCACGGATAGCGATCCTACTTGAGATTCCGACCGCTCTCGGAAAACACGGCTTGCATGGCGGAGGAGGCCAAACTGACCTCGCATGATCGCATCGCGTGTCAAATGTACACGAACTAGTATCAATTCGACCAAATCCTCGTACTAGTACCCTAACTATCAGGTTGATGATGGGCTGTTACGATTGGAGAGACATCACATCCTCGACCTGCGCGCACTCTAAGAGCAAAACACCCTCTGATACCAACTTGACAGGACCCGTCCCAAATCCCTAGGGATTAGCGTGGGACGTGCCTGCTCCCATCTGACACGAAGTGTCAGACCAGGGATATTTCCGTCCTTTGACCAACCAGGGCTATCAGAGTGTGTCAGGATCCGAATGAGGAATACGATGTCTCGTCTCTGCTACAGTCGCATCGGCGATCAACCTGAAGGGCATTTAAAATACAAAAGCTATGAGTGGACAAAACAAATATTTTATAAAAATATTTCACAAAGGACCTTTATGCCCTTCATTAAAAACATATGCATGCATTCAAAAACCATTTCTAAGGTTCATGCCCGGTCCCCATAAACCGTCATGAACCAACAAACCATTTGGGCCTTGGCCCGAAATCCTTAAATCAATACATGGGACCTCTGCCCAAACCAAAACACGTGGGAACTCGTCCCAAAGCCATCTCATATGAGTCTCAGCCCAAAACCAATACGTGTGGGTCTCAGCCCAACACCATCTTAGTGAAAACTCATACACATATACATATATACATATATAACCCATCCTAAGCTCTTCCGAAGAAGATGCTAATCTCGGGGCACACAGCCCCTAGGGAACACATCCCCGATATAGTCATGATGTCTCTATATATATAAGTATGCATACTACTCGGGGTCTCACTCTGAGTCTTCTCCCGGGAATTCTCCATCTGGGAGGCTCATCTTCGGACCTAGTCCGATCATCTCTCCGGAATCTGGTCCGGGACCGCATCATAACGCCCACGCCTGGAACGGGATCCCTATGGGGATACCCACTCTGGTCTGTGGATCGTGACTCTCTAGGTCGATGACTAGAGAAGACCAATCAATAAGCTCATAAGGAAGGTATATACATACCAGTATACAAAACCATAAAAACGGGACTCATGCCTGATAACACATATCAACTGGGCCTTCAGCCCGAACATAGGACTCAACAGGGCCTCTAACCCGATTTCACAATAATTGGGCATCGAACCCGAACTCAATCAACTGGGCATCGAGCCCGATATCTCAGGGTCAGTCATGATCTCGATCATAGCGATGCGTGCAACCATCAATCCAGGACCGCTCTCAATCCTGGTATGTCGCCGTGAACATATCACTGTCGCGACCATCTCGAGACCATGGTAAACATGTCGCCGATCGATCCTCTAAACCGTCAGCACTCCAAAGTCGAGCCTCTAGTGGCTACTCAACAATGGGACGTGCATCGTGACCTCTCCGGAAGGAACGCACCCTAATCCGGAGACGAGCGTCACGTCATCCGTCGCCGTGCACACAGCACTCGTCACGACCCCGAGTCAAAACCAAATGGATCTCATGCCCGAGTTAAAATCAAGACCAAATGGGTCGTTTTAATTTTCAAAACCATTTCATCGAAAATCGAACCATAAACGCGTGTAAGCACGTATAAAACCCAAAAACCTCGAAATACGTGCCCATACGTAACCACACACACAAAATGCACTCATGGCATTCCAAAACATATATTAAAACATTTATACATGCATCGATTTCGGAAAGAAAGTCCACTCACAGACCGTCCGCGCTACTGCCTCGATATGCGCACCGTACGCCTTTCTGGGTCAACTGTCGTCTCCGGGGTTCCCAAACCTGTCCAAATCACTTTAGAGGGTTACTAACTACTTAATTAACCCCTCACTAAAGCCCCCTAATTTTCTGGGATTTTTAACTATTTTAAAACGCGCACCGAAACCTTCAAACAAACCGAACTATATCGAGACGATGTCCAATCGACTCGAAACCAGTCCCAAAATGTTTGTTACATCAAATAGGTGATTTGACATGTTGGAACCACCCTCAAAATTCTTCCTCATATGCCCTAAAGTGCCCTAGGATTGCACTGCGCGTGGGCCTCACGCGCCACTGTACAGTGCATCTTCTTCCTTCAGCCGACCGGTCCGACCATGCTGGTTCGGTTTTCTCTGCAACTTGGACCCGCGTGACCGGTCCAGGCTCCTACACGGTCTAATTTTTTACGTTTTCCTCCCTAATCGATCCTATCCTTCCTATCTCGACCCTAGGAACTTAACCCAATATACCAAACCTCCTAAAACCTTTAAAACCTGACCGGTCCAATTCTATTCTCACGGTCTAGTTTTCCAAAACCTCCTCAGAGGTTCTTCAACCTCTAACCTTCCTAAAAAACATCCCAACACACTCCTACTAACCCATTTAACTCAAAATAATCAATGAAAAACGTCCATAATGATTAGAATTGAAAATTGGATTAAATCGGTTAAAACCGATTACCTCGATCGGTTCCTCCTCCGCCGTCCATGGCGGCTCTGTCTGGGCCAACCACCACATCCATCTGGTCCTCCTCTCACTCTCTTTAGCCTCACCAGTGCTCATAGGTTAGAAGGGTTTGGTTTTGGGGGTGAAGGTTGATCGGGTTTGGGTTTGGGAAATGAAGAAAATGATCGATGATGAAGGAATGGGATATGCATGAGTTGGTTTGGATGGGCAATGGATGGGTGACACTTGTCACTCATCCATTGGTCTGTCCAATAATATCTGGGCCCCACTTGCTGCCAAAAGTCCTCGTCTCGTAAAACGTGTAATAGTACGTTCGAATTTCCATGAACCGTAACTTTGCCGTCGAATGTCCGAATTCGACGTGCCGCCTGTCTACAGATTTGTATCATCCCGCTCTATGTAACGGTCCTCGGCCCTCAGCCATCTAAACTCTCGGGCCAAAAGTCAACTATTGGCCCCTAATCACCCAAATTACCAATCGTCACAACTTCTTCCACGAATGTCGGAATCGAACGTGTCACGTGTCTATGAACTCATGACGTCCCGAACTATGTCACAGTCATCGGCGAAAGTCCATTTGACCATCCGAACGAAAAGTCAACGTTTTGCCCATTCTAGGGGCAAAATCGTCATTTTGTACCGAACGTCCGATAATCCTCGTCTATTCCCTGATTAGTCTCGCTAATCCGTCATTAATCCTTAATAAATCCTGCTAATTCAGGACTGGTTGTTACATGGGTGGTGGGTGTTCATCTTTGTAGAGGGCTGGGAAAGAGGTGCATGATTATGTCATGGAAGAGATTGCTTCATTGGTTGAGTTTTTGGGAGAAATGTTTGCGAAATGGAGAAGAGGAAGATAGAGATGGCTAGGGAGGTTCTGAAGATGGGAATGGAGATGGGCATGAAGCAAAATAAGCTGATAATGGAATCACATAAACAAGCTTTGGCTGCTTGTGTGGATGCATTCAATTGCGCCCAAGACTTGAATTCCAACCATGGATTTATCAATTTTTGAAATAAGGGGGTCCGTTCCCCGGTTTTATCAATTCAATTCAGTTTTGCTTGATGACCGAGATTGGGATGGTTGAAGTTGAAGGCTTGAAGAAGTACTCTCATGCTTTGTTATCTCAAGCTTTTGATTTGAAATTGGGGAAGGATTTGAGTTGGGTGGTGAGATCGATGGTGGTCGGATTTGAGGGCGACGAAGGTGGCGTGTGTTAGTCGCAGTGAGGGGATAAGGGAGATGGGGAGAAAAAGAAAGAGATATGAGGAAAAAAAATGTATATTAAAAAGAAATTAATATAAAATTTAATAATAGACATCAAATATCTAAATTACCCTTAAAAATTTGTAATATGACTGTCACGTCATCAGTTTTCACGGTATTAGTAACGGAGATGGACGGTTGGTGCAACGGTACTGACAATGTTACCATTCCTACAGCACACTGATGCAAATTTCCATTCCTGGTGTATTTTGAAATTTTGTGCCGTGTTCCTAGTGCTCTTAGCATAATGAGCGTAGGTATTATGATGAGCATTGCACATATGCTTCTGCTAGAGCATGTGTTTATGGTTATAGGTTGCTGACTTTGTTGTCTGGTTGGCCTCATTTATTAATTTGTTAATTCAACTAAGGCTATGAGTGCAACAACTGACATCAACACAACTCTACCAAGTAGTGCAATAACATTAATGAAATTTGGAAATTATATATTAGAGAAGGAGAGGGAGTGAGAGATAGAACTACTATTCTCAGTATGAAATGGAGTATTCCATAAGTCAAATAATTTCCCTAGTTTATAGGTTGGGTAATGCTATTTGGACACACTAAATTGACCACATTTAGTTACCATGTTGATGTGTTAATCAATGAATGGTCTAATATAAATATAAAATAATTGAACTTATTAAAATAACATCATTCATTGATTGCCACATCAACATGGTCACTAAATGTGATCAATTTAGTGTGCCCAAATAGCATTATTCTTACAAGTTCAATTTTCGATTTAGTGTGTCCAAATAACATTATTCTTTAGAATTTGGTGGATTTTATTACCAAAACTTAACTAAAATGCCATAATTTGGTGGATTTGGTTACCAAACCTTAAGTAAGAGTTGGCAATGCATTGTTACGTTAATTTCCATTATGATAAGTATATTTTTACGTAAAAATAATGTTAACGTAGAAAACTGCCCAGAATGGTAGCTACCACCAAGAAAATCAAATTTCCGAGCCAAATAAGCTGAATAGGGAACTGTATTAGTGCTATGGACAAAACAATCATACTAATTTTTTTTTTGTCAATAAGAACTAGGATATGACATGCCGAGATTGCTCAAAAAATGTATCGTAGACATCTATAACCAAACACAAATCAGGAGTAAAAACAAAAGAATACACTAAATTTGAATATGTCATTTTAATTTATCATGTTAAGCTGAAAGACGGTGCATCAAATGAATATGTCATGTTAAATTAATACAAATCTTTTTCTAAATTTTAGTTCATAGGAACTTAATGTAATTACTTTGAAAAATCCGAATAACCCCGGATTTTATTTACACTGAATTTAAGTAAGTTTAACATGCCAAAATTTCTGTACCATTTTACTTATTCTCATCTTTCTTCTATTTGGGGCTAAAATTTGTTTGAATTTATAATTTCAGTTTCAATGGTGGTTGTCCACCACTACGGATTGGAAGTTTGAAAGCTTACTAGTATTATAATAATCACTTTTTAACTTGCTATGGAGGAATTGATTAGATACAACCTAAGTGACATAGATTAAGTAAAGCAAGACATCATAGATTGAGTTCTGAAAAAAAAAATCTATCTTTTATTTTCTTGGGCATCATACAGGCACGTTGCTCAAGAAGAACACAACAGGACCCAATGCTCCATTAGTCCAATATTCCGAACATTAAGCACACCAGATTAACCCAATGCTCCATTAGTGGTTACATTAAACTGGAATTTGTGTGCGCCATAAATCGCTTGTATGGATCATATGGACATTGAAGTTGGAGAAATTTAACGATATATTATTGCACTGGTCTTTCGAAGAATATTACTTAATACTTGTGAGTATATTGTGAAATTGTGAATCTAGCAATAAATTGTTACATGAAATAATTTTTACGTTTCCTTTTGTTTTAACCCCACGTGATAGGTTTTCCTTTTCTCTCGTGTATAACATTTTTCTGCAGATGGGGGCATCTGATTCCGAGACATTGAGGGTTGAGCTGACTGCTGGGAGTCTCTTCCTTCTCTCTGCTAGACTGCTAGTCCTAGTCTCCCTCCCCAACTCAGCACTCCTCTTTAATTTGCAGCTTTCTTTATGGGAGCCCCACTTCCCATCTCCTCATGTTGGGACTCAACGGTGAATATATTGGTGATGCCTTCAAATTCAATTATTGTTTGCCAAATCATACAACCAAATTATATACTTGGTTTACCAAAAACAAACCATACTTAATAATTAAGTTGACCTCAAATTAAAATTGAACTTAAAAAATATTCCCCAATCTCTTATTTGGCACATATCGGCAATTTTTATTTATAAGTTAAAAATGAATTAAAAGGGCAAGTCCTAAAAAGAGACCCACAGGCTAACAACACACAAGCCAATCGGCTACTGCTTGAACACGCTAGGCACAAGAAACCCAAGGACCTAAGTATCAGGTAGCCCTCATCATTGGGCCGGGTTAGGCCGAACCTATTTCATAATTTAAAAAATATCGGGTCGGGTTGGGCGGGTTTGATCATAAATATGAAAGTCTATGCCCTTTGTCGAGCCGAGTTTGGGCCGGATTTTTATCGGGTTTTATGGGTCGGGCCTACTAAGCCCACTTGGGCCGAACCTACTAAGCCCACTTCTACCTACCTAATTATAAAAGTGTGAGTTGAGCTTAAATATCATTATCGAATATTGAGACAAGGTAAGTAGGGGACCTATTGGGTTTGGAGAATTGACTTAACCTTTCGAGCGCAAAGTCGAGACATGGTAAGGTGGTCACTAATCACAAATCTACTTGAATTGTAGTAAGTTCTATGAAGAGTTACCCGAAGAGCTAGCTCCTAAGAGATTCTTTGTGGAGCTATGCTACTCCTAACTGTCATTTAGTGTAGTAAAGGTATCAGAAGCAAAGTGGGTCAAAAAGATTGGATTTGGTGAATTCCCTATATTAAATTGCAATGACCCAAGTAACCTTTTCAGTAGAGATGGAACGGTGGGATGTGAAGCTGTATATAAAAACATGCACTTCTATAAAAATTAGGTTGAACTTGGATTGAAGTTTTGGGTGTGGGCTGAAATAGTAGTAATAAGATTTGATTAGGTATTAATTCTTAATTTATAATTATTTTATATATTCGGGCTTATGGGTCGGGTTTACATGAGCAGGTCGGGCTGGGATTACTAGGCCTTATCGGACTCGGGCCTATCGAGTTTGAATATCCTAAGCCCAAGTCCAGCCCATCAACATGCGGGCCAGGTCGGGCTTTTTGTCACCGGACCTACTGGGTACCCACAAGCCCGTGGGCTTCTGGACCAAATGGTGAGGCCTAGTATCACGGAGATGCCAAGCTCTCAGAGTCTTCCAATTACTTGCATTCTTCCTAATAGACAAATTATATAATTTTAAACGAATCATATCAATAATCAAACTAAGAACAAAAGAGGAAGAGGATCGGATATTGGAGAATACACGATTATTGTGCTCCCTCCAAATGCAATAGACGGTAGCAGTCAGTGTATGTTTGTTGATGGTAAATTGTAAGGACATACCGCTCCAAAGAATAGCAATGGCATCCACAAATGAGGGACAGGGAGGATCCTCAAATGAGCACCACATCTAAACAACCAGAGACGGGGTTAAGCTATGGGCTGAAAGGGCTATAGCCCTTCCAAGATTTTTATTTAATTTTAAAATTGTGTTTTTAATTTTTTTTATTAATTTATTTTTTGTAGATGTTAGAATAATTAATTCCTGAAATTCAGCTCATCTTAACCTAACATTCTAAATAAAACTAATATAAGTGGGTCTTAAATAATGATATTTGTATTTGCATTGCTTGTTGATTCATATTTATTATTGTAAATTTTTTTATTTAGTCAAGTTTTTATTTATGTGTAGAGTTATATTTGAAGGTAATGCTCATTATATATAATCCCTAAATAGGTATTTTTTTCTGTTGATTAATAAAATTCAATTTGTTTTTTTTTTTTTCAATTTTAATATATAAATTTTGCCCACCTAAAATTTGAATCTAGGAACTGTCCTGTAAATAAGTACCTACACTAAATTGCTAATGAAAAAACAGATATTCATGAGATTCTAGCTCACAATTACAGAGTACACAAACCATTAATCCAACCACTGAAATAAACAACTCGATCAAAAGTAGCTAAGCGACCCTTCGCAGCAATCCAAAGAATCAAACAAGCCCTCGAGATGGAGGTCTTAGACCAAACAAGATGCCCAAAGCTTCCTGCTCCCACTACTAGTCAACTCCTTTCTCAACAAGATGCGCCCGAGGCTTCGTGCTCCCACATCAGCAAATTCACTAACCAAAGCAATAGCTGGTTATGATACTGATACTAATGATGATTTGTAAAGCATGTAGGTTTGAGGTAATGATCATTTTTAAAGCATGTAGGTTTGTGGCATCATAATGTCCACATCACACTAGTTATAAAGTCTAATATAAATATTGGCACGTTTATCACTTTTTAAATCAATAATAAATTAATAATTCACATATTCCACTTCGTATTCATATTCAACTTCGAAGATGACGAAAATATATTCGTGAAATTCGATATAAAGTTACTTAATTAGCAAAAACCCTCCATCTCCGACATCATTACATTAAAAAAAAGACGATTTTATCGATTTCTCCTCCGAACTTGTACCTCCTTACTAATTTTCCTCATAAATTTTTATTTCAATGCAATTTTCTTCCTCCCAACTTATTGTTAATGGTCCAATTTCTCCTCTAATATCACATCTTGATATTTTTCTTTTATACAACAATATTGAGGGAAACGGATCCTCTGGTAACTTGACAAGCTCTCTATGGAGGGGAGCCTTGACAGGTTGATCTTTGAAGCCAATATAAGGGTTGTGGAACCCAAAATCATCCGAAAATTATGAAGCTGCCACGTAGCCCGTAATTCCCAAAAATGACTAAATTGCCCTTGGTAATAACGCTGATCATTTGAAAACACCCGCACATTAAATAATCTATTTACCAGTTAAATACGTTATTTGATTGGGTTAAAATCTCTGTAATATTAATATTCTCCCCGAGAGTTAATTGTCATTATTTTTAATGATGGATAATTAATATTAATATTAAAATACAATAATTGTCATTACTATCATGATGAGCCATCATTACAATTATTAAATAATATATTTAATTAATAATATATTATTTATTAATTAATAATTCATCCGACCAATCAGAACGCTCCAAGGCTCCCAAGATTTTCCTATAAATAGCGAGGCACATTTCATTTCCAAGGTACGTTGATTCTTCGCTTCGAAGTATATCTTTTTCCTCTCTCAAGACTAACTTAAGCATCGGAGTGTTCTTGGTCGAACAACCCCCCGGGTAAATCGATCGAGGCAACAATAGCTAATTGTTTACTGTTTGCAGGAATTGTGAGAACTTTTCGCGGCGGGTTCAATCTTTGATTCAACAATTGGTGCTTTCATTGAGAGTTATTGAGAAATACTCAGAAGAAGCTCTCTCATTTGTTCATCGTTCATCTTTCTTCGTTCGTCGTTCATCGACATTGTTCGAAGATTTTGAACGTTGTTCATCGCTCACCAAGAAATTGTTCATCGTTCATCTTTCTTCGTTCGTTGTTTGTCGACATTGTTCGAAGATTTTGAACGTTGTTCATCGTTCATCTTCCTTCGTTCGTCGTTCATCGACATTGTTCGAAGATTCTGAACGTTGTTCAAATTATCCATCAACAGCTTTCCAATTCAAAATTCTTCGATTTGGCATGGCTAAGGTTCGTCGATCCGTTCGATCAGCTGGAGAAGGTGTTTCTGCCTCAACAGCTCAGACGAGGAATGAGGCTCGCATTGAGACTCCGGAGAAGCGGCCAACTCAACCTAGGCGTGTGTCCATAGAATCGCCCATGGAGACACTTGAAGGGAGGCCAACCTTCATCTTTGGAGCATTCCCCTCTCCAGCTAACCAAGTACCCGCACTAGGGGAAGGAACTTCGGCTTTACAACAAGCAAACGGGAGGTTGATGGGAAATGCATCACGACATGATCAGCCCACAACAAACGTGGTCTTAAGGGACTTTCTGGACGGGTGTCATGACATCTCAGGGAGAAGTCACCACCAACCTCTCCAAGACAACTTTGCGCAGCAAGTTGAAGGGTTGAGCAACCAAGTTCAACTTCAGTCAGAGCTCTTGCAGCGACTCCTAGCAGAGAGACCAGTCCAAGAGCAGGATAGACATTCCACGTCACGTGGAAAACAAGGGCATGCTCAAAGGCGTCATGGGAAAGAACCAGTCCACTACCGTACAAAGTCACGAGACATTTCGCTAAGCGATTCCAGTGAAGAAAGTCACACTCACCGAGCAAAAAGCCCTCAATGCCTAAAGTCATCAGTACATGAACGGCTAGGAAGTAGAATTGGGGCAACTTCATGGGTAAAGCGCTCACAGCACTCACATGGGAGTAGGGGCAACCTCGGGCTCTATACAAAGACCCAAAACGATCTGCCCACGACAGTAAAGGGGAAGATAAAGCCTACTCCCCTGCACGATCCCAGAGATCAAGGGAAGAAGCTCAAAGAGGTTCTCGACGATTAGCACAAAGGGACTCATTGTAAGACCCGTATCCTGGAGGGAACGGTGAACAATCCCACATTCCTGCGAGGGGGAATGGTCTGGGAAGGGAATGGTGGTGTGCCTTAAAGGTGTAGGCACACACCTATCTAGCATGAGGCCTTTTGGGAGCTCAGTGGCTTTGGGGGGGATTGGAACCCCAAAGTTAAGCGAGTTGAGGCTGGTGCAATTCCATGATGGGTGACCCCCTGGGAAGTTGCACCGTGAGCTCCCGAAAACAAAACCGTGAGGGCAAGGGCAAGGAGGCCCAAAGCGGACAATATCATGCTAGATGAGTCGGGACCTGACAGAGGAGGGTCGGGTCCTGACAATTTGGTATCAAAGCCAGACCCCGACCGGGAAGTGTGCCAGCGAGGACGCTGGGCCCTAAAGGGGGTGGATTGTAAGACCCGTATCCTGGAGGGAACGGTGAACAATCCCACATTCCTGCGAGGGGGAATGGTCTGGGAAGGGAATGGTGGTGTGCCTTAAAGGTGTAGGCACACACCTATCTAGCATGAGGCCTTTTGGGAGCTCAGTGGCTTTGGGGGGGATTGGAACCCCAAAGTTAAGCGAGTTGAGGCTGGTGCAATTCCATGATGGGTGACCCCCTGGGAAGTTGCACCGTGAGCTCCCGAAAACAAAACCGTGAGGGCAAGGGAAAGGAGGCCCAAAGCGGACAATATCATGCTAGATGAGTCGGGACCTGACAGAGGAGGGTCGGGTCCTGACACTCATCGCCTCAGCGAGGAGCGTTGTGGGCTAATGATGTTCAAAAAATGCTGGACAGGCACCTTCGTGCTCAACAAGGTGGCGATCTAGAGGACGATTTACGTCGCCAGATACAGCTCTCTATGCTCTTTGTAATGGATATTGAGGAGGAGCCATTCCCCCAGAGGTTCGCAACGCCAAACTTCACTCCATTCAAAGGAGCCTCCACCGGTAAAACACATAGATTATTACCGAGGAGTCATGGTCCCCCACAGGTCTAACGATGCGCTCATGTGCAAAGTTTTTCAAGCTTCTCTTCAAGGCCAAGCCATGACTTGGTTCAATCATCTCCCCCCAAGGTCGATTGAGTCCTTTGAAGAGTTGGCCCTGGCATTTGTGAAGGAATACGCACAACTTCGGACAATCGAGGTGAAAGATGACCATCTTTTCTCTATCCGAAAGAGAGCAAAAGACACTCTGCGACAATACATACAGAGATTTTGTGAAGAGAAGTCTCCCATTGTCAGCTGTAGTGACCTTGTTGCAGCAATGACATTTAAACAAGGACTCCCTCGAGACAGCCAGCTTTACGGGGACATCGTCATGAGCAATGCGCGAAGTCTCACCAAAATACTTTCGCTAGTAGAGCGACATGCAAGTTGGGAGGAAGAGAAGAGCGCCGCTCATACTCAGGACCATGCCGGGGCTAGTGAAAAGGCCTCCAATGAGGATGAGCCCTATGGAAAGTTTGCGACTGGAAAGCTCAACAAGCGCAAGGCGGGGCAACACTCCCAAACGCCAGTTATGGGGAAGCCTAACTTGCAGCTATCTTTACCAGTCCACCAGATCCACAATGAAATTAAGGACAAGCCATGGTTTAAGAAGCTGGAGCCAATCAAGGGCAATCAAGAGAAGGCTGATAAAACCAAATGGTGCGCCTATCATGAATGTTATGGGCACAATATCAGCACATGTATATCTTTCGAAAGATATCTCCAAAACTCATGAAGGAGGGGCATTGTACAGACTACATCAAGAAGAAAACTGTAAATCACATGGAGAACAAAGAGCCAAACGAGCCAGCGTCAAAGGTGATCCGCATCAACTAGATGCATGTCAACATTAGAGAGACATAAAATTCTATGGAGCTTTCAAATTTTGCTTTTCAAGTTGTCTTTTAAATTCAAGTATCAATGGAATAAGATTGAAAAATTGTTCTGAATTCATACAAACCTATTTGTTCACCATATACAATTTTCAAAGCTTATTCCCTCTAGTGTAAAAATCCTTCGCCCTGCGAAGCACCTAAGCCTTCGCCCTGCGAAGCATCTAAGCCTTCGCCATGCGAATCACCTAAGCCTTCACCTTACGAAGCATCTAAGCCTTCGCCATGCGAAACACCTAAGCCTTCGTCATCGAAGCATCCAAGCCTTCGCCTTGCGAAACATTTGAGCCTTCGCCCTGCGAAGCATTCGAGCCTTCATCCTGTGGAGCATCTAAGCCTTCGTCATCGAAGCATCCAAGCCTTCGCCTTGCGAAACATTCGAGCCTTCGCCCTACGAAGCATCAGAGCCTTCGCCTTGCGAAACATTCGAGCCTTTGCCCTGCGAAGCATCCGAACCTTCGCCCTGCGAAGCATTCAAGACTTCGTTCTGCGAAGCATCTAAACCTTCGTCATCGAAGCATCCAAGCCTTCGCCTTGCGAAACATTCGAGCCTTCGCCCTGCGAAGCATCAGAGCCTTTGCCTTGCGAAACGTTCGAGCCTTCACCCTGCGAAGCATTCGAGCCTTCGCCCTGCGATGCATTCAAGCCTTCGTCCTGCGAAGCATCTATGCCTTCGCCATGCGAAAACACCTAAGCCTTCGTCGTTGAAGCATCTAAGCCTTCTGAGTCCTGCAAATTTCTGCGCAGCAAGGAGAGCTCATCTCAAGCGGTATGTCGCTCCTTTTCTATCAGCATCCTCTCTGCACGCCTCGTCTCCAGCTCGCCCACTTTGGCTTCCAATGTGAAATAAGGACCTTAAGTTTTCTTAAGTTATCGTAATCTCACATCGACAACATAACTTTCTATTTCTGCGGCCTTTTGCATCAAGGTGGCACATTCGCGGGACCAGAACGGTTGGGTTTGGAAAGAAGTTGCTTAGCATGTTTTTTCTCCAAAGAACCAATGGGTCCTTGCTTATTGTTCTTCTTCTGAACAACGGTTTCTTTCAAGCGCAGTGGAGCGCTCAACCACTCCTTGATTAGGATGTCTGAAGGCCTCCCGCCATTCATATCTCTAAATGGAGAAAGTAGCCGGCTCATGTCCAGGAACTCTGGAGGAATTTTAAGGGCCATGTCAATCTTTTTGAGATCAGGCTGGCCTCCAAACCCGTTGTACAGCTCATCAAACATGCGGAAGTACAAGGCAATCCTTAAGTCTGGAGAGGCATGTCTGTCGCCAAGCTCCACGAGAACGTCGCTTGGAAAGGAAATTTGATTGCGAGCCTTCCACTCCATGAAGTCTTGAGGCTTCTCAAACTCCATATTTTTCCCTCGGAATGGACTTAGGCCATGAGAACCGCCATGCTCCCACAAAGCAAGTTTGCTGGGTCTCTCGGCACCTTGACACATAGCGAGTATATTTGTGGTACTAGCAAGAGTCATAGTGAATGTGAGCCAGCCTACCAATGCTCGCACACACCGTCCAAATCGTTCGCTTTCTAAGCTGCATGCGATTCCGTAATTTCCGACGCTTTCCAAGAATCTCGAATCCTGTCCAAAAACATCATGAAAGGTCAATAATGACTCTATGAGTATCATATCAATTTCCCACAATTTTTCGGGAATTAAATATTGATTTTAAACATAAACTATACGCTTCGGGTACTCGAAACTACTCTGAATCCATATCTGATTGACCCGAAACCAACATGGATAGGTTCGTATAATCAAAAACATCAAAACTCGAGTTGACCACTTTCCCGGAGACTCTCCCACCCGCCCTCACGCGCCGCCGCAAGGGGTTGCGCGTGAAAGCCACGCGCGTAGCTACAGTGCATCTTCTCTACCCGAATGTTTGGCAAACGGGTTGAAAAAACCGCGACAGGACCCGACTTGTTCTCCCTCAATTTGACATCCAATCCTTCAATTGAACATTCAAAAAGCTTCGGTGTAAGTCTAATTAGAATTCTGTAAGTTCAGTTAGACGAGTTCTTACCTTCAATCACACGATTCGAAGATGAACTTCGAAGCACACCTGGGCACTGTTCAACCTTCGAATTTCATCAAAATCAACAGATTTCCTTCAATTGATCCACCCAGAAGCATAAATGGGCCATGTTAAACTCATCCCCCACTTCAATTGCATCGTTCGATCTCTCCACGACCACGACACAACTTCGAATTTTTCTTACTGTCGTCTTGACCTTTCAGAGCCATTTGCGCTTCAATTTGCTTCGTTCTTTCGATGATTCTGATAGTGGAAACCCCAGAAAGCTCAATGTGAGCTCAATTTTGTTCCTCAGAGCTCATAGCTTCAAATTCGAATTTCCCCCCAAATTCCAAAATTTTCGATTCTGTTTCTCACTTCTCACCCTCTGTCCCCGTGTTTTCCCTCAGCTAAAATCAGACTCTTCATACACTCAATTACTCACTCTCATGAACAATTTCACCCTTTGTTGTTCACGGATTGAAGGTGAAGGAAGAGGAAGATTAATGGTGTTTAAGTATAATTAGAAATAATTAAAAAATGATTAAAACATGATGATGATGGTTTCCATAAAACATGGAGCAGATTTTAGGGTCCTTAAATCAAGGGATGGGTGACACTTGTCACTCATCCAAGTGTTCACAATCAACGGTCACTATTCAAAATTTAATATTATTTTAATCGAAATCCCGGCTTGTTCGGTTAATCGATTTCGTCCCCGTGACCACAACTTCGTCATCGAATCTCCGATTTTGGCATGCCGCCTGTCTATGGATTCGTATCAACTCGACCTACGTAACGGTCCTTGACTCTCGTCCATTGGACCTCCCGGGTCAAAAGTCAACATTTCGCCCTTACCTTTCAAAATTACCAAAATACCCCTCGACTTCCGAATGTCGAAACTTCTTCCTCGATTGTTGAAATCGAACGTACCACCTGTCTATGAACTCGTGACGTCCCAAACTACGTCACAGTCATCAGTCAAAGTCCATTTGACCATCCGAACTAAAAGTCAATGTTTATCCGACCCCTAGGGGAAAAACGGTCATTTTGCACATTTCGTCCGATTCACTCCACTAATCCCAGATTAGTCATTCTAAATCATAATTAATTAATATTTCATCTCGATACTCAGGACGGGTCGTTACATCTCACCTTCGCAGACCCATAACTTTCGCATCCGACCTCCGATTGACGCATGCCACCTGTCTGCGGATTCAGCGCCTCGAGACCTACTCAGCATTAACCGGTAAACCCGGTAAAACAAGATTCCAAACAATGTACATTCCTTCGGATTCCCTGAATTCCGAATCGATGTGGGGGCATTTGTGGAACCCAAAATCATCCGAAAATTATGGAGCTGTCATGTGGCCCGTAATTCCCAAAAATGACTAAATTGCCCCTGACAATAACGCTGACCATTTGAAAACACCCGCACATTAAATAATCTATTTACCAGTTAAATACGTTATTTGATCGGGTTAAAATCTCTGTAATATTAATATTCTCCCCGAGAGTTAATTGTCGTTATTTTTAATGATAGATAATTAATATTAATATTAAAATACAATAATTGTCATTACTATCATGATGAGCCATCATTACAATTATTAAATAATATATTTAACTAATAATATATTATTTATTAATTAATAATTCATCCGACCAATCAGAACGCTCCAAGCCTCCCAAGATTTTCCTATAAATAGCGAGGCACATTTCATTTCCAAGGTACGTTGATTCTTCGCTTCGAAGTATATCCTTTTCCTCTCTCAAAGCTAACTTAAGCATCGGAGTGTTCTTGGTCGAACAACCTGACAGGACCCGCCCCGATCCCCCTGGGACCACCCGGGACGTGCCCTGCTCCCGTCTGACACCCGTTAATAAGATACCAAAAATACCCTTATTGAAGATAAAATGCGTAAAGAAAAACCATAGTTAAGTCATACATAGCACACCACACAAATACTCAAGTACAAATAGTGTCAGACAAGGGATGGTTCCCGAATACAGTTTATTGAGCACGACTCTAGACACACTACGTGCCAACCTACCCAGCAGTAGGGTTCAGGTACGCAACGTAAACCTATGCCTCTTCCTCCTCGGGATCCTCCTCCTCCTCCTCGGGATCCTCCTCCTCGATAGCACTACCTGGAGGGGTAGTAAAACAACAAAGGTGAGTGGGCCGAAACTCAAGGTTTACAAAGTAGTTTACCATTTCGAAAACATATAGCTTTTCCCCTCCGTTTTCCGAAAAGACATGCATAGTATCAAAACCACAAAACCATATAGTCATAAGCAGAATAATATCAACATAATATAATCTTAGTCACTGCACTATACATCCCAACCCTGACATCCCAGATGCCTGACGTCCCAGACGCCCAATAAGGTCACAGTCTCAAGGCTACGCGTGCCACCCGGGGTCTCAATCCCGAGTCCAAATCCCGAACCTAGTCCGAGCATGGCATTCTAGATGCCTGACGTCCCAGACGTCCAATAGTAGCAATCCTGCTCCTGAGTCACTCTACGGTCCGGTCCCTCCATAGAATGACTCCTCACAGGCAATGCGCCGTGACCGCTCCGGTGTACCTACATCCGGAGGAGATAGAATCCTAGGGTAGATCCATACAGTGCAGTACCACAGATAATATCGAGATCCATTATACATATATATGACTCCAAACCATTCATAAACAACCAGACGGGTCTCATGCCCAAACATCGTAATACGTGCCATAAATCATACTCAAGGTAAACAGACACTTTTACTCAAATCACATATAGATATAGTAGAAAGTAAAACAGTTATGCATGCCGAAGTTTAGTGAAATCAAAGGCCCACTCACAGTACAATCCCGCTGCAATCCCGAGCGTAAAGCCCCGTCCAAGGGTTAAAGTAAAATTCCTGTCATGCCCAAAACATACGTAAAGGTCACTTTAAGTCCCTACTAAACAACTACGAAACCCTAGACTGAAACCGGCCCGGGAAAGCCGTCCGAACACGCTTCCCAAGGCGTCAAACCCTAATTTGACCAACTTAACGATCTCCGATCGGCACGAAACCACCGCCATTGGATCTGTATCGTCGAAACCTTGAAAATGGCACTGGTCCCACACAAAATACTGTTCACACGCGCCCCCCACGCTCCGGTCAACCCTCTGGTCAACAGTGCTACAGTGATGCTGACGTCAGCATGACGTCACTGCTGACGTCAGCATGACGTCATCACTGACAGTGTCAGAGGACACGTGTCAACATCCCATTGGTTCCTGGTCTGACAATATTCTGACATGATGACGTCATCATGATGTCACTGCTGACGTCAGCATGATGACGTCATCAGCTACAGTAACCGGGTCTGCAAATCGGGTCACCGCAGACCCACGGTTCGACCCGATCACAGATCGTGATTCCGACCACCAAAATCGATGGGATTTGTTCCTATGAACTCGTCTGAACATGTTCTATGGATCTGTGAAATCAAAACAGATGTTTAAGTTCGAGAAATCACCTGCAAAACGACGGGGAATTGGCTGCCGGTTCTGGTTCGTCTTCTCCGGCGAGCCGTCACGCTTCCAGCCACCAACTCTGGTCCAAAAATGCTCGTCTAGTCCCCTAGGTTAAGTCTCAAAAGCAACCAAACGAGTTTAACGTTAAAAACGGACAGTTCGAGGCAGGGAAGGAAAATCGGCTTTCTCGGGTTTGCAGGCTTACCGCCGCCGTGGGCTGCCCAGTCCAGTCCTAAGCCGTCCAGAGGTCACAACGGTCCTAGCCCTAGGTTGGTTCGAGCCCAGAAGTCACGGTTTGGACGGTTGGATGGTTTTGGGCCGCACGGGTTCCTCTCGGGTTTGTGGGTTTTCCGGGTTGCTCCGCCGTCCGTGGTGGTGGTGATGGCCGTCTGGAGGTGGCTGAGGGGTAGGCTGGTGTGTGGGTTGAGGCTGAGGGATGGTGTGATCGCTGGTGTGTTTGTGCAGAGAATGAGAGGTTGCACGGTTTGAAGGAAGAAATGAAAATGAATATGTGAGTCTCTGATGCTTTTAAAAACAGAATAGAGAATAGAAACCAACGGCTAGGATTTAATCTGACCTAAGGATGAAGGGTGAGGATTTAAGGAAATTAAACTAATTAATTAATCACATGGCAGACCAAGATCCAGATTGTTGGGGATGATGTGGATGAGGTAGATGAGTGACATGTGTCACTCATCAAGGGTCCAGATTGATTGGGTTAAAGTGAATCAGATTATAATATTTTATTATTATTTAAGTTCCGAGTCTCGGTTAGTTCGGTTACGTTCTTGACCATAACTTTTTCGTCGTAAGTCCGATTTCAGCGTGCCGCCTGTCTACGGATTCGTATCGACGAGACCTACGTAACGGTCATTGGCCCTCGTCCGTTGGACTTCCCGGGTCAAAAGTCAACATTTGGCCCCCAAATGGCCAAATTACCAAAATGCCCCTCGACTTCCGAACGTCACAACTTCTTCCTCGAACGTCGGAATCGAACGTGCCACCTGCCTATGAACTCGTGACGTCCTAAACTACGTCACGGTCACGTGTCAAAGTCCTAAATACTTCCCGAGGTAAAAGTCAACTTTCCCCCCCCCCCCCCTCAAGGGCAAAACGGTCATTTTACAATAAAATAATAATTACGAAAGTTCGGGTCGTTACAATCTACCCACCTTACAAAAATTTCGTCCTCGAAATTTACTCGAATAAAAACGGGTACTGCTCCCTCATCAAGTCTTCGGGTTCCCACGTCGCCTCCTCGACGTCATGGTTCCTCCATAGCACTTTCACCAACCGAATCGTCTTGTTTCTCAGAACCTTGTTCTTCTGATCCAGAATCTGCACTGGTTTCTCCTCAAAGCTCAGATCAGTCATCAGTTCTACTGGTTGTTCCGGCAAGGCATGTGAATCGTCCCGTAGGTATTTCCGTAACATGGACACATGGAAAACATCGTGCACTCTGGCAAGTTCTGGAGGTAATGCCAACCGGTATGCCACTAGTCCAATCCTCTCAATGATCTCGAACGGTCCAAAGTAACGTGGACTCAACTTCCCGCGTCGGCCAAAACGGATAATTCCTTTCCATGGAGATAACTTAAGGAACACAAAATCTCCAACCTCGAATTCCAAGTCTCGAATTCGTCGATCCGCATAGCTCTTTTGGCGATCTTGTGCTGCCTTCAATCTTTCCTTGATGATTCGAACTGTTTCCTGGGTCATGTCCATCAAATCCGGTCCTAAAGCTGCTCGCTCTCCTACCTCCATCCAACAGATAGGTGTCCTGCACTGTCGGCCATACAGTGCCTCGTAGGGTGTCATCCCGATACTTGCCTGATAACTGTTGTTGTATGCGAACTCCATCAAAGGCAAATGAGTATCCCACGAATCCTGAAACTGCAGTACACAAGACCTCATCATGTCCTCCAGTGTCTGGATAGTCCTCTCTGACTGCCCATCGGTCTGCGGGTGGAACGCTGTACTGAAATGTAAGTTTGTACCCAAGGCGTTCTGCAAACTTCGCCAGAACCTAGATGTGAAATGCGGATCTCGATCAGACACTATCGACTCCGGCGTACCATGAAGTCGAATGATCTCCTTCACAAACAGCTGAGCCAGTCGGTTTGGCTTAAATGTCTCCTGTACTGGTAAGAAATGAGCTGACTTGGTCAATCGGTCGACAATCACCCAAACTCCATCGCATCCCTTCTGAGTCCTAGGCAATTTGAAGACAAAGTCCATGGTAATGTGATCCCACTTCCACTTGGGAATCGGAAGCGGTTGCATTGCTCCATACGGTCTCTGCCGCTCAGCCTTGACCTGCTGACAGGTCAAACATCTGCTCACAAACACTGCAATATCCTTCTTCATTCCTGCCCACCAATAGTGGTCCCGGAGGGTACGGTACATCTTTGTACCTCCCGGATGCATGGCATAAGCCGAACTGTGGGCTTCCTCGAGAATTTCTGCCCGTAACTCTGCCACTGCAGGAACACACAAACGGCCTAGTTTCACCAGAGCTCCATCTGGTCGGATAGTAAAGTCCTGCCTCTCGTCTACTTCGACCTCGATCCTGTAGATACACAGTGTCGGATCCTCCAATTGTGCCTCGATAATCCGATCGACTAGCACAGGTCGTACATGAAAACTGGCCAACAAAGCTCCCTGCTCATCCATCCCCAGCATAACTCCAGCTCTTCGGAGTTCCACAAGCAAAGGAAGGTACACCAGCCTCAGGTGTGCAATTGATCCTGCTGACTTCCTGCTGAGTGCGTCTGCCACAACGTTCGCCTTCCCTGGATGATATTCAATCGTACAATCGTAATCCTTGATCAGTTCCAACCACCGTCGCTGCCTTACGTTCAGCTCCTTCTGAGTGAACAAATGCTTTAAACTCTGATGATCCGTGAAGATCCTGCAAGTCACCCCGTACAGATAATGTCGCCAGATCTTTAAAGCGTGAACCACCGCCGCCAACTCCAGATCATGCGTAGGGTAATTCAGTTCGTGTGTCTTTAGCTGCCTCGATGCATAAGCGATAACTCTGCCATTCTGCATCAGCACGCAACCCAAACCTTGCAACGATGCGTCACTGTAGACTTCGAACTCTCCACTGTTATCCGGCAAAGCAAGAACAGGTGCGGTAGTTAACCGACGTTTTAATTCCTGATAACTCTGCTCACACCGTTCATCCCAAACAAACTTTACTCCCTTCCTGGTTAAACGAGTCAACGGTGCAGCAATACTAGAGAAGCCCTCAACAAATCTCCGGTAGTATCCTACCAAACCAACGAAACTCCGTACCTCTGTCACGGTTGTCGGTCTAGCCCAATTTGTTACCGCTTCGGTCTTCTGGGGATCCACACTAATCCCGTCTGCTGACACTACATGTCCCAGAAAACCAATGCTGGTTAGCCAAAACTGACACTTACTCAGCTTGGCGTATAACTGGTTCTGCCTCAGCTTCCCTAACACCGAACGTAAGTGTTCCTCATGAGCTTGAGCACTCCTCGAGTACACAAGGATGTCATCAATGAACACGATCACGAACTTATCCAAATAAGATCGGAAGACCCTATTCATTAGATCCATGAATGCTGCTGGAGCATTCGTCAAGCCGAAAGGCATCACAAGGAATTCATAATGCCCATATCTGGTCCGAAACGCTGTCTTCGGGACATCTCCTTCAGCAATCTTCAACTGGTGATAACCAGATCGTAAATCAATCTTCGAGAAGTACCGTGCTCCCCGCAGTTGATCAAAGAGATCGTCAATCCTGGGTAAGGGGTACTGGTTCCTTACCGTGACCTTGTTGAGCTGTCGATAATCCACACACAAACGGAGGCTCCCCTCCTTCTTCTTCACAAATAATACTGGTGCTCCCCACGGTGATGTACTCGGTCGGATGAATCCCAAGTCCACCAACTCCTGCAATTGGATCTTCAGTTCCCGTAACTCCGCTGGTGCCATCCGATATGGTGCCTGCGATATAGGTCGTGTGCCGGGAAGTAGTTCAATCGTGAACTGAATCTCCCGATGTGGTGGTAAACCAGGCAAATCTTCCGGGAACACATCCGGAAATTCTCGCACCACAGGTATATCATTGGCACCCGAAGTATCACTCTTTGTCGTCACAACATGCGCCAGATAGCCCTGGCATCCCTTCTGTAGAAGCTTCGTAGCGGCAAGTGAAGAAATTACTTCAGGTAGCGAACCGTCGCGCTCTCCCTGAAAAGTAACCTCCGGCAAACCCGGACTTCGCAGAATCACCCGCCTACTACAACAGTCGATGAGCGAACCGTGCTCAGTCAACCAATCCATTCCCAAGATAACATCAAAGTCATGGATATCCATCAGGATTAGATCAGCTAGCAGATCTACATCCTCCACCCTTACTGGGCATCTCCGGATCACCTGATTCACTATGTACACAACGCCCATCGGTGTACCAACACCCATTTCACTATCCAAGGCTGACACCTCGCGATCTAACATACCCGCACAACTTTTCGAAATAAAAGAATGAGTAGCCCCAGCATCCATTAACACCCGTACAACAATATTTGAGATATGAAGAGTACCTGTAACCACACCAGGGGCTGACCTCGCCTGCTGCTGAGTCACTGCAAAAACACGAGCTCGGGGTCCTGCAGTCTGTCCGTGCCCACGCGCGCCACGCTCAGCACTCTGTCCTCGGCCTCTGGAAGGGTGAGAAGCTGAACTCTGTGTCACACTAACGCCTTTAGTCTCGTTGTTCCTTGACAGTAAAGGGCAATCTCGGGCATAGTGGCCCGCTCCTCCACAAGCAAAGCAATTAACTGTCCTCGGTCCATCCCAAGACCCTCCTGATGCACCACTCCAAGCCTGATGCTGTCCAGAACTGAATCTCGATCCGCCCCTCTGAGAGTTCCCATGTCGACCTGACCAGCCACGACCACGTAAAGATGAGGGTGCTCCTCGGTAATTTCCCTCTTTAGAGATCTTTGGGCCGGTTGGTCCAGGATGTGGACGATCCCGGCGCTGCCCCTCGCCTGATGATTGTCGCGCCTGGTGTGCCGCCAGACTGGCCTCGACACGAACTGCAGCGTCGACCATGTCCCTCAGAGTCGCGTAACTAGTAGCCGTCACACTTGCCCGCAACTCTCCTCGGAGTCCCAACTCAAATCTTTGACATTTTTCCTCCTCAGTACTCACGAAAGCTGCGGCAAAACGGGAAAGCTTCCTGAAAGTCTGCTCGTAATCTGCCACGGACATATCTCCCTGTTCCAGCCGCAGGAACTCTGCCTCTCGTGCCATGCGAAATGAACGCGGGTAATACTGATCTAAGAATCGGGCACGAAAGACCTCCCATGAGGTGGTGTGAACAGTCCACCCGGACATCTCAAGACCATGCCACCATTGATAAGCCCCGCCTTCCAGTAAGAAGGCCGCCAATGCCACCCGCTCGCCGGGTGGGCAGTGCATCACGGTGAAGATTCTTTCCCATTTCGCAATCCACTCATGGGCATCCTCGGGGTTTGATCCCCCGCTGAACGGTGTGGCTCCCAACCTTTGAGCCCGCTCAATGCTAGCACATTCCATCTCTCTCGCGATTTCCTCGTCAGTTCGTGTTTGAGGAATTCTCCTTGGAGGCATAACCCGCTGTTAAGAGGCATAGATTAGATACTGACATCTGTTAAACTAAGTACTGACCGCTTGTCTAGCATTCTGACCACAACCTAGTGCTCTGATACCAAGTTGACAGGACCCGCCCCGATCCCCCTGGGACCACCCGGGACGTGCCCTGCTCCCGTCTGACACCCGTTAATAAGATACCAAAAATACCCTTATTGAAGATAAAATGCGTAAAGAAAAACCATAGTTAAGTCATACATAGCACGCCACACAAATACTCAAATACAAATAGTGTCAGACAAGGGATGGTTCCCGAATACAGTTTATTGAGCACGACTCTAGACACACTACGTGCCAACCTACCCAGCAGTAGGGTTCAGGTACGCAACGTAAACCTATGCCTCTTCCTCCTCGGGATCCTCCTCCTACTCCTCGGGATCCTCCTCCTCGATAGCACTACCTGGAGGGGTAGTAAAACAACAAAGGTGAGTGGGCCGAAACTCAAGGTTTACAAAGTAGTTTACCATTTCGAAAACATATAGCTTTTCCCCTCCGTTTTCCGAAAAGACATGCATAGTATCAAAACCACAAAACCATATAGTCATAAGCAGAATAATATCAACATAATATAATCTTAGTCACTGCACTATACATCCCAACCCTGACATCCCAGATGCCTGACGTCCCAGACGCCCAATAAGGTCACAGTCTCAAGGCTACGCGTGCCACCCGGGGTCTCAATCCCGAGTCCAAATCCCGAACCTAGTCCGAGCATGGCATTCTAGATGCCTGACGTCCCAGACGTCCAATAGTAGCAATCCTGCTCCTGAGTCACTCTACGGTCCGGTCCCTCCGTAGAATGACTCCTCACAGGCAATGCGCCGTGACCGCTCCGGTGTACCTACATCCGGAGGAGATAGAATCCTAGGGTAGATCCATACAGTGCAGTACCACAGATAATATCGAGATCCATTATACATATATATGACTCCAAACCATTCATAAACAACCAGACGGGTCTCATGCCCAAACATCGTAATACGTGCCATAAATCATACTCAAGGTAAACAGACACTTTTACTCAAATCACATATAGATATAGTAGAAAGTAAAACAGTTATGCATGCCGAAGTTTAGTGAAATCAAAGGCCCACTCACAGTACAATCCCGCTGCAATCCCGAGCGTAAAGCCCCGTCCAAGGGTTAAAGTACAATTCCTGTCATGCCCAAAACATACGTAAAGGTCACTTTAAGTCCCTACTAAACAACTACGAAACCCTAGACTGAAACCGGCCCGGGAAAGCCGTCCGAACACGCTTCCTAAGGCGTCAAACCCTAATTTGACCAACTTAACGATCTCCGATCGACACGAAACCACCGCCATTGGATCCGTATCGTCGAAACCTAGAAAATGGCACTGGTCCCACACAAAATACTGTTCACACGCGCCCCCCACGCGCCGGTCAACCCTCTGGTCAACAGTGCTACAGTGATGCTGACGTCAGCATGACGTCACTGCTGACGTCAGCATGACGTCATCACTGACAGTGTCAGAGGACACGTGTCAACATCCCATTGGTTCCTGGTCTGACAATATTCTGACATGATGACGTCATCATGACGTCACTGCTGACGTCAGCATGATGACGTCATCAGCTACAGTAACCGGGTCTGCGAATCGGGTCACCGCAGACCCACGGTTCGACCCGATCACAGATCGTGATTCCGACCACCAAAATCGATGGGATTTGTTCCTATGAACTCGTCTAAACATGTTCTATGGCTCTGTGAAATAAAAACAGATGTTTAAGTTCGAGAAATCACCTGCAAAATGACGGGGAATTGGCTGCCGGTTCTGGTTCGTCTTCTCCGGCGAGCCGTCACGCTTCCAGCCACCAACTCTGGTCCAAAAATGCTCGTCTAGTCCCCTAGGTTAAGTCTCAAAAGCAACCAAACGAGTTTAACGTTAAAAACGGACAGTTCGAGGCAGGGAAGGAAAATCGGCCTTCTCGGGTTTGCAGGCTTACCGCCGCCGTGTCGCCGCCGTGGGCTGCCCAGTCCAGTCCTAAGCCGTCCAGAGGTCACAACGGTCCTAGCCCTAGGTTGGTTCGAGCCCAGAAGTCACGGTTTGGACGGTTGGATGGTTTTGGGCCGCACGGGTTCCTCTCGGGTTTGTGGGTTTTCCGGGTTGCTCCGTCGTCCGTGGTGGTGGTGATGGCCGTCTGGAGGTGGCTGAGGGGTAGGCTGGTGTGTGGGTTGAGGCTGAGGGATGGTGTGATCGCTGGTGTGTTTGTTCAGAGAATGAGAGGTTGCACGGTTTGAAGGAAGAAATGAAAATGAATATGTGAGTCTCTGATGCTTTTAAAAACAGAATAGAGAATAGAAACCAACGGCTAGGATTTAATCTGACCTAAGGATGAAGGGTGAGGATTTAAGGAAATTAAACTAATTAATTAATCACATGGCAGACCAAGATCCAGATTGTTGGGGATGATGTGGATGAGGTAGATGAGTGACATGTGTCACTCATCAAGGGTCCAGATTGATTGGGTTAAAGTGAATCAGATTATAATATTTTATTATTATTTAAGTTCCGAGTCTCGGTTAGTTCGGTTACGTTCTTAACCATAACTTTTTCGTCGTAAGTCCGATTTCAGCGTGCCACCTGTCTACGGATTCGTATCGACGAGACCTACGTAACGGTCATTGGCCCTCGTCCGTTGGACTTCCCGTGTCAAAAGTCAACATTTGGCCCCCAAATGGCCAAATTACCAAAATGCCCCTCGACTTCCGAACGTCACAACTTCTTCCTCGAACGTCGGAATCGAACGTGCCACCTGCCTATGAACTCGTGACGTCCTAAACTACGTCATGGTCACGTGTCAAAGTCCTAAATACTTCCCGAGGTAAAAGTCAACTTTTCCCCCCCTTAGGGGCAAAACGGTCATTTTACAATAAAATAATAATTACGAAAGTTCGGGTCGTTACACAACCCCCCGGGTAAATCGATCGAGGCAACGATAGCTAATTGTTTGTTGTTTGCAGGAATTGTGAGAACTTTTCACGGCGGGTTTAATCTTTGATTCAACAAGGGTCAAGATTGAGTTTACAATTTTTTTTAAAAAAAAATATGCATAATTTTAATGCGCATGCGTTTGTTATTCCATACAAAAAATAAGAGAAATTATGCTCTTTTCGGGAGTCAGACCATAGAGTAAGAAGGTAGGAAAGGAATCATAATTTGTACAAGCCTCGAAGAAATTTTTGTACGTTCGAAAATGGAGACAGAGAAAAGTCAAATTGAATTTTATAAATTCACAATAGAGAAGTAATGTTATTTTTTATTTGGTTTAATCTAATTATATATTTATATTATATTATGGGCTAAATTGTTGTAGATTACAAATATAGGAATCATATTTGATCGAACTATGATATATTGGTGAAATGATGATTTGTGGATATTATAAGGACTATTTCAATTAATCTTTTTACTTCATTTCTCCTAAAACTCGCCATATAATCTTAGGTTCCCCCTCTTGAACTTAGTTTTGTCTTCCCCATCGTGAACTTAGTTTTGTCTCAAAATACTCCTTAAACATGGCTTCTGTCATCAAAGTTACCCTAATTCTATTTAATCACACTAACTTCTGTTATCTCATAAGAATTTTAAGGGTATTTTGAAAATTTCTGCCTCATTCATCTTCTTCCCCAATCACCCAAACAGCTCTCTATCATTCCCACCTCCTAGTCCAAGTCCAATCTACCATCCCATACCTCTCACCCACCAGAATCAGTTGAAACTACGAAAACATGGTCAAATCCTTCAAATTATTCATCTACATGGTCAAACCTCCCATCTTGATACCTCTCACCCACCATAAGACATCTTCTCCATAGGAAATCAAACATACGCTTCCTATCTCCTCTGCTTCGATGATCTCAACTTCCTCTTCATTGCTCTGCACTCCCCCACATTGACCCAGACCAACGACCTGACTCAGCCTAGCAACTCCACCACGTTCAACCCTTCCGCCTTGAGTTCCTTCACAACTACGGCCTCGGCATCCTCCCCATCGCAATCCAAGTGGAGGATGTTATGGCAGCCTTCACTACCAGTGTCACCCACGGGGCCAAACCATCGTCTCCATCGATCCTCCTTGGCAACCGAGTAACCATCGCTGATGTCCAACTTTACGATGACATCTTTTTAGGTATGTTATCTACCCAAAATTTAGGAATCTTGACGGACATCATCATCCAGATGTCAGAAGCCAAATGATTTAAACATTGTACTATAGGAGGTCGTGTGAAATGTAATTAGTAAAAACCCAATTACCATTTCACCGCGACAACAGAAGTATAAAGCATAGTACACTAATGATGATCATATAGTTCAAGCTACCTGAGTTTTCCCGATTTCTTTTACACCACCTTAACCCACTGGTGTGAATGTACGAATAGCTACCGTGAATTCATTGAAGTACCTGAAGTGACATCGAGACCTGAAGGGTACAAAAACAGAAAGGAGAGTGGACTTAGTAATTATTGCAGTGTAAAACCATAAGTTGTAAAATAAAATCTAACCCCTCCGTTTTTATAAAAGAAATTGTCATTAAAATCTCTAACTTGCACGTTAAACAAGAAATAATACTAAATTATTCTTAAATCTCAAAAGTCATCTTGAAATAAGAATAAAGCATGCATGAACTACAATTTAATTCTCATGAGTCGCTCAAGGCATACACTCATGTTAGGTTGGGTATCTATAATTGCTCGTGTACCTCTATCACATGAAATTTGGGTACTAAGCATCGGTCCCCCCATGTCCTCTAAAGTTCGCGAACGAGCTGACACTATTTAACGAGTATTATGAGTAGTGCGGGTGAACAATTATGTGGAGGCTTGTATGTGGCCACTTAGACAGGTTCTTGAGATACCGGCGACTCATAAGTGGTTCTATAATCACTATCTTAAATAAAATTCCTAGGACATCAATGTATGTACCACCATTAAACTAACCAGACATGCTTTGCAATAATTAACTCAATCAATCATACTCGGGAAAACATAAAGTAAAATCGTAAACTAGCATGGTCAGGAAATCATCAAGTAAAATAAAAAATTAGCATGCTCGAGCAATCATCAAGTAGAATCATTATCTAGCATGCATCATAGACAAGTACGTAAAAACACGTAGGTAAAGGTATAAAACAAGTAAATAAGGTCCACTCACAAATTGTTCGGGGGCCGAAATCACCCGACAAAAAAACTAGCACGGACTCCAAGCCGATTCAACACTATCGAGACCATTTGTAAAGGTTACTAATCAATTTCCAAGTCATGCTCTAAGAAAACTCCACTAGGGTTGTCCAGAATGTTGCTTAAACAACTTTAAACGGATTAAAATGTGTTTTAAACGATCTAAGAGACCCTAAAACTAGGCCCATGCGTCGTCGTGGGCTGAAAAACAGCTTCATGTCCGACCACGCGCCAACAGAAGGCTGGAAAATGGCCTCACATGCGATTGGCTAGAGGTTGAAAAGTTGCCTCACACGCTATTTAGAGGTCACACGTGCTAGATACGCACGCTCACACGCCGAAATATTACCTGTGAAATATTTCTTGTGGAATATTCTATCCCTTGAGAGAATAATCCGTCAATTCTAACAGAATATTATGACGGAATCAGAATATTTCGCTAGTATTAACGGGATTAGGATTAACACCTTTAGCATTTAATGGAATATGCTAACACCTTTAGCATATTCTATCAAATATTGACGATGTTAGTCAAGTTTAACGGCCGGTCGAGTCGCTGGATTCTTGCAGGAGATGACGATCAAACCACCTCTACTGTCCATGACGACTGAATTTTTCCCATCAGAAAAATCCAATTTTCTAACGAGGTCTAACTTCCTCAAAACCACTCCGATTTCGACATACAAATAGTCGATTCTTATGTACTCGATATAAGGATCACAAATATCTAACTTTCAGATCCATAAATACGTGTCGACGTCGAAAAATTAACGAGAAGTTGTGGTTGTTCTTCCATTTTCTAGAAACCTGTGAGTTTTTTCCACTATTGATCCTTATCGAAAATGAGCAGGAAAATTAGTATAGGAAGAAAAGCTTAACAAGACTAAATGCATGGTTTAGCTTGGAGGATTCAACTCACCTTGTTTCAGCCTCGAATTCTCCAAAATGGATTCTCAGGTCACAATCATGTTCCCGTTGAAGTTTGAGCCACGAAGATCCTCGTGGCTCACCATTTACTCTATTAAGCTTGTGGTGAGACGAAGAAAATGAAGGTCTGAACGCGAATCATTGATCTTGTTGTTTAGTCGACCGTGGTGGCATGGCTTTCTCTCTTGGTTGTCATTGAAATATACTAGGGAGGACAGTGAGGAACTAATTGTACTGAGTAAAGTTATTGTTGAATGGCAGAGTAAACAATAGGTATTGGGCTTGGTTTTAAACAATTAGGCCGAAATGTTAGATTTTTAAGCACAAGGTTCTTTCACTAACAAAATACTTCCTAAGCCCATATGACACTCATAAGGGTAATTTGGTCGTTCTATTAATTTTGAATTTTGTTAACAGAATGGGTTGTATCAATCTACCCCTTTAAAGAAATTTCACTCAATGTAGCCTATGCTACAACCTCCAAACGACTTCTCAAATTTCCATGTGCGTCGACTAATACTACTTCCACTTTCTTGTTTAAGTCGAAAGGCTCATTGTGTCTCTCAAGTAGTTTTTGATTTCTAAGACCAACTTCCAACGTGGCTCTGATTGAAATTCCACAAACTTAATGTATATTGTCCTCATATGTGATAACAATTCAGAACCTTCCTAAATAGTATTCTGAATGTCTTATAGGGAGTCCTTGATACCTCAGAATCAAACTTCCAAACCAACACTAAACCTTTATGAAGGTAGTTTCTCATCTACTAACAATTCAGGGGATTCAGCAATTGACATAACTTCAACGTTTTCGATAATCTCGCATCAAACCATGAGTCAAGATCTAACTCAAGTATATATATCAAAGTAATGTCTACTAAAAACATGTTTATCAATCTCCAGTTATTGATATCTAGATTCCTTGTTTCACAAAATTCAGCTCTCGATTCCTTAATTCACTAACTTCAGTGCTGGTATGAAGGTAACTTATAAACTCCTCATAGTGTATTGGTTAAAATTGACCCTATGGTTTACCTCGGGTTCTCACTAACCCAAATGTAACTAACAACTTACGAGTAGGTTCCCATCGATGATGGCTTAAGACGCACTTTGAGTACTGAAATGATTAAATTCACACAAGCTTTGAGGTTGATATGGTAATTGAGTAACTAATTTCCACTAGGCTTCAAGGTTTGATTGGTGAATTTGACATGATCCATCCTCAATTACTGAAAATTATACCAGTCCTGCTCTTGTCTAACAACTATTTCATATTGTCAAAACGTACTTACATCTATTGTCAGATAAAGGATATCTCAAATTTTTATATGTGTCCATATTTTATTAGGTTAACCAAATTAAATCCACCCTTACGGAGTTACCACCCACATCCATCTCATTTGCCCCGTCAAGTAATGGAATATGCTAATTAGACTTGTTTGAGCCTTAATCCCACAATCATAATTGATGCTATTACAGTACAACCTATATGACAGTATTCAAGGAATCCATTTGTTTGTATATGATAGTTCAAAATATTAATTCAAGGTTCAGATTGAAGTTCAAAATATAATTATGCAACATATCGTAAAAGGTGCACTTACCATCAATTTATAAATTTTCAAAATTACTAAATGATCATAAAGAAATTATAAATACATGATAGGTCTTCAATTAAACATTATTTTATATTATTTTATACCCTTTTATACTTAAATTTTAATATTAAAATACTAAACAATTGGAGAAAATAATATATTTTGATTTTTTTAGAAATAAATAAATAAAGAATCGTCCCGATCGGAATTATAACGAATAAATTATAGACGAAATTCGATGGTAGATATTCAAATTGCAACCTAAAAATCCAAGGCCATGCTCAACCCAAAATACATTTCTGTTCAGCCTAGAAACCCAGCCCGAGGCCCAGTTGCTCAGCCCAAGAAATCCGGCCAAATTCCTTAGCTAGTCCAGCAAACGCGGTTGACAAGAATCGCCTGACGTGCTAAGTACACGTTCCTCTATTAGTGCGCACATGCTGAAACTGACTCCACGCTGACCCGCCTGACGCGTCGAACACTCCATGCTTCTGCCAGTTGCAGCTCGCCGAGTTCCATCACACCAGCTCAGCGCCTGTTCACCGAAGCCATCCCCTGCTTCCCTGCACAGACCTGCTGAAATCCAACTGCCCCATCTTACCTAATTTTCCAGCAATAAACCATCCCTAATTTCATCATTAATCATCATTTTATTTTATTGTATTTTTTATATTTTATTTTGTATTTTATTTTTAGTTGTTTTTAGCACTCCCTTTATAAATAGGGAGGTTATTTCATTTGTTTAGGGTCCCCATTTTTCCCATTTTGTTCATTTTAGTTTTATTTTGTTAGTTTATTTTTCTCTCTTAGTTCATCTTCTCTTTATTTTGTAGATTTATTCTTTTGAGACCATTTGTAACTTTTTTTTTATTTTCTTCTTAATTAGTTTTCCTTTAAATCTTGTTTTTAGATTCATTTCTTAGTTTCATTTTCTTTTAATTTTAGTTCTTAGAATTTCTTTGTAAACTTTTCTTTTTTAACTTCTTTGACTTCTCTTTTAGATATGAATTTATGATTTCCTTAAGAAAATCTTAGGCCGAGTATTTCCGAGGCAATTCTAGAATTCAAGTCCAAATTCTTATATTTTATCATGCATCTTCATAAGATTCATTCTGCTGTTTAGAGAATTTTATGAATAACATTCCATTGTTTCCATGTACTTTCGGAATCACAAGCTGTTTTTGGGTTCCGAAAGTGTAACTTTATTCTCTTTACTTAAATTCTTGTTATTGTTTTGATTTACTTATAATTCAATACATGTGTTGGTATTTTCTTTCTAAACTTTTGTAAGTATGAATGCAATCTCCATGTGTTTTACTTTCTGAATTTCTTTTACTTCATATGTTTTAGTGCTTAAACTTCAATTTAATGCTAAGTGTTTATGACAGTTGTTCGGTGCATTTAGAATAGGATTGAAGAGATTTTAATGTTTGACGCACATTCAAAATCACAAAATTAAGGTGAATCATATTGTAAGTGTTTGGCGCATATTGATGTTTGACTCACATATAATAATGAAAAACGTATGCATGTACTTGAGATGATGAATGTAGGATTTGATGATTAGTTTGTTATGAGCAAAATGTTAGAATGTTGGTAAAATTTGTATTTGAAGAAAGTCATTTTTAGGAGTAGTTTAAATAATGTGATTGCTAATTTGAAATTACTTACGTAAAAATGTCGGTTTTGTCTATAAAACTACTCTATGGTTTGTAAGTTCTAATTAACATGAGCATTTGCATTTATATTCTTAGTTTGGTTAAAAATGTAATTTAGATCACATTTTGTTCAAAACCCCCCCAATTTCATTCTTTTATTCTTTTATTCTTCGATTCATTAATTCTTTAATTCATTAATTCTTTTATTCTTTCATTTATTTATTCAATTATTCTTTCATTTATTAATTTATTCATTATTCTTTCTCACTAACACATTATTAATGTTCCCTAATTTTTTCGGTTAAAGAACGATCTCTATTTACCAATACTACAACTACACAAAAAAGTTTAAATTGCATAATACTTAAATTACGGGTTTAATTAAATGCGTAGTTTAACCCTTATCAATACGCTCTTATAATGAAATTCTTATAAAATAATTAAAGTATATAATCAAAATGAATATGATAACCTAAAAAGGAACAAATTATTCTCAACCACCATATACTTAGCCAATTTCCTTAACCAGAGTCCTTTTTGTATATTTCCTTACTTTCCATCTTAACACAAGTGTAGTTTAAGTTCATTAAAATCCAAATGTAATTATAACCAAATCCTTAATTTTCCCCAAATTTAATATAGAATTTAAAGTATGAACATATTTGGGCCCTTAAAACTATACTCAAATGATACCCAATTAATTTGGAAATTATAACATTGAACTCAGAAATGAAGAATAAAGAAATTTCATATTGACAGCAACCTGAAGCACCGCTACACACACCCTCACGTGACACGACCCATCCCAATCCCCCCGGGATTACCATGGAATGTGACGTGCTCTCGTCTGACAAGAGGCGCCAGACAAGGGATAACCGATTGCCATTGCCCAAACGGGCTTCCAGAGTGCGTAAGAATCGATGGAGGAGGTGTGCGATGCTCAAGTCTCTGCTGCAGTCGTATCCGGAATCAACCTGAAGGGCATTGAAAACAAAAGCTGTGAGTGGACGAAAATAAACAAGTCTGTTTAAAACATTTATAAGACATTTATGCCCCTCAGTAAAATCATATGCATGCACCAAAACCAATAATCCCATATTTATTTAGAAATAACCATTAGGGCCTTAGCCCGGAAACCAAAGCATAGTTTCAATTTCCAAAAGTAAAACCAATCAGTTATTTCATAAATCCAATAATATGAACCATAAGGCATATAATATAAACCATAACCATTATTTTAGCCACTGCACTATACACTCCAATCCGACATCCCTGATGTCTGACGTCCCTGACGTCAATAAGGTCACAATCACAAGGCTACGCGTGCCACTCGGGTCTCAATTTCCGAGTTCAATCCCCGAACCCCGTTCGGGTACAGCATCCCCGATGCTTAGCGTCATAGACGCTGGACGTACTAGACGTCCGTGACCTCTCCGGGGTACCTCATCCGGAGGAGACAATATAATATGGAAGGATCTATACAGTGCAGTACTAAATACATTTTATAGATATCCACATGCAAAACATATAGGTATACATAGATAAAATTCGAACCGATCGTTACGTTTCATCAAACGGGTCTCATGCCCAAATACCGTGAAACGTGCCATAACCGAAATATCATCAAAACCATTTATTGATTCCAGCATGTGGACATATATAAAATGTAAACCAGAAAACATTTATTCAATTCCATTTTAGGGTCCCCGACCCGCAATCACATGTAGAAATCAACTGGGCCCCTGGCCTGATTCCACAAGTTAACTGTGCCCCTAGCCCGATCCACATGTTAACTGGGCCCCTGGCCCGATTTCATAGTTCAACTGGGCCCCTGGCCCGATTTTACATTATTCAAGTTCGTAACCGTTTCATGAAATCATATCCAACCACATTTATGGAAATCGGTGAAAATCCAGAAAATCTCGGTTTACGTGCAAATACGTAATTCACCTCGAAATACGTGAAATCATTTTAAATTCACCGATATCCAAAGTAAATCATTTAATCATAATTATAACAATCATAAAACAGTTATGCATGCATTGAATTTATGAAACCAATGTCCACTCACAGACCGTTTAACCGAGCGCCTCGATACGCGTGCCATAGGCCTTCCCGGGCCACATCACTATCACCGGGACTCCCAATCCTGTTCAAATCAATTTAGAGGATCACTAACCTCATCATTAACATCCTATTCAAGTCCCGTAATTTTCCCGAATTTTTAAGTATTTTTAAACTGGATTTAAAACCTTCGGACATCCCGAACAATAACGAAACGGGATCCGATCGACACGAAACCAACGCTAAAATGTTCGTTACATTGTATAGGACAAAAGTCATGTTGGAAGTTTCCCAAAATTACCTCACACGCGCCCCCACGCGCCGGTTGAACTCCCTGCGCGTGAAACCCACGCGCCGGGTACTGTTCACCGTCGTTCAACCCGAACGACTAGTAAACGGGTCGCCGTGACCCGCGGGCCAACCCGATCGGTTCTCCGCCGTTCCTTGATCATTTTCGACAGGGTTTCCTCCTACAAGATCGTCTGAGTTAAACTAGGAGTTCTGTGGAAACAACAACAAGGAACAACGTCAAGATCCTTACCTCTCCGATCGAGAAGCTCACGGCCAACTCCACCGTCGACTGCTCTCAGCTCCGACCACCATTCTCGATGAAAACGGTCCCTATAGACTCGTCTCATCCTCTGGGTCATCATCCTGGTTACTAGATCGAACGAAAGACAGTAAAACCCATCCTGCCATTTTAGACCCGAGAATCGGACTCACGGGTTTAGGCTCCCTTCGCCACCGTGGTCACCACCGTGGCCACCGAAACGCCCAGTTTGATCCCAGAACTCCGTCCACCCCTCTAGCACGGTCAAAACACCGGTCTCCATCGACTTCCAATTCCCTGAGTTTCGGATCCCTCTGTTTTCCCCTCCGCCGTCATCTCCGCCGTCTCCCTCCGTCACCCAGCTCACCACCGTCGTCCTTCCGCCCATACCAGCAGCTGGTCTCACTCCCACGCACAAAGGAGATGGGCTGGTGTGAGTGTGTGTTCGATTTCTTCACGGGCAGAGGAAGAATGAAAAATGAGGAAGGGAGGTATCAGATGAATAAGGAAATGGACGGTGGGGATGTGCATCAGCATAATAGATGAAGGGACCAGATCAAAAGGTGAAAATAAGTGGGAAATTCTTTATATTTTTTAATCCAATAATTTAATCAATCTGACCAATCCAGATCTGATCCCAATAATTAAAGGTTAGTGGTCCACGTGTCCCACTCAGAAATTCAGACCAATCAGAGAACGCCACGTGTCCACGCCTCGTAATGCGTGCATAACGAAACCAAACTTCCGTGACCCATAACTTCGTCGTCGAATCTCCGATTTCGGCGTGCCGCCTGTCGTTGGATTCGCATCGACGAAACCTACGTAACGGTCCTTGGCCCTCGGCCATCGGACATCCTAGTCAAAAAGTCAACATTTGCCCCTATATCGTCCAAATTACGAAAATGCCCCTGGACTTCCGTACATCATAACTTTCACCACGAACGTCGGAATCGAACGTGCCGCTAGTCTATGAACTCGTGACGTCCCGAACTACGTCACGGTCATCGGTCAAAGTCCATTTGACCATCCGAATTAAAAGTCAACGTTTTGCCCACACCCAGGGGCAAAACGGTCATTTTGCACAATTCGTTCGAAATCGCCCAACTAATCCCAGATTAGTAAATCACAATTAAATATTATTAAATCCCGATATTCGGGACGGGTCGTTACATCACGCACCAGCGAAAGGTCTCTGCATGGGACCACACGCCTGTCACAGTCGCGTTCAACCCTAGGCGGGTCGACCCGTGGGTCTGCACGCAGGGCCTAACCAGGGAAACCTAACCTGACCCCAATTTCTTCGTTTTCATGCTTTTTTTGTCCTTCCACGCCTAACACACTCGTATTCTACTCTAAAGGTCATGACACGACTCCCCCAGCACGATGTTATCTACTTTGGGCCCCCGCCCTTACGGCTTTGTTTTTGAGAACTCACGGGAACATTCCCAGTAGGTCACCCATCCTGGAATTGCCCCAGTGCCATCTCGCTTAACTTTGGAGTTCCCAAGGAATCCAAAACCAGTGAGCTCCCAAAAATCCCCGCGCTAGAAAGATACATGCTTGCATATATAAGGCACTTCACCTGACAGGACCCGCCCCGATCCCACAGGGACCACAAGGGGACGTGCCCTGCTCCCGTCTGACACCCAATAATTCATACCAATTTTGACCTCAAAACATCAAATGCATAAATAACCAAATTAAAGTCATACATCAAATCCGAATTAAACGAATGTCAGACAAGGGATGAAATCCAAAATTACAAGTTGCGAGCACGACTCTAAAATAAAACCTACGGGCAAACCACCCAACAGGGGTTCAGGTACGCAGAAGTAGATCTATGCCTCAGCCTCAGTTTCCTCCTTTACCTCAGTATCACGACCTGGAGGGGTTACCAAAAACATTAAGGGTGAGTGGACCGAAACTCAAGTTTATAAAATCGTTTGATAAGTAAAATATATAATTTACCCCTCCGTTTTCCAAACATGCATGCAGCCGTATTTAAAATCATAAGTCATATAATATGAACCATAAGGCATGTAATAAAACCATAAGTATAATTTTAGTTGCTGCACTATACACTCCAATCCTGACATCACCTGATGTTTGACGTTCTTGACGCCTAATAAGGTCACAATAATAATAAGGCTACGCGTGCCACTCAGGTCTCAATTTCCGAGTTAAATCCCCGAATCCTGTTCGGGTACAGCATCACCTGATGCAGCATCACCTGATGCTTAGCGTCATAGACGCTGGACGTACTAGACGTCCGTGACCTCTCCGGGGTACCTCGCCGGAGGAGACAATATAATATGAAAGGATCTATACAGTGCAGTACCAAATATATTTTATTGATATCCACATGCAAAGCATATATATACATAGATAAAATCCGAACCAATCATTAAGTTTTCATCAGACGGGTCTCAAGCCCAAATACCGTGAAACGTGCCATAACCATATTTTCCATATCATCAAAACCATTATTGTTTTAGCATGTGAATAAGTATAATAAACCAGAAAACATTTATGCACGCAAGGGTTTAAGAAAATGGCCCACTCACAGTACAATCCTGCTGAAAACCGAACGTATACCCTCGTTCTGGTATGCTTATACAATCCCTGTCATATCCAAAGTATACGTAAGGGTCCAAACAAACCTCAAACATTTAACCATGAAACCCTAGACCGAAACCGGCCCGGGAAAGCCGCCCGAACGCGCTTCCCAATGCAATAAACCTCATTTTGACCATCTTAATGATCTCCGATCGACCCGAAACCACCGCCATTGGATCCGGATCGTCGAAACCTAAAGAATGGTGGTGGTCCCACCAAAATTACTGTTCACACGCGCCCCCACGCGTCGGTCAACGCGTCGGTCAACGCAGGAACAGTTCCTGCTGACGTCATCGCTGACGTCACTGCTGACGTCATCTGACAGCTGTCAGGTCTGACGTGTCAGACTCTGACAGGTGCCACGTGTCAACATCCGATTGGTCCACCTCACTGATCTGTCAGGCCACGTGTCAGATCTGACATGTGCCACGTGTCAGCACGGCACTGGTCCACGTCACTGACATGTCAGTGACGCGTGGCAGTCCTTGACTGGTCCACGTCACTAACATGTCAGTGCTGACTGTGCACTGACATGTGACACGTGTCGGCTCACGGTTGGTCCACGTCACCTGACAGCCTGATAGGGTGCCACGTCAGCACCTCCGTCCTCAGACGGGTTGACCCGTATTCCTGTAACTCGGGTCGATCAGACCCGCGATCATGACCCGGTTACCATTTCATCATTTCTCGATCATTTTTGTTCCGTTTGATTCCTAACTACACGTCTTAATCCCTAAAACGGTTCTGTGTAATTAGAACTATGTTTTAGGTCTAAGAGATTACCTGAAAATCGACGGGAAGTTTGGTTGCCGATTCTGGTTATCCTCTCCGGCGAGTCGACGGTTTTCCAGTCCCGGTCCTGGGTCCAAATTGGTCGTCAAGGTCTCCTAGATGTGACCTAACAATCATCCAACAAAGTTAACGTCAAAGACAGACGGTTCGAAGCAGGGAAGAAAAACGGCAACTCACGGGTTTATCGTCCTATCGCCGCCGTGTCGCCGCCGTACCTCGTCAAGGTCAGTTCCTCGCCGTCCTGTCGTCACGGTGATCCCAACCGTACGTTGGTTCAAGTCCCAGATTGAAGGTTTGGATGGTTTGGTGACTTGGGCTGCTCGGGTTTCCTTCTCGGGTTTGAGGGAATACCGGCCGTGCAGGGTGGCTGTGGAGCGGTGGCCGGCGTCAGGAAGGTGGTTGCTGGTTGCCTGAGGTGTGGGGTTGAGTGATGAGGGCTGGTGAGCTGGTTCCAAGGGGAAATTGCACAAACGGGTTTGAGAGAATGAACATATGGGTGTATGTTTTCATGGAGTTTAATACAGAACAGGAACATGAATCAAGGGCCAGGATTGAATCTCAGAATGAGATCAAGGGCTGAGATCAGATCAGGGGTTTTCAGATCTAAGGGCTGAAATTAAAAGTGGATTTTAATGCTATTTAATCCCATAGTGGATCTGATCCAATCTAGCCAATGGGTGAGTGACACTTGTCACTCACCAGGTGTCCCCCAATCAGAATTTCCAGAATAAAATATTCGACACGAAAACCGAGACACGAACCACCCGTTTCCACGTTTCTAACCATAACTTCCTCGTACGAGGTCCGATTTCGGCGTGCCGCCTGCCTACGGACTCAGGACGTCGAGGCCTACCTGACGGTCCTTGAGTCAACTGAAAATTAGTTCCCAAAAGAAAAGTTAACATTTTCCCCCTGAAAGTCCAATTTACGGTAATACCCCTGAACCTCCGATAGTCATAACTTTCTCCTCGAATGTCGGAATCGAACGTGCCGCCTGCCTATGAACTCGTGACGTCCCGAACTACGTCACGGTCATCGGTCAAAGTCCGTTTGACCGTCCGATCAAAAAGTCAACGTTTTGCCCACGAACCAGGGGCAAAACGGTCATTTTGCACATTTTTTTTTTCTGATTTCGACCAACTAATCACCGATCAATCCCACTAATCATGATTAGTCACTAATCAAATCCCGAAATTCGGGATGGATCGTTACATCACCTTTCTCTCTTCGGACGATGTGAGATTGTTCACCGTTCTTGCTTCCCAAGTTCATGAGTCTTACAATCCACACACATTGGGGCACAACGTCCTCGCTGGCACACTTCCAGTTAGGGTCCAACTTTAATACCATTCTGTCACGACTCGACTCCCATATCACAATATTGTTCGCTTTGGGCCCCCGCCCTCACGTCTTTATTTATGGGAAATCACGCGTAACTTTCTATTAGGTCACCCATCTTAGAATTGCCGCAACTCCATCTCGCTTAACTTTGAAGTTCACAAGAAATCAAAAACTAGTAAGCTCTCAGAAGGCCTCTCGATAGGAAGATATGTGTCTACACATGTAAGGCACTTAACCTTTCCCTCCTCGAGTGACGTGGGAATGTTCACCATTCTTGTTTCCCAAGCTCACAAGTCGTACAATCTAGATCCAGAACCCCTCCCAACCACTGAGGATATCCTGATCTCGTCTGAAAGTTAATACCAAAAATCAAAACAATCTTACAGCAGACTAGCTTTAAAAACGGTTCCACCAACTATCAGACAAGGGATAACATTTACACTACTAGTTACAAAGCATAAGTTCATAATACAACTTGAATTTACATTACTTTTACCCTAGATATACCAAATCACGCTTATGCCTCTGCTCGTAAACGGTCCTCGTTATCGTGCCATGCCGTGGAGGGCAAGTAAAAAAGTGTGAGTGGATAAAAAGAAATAGATTAAAAACATAGTTCAAAACATAACATTTTACCCTCTATTTTTTAAAGCCATGTATGCATACAAAAAATTATTAAATTTCAACTAGTAAAAACAGATAATAAATCAAAATCTCAAAATACGTGTAAATACGCATAACAGCCAATAGCAACAATAAACCGTCAAAAACATCAATAAACTAACACAATCATCACACAAATCACCACAACTATCAATCCAAGCCAGCACAGTAATCCCACATAACCAATCCATATCCAACATCACCACATAAATCACATATAGTCAACTCATTATCGATGTACAAATACAATATCAATCATCACAATCACTATACTATCGGTAGGCACACCACTCGGGATACAAAGCCCAACTAGACGTACGAGTGAAAATGGACTCAAGATGACACGACCCATCCCAATCCCCTCGGGATTAACTTGTGATGTGACCTGCTCTCGTCTGACACGAAGTGTCAGGCAAGGGATAATACATACCTCAGCTCATACGGGGCTCTCAGAGCACGCCAGGAATGGTGGAGGAGTGTGATGTCTCGGTCTCGGCTACTGCCCGCATGTCAGGACCCGTCCCAAATATCACCTCGATACTCGGGATGGACCCTGCTCCCGTCTGACAATCACACTTACGACACCAAAAAGAAACTTAATACAACTATAAGCATAACCATCAGACGAAGGAGTAAATATATACAACAGTAAGCCAGAGCATAGTTCTACAAAATGGGCACCAAAAGTCCTACAAGTCTAAGTCTGCAACGGAAGAACGTCGGAAGCCCTATGCCTCGATATCTGCCTCAATGTTCACCCCAGCGCTATCACCACGACCTGGAGGGAAATTAAAAACAAAAGGTGTGAGTGGACCAAAAGGAATGAAAGTTTTCAAACCGTTTACCAGCAAATCAAAGTAAGGAAATAAAATCATTTGTTCCCTCCGGTTTAAAACCAGGCATGCCAATGAAGTATTAGAAAAGTCATAATATGAAACATCATAAGAAACAGAAACACTATAAAACCAATCATAAGAAACAGATACACTATAAAACCAATCATAAGAAACCAGAGTATAACCCGATCAAACCTGCTGGACCTATCCGAGTCTTTAAACTCAACCAGGCCTCACATATAAATCCGAGTCTTTAAACTCCCGAGTCTTTAAACTCAATAGGCCTATGGGGGTAATATCGTAATATCCGAGTCTTTAAACTCCCGAGTCTTTAAACTCAATCCGGGCCCGTCCCCCATCAATATCAATCCGGGTCTTTAAACCCATATCCAGATCCAGCAAATCCAATCCACATCCAGTGTAAACCCAATTCAAAATCCATCGCCAGATTCGAATTCGAAATCCCCGGTTCGAAGCCCTTCCGGCGTTCAGAACCGACATCCCGAACCCAAATCCAGATAAAGATTCAAAATCTCAAATCATATTCCTTAACCTATTTACCATCATCAGAAAACGTTTTTAGGTTAAATTTCTGAATTATAACATCAAACTCTGAAAACCCGCTTTTTCTCGAAAAACGTGCAAAATCCCTTTTTCTCGAAAAAAGTGCAAAATCCCAAAAACGTCTCGAAAAACGTGCAAACATCTCAATCACATATAAACACATATAAAAGCATAAAAAATTAATAAAAACAGTTAGGCATGCTCGGAAGTAAGAAAAAGTCCACTCACAGTTTACAACACGTCACTCGCGCTCCGTGCGCTCCTCAACCGTCTCTGGTGTCTCCCGTCCTGTCAATAGATACCAAATAGGGTCACAACAACATCAAGGATACCTTCCCTATTTTCCCCAATTTTTCGGGAATTTAATAATATTTTAATCCGAAACCCTAAACCGTACGGATTCCCGAACCATTCCGTAACACCGTCCGATTAACCCGAAAACTATACCATTGGATTCCTTAGGACATTTAGGGCTAAACTCATGTTGGACGCTTGACCGGATTCCTCCCCACGCGCCCCCACGCGCCGCCCAAAGTGGCTGCGCGTGGGCCTCACGCGCCTGCTACAGTGTATCTTCAACCTCGAGCCACCCGGTTCAACTGTGTTGAACCGGCGTGACCGGTTCTCCTCCGTTCCTCCACCATTCTTCCCCATTTCAATACCTTTAGCTTCGTCCAGTCCCCTGCAACCAAACCCAGTCCTAAAATCCAGAAATCACGGCCTAAAACCCCTCGTCTTCATCCTCGAAAAACACTGCCCGTGAGCCCTGTTTTCCTTCCCGGCCGTCCACTGCTTCCCCCTTCACGGTGGCGATACCAACACCTTCCTAGGACCCTACTTAGTCCTACCCAACTCACAGAATCCGTCGATTCATCCCCGAAGTCCACGACTTCAAGTTTGAAACTCACGGCTAAAACAGGGTACAGAGGACCCGCCGTCGAACCACCACCCACCGTGAACCTCCCGTCACGGCAACCACCACAACCCAATCCTAAAACCTCCCTGAACAACACCCTGACCTCCTAATCCCTCGACTCTAAGCCCAACTTCACAACTCTTCAAATGAAAATCCACGAAAAACAGGGTAAAAGAAATTACCTTTCGATTCCGACGCCGCCGTGAGAACCGTCACCCACCACGGTGCTCGTGGGACTCCCCTCAACCTCCTGAGTCTCCTAGTGCCTTGAATCCGTCCACCACACAACACAACAGCCACCACCGTCCACGGCCTCCTCTGTTTCTTCCAATTATCCAACCGTCCACCACGTCACCTCCGTGCACGGTTGCGCCTCCAGACCACGATCACCAGCTCCTCCGTACCTCACTGTCTCTCTCTCGACTCACACTTCACTCTCCCTAGCATCCAAATCGATCACCGCCTCACCCCAATCTTCTCTCTGTTTTCTGTTTCCTTCGAACTTGTGCACGGTTCAAAAATGACCAAGTGTGGCCGTGCACACTTAAGTCTCTCCCAGAACCATCTAGTGTCCCCCACGTGTCCATCAGCTATTGGCCAGCCCAAAAATATCTGCCACTTGCCCTTATCTGATTGGGCTGAGGGAAAATGACCAAAATGCCCCTCTGCACAAAATTACCATTTTGCCCTTAGACTTTTCAGACCCGTATCTTTTCCGTCCGACGTCCGATGACAGCGTGCCGCCTGTCGTTGAACTCAGGACGTCGAGGCCTATCCAACGGTCCTCGGTCTACGTGAAAACCACAAATCCTCCAAAAAGTCAACATTTCCCCTCTTAACTCAAAATTACGGTAACGTCCCCAACCTTCCGTACATCATAACTTTTCCTCCGGTTGTCCGAATCGAACCTGCCGCCTGTCTACGGACTCGTGACGTCCTAACCTACGTCACGGTCAAGGGCTAACACTCATCCAATCGATGGTACAAAAAGTCAACTTTTCGTTTACTATTCACAAGGGCAAAATCGTCCTTTTTACAAACCTTCACAAAAGTACATTTTTACCCTTCCCGTAGGTACGGGTTGTTACACCGCATCCTTGATCAACCTGAAGGGCATTAAAACCATAAAGAACTGTGAGTGGACGAAAATCAATAAGTTTATAAAAACACATTTCATAAAGATTATTGTGCTCTTCACTAAAAAGTATGCATGCATCGCAAAATCAGTAATCAAAACATTTACTCAAATGAACCATTAGGGCCTTAGCCCAAAAACCGTAACTCAAAACCAAGTGTGGGAACTCAGCCCAAAACTGTAGAATACCAAAATCCGTAAATCCAAAATCAAGTGGGCCATTGCCCAAATCCACAACCACAAATCCAAAATTACCGAAATACCATTTCATGAATCCATATTTATCACATAACCATCCTCGGCATCCCAGATACCTAGCGTCCCAGACGCTCGATGTTCCAGACGTCAAATCTCACGGTAATAAGCAACGCGTGCTACCTGGGGTCTCTCCGGGTTAATATCTCTGACATCTCAGATATCTGACGTCCCAAACGTCTAATCATAGCATTCCTGCTCCTGAGTCACTATATGGTCCGGTAGCTTCGTATAATGACCCCTCGCAGGCAATGCACCATGACTTGCCCAGTGTCTCAGACACTTGGAGGAGACCATCACATATCCTCGTATCAAGATGGTATATCGAAAACAGTTTATCAAATCATTTCACAACATTTCAATGGGCCCTTCCCGAAATCTCCATAAAACATCACAATTCCATTTAGGGTCCCCGACCTGAAATCACATTTATGAAACATAGGGTCCTAGACCTGAAATCACATTTATAAAAACTCAACTGGGACTCATGCCCGATTTTGTAAACCACTGGGCCCCCGACCCGATCACATAGCTCAAAAGGGTCTCAGCCCGATTCTGTAAACCAATTGGGCCCTTGCCTCAATCACATAATTAAAATGGGTCTCATGCCCGAATTCATCTTTCCAAAACCCAAAACCATGCCATAGAACCATTATTGAATTCACAATCACATAGCAATAGTATAAACTCGTAAACCTCGAAATACGTATAAATACGAGATTACTTCGAAATACGTGCAATCATGTAAACCACCAGTGCCACAATCATCATCATAGAAGTCACGTATGTAAAACATATAAAATAGTTATGCATGCATCACAGTTTAGAAAACGAAGTCCACTCACAGACCGTCCTACGCTGCCACCTCAATACGCGTGCCATAAGCTCTCCTGGCCCCATCACTATCACCGGGACTTACAAACCTGTCCAAACCACATTAGAGAGTTACTAACCTCTTCATTAACCTCCTATTAAAGTCTCGTAATTTTTTCAAATTTTTAACTATTTTTAAACTCGATCCTAAACCTTCGGACACCCCAAAACATATTGAAACGATGTCCGATCGACACGAAACCAGTACCAAAATGTTTGTTACATCGAATAGATGATTTCACGTGTTGAAAGTTTCCCCAAAAATCCCCTCATGTAACGCCCAGAAAATTTGAAAAACGAAAAAATTGGAAAATTTGAGGAAAATGACGATTTTGCCCTTGGGATTGGGCGAACAGTTGACTTTTTATTCGAGCGGTCAAACGGACTTTGACCGATGACTGTGACGTAGTTCGGGACGTCACAAATTCGTAGACAGGTGGCACGCCCGATTTCGACATGCGAGGAAAAAGTTATGACGTGCAGAATTGGTCAAAAGGGGCCATTTGTTGACTTTTTTATCGGGACATGGTTTCGACTTTCCGGAAGTACCGTTGGATAGGTCTCAGGACGCTGAATCCGTAGACAGGCGGCAGGCGTCAATCGGAGTCCGAACGAAAAAGTTATGGGTCTAGAACGAGGAGGGGCAGTTTGGTAATTTGTTATGATGAGGGTAAAACAGTAATTTGTCTTGAACGGTGCAATTTACTAATAAAATATCTTTTAATTGGCTGATTCAGCCTATGCTAGTTATGTGTGTGACACATGTCACTTGAGGGGAAGTACTTAGTGGCTTGAACGCCTAATACAAACACAAAAACCCGCCCAATTTCATTTGTTTAATTCAAGTAAATGGATCGTGAAATCAGTGTGAAACAGGTGCAACGTAGTGAGAAAATACGTGATTTTGTGAGTGAAAACCGAGGGGGATACAAAGCAAACTCCATTGATTTCACACTGAGAAACCCGAAAATACCATCAAGGAACCTTATGTCGAATTCGATCTTGTAAACGTTAAGGAGTGAAATTGATTGTGGATTAAGCTTTCTGGGACTGAAACGAGTTGAACCAGCCTTGAATTCGAAAGAAATTACTGACGAAACCCGAAGAATAGACTCTGTGACGTCTACACGGGTTGGAAGTTGGGTTCGAGTGATTGGAGGTAAGGAAGCTTCAAATTGGTTTTGAAATTATGCTTATAATGACTATATAATACTCCCTGTGTAATCAACTTAATGAAATAACGTGAACTGGAGTAGAACCCGATTTAAGACCCGTCGAGTTTCGATGTTGAGTCGTGGGCTTTAGAGCATGGTTTTATCAAATTGAGGTAACAGACCCTGAATTAAGACCCTAATGATACTAATAGATGATTGAATTGAAGGAAATGATGTCGAATTGGCTAGGAATGAACCGGGTTCGATCGCGGGTCATAGGCTCCGTTTACCAGGAAAACGGGTTACAGGGACGACTGTGCAAGTTACTATTCACGACGCGTGGACTCACGCGCAGCCGCTTGTGGCGGCGCGTGAGGGCGCGTGGTGGGTTTTCTGAGGAAGGGTTCAACAGGTGTTTTACTCTGTGTAATGTAACGGACATTTTAAAATTAGTTTCGAGTCGATCGGACACCGTCTCGATAATGTTTTGCGGGTCTGACGGTTTATGTTATATGTTAAAATAATATTTAAATCCCGAAAAATTATGGGGAATTGATATGTTGTCCGCTTTGGGCCCAGCCCTCGCGGTTTTGTTTTCGGGAGCTCATGTGCAACTTCCCAGTAGGTCACCCATTATAGGATTGCACCAGCCTTAACTCGCTTAACTTTGGGGTTCCAATCCCCCCCAAAGCCACTGAGCTCCCAAAAGGCCTTGTGTTAGATAGATATGTGCCCACACATATAAGGTACTTCACCTTTCCCTCCCCGAGCGATGTGGGATCGTTCCCCGATCTTACCTTTCCAAGCTCACGGGTCTTGCTCACCGTTCTTGCTTCTCAAGCTCACGGGTCTTGCTCACCGTTCTTGCTTCCAAGACCGGGTCTTACAATCCACCCCCCTTGGGGCCCAGCGTCCTCGCCGGCACACTTCCGGTCGGGGTCCGACTCTAATACCATTCTGTCACGACCCGGCTCATCTAACACAATATTGTCCGCTTTGGGCCCAGCCCTCACGGTTTTGTTTTCGGGAGCTCATGTGCAACTTCCCAGTAAGTCACCCATTATGGGATTGCACCAGCCTCAACTCGCTTAACTTTGGGGTTCCAATCCCCCCCAAAGCCACTGAGCTCCCAAAAGGCCTTGTGTTAGATAGATACGTGCCCACACATATAAGGTACTTCATCTTTCCCTCCCCGAGCGATGTGGGATCGTTCACCGATCTTACCTTTCCAAGCTCACGGGTCTTGCTCACCGTTCTTGTTTCTCAAGCTCACGGGTCATGTTCACCGTTCTTGCTTCCAAGACCGGGTCTTACACCTCAAGTGCCCCCACGCGTGGCTGGAACCTTCTGTGCGTGAAAACCACGCCCGACACTGTTCATTGTCCCTGACCTGTGGCAGACCGGTCCGGTCCAGTTCGGTTCGGTCTGGCTGGTCTAACTGGACCGGTGTGGCCGGTTCGGGCCAATTTCGACCCCTTCCTCAATCCTTTTTCATCCCAAATTTCTCTTAATCCAACCTCTAAACATTTCTAACCTATTTGTGAGTTCAAAACTTGAAAACCAAAACTAAAAACCTTACCTTTCGATTTTTCTTCTTGAATCGGCTATCCTCCCCATCGATTTCCTTGCCTCCGGCTAGCCATCAGCCACCGTTCTTAGCCCATTTGTTTCCTAGCAACTCTCCAACACATTCCCATCAATAAGGTCATTTAGCAAACACCTAAAACTCAACTTATAAATTTTAAGTCCAAAGCTCACCTTACATGGTTTCTCCGGTCACCGTTCACAACGGCGCAAGCCATGGCCACCATTCTCCTCGTCTCACCTCCCTCACTCACTTTCATTCATATCCCAGGCCCAGAAAATGAATATTGAAGAGGCTATGGACATGGGTTTGCACGGGTTTGGTTTAGGGAGAAAAGAAAATGATTGATCGTGATGGTGGAAGGAAAATATCCATCATATGGGGGAATGGGCCAATCAGATGGGTGACACTTGTCACTCATCTGGTGGTTCCTTCCAGAAGGTTCCCAATCAACACCTGCCACATGTCCCCGATTCTCGGTTTTCGTGCAATAGTGCCGTTTTCTGTTTTAGACCCATAACCTCTCCGTCGAATCTCCGATTTCGACGTGCCGCCTGTCTACGGATTCGTGACGTCCCGATCTACGTCACAGTCATCGGTCCTCGTGCGTTTGACTCCCCGAGTCAAAATTCAATCAAATTCAACATTTTGCCCACTCTTAGGGGCAAAACGGTCATTTTGCACCGTCCGTCTGATTTCGCTCAACTAATCACTAATTAATCTCACTAATCCTTCATTAGTCACTAATCTAATCCCGGAATTCGTAACGGGTCATTACAACCTTCCCCCCTTAAATAATTTTGTCCTCGAAATTCCAACTATTCAAGTCCACATCCAAAACTTGGAAAGCAAATTCGGCCTCACACCATGTGTACACTTGTACATCCACAAACCAGAACAATACTTGCATGTACCCAGACGTCCTATCACGAACTCACATCGCATCGTCCACACTCGACCACTTCAAGCGAATTTGATCACATGTTCCGAGTTGATATCACCCGACAATCCTACCATTATGCTGATCCATTTAGCTAACACACTTGGCTTAACGTTTCCTCTCAATCACTAATACACTCTGACATCTGCTCCCACTGGGAGTCACCAAATCCTACTCATCAATCCACGCTGACACATTCAACCAAACTGTCACCACTTGGCCAGTCGTAAATCAATCTGACATCTCTCCCACATCGAGGGTTACCAAATCTCACAATTTCTCTGCATTTCCTGAATTTTACCATGTCAACATTACACGTTCCATCACATCACTCACGGCTCCCTAGTCACAATTCGAATCACTGACACACCCTGACTCACTCTATAGTCGTACCAAGGTACCTCGTACCAAAATTTCCTCATAATCCATGTTGTCATTAGTAAGAGTTACAGAGCAGCCGATCCACGCAAAACAACCCATGGTTACACCAATCACCAACTCACTTGACCTACATGTAATTGGACCCCATCGAATACTTGCCCAGTAGTAACACACATCCCAATTCTAGGGTTCCAATAGCCATCCACGGCTCTGAGCACCTGCTCATACAATCACTGAATCCGTCAAAATCGCTCTGCCCAACGTATATCATTCAATGTCCAGTTCACGTCCTCAACCAATCCAATGACATCGGAACTAAGTCGACTACCAACACGCTCAACCACACACCACTAATACATCCTATGTACCGTCACCAGGCACCACTCGGCCTATCCAGTATCGATCAACGCACAACGTAAAAGCTACGTACATCCATCCTCCAACCAGTCTACCACATGGTTCGTAGTCAATCACGATTTAATGTTGGGGTTCATTTGTCCAATCCCGTACCAGACAAATCGATTACTCCAACTCATCATCCATTCTAAGTCCTATGGTCACCCGACCAGCATCACAGCGTCTACTCCCAAACACGTAATCCAACACGTACCAATCTGACTCACGCCTACCAAGGCATACCCATTCATGCCAATTGAGTATTCCAATCTCGCCCACGTCTACCGAATTAACTTCGAAAAGAAGTTCAGTCTAACCATTCCCATATCCAAATATTCACGATAGGGCAATAAACTCTCCATCTAACCTGATCAACAAGATCACGATCCAGATCCATCACCACATCATCCAACCGGTAACTTCACGATCCTAGATCGTCACAATGCCCAATGTCTACAACATCACAACCTTGATTCACCTAGGATCCACACATGCTCACTTCGCTAACAATCCAGCTGAAATTTGATCGTAGGGTCTTACACCCTCTTTGAATCCTTCGTCAGTCATGTCACTCCTCAACTATTTTCACATCTAAATACTCAGTCAAAAACGAAACACGTCTAAACTGTGGGTCCTCTCCAATTACCTCATTTCTATCCTTGTCACTCCACATAGGAAAAATCAAGGATGATCCAAGACGATGACATCAACATTCATCCTACGTGAGTGCAAACACAAACTCACTGCCCCCACCACACCAAGTAACTCAACATCGTCTGCCACCAAGCAGAAAATAGGAAATTCCATTCACCTAACCTCGAAATACCCGACTCCTCCTGATGACCCCAAAACACCACTCGGATCCACCAACCAATACACGCTCAACGTATTGGTAACAACAATCATCGTCTGCCACAGGTAGAAAATAAGAAGTCACCCCAATGACTTCAGAATACCCATCACCAATGCTGAACGAGCACTCATGTAATGACCCGTCCCAAATTCCATGATCAGATTAGTAACTAATCACGATTAGTGAGGCTAATCCGTGATTAGTAGAGAGAAATCGGACGAACGATGCGAAATGACCGTTTTGCCCCTAATGGTGGCAAAACGTTGACTTTTCAATCGGGCGGTCAAATGGACTTTAACCGATGACCGTGACATAGTTCGTGACGTCACGAGTTCATAGACAGGTGTCACGTTCAATTCGGACGTTCGAGGAGAAAGTTATGACGTTCAGAAGTTTAGGGGCGTTTTGGTAATTTTGGTTAAAAAGGGGTCAAATGTTGACTTTTTGACCAAGAGGCCTGATGGCCGAGGGCCGAAGACCGTTACATAGGTAAGGACGATACGAATCCATAGACAGGCGGCACGTCGAATTCAGACGTTTGACGGAGAAGTTACGGTTCACGGAAGTTTCGGGGTACTATTCATGATGACACGTTTTACGAGGACCGTTTGTCTTTAGTGGGGCCAGTTACTTTTCAGCAACCAATGGATGAGTGACAAGTGTCACCCATCCACTTGCTACCATTCCATATACATGCATCCATCCATATAACCGTGCACCCATTTCTCCATGTTTACCCAATTGAACCCGATCCCATTTCTCCCCAAAAATCCTTACCCTTGACCCTATGATCATGGATGAGAGGCAGAGAGTGAAATGAGGACAGAGTGGATGATGGTGGCCGGCCAGGACGGTGCCGCTGTGGACGGCGGCCATGAACTCGAACCAAACTACCCGGTTAGACCCCATTTCTTCCATTTTTTTTATTTATGCTTAATGGGCTGTATTGGGTGATTGGGAGATGATTAGGGAGTTGCTAGGGACATTTTAGGATGGTTTGGAGGGTGGTTCACGGCGGAGGAAGGCTGGAAGGTGGCCGGGAAAAACAGGGACCGTGGGGGGTGATTTTTATAGATCGATTTAGGAAGTTTTGATTAGTTTGGTTAATTGGAATAGATTGGAAAGGAGAAAATAGGATTTTTAGGATTGAAATGGGACAAAACGGACGAGATTTGAGGGAGGAACCAGGTCGGACCGGTCACGCCGGTCCAGGAGAACCAGTGAACCGGCCAGACCCGGTTCGATCGCTGAGGACGATGCACTGTTCACCGGCGCGTGAGCTCACGCGCAGGGGCCTTTGAGCGGCGCATGGCAGCGCGTGGTGGGGTTTCTAGGGAAGTGTTCAACACGAGAAATCTTCTATTCGATGTAACGAAGATTTTGGAACTGGTCTCGCGTCAATCGGACATCGTTTCGATAGTTTTCGGGGTGTCGGAATGTTTAGGGTCGGTTTAAAAATAGTTAAAAGTTCGGGAAAATTACGGGGCTTTGCTAGGAGGTTAATTAAGTAGTTAGTAACCTTTTATTAAAATTTGGATAGGTTTGGGAGTCCCGGTGACGGTGATCATCTCGGGAGAGCTTATGGCATGCAAATCGAGGCGGCAGCTCGGACGGTCTGTGAGTGGACCTTGTTTTCTAAATTGGTGCATGAACTCTGGAAAGGTCATTGTGGTTCATGACGGTTTATGGGAACCGGCATGAACCTTTTTCAGGTCATTCTGGTTCATGACGGTTTATGGGAACCGGCATGAACCCTGGTTAATGGATGTTATGGATCATGACGGTTCAAGGGAACCGGGCATGAATGTTTATGTTATGTATATATATGTATTCATATACCTTCCTTTACTTCTATTATCTCCTCCGGGGAGGGTCGTTGGCCTGGGTGGACCCCGGAGTAGTCACGGAGCACCGACTGAGTGGAGTCACCCCCAGTTGGGTTCCTTACTCTCAGGAAGGCTATGATTACTATTACCTCGGGTAGGGTCAGTGGTTTGCGGACATTGATCTTGACTTTGAGAAGACTCGGATTGAGACCTGGGTAGCACGCGCGTAGCTTTGGAAACCGTGACAGGATTGGTTGTGTGAATTATAGTTGTATATGATATAAATATGATATATGATATGTGATGTGTGGTTACACAGGTTTTGGGCAGTGACCCGTACGGTTGAGTCTTGATGATTCTTTCACTATGGATTTGGGCAGTGGCCCGTATGGTCGTTTTCATTATGGTTCTTTTAATCTTGGTTTTGGGCTTAATTCCCGCATATGATTTCTAGATAAATGGTTTTCGAACGCATGCATGCTTTTTAGTGAAGGGTACAAATGTCTTCTCGTTAAAATGTTTTTATAAACTTTTGTTTTGTCCACTCACAGCTTTTAATGTTTTGACTGCCCTTCAGGTTGACATCGGATGTGGATTGTAGCAGAGACCGAGATATCACATACCTCCTCCGGATCCTTGCGTACTCTGATAGCCCGGGAGGGCAAAGGTTGGAAATATCCCTTGTCTGACACTTTGTGTCAGACGGGAGCAGGGTCATCCCGCACTAATCCCGGGGGGATTGGGATGGTCCTATCAACTCATCTCGTCGCCTTAATCACAACCTCCCTCGATTTTGAAGTTCCAACCATGTCGGAAACAGATATGCTTCCAACGAGATGTCAGGTCCAACCACTGGACTTCCCAAATCCTCAACTCACTTGGACAACCAGGTTTTCGCAATCAATCCATTACCCAGATCTCCTGTCCGTTAATAACCGTTTATGCACATCCAAAATGATGTAATTAGTTACTATCTCGTCCTCATATCTCAACCTTCACAAGCTCAACTCTCGGGTCCCCAAGTTATTCACAATCACAAAATCCCACATTAACACCACCAAAGATTTTCCTCGGCTTTTCCAATTTCAATAATTTCCTTGTACTTCCTAGGGATACTAGAAACGTACAGCCACACAAGTTTCGGAGTTAACGACAACTCCCCGAATCCACTAATTTCCATGACGTCCCCTGCGTCATCCAAAAACTCCTCATGTCTCAATCATACCCTTCCATCCATTCATCACTTTATCATCTCATAACTATTGGGACTTATCCCAACACCTCAGAATCCCTGCTGGATCCCGTCCAAACCAACTCATCCACTACCAAACCTCAGATACCGAACACATGCCCAACATGACGGAGTCACATCCCAACTCGTGGCTCATCGCCATCACAACCACTAGCACATAGTGTACGAATCAGACAACCCTGAGTCGTTACTCATACTGAGAAACAACCCCGTATCTCCGCCCAGGTGAAAGGAACTCTGCCACTCTCATACCCCACAACTATGGGTACCACCAGTCTGACAATCCACAGCAAGATAATGAACGTTTCCTAAACGTCCCCCGATTCTCAACTACCACCACTACACCAATTACCCTCGATAGCCAGCCATTTCCACACGATTGTTGACTAACAGTCATCGCTATCGAGATCCGCATCCACGCATCACACTATTATCCAGTCCAACTCGGGATTCCATATATTATCTCAAACCGTACTCGTGGATCGCATCCCATCATTTCACTTCATGTCGGGCCAACCAATCTCTATAGTTTCGACTAGACTCACTAGAGTCATTCGCCTGGTCACCCACAACCTCAGCCGTACCTTGCGCATAAATTCCAATCCAACAGTCACAATCTGAGGTTTGACCCGACAAACCACCTTGACTTCGGAAAATCGCCCAAACCACTACAACTACAGACTCACAATACTAGTTCATCAACCAGCACTAAGGTTCACCTTTCTAGTCCATCCATCACAAATTAGGTTTCCGCAATCACACCCTAAGGTTCCTCTGAATCCAAATTCTCTCTGCAATAAAATCCACAATCTGACCGACCCCGCAGTCCTAACATCCTATCGATGTCAAATTCAATCCTACCAGCAACGCAACTGGGGTTCCACCACTAAGGTCATTAGCTAACTCATGTACTAACATCCCTCACACCAGCAATCTCCACTAGAGTTCACATTTCCAGATCACTACTCAAATGGGGTTTCCTGAACCCAACTGCTCCCAGCAGTACCACAATCTAACATCACATGACCGAACCAGCGGTCCCACAATACCAGTCGTCACATACAACCTCATTTGGGTAGAATCACACTAATGCACGACGTATTGGGCCAATCACACACTATCCTCTATTCAATCCCACAAACTACTAAACCAGCATCCTACTATCAGGTTGATGATGTACTGACCACGTAGAGACATCGCATCCTCGACCTGCGTGTACCACAAGAACTACACAGTTTGCTCGAATAACGACAACCTCGCTCCGATACCATTTGACACGACCCACCTCAATCCCGACAGGATTAACGTGGGATGTGAAATGCTCCCGTCTGACACGAAGTGTCAGGCAAGGGATAATACATACCTCAGCTCATACAGGGCTCCCAGAGCGCGCTAGGAGCAGTGGAGGAGTGCGATGTCTCAGTCTCTGCTACAGCCCACATCTGTGATCAACTTGAAGGGCATTAAAATCATAAAGAACTGTGAGTGGACAAAAATCAATAAGTTTATAAAAACACATTTCATAAAGATATTTGTGCCCTTCACTAAAAATTATGCATGCATCGCAAAATCAGTAATCAAAACATTTACTCAAATGAACAATTAGGGCCTTAGCCCAAAAACCGTAACTCAATACCAAGTGTGGGAACTCAGCCCAAAACTGTAGAATACCAAAATCCGTATATCCAAAATCAAGTGGGCCACTGCCCAAATCCACAAATACTGAAATACCATTTCATGAATCCATATGTACCACATAACCATCCTTGGCATCCTAGATGCCTAGCGTCCCAGACGTTATATCTCACGGTAATAAGCAACGCGTGCTACCTGGGGTCTCTCCGGGTTAATATCTTTGACATCCCAGATGTCTGACGTCCCAGACGTCTAATCATAGTATTCCTGCTCCTGAGTCACTATACGGTCCGGTAGCTCTGTATAACAACCCCTCGCATGCAATGGACCGTGACTTCCCCAGTGTCTCAGACACCTGGAGGAAATCATCACATATCCTCGTATCAAGATGGTATATGGAAAATAGTTTTACAAAGCCATTTCAAAACATCACAATGGGCCATGCCCAAAATTCCCATAAAACATCACAAATCCATTTAGGGTCCCCGACCCGAAATTACATTTATGAAACATAGGGTCCCAGACCCGAAATCACATTTATAAAAACTCAACTGGGCCTCATGCCCGATTCTGTAAACCACTGGGCCCCCGGCCCGATCACATAGCTCAAAAGGGTCTCAACCCGATTTTGTAAACCAACTAGGCCCTTGCCCCGATCACATAATTCAAATGGGTCTCATGCCTGAATTCATCTTTCCAAAACCCAAAACCATGCCATAGAACCATTATTGAATTCAAAATCACATAGCAATAGTATAAACTCCTAAACCTCGAAATACGTATAAATACGAGATTACCTCGAAATACATGCAATCATGTAAACCACCAGTGCCACAATCATCATCATAGAAGTCACGTATGTAAAACATATAAAATAGTTATGCATGCATCACAGTTTAGAAAACGAAGTCCACTCACAGACCATCGTACGCTGCCGCCTCGATACGAGTGCCATAAGCCCTCTCGGGCCCCGACACTATCACCAGGACTTCCAAACCTGTCCAAACCATACTAGAGGGTTACTAACCTCTTCATTAACCTCCTATTAAAGTCCCGTAATTTTTTTGAATTTTTAACTATTTTTAAACTAGATCCTAAACTTTCGGACACCCCGAAACATATCGAAACGATGTCCGGTCAATACCAAACCAGTCCCAAAATGTTCGTTACATCAAATAGATGATTTCACGTGTTGAAATTTTCCCCAAAAAGCCCCTCACACACCCCTATGCGTGGCTGGAACCTCCTACGCGTGAAAGCCACACGCGACACTGTTCAATGTCCCTGACCTGCGCAGACCAGTCCAGTCCAGTTCGGTTTGGTCCAGCTGGTCCAACTGGACCGACGTGGCCGATTCAGGCCAATTCCGACCCTTTCCTCAATCCTTTTTCATCCCAAATTTCTCCTAATCCAACCTCTAAACATTCCTAACCTATTTTTGAGTTCAAAAATTGAAAACCAAAACTAAAAACCTTACCTTTCGATTTTTCTTCTTGAACTAGCTAACCTCCCCGTCGGTTTCCTTGCCTCCGGCCACCCATCAGCCACCGTTCTTAGCCTATTTTTTCCTAGCATCTCCCCAACACATTCCCATCAATAAGGTCATTTAGAAAACACCTAAAACTCAACTTATAAATTTTACACCCAAAGCTCACCTTCCATGGTGTCTCCAGCCACCGTCCCCGACGGCGCAAGCCGTAGCCACCATTCTCCTCGTCTCACCTGCCTCAGTCACTTTCATTCATATCCCAGGCCTAGAAAATGAATATTGAAAGGGCTATGGACATGGGTTTGCACTGGTTTGGTTTAGGGAGAAAAGAAAATGATCGATCGTGATGGTGAAAGGAAAATATCCATCATGTGGGGGAATGGGCTAATCAGATGGGTGACACTTGTCACTCATCTGGTGGTTCCTTCCAGAAGGTTCCCAATCAACACCCGCCACATGTCCCCGATTCTTGATTTTCGTGCAATAGTGCCATTTTTTGTTTTAAACCCATAACCTCTCAGTCGAACCTCCGATTTCGATGTGCCGCTTGTCTACGGACTCGTGACGTCCCGATCTACGTCACGGTCATTAGTGCTCGTGCGTTTGACTCCTCGAGTCAAAATTCAACATTTTGCCCACTCTCAGGGGCAAGACGGTCATTTCGCACAGTCCGTCTGATTTCGCTCAACCAATCACCGATTAATCTCACTAATCCTTTATTAGTCACTAATCTAATCTCGAAATTCGAGATGGGTCGTTACACAAGATACAGAGCATTGTTTAACACCTGAGTCACCATCACAAAACAAGTCTCATGACACATAGCCTTACTCGACGTCTGAGACTACTCATCACAATACCATAACATATCCACATGAAACTTTATTAGGTACCATTGTTAAAACCATACACAATACCAATCACAGGATTCAGAGTCTGGCTCGACGTCTAGGACTAACCAAACCATTATAATCATCATTATATTTCACATCACAAATATCGAGAACATACTTTCATAACACACATCAATTTCACAATCAAATCTATGTTTAGAAACCTAGGCCAATGCCCAAAACATCCTTTTATCAAACCTAGTAAAACGTGCAAAAACGACATTTTCCACGAAAATCAACCCATACTGATAACAATCCCACATCATAAACATTAAGGAACACATTGAAATCATACTTTAGCAAATTCTACAACGTAGGAAAAATTCAGAAATATAATCCAAAGGAAATCTCGTAAAACGTTCAATAAGGCAACTTTCATAAAAACCGTAAAACATTGTGTAAAAACCCAATCCATCACATATCACCAAAAACACATAGGAAAGCATTTAAAATATGTAAATATCCATGCATAATATTTTAATAAAAACAAACATCCACTCATAGTGCGAAGTCACCGATTACTCGTGATTTGAACGTTACTCATCTTCTCTCGGGATTATATTTCGTGTCAAAAATATAATTCAAGGTTATTAAGGTCTCACGAACCTTCAGGTAACCTCCTGGTACAAACCCTAACTCCCAAAAATTTAATACTAATTTTTAAACGCAAAATATATACTTTCAAGCCTTTAAAACTACCCCGAGATTATGTCTAATCGCCTCGAAACCACCACCATTGGATTCATAACATAAAAAATTGTAAGAATTTGTTGACTAGAGGACGAGATATAGTAGCACATGCCCCCACGCGCCACCCAAAGTGGATGCACATGGGCCTTACGCAAGACCATTGTACATCGTCTTCCTTGTTATTTTTTCAAATCTTCTTCGACCAAATGTTTCTAAATCATCCTAAAAAAGATTCATCAACTTAAAACTCAAGAACTTACCACAAAAATCACTCACCAACTTCCAACCTATCGGCCATTTACCACCTTCACTGTCTGGGCTGTTTCCAGCATCCAAAACCTCGACTTAGTAGCATACTAAGATCATAGGATCTCATGAAGGACAAGAGCAAGCTTGTGTTCAAGTTCCCCTGCCAAAAACGTGAGTGTGTAACTCAAACCCCCAAAAATTTTCTTTCTCTGTTTTATTCTTCCCACTCTCTTCTTCCTTTCCTTTTTTTTCCTCTTCTCCTGTCTCTCTCTCTCTTCTCTGGCTTCCTCTTCTTGTTTTTCTGTTTTGTTTTTCTCTTGGCTTCAAATACGCATACAACACACTTTACTACTATAAGCGAACACCAACAACCAAAGTCGGTTGCACAATCCATATATGATAATGGACACTTGTCACATGCATAAGTCATCCATACAAAAAATCCATCAAAGCAAATTACCAAAATGCCATTCATAGTAAATTACCAAAATACATTAATCCAACTTCCATTTTCGGCACGTCATCTGCTGACATACTTGCGAGGTCGAGACCCTTACAACAAACTTTATGGAAAATTCAAAAGTCATCCCGATTAATAAGTCAACACTTTGACTTTTGGTAAAAAATTCAACTCTTTAACTTTCAGAGGAAAAGTGGTCATTTTCCACCATTACTCGAAGTTTAGCCCATTGCATTAAAGGAGTTCTATAGTCACAAAACCAGAGAAACTTACCTCGAAATCCTTGTTAGGTTTCCATCTTTTGGTCATGTTTACTAGGATTTTCCCACTGTACTCCTTACGTTCGAACCCTTATATTCCTCACTTAGGACGACTGTAGGAGTTCACACAGCCACCCAAAAACCTTGGTTTGAGCTACAACTTCTCATAACAATTTAAACCTCCATGGGCGACTTTTGAACTTTTGAACCCTCACGGGTTTGATCATGGATGCAAGCATGGGGAGCCTCTTCTTCTCACCTCTTTTTGATATTCATCACCTTCTTCTCTCTCTTTCTCCCTCCCCTCCCCTTTCTTGTTTTCTGGTTGTTCTTCGCACACTTTCATTTTCTTCCTCTTTTTGTCATTCCTCACCGAGTTACCGTTCACACACACCCACACAACACCTATTTATGCTAATCATGGTCGGTGGAAGAGAAAGTACATTTAAGAACCCTCTAGGCAATCCTGGTGTTCTCTAGAAAATTATCAAAATACCCTTATATCCAAAATTACGAAAATGCCCTTGTTTTTTTTAATTCACAGCAAACCTATTCGGCCTCTGATTTCAACATACTACATGTCTATGAACTCAGGAGTCCGAGTCTTCTATAACGGTCCTTTCGAATTGTCTAGAAAATGCCCACATAAAAAAGTCAATTTTTTTATTGTTAGGGGCAAATTTTTCATTTCAATTTTTTTCAGATTTTCGAGTCGTTACAACCTACCCCCATTTTAAAAAAAAAATTTCCTCAAATTTTCAAAACAAATATCATCGTATGTTCGAACTCAAATTGGACAATTTAGTTACTCCAACCTAAACAACCTTCCGAGTTCTTCTTCTTACTAAATCATGACTTCATTTAGACATCAGCAATTTCGGGATCCCGTACAGTCTTAATGTAATGACCCGTCCCAAACTTTTGGGATTAATTAAGATTAAATTGAGGATTAGCGAGGCTAATTGGGAATTAGTCGAGGATCATCGGACGTTCAGGGTGAAATTACGATTTAGCCCCTAGACGAGGGCAAAAGGTTAACTTCTGACCTGGGAGATTCAATGCACATGGACCGAGAACCGTTATGTAGACCGAGTCGATACAAGTTGTAGACAAGCGGCACGTTGAAATCGGACATTCGACGGGAAAGATACGGGTCACAGAAGGTTCGGGGTACTATTGCACGTTTTACGAGATGAGTGACTTTTGCTTTTTAGTGTGCCCCAGATTTTTTAAACAAGCCCAATGGATGAGTGACAAGTGTCACTCATCTATTGCTACACATGTTACGTACATGCATATCATCCCATTTCATCTTTTTTGTTCTCACATGCGCGAAACCCTTAAACACAAACACTACCCACCCCAACCTTCACAAACCTTCATCCCTTGTGTGGTCTGAGAAAGAGAGAGTGAAAGGGAGGATGTGACGGCGAAGGTGAGGATGGCTGAGCCGTCGTGGACGGCTGAGGAAGGTAAATCCAAAGACCTATTTTCATTTTGAAATTCGAAAATCCAATTTGGATGTTGAGGATGTTTTCTGATGATTGGGTGGTGTCTATTGAGTCCTTGTAAGGGTCTAGGGATCGAAAGGAAAGAGAATGGACGGCGAAGCAGCTCAAGAAATGAGCTGGAAAATTGGCCATGTGTGGTGGGCTTCGAACAGGTAAATTCATACCTCTTCTTCGTGTTTTGAGGTCAAGGATCCCTTCCTGGGATCCAGACGATCATGTAGGATCAAACGGTATTGAAAACGGATTAGAAATGAGAGAGTTGGAACCGAGTCAGGGTCGCGGATCTGCCCTACTCGATTCATTCATCCGGGTCGACCCGGCTCAGTGAAGACGATGATGATGTGGCAGGGTGATGTCATCAGCTGTCAGATGCTAAGCCACGTGGCCAATGGGAGGCTACCACGTGGCAGTTGTTAGTGCCTAGTCAGACTGACATGTTAGTGACGTGGACCAATCAGATGGTGCCACGTGTCACTGACATGTCAAACACATGGACCCGTGAGCTACTAACACGTGCCAGATGTTGGAGATGACGTCACTACTGACGTCAACGTTGACTTTGAACATTGACCATACCTTTGATGTAACGACCCGTCGCAAATTAACGGGATTAATTAAGGGTTAATGACGAATTAGCAAGACTAATCGGGGATTAGACCAGGATTAACAGACATTCAGGGCGAAATGATGGTTTTGCCCCTAGAATGGGCAAAATGTTGACTTTTCGTTCGGACGGTCAAATGGACTTTGGCCGATGACTGCGACATAGTTCGGGACGTCACGAGTTCATAGACACGTGGCACGTTCGATTCCGACATCCGTGGAAGAAGTTGTAACGATCGGAAGTTTGAGGGCATTTTGATAATTTGGTTGAATAGGGGCCAATAGTTGACTTTTGACCTGGGAGGTTAGATGGCTGAGGGTCGAGGACTGTTACGTAGATCAGGATGATACGAATCCGTAGACAGGCGGCACGTCGAATTAGGACATTCGACAGAGAAGTTACAATTCACGAAAGTTTGAACGTACTATTGCACGTTTTACGAGACGGAGCCTTTTTGGAATTTAGTGGGGCCCAGATCTTTCTCAGGCCCAATGGATGAATGACAAGTGTCACTTATCCATTCCCCATCATTTTTCCTTCATGCATATCCCTTCCCCTTTGCATCGATCATTTTCTTCATTCCAAGCCCAAACTCGATCAACCTTCACCCCAAAATCCAAACCTTTGACCCTTTGATCATGATTGAGAGGCCAGAAAGTGAACTGCGGAGCTGAGGAAGGTGGTGGCCGGCCCAGGGAGCACCGCTGTGGATGGCGGAGGACACCTCGAACCCAAGGTATCGGTTTTAACCGATTTCTCCATTTTTCAATTCCAATCATTATGGGTCGTTTTCATTGATTGTTTTGAGTTAAATGGGTTAGTAGGAGTGTGATAGGATGATTTTGAGGGAGGTTGGAGGTTGAGAAACAGTGGGGAGGAGTTTGGAAAATTTGGACCGTGAAAACAAGGTTGGACCGGTCGGGTTTTGAGGGTTTTAGGTGGTTTTAATCGTGTAGTTAGGTTCCTAGGATTAAATTAGAAGGATTAGGATTGATTAGATGAAAAATGGATGAATATTGGACTGGGTATGAAGCTGGACCGGTCATGCTGGTCCAAGTTGCAGGGCGAATCGAACCGGCATGGTCGAACCGGTCGGCTGGAGGACAGGGATGACCCTGTGCAGTGGCGCGTGAGGCCCACGCGCAGGGCCATCTCGAGGCGCGTGCGAGCGCGTGGTGAAGAATATGAGGGGGGTTCCAGTATGTGAAATCATCTATTCAATGTAACGAACATTTTGGGACTGGTTTCGAGTCGATCGAACATCGTCTCGATATAGTTCGGGCTGTCCGAAGGTTTTGATGCGCGTTTAAAAATAGTTAAAAATCCTGGAAAATTACGAGGCTTTAGTGATGGGTTAATTAAGTAGTTAGTAACCCTCTAAAGTGATTTGGACAGGTTTGGAAGTCCCAGAGACGACGATTGACCCAGGAGAGCCGTATTGCACGCTTATCGAGGCGGCATCGTGGACGATTTGTGAGTGGACTTTCTTTCTGAAATCGATGCATGCATAAATGTTTTATATATGTTTTAATATTTGTTTTGTGATTCCTTGAGTGCATTTTGGTGTGTGTTTACGTATGGGCACGTACTTCGAGGTATTCGGGTTTTATACGTGCTTATACGCTCTAACGCTTTCGGTTTTCATGAAATGGTTTTGAAAAGGTAAAACTGGTCATGAGTCCCATTTGGATTTGGTTTGACTCGGGCATGAGACCCTATTGATGACCCGTAGGTCTGAGTCGTGGTCGCGACGGGTGCTGTGTGCACAGTGACGGACGACGTGACGTTCACCTTCGGATTGGGATGCGTTCCTTCCAGAGAGGTCACGATGCACGTCCCATTGTCGAGTAGCCAATGGAGGCTTGACTTCGGAGTGCTGACGGTTTAGAGGATCGATCGGTGACATGTTCACCATGGTCTCAAGATGGCCGCGGCAGTGATGTGTTCATGGCGACATACCAGGATTGAGAGCGGTTCTGGATTGATGGTTGCATACATCGCTATGACCGGGATCGTGACTGACCCTGAGATATCGGGCTCGTTGCCCAGTTGATTCGAGTTCGGGCTCGATGCCCAGTTATTGTGAAATCGGGCTATAGGCCCTATTGAGTCTTATGTTCGGGCGGAAGGCCTAGTTGAATTGTGTTTCGGGCATGAGTCCCGTTTTTATGGTTTTTCTATATGGGTATGTATATACCCTCCTTATGAGGTTATTGACTGGTCTCCTCCAGTCATCGACCTCGAGAGTCACGATCCACATACCAGAGTGGGTATCCCCATAGGGATCCCGTTCTAGGAGTGAGTGTTATGATGTGGTCCCGGACCAGATTTCGGAGAGATGATCGAATTAGATCCGAAGATGAGCCTCCCAGATGGAGAATTCCTGGGAGAAGACTCTGAGTGAGACCCCGAGTAGTAAGCATACTTATATATATAGAGACATCGTGACTATATCGGGGATGTATTCCCTAAGGCTGTGTGCCCTTAGTTGGCATCTTCTCTAGAAGTGCCTAGGATGGGTTATATATGTATATATGTATATGTGGAGAAGTTTTCACTGAGATGGCGTTGGGCTGAGACCCACGCGTATTTATTTTGGGCTGAGACCCATATGAGATGGTTTTGGGATGAGTTCCCACGTGTTTTGGTTTGGGCGGAGGTCCCATGTGTTGTTTGACAGATTTCGGGCCAAGGCCCAAATGGTTTGACGGTTCATAACGGTTTCTGGGAACCGGGCATGAACCCTATAAATGGTTTTCAAATGCATGCATATGTTTTTAATGAAGGGCATAAAGGTCTTTTACGAAATATTTTTATAAAATATTTGTTTTGTCCACTCACATGACACGACCCATCCCAATCCCCCCGGGATTACCATGGGATATGTCATGCTCCCGTCTGACAAGAGGCGTTAGACAAGGGATAACCTGTTGCCATTGCCCAACCGGGCTTCCAGAGTGCGTAAGGATCGATGGAGGAGGTGTATGATGTCCCAGTCTCTGCTGCAGTCGCATCCGGAATCAACCTGAAGGGCATTAAAAACAAAAGCTGTGAGTGGACGAAAATAAACAAGTCTGTTTAAAACCTTTATAAGACATTTATGCCCCCCAGTAAAAGCATATGCATGCACCAAAAACCAATTTTCACATATTTATTTAGAAATAACCATTAGGGTCTTAGCTCGGAAACCAAAGCATAGTTTCAAATTCCAAAAGTCAATCCAAGAGTTATTTCATAAATCCAGTAATATGAACCATAAGGCATATAATAAAACCATAACCATAATTTTAGCCACTGCACTATACACTCCAATCCGACATCCCTGATGTCTGACGTCCCTGACGTCAATAAGGTCACAATCACAAGGCTACGTGTGCCACTCGGGTCTCAATTTCCGAGTTCAATCCCCAAACCCCGTTCGGGTACAGCATCCCCGATGCTTAGCGTCATAGACGCTGGACGTTCTAGACGTCCGTGACCTCTTTGGGGTACCTCATCCGGAGGAGACAGTATCATATGGATGGATCTATACAGTGCAGTACCAAATATATTTTATTGATATCCACATGCAAAGCATAAATATATTCGTAGATAAAATCCAAACCAATCTTTAAGTTTCATCAGACGGGTCTCATGCCCAAATACCGTGAAACGTGCCATAACCATAATTTCCATATCATCAAAACCGTTATTTGTTTTTAGCATGTGAATATATATAAAATGTAAACCAGAAAATATTTATTCAATTCCATTTTAGGGTCCCCGACCCACAATCACATGTAGAAATCAACTGGGCCCCTATCACGATTTCATAAGTTAACTGGGCCCCTGGCCCGATCCACAAGTTAACTGGGCCCCTGGCCCGATTTTACTTTATCAAGTCCGTGACCATTTCATGAAATCATATCCAACCACATTTATGGAAATCGGTGCAAATCCAGAAAACTTCGGTTTACGTGCAAATACGTAAATCACCTCGAAATGCGTGAAATCATTTAAATTCACCGATATCCAAAATAAATCATTTAATCACAATTATAACAATCATGAAACAGTTATGCATGCATCGAATTTTTAAAACCAATGTCCACTCATAAACCGTTTAACCGAGCGCCTCGATACGCGTGCCATAGGCCTTCCCGGGCCACACCACTATCACCGGGACTCCCAATCCTGTTCAAATCACATCAGAGGATTACTAACCTCATCATTAACATCCTATTCAAGTCCCGTAATTTTTCCGAATTTTTAAGTATTTTTAAACCGGATTTAAAACCTTCGAACATCCCGAACAATATCGAAACGGGATCCGAATGACACGAAACCAACGCCAAAATGTTCGTTACATTGTATAGGACAAAAGTCATGTTGAACTCACCTCGAGATTCATGCCCACGCGCCGTCACGCGCCGCCGCGAGTGGCTGCGCGTGAAACCCACGCGCCTGCTACAGTGTATCGTTCTAACCCGTTTCTCTGGTAAACGGGTCCAATTAACCCGCGAGATGACCTGGTTCCAATCCTATCAATTCGACACTGGTTTCATCAATTGAGCATTCAGTTAGTTTCATTTTAAGTTCAATTTGAGTTCTGTATCGATGATAACACAAAAACTCACCTAAAACTCATCGACTCGATGATGAACACGAAGAACACCCGTCACTGTGCAACCATGGAATTCCATCAATCTCAACCGGTTTCTTCCAACTGATGAACCTAGAAGCATCGTGGGATCCTGAGAAGTAGTTTCCCCATATCAAATACACCGTTTGATTGCTCCAAGATCACGACTCAAGCTCGAACACCGCCCACTGTTACCAGGTCCGTTCAGAGCCAAAAGGGCACCAATTCCCTTCGTTCTTTCGACGATTTTGATCGTAGTGATCTCAGAAAGCTCGAAGTGAGCTCCATTTCGATCCTCACGGTCCAATTCATCCAATTCGAATTTCCCCCCTCAAAATTCGAAAATTCCAATTTCCAAATTCAAGCTCTTTCTCAGTCCCTCGTGTTTCCTTGCTAATTTAATCTCAATACCCTCTCAATTCCTCACTCTCTGGTTCAGAGACGGAAGGAAATGGTGGACAAGTTCGAACTCCCCATTCTCTGTGTTTTGCTTGCACACGGGTTAAGGACAGAAGAGATTAATGGAAAATAAAAGGGTTTAATAATTAATTAAATATAATAAAACATCATAATGATGTTTACCCCAAAACATGGATCAGGTTTTAATCCCCAATTTAAGGGATGAGTGACACTTGTCACTCATCCAGGTGTGTCCAGTCACTGAGTACTGTTCATATTAAAATATTATTTTAATCCCGGTTCGCTCGGTTAACCGAGCCCGATTACGTGACCATAACTTCGTCGTTGAATCTCCGATTTCGGCATGCCGCCTGTCATTGGATTCGTATCGACGAGACCTACGTAACAGTCCTTGGCCCTCGGCCATTGGACTTCCCGGGTCAAAAGTCAACATTTGGCCCCATTTAAGTCAAATTACGAAAATGCCCTTGGGCTTTCGTACATCATAACTTCTTCCACGAACGTCGGAATCGAACGTGCCACCTGTCTATGAACTCGTGACGTCCCGAACTACGTCACGGTCATCGGTCAAAGTCCGTTTGACCATCCGAATTAAAAGTCAACGTTTTACCCACGCCTAGGGGCAAAACGGTCATTTTTCACAATTCGTCCGAAATCACCCAACTAATCCCGGATTAGTAAATCACAATTAAATATTATTGAATCACGATATTCGGGACGGGTCGTTACAACCTTCCCTCCTTAAAGAATTTCGTCCTCGAAATTACCAACAACCTTATTCCACAACCACCTTGTGGAAAACATTTCGGCCTCACATCTGTGTACACCTGTACACCCACTTACTAGAAAAACACCAGTCTCGTCTGTACCCAGACATCCCATCACAATCATACGTCACAACAACAACACTCGACCACCTCGAGTGGACATAATCACCTGATCCGCGATAAAATCGCTTACCATTTAGCTGACTCCTTCAGCTAAACAGTTCCCTTCCATTGCCAATATATCCTTACATTTGCTCCCATTGGGAGTCACCAAATCTCATTTGTCAGTCCATGCTGACTCCGCCAGTCAAACTGTCACCACTAAGCTTTACTACCCTGATAAAGCCCCCAACCATCAGCCAGTCAGTGACAACACCACGTACTACATCACTCTCAATGTAGCGTAAGAGCACCTGCCCGTACAATCACTGAACCCGAAAAAATCACTTTGCACAGCGCACAGTATCCAATGTCCAGTCCACAACACAGCGAAACAAATGATATCAGAACCAGCTGATTACCAACACGTTTAATCACACACCACGGGTACATCCCATGTACCGCCATTAGGCACCACTAAGCCTAACCAGAATCAATCCTCGTACAACGTACCCTGTACGTACATCAATCCATCAATCCACCTACAACCACCCAGGTCATAGCCAAACACGTTCTAGTAACGGAGTTCATTTTCCCAAACCAACATGAGACAGAACGAACTCCACCCGTCATCTAGTTCCAATTCCGAATCCGAATCCGCAATTTCGTAAGAAATCCCGAATCCGAACCCAACATCATATTTTTTATTCCATGTCCAAACCCGAATCCGAAATCATTATTCCGTAAGCTAGCATTGGAATAATCATTCCGCACCCAAATCCAGTAATCCATTTTCGAGCTTCGCAATCGAATCCTGAATCGTCACCCAGAAATTCAATTCCAAAACCCAAAAATCTCGTTTACGTCCACCAAGACGTAACAAAACCGAACCTATCGGTTGCTTGGCCAAAACACTCGATTGACTTCATAGGGAAGCCAATCCCAATATTCACACGTCAAAGGTTGACAAAATCCGACCACTTTGGAAACCTACTTAACTGAGTAACAACCATATGGACTCCACTCCGAAAACAAGTTCAGTCCCGTCGTTTACGACTCGCATTCCAAGGTAAGAGTGATAAACTCTCATCCAATCTGGATCATGACGATCACGATCCAGATCTATCACTACGTCATCCGACAAGTAATATCACGATCCTAGATCGTCACATCGTCCAAAGTCGACAACATCACAAATCAGATCCACCGAGGATCCACACATGCCCACATAGCTAACAATCCATCTGAAAGCTGATCGTAGGGTCTTACACCCTCATTGAATTATTCGCCAAATTTCCCTTGGTGGAAAGATGACCCCACATTTCACCACCAAATCCAAAATCATACACAACTTCTTGTGTCTAATGACCCAGCCAAACATGGGTCCACCCACCAATACACGCTCAACGTACTGGTAGCAACAATCATCATCTTCCACGACAGGAAATAAGAAGTCAACTCCAATGACTTCAGAATACAAATCACCGATGCGGAAACGAGCACTCCTCTCGTCTCCCAATCACAACTCTCCCCGAATCGGGAGTTCCAACCATGTTGGAAACAGACATGCTCCCAATGTGATGTCAAGTCCAACCACTGGACTGCCCACGTCCATACCTCACTTGGACCACCACGTGTCCAAAATCAATTCATTACTCGGACCTCACGTCCGCCAATACTCATGTATGCACACACCCCGATTCCGAACGGAATTCCCTCAACTCTGCCTGGATGTGCATACTCAACTGCCTTCGTCTCACATCTCAACCTTTACAGGTTCAATCCTTAAGTTCCAAGTGATTCACAATCACAAAATCCCACATCAATACCACGAATGGTTTTCCTCGACTTCCCAATTCCAATAATTTCCTTGTACTTTCTGGGGATATCAACAACACACAACCGTACCAATCTTGGAGTTGACAACAACTCCCCAAATCCACTGATTCTCATGACGTAGGGAACATCGTCCATGGATTCCCCAAATTCCAATCATACCTTATATCCATTCATCACATGTCATCTTATAACTGTTGGGACTTATCCCAACACGTCACAACCTCCACCGGATCCTATCCAGTCCATGACTCAACCACCACTGAGTCGCAGATACCAATCATATGTCCATCAGGACAGAGTCACACCCCAACTGGTGGCTCATCGTCATCACAATCACCGACACCGGTACCAGCACCAGTACTAGTACCAGCACCACGCACAATCATCAACACTAGTATCAGCACACAGGCATCCATACTAGTATTGGCATAAAAGCACCAACATACCAACATCCATACATAGCACACGAACATCCATGTTGGCACACGAACATCCATGCTAGCACACAGTGTGCAAAGTTGTTACCCTAGATCTCCGTTCATACCGAACGACGATCCCATAACACCACTTGTACCCCACGACTATGGGTACCTCCAATTTGACCATAGGCACATCAGGATAATGAACGTTCCCTGAACATCCCCTGATCCCCAAGTATTAAAACCACACTAAATACCCTCGATAGCCAGTTATCTCGACATAACTGTCGACCAACAGTCATCGTTGTCAAGATCCGTAACCACACCTCACACTAATATTCGATCCAACACGGGATTCCATATATTATCTCTTAACCGTATCCGTAGATCGAAACCCATAAGACTTACTAGAGTCATCCACATGGTCATCCATGACCTCCGCCGCTCGTCGCAGCACAAGTTCCCATTTAAAGTTCACTTTTCCGGTCCATCGATTATAAATTAGGGTTCCAAAATCACACCCTAGGGTTCCACCGAACCCAACTGCCTTTTGCAGTAACTTCCACCACCTGACCGACTCCGCGGTCCTAACATCGTATAAACGTCAAATCCAACCCAATCATCAACTCATCGTGGGTTCCACCACAAGGGTCATCAGCTAACTCCGATGCACCAACACTCCGTACACTAGCCAATACTACCAGGGTCCATAATTTAGACCATTACTCAACTGAGTTTCGTATTTCCATAACATTATTCAAATGGGGTTCCCTGAACCCAGCTGTGCCAATTGGCACAACAATCCATCATCACTTGACCGAACCGACGGTCCCACATTACCAGTTAATCGTATACAACCCCACTTGGGTTGAATCACATCAATGCACGGCGTATCGGGTCAAACACACCCAATCCACAATTCAAATCCAAAACTATCTATCAGGTTGACAATGGAACTGTAGCCCAAAGAGACATCACACCCTCGACCTTCGCGCACAAAAGAGCAAAACCTGCTCTGATACCACTTGACACGACCCATCCCAATCCCCCCGGGATTACCATGGGATATGTCATGCTCCCGTCTGACAAGAGGTGTCAGACAAGGGATAACATGTTGCCATTGCCCAACCGGGCTTCCAGAGTGCGTAAGGATCGATGGAGGAGGTGTATGATGTCCCAGTCTCTGCTGCAGTCGCATCCGGAATCAACCTGAAGGGCATTAAAAACAAAAGCTGTGAGTGGACAAAAATAAACAAGTTTGTTTAAAACCTTTATAAGACATTTATGCCCCCCCCCCAGTAAAAGCATATGCATGCACCAAAAACCAATTTTCACATATTTATTTAGAAATAACCATTAGGGCTTAGCCCGGAAACCAAAGCATAGTTTCAAATTCCAAAAGTCAATCCAAGAGATATTTCATAAATCCAGTAATATGAACCATAAGGCATATAATAAAACCATAACCATAATTTTAGCCACTGCACTATACACTCCAATCCGACATCCCTGATGTGTGACGTCCCTGACGTCAATCCGACATCCACATGCAAAGCATAAATATATTCGTAGATAAAATCCAAACCAATCTTTAAGTTTCATCAGACGGGTCTCATGCCCAAATACCGTGAAACGTGCCATAACCATAATTTCCATATCATCAAAACCGTTATTTGTTTTTAGCATGTGAATATATATAAAATGTAAACCAGAAAATATTTATTCAATTCCATTTTAGGGTCCCCGACCCGCAATCACATGTAGAAATCAACTGGGCCCCTGGCCCGATTTCATAAGTTAACTGGGCCCCTGGCCCGATCCACAAGTTAACTGGGCCCCTGGCCCGATTCATAAGTTAACTGGGCCCCTGGCCCGATTTTACTTTATCAAGTCCGTAACCGTTTCATGAAATCATATCCAACCACATTTATGGAAATCAGTGCAAATCCAGAAAACCTCGGTTTACGTGCAAATACGTAAATCACCTCGAAATGCGTGAAATCATTTAAATTCACCGATATCCAAAATAAATCATTTAATCACAATTATAACAATCATGAAACAGTTATGCATGCATCGAATTTATAAAACCAATGTCCACTCGCAGACCGTTTAACCGAGCACCTCGATACGCGTGCCATAGGCCTTCCCGGGCCACACCACTATCATTGGGACTCCCAATCCTGTTCAAATCACATCCGAGGATTACTAACCTCATCATTAACATCCGATTCAAGTCCCGTAATTTTCCCGAATTTTTAAGTATTTTTAAACTGGATTTAAAACCTTCGAACATCCCGAACAATATCGAAACGGGATCCGAATGACACGAAACCAACGCCAAAATGTTCGTTACATTGTATAGGACAAAAGTCATGTTGACCTCACCTCGAGATTCGTGCCCACGAGCCGTCACGCGCCGCCGTGATTGGCTGCGCGTGAAACCCACGCGCCTGCTACGGTGTATCGTTCTAACCCGTTTCTCTGGTAAACGGGTCTAATTAACTCGTGAGATGACCCGGTTCCAATCCTATCAATTCGACACTGGTTTCATCAATTGAGCATTCAGTTAGTTTCATTTTAAGTTCAATTTGAGTTCTGTATCGATGATAACACAAAAACTCACCTAAAACTCATCGACTCGATGATGAACACGAAGAACACCCGTCACTGTGCAACCATGGAATTCCGTCAATCTCAACCGGTTTCTTCCAATTGATGAACCCAGAAGCATCATGGGATCCTGAGAAGTAGTTTCCCCACATCAAATACACCGTTTGATTGCTCCAAGATCACGTCTCAAGCTCGAACACCGCCCACTGTTACCAGGTCCGTTCAGAGCCAAAAGGGCACCAATTCCCTTCGTTCTTTCGACGATTCTGATCGTAGTGATCTCAGGAAGCTCGAAGTGAGCTCCATTTCGATCCTCACGGTCCAATTCATCCAATTCGAATTTCCCCCCTCAAAATTTGAAAATTCCAATTTCCAAATTCAAGCTCTCTCTCAGTCCCTCGTGTTTCCTTGCTAATTTAATCTCAATACCCTCTCAATTCCTCACTCTCTGGTTCAGAAACGGAAGGAAATGGTGGACAAATTCGAACTCCCCATTCTCTGTGTTTTGCTTGCACACGGGTTAAGGACAGAAGAGATTAATGGAAAATAAAAGGGTTTAATAATTAATTAAATATAATAAAACATCATAATGATGTTTACCCCAAAACATGGATCAGGTTTTAATCCCCAATTTAAGGGATGAGTGACACTTGTCACTCATCCAGGTGTGTCCAGTCACTGGGTACTGTTCATATTAAAATATTATTTTAATCCCGATTCGCTCGGTTAACCGAACCCGATTCCGTGACCATAACTTCGTCGTCGAATCTCCGATTTCGGCATGTCGCCTGTCATTGGATTCGTATCGACGAGACCTACGTAACGGTCCTTGGCCCTTAGCCATTGGACTTCCCAGGTCAAAAGTCAACATTTGGCCCCATTTAAGTCAAATTACGAAAATGCCCTTGGGCTTCCGTACATCATAACACTTCTTCCACGAACATCGGAATCGAACGTGCCACCTGTCTATGAACTCGTGACGTCTCGAACTACGTCACCGTCATCGGTCAAAGTCCGTTTGACCATCCGAATTAAAAGTCAACATTTTGCCCATGCCTAGGGGCAAAACGATCATTTTGCACAATTCGTCCGAAATCACCCAACTAATCCCAGATTAATAAATCACAATTAAATATTATTGAATCCCGATATTCGGGACGGGTCGTTACAACCTTCCCTCCTTAAAGAATTTCGTCCTCGAAATTACCAACAACCTTATTCCATAACCACCTTGTGGAAAACATTTCGGCCTCACATCTGTGTACACCTGTACACCTACTTACTGGAACAACACCAGTCTCGTCTGTACCCAGACATCCCATCACAGTCATACGTCACAACAACAACACTCGACCACCTCGAGTGGACATAATCACCTGATCCGCGATAAAATCGCTTAACCATTTAGCTGACTCCTTCAGCTAAACAGTTCCCTTCCATTGCCAATATATCCTTACATTTGCTCCCATTGGGAGTCACCAAATCTCATTTGTCAGTCCATGCTGACTCCGCCAGTCAAACTGTCACCACTAAGCTTTACCACCCTGATAAAGCCCCCAACCATCAGCCAGTCAGTGACAACACCACGTACTACATCACTCTCAATGTAGCGTAAGATCAACCACATGATCTCAATTCGCAGGGCAAGCCCAATCCTGCGACACAAATTAATCTCAATGTTAGTAACCGCCGACTCCCTCAGCGAACCAAGACGCTGGAAAATCACGGTGTGATAAAATCACACAAGGCTACCCGTAGTCACTTAGACCACCAATTCACTAATCCTGAGTGTACGTATACCGCCAACTTACACAATCATGTGGTGTAACTGGAACACATTGAATGCCAGCCCGGCAGTGATCACACATCTCAATACTAGGGTTCCACTAGCCAACCATGGCTAAGAGCACCTGCCCGTACAATCACTGAACCCGACAAAATCACTCTGCACAGCGCACAGTATTCAATGTCCAGTCCACAACACAGCCAAACAAATGATATTAGAACTAGCTGATTACCAACACGTTTAATCACACACCACGGGTACATCCCATGTACCGCCATTAGGCACCACTTAGCCTAACCAGAATTAATCCTCGTACAACTTTTATGGTTTTCAATACCCTTCAGGTTGATCGTGGATGTGGGCTATAGCAGAGATTGAGACATCACATGCCACCATCGATCCTGGCGTACTCTAACTAACCCCGAGCTGGTGACGAGTTTATCCCTGGTCTAACACTCGGTGTCAGACGGGAGCAAGTACATCCCACGATAATCCAGGGGGATTGGGATGAGTCCTGTTACTTAACTAATGCATATAAACAACCTTACTTTTTGGCATCCTTCAAGTCATATTTAGGAACACACGAGTCAGATTCAAGAACACAATAGTACCCAACATCACTTATATCCCACCAGTCCATAATCATGCTGAACCAATTTGCATCTTAAGTACTTGTCAAAACACTCACCCAACGATGCTACACGTAGGCCATCACCACAACAGTTTTTGAATCAAGTTCAGAACCAACTAGACAATACCAATATCCCCCGGGGTTATATCTGTACTACCAGTAGATAAACCATTTGGGATCTGGAGCCTTGCTCGATGTTCGTTATAATTTAATTATTTTATATGAATTTCGTTATAACGATGTATTTATGATTTCTTAATGATAATTTGATAATTTTGACAATTTATAAATTGATGACAAGTGCACCTTTTACGATATGTTGCATAATTATGTTTTAAACTTCAATTCGAACCTTGAATTAATGTTTTGAACTATCATATGCAAACAAATGGATTCCTTGAATACTGTCATATAGGTTGTACTGTAATAACATCAATTATGATTGTGGGATTAAGGCTCGAACAAGTCTAATTAGTATATTCCATTACTTGACGGGGCAAATGAGATGGATGTGGGTGGTGACCCCGCAAGGGTGGGTTTAATTTGGTTAACCTAATAAAATATGGACACATATAAAAATTTGAGACATCCTTTATCTGACAATAGTTGTAAATACGTTTTGACAATATGAAATAAGTGTCAGATGAGAGCAGGACCGGTATAATTTTCAGTAATTAAGGACGAGTTCTGTCAACTTGGTATCAGAGCAAAGGTATTAACTCATGTCTTAAGGTATGAGTCGTGTATAGTTTGTTCTAATTATTTTCTTACGTGATTTATACCACAATGGTTGGATTATGTTATAATAATTTTATGGAAATTGCTTGGCAAACACATATTACAGGATTTTTATAAACAATGTTTTGGTTAAAATCAGGTTTGGAATTTGGTTCAACTTGAAATGTGAGTCAAGATTATTAAATGGTTTATGGGACAATGATTTAAATCTGGTTTTCAGATGTTATTGATAAGTTTTGAGAATTTTAAATGAATTTCGAGTATATGTCTATGAGTTTACAAAGATTTTGTCGAGTTTAAATTCGAATGTTATATTTTTGGGCTCAAGGTTCTTCTACTAATTAAATACTTCTTAAGCCCATACGAAACTCGTAAGGGCAATCTTCTTAAAATTTGAATTTTGTTAACGGAAGGGTTGTATCGATCTAACTAACTCGGACCCAAGTCTCTGATTCCTCCCTGGATTCAAAGCAATATCGTCTTTTTTGCTAAACTTCGAACTCCGCCTTATGGGCCACGTAGTTAGTAATGTGAATGATCTCAAATTAGTGGTCAAGTATGTCAAAGACTTCACCGGAAGTCACGAATGAGTCTAGTTCACAGCTGAGAACGTGGGGACAAACGAGGGCGAACGAAAATTCGTTGTTTTGGCCAACAATGAAGAAATGGTTATGTTTCCTTGGAATGAATCGGTGTATGGACGAATAGGAGGAGCCAAATTCAGACTTACTTAGAGCACATCAAGGGAGCTGGAATTCACCACTTGGCCCTAGGCAACAAAGACATACTCAGGATACTGTGGGAGATGAGGAGCTTGAGCAGCATCTGAGGAATCTAATTTATGACATCGCCAGCGCTGACGCATGGGATGAGAGATTGGACCATGTTTTCGTAGTGGTAGGTGCGAGGTATAGGGATACGAGATTGGATTTGGACTAGGAGGTGAAGATGGTAGATAGTTGTTTGGGTGATTAGGGAAGAAGATGAATGCAGAAGAAATGCCCAAAATACCCTTTAAATTCTTGTGAGATACCATGAGTTAGTATGGTTAAATGGATTGGGGTAACCTTACTGATCGAAGCCATGTTTAATGGGTGTTTTGAGATGAAACTAAGTTCAAGGGGAAACTAAGATCATGTAACGAGTTCAGGGGGCAAATGAAGTAAAAAGTTTTTCTATAAAATCAAAATGCTCAAAAGGTCTAATAAAAAATTCTCACAAAATACTCTTTAAATTATTTAATAATTAAAGATATAATAATAAAATAAAATTAAAAATTAAAAAATTAATAAAGATGAACTGAAGTAGCCCTCACCATTTGGCTCAAAAGCCTATGGGCTTATGGGGACCTGATAGGCCTGTTGGACAAAAGCTCGGCTCGACCCGCTATAGGCAGTGGATCAGCCCAGCCCGAGAGTTAGCAGGCTGGGCTTGGACTTGGGCTTATGATGTTCAAACAAATAGGCCCGAGCCCGATAAAACCTGGTAAGTCCAGCCCGTATAAATCCGGCCCATAAGCTCAAATATATAAAATACTTATTATTTAAGAATTAATACCCAGCCCATTCTTAATACTAATATTTCAGCCCAAACCCAAATCTCAACCCCAAGCCCACCTAATTTATTTTAGAAAGCTCAATGACCAATACCCAATACAATTCCTAACCCTATGTCCACGACCTATCACTCCATTTACTTAAATAAATTTCACTCAACTACTCAACCTTAACCCTTTCGGCCTTTCCACATTTTGATTCTCCTCAGGACCTCACCAACCGCATTATCACTCTCTTCTCTCCCTCTCTCTCTCTCTCTCTCTCTCAACTCTCAAAGTTCAAAACTCACATCTCAGATCTCACCACCCCATGTTTACAAAATAATTAGAGGAGAAAAATGAGGAAGAGAAGAAGGAAGAAAGCAAAGAAGAAAAGAAACAAGAGGAGAAAAAGGAACAAGAAAAGAAAGAAGAAGAGCCTCTAGAGATTGTACTCAAGGTTGATATGCATTGGGAAGCTTGCGCCAGGAAAGTTGCTAGAGCCTTGAAGGGTTTCCAAGGTAATTTCATCTTATGTTTAATTGTCTTTTAGGGATTCTCAATTGTTTTTTTTATATTATTTTCACATACATATATACTTCATAAAAAAAAACCTAATTTTTTAAATTCTCATCATCTCCTCGATCTCTCTTATTTTTTAAACTACACGTATGTATAAAAAAACTACAATAGTGGTAGCTAGGAAAATATATACAAATCAGTTTGAAAATTTACTTTTTGTTAGATGGAGCTAGTACTTGGTTTTAGCATGTTTTTCTTGAAGAACACATTAATTTCTAATGATATTATTTTGTACTTAATTTATAATTGAAAATGTGCAGATTAATATTATTGGTGTATAATGAATGGGAATGGAATTAATATTTAATTATGTAGGTAACTATTTTTAGCTATATAATTATGCAAATATCTAAGTCGTTCCTTGAAAGAAGGCCCTCTGGATTGGTGGGATGAATTCTCCTTACCTATAACATTTGATTTGGTTGATTAATGTACATACGGGTCATCAGATAAAGAAGGCCCTCTGGATTGGTGGGATGAATTCTCTAGGAGAATTAATGGTAAATTATTTTCGTTCTTGCTTTCATATTTTGATTGCTTTACTATATCATTTTATTCTTCTTTGTTTGTCTACTTGCTTTATGTTATGTTTCTGCATTATATGCAACTTTTTAAAATATTGATATTATGTTGCTGGTATTTGTTTTTGTAATGCTTGATTTGATGTGCTTATGGTTTACGTTTCAAATTTATTTGTTTTTTAAGATAAATTTTTAATGAGGCCACGTTTTTGCACCCTTGAGTATTTTTTTTTCATTATTATTTTTTTTTTCATATTCATATATTTTTTTATAACTTTAAAATTTGAAACATAGTTTATTGTTAAAGCTCATGTAAGCCCGACCCAAGTGGCCTTAGTAGGTTCGACCCGAAAATCCCGATAAAAACCCGACTCGATAAAGTTTGGCCTGATAAAGCCCTTGGGCTCTTTTATATGTAAGTAAATCTGCCCGATTCGGCCTATAAATTTAAAAAATTTAATAAACCTAACTCGACCCAAGCCCAAAAAATTTGGGCCGGGCTTGACTGGCCTGGCTCACTGTCGAGGGCTAAATTGAAGGAATAGAGCTAAAAAAAGTAATGGGCAAAGATAATTACTTAAAAATTATTTAATAATCTTTTTTAAAATTTTTAACAAAAAATTAATCAGCACTCACATTAACGGTGTCACGAGTAATTGATGATAAATTGTTGGGCGCGCGTATAAACGGGCCGTCATTTCTTCGAAACGGTAACCCGAACCCGCTAAATAACCATCCGAATTTGTCGGAATCGACCAGAATGTCCAGAGCGAAGGCAACGCAACGCAAGGGAAGAAACGAAAATTTGAGAACCAAACTTACTAATTTTTGTTTGGCAATCTGGGAGTGAGAACAGTGCAATTCTGGAATCCGAATAAGAGAGAATCAGACAGCGTTGGCTTTGGCTGAAGAAGATGCTCCGAAAATGTGGCGGGAAATCGGAGACAGAGAAGCGGGCAAGCTTCGCCCTAATTCGTTCTCGAATCGCGTTAAGTCAAATCGGATCCAAACGCTCCAACTCTCCAATCACAAGGATATCGTGTCCCCTCACCGCGGCTCCGTCAACTCTCTCCAGGTAACTTAATACTCCAATTCTGTTCCTATCGATCTCGTTTTCATGCTTTGAGAATCGACAAGGAAATGAAATTGAAGCTTCTTGTTGTTCAGGTCGATTTGACTGAGGGTCGCTACTTATTATCCGGTGCATCCGACGGTTCAGCTGCTGTTTTCGATATCCTGCGCAGCTCAGACTATGAAGCTGGCGGTCTTATCTCAAAGCACAAGAGCTTATTCATGGTGGATAAGCAGCATGAGCATGGGCATAAGTATGCTGTGTCCTCGGCCATTTGGTATCCCATCGACACGGGACTATTTGTGACGGGCTCGTATGATCATCACATCAATGTTTGGGATACGAATACGACGCAGTTGGTGATGGACTTCAAGATGCCTGGAAAGGTGTACAGGACTGCCATGTCCCCTTTGGCAACTTCTCACATGCTCATTGCTGCTGGAACCGAAGATGTTCAAGTTCGCCTTTGTGATATTGCTTCTGGGGCTTTTGCTCACACCTTGTCTGGTCACCGTGGTATGGACTTAAATCACCCAATTTATCCTTTTTTTTTGTTTTTTTTTTTTGTTTCTTCTGTATCAGTGTGTTGAGAATTCCACTTATCCTGCTTACACATGAAACATGTGGAAAAACGGTCTGAGAGGCAAACTGTAACCGAGGATTCAGTATTTTGGTGTACTATCACGAATGCCGTTGAAAAGTGTTCTTCTTTTAGGGTTAGCCATGATTTTAAAGTGCTGACCCAGTATTACAGGCGGGCCTGGCATGCAGGCAGTACAGCACCCACTTTATAATGCGTCATGTTGGTGTCTAAATTGGTGGAATTCATGCACTTCTAGTCTTCTAGGAGCCCAGCATATATCAATCTAGAATCTTTTAAAAGCTAGGTCTACTCTTGTTAAATTATGCCCCTCGTTGGGTCCTATTTTATGTTCTAATGTACCTGTTTCGCAGTTTTCTTTGTTAGGTTTAAATTGTAACCTAGACTAAAAGTTCTGAGCATTTAGAGGTCATGAGTTCAGTATTTTTTCATGATGGCAGATGGTGTAATGACCGTGGAATGGTCTACTTCTAGTGAGTGGATTTTAATTACAGGGGGGTGCGATGGTGCAATACGTTTTTGGGATATTAGGCGCGCTGGATGTTTTCTTGTTTTAGATCAGTCCCAGTCTCAGCTTGGGAGACGTCCTCCCATCCTGGAACGCTCTGCCACTGTTAAGGTTTTCTTCTTTTCTTTGCTCCACCAAAATCATTTGTTTTAAAAATACTTACGTCGTATGTATTTCGTTCACTTTTATGATTATATTGTTACCTTTACAATTATTACTTAACATATACCACCAGCATTTCTGAAATGATTTTAGGTATGTTTTTGGGGACTATTTCCTCTTTGTTAACGGCAGTGAGTTAATGGACGATTTACGATTTGGTGCTGTGAGAAGTTTTTTTGTTTCTTTCCTTTTCTTTTCCTCCTATTCTCTCTTCCCCATTCTATTTACATGAAGAAGTTACACTTGTCGGTGTTCACATGGATATGAGGTTGCTTTTCTTGGTGCTATCTAAGAATAACTTTATGACAATAAAACAAGATGAAATCTCAACCGAAAAAATTGATGAGATTCACAATTCAGATATAGTGTGATACGCAGCCAACTATATGTATATGTATATGTATATGTATATGTGTGTATATATATATATATATATATTCCTTTCTTTTTTATTTCACTACGATAATGGCGATGTTTGTAACTGAAGACTGGAGAGGATAATATCTTATTTCCTCATCCACTCAGGGTTCAACGGCTAAGTCCTTGACAGCAAGCCACAGCTCCTTTGGAAAACCACGGGCACCACAAAAGAAACATACTAATGGGAGTGGTGGAAAGCAATCACCTATTAGTAAAATTCAAGTAAAGGGTTCAGCAAAGCAAAGATTACATCCGGGGATGTTGTCTAGTCAGGATCGTGCCACTGCTCATTATGGGGCTGTTACTGGATTGAAAGTTACTGAAGACGGCATGTATCTCTTAAGTGCAGGTTGAGTTTTAATTTTGCAAGTTTGTTCTACTTAAGGAGTCCATTTTATTCGGCTAGCTAGTTACAAATTATAGTGGTTTAGGTTCACTCTTTACTTTGTAGTGCACATTAGTTGAAACAGGTGACTCCCAAGGTACTATTACAACCTTGAATTATCTAACAAATTGCCAAATACACTTTAGTCTGGTGAAGTGTGAAATGTTCATGGATCATAGCATTTGAACCCTTTTTTCTACTGTTTGAGTATTTCCTGTCATGCATAAATCAATTCAACTCATTCCTTGCCTATATAATTTGATTTAAGAAATAAATTAATGGCTCCTTCTTTCCTGTCTAATTGTTTTTTTGTTTTAACTGACTGATGTAATCACAGCAAAACAATAACTATTTGAACTGCCTATGTCTTTGATAAAGTTTCTTTGTCTCATAGGTTCCGATTCAAGACTAAGGTTGTGGGATGTGGAATCTGGGTGCAATACTTTGGTGAATTTTGAAACCGTGCGTCTGCAAACCAGCAAACCCCTACAGTTAGCCACTAGTCAGAATTCAGCACTTGTTTTTGTTCCATGCATGACAACAGTGAAGGTAATGCATTCTTTCTGTAGGTTTAAATCTTTGAATTTTACAGGATGATGAAAATACACTCATTTCTTCTTACTTAGAAGTTCGACTTCTGGATGTTCTCAGGGATTCAATATCTGGTCAGGTAAAACATCCCTGACATTTCGTGGTCACTATGAACATGTGAACTGTTGCTGGTTTAGCTTGCAGGATCAGGTACAACCTTAATTCTCTTTAAAATACAGATTAGGCATATATTTAGGTTTCTTCAACCTAACTAAAAGGCATGTTGAAGTTTGTAATTGGTTAATTTATTCCTCGAGTTGACTGTTATCATTGGATAATTAATAAATGCACATGTTGCCTACATGACAAAGAAAGTAGAACTTGCTTTCTGCTGAGGTGATAGTGCAATCATGTAAACTCTATATATTACAGGGACACCGCAACCAACACCACCCCACCACTACCATCACGCCACCGCCACCATAACCAGTACAGTCCCCACCACCACCGCAACCAATACCATGACCATCACCACCTCCATCACCAACACCACCTCCGTCACCACCAGCACTTCTATCACCACCAGCACTTCCGCCCCACCATCACCTAATCACAGCCACCACCACCACCACCTCCCATCTCCCACCAACTCCAACACCAACATCACCATCACCGCTACCACCACCCTCACCATCACTGCCGCCACCACCATCACCACCTCCACCATCGCTGCCACCACCATTACCACAATCAACACCACCACCACAACCAACACCAACACAGCCACCACCACCACCACCATGACCACCACCTCCTCCACCAAGCCCCACTACAAACACAGCGGCCACTGCGGCTCCACTACCACTACCACTACCACTACCATCGTTACCACTACCGCACCACCACTAAAGGCCAAAATGGATTCTTAGTCTTTTAGTGCTCGCTTGAATTCTTCATGAATTTTGATACGTGTCTTTTGTCACAGGAACTATACACAGGAAGCAATGACAGACAAATTCTAGTTTGGTCACCATCCAGACTGGTCTCCTCTGAGGTGGTGCACCTGTTGATTTTATGGATTTGTGTTGCTAATCTGACAAGTTTCCTGGTGGCTTCTATTTTATGCATTTGTTTTTTGGAAATGCAGGATGAAGGAGCCGGTAAGGACGAGGATAATTGGAGTGATTAAGCTTGGACATTTAGTATATTCTAGCCTTATCATCCTTATTAAGCATGCACTTTTGTCTTAAACCTGGAGTTTTCTGTTTTGATTTTAGATCCAAAAGGCACCATTTGACAGGTACAATAATGATAAGTAGGCAGTTTAAGTTTTTGCTGCATGTATATAATTATATAATTAGAAGTAAATGTAAACACATTGCTAATGTAGAATAAAGTATAATTCATTGAAAAATAAGATGTAAATCAATTGATTCTGTACAATTACATCATTATAAGGTTGTGGAATCAATCAAAATTCAGATAGATTGAGAAATTAGGCTCCAACAACATTCTATCAATATCATCTTCCGGAAACTCAAGTCCAGGTTTAGAAACATCCCCCGGTTCTTTATCTATAGCTTCCGTCTCCAGCTGTATGTGTTCTGCCTGAGTTACTGTAGAGACGGCACCAGTTGACTGTGTGATACTGCTCTGTTTCAGGAGTTTATGGCACATGATGGTGTCCTGGAAATCCATTAAGGGATACTTGAGATACTCTAGCCTCTTCTCAGCTGTCACCTCTGAAAACCCAAATGAAGAGCTTGTCCATGTCTCCAATGTGAAGGAAGCAGAAGGTAAAGTTAGCTTCTCAACTCCCAATTCCCTGAGCTGTTTTTCAAGCTCATCCATCCAAATCCGGCACATCCCGAGTCTCCGAAACTGGAACCTTGTGGCCACAAGGGGTACTTCTGCCACCATACTGTAAATCCTTACATTTCCCACGCTGATGACTTCCTCATCTCTCTCTAAAATCACCGTGTAAAACCTTTTGTACTTCAAGCGGCTTAGCTCTGATTCCCGGTTGAAAATGATATCTTCAGCAATGTCTCTGTTGGTGCGAGGATCCATAGCAGGCTCAAAGCATTCATGCATCACACTCAGAGCCACCTTGAGCTTGCTGTAGTTTTCTGTGAAGTCCTCATCTGAATCAGTTGAAGAAAAAGGCTTTATCAATGTCCAGGTAAGATTTTTGGGACCCACCAGAATCGGTTTTCCTAGAATCTTGTTGATACCCTGAGATATATCTTCACATTTTCTGCTGCAAAACCATTTCTTCTTAGATTCTCTTTCCAATGTCTTAACCCCTGCATTCCTTAAGCACCCAACGTGATGCTTATGGTCACATTGGTCACACACCAAAATATCATCATCCTTGGGATTTCTACTTGTGCCGGCAGCTGGTTCGAATCTTCCATGGCCACACCTCTCACATGAACATGATGGGCAGAACCAATCACCCTCCGCCACGTCCTTCAACCCGAGACAACCAGTATGATATGCGGATGGACACCGGTCGCATAGAATCAGATCACCCCCATAAAGGCACAATGCGCATATATCATCATTCCTTTCCTCCTTAACTTCGTGATCTTGATTGTGCAAATTGGTATTCGCATGTAACCGCCCCGTGACCTGACTCATCTTCATCACCTGCGTTTGGCAATCGAAAAGACTCCTCCCATCTTCTAAAATAATAAATTTACTTGGTCTATGTTTTGTGCCTCCAACATGTTTTTCAAACATGCTGATACCAAATACCTCAGAGCAACAATCACACTTGATGCCCTCTCGGGTGAGTCGACCCGTCGCCGCTGGGACTTCGCTGCATTTTTTTCGATGGTAGTACACCTTGGCGTTCGGCAGCACAGCGTTGCTGTCAATCAACCAAGAAAGAATTGTCCTAGGGTTTCGAATTTGTGTCGCATTATCAGGATTCTTCACAATGTCTCTCAATTTTTTACGAGGCCCCAAAGCCCGCGAGGGTTTAGTATTCTTATTATGACCACCATCGATCTTTTGCTTCTTGATTCTCTTCAGATCTGCAAGAACCTTCCCTCTCCCTCTCCCTCTCTTCTGCCGTTTACCACTTTGATGAACACGGTCGTCATTGTCCTCATCAACACCGTCATCAACCTTTCCTGGCTCCCTAATTTTTCTCTTTCTTCCCCTTTTCCTTGGGGAGCACGTTTCGACGACAGAATTTGAACCGACGCTTTCGGAAAACAAGACTCGTGCTGCTCCTCCGCCGCCTCTTCCTTGTTCTTGACCCTGTAAGTAGGCTTTGCAGGCCGTGCGGAGCGAGAAGTAGATTTTTCCGGTGGGGGACTCGTAGCGTAACTCGGTTCTGTTAGTTGACTTCATGGTGTACCAGAAGTTCCAGCCCTCGGAGGCGAGATGCCCCTTCACCTTCATCGTCACGTCGGATTTGCTCCGCCGTGCAGTGGCATTCCCCCACAGTTGAACCGCCTCCGGGCAGCACTGGGGTTTCACTGAAAGGACGCTCACTAGCTCTCGCTTTCTCGGCATCTCATCAATGGTTCAATTTCATAGACTTCAAAAAAAAACCTAACGGAGAAAGAACAAATCTGCGGAGAATGGAGATTGCTGAAACCCTAACTCGAACGGAGAGAAATATGCAGCGAATACAAAGAGGAAAACAAATTATGGACAGTGGAGGAGTGTGTGTGAGTGGGGTTGCTTAGGTATAGTTAGTCCTTTCATTTATTTTATTTTATTTTATGGGTTGTCCTACTCGGTTAGGGATTCTGGTTTTCGGAAACGATTTTCCGCGATTTAATTTACTTTTCTTTCTTATTATGTTCGGATTTAAAATAATAATAAAATATGAGAAGGCGGTTGCTACGCCGAATTTCAAACGTCGCATTTACTAGCTAGAGTGTAAAATAGCTGACGCTGGAATCTAATTTGCATGTGGTTTTATAAATAAGAAAATATTTTCTTTGAGAAATGTTTTTTATACGAAAGACATTACAGAAATACAAACAGAAGACTATCGCCTATAGGGCAACAAGCAGCAACAACATACAGTCAAGGCACAAATGAGGATTAGGACAACCACAATTAGTTCTGCTAATAAGAAAAAAGGGGGTTATTTAATTTTTATTTTTAACATTTTTTTATTTTTTTATTTTTCGTGTAAATTAGAAGTGTATTAAAGAGGGGCAAAAACCCAACAAAGGGAGCCCCGAAAGGAAAACCTCGATGAGCAAAGAACACGGCATAGGCTCTGAGACTACTATCGGAAAGAGTCATCAGTAAGGCTCTAAAACAATTCAAAAGTAGGTGCTAAAATTTGTCTATGGCAAAATTAGTTTACCACACCTTAAATTGGACATAAAGGATAAATCCTTCTTATTCATAACTATATGGTGCAACACTAATTAAAATGTATAACAGTCTAAATTAAAATATCCCAACTTTTTCCTTGAAAAAAGTGATTCTATTTCCAGCCAACAATATCTCACAAAGAAGTGTAGAATTTTCCCATTTTTTCCCTACATTATTAATACATAAAGCTTTCAATCTTACTACCTTAGGCAAAATAACTTCTGAAGTTCAAGAAGAATATAAAGGACTTACGTGTCTTGGTTTGAAAGCCTACTTTTTTTGAGTGAAGACGGAGAAAGAATTTTATCATTAACAAAGAAGATTACCAAAAAAAATTTAACATGCTCAAATTCAAATTTCGATTCACCTAAATCGCTCATTAATAAAGAGTAAATAACAAATACTCAACCAAAGAAGAGAATTGTTAGAATTCTTCCTGATTTGCTTTGCAACGTTCTTATAAACGACGAGGCACTATAATAAAAATATACTAGAATTTTTGGGTCTTTGTTATAAACATGAAATATGTGACGGCCTACACGTACAAAGAGAAGCATGTATGCCTATTATATACTACCCATTGCTTATTGACCAAAAGATATAAGGATTATGCATTCCTAATCTTTATAAGAAACCAAAAACCTTATAATTCATCAAGTGGGACACATAGGCTTATTTAAAAAAAAAAACACAAAAAAAAAAAACCCACAAAACAATTGAAGCCACAAAATCCAACAAACTCCATCTTGGTTTGAATTGTAAAGCCAACGACCAGAACTTCCTTTAAATTCTTTTCCAAGATCTTTAAACATGCTTAAACGTGCAAAGCAAAACGCCTTTATAAAAGGTGATATTGGTTACCTTTTATTGGTTCTACGAAAGTTAAGCTTGATTTGGAAAAAAAGCCTATGATCTATTGATTGGGATTATATAGAAGTTTGCTTATTGCATTTTGGTTCTTACAATAAATGGGTCAAGTTAATTCGAATATATATTTCTTCTGTGTCGTTCTCTATCTTAATTAATGGTGTTGCAGAGGACTATTTCACGCCAATCAGAGAGATTTGCCAAGGCGACTCGTTATCTCCTTATCTTTTCATTCTTTATATGGTGCCTTTGATTTGGCACATGAAAAAGCTTACTGTTAATACTAAAAAGCATATTGGAATTTTGTCTTCTCCTTGGGGTTTGAAGATCTCTAACCTTGTTTTATTTTTGTAGATGATTGTCTTTTATTTGCTAAAGCTACTCCTATAGCAGCTCGAAATATCTTAAGTGTGCTTAATTTATTTTCTACTGCTTCTCGACAGTAGATTAACTTTCACAAGTCCTCATTATATTTCTCTGCTAGCACCAATAGACATAGAAGGAATGGTATTGTTAGCATTTTGGATGTTCAGTATACAACGACTATTGGTAAGTATCTATGACATGACCCGTTCTAAAAACGCTTTGATAAACGTGCCATGTCACGACCCGACTCCCCTAATACGATATTGTCCGCTTTGGGCCTAAACTGACAGGACCCGTCCCAAATCCCCCGGGATTAACGTGGGACGTGCCTACTCCCGTCTGATACGAAGTGTCAGACCAGGGATAATTCCGTCCTTAGCCCAACCGAGACTATCAGAGAGCGTCAGGATCCGGAGGAGGAGTGTGATGTCTCGGTCTCTGCTACAGCTCGCATCCACGATCAACCTGAAGGGAATTCAAAACATCAAAACTGTGAGTGGACAAAACAATATTTTAATAAAAACATTTTCATCAAAAAGTCCTTTATGCCCTCCACTAAAAAGCATGCATGCATTCGAAAACCATTTATCAAAATATTGACAAAAACTAGTAGGGCCTTAGCCTAAAAACCGTAAATCGATACATGAGAACTCAGCCCAAATCAAATACACATGGGACTCAGCCCAAACCATTTTCAAAACATAGAACACGGGGTCTCCGTCCCCAAATCACTTTCCATGAAATCTCATATGTATACACATACATATAACCTATCCTCGGCACTTTCGAGAAGATGCCAACTAGGGGCACACAGCCCCTAGGGAACACATCCTCGATATATGTCACGATTCATTTCTATACTAGTGTACATACTGCTCGGGATCTCACCCCGAGTATACCCCCAGGAATTCTCCATCTAGGAGGCTCTATCTCCTGATCTAGTCCGAGCTCTATCTTCGGATATAGTCCCAGCATCTCTCTGGAATCTGGTCTGAGACCACATCATAACTCTTACTTCCGGAATGTGCTCTCTATGGGGTTACTCATCCCGGGTAGTGGATCGGGACTCTCCAAGTCGACGTCTGGAGGAGACCAAAAAAATCATCTAGGAGGGTATATACATTTTCAAAATACTTTCTTTCTCAAAACATATTTCAACTGGGTCTCATACCCGATTCATCTCAACAGGATTCTTCGAATCCGATTCAAATCCACTTTCACAGGCCTCGACCTAAATCCTCAGTTTCAACAGGGTCTCAAACCCGAATTCTCGTTTCATAAATCAAACTGGGACTTAAGCCCGATTTCACGATCAACAGGGCCTCAAGCCTGATACTACAGTCAATGGCGCCTCAAGTCTGAGATTACAACCAACTGGGCCTCAAGCACGGATTCGTAAACCAACGGGGCCCTCGGCCCGATCGTATAACTCAAATGGGCCTTCAGCTCGAATTCTCGTCAAATCAAATGGACTCCAAGTCCGAGAGTTTGTAAATCAAATGGGTCTCATGCCCGATTTCATATTTCCAAATCCAAAATCCATTCATCAATTCATTATTGAAAACGCAGTACGCAAAGGTACGACATAAAGTCAAAAACCTCGAAAAACGTGCAAATATGTCGATCCTAAGCTACCTCAAAAAAATGCACTCTTGGCATCACAAAACATGTTCTAAAACAATTATAAAACATTTATGCATGCATCGGTTTAGAAAGAAGGGTCCACTCACAGACCACCCGAAGTCGCGCCTCAATACGCGCGCCATAAGCCTTTCTCGGGCTAATCGTCACCTCCAGGATTCTCGAACCTGTCCAAATTAATTTAGAGGGTTACTAACTACTTAAAAAAACCCTCACTAAAGCCTCGTAATTTTTCAGAATTTTTAACTATTTTTAAAGTCGATCCTAAACTTTCGGACAACCCGAATTATATCGAGACGATGTCCGATCGACTCGAAACCAGTCCCCAAATGCTCGTTACATCGAATAGATGATTTCACATGTTAGAACCACTCCCAAAAGGTGGCCCACACGCGCCCCCTGAAGTGGCTGCGCGTGGGATCCATGCGCCATTGTTCAATCTCCTTCTTCCTCGGTCAGACTGGTCCAAACCGGCCGGTCCGATTCAAACCTGTACAGTCGGTCTAACTTGACCGGTGTGACCGGTCCAGGGCTCTCATCTCTTCATTTTTCATCCATTTCTTCCCCTTTGGATTCTAATCTTCCTAATTCAATCCTAGGAACCTAAATATAGAAGCAAAACACCTAAAAACCTACTAAAACCCACGAGTTCAATTTGCCCCTCACGGTTCAGTTTGCCCCTCACGGTTCAGTTTGCCCAGTTCTTCCCCAGGGCCTCCTCAGCCGTGAACCACCACCAAAACCACCCTAATACCTTCTTAGAAATATAATAACCATCATTCAAACACCCAAAACCATCCATGATGCCCAAATCAAAATATTGGATTTAAAAACTTCAACCGAGTTCTTACCTCTCTCCACCGTGCATGACGTCTCAGCCGATCCTGCCACCACCTTCATCACTTCAATCTCCTCTCTCTATTTCCCTCATGTTCCACAAGTATGGGATTGGGTTTAGGGAGGTGGTGAGGGTGGTTTATACAAAATGGGGTTTCGGGTTTGCTTTGAACGAACACGACAAGGGGAATGCATGTGTGAAATCTCAGTGGGCAATGGATGAGTGCCACTTGTCACTCATCCATTGGGCATGAGAAAATATCTGGGGTCCATTTGAGACAAAAGTTAAGTCATCTCGTAAAATGTGCAATAGTTCCGCGGAACTTCTGTGAACTGTAACTTCTCCGTCGAACGTTCGAATTCGACGTGCCGCCTGTCTACGGATTCGTATTGCCTTGATCTACGCAACGGTCCTCGACCCTCGGCCATCGGACCTCCCGATTCAAAAGTCAACTTTTTGCCCTTGTCCAGGGGCAAAATCATCATTTCACCCTGAACGTTCGTTAATCCTTGTTTAATCCTCGATTAGCGAGGCTAATCCATCATTAATTCTTAATTAATCTTGATAATTCGGGACGGGTCGTTACAATCTTCCCCTTTTAATAATTTTGTTCTCAAAATTTGAATCGATCCGATTCCACAATCAAACTGTAGAATTTCAGCCGTGTCCCTCGACTCGGGTCGTAGCACACACACGAGAGTACACGTGCAACAGTACACGTCCGACACAGCCACGCTTCGGCTCGTAAGTCTCACTCGAGACAAAATGTCGACGTCTCGCCTGTCATTCGCTTCGACAGGTCCTTTATACTAAGTAATCGTCCAATAGGCTTTTCAGCCTGATGGTTCTTCTTATCTGACAACCGAAGTCAGCTTCTCAGCTTGACGACCTTTCCTATCCGAAAATCGGGCTGATATCTTATTCAGCCTCCAATTCGGACAACATCCTCTAGATCCTTCCATCGCAATGACACGAATCCCATCTCATAGGACATCCTCAGACCTATGCTGCAGGTTTAATCTACCTCGATGCTCGCACGAATCAACTCTCTCATTTTCCCATACTCAAAGCTGACTCTCCTTAGAGTCCCATCAATCCATAACAATCCGAACGCAATCGGATATCGATTAACTCCATCACGACGATACGTCGCAACCATCTTAACCAGCTGGCATCGCTCGGCTTCATTGCGCTTTCGCTGCGCTACTCCGAGCTCAACTCACTCTCGAGTGCTTCTATCATATCTCGTATCACTCAGTGATCTCCGCTGACATCTAGACTTACCTCGAGTCTCAACTGTAATACTACTCCTCCTGTCAACTCATCCCTATGTCAGAACACATCCGAACATTATCCTCGTCGAACCATCATTAACGGATCAAATCCGATCGCCATCTCACGTCCAACCAGGACTCTATCCAACCTACAACACATTCATACTCTTGGGGCACTCTCAACCCAACATATCGGTTGGTCGTGGTAAATCCCATCGTCTAACGTGCACAACACACTGGTGCATCCCAATCACCAATCATCAAGGCCCCACTCAGCCTGCTCTTATCCTGCACTCGGGTAACGTCCAATAACGCACTATTGTCTGCGCTCCAACCACGGCTTAGGCCTCAACGTTCCGCCACTCGGCGCACTTCAATCCAACACACTCTCTGTTCTCATACCCAAGACAGATCATACCACACATCACATACCTAACCTCAGTTTTGCCATCTCTCCAACCATGCCAAGAGATTCTTCCACTATCTTACAATAAGATTCTCCTGATGACGACCAGACCTCGGTTTACTCGACTCACAGTCACCATAATCACCTCAATCATCTCAATCATCCTGATCGTCACCACACAACTCAATCCATAATACCGACACGAGTCCACTATGGGTCCAAGGTAGTGGACACTCTCGTCACATCCAGTGGCACTAAATACCATTCTCTCTTCAAGTCAATCAAATTTAGCCCACAGCCTAGGTGTTCGATTCTTACACCCTCTTTGAACACTTTAGCTGTTATATCACTCCTCGTTATCCCACCTAGAGAAGAATCAAGGAGAATCCAAAATGATGACATCAAAATTCATCCTATGTCATCCTCCAGCACCCATCACTATCTATTAAAGAGTCACACTCAGTGAACTCAGAATATCCATCACCAATGCGGAATCAAGTACTTTCTTCTCATCGTCTCAATCACAACTTCTCTTGATTCCAAAGTTACAATCACGTTGGGAACATGCTTCTTTTCCAATTACTGAGCTCACTCATTAAACGAGCATTCCCACGTCCTATAGGCAAACGATTTCCAAGTCCCCAACTCAGGAGGTATGGTCAACCGTAGCCAACCAAAACCAATCCGCAATGGACTCTCAAGTCCTTAGCTCAACCGGACACCATCCACGCATCCGTGAATACCGTTTATGCACATCCAAAAGGATGTCAATTAATCTTAACCTGATGTACCGCTAGATTGAAGAGTCACAACAGGCTCATGTTGTGATCTGCAGTCAAATCTCTGCATAACACCATATCTAACCAACAGACCCTCACGTCATAAGACATCACTTACGTCATCCATTTATACCATTTCATCCGAACGCCACTTAGGTATTTCATCCTTTGACGTTACCACTCCTGGGCACACACTCGTGGCTCGAGTCTCGTATCATCAGGGAACTGGTCACCAAACCAAGTATTCCCCAAGCCTCGCACTGAGACACTCAAGATCCTCTCTGTCCCGCTCAGTGCCTACCAATCTCACATGCTCGCCACTCTGGGCACATCTACTATCCCGTCGGTATACTAGTTCACACGTCCCAACTCTATGGGATCAACTTCAGCACTCACACTCGTGTAATCCATCCAAGGATATCTAGGGCACCTGTCACTCATCCAGGTACATCCTACTCGTCACAACCACCTCACAGAGGTAGCGTGGCAAGTGTGCCAACACCCCAAAGTCCAACACCTCATCCTGCGATTGCACTCGGTTATACCATGCGTTACTCACGCACCTTCGTATTATCATCACGACTGACGAATCCCATCGTCACGGTAACCTGAGCCTATCCAACTTGATAAAACTCTACTACGTCCATCGATAGCAGCATCTGCCACAATCTCGTGTAGACCAATCTCAGAAACACTCTGCTATCGAGACTCCAAATCCATGCGATCAACTCACCGCCGGTACCAACCACTCCACACGCAACATCCACCGATCGGTCCACTTCAAGATCCGATCGAAAAGTACCACACTCCTGGTAACTTGTCCAATCAATCACCTACTAGGGTTATCACAAACCCGGCTGCCCGCTACAGCCCAACCATCCTGACCGGTCCCTTGCTCTCGATTCCGAAGAGCCGTCATGCCCGTTACTGGTGTCTAACCAACCAGCAACCACAATAGGAGGATCTCGTCCTCTCGTAACAGTACAGCGCCTAGCCGCTGGCCTCTACAAGAACTTGGACATATTCCGTGCCTAACACTGCACAACTGTTACACGTTGCAATTGCAGCATACCACAATCATCGCATGCCATACCAAGCCATACATTACCTACATCGTTGCAACCTCTACTAGTCGACATCCCTTTGGGACTTGACACACTGAAACATGGCCTCTCATGAAAAATTGGGTCCAACGTTCCTATTCCCAACAATCTCACTCGAGTCAACCATGACCTAAGCTGCTCACTGCATCACACTCTCCCATCCGACATGACACGATCGACAACAGTCTCGACTCTCGGGTCGTCACACTGTGTCTACTGGTCCATTGGATCCTACTCACCAGTAACAATACGGCTCTAAGCCGTTAGATTCCCATGCACATCAATCCTACTCGGGATCAAACCTCACTACCACGCGGCATCCCATGCCAATCAAATCCTTAAACTATCGCACCGAATTTCATTCAGCTCGAGGTGCTTCCTACTTTTACCCTAACTATTAGGTTGATGACGGGCTGTTACGACTACAGAGACATCACATCCTCGACCTGCGCATAGAGTGATGTGTAAAACGCGTTCTTATACCAACTGGTATCAGAGTACTATGGGTATCATATGAGCCAACCTACTTTGATACCAACATGACAGGACACGTCCCAAATCCCCCGGGATTAACGTGAGACGTGCCTTCTCCTGTCTGACACGAAGTGTCAGACCAGGGATAATTCCGTCCTTAGCCCAATTGGGACTACCAGAGAGAGCAAGGATCCGAAGGAGGAGCGTGATGTCTGGGTCTCTGCTACAGACCGCATCCGCGATCAACCTGAAGGGCATTCAAAACATCAAAACTGTGAGTGGACAAAACAATATTTTAATAAAAACATTTTCATCAAAAAGGCCTTTATGCCCTTCATTAAAAAGCATGCATGCATTCGAAAACCATTTATCAAAATATTCACAAAAACTAGTAGGTTCTTAGCCAAAAAACCGTAAATCGATACATGGGAACTCAACCCAAATCAAATACACATGGAACTCAGCCCAAGCCATTTTCAAAACATAGAAAACGAGGTCTCCGCCACCAAATCGCTTTCCATGAAATCTCATATGTATACACATACATATAACCCATCCTCGGCACTTTCGAGAAGATGCCAACTAGGGACACACAACCCCTAGGGAACACATCCCCTATATATGTCACGATTCATCTCTATACTAGTGTGCACACTACTCGGGATCTCACTCCGAGTCTACCCCCAGGAATTCTCCATCTGGGAGGCTCTATCTCCGGATCTAGTCCGAGCTCTATCTTCGGATCTAGTCCGAGCTCTATCTTCGGATCTAGTCCGAGCATCTCTCTGAAATCTGATTCGGGACCACATCATAACTCCCACTCCCGAAATGTGCTCCCTATGGGGATACACATCCCGAGTAGTGGATCGTGACTCTCCAGGTCGACGTCTGGAGGAGACCAAACAAATCATCTAGGAGGGTATATACATTTTCAAAATACTTTCTTTCTCAAAACATATTTCAACCGGGTCTCATTTCCGATTCATCTCAACAGGATTCCTCGAATCTGATTCAAATCCACTTTCACAGGCCACGGCCTAAATCCCCAGTTTCAACAAGGTCTCAAACCCAAAATCTCGTTTCATAAATTAAACTGGGACTTAATTCTGATTTCACGATCAACAGGGCCTCAATCCTGATACTAAAGTCAACGGGGTGTAACGACCCGTCCCAAATTCCAGAATTAGATTAGTGACTAATCAAGGATTAGTGAGGTTAGTCGGTGATTAGTCGAGGGAAATGGGACGAACGATGCAAAATGACCGTTCTGCCCTAATTGTGGGTAAAATATTGACTTTTGATCCGGGAGGTACGATGGCCGAGGACTGAGGACCGTTACATAGATTGGGTCGATACGAATCCATAGACAAGCGGCACTCCGAAATCGGACGTCGAACGGGAAAGTTATAGGTCACGGAAGTTTGATTTCACTATGCACGCATTTCGAGGCAAAGATTAGGTGGCAATATCTGATTGGGAAGATATTTATGTCGGGCCTTTGGATGAGTGACAAGTGTCACTCATCCATTGGTGACATTTACCCTAAAAAGGGGATCTTGGATGTGATTGGTGGCTTAATTAATTAATTAATTAATTTTAATCCTCATTTTTCTCTCCCTTTCCTCGCACATCATCCTCTTCATTTCTGCCTAACAAACACACGACTCAACCCCATGAATGACCCTCAAACCATAACTAATGGCGATGGACATTAAAGGAAAGTGAGAGAGTGATGGGAGAGGAGTCGAACGGTGGCCACGGCGCAGGAAGTCGTGCACGGTGGCCGGAGAACCCCAAAACGGTGAGTTTTGGTTCGAATTTTGGATGTTGGCTTGTGGTGTTTTTCGAGTGACTCTAATGATTGGGTCATGTTCCTAGGACTCAGAGTAGTCGAATAGGACTGGTTTTGTGGACTGGGGTGGCCGAAAAAGCGAGAACACGGTGGTTGCAGGTGGCTAGTCAGGTTTCTCCTTGAACAGGTATGGAAACGATCTAATTTCTTAGTTTTTAGATCGTAGGAAGGTTTCTAGGAATGAGACGAACACATAGGAAGAAACAGGGTTGAAAATGGTTGGGTATTGGCTGAGAACCAGCTGGGTTGGTTTGCTGGTTAGGCTGAACTGGACCGAACCAGAGAACCCGGTTCGATAGAGGTCATGGGTGACACTGTGCAGGCGCGTGAGGCCCACGCGCAGCCCCTTTGGGCTGCTCATGAGGGCGCGTCAGGGGTATTTTGGGGATGTCATCAACATGTCTTTTAATCTATTCGATGTAACGAACATTTTGGGTGGTTTCGTGTTGATTGGACACCGTCTCGATATTGTTGGGTACGTCCGAAGGTTTAAGATCGGGTTTAAAAATAGTTAAAAATTTCATAAAATTCCTGGGCTTTAGTGAGGGTTTATTTAAGTAGTTAGTAACCGTCTATTATGATTTGGACAGGTTTGGAGGTTTCGGTGACGGTGTTTGGCCCTGGAGAGTCGTATGGCACGCGTATCGATGTGGTAGCTCGGATGGTCAATGAGTGGACCTTATTTTCTAAATTGATGCATGCATAAATGTTTATTAAGTGTTTTAATACTTTTTTTGCGATTCCATGAGTGCATTTTTGTGTGGTTACATATTGGCACATATTTCGAGGTTTCGACCTTATACGGTGCCTATATGGGTTTGTACTTCTACGTTGGTTTAAATGAAATTGTTTTGGATTTAAAATGGATAAACTCAAGCATGAGACCCATTTGATTTTTTCTCGGGCATGTGACCCTATTGGTGACCTACGGGTCTGAGTCGTGGTCGCGAAAAGTGCTATGTGCACGGCGACGGACAATACGATGCTCGCCTCCAGACTAGGATGTGTTCCTTCCAGAGAGGTTACGACGCATGACCAGTTGTCGAGCAGCCGATGGAGGCTCAACTTCGGAGTGCTGACGGTACAAGATATCAATCAGTGATGGGTGCACCATGATCTAGAGGTGGTCGCGTCGGTTGATACGTTCACAACGACAAACCAGGATTGAGGGCGGTCCTGGACGGATGGTTGCACACATCATTACGATTGGAATCGTGACTGACCCTGAGATATCGGGCACGATGCCCAGTTCAGTCATGAGTTCGGGCTTGAGTCCCAGTTACTTTACGTTTATGATTTTGGGTCGAGGACCCTAAATGGACTTCCGAATTCATTACGGTCTATGGGGACCGGGCATGAATCCCTTGAAAGGTTTTAAAGAATGTTTTAGTTATATATATATATATATATACCTTCCTTATTTGGATTGTCTCATCCGAGGAGGGTCGTTGGCCTAGATGGACCCCAGAGTAGTCGCGGAGTACTGACTGAGTGGAGTCGCCCCCATTGGGTACCTTACTCTCAGGAAGGCTTATGGATTGTAACCCCCAGGGAGGGTCATTGATCTACGGACATTGACCTGGGTGGACCCTAGGGAGACTTGGGCTTTGAGACCCTGGGTAGCACGCGCATAGCTTTAGATACCGTGACAGGATTATTTATGTGATTTATATGTATATGTTATATGATATATGATGTATTGGTTTTGGGCTGAGTCCCACATGGATTTGTGCAGTGGCCCGTATGATTAGTTTCATTTACGATTTTGGGCCAAGGCCCTATTGGTTTGATAAATTGTTTTTCGAATGCATGCATGCTTTTTAGTGAAGGGTACAAATGTTTTTTTTGTGAAAATGTTTTTATTAAATTATTTATTTTTTCCACTCACAGCTTTTAATGTTTTGACTGCCATTTAGGTTGATCGCGGATGCGGGCTGTAACAGAGACCGAGACATCACATACCTCCTCCGGATCCTGGCGTACTCTAAAGCCCCGAGCGGGCTAAAGTTGGAATTTCCATTTTCTGACACACCATGTCAGACGGGATCAGGCGTATCCCGCGTTAATCCCGGGGGGATTGGGACGGGTCCTGACAAGTGGTATCAGAGCAGGTTGGCTCATATGATACTCACGACGCTCTGATACTGACAAGTGGTATCAGAGCAAGGTTGGCTCATATGATACTCATGACGCTACTGACAAGTGGTATTAGAGCAAGGTTGGCTCATATGATACTCAGGACGCTCTGATACTGACAAGTGGTATCAGAGCTGTTTTTCCTCTCAGAGTGAAGCGCGGGTCGAGGATGTGATGTCTCTACAGTGGTAACAGCCCGTCATCAACCTGATAGTTAGGGTAAGAGCAGGGGGATTCAATGGAGTTGAATTCTAGTTAGGGTTCGTTTGACATAGGACACCACGTGTTTCGAGTAGGTAGATCCCGTGTAGGATCGAAATTGTGCGAAGCCAGCGGCTGGGAGCCGTAGAGTTACGATATGACGAGATCTTCAAAGTGTGGTTATTGGTTGTTTGGACATCAGAACCGGAGTGTGATGACTCTTCGGAGTAAAGTGTGAGGGATCACTCGAGATGGACGTTCTGCAGGGAGCAGCCGGGTTCGTAATCACCCTAGTTGGTGATTGATCGGACGAGTGACCAGGAGAGTGGTACTTGTTGATCGGATTCTGAGGCGGACCAATCGGTGGATGTTGCGTGTTGAGAGGTTGGTGCCGGCAGCATGTTAAACGCTTAGGTTCGGAGTCTCGGTGGTGTTGTACGGGGGTTGTGTCGGTACGAGCTCATGGTAGGTACCACCATAAAGGTCGGATTGGATGTTGGTCGTGAGAATCGGGGGACGATTGAGGAACGTTCATTTTTTGGCATGGATTATGGGAATGGTCGTACCTAGAGTTGTGAGGTACGAGAGAGGAGAAACGATGAGCCACAAGCTGAGGGTGTCTTAGTCGTGATGTGCTCATGGTTGGTTTCTATCACTACACGATAAGGAGGATTTGTTGGCTAGTGTCGATTCATCTTGGGAATCGTGTGCGAGATGGTTTGGTGACCAGTTCCCCGATGATACAAGAATTGGGGCACAAGTGTGTGCTCAGGAGTGGTAACGTCAAAGGTTGAAATTCCTAAATGGTGATTAGACAGAATGGCATAAATAGATGACGCGAGTACTGTCATGGGGATTAGTGACATGTTGGTTAGATATAGTGGTATGCCGAGATTTGACTGCAGATCACAGCAGTAGTCTGTTATGACTCTTCAGTCGAGCGGTACATCAGGTTAGGATGAACTGACATCCTTTTGGATGTGCATAAACGGTAGTCACGGACACGTGGATGGTGTCTAGATGAGCTGAGGACTTGAGAGACCATTTTGGATTGGTTATGGTTGATTGCGGTTGACCATACCTCCTGAATTCGTGTAAGTTGTTTGAGGAGAAATCTGGTAGTAAGAAATAGAATGGGTCATTACAGTAGTTATCGACAGTCGTCGTTGGTCGGAAAAGTTGGAAGAAGCCGAAGAGAATCTATGGAAGTGTTTAGTCCGAAAGGAATGGACTAAGCATTACAGTAATTATCATAGAATACTCTTAGTCGAGGATTTGGGAAGTCCAGAGGTTGGACTTGACGCCCAGTTGGAAGCATACCTATTTCCAACATGGTTGCAACTACTCTCGATTTCAAAGCCAGTGAAGGAGACTTCTCGTATTCTGCTCTTTAGCAGATAGTGCTGGGTGCTGGAGGATGACATAAGATGAACTTTGATGTCATCGTCTTGGATCATCCTTGATTTTCCTAGGTGGAATGACAAGGGTCGATGAGAGGTAATTAGAGAGGATGCATAGTCTCGACGTGTCTCGTCGTTGACTGATTGGTTTAGATGTGGGAAATAGTTGAGTGAACATGTGTGGGTCCTAAGTGGATCGAGATTTTGATGATTGAGAACTTTGGGCATTGTGACGATCGAGGATCGTGATCTTGATGATCAGGTTAGGTGGAGAGTTATTACCCTTACATGGACATTTGGACATGGGAATGTTGGGACGACTTCTTTTCGAAGTCAATCAGGTATGAGACAGTAGTGGAGTAAATTGAGGTGTATATACGTTTTGCCTTGGACATTTGAGGATGTAGATGTTGGGACTGAACTTCTTACGAGGTTAATCCCGCATGGTGTCTTAAACAATCGGGTAGTGTCCGACGAGGTCGGATTTGGTCAGCCTAGATGTGTGGATGGTGGGATTGGTCTCCCTATGAAGTAAATCGAACATATTGAGGTAATTGATTGAGCAGGTAACTGATAGGGATTGGTACGTATTGGAATACGTGATTAGAAGTAGACGTTAGGATAGATTGGTGACTGAGAAATGGATCATCAAGTTGTTGTGTCAGCGAGATGGTGGAATTGTCGAGTAGCTTCAATTCATAACGTGTGATTTCGGTCACTCGACGTGGTCGAGTGTAGTCGATACGACGTGAGTATTAGTAGAACGTCTGGGTGCAGACAAGTATCGTTCTAGTTATTGGGTGTACTAGTGTACAATTGAAGTGAGGTCAATTTTGCATTCCACGAGGTGGTTGTAGAATCGGCATAGTTGAAATTTCAAGGACGAAATTAATTAAGGAGGGAAGGTTTCAACGAACCGTCCCGAATTTCAGGATTAGATTAGTGACTAATCAAGGATTAGTGAGGTTAATCGGTGATTAGTCGAGTGAAATCGGATGAACGATGCAAGATGACCGTTTTACCCCTAGTCGTGGGCAAATTGTTGACTTTTGACCCGGGAGGTCTGCTGGCTGAGGGTCGTGTACCGTTAAGTAGATTGGGTCGATACGAATCCATAGACAGGCGGCACGCTAAAATCGGACGTCGAACGGAAAAGTTATGGGTCACAGAAGTTTGATTTCATTATGCACGCATTTCGAGGCAAATATTAGGTGGAAATATCTGATTGGGCAGATATTTATGTGGGGCCTTTGGATGAGTGACAAGTGTCACTCATCCATTGGTGACTTTTACCCTAAAAAGGGGATCTTGGATGTGATTGGTGGCTTAATTAATTAATTAATTAATTAATTATAATCATCATTTTTCTCTCCCTTTCCCCGCACATTATCCTCTCCATTTCTCCCTAACAAACACACGGCTCAACCCCACGAATGACCCTCAAACCTTAACCAATGGCGATGGACATTAAAGGAAAGTGAGAGAGTGAAGGGAGAGGAGTCGAACGGTGTCCACGGCACAGGACGTCGTGCACGGTGGCCGGAGAACCACAAAATAGTGAGTTTTGGTTCGAATTTTGGATGTTGGCTTATGGTGTTCTTCGAGTGATTCTAATGATTGTGTCGTGTTCCTAGGACTCAGAGGAGTCGAATGGGACTGGTTTTGTGGACTGGGGTGGCTGGAAAAGCAAGAACACGACTGTTTCAGGTGGCCGGTCGGGTTTCTCCTTGAATAGGTATGGAAACGATCTCATTTCTTAGTTTTTAGATCGTAGGAAGGTTTCTGGGATTGAGATGAACACATAGGAAGAAACAGGGTTGAAAATGGTTGGGTATTGGCTGAGAACCGGTCGGGTCGGTTCGCTGGTTTGGCTGAACAGGACAGAAGCAAAGAACCCGGTTTGACAGAGGTTAGGGGTGACACTGTGCAGGCGCGTGAGGCCCACGCGCAGCCCCTTTGGGTGGTACGTGAGGGCGTGTGGGGGGAGGGGGTGGGGGGGGGGGGGGTGTATTTTGGGGATATCATCAACATGACTTTTAATCTATTTGATGTAACGAACATTTTGGGACTGGTTTCGTGTCGATCGGACACCGTCTCGATATTGTTCGGGACGTCCGAAGGTTTAGGATCAGTTTTAATAATAGTTAAAAATTCCGCAAAATTACGGGGCTTTAATGAGGGGTTATTTAATTAGTTAGTAACCCTCTACTACGATTTGGATAGGTTTGGAGGTCCTGATGACGGTGTTTGGCCCTGGAGAGCCGTATGCAGGCGTATCGAGGCTGCAGCTCGGACGGTTTGTGAGTGGACCTTGTTTTCTAAATTGATGCATGCATAAATTTTTATTATGTGTTTTAATACTTGTTTTGTGATGCCATGAGTGCATTTGTGTGTGGTTACATATTGGCACGTATTTCGAGGTTTCGACCTTATACGGTGCCTATACGGGTTTGTACTTCTACGTTGGTTTAAATGAAATGGTTTTGGATTTAAAAAAGATAAACTCGGGCATGAGACCCAATTGGTTTTATCTCGGGCATGTGACCCTATTGGTGACCTACGGGTTTAAGTCGTGGTCGCGGCGAGTGCTATGTGCACGACGATAGACGATACGACGCTCGCCTCCGGACTGGGATGTGTTCCTTCCAGAGGGGTCACGATGCACGACCTGTTGTCGAGCAGCCGATGGAGGCTCGAATTCGGAGTGCTGACGGTACAAGTTATCAATCGGTGATGGGTGCACCATGATCTAGAGGTGGTCGCGTCGGTTGATACGTTCACAGCGACATACCAGAATTGAGGACGATGCTAGACGGATGGTTGCACTCATCACTACGATTGGAATCGTGACTGACCCTGAGATATCGGGCACGATGCCCAGTTGAATCATGAGTTCGGGCTTGAGGCCCAGTTACTTTACGTTTATGATTTCGGGTTGAGGACCCTAAATGGACTTCCGGATTCATGACAGTTTATGGGGACCAGGCATGAATCCCTTGAAAGGTTTTAAAGAATGTTTTCATTATATATATATATATATTCATATAACTTCCTTATTTGGATTGTCTCCTCCGGGGAGGGTCGTTAGCCTGAATGGACCCCGGAGTAGTCACGGAGCACTAACTGAGTGGAGTCACCCCTGTTGGGGTACCTTACTTTGAGGAAGGCTTATGGATTGTAACCCCCAGGGAGGGTCATTGATCTACGGACATTAACCTTGGTGGACCCTAGGGAGCCTTGGGCTTTGAGACACCGGGTAGCACGCGCGTAGCTTTAGATACCGTGGCAGGATTGGTTATGTGATTTATATGTATATGTTATACGATATATGATGTACTGGTTTTGGGTTGAGTCCCACATGGATTTGGGCAGTGGCCCGTATGATTGGTTTCATTTACGATTTTGGGCCAAGGCCCTATTGGTTTGATAAATTGGTTTTCGAATTCATGCATGCTTTTTAGTGAAGGGTACAAATGCCTTTTTTGAAAATGTTTTTATTAAATTATTTGTTTTGTCCCCTCACAGTTTTTAATGTTTTGACTGCCCTTCAGTTTGATCGCGGATGCGGGCTGTAGTAGAGACCGAGACATCACATACCTCATCCGGATCCTAGGGTACTCTGGAGCCCGAGTGGGCTAAAGTCAGAATTTCCCTTGTCTGACACTCCGTGTCAGACGGGATCAGGCGCGTCCCGCGTTAATCCCGGGGGGATTGGGATGGGTCCTGACACAGGGCCTCAAGTCTGAGATTACAACCAACTGGGCCTCAAGCCCGGATTTGTAAACCAACGGAGCCATCGGCCCGATCGTATAACTCAAATGGGCCATCAACCTGAATTCTCGTCAAATCAAATGGAATCCAAGTCCGAGAGTTTGTAAATCAAATGGATCTCATACCCGATTTCATATTTCCAAATCCAAAATCCATTCATCAATTCATTATTGAAAACGCAGTACGCAAGGGTACGATATAAAGCCGAAAACCTCGAAAAACGTGCAAATATGTCAATCCTAAACTACCACAAACAAATGCATTCAAGGCATCACAAAACATGTTCTAAAACAATTATAAAACATTTATGCATGCATCGGTTTAGAAAGAAGGCTCCATTCACAGACCATCCGAAGCTGCGCCTCGATACACGTGCCATAAGCCTCTCCTCGGCCAATCATCGCCTCCGAGGTTCCCGAACCTGTCCAAATTAATTTATAGGGTTACAAACTACTTAAATAATCCCTCACTAAAGCTCCGTAATTTTCTGAAATTTTTAACTATTTTTAAAGTTGATCCTAAACCTTCGGACAACCCGAAATATATCGAGACGATGGCCGATCGACTCGAAACCAGTCCCAAAATGTTCGTTACATCGAATAGATGATTTCACATGTTGGAACCACTCCCAAAAGGTGGCCCATGCGCCCGCACGCGCCACCTAAAGTGGCTGCGTGTGGGAGCCACGCGCCATTGTTCAGACTCTTTCCTTAGTCAAACTGGTCCGAACTAGCCGGTCCGGTTCAACCCTGTACAGCCGTCTAACTGGACCGGCGTGACTGGCGCATGGCTCTCCTCTCTTCATTTTTCGTCCATTTCTTCCCCTTTTGATTCCAATCTTCCTAATTCAATTCTAGTACCCTAAATATGGAAGCAAAACACCTAAAAACCTACTAAAATCCACGGGTTCAATTTGTCCCTCACGGTTTAGTTTGCCAAGTTCTTCCCCAGAGCCTCCTCAGCCGTGAACCACCACCAAAACCACCCTAATACCTTCCTAAAAACCTAATAACCATCATCCAAACACCCAAAACCGTCCATGATGCCCAAATCAAAATATTGGATTTAAAAACTTCAACCGAGTTCTTACATCTCTCCACCGTGCACGACGGCTCAGCCGATCCTGCCACCACCTTCATCATTTCAATCTCCTCTCTCTATTTCCCTCATGTGCCACAAGTATGGATTGGGTTTAGGGAGGTGGTGAGGTGGTTTGTACAAATGGGGTTTCGGGTTTGCTTTGAACGAACACGACAAGGGGAATGCATGTGTGAAATCTCAGTGGGCAATGGATGAGTGACACTTGTCACTCATCCATTGGGCCTGAGAAAATATATGGGGTCCACTTGAGACAAAAGTCAAGCCATCTCGTAAAACGTGCAATAGTTCCGTGGAACTTACGTGAACTGTAACTTCTCCGTCAAACGTCCAAATTTGACGTGCCACCTGTCTACGGATTTGTATCGCCTCGATCTACGCAACGGTTCTCGGCCCTCGGCTATCTGACCTCCCGGGTCAAAAGTCAACTTTTTACCCTCTTCTAGAGGCAAAATCATCATTTCGCCCTGAACGTCCCTTAATCCTTGATTCGCGAGGCTAATCCGTCATCAATTCTTAATTAATTTCGATAATTCGGGATGGGTCGTTACATACACCCCATGGATTTGTTTCTGGGAACTCACGCGTAACTTTTCAGTAGGTCACCCATCCTGAGATTGCTTCAACCAAATCTCGCTTAACTTCGGAGTTCCAAAGGAATCCAAAGCTAGTAAGCTCCCAAAAGGTCTCACGCTCAGAAGAGATATATCTATACATATAAGGCACTTCACATTTTCCTTCCCGAGCTATGTGGGATTGCTCACCATTCTTACTTCCCAAGCTCACGGGTCTTACAAACCACTCATCTTGGGGCCCAGCGTCCTCGCTGGAACACTTCCGATCGGGTCCTGCTCTGATACCATTCTGTCACGACCCGACTCCCCTAGTAAATTATTGTTTACTTTGGGTTTACACAATCACGACTTTGTTTCTAGGAACTCACGCGCAACTTCCCAGTAGGTCACCCATCATGAGATTGTTCCAGCCCAATCTTGCTTAACTTCAGAGTTCCGAAGGAATCCAAAGACATTGAGCTCCCAAAAGGCCCCGTGCTAGGAAGACAATTGTTCACACATATAGAACACTTCACCTTTCCCTTCTAGAGCGGTGTGGGATTGCTCACTATTCTTACTTCCCAAACTCACGAGTCTTACACTAAATTGCCACGCCTTGCCTCTACTAACGGAATATTGTCTGCTTTGGTCGCGCCCTTGTTTGGCCTAGCCCACACGAGTCCTCATCCTCCCAACTTTACTTATGAGGATCCCACCCCCAAAACGCGTTCCATTGGATAGAGGTGTGCCTACACATATAAGGCGCATCCCCATTTCCCTCAGGGCAATGTGGGACTGCTCGCCATGCTTCCAAAGGACGGGTCCTCACAATTCACCTCCCTTGGTGCCTAGCATCCTCACTGGCACAATCAATTCCGACTTGGGTTAGGCTCTGATACCAACTTGTCACGTTCTACCTTCTCCAACAAAATATTTTCCGCTTTGGGCCCAACTCACACAAGTCCCCGCCCTCACATCTTTGCTTATAGGTTGGATTGAGGTGTGCCCACACATATAAGGCGCATCCCTCATTTCCACTCGGGCGATGTTGGACTGCTCGCCATGCTTCCAAAGTATGGGTCCTCACATGCTCGATCTTGTTCCCGTATGAAGCAATCCAAAATATTGAAATTACACTCAACATTTGTTAGATAAGGGATGCTCTTATTGATTTATCGGTCATGCCTCCGCCGCTCGATCAGCTACACATCCAGGGAAAACATGAAAAATATGAAAAATATGAGTGAATAAAATAAATATTTAAAACACATTTTCCAAGGAAAACAAACAATTAGCCTCCAACTACACATCCTATCCTCTGCTAGTTGAATATCCTGTACTACTAGACAAACTCAGGATCTGCGGAGCCGAGCTTTGGACGTCTGAGTCCCATCTTCGGAATCAACAATGTCTGAGTCCCATCTCCGGAATCAGCAACATCTGGGAAGTCCCATCTCCGGAATCTTCAGCCTCATGATCTGCGGAGTTGAGCTCTGGACATCTGAGCGTTGATCATGTCCAAGGATAGTTGGCCGTGGAAAATAGAAATAAACCAGGAAAAACTCATTGAACAAAAATTATTGACTTAAAACCAAGTCAAAACTCATTCAAAATTCGGGTCTAAGCCGAAACACCATTTTCACAAAATAACCATAAAATCTATGTCCAGTAATCAACCGACAAATCTAAATAATCAACAAATAATAATTTGAAAATTATTAATCAAATCATTGCCACATAAATTGTGCAATCAAAAATTTAAATTTTTAACTATGCTCGCATCATAATATATAAAAATAAAGTTCACTCACACACCGTCCTCGCAGCTCAATCTCAAACTGAGTGTTCATCCATAATACCAGGAGTTGTACATCTTGACATAAATCACAAACAAGGGTTACTAACGTCCCAAATAATCTTACATTTAAATCCCCTAATTTTCAGGATTAAATACGAATTAAAAACCTAAGCAAAACGTTTCAGACACATAAAACTATCGTAAGAAGATGTTCGATCGACCCGAAAACTATACAAAAATGTCAGTAATAACAAATACTTTAAAAATCTATGTTGACCAGAAACCAAGACAGTTGGCCATGCACCCCCACGTGTTGCCCATGCTCTCTGCGTACGATCCTCACGTGCTCGCTCTGTTCATCTTCAACCTTGGGCGGGTTAACCCATTTTTTCTACACATTCCAACCCCACCCGACTAGTTGACCTCACGCCCAAACCTTCATTTCACATCTGTTTCTAACGTTTCAAGTGTCCAAGTTCATCTTAACAATCCAAGGAAAAGATGTATGACATCAAAATGGGAAAACTTTACCTCGAAACCACCTCCCGATGCTTCAAGCTTTCGGCTAAAGTTCATGCTTAGGTTCCAGGCTCTTTTCATGTCCAAAGCTTCGTGTTTCTAGCTCAAGATGATTAAAAGAACTCGACTAAGAACTTAGAAGACTTGGTTGCAAGCTTGGAAGCTTCAACCGATTCGAACAACAATTTTAGTTTTTCAAGTTTATCGGGTTTTCGGGTTTCTTCCATCTCTTCCTTTCTGGTTCCCCTTTCTCCACTTCCCTATCTTTCTTTCTCCCTCCTCCTCTCTCTCTCTCTCTCTCTCTCTCTCTCTCTCTCTCTCTCTCTCTCTCTCTCTCTCTCTCTCTCTCTCTCTCTCTCTCTCTCTCTCTATCTCACTCTGGTTCTCTCTTTCTTCTTCTCTCTTATTTCCTCTCCTTTATTTTCCTTTCCATTTTCCCCCGCTCCCGTATGACACGAAGTATCAGACAAGGGATAATACGTACCTCAGCCCTTACGGGGCTCCCAGAGTGCGCCAGGATCGGTGGAGGAGTACGATGTCTCGGTCTCTACTACAGCCCATATCCGTGATCAACCTAAAGGGCATTAAAACCATTCAGAAATGTGAGTGGCCGAAAATTAATAAATTCATAAAAACGCATTTCATAAAGAGACATTTATGCCCTTCACTAAAAAGTATGCATGCATCGAAAATCAGTAATCAAAACATTTACTCAAGTAAGCCATTAGGGCCTTAACCCAAAAACCGTAACTCAAAACCAAGTGTGGGAACTCAGCCCAAAACTGTATAATAACAAAATCCGTAAATCCAAAACAAAGCAGGCCACTACCCAAATCCATAACTACAAATCCACAAATACCGAAATACCATTTCATGAATCCAATAATCCATTGTTGCCACATAACCATCCTCGGCATCCCAGATGCCCAGGGTCCCAGACGCTTGACGTCCCAGACATCAAATTTCATGGTAATAAGCAACGTGTGCTACCCGGGGTCTCTTCGGGTCAATACCTCTGACATCCCAGATGTCTGACGTCCTAGACGTCTAATTATAGCATTCCTGCTCCTGAGTCACTATACAGTCCGGTAGCTCCGTATAATGATCCCTCGCAGGCAATGCCCCGTGACTTCCCCAGTGTTCCAGACACCTAGAAGAGGCCATCACATATCCTCATATCAAGATGGTATATGGAAAACAGTTTTACAAGTCATTTCAAAACATCTCAATGGGCCCTGCCCGAAATCTCTATAAAATATCACAAAACTATTTAGGGTCCCCGACTAGAAATCACGTTTATAAAACATAGGGTCCCAGACCCGAAATCACATTTATAAAACTCAACTAGAACTCATGCCCGATTTTGTAAACCACTAGGCCCCCGGCCCGATCACATGACTCAAAAGGGTCTCAACTAGATTTCGTAAACCAACTGGGCCCCTAGCCCGATCAAATAAAACAAATTGGTCTCATGCCCGAGTTCATCTTTCTAAAACCAAATGAATTCCATAGAACCATTATTAATTCACAATCACATAGCAGTAGCATAAACTCGTAAACCTCGAAATACGTATAAATACGAAATTACCTCGAAATACGTGTCATCATGTAAACCACCAGTACCACAATCATCATCATAGAAATCACGTATGTAAAACATATAAAATAGTTACGCATGCATCACAGTTTAGAAAACGAAGTCCACTCACAGACCGTCCTATGTTGTTGCCTCGATACGCGTGCCATAAGCCTTCCCGGGCCACACCACTATCACCGAGACTTCCAAACCTGTCCAAATCATACTAGAGAGTTACTAACCACTTCATTAACCTTCTATTAAAGTCCCATAATTTTTCTGAATTTTTAACTATTTTTAAACTCGATCCTAAACCTTCGAACACCCCGAAACATATCGAAACGATGTCCGATGGACACGAAACCAGTCCCAAAATGTTCGTTACATCGAATAGATGATTTCACGTGCTGAAAGTTTCCCAGAAAGGCCCCTCACGCGCCCCCATGCTTGCCCCAAAGCCCCTGCGCGTGAAACCCACACGCGAGCACTGTTCACATTTTCCTACTTGCGGCAGATCGGTCCGGCCGGTCCAATTGGACCGGCGTGGCTGGTTCGGGCCAATATCTCTCATGTTTTCGGTCCATTTCCTTTCATTTTCATTCCTAAACCTTCCTCTAAACATTCATAGTCTATTTATGAATTCAAAACATGAAAATCAAAACCAAAAACATACCTTTCAAACGAATGTTTGAACCTGCCATACTCCTCCCGTCGGTTTTCCAAGATTCCGACCACCAATGGCCTCCATTACAAGTTCATTAGGTCCCTTGCAATCTCCAAAAGACATTCCCATCAATAAAAACATTCCATAAACACCCAAAACCCAACCTCCAATATCGAAACCGAACCTTACCTTCCATGGCGACGCCGGCCACCTTCCACGACGGCGCAAACCGTGGTCACCAACCCCATCATCTCACCTCCCTCTCTCACTTTCATTCACATCCCTGGGCCAGAAAATGAATATTGAAGGGGCTATGGACATGGGTTTGCACGGGTTTGGTTTTGGGAGAAAAGAAAATGATCGATCGTGATGGTGGAAGGAAAATATCCATCATGTGGGGGAATGGGCCAATCAGATGGGTGACACTTGTCACTCATCTGGTGGTTCCTTCCAGAAGGTTCCCAATCAACATCTGCCACATGTCCCCAACTCTCGATTTTTGTGCAATAGTGCCATTTTTCTTTTTAGACCCATAACTTCTCCGTCGAACCTCCGATTTCGACGTGCCGCTTGTCTACGAACACGTCACATCCCGATCTACGTCACGGTCATCGGTCTTCGTATATTTGACTCCCTGAGTCAAAAGTCAACATTTGCCCACTCTCAAGGGCAAGACGGTCATTTCGCACTGTCTGTCTGATTTTGCTCAACTAATCATCGTTTAATCTCACTAATCCTTCATTAGTCACTAATCTAATCCCAGAATTCGGAACGGGTCATTACATGTGGTGCACATATATACACGGGATAAGGGAGGAAAGGTATAAGTATGGACACTTGTCACCACAAAAAAAATATCTCCTCTTGTGAAATTACCAAAATACCCCTAGTGTCAAAATTATTGATATGCCCCTGGTCATTTTATACCCGTAACATATTTATATGATCTCCGATTTCACCATGTCTCCTATCTATGGACTTAGAGCTTTGAGGCCTATGCAACAGTCCTCATTAAAAGTCTAAAAAGTACCAAAGAAAAAAAGTCTACTATTGACTTATAAGGGCAAAATCGTTAATTTTCTTTTTAAATTTCTGAAATTACCTTTTTTGAATTTCAGGATTGTTACAATCTACCATCCTTAAAAAATTTCATCCTCGAAAATTAAAAAACTCATCCGTCTAACAACTAAAATTACTGGGCCGTATCAAGTCTCGGGTTCCAACTCGAGCCCTTATTCGATATTCAGAATGGGAATCGATATTTCAACCGTGCGACTCCTCTTCAGTCATAGTTCCCAATTTTGACTCCTTCCTAGTCCTAGCCCAATAATCGAACTTCGTCCGAGTCTTAATCTGATATTTCTAAATCCATGCCATCAATGGCATGCTTAGTCACTAAGTAGAAAGATCGCTATTGACAGGACCCGCCCCGATCCTCTCTGGAACCATATGGGGACGTGCCCTGCTCCCGTCTGACACCCAAAAATTCGTACCAATTTTGACCCCAAAACCTCAAATGCATAAATAATCAAAATTAAAGTCATACAACAAATCCGAATTAAACAGATGTCAGACAAGGGATGAAATCCGAAATTACAAGTTGCGAGCACGACTCTAACAATACCCTGCGGGTACACCACCCAGCAGGGGTTTAGGTACGCAGAAGTAGATCTATGCCTCAGCCTCAGGTTCCTCCTCTACCTCAGTATCACGACCTGGAGGGGTTACCAAAAACATTAAGGGTGAGTGGACCGAAACTCAAGTTTATAAAATCGTTTGATAAGTAAAACATATAATTTACCCCTCCTTTTTCCAAACATGCATGCAGCATCATTTAAAATCATAAATAATATAATATGAATCATAAGGCATGTAATAAAACCATAACCATAATTTTAGCCACTGCACTATACACTCCAATCCGACATCCCTGATGCCTGACGTCCCTGACGTCCAATAAGGTCACAATCACAAGGCTACGCGTGCCACTCGGGTCTCAATTCCGAGTTCAATCCCCGAACCCTGTTCGGTTACAGCATCCCCGATGCTTAGCGTCGTAGACGCTGGACGTTCTAGACGTCCGTGACCTCTCCGGGGTACCTCATCCGGAGGAGACAATATAATATGGAAGGATCTATACAGTGCAGCACCAAATACATTTTATTGATATCCACATGCAAACATATATGTATACATAGGTAAAATCTGAACCGATCGTTACGTTTCATCAACGGGGCTCATGCCCAAATACCGTGAAACGTGCTATAACCCAAATCTCAATATCATCAAAATCATTTATAGATTCCAGCATGTGAACATATAAGTAAATCAGAAAACATTTAAGCATGCAAGGGTTTAATGAAAACGGGCCCACTCACTGTACGATTCCGCTGCGAATCTGCGCGTACGGACCTGTACCGAGATTATCGTACAATTCCTGTCAGTTCAAATCACATGTAAGGGTCACTACAAGTCTTAAACGTTTAACCACAAAGTCCGAAATAGACACCGGCCCGGGGAAACCGTCAACACGTTTCCCGAGGCAACCGGCCCTAAACTGACCCATCAAAGCTTATCTCTGATCAACATGGTTAAATCACCAAAAATGTTCAGAATGATGAGAGGAACAAAAGTCATGTTGATCGTGATCGGAGATAAGGTCCAACGCGCCCTCACGCGCCGCCCAAAGTGGCTGCGAGTGAAAGTCACGCGCCTGACACTGTAGCTACAGTGTCACCTCCTTCACCCGTTTGTCTGCAATACGGGCCTGCCACCCGCGGCTTGACCCGGTTGAATACCCATCAATTCTTACTCGATTTCAATCCAATTTGATCCTAACATGTTCATTAACTATCCAATTTAGGTTCTGTGACAAAAATCAACCTCGACACATCCCCAAACGACCCATCGACCCGCGATCAACCAATCGGGTCAATCACCAGAACTTCCTGGTTTCAAACCCATTGTCCAATTAACTTCACAGGAAGCATAACAGGATCAAAACGAACCAAAATGAACAATCAATTGTGTCTGAAAGTACCTGAAGGTTGTCGTCCCAAGCTCTGCAACTTCCCTGAAAACAGCAGCCTCCGTCCTAGCTCAACCGTGACTGTTAGCCTTCAATTTCGATGTGGTTGAGTTCCAAACACTCCCAGAAGACTAAACCAGGCCTTGGTTTGGTCCAACACTCACCAGAAATTAAAACCAGATTTTCCCTCCAATTTTGCCCGAAATGGTTTCTCTGGTTTTCCTAACCCGTTCTCAGTTATTTCTGCATCAGAGTGATGCTCACTTATGTCCTAATCAGTTTTAAACAAATTCAAGCCGTCCCAGAGGCTCGTGGGTGTTCAATTTGTCCACTGAAATTTGTCCCCCGAAAGCTTCGAATTTCAATTAACAATTTGATCGTGCAGGTTTGGACGGTTCAGGCCACGTTCAAAAGCAAAAGACAGCCCAGACTTTCCAGCACATATTGGCATAATCAATTGTGCACTAGACCACCGCACATGGTGGTGCCGTCCATGGTTCCCCCGCGGTTGCTACAGTAACTAGGGCAAAAGACCAAAATGCCCCTCAAAGCTCAAATCCCCCCGTAGTTTGACAGGTTGTTCCCCAAGTACATGAGAAGCATCACGTACGTACTTCCGTAGCATCGATATGTGGAAAACATTGTGAACTCTAGATAGTTCTGGAGGCAGTGCCAATCTGTAAGCAACTCTGCCGATTCTCTCCATGATCTCATATGGTCCGATAAAACGTGGACTCAGTTTCCCCCGTCGACCGAATCGGATAATCCCCTTCCACGGTGATAACTTCAGGGAGACGAAATCTCCCACTTCAAATTCCAAGTCTCGAATCCGTCGATCGGCATAACTCTTCTGGCGATCCTGTGCCGCCTTCAATCTCTCCTTGATAATACGAACAGTTTCCAAGGTCAGGTCCATCAATTCCGGCCCTACAGCCGTTCGCTCTCCTATCTCCGTCCAGCAGATAGGTGTCCTGCACTGTCGACCATACAGTGCCTCATAAGGTGCCATCCTGATGCTTGCCTGATAGCTGTTGTTGTAAGCGAATTCCATTAATGGCAAATGAGTATCCCAAGAGTCCTGAAACTGTAGTACACATGACCTCATCATGTCCTCCAGGGTCTGAATGGTTCTTTCAGACTGTCCATCGGTCTGTGGATGGAAAGCAGTACTGAAACGTAGGGTTGTTCCTAGAGTAGCTTGCAAACTCCGCCAGAACCTGGAAGTGAAATGCGGATCACGATCGGACACGATTGATTCCGGCGTACCATGCAATCGTATGATTTCCTTCACAAACAACTGAGCCAGTCGATTAGGTTTATAGGTCTCCTGAACTGGCAGAAAATGGGCTGATTTGGTTAACCGGTCCACGATCACCCATACTCCGTCCACTCCACTTTGAGTTCTTGGTAACTTAAAGACGAAGTCCATGGTGATGTGATCCCACTTCCACTCGGGAATCGGAAGTGGCTGCATAGCCCCATATGGTCTCTGCCGTTCCGCCTTAACCTGCTGACAGGTTAAGCATTTGCTTACGAACTCGGCGATTTCCTTCTTCATTCCTGGCCACCAATAATGGTTCCGGAGGGTACGGTACATCTTTGTACTTCCCGGATGTATAGCATAGGCCGAACTATGGGCCTCCTCAAGAATCTCGGCCCGTAACTCTGCCACTGCAGGTACACACAAACGGCCCAATTTCACAAGTGCCCCATCATCGCGGATGGTAAAATCCTGTCTCCCATCCGCATCGACCTCAATTCTGTAAACACAGAGTATCGGATCCTGAAGTTGTGCTTCGATAATCCGATCAATCAGTACTGGTCGTACATGGAAGCTGGCCAACAAAGCTCCATGCGCATCCGTACCCAAAATAACTCCCGCCTTCCGGAGTTCCACCAGTAAGGGAAGGTACACCATCCCCAGGTGTGCAACTGATCCTGCTGACTTCCTGCTGAGTGCATCAGCCACCACATTGGCCTTACCCGGATGGTACTCGATTGTACAGTCATAGTCCTTTAGTAGCTCCAACCATCTCCGTTGTCTCATGTTAAGCTCCTTCTGAGTGAATAAGTATTTAAGACTCTGGTGGTCGGTGTATATCCGAAACGTTGCGCCGAATAGATAATGTCTCCAGATTTTCAGGGCATGAACCACCGCTGCCAACTCCAAATCATGGGTAGGGTAGTTCAACTCATGAGTCTTCAGCTGCCGGGATGCATAGGCGATAACCTTGCCAGTTTGCATCAACACGCAGCCCAGACCTTGCAGTGAAGCGTCACTGAAGACCACAAACTCTCCACTGTCATCCGGCAACGCAAGGACAGGTGCAGTGGTCAATCGATCCTTCAACTCTTGAAAGCTCCGATCGCACTGCTCGTCCCAGATAAACTTCACTCCCTTCCGAGTCAAACGAGTCAATGGTGCAGCAATTTTGGAGAAGCCCTCCACGAATCTCCGGTAGTAACCTGCTAATCCGACGAAACTCCGCACCTCGGTCACTGTTGTCGGTCTAGCCCAGTTGGTTACCGCTTCTGTTTTCTGGGGATCCAACCAAATCCCATCCGTCGATATCACGTGTCCCAGAAAACCAATACTGCTCAGCCAAAACTGACACTTGCTCAGCTTGGCGCACAATTGTTCTTGTCTCAGCCTCTCCAAGACCAACCGTAGATGTTCCTCATGTGCACGGGCACTCCTTGAGTACACCAAAATATCATCGATGAACACAATCACGAACTTATCCAGGTAGGGTCGGAAGACCCGGTTCATCAGATCCATGAATGCTGCTGGAGCATTCGTCAAGCCAAAAGGCATAACCAGGAACTCGTAGTGTCCATAACGGGTTCGAAATGCAGTTTTCGGAATATCCTCCTCCGAAATCCTCAGTTGGTGATACCCAGACTGCAAATCAATTTTCGAGAAGCACTGAGCTCCCCGCAACTGGTCAAAAAGGTCATCGATCCTGGGTAGAGGATACTGGTTCCTCAGCGTCACCTTGTTGAGTTGTCGATAGTCAATACACAAACGGAGACTTCCCTCCTTCTTCTTTACGAACAACACCGGTGCTCCCCACGGTGAAGTACTTGGTCGGACATATCCCAAATCCACGAACTCCTGCAATTGAGTCTTGAGTTCTCGCAACTCGGCCGGCGCCATTCGGTATGGTGCCTGGGATATAGGTCGGGTACCCGGGAGTAGTTCAATAGTAAACTCGATCTCCCGCGATGGTGGCAATCCAGGTAAGTCTTCCGGGAACACATCCGGAAACTCACGCACCACCGGTATCTCGTCGATACCCGGAGTATCAACCCGATCCGACATGACATGCGCCAGAAAACCCTGGCATCCCTTCCGTAGAAGTTTGGTAGCAGTAAGTGACGAAATCACTTCAGGAGGCGAACCATCTCGTTCCCCCTGAAAGATAACCTCCGGTAAACCCGGGCTTCGCAGAATCACTTGCTTGCTATAACAAGCGATGAGCGATCCGTGCTCCGATAGCCAATCCATCCCTAGGATTATATCGAAGTCGTGGATATCCAGAATAATTAAGTCTGCTGGTAAATCCACATCCTCAATTCTTACCAGGCACCTCCGAATCACCTGATTCACAAGGTACACGATGCCCATTGGGGTGCCAACACCCATTTCGCAATCTAAAGCTGATACCACACAATCAAGCATACCAGCACAACTCTTCGAAATAAAAGAATGTGTAGCCTCCGCATCCATCAATACACGTACAAGAAGGTTTAAGATATGTAGTGTACCTGTGACCACGCCTGGGGCAGTCCTCGCCTGCTGCTGGGTCATTGCAAATACTTGGGCCCTCGGCCCTCCGTTCCGTCCGCGCCCGCGCGCGCCACGCCCAGCACCACGGTCACCTCCCTGACCGCGACCGCCATTAGTGTGGGAAGCCGTGCTCTGCACCACACTAGAGCCCCCAGTGTCGTTGTTCTTGGACAACTGCGGGCAATCACTGGCATAGTGGCCCTCCTCTCCGCAAGCAAAACAAGTTACTGGCCTCGGCCTGTCCGAATGCCCACCAGAAGCACCGCTCCAAGATGAGCGCTGCCCATAGTTGTATCCAGATCCTCTGCCCTGAGAGCCTCCATGTCGACCTGACCAGCCACGACCCTTGAAGGATGAGGGTGCTCCCCTGTAGCCCCCTCCCTTATTGTTCTTATGGACCGATGGTCCACGATGTGGGCGATCCTGACGTCGCCCCTCGCCCGAAGGTTGCCGTGTCTAGTGTGCCTCTAGACTGGCCTCGACACGCACCGCATCGTCGACCAAATCTCTCAGTGAAGCATGAGTAGCAGCAGTCACACTTGCCCGGATCTCCCCCCGGAGTCCAAGCTCGAACCTTTGGCATTTGTCCTCCTCCGTGCTCACGAATGATGCAGCGAACCGGGAAAGTTTCCCGAAAGTTTGCTCGTAGTCCGCAACGGACATGTCACCCTGCTCCAGCCGCAGGAATTCAGCCTCCCGTGCCGCGCGAAAGGATCGCAGGTAGTACTGGTCCAGAAATCTGGAACGAAAAGCTTCCCAAGTAGTGGTATGGACAAACCACCTAGACATTTCGAGTCCGTGCCACCTCTGGTAGGCTCCTCCTTCCAGCAAGAAGGCCGCCAAGGTTTCCCGTTCGCCCGGAGGGCAGTGCATCACCGAGAAGATCCTCTCCCACTTGGTGATCCAATCATGAGCATCCTCGGGGTTTGATCCCCCGCAGAAAGGAGTGGCTCCCAACCGTTGAGCCCTTTCAATGCTCGCGCATTCCATCTCCCTTTCCAGATCCTCGTCAGTTCGTGTATGAGGAATTCTCCTAGGAGGCATAACCAACTGTCAAGAGGCATAGATCAGATAACAATATTCTTAAAAGTCGAAAGGTAACTAGTACTAATCGCTAGTCTAGCATGCTGACCATACCCTAGTACTGACCACAACTTAGTGCTCTGATACCAAGCTGACAGGACCCGCCCCGATCCTCTCTGGAACCATATGGGGACGTGCCCTGCTCCCGTCTGACACCCAAAAATTCGTACCAATTTTGACCCCAAAACCTCAAATGCATAAATAATCAAAATTAAAGTCATACAACAAATCTGAATTAAACAGATGTCAGACAAGGGATGAAATCCGAAATTACAAGTTGCGAGCACGACTCTAACAATACCCTGCGGGTACACCACCCAGCAGGGGTTCAGGTACGCATAAGTAGATCTATGCCTCAGCCTCAGGTTCCTCCTCTACCTCAGTATCACGACCTGGAGGGGTTACCAAAAACATTAAGGGTGAGTGGACCGAAACTCAAGTTTATAAAATCGTTTGATAAGTAAAACATATAATTTACCCCTCCTTTTTCCAAACATGCATGCAGCATCATTTAAAATCATAAATAATATAATATGAATCATAAGGCATGTAATAAAACCATAACCATAATTTTAGCCGCTGCACTATACACTCCAATCCGACATCCCTGATGCCTGACGTCCCTGACGTCCAATAAGGTCACAATCACAAGGCTACGCGTGCCACTCGGGTCTCAATTCCGAGTTCAATCCCCGAACCCTGTTCGGTTACAGCATCCCCGATGCTTAGCGTCGTAGACGCTGGACGTTCTAGACGTCCGTGACCTCTCCAGGGTACCTCATCCGGAGGAGACAATATAATATGGAAGGATCTATACAGTGCAGCACCAAATACATTTTATTGATATCCACATGCAAACATATATGTATACATAGGTAAAATCTGAACCGATCGTTACGTTTCATCAACGGGGCTCATGCCCAAATACCGTGAAACGTGCTATAACCCAAATCTCAATATCATCAAAATCATTTATAGATTCCAGCATGTGAACATATAAGTAAATCAGAAAACATTTAAGCATGCAAGGGTTTAATGAAAACGGGCCCACTCACTGTACGATTCCGCTGCGAATCTGCGCGTACGGACCTGTACCGAGATTATCGTACAATTCCTGTCAGTTCAAATCACATGTAAGGGTCACTACAAGTCTTAAACGTTTAACCACAAAGTCCGAAATAGACACCGGCCCGGGGAAACCGTCAACACGTTTCCCGAGGCAACCGGCCCTAAACTGACCCATCAAAGCTTATCTCAGATCAACATGGTTAAATCACCAAAAATGTTCAGAATGATGAGAGGAACAAAAGTCATGTTGATCGTGATCGGAGATAAGGTCCAACGCGCCCTCACGCGCCGCCCAAAGTGGCTGCGCGTGAAAGTCACGCGCCTGACACTGTAGCTACAGTGTCACCTCCTTCACCCGTTTGTCTGCAATACGGGCCTGCCACCCGCGGCTTGACCCGGTTGAATACCCATCAATTCTTACTCGATTTCAATCCAATTTGATCCTAACATGTTCATTAACTATCCAATTTAGGTTCTGTGACAAAAATCAACCTCGACACATCCCCAAACGACCCATCGACCCGCGATCAACCAATCGGGTCAATCACCAGAACTTCCTGGTTTCAAACCCATTGTCCAATTAACTTCACAGGAAGCATAACAGGATCAAAACGAACCAAAATGAACAATCAATTGTGTCTGAAAGTACCTGAAGGTTGTCGTCCCAAGCTCTGCAACTTCCCTGAAAACAGCAGCCTCCGTCCTAGCTCAACCGTGACTGTTAGCCTTCAATTTCGATGTGGTTGAGTTCCAAACACTCCCAGAAGACTAAACCAGGCCTTGGTTTGGTCCAACACTCACCAGAAATTAAAACCCGATTTTCCCTCCAATTTTGTCCGAAATGGTTTCTCTGGTTTTCCTAACCCGTTCTCAGTTATTTCTGCATCAGAGTGATGCTCACTTATGTCCTAATCAGTTTTAAACAAATTCAAGCCGTCCCAGAGGCTCGTGGGTGTCCAATTTGTCCACTGAAATTTGTCCCCCGAAAGCTTCGAATTTCAATTAACAATTTGATCGTGCAGGTTTGGACGGTTCAGGCCACGTTCAAAAGCAAAAGACAGCCCAGACTTTCCAGCACATATTGGCATAATCAATTGTGCACTGGACCACCGCACATGGTGGTGCCGTCCATGGTTCCCCCGTGGTTGCTACAGTAACCAGGGCAAAAGACCAAAAATGCCCCTCACTTCCTAGACCCGTAACTCAGCCATACAAAGTCCGATTTCGGCGTGCCGCCTGTCTACGGACTCAGGACGTCGAGACCTACCTAACGGTCTTGGAGTCGTGTGAAAATTAATTGTTAAACGAAAAGTCAACATTTTCGCCCTAACCGTCACAATTACGGTAATGTCCCTGAACTTCCGATAGTCATAACTTTTTCCCTGATCATCCAAATTGGACGTGCCACCTGTCAATGAACTCGTGACGTCCCGAACTACATCACGGTCATTGGTCAAGGTCCATTTGACCCACCAATCAAAAAGTCAACAATTTGGCCATACCATTAACAAGGGTAAAAACGTCAATTGATACATTAAATTACAATATTAAAGTCCTCGAATGTCCGGGGTGTTACAGCTATGCGTACCAGATCCGACAGAAGATCTTCCATCACTTCAAAACCTCAAATAATCAAACTGAGGAACACACTCATCCATATTATCCGGGTCCAACTTGCCCATAAATGTTGTGAACCTAGCATCTGGGCTCACTCATTATCCGGGACCACACAAATTCTCCTATACTAGAGCGTTGTATCTAATATCCGAACCAAATAATCCAGAGTCCGTCTAATCCCCAAATCTATCCTGAGATCAAGTGTACTCCTCACGTATCTTTCTTATCACTAGGGTGTGCATGTGGCTCACGTCTTGGAAGCATGACATTGGAAAAACACAATTCAGTACCAACTTCGCTGTGATGCCAAGTTGACAGGACCCGCTCTAAAAACGCGTCTGATCCTGCTCCCGTTTGATCAGTAATTGAAAATACCAAACTACCTTCAACACTTGCTAGACAAGGGATACTCCTACTGATTTGCTCATGCCTCCCTCATTCTCTTATGACCCGACTCCCCTAGCATGATATGGTTTGCTTTGGGCCATACCCTCATAGTTTGGTTGATTGGTAGTTTTTCTTCATTTTAATTTCATCCCCGACTGAACCCCCCATACAAACACACACTACACGTATATATAGAGTTATAGGTCGGTGAAAGTAGGAAGGAGATAAGGGAGGGAAACATGGAGAGAATTCTAGAATAGTCTAGGTCTCTTTCAAAATGACCAAAATACCCTTATGTCTAAATGACCAAATTGCCCCTAGTCACTTTTAGCCCATAACGAACCTATTCGACCTTCATTTTTGACATACTAACTATCTATAGATTCATAATTTTGCGACCTTCGTAATGGTGCTTGTGACTCGTCCACAAAGCATCTTGGTCAAAAAGTCAACATCGTAATGGTGCTTGTGACTCGTCATTTTTACTTAATTTTTCTATATTGACTTTTATCAAAATTTCGGGCATTTACACTACCCCTTGATCGGCCCTGATTTTAGTGCAACGACTTGGAGGTTCAATAAAACCATGAAAAGTGTGAGTTGACAAAAATAAACATTTAAAATAGATTTTCCGAGGAAAACGAACATTTACCCTCTAGTCTCTAAAACATGCATGCATATAAGAAAAATAGTAAAAAAAAAATCATTTCAATTAAACACAAATCACAAATCGTGGAACCATAACAATCATAAAATACCACAACCAACCAATTCTCAGTAACCTGACCTCTTCCAGATACATATCTTGACCTCTATCAGCTGAATATCATGTACTACATACATGACCTCAGGATCTCTGAAGCCGAGCTCTAGACGTCTAAGTCCCATCTCTAGAATCAGAGACGTTTGGGAAGCCACCCCAAGCTCAGGTTGTTCTCATTCAGAAGGTTTTATATCTCCAGCCTCATGAACTGCGGAGTTGAGCGCTAACCATATTCGAGGATGGTTTATCGTGGAAAAAAGAAATGAACTATGAAAAACTCATTTAACAAAAATTCTTAACTTAAAACCTAGTCTAAACACTTTTAAAACCTGGGTCTGAGACCAAACACTATTTTTCAAAAAATAACCGTAAAATTTGTGTCCAATAATCAATCGAAAAATCAGAAAAGTCAAAAAATAATTATTTCAAAATAATTATTCAAATCATTGCCACATAAATCATGCAATAAAGAATTTAAAATATTTAACTATATGCATCATAGTTTATAAAAACAAAGTTCACTCACACACAGACCTCGTAGCTGAATCTCGGACTAAGCGGTCCTCTATAATACTAGGAGTTGTACCACCTGTCATAAATCCCCACCAATGGCTACTAACGTCCCAGATACTCTTACATTCAAATCTCTTAATTTTTCGGGATTATATACAAATTAAAAACCTAAGAATAACGCTTCGGATATCCAAAACTATCTCGAAACGATGTCTGATTGGCTCGAAAACTGTACCGAAATGTCAGTACCAAAAAATATTTTAAAAGTCGTGTTGACTGAAAAACAAAAAATGCTCCCCCATGTACCGGCCCTTCTCTCTACATGTGGGCCTCATGCGTTGGCACTATTCATCTTTAACCTTGGGATAGGACTAGACCAACATGAGAGATCCTACTTCCGTTTGACAGTTACTACTCAAAAACATTAAAATCAGTCTCAAAAGATTGTATAACGATAAGAAAACCGTTCAATTGTCAGACTAGGGATATTTACACAAATGGTCAACAACTCAAAATACAACACCTTTTACCCTAGATACACCAAAAACTCGCTTACGCCACCGTTCCTAGACAGGTCCTCGTCGACGTGCCACGACCTGAAGGGCGACAAGATCTACGAAAAATGTGAATGGACGAAAAATAACCTTTAGAAATACATTTTAGAAAACATACGATTTTGCCTTCTGCTTTAGAAAACTGTGCATGCATATAAGTTAAAGAAACTCAATGGAACAAAATATAGTTTATGGCTTCGAAATACGTGGAAACATACATAAAAAAATTAATCATAAACCAACCATTATTCATAAAACTAGCTCAAATACGAAATACCAACACATCACAGTAATAATAGTCAATCACATCGAGCGATCACATCAACATCACATAACTAATCCATATCTGATATCACACAAATCCATGCACGTCGCAACCAACCCATCCTCGATGCATAATATTAGTCAACATAATCAACTGCACTACTGATAGGCACACCATATACATACTTACTCGAGAACCGGAGCCCTGCTTAATGTAAGAGTCACTAGTCCCAGGAACCTTCAAGTAATTTCCTAGTAAAAACCCTAACTCCCAGAATTTAATAATAGTTTTAAAAGTTATTTACACATTTGGTTACACAAAATTACCCCGGAATGGTGTCCAATTTACTCTAAAACTGCACCAAAATGTAAGACCCATGTCCTGAAGGGAACGGTGAACGATCCCACATTCCTGCGAGGGGAATGGTGATGTGCCTTATATGTGTCAGCACACATCTATCTAGCACTAGACCTCTTAGGGATTCACAAGTTTTGGATTCCAGGAGAACTCCAAAGTTAAGTGAGTTGTGGTTGGTGCAATCCCATTATAGATTACCCACTGGGAAGTTGCACCGTGCTCTCTTGGGAACAAAACCCTGCGGGCTGGGCTGGTTCAGCTAGCGAGTCCAGAAGGGACAATTTAGTGTTAGATAGAGTGGGCCGCTACACAACTCTGATCTAAGCTAGACCTTTTGGGAGCTCACTAGCTTCGAGTTCGATTGGAACTCTAAAGTTAAGCGAGTTGAGGTTGGTACAATTCCATGATGGGTGACCTACTGGGAAGTTGCACGTGAGCTCCAGAAAATAAAATGGTGAAGGCAAGGCCCAAAGCAGACAATATGGTGCTAGATGGGATAGGTCCCGATAGAATGGTATTAAAGTCAGACCTCGACCGGGAAGTGTACTAGTAAGGACGCTGGGCCTTACGAGGGGAGGATTTTAAGACCCGTGTCCTGGAAGGAACAGTGAACGATCCCACATTCCTGCGAGGGGAATGGTGATGTGCCTTATATGTGTAGGCACACACCTATCTAGCACTAGGCCTCTTGGTGGCTCACTCGCTTTTGATTCCGACGGAACTACAAAGTTAAGCGAGTTGAGGCTGGTGCAATCCCATGATGGGTGACCCACTAGGAAGTTGCACGTGAGCTCCTGAGAACAAAACAGTGAGGGCGAGGCCCAAAGCGGACAATATGGTGCTAGATGGGATAGGTCTTGACACAAAATGTATGTAGTATCGAAAGGAGTGAAAGACATGTTGGCCGCACTTCAAGACATGTTTGCTGGCATATGCCCCTACACGCCACCTAAAGCGATTGCGCATGAAGCCCATGCACCATCTACAGTACCAGCTACCATGTCATCTTCTCTACTCGATTCTCTCGTTTTCCGAGTCACCTGACCCGGCGACCCGACCCGGTCCCAACTCACTCACAACTCAACCTTTTTCATCCTTGTTTTTTCCAATCTACTCTATTTTAGCATAGAAAGATATCTACATAATCAAAATTCAAATAAACTTACCCAAATTCGTCACATAACCACTCAAGTTTCGGCTAAAACTTTATTCTTTAGTTCTAGGTGATCTCCATGTCCAAACTCATGAACCGGGGCCTTGTTAGGGTCGAAGGAACTCAAAAGGGTCATTTGTGGTCTTGTTTCTAAGGTTTCCAGTCGAAACCTTAACCAAAAAACTGAAACCCAACCTTTTCTTTTTCGGGCTTTTCCCTCATTTCTCGGGTCTGAGCACTCACCCTTTGCTTCTCTTCTGTTTTCTTTTCTCTTCCACTTTCTCTTCACTCTCCTTTCTTCTCCCAAGCCTCTTCTCCTCTTCGATTTTTCTTTTTCTCTTTCTTTGCCAAACACCCACACAAAACACACATCCACACTTAAAAACCACACACAAGCGTGTGTGTGCACGCATACACACACACACACACAAATAGTCAATGTACACATCACTAAGGGATAGAGGGACACTTGTCACCTCCCTAATCCACCCATAGAAAAATCTCCCACATGAAATTACCAAAATACCCCTATTAGCGAAATTGAAAGAATACCCCTACATAGTTTAAGCCAAAACAAAAGCATCCAAACTCTGTTCTCAGCACACTGTCTGCCAATGAACTCAAGAGGCCGAGACCTTCATAATGGTCATTACGATAAATCCAAAAGCCACCCTGGTAAAAAAGTCATCACTTTAACTTTTAGTCAAAAGTCAATTCTCTGACTTCAAGAGCAAAATGGTCATTTCTACCCTTGATGAAAGTCTGGGTCGTTACATTTCAAGTGTCCAAATTTATCTAGACAATCCTAGGAAGATATGAAAGTTTACCTCGAAACCACAACCCGATGCTTCAAGCTTTCAGCCAAAGTTCATGCTGTGGTTCTAGGGTCTTTTCACGTCCAAAGTTTTGTGTTTCTAGCTCAAGATGATCAAAATAACTTGACTAATAGATTAGAGCACTTGGTTTCAAGCATGAAAGCTTCAACACAATTCAAACACCAATTTTTCAATTTTTCGAGTTTATCGAGTTTTCGAGTTTTGTGTTTCTTTTTCTTTATTGTTCCACTTCTTCCTTTTTTTTTTTCTCTCTCTCTCTCTCTCTCCCTGGTTCTTCCCTTCTTCATCTCTTTTTTTTCCTCTCTTTTCGTTTCCTCTCCATTTTTCCTCTCGAGTTTGGTTTCCAAAACACATGCAAAAACGCTCACACACACACACACACACACACACACACACACACACACACACACACACACACACACACACACACACACACACACACACACACACACACACACACTCACACACGCACACACAACACACACACACACACACACACACACACACACACACACACACACACACACACACACACACACACACACACACACACACACACACACACACTCACACACACACACACACTCACACTCACACACACGCACACGCACACACATCACACACACACACACACACACACACACACACACACACACACACACACACACACACACACACACACACACACACACACACACACACACATAAAGGATAAGAGAGGGAAGGGATAATGACAGGACCCTTCCTGGCTATAGAGAAAAGATCTTGCTCCCTTCTAACAATTTATGACGTCTTAAATCCAATGGTGGTGGTTTCAGGGTGATCAAATATCATCTCAAAGTAGTTTTGAGAGTTTGAAGTGTATGTTTCATGGGCGAGGTGAGCCGGGATTAGGTAGAGGAGTGGATCACTCATAGGGAATGGATTTTCTAGGTTATGAAAAACTCGCCAGATGATAAGGTGTTGATAGTAACATTTCAGTTGAGTGATTATTCTTACCAGTGGTGGCGGGGGCTACAAATGATGGGCTGGGATGCCTAGGAGGTGACATAGGAAAACTTCAAAGTCAGATTTTGTATCAGTTCTTCCTCGATATTTTTGATACCCCAGAGAGGCGGAATTTTTTGGTTGTAGCAAGGAAACACGACGGTGGCTCAATATGAACATAATTTTCTGAGTATATCCCGGTTTGCTTCAGTAGTTGTGGAAAGTGATGCATACAAGTGTCATTGGTTTGAGATTGGTTTACGAGATGAGGTTCGAGTTGCAGTAACAGTAGGTTCTTTTTCCACTTTGAGAGAGTTATCTGATGCTTCTATTCGAGTGGAGTTCAGTTTATTAGCACAATGACAGGGTGCAAATCAGAGACGTGAGAGCCCGAATACTAGCATTTTTTATCAAAGAGCTTAAAATAGGGGTAGCTTGAGTTTTGGATCCCTTGACAGTTATCGTTCGAGCCCAGGCAGTAGAGGGACGGGATCGAGGGCTGCTTGGAGCTTTGGGTCAAGGTCTCACATTTCTTCTCAATCGAGTATAATTTTAGTAGAGTCAACGAGTAGACAAAAGGAAAGACCCACACCGTCACATATGCTTCGATGTTTTACTTGTGGAGATCCTGGACATATTCGTAGAGATTGCCTGAATAGTCTGGAGGGCGACATGACAGAAAAGAACATGGTAGATCAAGGTCAGACTTCCGGCATGCCTAGAGGGAGCCAAACACAAGCCAGTGGAGTCGAAATTAGACCAAGAGGACTTGGTCGACCTTCGGGACCACAATCCAGAGTATTGCTGGGAGACCCGAGATGTACCGGGCATAGTAACAGGCATGTTATCTATTTGTGATCATGATGCATGTGTTCGGATAGATCCGGAGGCTACAAATGATTAATTTATGGAGTTTTGAGTTATTGGTAGATAGGGAGGTGTCACCTATTAGTTTTCATATGGGAGTTAGTACACCCACTGGGGATGTGTTGATTATGAATCAAATTATTCAAGGTGCTCCAGTGGTAGTTGAGGGAAATTTACTCGAAAAAGATCTGATTCTCTTAGATCTTCATGATTTTGATGTGATACTGGAGATTGATTGGTTAAATTATCGGGCTTCTATTAAGTGTTTTGACAAAAAAATGATACTTTGAAGCCCAAGGTTGCCAGAGGTCATATTCCAAAGGAACCAAGATGTATCACCCACTAAATTGATATCCGCTTTAATACCTAAAAGGATGTTGAGGAAAGGTTGCCAAGGTTACTTGGCTTATGTAGTTGACACTAAAAACAAACCTCGAATTATTGAAGAAATACTAGTGGTACAGGAGTTTCCAGATGTATTTCCTGAGGAGTTACCATGATTACCTCCTCATAGGGATGTTGACTTTAAGATCGAGTTACTTTTAGGTACCCAGCCGATATCGCAAACCCCATATAGAATGGATTCTGTAGAACTGAGAAAGCTAAAAGTACAGCTACAGAAGTTGATAGACATGGGATTCATTAGGCCGAGCACATCACCTTAGGGAGCCCAAATATTGTTTGTGAAGAAACAAGATGGCAGCTTTCGATTGTGTATTGACTACAGGAAGCTTGATAAGACCCATCCTAATCCACATGGATTATCCCGGGATGTGCCTGCTCCTGTCTGACAACACGTGTCAGACAAGGGATAAAATCGTAACCCACTTGGGGTTATCTAAAGTACGTAAGGATCTGTGGCAGCATGTGATGTCTCGATCTCTGTTACAGCCTGCATCAGCGATCAACCTGAAGGGTATCAAAACTATAAAAGCTGCGAGTGGACAAAAATAATCACTTATAAAATCAATTTATCGAAAATACTATTTATACCCTTCACGTAAAAGCATGCATGCATTAGAAAGCAGTATTTCAAATATTTTCTCAAAAGCAAGACAAATTGCTTTTCAAAAAAAACTCAGTGAAAAATGCTTCTCAATCAAAGCCATTTCCTCAATAGGGTCTTGTCTCAAAACAAATCATACAGGGTCTCAGCCCAAATCAACAATATGTGGGATCTCGGCCCAAAACATAAACATGTGGGATCTCAGCCCAACTATTAAACCATGTGGGATCTCAGCCCATCATCATCATCATCAGTATCATCAGTCACGATTCGAATCCCAACAATGTGTGCCCATAAGCTCCAAGACTGCTCTGTTCCTGAGCATGTCGCCGGGAACACATCACCAGCCGACAATCATCAAATCGTCGTGAACATGTCACCGATCGGTCTCATATACCACACTCCAACCTCGAGCCTCCCTCGGTTGCCGCCTCTCTCGGCTACTCGACAGTAGGCATATCGTGATATCTCCATACCTCGGAGGCGACCATCATCTCCAGAGTGCTCTCCGGCGAAATATATTCACAATCGGAGACCCTCTAATAAAATCCGAGTCTTTAAACTCCAGAGTCATTAAACTCAAAATCATAGGGACACAAGCCCGAATATCATCAATAGGGTCACAAGCTCGAAATATCATCAAATGAGTCACAAACCCGAAAACAATGTCTATCAACACTTCATAACCCAGGATTCCTAGAATCCTATGAAATTCACAACTATGTCTCATGCCCGAAATATCTTTCATAAATCCAAGATTCATCGAATCCTATCAAATCCACAACTGGGTCTCATGCCCAAAATATCTTTCATAAATCCAGGATTCCTCGAATCCTATCAAATCCACAACTGGGTCTTATGCCTGAATCATAACTAGGTCATAGCCCGATATATCTCACATTTGACTATACTCCAAGTCAAACCATAAATCAACTGGGTCATACGCCCAAAAGATATTTCTAAATTCGAAAACCATTTCTTCGTTCAAAACCACCTTTGACTATCATCTGAGTCAAAGTCTAAATCAACTGGGACTCATGCCCGAATATCGATTTCACGCATTCCCGAGAAATCATTCAAAATTGATACCCAATCCTTGGTTTCACGCCTCTCTGTAAAACCATCAAAATCTCATAAAACACATGCACGTAGAATGCTCGGCATAAGCCCAAATATCATCTAAAAAAAATCTCGAACTACGTGCAATGTCGCATTTTCTACGAAAATGCCAAAAAAATCATATTTAAAGTAGATGCACTCTAGGCATCTCAAATCATGTTCATAAAACATATAAAACAGTTATGCATGCATCATATTCATAAAAAAAACGTCCACTCACAGACCGTCCGTGTTGTGCACTCTGAATCCCGCGTTGTAAGCCATTCCGGGACTAATCAATAATCTCTTGGATGTCCGGACCTATCCAAATCATAATCAAAGGTCACTAAATATCGATACAAGTCCTAATCATAACCCTCACACATCCTGGAATGATCAATGTGTCTCAAACACGTTTCCCGATGAGAAAAACCTTAATTTGACACATCAAACGTGACATGACCTGTAACGACCCGTCCCGAATTTCGGGATTAGATTAGTGACTAATCAAGGATTAGTGAGGTTAATAGGTGATTAGTGGGGTATTTTCAGATGGATAGTGCAAAATGACGATTTTACCCTTGAAATGGGCAAAACGTTGACTTTTTGTTCTGGCGGTCAAGTGGACTTTGGCCGATGACTGTGGCGTAGTTCGAGACGTCACGAGTTCATAGACAGGTGGCACGTCTGATTCCGATGTTCGAGGAAGAAGTTATGACGTTTGGAAGTTCATGGGTATTTTGGTAATTTGGTTAAAATGGGTAAATAGTTGACTTTTGACCTGAGAGATCCGATGGCCGAGGGCCAAGGGCTGAGGACCGTTACGTAGATCGAGTTGATACAAATCCGTAGACACGTGGCACATCAAAATAGTACGTCGAACGAGAAAGTTATGGGTCACGGAAGTTCGATTACACTATGCAAGCATTACGAGATGGGGATGATGTGGCGATATCTGATTGTGCAGATATTTTAGTGGGACCCATGGATGAGTGACAAGTATCACTCATCCCATTGGTCAATCCTCTAAAAAGTGGATCTATCCTAATTAAATACTATTATTATTATTATTTTATAATTTAATCTACCTACCTCTCAATCCTAACCCTCCATCTCATCTAATCTCTCAATCCTCACCATCCATCTCATCCCTTTCTCTCTCTCTCTCACCTAATCATCATCTTCTCTGATTCTTCAAACAAACCCGAAAGCCCATTCCCCTCCATTTTCCATTTTCTTGAACGAACACACACACCACATCTCACCACCACCATAACCTTGCATCAATACTGTCGTGTGAGGAATGATGAGAGGCTGAGAGTGGCAAGGATGGCGGTCCCCGGTGGCTCACGGCGGGGGTAAGTCGAACAAACCCGAGAGCCCGGTTTTAATTTCAAAAATTGAAAGTTTGGTTTTGATTGGTGTTTTAAGTCCTATTCAATTCTAATGAGACCTAGGGACCAAGGAGACTTGAGGAGGATCGATTTGGATGGAAATGAGTGGCTAGGAAACCAAGGAATCGAGCTCACGGCTTGTTCATGGAAGGTATGATTTCAGTGGGTTTTTTCGTGTTTTTAATAGCTAAAAAGATTAGGTTTGATGCTAGGAAGGTTTAGGAATTGAAAGGGGAAAGAAAGGATGGAAAATAAGGTATATTGGACAGTGAACCAGTCGCGCCGGTTCAGAACGGTCCGGTTCGGTTCGAACCAGGCAAACCGGGTTCACTAGAGCTTGATGATGATGAATAGTGCGGCACGTGGGCTTCACGCGCAGCCCCTTTGGGTGGCGTGTGGGGGCACATGAAGCATCTTTTGGGGATGCCTCAAACAGATGAAATCATCCTTTCGATGTAACACACATTTTGGGACTGATTTCGTGTCGATCGGATACCGTCTCGATAATGTTCGGGACATCCGAAGGTTTAGGATCGAGTTTAAAAATAGTTAAAAATTCCGAAAATTATGGGGCTTTAGTGAGGGCTTATTTAAGTAGTTAGTAACCCTCTATTACGATTCGGACAGGTTTGGGAGTCCCGACAACGACGATTAGCCCGGTGAGACTTATAGCACACAAACCGAGGCGGCCGCTTAGGACAGTCTGTGAGTGGACCTTGAATTCTAAATTGTGATGCATGCATAAATGTTTTATATGGTTTATAAATATGATTCTATGATGTTGGTTTGGATATTGGTGAATTATATGGTTTCATGCTTTTCGAGGTAATTTACGTGTTTACACGTAAATCGAGGTTTACGATTTTGCACTGATTTTTCGTGCTTATAGTTTTGGAAATGATTTCATGAAATGGTTTTGGATTTTAAAAGGTAAACTCGGGTTCGAGACCCATTTGTTTTGGAAACCCTCGGACTCGAAGTCCCTTTTAGCTACGTTCTCGGGCCAGAGGCCCAATTGGTTCTTGAATCGATTTCGGATTTAGAAATATGGACCTGGCACGAGACCCCTTTGATTTATGAACTATCGAACTTGAAGTCCATTTGATTTAACGAGGCATCGGGCCGAAGGCCCAGTTGATTTACGTATCGGGCTCGAGGTCAGTTTGTTTACGAATCGGGCTCGGAGCCTAGTTGACTTACGTATTGGGCAATAAGCAATAGGCCCATTTAGTTTAAGATATCGGGCAATAGGCCCATTTAGTTTACGAAATCGGGCACGAAGCCCATTTGGTTTACGATTCGGGTCGGAGGCCCAGTTTGTATGTGGATTCGGGCTTAGGGTCCAGTTATGTTTTAAGATTGTGATTTCGGGTCGGTGACCCATAAATGGATTTTTGGTTCATGACGGTTTATGGGGACCGACATGAACCCTTGAAAGGTTTTTATGGTTCATGACAGCTTATGGGGGCCGGGCATGAATCCTTGAAAGGTTTTAAGAATGATTTTAAAAGGTTTTCGTATACCATCCTTTATATATGAATTGTCTCCTCTGGGGAGGGTCGTTGGCCTGGGTGGACCCCGGAGTAGTCACGGAGCACTGACTGAGTGGAGTTGCCCCCTTTGGGTTCCTTACTCTTAGAAAGGCTATGGATTATAACCCCCATGGAGGGTCATTGATCTACGGACATTGACCTGGGTGGACTCTGGGGAGACCTGGGCTTTGAGACCCCGGGTAGCACGTGTGTAGCTCTAGATATCGTGACAAAATTGGTTATATGAAATATATGGATAAATATGATTTCTTAGTTTTGCGAAATTGTGTTTTATGATTGATAAATGGATTTGGGTTGAGTTCCCACATATGTTTACAATGTTCTAGTATTTCTGTAAATGGTTTTGGGCAGGGGCCCGTGTGACTTGTATTTACGAAATTTGGAGCTAAGACCCTATACATGGTTGATGAAACATATGTGGTTTGATAAATGGTTTACTATGCATGCATGCTTTTTAGTGAAGGGTATAAAGGTCTTTTATGAAATGTGTTTTATCAAATTATTACTTTTCGTCCACTCACAATCTTTCTATTTTCAATGTCCTTCAGGTTGAATACGGTGCAGACTGTAGCAGAAATAGAGACATCACATACCTCCTCCGGATCATGGCGTACTCTGGAAGCTGGAAGGCTAAAGGTTTTAATTTTCCCTGGTCTGACACTCCGTGTCAGACGGGATCAAGAGCGTCCCTCGTTAATAATCCCTTGGGGATTGGGACGGGTCCTGACATGACCCGTCCCCTGAGGGACATTAATAACCATGCCCGGTTCTGCTCCCGTCTGATAAGTCAACTGAAGTTTCAAAACTGCCTCAGCACTTGCCAAAAAAAGGATAATCGCACCTGTGCGCACTCATACCTCCCCCTCTCGATAAGCCTCGATCGTCGCTCCATGGCCTAGAGGCTCAACAAAAACATAAAAGGTATGAGTGGACAAAAATAAGCATTTACAAATACACTTCAGTTTCACAAAAATATGCACAAGGACAAATACACATGTCCTTAAGTTTCACAAAAATAAGCATTTAAGAAAAATCATTATTACCCTCTAGTTTCACAAACATGCATGCATATCATAAAACATGAGTAAAAATACATCAGGGCACAAATAGTTAGACAACAAATATCTATAAAACTTCGGGACTCATTTCCATATCCAATTTCATTGGTCACGTTATCCATGTTGCACGTGCAAATCAACTAAGCTGGGACCGCTCAAATCCTGACCATGTCGCCGTGAACACATCACCATTCGACATTCCAGATTATCGTGAACATATCATCGACCGATCTCCATATAATCCTAGCATACCTGAGTCGAGCCTCCCTCGGCTGCACGACAACAAACAATGGTACATGACCTCTCCAGGCGAACACATCCTATCCCGGAGGTGAGCGCTATCTCCAGATTTCATTCCGAGGAAACATAATCACAACCGGAAGCCCTAACATATCCGCAAAGAATAACCACAGTGAAAACATTGGGTTTTGAAACCAAAACAGTTATAAGCACAGGGACTCGGCCCAAAACATAGTTTCCTCAAAACCAGTAAAACCAATTTCCCGCCATATCGTCATGTATTTCACATGTAAATCCAAATCCAATTAAAATCATAGCTCCATTGGGTCTCAAACCCAAAATATCATTTTCAAGCAAATCTGTGCAACTGCAACCTAAGTTGCCATTTTCACAAAAATTCATAAAATAGATCCGAAAAACATTGCGTAATTCCATCAAATAAATCCATGACTCATAATTTGAGTCAAAATACCTATCTCAAATCCCGAGCCTTTTCCCAAAACATCAATTGCATAGTTCCTTGAAAATCATGCCAAAAAAATAATAACTAATCCATAAAATCGATAAATCGTCATATCGAAGTATCAATCAAATCAAATCATGTCAAATCATGTAATAAAGCATTCAAAACATATACGCATGCATCACGGTTAGAAAACAAAAGTCCACTCACGCACCGTCCAATTTGCTCGCTTCTGAGCTGCACGTTTCCAAATAAGCAAATCCTGTTAAAGATCATCATTGAGGGTCACTAACAGTTCAATATATTTCATAAAACTTTCCCCCAATTTTTTCGGGATTTAAGTACGTATTTAACACGTATGTTAAAACTTCGGATACATTGAACACTATCGAAATGATATCCGATTTTCTCGAAACCAGTGTCAAAATGTTTGTTACATTGAGAGGATTCAAAGTCATGTTGACCTCACCTTGAAAGGAGGCTCTGAACGCCTTCATGCGGCGCCGAAAGTGGTTGCACGTGGGAGCCACGTGCCAGCTACAGTGTCGTCCCTGTCACCCGTTCATCTGCAAAATGGATCGTGCAACCCGTGACAGAACCCAATTCAGTCCATGTCAATTTGAACTTGATTTCTTCAATTAATTCAGCTAATCGTATCGTTTTAACCTTAATTAAAGGTCTGTAAGTTCAATTCACAATATCTTACCTCGAAGGCATTCGACCAAACCTCGAAATTTTGAGGTATGTTCTTCATCTGATCCTTTCAATTCTTATGGATTCCTTTAAATTGATTCATTCAGAAGCTTCGCAAGATCCATCCAAATGTGTTTGCAATCTCAATTGTAGCCTTAATTCTCTCCAACCATTCGAACTCAGATTGAATTTCCCAAAATACACACAGGGTCTGTCTGTGCTTGTTTCTTCACCATTCCCTTCCATTCCAATCCCATTCGACTCGTTTAAGCCTCCATAAGCTCATCCTTATCTTTTTTTCCATCAATTAATCACACAATTCATAGTTCAATCCAAATTTCCAATCCAAGGTTTCGAGTGGTGTTTCGGGTTTCCTGAGCTTTCCTTCCCCTTTTCCTTTCTATTTCCTCACGATTTCACCCTCTTAATTCTTCTCCAATTATCCTTTCCTCTCAATTGGTTGCAGGGAAGATCGATCAAGCAAGAATTTTTTCTCTACTTTTCCCTCAAATATCCACACGGCAAGGTTTCCAATTCAATTAATCTTTTAATTCAATCCACTGTCACATACCTCCTTGGCCACTAATTAGCCTTAGCCAAATGACATGTGTCACTTAAGGGAACAATGAGTCACCAAACATTGACTCATCAAAATCTTGGCCCAATTTACTATTTTACCCCTGCTCGAGAAATGACCAAAATGCACTTCCCCATTTTAGACTCGTAACTTGTCCGTCCGAACTCCGATTGACGCATGCCGCCTATCTACGGACTCAACATCTCAAGACTTACCCAACGGTCTTTACGGACAGTCCAAAAAGTGTCACGGACAAAAAGTCAACTTTCGGCCCTTTATAACCAAGGGCAAAATCATTTTTTCCTTCAAAATTTTCAAATTTTCCTTTTCCGAATTTCTGGGTTGTCACAAACTGACCTTTGATCGACCTAAAACTACCACCATTGAATTCAGATCGTCGAAACCTTTCGAACAAGATCAGTTTCACTAGAATTTGTGCCTACGTGCCCTCACGAGCAGGTCAAAATTACGGTCAACGCGGACATCATGCTGACGTCATTTGCTGACATCATCTTGACAGGTCTGACAACCTGCCACATGGCACACCCTGATTGGTGCCACATGTCACCCTCTAAAACTACCACGTCATCTGATGATGTCATCTACTGATGTGTTACTATTAACACATCAGCTTTGACAACCTGACACCCTGCCACGTGGCACCACCTCTTTGGTCCACGTGGTCTGAGAATGCTAACGTGGATCTAACACGTCAACTGCCACGTCATCTGACACCCTTTGACATGTTTCCATGTGGCACCACCCCACTAGTCCACGTGGTGTGACATGGTTGACGTGGACATGCCACATCAGCTGCTAACTAGACCGGACAACTTCTGACAACTCGCCACGTGGCACTACCTGATTGGCCATAGCCCTATTAATCGGTTTTGGTATGGTTTTTTTGCCAAAATTGAAATCGAAATGGGTTGAGAATCGATTCTGGTTTCGTCAGGTTCTCAGCCTCAAAACCAGTTGAACCAAAAATTGGTAAAATCGGTTCGGTTCGATTTTGAACCGATTTTGGAACAGTTCAACCTATTTGTTCATGTTCAAAATAGCAATAAACAAACTCAAATTCAATCTCAATCTCAATTTCAAATTTCATTTACAATTTAAACTAATTAATCAAAAACCTAATAGAAATACAAAAATCAAATACCCATTATAAAAAAAATCAAATACCCATAAAAAATACCCATCTGATTCTGAGGTGAAGCGGGCGAGGAATCTTGCGAGGCGAGGCGAGAAGTCTTGGCGTCAGGTGATGTGATGCAAGACTACGACTGCGAGGCGAGGCGGGCGAGGCGAGGGTAAGATCAGAGATATCATTCGATTGAGAGGGAAGAGAGATACAAGAGAGATTAGGAAGAAATATGAGAAGCATGAGTGTCATGAGGCATAAGAGGATTGAGAGACTATGATTTAAGAGCAGAGAAGAAAAGAAGAAGGTGAGATTGTGAAAAATGAAAGAGACGGCGAAATGGAAGCCAGGGTTGGGTTAGAATTGAGTTTTAATTTTTTTTATAGATTTGGTGGAGACGACGCTGTTTGGAAGAGTGGGGTTTGGTTGGGCTTCCACATAGTTTTGAGGGTTGGGTTGGGCTTCCACATAGTTTTGGGGGTTGGGTTGGACAATTCCACCTGGTTTCTTGGGCTGGGCTTCCAAAAACAGAGGCTTCCACTTGGTTCTTCGGTTGGGCTTCCAAAAACAGAAGCCCAATTCATTTAGTTCAGTTTTTTCGGTTCGATTCGGTGTTGTTAAATTAAGAACCAAAACAGAATCAAGTTAGACTCGGTCTGGTTTGCTTTTTACCGTTCTGTTTTGATTTTCTTTTGGTTCTATTTTTTCCGTTTTGATTTTGGTTCGATCCAGTTTTTGAGAACCAATTAACAGGGCTAATTGGCCACATGGCCTGACATGTTTGACAGGTGGCCACGTCACCGTCGTCAACCTCTCGCGGGTCGACCCGTTTCCCTACAATTGGGTCATTTGAACCGGTCTGTTCTCCCTCGTCAGACCACCAAAATCCACCATTTTCCATCAATCTCCTCGCCTCTCACCCAGAAACATGCCCATGGTCTTAAAATCAAGAAAAACCACAAGAAACTTACCTGCCAATCCAAACCTTCATGGGTCACCTTCAAGCCTTCACCTAGGTTTCTCCATGCATCCAACATCGTCCGTTTTGGTCTCTATATACTCACAATACCTCGTATAACCACACCTTGGCCTCAGAACACGGTTTCATAACCCAAAAACCAAAATCCAAATTCAAAACGTAAAGGGGTTTCAGGTTTACCTTGGTTTTTTAGACACCGTACAGCTCCACTGTTCCTGTCACCGTCTTGGTCTGTCTCTCAGTCTCACCCTCTCGTTTTGTCTCTCTCTCAAGCAGAAACATGAAGAAGATGAGGGTTTGAGGGTGGGTACGGGTTTGGATGAATGAAGAAGGGAAAATGGTAGATGCATGTATGTGTTTGTGTGGATCAATGGATGAGTGACACTTGTCACTCATCTATTAGTCCCCACAATATATTTGGGGCCCCACTGTTCAAACACAAAAAGTCAACTTCTCATAATTCGTGCAATCGTAAATAGTTCCTAGAACCTTCCGTGACCCGTACCTTTCCCGTATAATGTCCGATTTCAACGTGTTGTCTGTCTATGGACTTGTATCGTCTCGATCTACATAACGATGCTCGGTCCTTGTGTATTTGACCTCCCGTGTCAAAAGTCAACATTTTTTCCTTTCCAAGGGAAAAATTATCATTTTTTCTCGGTTGTCCGCTAATTCTCGATTAGTCCTCAATTACTTCTCGATAATCCATCATTAATCTTCAATTAATCCGTGAATTTGAGACGAGTCCTTACACAGCTTAATAAGGTAACAATGTGAAATAAGTACCTACTTTCTCAGATTGATGACTTGTTTGATCAGTTGAAAGGGGCTTGGAATTTCTCAAAGATTAATCTACGGTATGGATACCATGAGCTAAGGATAAAGCAAGAAAATATTCTGAATATAGCTTTTCAGACGAGGTATGGTCATTATGAATTTTTGGTGATACCATTTGGATTAATCTATGGTACGAATACCTTAGCAGCATTTATAGACGTGATGAATAGGGTGCTTCGACCATTCTTGGATCTGTTTGTTATTATGTTTATCGATGACATCGTGGTGTACTCGAAAAGCAAAGAGGCACATGAAGAACATCTGAGGATAGTGTTGAAGACACTCAGGGATAATCAGTTATATGCGAAGTTTAGTAAGTGTTAGTTGTGGTTGACTAGTGTTAATTTTTTGGGACATGTGATATCTGTTGATGGAATTAGCGTAGATCCCCAAAAGACAGAGGCGGTGGCTAATTAGACTTAACCTAAGATGGTCACAGTCTAAAAAATAAGGAGCTTCCTAGGATTAGCTGGCTACTATAGACAGTTTGTAGAGCGGTTCTCAACGATTGCAGCCCCATTAACTCGTTTAACCAAGAAGAGGTGAGGTTTGTTTGGGATGAGGATTATGAGCAGAGCTTACAGGAGGTAAAGAGACGATTGACTTTTTCCATGATACTAACCGTTCCTGATGATAGTGGGTCCTTTGAGGTTTACAACGATGCCTCGTTGCAAGGCTTGAGATGCATGTTAAAGTAATATGGGAAAGTTATTTCCTATGCATCGAGACAATAGAAACCTCACGAGTTAAATTACACCGCACATGATTTGGAGTTAGCAATACTAGAACATGCATTAATGATCTAGAGGTAGTACCTCTAAGGAGAAAAGTCCACAACGTATACGGACCACAAGAGCTTGAAGTATATCTTTACCCATAAGGATCTAAACCTGAGGCAACTAAGATGGTTAGATTTGATCAAGGATTATGATTGTACCATCGACTATCACCTTAGAAAGGCTAATGCAGTGATTGGTGCACTGAGCAAGAAACTTGCAAGTACTATTGCTCACTTGCGGACAGTATATTTAACCCTTCTTTTAGAGCTCCGAAAAATGGGAGCCGAGCTTGGAATTGGTGATCAGGGAATATTTTTAGCCAATTTTCATGTACGACATGTACTTATTAATCGATTATTGAGGCCCAATTCCAGGATCCTATTTTGTGCATCATTAGAATGGATTTGGAAGCAGAGGACAGACGGGATTACACCATTATTGATGATGGAGCCTTACAGAAAGATGGTCGGTTATGTGTACTGGAGCATGAAGAGATGAAGAAAGAAATTCTGGAATAGGCACATAGCTCAGCTTATACGATACATCTTAGAGGGTCCAAGATGTATCATACCCTCAGAGGACACTATTGGTGGGCAAGAAATAACGAAATTCGTGAGTAGGTGCTTGATTTTCCAACAAGTAAAAGCCGAAAGACAAATGCCATATAGAGCTTTATTGTCAATTCCAATCCCTGGGTGAAAATGGGATTGCTTGAAAATGGATTTTTTATTTAAACTTCCAAGGACTCAGAAAGGGTTTGACGGAGTCTGGATGATCATGGATATACTTACCAAGACGGCTTATTTCCTACCAGTATGGGAAAACTTTCGCATGGAACAGTTTGCTAGATTATTCATTGATGAGATCATCAAATTACATGGAACCCAGGAGTCAATTGTATCTGATCAGGATTTGAGGTTTACATCACGATTTTGGAAGATTTTGTAGAAGGTTTTTGGGACAAAGCTGCATTTTATTACAGTCTTTCACCCTCGGAAAGATAGCCAATTTGAACGAACGATTCAGATTTTTCCGAACTTGATGAGGTCTTGTGTTCTTCAGTTCTATGGAAACTGGGAAACTTAACTACCATTAATGAACGTTGCTTATAACAAAAGTTATTAGTCTAGTATCGTGATGGCTCCGTACAAGGCACTGTATGGACGGCAGTGCAAGACACCCCTCTGTTGGACTAAGGTGGGTGAAAGGAAACTGTCAACACCTAAAGTTGTAGACGAATTAGAAGAAAAAGTCAAGATTGTCAAAGAACGATTAATGTAACAACCCGTTCTGAAAATCGGGATTAGATTAGTGATTAATGGCGGTTTAGGGAAGTTAATCGGTGATTAGTGGGATACGTTCGGACGGATGGTGCGAAATGACGATTTTGCCCCTAGAATGGGCAAAAATGTTGACTTTTCGTTCAGGCAGTCAAATGGACTTTAACTGATGACTATGACGTAGTTCAGGACGTCACGAGTTCATAGACAGGTGACACGTCCGATTCTGACATCCGAGGGAAAAATTATGACGTTCGGAAGTCAGGGGTAATTTGGTAATTTAGCTTAAAAAGAGAGCAATTGTTGACTTTTCAAACGACGCTGAATTATTACGTACTTCGAGGACCATTAGGTAGGTCTCGATGTCCTGAGTACAATGACAGGCGGCACATCATCATTGGACTTCAGATGTTTTAGTTACGGGTCTAGATTAATAAAGAGTAAAACGGTAATTTGGACATTTAGGGGCAAAATGGTCTTTTACCGGCTTTTGAAAATGGTTGCATAAGATGGGGACATCTGTCCCTGTGTGGTTGGATATTTTCACCTGGGAGCAAGGAGATGTGGCCACCTGTCCACTCTCTAGTTGGTTCCAGCCCTTTCTCCCTATTTGATCGATTAAAACAGGGGAGGTGCAGCTGTGCCAGTTTGTGTGGTTGAACCGTGATGAGTGATGAGGGTGGTATGTGTGTGTGTGTGTGTGTGTGTGTGTGACTGGGTGTAATGGACATGGGAAACAGAGAGAGTAGAGAGAAGGAAACAGTGAAGAGGAAATGTTTGAAGTGGTTAATAAGAGAAAACAGAGACAGTGAGGGTGATCGTGCTGTTGGTCGTGGTGAGCCGTGGTTGCGATTTAAAAATTGAGGAGAGAGGGGGCTACCATTAGTGGGGTGAAATGAGGTGAGAGTGGAAGAGGTGGTGGCCTAATCATGACGGCTGCCGTGAGTGGTGGCCGGGAACCGTGGAAACAGAGACCAGAGGAAGGTTTGACTTCAACGTTTTCGAATTTCCTGCAAGCCTCCTTATTTTTCCTTGAGTTGTAAACAAAAGATGTAAAAGAAGGTAAGGCAAAGGCAGTGGCAACCACGACGGTTCACGACGGTGGTGTTGAGGTGAGATTCCCGTAATTTTTATTTCGAATTCGAAATTGGTGTTTTCACTACAAGGCTTGTTGATCGATTCTGATAATGGGAACTGGTTTCTCAGGGTTCCAGACGAGGATTGGGATCAAAAGTGAGGCTCGAGGAGGTCGGGTGTGGCTGTAGAACTTAATTGCAGAAACAAAGTTCGACTTCGAAGGAGGGAAGGTGAGCATTAGGTTTTAATTATTCAATTTTGGTAGCCAGATCGATCATTTAAAGTGGGACGAACGTATTAGGCTTAAAAGGATTGAAATTGGATTGAAAATGGGCGAAATCGTGACCGCCGGTTCAGGGTTGGACCGGATTACATTGAACCGGACCGGACTCGGTTCACCAGAGGTAGGGGATGACACTGTGCTGGAGCGTGAGGCCCACGCACAGCCCTATTGGACGGCGCGTGTGGGCGCATGGCACACATTTTGAGGAAAGTTCCAATAATATTTCTAAAGTATTTTTTGTAACGAACATTTTGGCGCTGATTTCGAGTCAATCGGACATCGCCTCGATATATTTCGGGATGTCCGAAGGTTTTAGGGCTCGGTTAAAAATAGTTAAAAATTCGGGAAAATTACGGGGCTTAAGTATGACCATTGTGAAGTAGTTAGTGACTGTATATTGTGATTTGGAGAGGTTTGGGAAAGCCGGTGATAGTGGATTGGCTAGGAACGGCATAGGTGCACCTTTTATCGAGTCGACGACGCTATGGTCTGTGAGTGGACTTTGCTTTCTAACTCTTGATGCATGCATATATGTTTTTATATGTTTTCTATACGTGATTCTATGAATTGATTTATGATCTTGATGGTTTACGATTTTGCACGATTTTTGAGATATTTACATATTTGCACGTTTTACGAGGTTTCGATTTCTATTGTGAGTTGAGCATGATTTTGATGATTTGATTTCGGGATTTGAAATATGAATTGATTTCAATGATTTGAAATAGATTTTGGAAAAGTGATTTCGGGCTTGGAGTCCTGTTCATGTGATTTTGATATACGAGATTTCATATTTGGTTTTCGAGATTTGGAAAGGGAATCTGGCTTTGGGTTCGGGACAGTGGCTCCGGATGCCGACTTACGGAATCGTTATTGCGAATTCGGATAAGGATTTTCTATGGTTTTCCTTGTTGCTTGAAAAATTATTTTGGGTTTAAAGACCCAAAAAAGAAAAGAAAAATCGCTGGATCTGGTTTTGAGTTTAAAGTCGCGGTTGATTGACGGGGGGAGGGCCCTGAATTGATATGTTTTGAGTTTAAAGACTCGGTATATGTTTTGAGTTTAAAGACTCGGTATATGTTTTGATTTTAAAGACTCGGATATGATACCCCCCCTGTGATTGTGTTTTGAGTTTAAAGACTCGTTGATATCCCCGTAAGGCCTGGTTATTGCGCATGGTTTTGAGTTTAAAGACTCGGGCGCACTTAAGATCGAGTAAAGTTGAATGGTTACTATTTTTCATTGATTTTCAGAATTTTTTGGGCAGTGGCCCGGATGATATGGAATTGATGAGTTTTGGGACTGAGTTCCCGTATTTGAGATTGCTTTGATTCGGGTTTCCGATAATGGTTTTCATTGATGGTTTTGATATGAATGGTTTCATAACATGACTTGATATGCATGCATTGGTTTTTGCGTGGAGGGTAAAATTTTACTTATGTTTTATTGAACTGTTTTCTAAATTATACTTTATTTTTGCCCACTCACAGTCTTTTGTGTTTTTGATACCCTTCAGGTTGTTGCGGTGCGGGCTGTTGGTCGAGAGAGACGGAGACATCACACCCATGATCCACAGTAGTTCGGTGCACTCTGGGAAGTCCGGATACTTTTAGGACGGTTGGATCAAGAATCCCTTGTTCGACTTACGTGTCACATGGAGGTTGGACGTCAATTTAGCCTTCATGTCATGCGTAAGTTACACGGGAGTAGGATTTAGCCCTTAATCCCGGGGGATTAGAGGTGGGTCCTGAAAATTGGTATCATAGCGAGGTTTCGTGTGTTCTGTGCGCGGTTTGGTTCCTAGAGTCGTTGGTTCGTCGACTTGGGTGGTGTGATGCTACTGTGGATGTGATGTCTCAACGGGGAATGGCCCGTTAGCAACCTGGACGCCATAGTGATAGTACGTTCATTTGTGGTTAGTTAGCGGCGATTGTTAAGTGCCAAGGTGATGCGTTGCCCGATACACGATTGGATGTGTTGTTTGCCGGATTTAGATCAGAAAGGATAACATGTTGGACCATAGGGTCGAATGTTTGCCAGTGCGTTTAACTTGGATTTTAGCCGGTGAGCTACGATGAATTAGGCTGGTCGGCATGTGGGGCCCGATGGTAGCCTGTTGAGCTGATGGTATACGTGGGTCGAGGAGGCCGGTTGACGGTGGTTTGTGGGACCGGATGGTGATGACCATTAGGGTCAGATTGTTTGAGATTGGATTTGTACGGCTATAAGTAGCCGGATGCCTTGAGTGGCAGGGTTTAGGAACTACTTTGAGATTCGAGGGATTCTTCCTTAGCGATGGATACTGGTTGATGTTGGTGAGTGGAGTTACGTTTAGGGATAGTCTTAGTCAGGTGTAACGACCCGAGTGGTACAGTTGTGGCGAACCAGTGGCTGTTGCGGGTTTGGATAACCCGTGTGATAAGAATGAGTTGAGGAACCCCATGGGATGACTGGTTTGTATTGTGAGTACCTGAGTGAAAAACACCAGAGCAAGTGCTTAATCCGAAAATGGTAAGTTGGGGGTTGTGGTTAGATAGTTGTTGTGGTTGGGCCGATTTACAGCTGGCTTGGAGATGGCGCTGCTACGTGCAGCCGAGGGAGTGGATGGTTAGTAGATGACTCTGGATGAGTCCAGTGGTTGGGTGCTCAGAGTAATGGATAACGAGGGAGGTTAGTTCCCCGACCCGAGCGAAACCTGGGGGGTTTGGTTCGGTAGGAACAGAGGCTCGGGACTGGTGTGCTGTGATCACGAAATTAGAATGTTGTGCCATGAGTAGGATGAGCATATTGAGTCGAGGTTGTGGCCGGTTGGGAGGTGCCGGTGTCTGGCGGGAACCATTCACTGAGCGGAGATATGTAGGACATGTTTAGTGACGAACGGTCAGGATACCGTGAGTTTGATCAAAGAAGCGCAGCGGAAGCGTGGTGGACCTATGTCTCGTGTTGGAGCGGGCTAGGTGGGTATGGTTAGGTTGATCAGTATTATGTCGGTACATACTGAGGTTGGCATTTGGGCGATGTTGAGGCCAGTACTCAGTGATTTTCCGAGCATAGTAATGGACGACTTCGAGGATAGTGACTGAGGAGTCCGAGGTTAGTAATCATTGATTGTGATTTTGAGACTCGGGAAGGTTGGAATACGATCATCAGAAAGAGCGATGAGTGACATTCTGTTGGATTTGTATAACGTTGTCAACCGACAGGCGAGTTGGTCGGTAAGTTGGTTTGGTTACGGACACATGGGTATGATCCGTGGGAGTTGTGGACTACCTCAGTATAGTATAGTAAAGATGACATTTGGACAAGTAGTCCGGAAGTGGTATACTCGAGGATGAAGTACCGTAATTGGAATCTCGGAATCTAGAGATATGGTGGTCTAGACATTGAGCTGTTGTGTTGATTCTGGGATTGGTGTTACATAATGAATGAAGTATATTCTGGAGTCGATTCGGATGACTTATTAAAGGAACTTCAGGAGTTGTGAAACCCCCCCTTGGTCGTGGACACTCGTGGTTGTGTTCAGGAGTAAAGAGAGGACCATTGTGTATTTCGTCGAAGGATGACAGAAGGAAGCAGAGGAGGAATGATTATAATGATTGATATGAGGTTATTGAAGAGAACCCACAATCTAGACGTGTTGGATCTAATGTGTTACTGGACCGAACGGCTCTAATAGGAACACGTGTTTAACTCGTAGTCAGGTAGTGTGGATTATGGATGGTGTTTCCATAGGTCGACAGTGTTAGTGGTTAGCGGAACCACTGATGAGCGGTTTGGTTGAATTGGGGGTTTTTACGAAGACGTTGTGACTCCGGTGAGGTCGACGTGGATCATTGACGGAAGTTGTATGGAACATTGCATGAATCTTGGTGCATAGGGGTACCGAGACCGGTAGATGCCGTCTTGTGGATGGATGTATTTGAGATTTGTATTCAACGCCGGCGAACTCGCAAAAGGTACTGGGACATTGGTACAAGGTACGCTCGACTCGAGGAGGAGTTGGAAGTGTTGGAACTAGATGCAGTGGTGAGGAGGCGTACCCCGTGTAACGACCCGTCCCGAATATCAGGATTAAATATTAATTAATTATAGTTTAGAATGACTAATCTGGGATTAGTTGAGTGAAATCGGACGAAATGTGCAAAATGACCGTTTTGCCCCTAGGCATGGGCAAAATGTTGACTCTTAGTTCGGGTGGTCAAATGGACTTTGACTGATGACTGTGACGTAGTTCGGGACGTCACGAGTTCATAAACAGATGGCACTTTCGATTCCGGCGTTCGAGGAAGAAGTTATGTCGTTCGTAAGTCGAGGGGTATTTTGGTAATTTTGAAAGGTAAGGGCGAAATGTTGACTTTTGACCCGGAAGGTCCAATGGATGAGGGCCAAGGAACGTTACATAGGTTGAGTCGATACAAATCCATAGACAGGCGACACGTCGAAATCGGAGATTCGACGACGATGTTGTGGTCACGGGAGCGAAATCGATTAATCGAACGAACCGGGATTTCGATTAAAATATTATTTAAATAGTGAACAGTGACTGTTGATTGTGGACACCTGGATGAGTGACAAGTGTCACCCATCCCTCGTTTTGAGGCCCAAATTCTGTTCCATGTTTTGGGGAAACATCATCATCATGTTTTACATTTTTAATCATTCATTATCATCATTAATTAAACATCATCATTGTCCACCTTCATCATCTTTCACCTTCTTTGTATTTGCTTTGAACCGTGAACAAACAGAGGGTGAGAGGGTGAGTTTTATTTCCATCATCATGCCATATCACCTTTAAACATTCTCCATCATACTTAATTACCTCTTTCATTCTTAATCAGCATCAGTCATCTTCTTCTCTTTGGTTTTTCTCTGAACCGTGAACAAACAAACAGAGAGTGTGAGTTTGTCATTCCATCATTAATTCCTTCCACAGCTGATATTGAGAGAAAATTGAGAGAGTAGAGGATGGAATTAGCTAAGGAAAACACGAGGGACAGTGAGGGTGAAAGGAAACTGAGAATCAAATTTTGGAACATTGGAGGGAAAATTCGAAATTCAAGCTTTGGACTCCGAGGATCAAAATTGAGCTCAATTTGAGTTTTCTGGGATTGCCACGATCAGAATCATCGAAAGAATGAAGCAAGTTGATGTCCAATTGGCTCTGAACGGACAAGACGACAGTAAGCAATTTCAAATGTTGAGTTGTGATCTTGGAGAGATCAAACGATGAAATTGAATTGGGAAATGAGTTTAACTTGGTCCATTGATGCTTATGGGTGGATCAATTGAAGGAAATCTGTTGAGATTGATGAATTTCGAAGAAGGAATAGTACCCAGGTGTTCTTCGACATTCATCTTCGAATCACTTGATTTAAGGTAAGAAATCGTCTAATTGAACTTACAGAACTCTAATTGGACTTAAATCGAAGCTATTTGAATGTTCAATTGAAGGATTGGATGTCGAATTGATAGGAAACGAGTCGGGTTAAGACGCGGGTTGCAGGACCCGAATCACAGAGAATCGGGTTGGGATGATGACATAGTAGCAGGCGCGTGGGTTTCACGCGTAGGCACTCACGGCAGCGCGTGACGGCGCGGGGGCACGAATCTTGAGGTGAGGTCAACATGACTTTTGTCCCATTTAATGTAACGAACATTTTGACACTGATTTCGAGAAAATCGATTATCGTTTCGATAGTGTTCTGAGTATCCGAAGTTTTATTATACGTTTAATATACGTATTTAAATTTCAGAAAAATTGGGGAAAATTATATGAGGTATATTGAGATGTTAGTGACCCTCGTTAATGATTTTGGACAGGAATTGTGTCAGGACCCACCCCTAATCCCCCGGGATTAAGGGCTAAATCCCGATCCCGTCTAGCTACGCATGACACGAAGGCTAAACTGACGTACAACCTTCATGTGACACGTAAGTCGGACAAGGGACTCTCGATCCTACCATCCGAAAGTAACCGGGCTTCCCAGAGTGTACCGAACTACTGTGGATTTCGGGTGTGATGTCTCCGTTTTACTCGACGAACAGCCCATGCCGCCACAACTTGGAGGGTATCGAAACCACGAAAAAGACTGTGAGTGGACAAAAATAAAGTATACATTCAAAAACAGTTTAATAAAACAAAAAAATTCAGAAAACAGAGCAGTCGTGCCAGCTTACCTGCCCTCCGTCCTCCGTCGTGGCTTCCACAGTGCTTCTCAACGTTCTACACTCTCTTCTGCTCACTAAAAACCACCACAGACACGATTCCTGAAGGATTAATCATTTGTAGCTCACGGCTTCCATCTCTATTTTCTGTGGTTAGCCACTTCTCACAGACTCCCCTGCACTCAGTCTCGCACTCAGAACCTCTCTCAACACTCCCAAGCAATCCCTGATCTCTCACTCAGGCACTGAACTCTCTCATGACTCACAATTGTACCCAGTGCACGATTACCCTCAGTCTCTGTTTTCTCTTAAGTTAGACGATCGAGCACTTCGAGTTTGCTAGAACCAACCAGAGGCAAACCACATGTCCTAATCTCCCATTGTCTGGTAAAAATATCCAATCCACCTAGCCCATGTGTCCTCATATGCTTTTTTCTCAGAATAACCTGCCAAAAGACCATTTTGCCCCTCTAATGTCCAAATTACTTTTTTACCCCCCACAAACTTAGACCCGTAATTTTATTTCCCGAACTCCAAATGATACATGCCGCCTGTCGTTGGAATCAGGGACTCGAGACCTTCCTAATGGTCTTCGAATTGCGTGAAAAGTAGTTGTCATGTAAAAAGTCAACAAATTCCCTCTTTAACCTTAATTACGAAAATGCCCTCGAACTTCCGAACGTCATAACTTTTTCCTCGGACGACAGAATCGAACGCGCCACTTGTCTATGAACTCGTGACGTCCTGAACTACGTCACAGTCATTGGTCAAAGTCCATTTGACTGCCCGAACTAAAAGTCAACATTTTTGCCCATTCCAAGGGTAAAATTGTCATTTCGCACCGTCTGTCTGATCGCAGCCAACTAATCACCGTTTAACTTTACTAATCCGTCATTAACAACTAATCTAATCCTGATTTCTGGGACGGGTCGTTACAAATTGTGATTTCCAGAAATTAACGGAAAAACGTGCAGCTCGGAATGCGGGACGTTTGGACGGTGTGTGTGTGTGAGTGGACTTTGTTTTCTAACCGTGATGCATGCATATATGTATTAAATGCTTTATTATATGATTTTATATGATTTGGCATGATTTATATTTAAATCCGGTGATTTCTTGATTTTCTGGATTATTATATTATTTTTGGTACCATTTTTGAGAAATTGTGAAATTGATGTTTTCGACGTAGGCCCGGGATTGAAAATGATGTTTTGACTCGGGTTATGAGTCAAAAATTGATTTGATGTTTTTCGGACATAATTTATGGTTTTACGTGAAAGTGGCAACTCGGGTTTACGGTTGCACAGATTTGCGTGAAAATGATATTTTGAGCTTGAGACCCAGTGGAATTGTGATTTTGATTGGATTTGTATTTCCATGTGATTGCATGATGATATTGATGATTTTTCGGATTTATAAAATAAATCGGGACTTTGGTTTTCCGGATTTGAGGAAACTATATTTTGGGGCTGAGACCCTTTGTTAATAAATGATTTGGTTTTCAATGCAACTGCTTTTCACTGGTTTTCATAATGGTGATGAGTTACGGATATTTAGGGCTTTCGGGGTGGAAATATGTTTTTCTTGTTTCCCCGGAGTGCACCGTGGAGATAACGCTTGCCTTCGGGAGGGAAATGTTTACCCCGAAGAGGTCACATAGCACGGTCTGTTGTCGTGAAGTCGAGGGAGGCTCAACTCAAACCAGAGATGTGCTGGATTATATGTAGATCGGTAGGTGATGTGTTCACGATGATCTGGATTGTCGGCTAGTGAGGTTTTCACAGCGACATATGCTCGGATTTTGAGCGGTCTTTGAGCCTATTTGGTTTGCACGCGTAGCAGGGATACACGTGACTATATGCAACTGTATATGGAAATATGTCCTGTGGTTTTGAGGAAAATCATTTTGAGGAAACCATGGTTTTATGGAAAATGATTTTGAGGAAATCATGGTTTTATGGAAATTTGAATTGATTTTGATAAACATGAGTTTCAAAGAAAATGTGGACTTGGAATTTAGAAACATGTTTTGATTTTATCGGTCAACTATTCATACTTGATTGATTGCACACTATTACTCATGGTTTATGATATGCATGCATGTTTGTGAAAACTGGAGGGTAAGAATGTGTTTTGGTAAATTTATTTATAAAAGTTTGTTTTGTCCACTCACACCTTTTCTGTTTTATTGGCCTTTCAGGCAGGTCGTGGCACATTGATCGAGGCTACAAGAGAGGTGGAGGTATGAGTGGGCACATGTGCAGTTATCCCTTGTTTGGCAAGTCTTGAAGGGTATTTTTCGGAACTTCAGTAAAATTGTCAGACGGGAGCAGGACCGGGCACGGTTATCTATGTCCCTCGGGGACGGGTCCTGTCACCTCATGTGGTTAACTTGTGAGTGTCGGCGAGTGAGACATTAGAGATACCTCGGGTATGAGTTGGAAATGTGTTGACCCCGATGTGGAAGGGAGGATCCGCCATATGGATTGAACCCTGATAGATGATTCGCTTGGAAGATAGGTGGAGACAGTCTGGGAACTGTCAGGATAAGTCGGATTGGCACGCAATGGACACCGGGTAGGAGACCCAGGTGTGAGCTCAGTAGTTATGAAAGTAAGAGATTCTGAATTTCGGGGATGAAATTCTTTAAGGCGGGAAGATTGTAACAACCCGTTCCGAAAATTGGGATTAGATTAGTGATTAATGACGGTTTAGTGAATTAATCGGTGATTAGTGGTATACGTTCGGAAGGATGGTGCGAAATGACGATTTTGCCCCTGGAATGGGCAAAAATGTTGACTTTTTGTTCGGGTGGTCAAATGGACTTTGACCGATGACCGTGACGTAGTTCGGGACGTCACAAGTTCATAGACAGGTTGCACGTCCGATTCCGACGTCCGAGGGAAAAGTTATGACGTTCAGAAGTCAGGGGTAATTTGGTAATTTAGCTTAAAAATGGGGCAATTGTTGACTTTTCAAACGACACGGAATTATTACAAACTTCGAGGACCATTAGGTAGGTCTCGATGTCCTGAGTAAAATGACAGGTGGCACATCATCATTGGACTTCGGATATTTTAGTTACGGGTCTAGATTAATGAAGGGTAAACTAGTAATTTGGACTTTTAAGGGCAAAATGGTCTTTTGGCTGCTTTTGAAAATGGTTGCATATGATGGGGACATCCTTCCTTGTGTGGTTGGATATTTTCACCTGGGAGCAAGGAGATGTGGCCACATGTCCGCTCTCTGGTTGGTTCCAGCCCTTTCTCCCTATTTGATCGAATAAAACAGGGGAGGTGCAGCCGTGCCAGTTTGTGTGGTTGAACCGTGAGGAGTGATGATGGTGGTGTGTGTGTGACTGGGTGTAATGGACATGGGAAACAGAGAGAGTAGAGAGAAGGAAACAATGAAAAGGAAATGTTCGAAGTGGTTAATAGAGAAAACAAAGACAGTGAGGGTGATCGTGCTGTTGGTCGTGGTGAGCCGTGGTTGCGGTTTAAAAATTGGGCAGAGAGGGGGCTACCAGTAGTAGGGTGAAAGGAGGTGAGAGTGGAAGAGGTGGTGGCCTGATCACGACGGTGGTGGCCGGGAACCGTGGAAACAGAGACCAGAAGAAGGTTTCACTTCAATGTTTTCGAATTTCCTACAATCCTCCTTATTTGTCCTTGAGTTGTAAACAAAAGATGTAAAAGAAGGTGAGGCAAAGGCAGTGGCAACCACGACGGTTCACGTCGGCGGTGTTGCAGTGAGGTTCCCGTGATTTTTATTCCGAATTCGAAATTGGTGTTTTCACTACATGGCTTGTTGATCGATTCTGATAACCGGAACTGGTTTCTTAGGGCTCCATACGAGGATTGGGATCAAAAGTGAGGCTCGAGGAGGCCGGGTGAGGCTGCAGAACTTAATTGCAGAAACAGAGTTCAACTTCGAAGGGGGAATGTGAGCTTTAGGTTTTAATTATTCAATTTTGGTAGCCAGATCGATCATTTAAAGTGGGACGAACGTATTAGGCTTAAAAGGATTGAAATTGGATTGAAAATGGGCAAAACCGTGACCGCCGTTTCAGGGTTAGATCGGATTACAATGAACCGAACTGGACCCGGTTCACCAGAGGTAGAGGATGACACTGTGCTGGCGCGTGAGGCCCACGTGCAGCCCTTTAGGGCGGCCCATGTGGGCGTGTGGCACACGTTTTGAGGAAAGTTCCAACAAGACTTTTAAAGTATTTGTTGTAACGAACATTTTGGCGCTGGTTTCGAGTCAATCAGACATCTTCTCGATATGTTTCTTGTTGTCCGAAGGTTTTAGGGCTCGGTTAAAAATATTTAAAAATTCGAGAAAATTACGGGGCTTAAGTATGACCATTTTGAAGTAGTTAGTGATCGTATATTGGGATTTGGACTCGTTCAGGAAAGCCGGTGATAGTGGATTGGCCGAGAGCGGCATAGGTGCACCCGTATCGAGGCGACGGCGCTATGGTCTGTAAGTGGACTTTGCTTTCTAACTCTTGATGCATGCATATATGTTTTTATATGTTTTCTATACGTGATTCTATGAATTGATTTATGATCTTGATGGTTTACGGTTTTGCACGATTTTTGAGATATTTACGTATTTGCACGTTTTACGAGGTTTCGATTTCTATTGTGAGTTGAGCATGATTTTGATGATTTGATTTCGGGATTTAAAATATGATTTGATTTCAATGATTTGAAATGGATTTCGAAAAAGTTATTTTGGGCTTGGAGCCATGTTCATGTGATTTTTATATACGTGATATCGGATTTGGTTTTCGAGATTTGGAAAGGGAATCTAGCTTTGGGTTCCAGAAAGTGGCTCCTGATGCCGTCTTACGGAATCATTGTTGCGAATTCGGATATGGATTTTTTATGGTTTTCCTTGTTGCTTGAAAAATGGTTTTGGGTTTAAAGACCCGGAAAAGAAAAGATAAACCGCTGAATCTGGTTTTGAGTTTAAGGACTCGGTTGATTGAAGGGGGGATGTCCCTGGATTGATATTTTTTGAGTTTAAAGACTCGTTATATGTTTTGAGTTTAAAGACTCGGATATGATACCCCCCGAGGGATGTGATTGTGTTTTGAGTTTAAAAACTCGTTGATATCCCGAGAAGGCCTAGTTATTGCGCATGTTTTTGAATTTAAAGACTCGGGCGCACTTAAGATCCAGTAAACTTGAATTATTACTGTTTTTCACTAGTTTTCAGAATGTTTTGGGCAGTGGCCCGGATGATATGGAATTGATGAGTTTTGGGATTGAGTTCCTGTATTTGAGATTGCTTTGATTCGGGTTTCCGATAATGGTTTTCATTGATGGTTTTAATATGAATGGTTTCAAAACATGACTTGATATACATGCATTGGTTTTTGCGTGGAGGGTAAAAATGTACTTATGTTTTATTGAACTGTTTTCTAAATTATACTTTATTTTTGTCCACTCACTGTCTTTTGTGTTTTCGATACATTCCAGGTTGTTGGGGTGCGGGCTGTTGCTCGAGAGAGAAGAAGACAATAAACCCGCGATCCACAGTAGTTCGGTGCACTCTAGGAAGTCTAGATACTTTTAGGACGGTTGGATCAAGAATCCCTTGTCCGACTTACGTGTCACATGGAGGTTCGACGTCAGTTAAGCCTTCGTGTCATGCGTAAGTTTAACGGGAGCAGGATTTAGCCCTTAATCTCAGGGATTAGGGGTGGGTCCTGACAATTAAAGGCTGCTTAAGATCGTCATTAGAGTTACGCTGATCGCCGAACTTGGGGCTTGGAATTTACAGTGAGGGATCGAAGTTTCTTAAAATTATTCCTTGGAAAGGGATTGTACAATTTGGCAGACGTGGGAAACTGAGTCACCGTTATATTTGACCATATGAGATCACTGAAATAATATGAGCAGCATATCATTTGGCATTACCCCCAAAACTTTCTCGAGTACATGATGTGTTCATGTTTCAATGCTTAAGAAGTATATACCATATTAATCACATGTTTTGGGATAACAGCCCATTGAGTTTTGAGAGTGCTTATGTTTTGAAAGAAACCTATATAGATTTTGGACCGAAAATATAAAGTGCTACGCCATAAAACTATTCCCTTGATAAAAGTATCGTGGAGAAACTAGAACGTAGAAGAGGCCACATGGGAATCCGAGGCACTGATGTAGGCTCAATACCCCCATTTATTTGTGTAAATTTCAAAGACGAAAATTTTATAAGGGGGTAAGTGATAACAGCCCGGAACATTAGAAAATGTATTTTTGAAACTTTTAATGTAAATTGATCGTTTTACCCTTATTAGTGTTTGAGTTGATTTTTGACTTGGATGGTTTGTTGGATTTTTTTTGGATACTATTGTGTAGGTCTTGAATTTTGAATTCGTAGACGAGTAGCACGTGAGAATCGGAGATCGATTGGGCATGCTACGTGCCTAGGCTTACTAAGGGTATTTTAGTCATTTTACACTTAAAGGGCATTTTGGCAATTTTTTGAGGAAGATATTTATGGACTTATACTTATCACATTATCTTCTTATCTTTTAGAGTGGAGTGCAACGACTTAGAGGATAAGGGGGAAAATATATAAACATACATGTATGTTATTTTGGTGTGAAAAGTTGTGTGGGTTTGTTACCTTAAAACCGTGCACCACAAAAAAAAAAAAAAGAGATTAAAAACGCTCAAAGATCAAAGGGAAGCTGTGAGAGTGGAGAAAAACTAAGAGAGATGGGAGAAATGAAAGAAAAACCAAGAGCCCAAAATTGAAAATGTAACGACCAGTCCCGGAAATCGGGATTAGATTAGTAGTTAATAACGAATTAGTGAAGTTAATCTGTGATTAGTTGGATGCTTTCGGACGGACGGTGTGAAATGACGATTTTGCCCTTAGAATAGGCGAACGGTTGACTTTTCATTCAGGAGGTCAAATGGACTTTGACCGATGACTGTGACGTACGGGACATCATGAGTTCATAGACAGGTGGCACATCCGATTCTGACGTTCGAGGAAGAAGTTATGATGTTCGGAAGTTTGAGGGTACTTTGGTAATTTGGTTAAAAAGTGGCAAAGGGTTGACTTTTGTACGACAAGTTATTTTCACGTATTTCAAGAACCATTAGGTAGGTCCTGATTCCCTGAGTACAACGACAGGCGGTACACTGTCATCGGACTTCGGATGGTTCGAATATGAGTCTAAATATATGAAGGGTAAAATGGTAATTTGCCATTCAAGGGCATTTTGGTCAATTGACTTGCATTGGGATTGGTGCCCAATGATCAGTGGACACTTGGCTGTTCTTGGGAGTTTTGACCACAGAAAGGTGGACACTTGCCCTTCTTTGGATGGTGATAGAACCTTGCACAAGCTGCTTCAGAGTCGGTTTAAACAGATTTAAGTGTTTGTGCACGGTTTGAGCAGAAACCAAAAAACAGAGAGGACCCAACCCAGAATTTCCCTTCAAATCTCAATAATTGGTGAACTCTTGTGAATTAAATGAGTTAAGGGAGGTTAGAGAAAGGTGAGACGAGAAGGCTAGTGCTGATACGGCGGCTCAAGACGGCGTGAGGAGGTGGGGAACTTGTGAAACCGTGAGTCCTCTGTTTCAGTTCGAGATGGTGGAATCGAATTAAAGGGCTATAGAGCACAACTGACTAATTGGATAATGCTTCTGGGGTGTCTTGGAGTCGAATAGACTTGGAATGGTGCCTCGCCGTGGACGGTGGCCGTGAAACTGACGAGGTAAGGGCTTGTGATTCAAAAATGGTACTTATTGTTGTAGTAATTGTTGATCGAATTAATGAATGAGATGATGTTCATGATGTTTTTAGGAGTCGATCGAGCTTGAGACAGAGACCAGAGATGGCCTGTATTGATCAGAGGCAAGGAAGAAAAGGCAGGTTTTGAATGAGGACTTGAGAAGGTAATATTCAGGTATTTAAGTCGTGATTTAATTAGCTAAATCGATTAGGTTGGATGGGATGAAGCTAATAAGTCAAATGGAATTGAAAATAATGGGAAAACGAGGGAAAACCGTGAGCATCGGTTCAGGATTGGATCGGATTTGCAGAACCAATTTAGACCGGTCGACTTGAGGAAGAAGATGAACAGTGCTGAGGCGCGTGGTTCCCACGCGTAGCCCCTTTGGGAGGCGCATGAGGGTGCATGGTACTATTCATGAGGAAGTTGTAAACACGACTTTTTATCGTATCGATGTAACGAACATTTTAAGACTGGTTTCGAGTCAATCGGACATCATCTCGATATGTTTCGGGATGTCTGAAGGTTTTAGGACTCGGTTAAAAATAGTTAAAAATTCGAAAAAATTACAGAGCTTTAGTAGAAGTATTGTGAAGTGGTTAGTGACCTTATTATGGTATTTGGACAGGTTCGGGAAAGTCGGTGATAGCGGATTAGCCAGGAACGGCATAAGTGCGCGCGTATGGAGGCAACGGCGTAAACGGTCTGTGAGTGGACTTTGCTTATCTTGATGTATGCATAAATATTTTTATATGTTTTCTATATGTTATTCTATGTTTATGATTATGATCTTGGTGATTTACGGTTTTACACGTATTTCGAGATATTTACGAAAGTGCACGTTTTACGAGATGTGGTTTTCTGTTATGGTTTGATGATGGTTTTGATGATTTGATTTTGGGATTGGAAATATGATTTGATTTTAATGATTTTTATAATGGATTTTGGAAAAGTGATTGCGGGTTCGAAGCCTTGTTCATGTGATTTCGATAAACGAGATTTAGGTTTTGGAATCGGATTTTGAAAAGATGATTCTTGATTCGGTTTTGAAACTTGAAAGAGAAATTCATGATTTGGGTTTGGGATGATGGTTCTGGATGCCGGCTTACGGAATCATTATTACGAATTCAGATATGTATTTTCTATGGTTTGCACTTGGTTTTGGGTTTAAAGACCCGTTGAAAAATGGTTTTGGGTTTAAAAACCCGGAAAGGTGGACACTTGTCCTTCTCTGGATGCGGGTAGAACCTTACACAAGCTTCTTCAGAGTCGATTTAAACAGATATAGGTGTTTGTGCACGGTTTGAGCAGAAACCAAAAAACAGAGAGGACCCAACCCAGAATTTCCCTTCAAATCTCAATAATTTGTGAACTCTTGTGAATCAAATGAGTTAAGGGAGGTTAGAGAAAGGTGAGACGAGACGGTTGGTGCTGGTACGACGGCTCACGACGGCATGAGGCGGTGGGGAACTCGTGAAACCGTGAGTCCTCTGTTTCAGTTCGAGATGGTGGAATCAAATTAAAGGGCTATAGAGCACAACTGACTAATTGGATGATGCTTCTGGGGTGTCTAGGAGTCGAATTGACTTGGAATGGTGGCTCGCCGTGGACGGTGGCCGTGAAACCAACGAGGGAAATGGAACGAAGCTAATAGGTCAAATGGAATTGAAAATAATGGAAAAACGAGGGAAAACCATGAGCATCGGTTCAGGATTGGATCGGATTTGCAGAACTGATTTAGACCGGTCGACTTGAGGAAGACGATGAATAGTGCTGAGGCGCGTGGTTCCCACGCGCAACCCCTTTGGGAGGCGCATGAGGGTGCATGGTACTATTCATGGGGAAGTTGTAACACGACGTTTTATTGTATCGATGTAACGAACATTTTAAGACTGGTTTCGAGTCGATCGGACATCATCTCGATATGTTTCGGGATGCCTGAAGGTTTTACGACTCGGTTAAAAATAGTTAAAAATTTGCAAAAATTACGGGGCTTTAGTAGAAGCATTGTGAGGTGGTTAGTGACCTTATTATGGGATTTGGACAGGTTCAGGAAAGCCGGTGATATCGGATTAGCCGGGAACGACATAAGTGCGCGCTTATCGAGGCAACGGTGTAAACGATCTGTTAGTGGACTTTGCTTATCTTGATGCATGAATAAATGTTTTTATATGTTTTCTATATGTTATTCTATGTTTATGATTATGATCTTGATGATTTACGATTTTGCACGTATTTTGAGATATTTACGAAAGTGTACGTTTTACGAGATATGGTTTTCTGCTATGGTTTGATGATTTGATTTGGGATAGGAAATATGATTTGATTTTAATGATTTTTATAATGGATTTTGGAAAAGTTATTTTGGGTTTGAAGCCTTGTTCATGTGATTTCGATAAACGAGATTTCGGTTTTGGAATCGGATTTTGAAAAGATGATTCTTGATTCGGTTTTGAAACTTGAAAGAGAAATTCTTGATTTGGGTTTAGGATGATGGTTCTACATTCCGGCATACGGAATCATTATTACGAATTCGGATATGAATTTTCTATGGTTTGCACTTGGTTTTGGGTTTAAAGACCCGTTGAAAAATGATTTTGGGTTAAAAAAACCGGAAAAAAAGAAAACGGATGGATCTGGTTTTGAGTTTAAAGACTCGGTTGATTGACGGGGGGGCCCTGGATTGATGTGTTTTGAGTTTAAAGACTCGGTATATGTTTTGAGTTTAAAGACTCGGTTATTGTGATATCCCCCAAGGCCTGTTGATTGTGTTTTGAGTTTAAAGACTCGTTGATATCCCGGGAAGGCCTGATTATGCGCATGTGTTTTGAGTTTAAAGACTCGGGCGCACTTGAGATCTAACAACTTAATTGATTGATGTTTTTCACTAGTTTTTCACTGGTTTTCAGATGTTTTGGACAGTGGCCCGGATGCTTTGGATTTGATGAGTTTTGGACTTAGTTCCCGTATTTGATGTGGATTTATGATTTTGGGTTGAGACCTTTGATTTGAGTTATGGATTTGAGAAAAGAAACGATTCCGATTTTCATTGATGGTTTTTGGATATGGAATGGTTTTATGGAATGGTTTTCATATGCATGCATTGGTTTTTCGTGGAGGGTATAAAAGTACTTTCTTATAAACTGTTTTCTGAATGTATCCTTTATTTTTGTCTACTCATAGTCTTTTATGTTTTCGATACCCTCTAGGTTGTTGTGGTGTGGGCTATTGGTAGAGAGAGACAAAGACATCGCACACGTGATCCACAGTAGATTCTACGCGCTCTGGGAAGTCCGGTACTTGTGGACGGTTCGTTCTGGAAATCCCTTGTCTGGCTTACGTGTTACATGGAGGCTGGATGTCGGTTTAGCCTTCGTGTCACGCGTAAGTTAGGCGGGAGCATGATTTAGCCCTAAATCCTGGGGGATTGGGGGTGGGTCGTGTTAGAAAAAATCAAAACCGTGAGTACGTAGGATATTGAGTGGTTTTACTACAAACCAAGGGCTCTAATAAGTTTCCCAAGCTTCTAGAAGCCTGGGAACATCAAAAAATCAAAGATTAGTACACAGGACGACTGAGATATTGTGAAGGAAGAATTGGCCAATTCTTCCAAAGGTAAGAATGTTGAATTTGATACGTTTTAACTAGTTTTGAGGACGTAGATAATTTTTCTAGGTAGGAATAGAAGAATTTTAGCTTTTTAAACATCGAAAAATATTGAGGAAGGAAGTAGATATAATCGGGTTGGCTCGCTGGGTCAAAAAACCCTAAATTAGACTTTCGGGTCGACCTATCACTAGGTAGGGGATGACGCTGACGTGATACTACTGATGTGGCAGTCACATGGTAGTGTGGGTCTGACATGGTGGTGACTTAGCAACCACGTTTCAACCACGTGGCATCCATGTCAGCAGTTGTCAGGCCACGTGGCAGGCCGAGTTAACACTGATTGTGCACCCGCGTGGCGGTACGTGGGAAGGCCACCCGCTTTCCACCAACGTGTGGGCAAGAATCTCGAGATATGGTGATGTGTGTCTTACAGTTTTGACGTCTTGAATCCAATGGTGGTGGTCTCGAGATGATCAAACATCCTCTCGGGATAGTTTTGAAGGTTTGAAATCTATGTTTCACATTTAAAAATTCATATTTAAATCCCGGGACTTAGGTCTTGCATTCAGAAACTATTTAGGACTTATGTGACCCATAATTTATGAGTTTGACATGCAATACGATGTCCAGAACTAGTGAGCAACGCACAAATCGAGAATAACTGTGCAATAACGACTGTGAGTGAAATGTTTTTTGTTTGAATTATTATGCATGCATATTTGAGTATTCTAAATGATTTTCTAAGTGATTTCTGTTATTTTTTATTGATTATGATTTTTATGTGATTTTTGACGATTTTATGAAGAAAAACAATTATTGCACGTTTTACGTAGTTTTACATGATCTATGTTTTCGGCTTAGGCCCAGATCTTGAAACATGGAATTGGTTTTAGAAATTGATACATGTTAAAAAATGGTGTTTTCTTGATATGTGTGCATTGTGAGAATTGTTCGAACAACCCTTCTTGGATTATTGGGTACGCTCAGATGTTATATCCCTATGCGAACACTCGGATATTGTATCCCCTAGTGGTTGGCATGTCGGTAGTGCAGTTGTTTATGTGGTTGGCATTCATATGTTGTATCCCTGAGCGGGCACTCGGATGTTGTATCCTTGAGTAGCTATATAATGCAATGATTGGTATTCAAGTATCGAGGACGAGTTGATTATGTGTGATTACTGTGATGATTTTGTGTATGATTCTGATGGTGATTTACTGAGGCTGTTTCTTTATGTATACTTGCACGTATTTTGATATTTCTTGTTACTTTTTGTTTTATTGAAATGTCGTGATTTCACATATGCATGCATAGGTTTAGAAAATGGAGGGTATAAGCATATTTCTCCAAATTAAGTTTTTAAAAGATTATTTTTTGTCCACTCACAATATTTATGGATTTTATTACCCTCCAGGCCATGCCACGAGAACGGGGACCTACTTAGAGATTAGAGGCCTAAATTAGACACTACGCACTCTTTAGCTTGTTAGGGTATGACTAACTGTTTGAGTTGTACTTAATACTTATGCTTTGTAAACAGTTGTGAAAATTATCCCTTGTTTGATAGTTTGGTGAACTTTTATCGATACTGTGTGGTATTTCAAAGTTATTTCGTTTTTTTTATATTAATTGTTAGACAAGAATATGAACTTTTCTCGGTTTCCCGGAAGGGTCCTGTTAGATAAGGATGGACACTTGCCACTATCACAAAATACCTTCACTTGTGAAATTACCAAAATACCCCTAGTGTCAAAATTTTCAAAATGCCCCTGGTCATTTAAGACCCGTAACATATTTCTTCAATCTCTGATGAAAACATGCTGCTTATCTACGGATTCAGTACTTGTGGTCTACATGATGGTCCTCACTAAAACTTCAAAAGTACCAGAGGCAAAATATTCAACTTTTGACTTGTAAGGGTAAAATTGTCAATTTTCTTTTTAAATTCCCGAAATTATCTTTTTCTAATTTCCGAGTTTTACAATCTACGTATTCATAATATAGTTTTTTGGAAAAAACTAATGAAATACTAATGAACTATTTAAGTGTGTTAATCTGAAGTTATTAGGATGGAAAAGTACTTCTTTATCTAGCACTGGGAAAATAACTTTAATTAGATCCAGTGTTATGGCTTTGCCTAATCATGTTCTTTCTGCTTACTCAAATTCCAAAAAAAAAAAACTAACAGGCATTAATTCGGCTTGTTGAAATTTCCTTTTTTAGTAATAACTCTACAGTCCCTTTTGTAACTTAGGCTTATGTTTGAACGCCTAAAGATAAAGATGGTTTGTGGTTTGGGTGTAAGGCCTATTGAAAGGTTTAACAAGCTGCTCTGGCTAAATTAGGATGGAAAGTTTTAACTCATCATAATAATTAGTGGGTTAAATTGGTTCAAGCTAAATATCTACGGACTTGCAGTCTTTTCCCAAAGAGACAAAACAATTCTTTAGCTTGGAAAGACATATTTGATGTTATAACACTCATGTTCAGAGGTATTCATTGGATTGTTGATAATGGTAAGAACATTAATTTTTGGGGTTTCTATTGGGCTTTACCCTTTCCATTGGCTAGTTTTGTTGACGCTAACTCTATTGCTAATTTAGATTGGTCTCTTACAGTTGATAGGCTTATTCAAGATAATCACTGGAATATTGATGCTCCTAGGAATTCGGTCTTTGAGGATATCATCAATGTTATTTGTGCTATTGTTTTTCCTTATAATAACGATTTACATGATAATATATTTGTGTGGGGTCCTAATCCTAAAGGTGGGCTTACAATTAAATCTGCTTGTGCTTATTAAGAAAAAGATATTACTAAGCATCTGGAAGCTAATTGTCTCAAGAAGATGTTGTATTGTTGCTTTCCTCCTCAAGAAAAGTTCTTTGCTTGGTTGCTCTTGAGACAACCTTTGAGTATTCATGAGCGTTTGAGTCGTCATGAGCCTAATGTTCCTCCTGATTTCCCCTGATGCAATGGTCATACTAAATCTCTTCTGCATAAATTTTTTAATTGTCACACTGCTAAAGAGACTTGGAGGCTTGTTCAAGATTTGGTGAAATGAAAACCTCACGACTCACTCCTTAACTAGATCAAGTCTCCCAGTTCTATTGAAAAGCATGACCTCTCTTCGAATTTGGGGAATGCTCTTTGACACGACCCACCCCCAATCCCCCGGGATTAAGGGCTAAGTCATGCTCCCGTCTAACTTACACGTGACACGAAGGCTAAACCGACGTCCAACCTTCATGTGACACGTAAGTCGGACCAGGGATTTCCAAAAGTAACCGTCTGAAAAGTTCCGGACTTCCCCGAGCGCGCAGATTCTACTATGGATCGCGTGTGTGATGTCTCCATCTCTCTCTCTACCAACAGCCCGCACCGCAACATCTTGGAGGATATCGAAAATATAAAAAGACTGTGGGTGGACAAAAATACAAAGTACATTCAGAAAACAGTTTATAGAAACGTACTTTTATACGCTCCATTTAAAAACTATGCATGCATATCAAACCATTTCATAAAACCATTCATATCTAAGAAAGAAAATCATTATTGAAGACCAGAATCCTTTCCTTTTCTCAAATCTGTAATTCAAATCCAGGGCCTCAGCCCAAAATCATAAATCTTCATCATCTGGACCATTGCCCAAAACATCTGAAAACCAGTTAAAACCCAATAAAAAATATCAATCATGCAAGTTGCTGGATCTCAAGTGCGCCCGAGTCTTTAAACTCAAAACCATGCGCATAAACAGGCCTTCCCGGGATATCAACGAGTCTTTAAACTCAAAACACAATCAACAGGCCTCGGGGGATATCATAACCGAGTCTTTAAACTCAAAACATATACCGAGTCTTTAAAATCAAAACATATCAATCCAGGGCCCTCCCCCGTCAATCAACCGAGTCTTTAAACTCAAAACCAGATCCAACCATTTTCTTTTCTTTTTCCGGGTCTTTAAACCCAAAACCATTTTTCAATCAAGTGAAAACCATAGAAAATCCATATTCAAATTCGCAATAATGATTCCGTAAGCCGGCATCCGGAACCATCATCCCGAACCCAAATCCAGAATTTCCCCAAGTTTCAAACCGAATCAAGAATCATCTTCCAAAATCTGATTCCAAAACCAAAACCACTTTTCCGAAGTCACTTTCATGAACAGGGCTACAAGCCCGGAATCACTTTTCCAAAACCCACTTTAAATCTTTGAAATCAAATCATATTTCAAATCCCAAAATCAAACCATCAAAACCATAATCATTACAATATAAATCAAAATCTCATAAAACGTACAAATACGTAAATATCTCGAAATCCGTGCAAAACTGTAAATCATCAATATCAAGTCACAAATATAGAAATCACGTATAGAAAACATATAAAACATATATGCATGCATCATAAGTTTGAAAGCAAAGTCCACTCACAGACCATTAGCGTCGCCACCTTGATATGCGCGCACTTATACTGTTCCTGGCTAATCTGCGATCTCCGACTTTCCCGAACCTATCCAAATCCCATAATAAGGTCACTAACTACTTCATAAAGCTTATACTAAAGCCCCGTAATTTTTCCAAATTTTTAACTATTTTTAACCTAGCCCTAAAACTCGGACATCCCGAAAACTATCGAAACGATATCCGATTAACTTGAAACTAGTGCCAAAATGTTCGTTACATCGAATACTTTAAAAGTCGTGTTGGAAACTTCCCCAAAAGAGGCCCCACACGCCCTCACGTGGTGCCCAAAGGGGCTGCGCGTGGGAGCCACGCGCCAAGTCATTGTTCATCGTCTTCCAGCTTAGGCGACCGGTTTAGACCGGTTCAGCAGGCCGGCCGATTCAACTGAATCGGCGTGGGCGGTTCAACACTGGTTTTCATTATATTTCAACTCGATTTCAATCTTATTCATTCCTAAATACTGGTCTCAATCTTTCCAATCAATTTAGAACCCAAAATCAAGAACTTGTTACGTAGAATTTACCTCTGAAACTCGAAGGATGAACCGACCAAGTCCTCCACCATGTTCTTTCTATTTCCGGCCACCTCCCGTCGTGGTTTCCAGTCCACTTGTTCCCTTTTGACCTCCAAACCTTGTTTCAATTAACCAAATCACCCATTAACCCTTGAAACACGATCTACCATTTTTGAAGTTAAAGAAGATTTTTCACGGGTTTTCTCTTACCGTCCATGTTAGGGCTCGAAATTGGTTCCAGCCAACTTGTATGGCCCTCCAGAACACCATCTCCATAACTGAATCGATCAGACCGTCATGAAACAAGAGTTTTCATTTCAGTGGACTCAGAGCTTCTCGGGTTTTCTTCCTTAAGGAGCCGTCGTAGGCACCGCCGTGACCACCACCTTCAACCGCTCACCCTTCTTTCTCACTTTCATTCACAAACCATCAGTAGAAGTTGATAATTGAGAGGTCTGGAGAGGTTGGGTTTCACGGGCACACCATGCTTTGTTTTTTTTTTCTTGGTTAACCACAACTGTGCAACCATGTTTAAAATCAATTTGAGGCGGCTGAGATATGTTTACACAGCCATTCAGACGCAGCCAGGTGTCCAAAACCTAGTAGTCACCCCATCCAAAAACAGCCAAGTGTCCTGATATCACTGGGCACACATTCCAAGATAGCAAAATGACCAAAATGCTCCTTGCTACACAAATTACCATTTTGCCCCTCATGTTCCTAGACATGTAACTCTTTCGTCCGAACTCCAATTGACGTATGCCGCTTGTCGTAGTATTTAGGAGATCGAGACCTACCTAACGGTCCTCGAAACAAGTGAAAAGTCCATGTCGTCTGAAAAGTCAACAAATTGTCCCTTTTTAACCAAATTACGAAATTACCCTCGAACTTCCGAACGTCATAACTTTTTCCCCGAATGTTGGAATCGGACATGTCACCTGTCTATGAACTCGTGACGTCCCGAACTACGTCACAGTCATCGGTCAAAGTCTATTTGGCCGCCCGATCAAAAAGTCAACATTTTGCCCATTCTAGGGGCAAAACCGTCATTTCGCACCGTCCGTCCGAATCACCCAGCTAATCACCGATTAACCTCACTAATCTGTCATTAACCAATAATATAATCCCAATTTTCGGGACGGGTTGTTATACTCTTGATGTTTGTTGGATCGTATAGAAGGCAAGAAATGACTGGATTTTTCTAGTAAGGATTCTAGCCCCTTGAGTATTAGTTTGACTGCTAAACCTTGGATTAAGTCTTATTTCAAGCCTAAGTATATGTACACTAGAAGTTCTTATTCTGCCTTTAGCTCTATTGGTTTGAAGCCTCCTAATGAAAATTTTGCGAAACTTAACTTTAATAGATTGGTTACTAATAATGATAGTACGGCTTCTAGATATGTGACTTTCAATGATAGAGGTTTACTTATCTTTGATGCTCCCAAAAATACTTGCTCTACATATATTTTTTTGGTTGAAGCTCATGCTCTTATTGATGGACTTAGTAAAGCCGTCTCTCTTAGTATTTCTAATTTTCAAGTAGAAGGAAATTCTAAAATTCTTTTTGATGTTGTTAATGACCATATTTCTATTCTCTGGAGGCTGTCCACCATGATAGATTGTACTAAGAATTTTTTTGTAAGATTCAATTTCACTTTTTTCGAGTATATACAGAGAAAAATTAATTTTGTTGCCAATACTCTTTCCAAATTAAATCAAAATTGTTAAGAAAATCTTTACTATGTTACTTCCTTTTCGAATGCTGCCAAAGAGACTTGACTGGTTTGATTTTGTTGGTGGTAGCTTAGCTAGGACTTTCTCTTGTAATCTCTTTTAGTATTAAAAAAAAAAATTCTAGATTGTTAGTATGTGAAATGTAATTAAACGCAATTGAAAAAATAAATAAAACAAATAAACGGTACGATAAAATTATAGCCAGTCTATGCCTTTTCTGTCCATTCGTCTTTATCAACCTGTAGCGGCAAAAGCTATCACTCTATCTTCAATGTAACTGTTTCAGATAAAACACCATCAAACCTGAGAAAATATCTTCCACAGATCTCACCCGAACCCCAATGAGTACCAAACTACCACCAACCACCTCCAACTCTTCGATGAATCAACCGGAGATGGACCCTGGAATGTGGAGCAATCTACCAAAAGACCTTTTGGAGCTTATTCTCTCTTTCCTCCCTCTCAAAAGCCTTATGAGTCTGAGATCAACTTGTAAGCACTTCAAATCTATGTTTTTCTCTCAGTCCATCATCTCCAAACACTCTTCTTCTTCTCCATGCTTCACTTCTTTCCTCCTGCTTTCTCATCCCCACGCTCCCCTCAAGTTCCCACTATACGACTCTGCTCTCGGCGCCTGGCGCGACTTTTCTCTGTCCTTCTCGGCTCTGCTTCCCTCCGCCTCCGGCCAGGGAGCCTCCCTACTCTCCACCTCCAATGGGTTGCTCTGTTTCTCTCTCTCGAACTCCTTTCTCGTCTTCAACCTTTTGGCCAGGTCTTCCAGAGTCATCGAATTCCCTGCTTACGCTTTTGCCTTTCAGTTCCTCTCGTTGATTTCCACGCCTCTTGGGTACAAAATTTTCACGCTTTCATCTGACTCTGCGGCCCAAACCAGTTTCGTTTACGATTCAAAGGTCCAATCTTGGAAAAAATTCACCGATTTGGAGCTGATTCTTCGCGACAATTCCCATCAACGAGGCGTTTATTTTAAAGGGTCGTTGTATTTTCTGACCGCAGATCCAATCTCTGTGGTTTGCTTCGATTTGGAAAATGGCAAGTGGGAGAAGCCCAAGAGTGATCTGCCTGAAGCTGAAGAGCTTATGTTTGCACGTTTGGTGAGAACTGGAGGAGAAGAAGGTAAGCTGTTTATGATCGGTGGGATTGGGGAGAACGGGATTTCCAGGATCATGAAACTGTGGGAAGCAGATGAGGGATTGAGATGGGCGGAGGTGGAAACCTTGCCGGAAATAATGTGCAGAAAATTGGCGTCGGTTTGTTTCCATAATTACCATAATTTGTATTGCTTTTGGCATCAAGGTTTGCTCTGCGTTTGCTGCTACACGTGGCCTGAGATTATGTATTACGATGTTTCGAAGAAGACTTGGCATTGGCTGCTGAAGTGCAATTCGTTGCCGGAAAAATGGAGCTGCGGCTTTCGCTGGTTTTCTTACGTGCCAGAATTATATGCTGAAGTCTGACACACAGACTCAGACGCGGACTTTCAGTGTCTGCCGTGTGGGAGTTCTTATCTTGCCTTAATTCTTTTTTTCTTTTTCTTTTTCTTTTTTTTGTTTCTCGAGAAAGCGGGGATGAGTTCTCCTGGTGTGTAATTTGTATGAATTGATAATAGGGCAATTAATTTATAGGTCCTTATAAATATGTAAATTTATTTAAAAATTTGCATATAGAAAAATTAAATTCATAGATTTTTTGACTAATCAAATGACTATACAATTTAAAATAGATCATAGTTTTTATATAAATTACAACTAATGTCATCAACAATTTAAAAAATACTTACTAAAATTTATCATGATTTTAATATTATTTTTTATTTTTTTATTATAAGATTATATTGAGAATTATTGAAATATTACTCCTATTTATATTTTTTTTTCACTTGCTCATTGTAAAAATAATATGAATATCTAATCTAATTTAAAGTAAGATAATTAAAAGCAGTAATTCTTCAAAAATACTTTTAAATTTAAAAATTCTTTATCTTCCGATATTAAATAATTTGGTTAATTTTGTATAGTTTAGGGTTTAATTCTTGAATTTTGTACCAAAATTCAAGAATTAAACCCTATGTCGTACGAGTTTTCACCACCATCTCCACACCACCACCCCTTCCCCCCCTCCAAAAAAAAAATTTTATACCCTACCGTTGAACCTCAGACAATACGGATTTTATTTTTTTATTTTCTAAAAAAAATTCAATCGTAACTATATACAATATATATATAATATTTATTATATGTATAATATAATAAAGGCTCAAAGAGGTCAAAGAAATCAAACACTAAGGGGCACATGGGGTAAATAGGACAAAAAAAGGGCACATGTGGAATTTCTTACTTATAATTTCTGTTTAGGGGCTTTTGAATAAAAAAAAATTTGAAGTAAGGTCTTATTTTGTTTAATATACAAGTATTAAAGGTTTTAAATAAAACTAAAAGTTATTAAGGATGTAACAATGATTTACTCTTGATAATATCCTATGGCCTATGTTGTTGTGTTTGTTGATCGTATTCTGCTAATCTGCTTCTGATGGTTTGTAATAATAAAGATACACTACTTTAAATCGAAATTGTGTTCCGGAAAATTGCTGTTATACGCATCAAGAAGTAGTGTCTTAATATTTTAGTCGGTGAGAGCAATTGCAATAATATACCATCCTGATTCGCAGAATTAGGAATGGTTAAATAATTTCTAATTTTATTATTTTTATAAAAATTATTTTAATATAATAATTTAAAAAATAAATAATTATGATTATGATTCTTATTTGAAATAGGTATTTCTAATCGTGAAACAAGGGCCAAGGGAGGATCAGTCCAGGGTTGTCCTGGCCCTTCTATATTTATTTATTTTTGTCATAATATATATTAATATATATTATATTTTTGTCATAATATATCATTATATTATATATTTTAAATAAAAGTGATTCTATTTTTAAAATAGAGACCAATTATCAATATACTTATAATTTAATATTGTCAAAATATTATTATTTTAGAATGTTAAAATTAGAAATAAAAGATCTATAAAGGCTGAATTTCACGATGCCCCTTGAATGGTTTTTATTTACAATATCTATTTATATTTGTAGGTGCAAATTAATTAATTAGGCTAATATTGTCAGTAATTTTGAAGTTCTTTTCTTTTCTTATTGTTTTATATTTCCTTTTTTTTGGGTAATCAATAGATGATGTCACAACCACTTTTTTTTTTTAAGTTGGAATTTCATGATAATGAGAAAAGGAAAATACTTGGTGCAACAACCTAAGGGAAGCTCATTAAACCCTAATCTTAAAAGCCTAATTAATTCAGGAAAAATCAAGGGAGAACAAAAAGTGCTCCACCGTATAAAAAAAAAAACAAGTATTAATCTGTTGCATCCAAGTCAATAAGGACTTCCAACCATGCCATAATCGCTTATCTTTCTCCAACCATGTCACAATCACTGAGGAAGAAGGATGGTAGCCCTTTTATCGTCAGACGGACTCCCTAAAATATGCCATTGAAATGCGAAACATAATTAGAGTGGAAGTAGGGGAACCTTCGCTCCTACTGGTTTATTATGCATTTTCTGTTGCTACCAAAACGACTGTCACCAGGCGTGAAGATCGCAACAGATTCAGATTGTAATGAATATTTTTTATTTTTTTGCCAAATGTCATGCATAGTAGTAATCCTCATTATTTGGCCCAAAAACCCATGGTTTTATGGAGGCCCGATAGGCCCGGTGGACAAAATCCTAACCCGACCCATTATGGGTCGTGGGTCGGCTCGACCCAAGAGTTAGCGGGCTGGACTTGGGTTTATGGTGTTCAAACACAATGGGCCCGATAGGCTCAAACCCGATAAAGCCCGGTAAGCCCATCCCGACCTGCCTATATAAACTCGACTCATAAGCCCGAATATATAAAATTCTTATTATTTAAGAATTAATATCTAACTCATTTTTAATATTAATATTTCAGCCCAAACTCAAATCTCAACCCTAAGTCCACCTAATTTATTTTAGAAAACTCAATGATCAATACCCAATACAAACCCTAACCGGCTAACCCTATGTCCACCTACTTAAATAAATTTCACTCAACATTAACCTTTTTCACTTTTCGATTCTCCTTACTAACTGCATTATCTCTCTCCCAACTCTCAAAATTCAAAACTCATATCTCAGTATCTCACAAATGTAAAGACCTGTCACAAATTCCTAGATTAGATTAGTGACTAATCACGATTAGCGACTAATCACGATTAGTGATGCTAATCCGTGATTAGTTAGGCGAAATCAGACGAACGATGCAAAATGACCGTTTTGTTCCTAGTCGTGGGTAAAACGTTGACATTTCAATCGGGCGGTCAAATGGTCTTTGACCGATGACCGTGACGTAGTTCGTGACGTCACGAGTTCATAGACAGGTGGCACGTTCAATTCCGACGTTAAAAGGGGCCAAATATTAACTTTTTGACCGGAAGGTCCGATGGCCGAGAGCCGAGGACCGTTACGTAGATCGGGATGATACGAATCCATAGACATGAGGCACGCTGAAATCGAACTTCGAACGGAGAAGTTATAGGTCACGGAAGTTCGATTTCACTATGCACGTACTTCGAGGCATTGATGATTTGGCAATTTCTGATTGGCCAAGATATTTTCAGTGGGTCCCATGGATGAGTGACAAGTGTCACTCATTCCATTGGCCAATTACCCTAAAAAGTGGATCTACTTAATTAAATATTAGTATTCCTATTATTTTATAATTAATCCAAGTACCACTAAATCCTAGCCCTCCATTCCAAATTCATCTTTAAATCAACACCACTCATCCAATCCATCTCTCTTCTCATCTGATCAATATCATTCTCCTTCTTCATTTCCTCATAACCCCCTCTCCATATTTCTTCTTCATTTTCTATTTTCATTCTCTCCATACAAACACAAACACCACACCACCATAACCATTAGGGTACTCATGTGTGACCGTGTGAGAGAGTGAGGGAGGACTGAGAGGGCTGTGACGGCCAGCCACGACGGAAGACACGGCGGGGGAAACCCCGAAAACCTTAGGTAAGTATTCAAAAATTCAAAAATCGGTTTTGTTGGTTTTTATTCAATTATAAGGATTGGGTTATGTTTCTGGGGACTCTAGGAGTCGAATAGGATCAGTTTTGAGGCTTAGGATGGCCGGGAAGGGCTGTGAACGGCGGAGGAAAACACCTCCGCCATGGCCGAGCTTAAAGGTGCGGGTTTTGAGTTCGTTTTTGGGTTTTTAACGACTAAAATGATTAGAAATGAGATTAGGATTGTATTAGGATTCAAATGGGTTGAAATCAACTTAAAAATGGACGGTTTAAGGGTTGAACCGATCTAGACCGGTCGGCTGGTTCACACCAGTCGAACCTGGTTCTCTGCGGGTTGAAGACAATGAACAGTACCGCGCGTGGGCTTCACGCGCAGTACCTTCATTGGGCGCGTGGGGTCGCGTGAGGCACTGTTTGGGAAAGTGTTCAACATGTGAAATCTTCTATTCGATGTAACGAACATTTTGGGACTAGTTTCGTGTCGATCGGACACCGTTTCGATAATGTTCGGGGCATCGGAAGGTTTCGGATCAGGATTAAAAATAGTTAAAAATTCTGAAAAATTACGAGGCTTTAGTGGGAGGTTATTTAAGTAGTTAGTAACCTTCTATTACAATTTGGACAGGTTTGGGAGTTCCGGTGATGGTAATTGGCTCAGGAGAGCCGTATGGCATGCAAATCGAGGCGGCAGCTTGGACGGTCTGTAAGTGGACCTTGGTTTTCTAAATTGGTGCATGCATAAATGTTTATTATATGTTTTAATACATGTTTGGTAATGCCATGGGTGCATTTGGTTGTGGTTACTTATAAACACGTATTTCGAGGTTTCAGCTTTATACGGTGCATATACGGGTCGGTATTTCTTTAATGGTTTAAATGAATTGGATTTGGATTTCAAAAGGAAAAACTCGGGTATGAGACCCATTTGGTTTTGTCTCGGGCATATGACCCTATTGATGGCCTTCGGGTCTAAATCGTGGTCGCGGCGAGTGCTATGTGCACGGCGACAGACGATACGATGCTCACCTTCGGATTGGGATGTGTTCATTCCGGAGAGGTCAGGATGCACGATTCATGGTCGGGAAGCCTGGGGAGGCTCGACTTCGGAGTGCTGACGGTTCAGGATATCGATCGGTTATGAATGCACCATGATCTTGTGGTGGTCGCGTCGGTTGATACGTTCACGGCGACATACCAGGATTGAGGGCGGTCCTGGATGGATGGTTGCACACATCACTACGATCGGAGTCGTGACTGGTTTGGGCAGGATTTGGGATATGTGGTGTGCACAGGATTTGGGCAGTGGCCCGTGTACTTGGTTTCATGATGGTTTTAGGCTGAGTCCCTTATGGATTTGGTCTTAGTTCCCGCAGATGGTTCCATTTGGTTAAATGGTTTTCAAATGCATGCATGCTTTTTAGTGAAGGATACAAATGTCTTTCGATAAACTGTTTTTATAAACTGATTGTTTTGTCCACTCACAGCTTTTAATGTTTTGACTGCCCTTCAGGTTGACATCGGATGTGGACTGTAGCAGAGACCGAGATATCTCATACCTCCTCCGGATCCTAGCGTACTCTGATAGCCCGAGAGGGCAAAGGTCGGAAATATCCATTGTCTGACACTTCGTGTCAGACGGAAGCAGGTCATCCCGTGTTAATCCAGTGGGGATTGGGATGGGTCCTGTCAGCATGGTATCAGAGTGCTAGCTTATCGGAGCTCAGTTAGCTCATATCAGAGCATAGGATTGCTCGTAGGATGCGCAGGTCGAGGATGTGATATCTTAATGGGCTACAGTTCGTTATCAACCTGATAGTTAGGGTGCTGGTACGATAGTTAGTAGGATTCAATCGTGAAATGTCTTGGTTCGACATTGGATGTCGGGGTTGCCATAGTTCTGTCAAGGATGACAGTGTGGGACCCTACGGAAGGGATGAACGTAATAGTATTTTGGAGTTTTGATCGTGAGACGGTTAGTTGGGATCGTCTTTCACGATGTCGTAGGATCAGTTTGACGGCAGTTCGAAATCATAACCATCAGATGATCAGATTTTGTTGAGTTAGATGGATTTACTATAGTCGGCATGTAACACCCCGAAAATTCAAGGATTTTAATATTGTAAATTAATGAATGAATTGACGTTTTTACCCTTGTGAATTGTATTGCCAAAATGTTGACTTTTTGATCGGTGGGTCAAACGAACTTTGACCCATGACCGTGACGTAGTTCTGGACGTCGCGAGTCCATAGACAGGTGGCACATCCAATTCGGACGATCTGGGAAAAAGTTATGACTATCGGGACTTCAAGGGAATTACCGTAATTTGGACGATAGGGGCGAAGTGTTGACTTTTCGTTTGACAACTGATTTTCACACGACTCGAGGACCGTTAGGTAGGTCTCGATGCCCTGAGTCCATAGACGGGCGGCACACTAAAATCGGACATCGGATGACTAAGTTACGGGTCTGGAAAGTAAGGGGCATTATGGTAATTTTTGAACTGAGGGCATTTTGGTCATTTTGCCCCCTGGTCACTGTAGCAGCCGTGGAAAAACAGGGACCACGACCATACTTCGTGGTTATGAGCAGCCCAATTGTTTAACCTGAATGAACTGTAAAGGAAGGGATTGTTTAAGCATTGTGGGCTGTTGAACGTGGGTTGATTCATCTTTGTGTAAAGGCAACATTTTAAATGGAAATTGGACCTTTGTGGGAGACATTTTCTCAGTGGCCATGATGGACTACCAAGAGCTGTTGGGTGGCACAGATAGTTTAAACTGAGTAGAATTTGAGTGAGCTTCACTCTGCTGTTGAAGGAACTGAGAATTGGAGAGGAAACCAGAGAGAAACCATTTCGGGAAAATTTGGAGTGAAATCGGGTTTTTAATTTCTGGTGCTCGTTGGGCCAAACCAAGGCCTGGTTTAGCTTTCTGGGAGCGATTGGAACTCAGCCATATCGAATTCGAGAGGAACCAGCCACTGTTGGACTGGAACGGAGGTTCCTGTTTCAGTGGAGTTGCAGAGACTTGGACGATCACTTCCAGGTAATTCCTTGTTAAATTTATCGTTTGTTTCAGTTCGTATTGGCCTTAGGAAGCATACTGGGAGGTTAATTTAATTTTGGTTTGGAAACCAGTGAGTTGTGGTGACCAACCTGTTTGGGTGATCACGGGTCGAAGGGCCATTTAAGGATCTGTTTTGGCTGATTATTGACTCAGAACCTAAATTTGATGATTAAGGAAGATTTTAGGATAAAAAACTATTGAAATCGAGTAGGATTTGATGGGTAATTAACCGGGTCGAGCTGCGGATGGCAGGCTCGTATCCGGGACGCTAGGGAAGGCTACGTCGGGATTGAGAACCCAAGGCCCCGTCGAGTGGCAGACCCGTATCCGGGACTCAGAACCCAAGGCTACATCGAGCGTCTGGGATGCTAGGCATCTGGGATACCGTACCCAGACGGGGTTCGGGGATTGGATTCGGGATTGAGACCCCGAGTGGCATGCGTAGCCTTGGGACTGTGACCTTATTGGACGTCAGGGACGTCAGACATCTGGGATGTCAGGATCGGAGTGTATAGTGCAGTGGCTATAATTATGTTTAGGGTTTTATTACATACCTTATGGTTCATATTATATGGTTTATGGTTTTAAATTTTGATGCATGCATGTTTGAAAAACGGAGGGGTAAATTATATGTTTTACTTATTAAACTGTTTTATAAACTTGAGTTTCGGCCCACTCACCCTTAATGTTTTGGTAACCCCTCCAGGCTGCTACTGAGGTAGAGGAGGATCCTGAGGCTGAGGCATAGATCTACTTCTGCGTATCTGAACCCATGTCGGTTGGTTTGACCCGCAGGATTATTTTAGAGTCATGCTCGGAATTTGTAATTTTGGTTTTCATCCCTTGTCTGACATCTATTAAATTTGGATTTGATGTATAACTTTAATTTGGTTATTTATGCATTTGAACTTTTGAGGTTAAAATTGGAACGTTATTTTGGGTGTCAGACGGGAGCAGGGCACGTCCCCTTGTTGTCCTCGTGGGATCGGGGCGGGTCCTGTCACGACAGTTAGCAGTCGGTTTCGTGGAATCCTAGTTGGATTGACGGTAGGATTGGATTGAAATCTTTGCGATGTCGGGACCGCGTAGTCGGTCAATTCGTGGAGTGTACTGCGGTTGGCAGCAGCAGTTGGGTTCAGATTGACCCTAGAGTGTGATCGTGGAACCCTACCTTGGTGTGTATGGTTCGGAACGGTGAGTTGGAGAGTGGTTCGACTTTTACGACTATTCAGGTTGAGGCCGTTGGTCATGTCGGGTCTAGTCATGTCAACTTGAGTGATGGGACTCCACTCTGCAGTCGGGGTTGTACTTATCGGTTAGACCTAGTTGGTTGTCGTGCTACTTTAGTTGTGATGGATTCTTGGTACAGCTAAGGTCGCGGATGACCTGGTAGACGACATTTGGTTTAGTCGAGTTCGACTGGTTAGAGTTTCATTTGGACAAGTTATCAGGGTTGGTACTTGTCGATGGAATCCCTGAGTGGGATACAGAGTAGTTGGTACGACCGTTTGATTCCGTTGGATGCGGAGTCTAGATCGTGATGTCTGGTGGTTAGATCTGCACTAGTCTGTGGCAAGCACTACTACCGAGAGTGGTTGTAGTTATGGTTGTTAAGAATCGGGGACATTCATGGGACGTTTCCTTTTCTCGTATGAGTTATCGGGGTGACTGTACCTAGAGGTGTTGGGTACGAGGGAGGCAGAGTTTCTCCTTTTCGAGCAGAGGTACGGGGTCATCGCTCTGTATGAGCGGAGATCCAGGGTTGTCAGATTTGCACCCTGTGTGCTGATGCTGATACTGATACTGGTGTTAGTGTGCAGGTACTGGTGCTAGTGCTGGTGCCGGTGATTGTGATGACGTTGAGTCACATCCGTGGAGATGGGCTTATGTTCGGTATTTGTGGTTCGAGAGTGGATCACGGATAGTGATGGACTGGATTGGATCCAGCAGTAGTTGAGGCTCGAGGTACGAGATACGAGTTTTGGATGTCGTTTATGCACATCTGTAAATAGTATGCAGGGTTTGACCTTGAGTTGCGTGAATTCCACTCGGAATGAGTGTACCTACATAAACGGTGTGAACCGATAAGCGAGATTGTGTACCAAGTTCTCTTGGTTATGGACACGTGGATGATGTCCGAGTGTGTTGGTTCCAAACGTGGTCGGAATTTTGGAATCAAGAAAGGTTGTATTGGGGTGACACGTGGAATGCGAGTTTTCCTCATTGGTAAGGGGTATTTCGAAGTCATTAGGGTGACTTCTCAGGTTTTACCATGGTAGATGATGGTAGATGATGATAGATAATGGTTGTTGTCACCAGTACGTTGATCGTGTGCTGATTGGTGGACCCGCAATTTATCTTGGGTCATTAGGAGTAGTTGAGTATATCGAAGTTAGATGACTGAGATTTCTCATTTTCTGCTTGGTGGCATATGATGTTGATTACGTGGTGTGGTGAGTGTAGCGAGTTTTGGTTGCATTCACGTAGGATGAGTTTTTGGATGTCATTGCCTTGGATCATTCTTGGTTTTTCCTCGGTGGAATGACGAGGATTGATACCAGGTAATCAGTGAGAACCCACAGTCTCGACGTGTCTCGTCGTTGACTGATCTATTTAGATGTGGGAAATGGTTGAGGACTTTGGTCGTCGTGACGATCGTGGATCGTGACGTTTATGGTCGGGTGACGTAGTGATGGATCTGGATCGTGATCTTGATGATCCAGATAAGTGAAGAGGTTATCACTCTTACTTGGATGTTTGAGTTGAGGATGATGGGACTGAACTTCCTTTCGAGGTAAATCCCTTATGGTATATTACTCAGGTGAGTAAAGTGTCCGACAAGGTTGAATTTGGTCAGCCTAGATGTGTTGATGTTATGATTGGCTTCCCTATGAAGTCAATCGAAGGTAATGTGTAATCAATTAATCAGGTATCCGATAGGTTCGGATATAGTGCGTCTCGATAGACGTGAACGAGATTTTGAGTTTTGGAATCGGATTTCTGGGTGACGATTCAGGATTCGATTTTGGAACTTGAAAGTGGATTTATGGATTTGGATTCGGAATGGTCATTCCTAATACTAGTTTACGGAATGATGATTTCGGATTCGGATTTGGAAATGGATAATGGGTCGGAGTTGTAATCTGTCAAATACTGGATTGGACAGATGGACTCCAAAAATTGAAACGTGATTGGCTATGATCTAGGTGGTTGTAGGCTGGTTGATGGGTAGATGTACGTACCTTGTATGTAGTTCGAGGTACGATACCGGGCATACTTGTGGTGCCTGATGACGGTATATAGGTTATACCAGTGGGTACGTTGGTGAGCGTATTGGTAGTCGGCTTAGTTCTGATACCATTGGATTAGTTCAGGACGTGAACTGGACATTGGATACTATGCATTGGGTCATGGTATTTCTGGTTGGTTCAGTTACACATAGGTCGAGTGTTTTGTTGGCAGGTGTATACTCAGGTTGAGTGAGTTGGTGGTTAGAGTAACCACAAGTAAGTATAGTGTCAGTTTCGGCTGATGACTGTCAAGTGGTGACAATTTGTCGAAGGTGTCAGCGTGGATCGGCTAGTGAGATTTGGTGACTCCCTGTGGGAGCAGATAGCAGGATAGATTGGTGATTGAGAAAGGAACCGTCGAGTTGTTGTGTCAACGAAATGGTAGATTTGACAAGTGGTGTCAATTCAGAACGTATGGCTACGGTCATTCGACGTGGTCGAGTGTAGTCGATACGACGTGAGTGTTAGTGGTATGTCTGGGTGCAGACGAGTCTTGTTCTGGTTAGTGGGTGTACGAGTGTACACGTGTCGTGAGATCGAATTATTTCCACGAGGTGGATGTGGAATCAGAATAGTTGGAGTTTCGAGAACGAAACTAAATTAAGGAGGGAAGAACGGTTGGAATTTCGAGGACGAAATTAATTAAAGAGTGAAGGTTGTAACGACCCGTCTCAAATTCCTTGATTAGATTAGTGACTAATCACGATTAATGACGCTAATCCGTGATTAGTTAGGCGAAATCGGACGAACGATGCAAAATGACCGTTTTGCCCCTAGTCGTAGGTAAAACGTTGACTTTTTAATCGGGCGGTCAAATGGACTTTAACCGATGCCCGTGATGTAGTTCTTGACGTCACGAGTTCATAGACAGGTGGCACGTTCAATTCCGTCGTTCGAGGAAGAAGTTATGACGTTCAGAAGTTAAGGGGCATTTTGGTAATTTTGGTTAAAAGGGGCCAAATGTTGACTTTTTGATCGGAAGGTCCGATGGCCGAGGGTCGAGGACCGTTACGTAGATCGGGATGATACGAATCCATAGACAGGCGGCACGCTGAAATCGAACTTCGAACGGGGAAGTTATAGGTCACGGAAGTTCGATTTCACTATGCACGTACTTCGAGGCATTGATGATTTGGCACTTTCTGATTGGCCAAGATATTTTCAGTGGATCCCATGGATGAGTGACAAATGTCACTCATCCCATTGGTCAATTACCCTAAAAATTGGATCTACTTAATTAAATATTATTATTCCTATTATTTTATAATTAATCCAAGTACCACTAAATCCTAGCCCTCCATTCCAAATTCATCTTTAAATCAACACCACTCATCCAATCCATCTCTCTTCTCATCTGATCAATATCATTCTCCTTCTTCATTTCCTCATAACCCCCTCTCCATATTTCTTCTTCATTTTCTATTTTCATTCTCTCCATACAAACACAAACACCACACCACCATAACCATTAGGGTACTCATGTGTGACCGTGTGAGAGAGTGAGGGAGGACTGAGAGGGCTGTGACGGCCAGCCACGACGGAAGACACGGCGGGGGAAACCCCGAAAACCTTAGGTAAGTATTCAAAAATTCAAAATCGGTTTTGTTGGTTTTTATTCAATTATAAGGATTGGGTTATGTTTCTGGGGACTCTAGGAGTCGAATAGGATCAGTTTTGAGGCTTAGGATGGCCGGGAAGGGCTGTGAACGGCGGAGGAAAACACCTCCGCCATGGCCGAGCTTAAAGGTGCGGGTTTTGAGTTCGTTTTTGGGTTTTTAACGACTAAAATGATTAGAAATGAGATTAGGATTGTATTAGGATTCAAATGGGTTGAAATCAACTTAAAAATGGACGGTTTAAGGGTTGAACCGATCTAGACCGGTCGGCTGGTTCACACCAGTCGAACCTGGTTCTCTGCGGGTTGAAGACAATGAACAGTACCGCGCGTGGGCTTCACGCGCAGTACCTTCATTGGGCGCGTGGGGGTCGCGTGAGGCACTGTTTGGGAAAGTGTTCAACATGTGAAATCTTCTATTCGATGTAACGAACATTTTGGGACTAGTTTCGTGTCGATCGGACACCGTTTCGATAATGTTCGGGGCATCGGAAGGTTTCGGATTAGGATTAAAAATAGTTAAAAATTCTGAAAAATTACGAGGCTTTAGTGGGAGGTTATTTAAGTAGTTAGTAACCTTCTATTACAATTTGGACAGGTTTGGGAGTTCCGGTGATGGTAATTGGCTCAGGAGAGCCGTATGGCATGCAAATCGAGGCGGCAGCTTGGACGGTCTGTAAGTGGACCTTGGTTTTCTAAATTGGTGCATGCATAAATGTTTATTATATGTTTTAATACATGTTTGGTAATGCCATGGGTGCATTTGGTTGTGGTTACTTATAAACACGTATTTCGAGGTTTCAGCTTTATACGGTGCATATACGGGTCGGTATTTCTTTAATGGTTTAAATGAATTGGATTTGGATTTCAAAAGGAAAAACTCGGGTATGAGACCCATTTGGTTTTGTCTCGGGCATACGACCCTATTGATGGCCTTCGGGTCTAAATCGTGGTCGCGGCGAGTGCTATGTGCACGGCGACAGACGATACGATGCTCACCTTCGGATTGGGATGTGTTCATTCCGGAGAGGTCAGGATGCACGATTCATGGTCGGGAAGCCTGGGGAGGCTCGACTTCGGAGTGCTGACGGTTCAGGATATCGATCGGTTATGAATGCACCATGATCTTGTGGTGGTCGCGTCGGTTGATACGTTCACGGCGACATACCAGGATTGAGGGCGGTCCTGGATGGATGGTTGCACACATCACTACGATCGGAGTCGTGACTGGTTTGGGCAGGATTTGGGATATGTGGTGTGCACAGGATTTGGGCAGTGGCCCGTGTACTTGGTTTCATGATGGTTTTAGGCTGAGTCCCTTATGGATTTGGTCTTAGTTCCCGCAGATGGTTCCATTTGGTTAAATGGTTTTCAAATGCATGCATGCTTTTTAGTGAAGGATACAAATGTCTTTCGATAAACTGTTTTTATAAACTGATTGTTTTGTCCACTCACAGCTTTTAATGTTTTGACTGCCCTTCAGGTTGACATCGGATGTGGACTGTAGCAGAGACCGAGATATCTCATACCTCCTCCGGATCCTAGCGTACTCTGATAGCCCGAGAGGGCAAAGGTCGGAAATATCCATTGTCTGACACTTCGTGTCAGACGGAAGCAGGTCATCCCGTGTTAATCCAGTGGGGATTGGGATGGGTCCTGTCAGCATGGTATCAGAGTGCTAGCTTATCGGAGCTCAGTTAGCTCATATCAGAGCATAGGATTGCTCGTAGGATGCGCAGGTCGAGGATGTGATATCTTAATGGGCTACAGTTCGTTATCAACCTGATAGTTAGGGTGCTGGTACGATAGTTAGTAGGATTCAATCGTGAAATGTCTTGGTTCGACATTGGATGTCGGGGTTGCCATAGTTCTGTCAAGGATGACAGTGTGGGACCCTACGGAAGGGATGAACGTAATAGTATTTTGGAGTTTTGATCGTGCGACGGTTAGTTGGGATCGTCTTTCACGATGTCGTAGGATCAGTTTGACGGCAGTTCGAAATCATAACCATCAGATGATCAGATTTTGTTGAGTTAGATGGATTTACTATAGTCGGCATGTAACACCCCGAAAATTCAAGGATTTTAATATTGTAAATTAATGAATGAATTGACGTTTTTACCCTTGTGAATTGTATTGCCAAAATGTTGACTTTTTGATCGGTGGGTCAAACGAACTTTGACCCATGACCGTGACGTAGTTCTGGACGTCGCGAGTCCATAGACAGGTGGCACATCCAATTCGGACGATCTGGGAAAAAGTTATGACTATCGGGACTTCAAGGGAATTACCGTAATTTGGACGATAGGGGCGAAGTGTTGACTTTTCGTTTGACAACTGATTTTCACACGACTCGAGGACCGTTAGGTAGGTCTCGATGCCCTGAGTCCATAGACGGGCGGCACACTAAAATCGGACATCGGATGACTAAGTTACGGGTCTGGAAAGTAAGGGGCATTATGGTAATTTTTGAACTGAGGGCATTTTGGTCATTTTGCCCCCTGGTCACTGTAGCAGCCGTGGAAAAACAGGGACCACGACCATACTTCGTGGTTATGAGCAGCCCAATTGTTTAACCTGAATGAACTGTAAAGGAAGGGATTGTTTAAGCATTGTGGGCTGTTGAACGTGGGTTGATTCATCTTTGTGTAAAGGCAACATTTTAAATGGAAATTGGACCTTTGTGGGAGACATTTTCTCAGTGGCCATGATGGACTACCAAGAGCTGTTGGGTGGCACAGATAGTTTAAACTGAGTAGAATTTGAGTGAGCTTCACTCTGCTGTTGAAGGAACTGAGAATTGGAGAGGAAACCAGAGAGAAACCATTTCGGGAAAATTTGGAGTGAAATCGGGTTTTTAATTTCTGGTGCTCGTTGGGCCAAACCAAGGCCTGGTTTAGCTTTCTGGGAGCGATTGGAACTCAGCCATATCGAATTCGAGAGGAACCAGCCACTGTTGGACTGGAACGGAGGTTCCTGTTTCAGTGGAGTTGCAGAGACTTGGACGATCACTTCCAGGTAATTCCTTGTTAAATTTATCGTTTGTTTCAGTTCGTATTGGCCTTAGGAAGCATACTGGGAGGTTAATTTAATTTTGGTTTGGAAACCAGTGAGTTGTGGTGACCAACCTGTTTGGGTGATCACGGGTCGAAGGGCCATTTAAGGATCTGTTTTGGCTGATTATTGACTCAGAACCTAAATTTGATGATTAAGGAAGATTTTAGGATAAAAAACTATTGAAATCGAGTAGGATTTGATGGGTAATTAACCGGGTCGAGCTGCGGATGGCAGGCTCGTATCCGGGACGCTAGGGAAGGCTACGTCGGGATTGAGAACCCAAGGCCCCGTCGAGTGGCAGACCCGTATCCGGGACTCAGAACCCAAGGCTACATCGAGCGTCTGGGATGCTAGGCATCTGGGATACCGTACCCAGACGGGGTTCGGGGATTGGATTCGGGATTGAGACCCCGAGTGGCATGCGTAGCCTTGGGACTGTGACCTTATTGGACGTCAGGGACGTCAGACATCTGGGATGTCAGGATCGGAGTGTATAGTGCAGTGGCTATAATTATGTTTAGGGTTTTATTACATACCTTATGGTTCATATTATATGGTTTATGGTTTTAAATTTTGATGCATGCATGTTTGAAAAACGGAGGGGTAAATTATATGTTTTACTTATTAAACTGTTTTATAAACTTGAGTTTCGGCCCACTCACCCTTAATGTTTTGGTAACCCCTCCAGGCTGCTACTGAGGTAGAGGAGGATCCTGAGGCTGAGGCATAGATCTACTTCTGCGTATCTGAACCCATGTCGGTTGGTTTGACCCGCAGGATTATTTTAGAGTCATGCTCGGAATTTGTAATTTTGGTTTTCATCCCTTGTCTGACATCTATTAAATTTGGATTTGATGTATAACTTTAATTTGGTTATTTATGCATTTGAACTTTTGAGGTTAAAATTGGAACGTTATTTTGGGTGTCAGACGGGAGCAGGGCACGTCCCCTTGTTGTCCTCGTGGGATCGGGGCGGGTCCTGTCACGACAGTTAGCAGTCGGTTTCGTGGAATCCTAGTTGGATTGACGGTAGGATTGGATTGAAATCTTTGCGATGTCGGGACCGCGTAGTCGGTCAATTCGTGGAGTGTACTGCGGTTGGCAGCAGCAGTTGGGTTCAGATTGACCCTAGAGTGTGATCGTGGAACCCTACCTTGGTGTGTATGGTTCGGAACGGTGAGTTGGAGAGTGGTTCGACTTTTACGACTATTCAGGTTGAGGCCGTTGGTCATGTCGGGTCTAGTCATGTCAACTTGAGTGATGGGACTCCACTCTGCAGTCGGGGTTGTACTTATCGGTTAGACCTAGTTGGTTGTCGTGCTACTTTAGTTGTGATGGATTCTTGGTACAGCTAAGGTCGCGGATGACCTGGTAGACGACATTTGGTTTAGTCGAGTTCGACTGGTTAGAGTTTCATTTGGACAAGTTATCAGGGTTGGTACTTGTCGATGGAATCCCTGAGTGGGATACAGAGTAGTTGGTACGACCGTTTGATTCCGTTGGATGCGGAGTCTAGATCGTGATGTCTGGTGGTTAGATCTGCACTAGTCTGTGGCAAGCACTACTACCGAGAGTGGTTGTAGTTATGGTTGTTAAGAATCGGGGACATTCATGGGACGTTTCCTTTTCTCGTATGAGTTATCGGGGTGACTGTACCTAGAGGTGTTGGGTACGAGGGAGGCAGAGTTTCTCCTTTTCGAGCAGAGGTACGGGGTCATCGCTCTGTATGAGCGGAGATCCAGGGTTGTCAGATTTGCACCCTGTGTGCTGATGCTGATACTGATACTGGTGTTAGTGTGCAGGTACTGGTGCTAGTGCTGGTGCCGGTGATTGTGATGACGTTGAGTCACATCCGTGGAGATGGGCTTATGTTCGGTATTTGTGGTTCGAGAGTGGATCACGGATAGTGATGGACTGGATTGGATCCAGCAGTAGTTGAGGCTCGAGGTACGAGATACGAGTTTTGGATGTCGTTTATGCACATCTGTAAATAGTATGCAGGGTTTGACCTTGAGTTGCGTGAATTCCACTCGGAATGAGTGTACCTACATAAACGGTGTGAACCGATAAGCGAGATTGTGTACCAAGTTCTCTTGGTTATGGACACGTGGATGATGTCCGAGTGTGTTGGTTCCAAACGTGGTCGGAATTTTGGAATCAAGAAAGGTTGTATTGGGGTGACACGTGGAATGCGAGTTTTCCTCATTGGTAAGGGGTATTTCGAAGTCATTAGGGTGACTTCTCAGGTTTTACCATGGTAGATGATGGTAGATGATGATAGATAATGGTTGTTGTCACCAGTACGTTGATCGTGTGCTGATTGGTGGACCCGCAATTTATCTTGGGTCATTAGGAGTAGTTGAGTATATCGAAGTTAGATGACTGAGATTTCTCATTTTCTGCTTGGTGGCATATGATGTTGATTACGTGGTGTGGTGAGTGTAGCGAGTTTTGGTTGCATTCACGTAGGATGAGTTTTTGGATGTCATTGCCTTGGATCATTCTTGGTTTTTCCTCGGTGGAATGACGAGGATTGATACCAGGTAATCAGTGAGAACCCACAGTCTCGACGTGTCTCGTCGTTGACTGATCTATTTAGATGTGGGAAATGGTTGAGGACTTTGGTCGTCGTGACGATCGTGGATCGTGACGTTTATGGTCGGGTGACGTAGTGATGGATCTGGATCGTGATCTTGATGATCCAGATAAGTGAAGAGGTTATCACTCTTACTTGGATGTTTGAGTTGAGGATGATGGGACTGAACTTCCTTTCGAGGTAAATCCCTTATGGTATATTACTCAGGTGAGTAAAGTGTCCGACAAGGTTGAATTTGGTCAGCCTAGATGTGTTGATGTTATGATTGGCTTCCCTATGAAGTCAATCGAAGGTAATGTGTAATCAATTAATCAGGTATCCGATAGGTTCGGATATAGTGCGTCTCGATAGACGTGAACGAGATTTTGAGTTTTGGAATCGGATTTCTGGGTGACGATTCAGGATTCGATTTTGGAACTTGAAAGTGGATTTATGGATTTGGATTCGGAATGGTCATTCCTAATACTAGTTTACGGAATGATGATTTCGGATTCGGATTTGGAAATGGATAATGGGTCGGAGTTGTAATCTGTCAAATACTGGATTGGACAGATGGACTCCAAAAATTGAAACGTGATTGGCTATGATCTAGGTGGTTGTAGGCTGGTTGATGGGTAGATGTACGTACCTTGTATGTAGTTCGAGGTACGATACCGGGCATACTTGTGGTGCCTGATGACGGTATATAGGTTATACCAGTGGGTACGTTGGTGAGCGTATTGGTAGTCGGCTTAGTTCTGATACCATTGGATTAGTTCAGGACGTGAACTGGACATTGGATACTATGCATTGGGTCATGGTATTTCTGGTTGGTTCAGTTACACATAGGTCGAGTGTTTTGTTGGCAGGTGTATACTCAGGTTGAGTGAGTTGGTGGTTAGAGTAACCACAAGTAAGTATAGTGTCAGTTTCGGCTGATGACTGTCAAGTGGTGACAATTTGTCGAAGGTGTCAGCGTGGATCGGCTAGTGAGATTTGGTGACTCCCTGTGGGAGCAGATAGCAGGATAGATTGGTGATTGAGAAAGGAACCGTCGAGTTGTTGTGTCAACGAAATGGTAGATTTGACAAGTGGTGTCAATTCAGAACGTATGGCTACGGTCATTCGACGTGGTCGAGTGTAGTCGATACGACGTGAGTGTTAGTGGTATGTCTGGGTGCAGACGAGTCTTGTTCTGGTTAGTGGGTGTACGAGTGTACACGTGTCGTGAGATCGAATTATTTCCACGAGGTGGATGTGGAATCAGAATAGTTGGAGTTTCGAGAACGAAACTAAATTAAGGAGGGAAGAACGGTTGGAATTTCGAGGACGAAATTAATTAAAGAGTGAAGGTTGTAACGACCCGTCTCAAATTCCTTGATTAGATTAGTGACTAATCACGATTAATGACGCTAATCCGTGATTAGTTAGGCGAAATCGGACGAACGATGCAAAATGACCGTTTTGCCCCTAGTCGTAGGTAAAACGTTGACTTTTTAATCGGGCGGTCAAATGGACTTTAACCGATGACCGTGATGTAGTTCTTGACGTCACGAGTTCATAGACAGGTGGCACGTTCAATTCCGTCGTTCGAGGAAGAAGTTATGACGTTCAGAAGTTAAGGGGCATTTTGGTAATTTTGGTTAAAAGGGGCCAAATGTTGACTTTTTGATCGGAAGGTCCGATGGCCGAGGGTCGAGGACCGTTACGTAGATCGGGATGATACGAATCCATAGACAGGCGGCACGCTGAAATCGAACTTCGAACGGGGAAGTTATAGGTCACGGAAGTTCGATTTCACTATGCACGTACTTCGAGGCATTGATGATTTGGCACTTTCTGATTGGCCAAGATATTTTCAGTGGATCCCATGGATGAGTGACAAATGTCACTCATCCCATTGGTCAATTACCCTAAAAATTGGATCTACTTAATTAAATATTATTATTCCTATTATTTTATAATTAATCCAAGTACCACTAAATCCTAGCCCTCCATTCCAAATTCATCTTTAAATCAACACCACTCATCCAATCCATCTCTCTTCTCATCTGATCAATATCATTCTCCTTCTTCATTTCCTCATAACCCCCTCTCCATATTTCTTCTTCATTTTCTATTTTCATTCTCTCCATACAAACACAAACACCACACCACCATAACCATTAGGGTACTCATGTGTGACCGTGTGAGAGAGTGAGGGAGGACTGAGAGGGCTGTGACGGCCAGCCACGACGGAAGACACGGCGGGGGAAACCCCGAAAACCTTAGGTAAGTATTCAAAAATTCAAAAATCGGTTTTGTTGGTTTTTATTCAATTATAAGGATTGGGTTATGTTTCTGGGGACTCTAGGAGTCGAATAGGATCAGTTTTGAGGCTTAGGATGGCCGGGAAGGGCTGTGAACGGCGGAGGAAAACACCTCCGCCATGGCCGAGCTTAAAGGTGCGGGTTTTGAGTTCGTTTTTGGGTTTTTAACGACTAAAATGATTAGAAATGAGATTAGGATTGTATTAGGATTCAAATGGGTTGAAATCAACTTAAAAATGGACGGTTTAAGGGTTGAACCGATCTAGACCGGTCGGCTGGTTCACACCAGTCGAACCTGGTTCTCTGCGGGTTGAAGACAATGAACAGTACCGCGCGTGGGCTTCACGCGCAGTACCTTCATTGGGCGCGTGGGGTCGCGTGAGGCACTGTTTGGGAAAGTGTTCAACATGTGAAATCTTCTATTCGATGTAACGAACATTTTGGGACTAGTTTCGTGTCGATCGGACACCGTTTCGATAATGTTCGGGGCATCGGAAGGTTTCGGATCAGGATTAAAAATAGTTAAAAATTCTGAAAAATTACGAGGCTTTAGTGGGAGGTTATTTAAGTAGTTAGTAACCTTCTATTACAATTTGGACAGGTTTGGGAGTTCCGGTGATGGTAATTGGCTCAGGAGAGCCGTATGGCATGCAAATCGAGGCGGCAGCTTGGACGGTCTGTAAGTGGACCTTGGTTTTCTAAATTGGTGCATGCATAAATGTTTATTATATGTTTTAATACATGTTTGGTAATGCCATGGGTGCATTTGGTTGTGGTTACTTATAAACACGTATTTCGAGGTTTCAGCTTTATACGGTGCATATACGGGTCGGTATTTCTTTAATGGTTTAAATGAATTGGATTTGGATTTCAAAAGGAAAAACTCGGGTATGAGACCCATTTGGTTTTGTCTCGGGCATATGACCCTATTGATGGCCTTCGGGTCTAAATCGTGGTCGCGGCGAGTGCTATGTGCACGGCGACAGACGATACGATGCTCACCTTCGGATTGGGATGTGTTCATTCCGGAGAGGTCAGGATGCACGATTCATGGTCGGGAAGCCTGGGGAGGCTCGACTTCGGAGTGCTGACGGTTCAGGATATCGATCGGTTATGAATGCACCATGATCTTATGGTGGTCGCGTCGGTTGATACGTTCACGGCGACATACCAGGATTGAGGGCGGTCCTGGATGGATGGTTGCACACATCACTACGATCGGAGTCGTGACTGGTTTGGGCAGGATTTGGGATATGTGGTGTGCACAGGATTTGGGCAGTGGCCCGTGTACTTGGTTTCATGATGGTTTTAGGCTGAGTCCCTTATGGATTTGGTCTTAGTTCCCGCAGATGGTTCCATTTGGTTAAATGGTTTTCAAATGCATGCATGCTTTTTAGTGAAGGATACAAATGTCTTTCGATAAACTGTTTTTATAAACTGATTGTTTTGTCCACTCACAGCTTTTAATGTTTTGACTGCCCTTCAGGTTGACATCGGATGTGGACTGTAGCAGAGACCGAGATATCTCATACCTCCTCCGGATCCTAGCGTACTCTGATAGCCCGAGAGGGCAAAGGTCGGAAATATCCATTGTCTGACACTTCGTGTCAGACGGAAGCAGGTCATCCCGTGTTAATCCAGTGGGGATTGGGATGGGTCCTGTCAGCATGGTATCAGAGTGCTAGCTTATCGGAGCTCAGTTAGCTCATATCAGAGCATAGGATTGCTCGTAGGATGCGCAGGTCGAGGATGTGATATCTTAATGGGCTACAGTTCGTTATCAACCTGATAGTTAGGGTGCTGGTACGATAGTTAGTAGGATTCAATCGTGAAATGTCTTGGTTCGACATTGGATGTCGGGGTTGCCATAGTTCTGTCAAGGATGACAGTGTGGGACCCTACGGAAGGGATGAACGTAATAGTATTTTGGAGTTTTGATCGTGAGACGGTTAGTTGGGATCGTCTTTCACGATGTCGTAGGATCAGTTTGACGGCAGTTCGAAATCATAACCATCAGATGATCAGATTTTGTTGAGTTAGATGGATTTACTATAGTCGGCATGTAACACCCCGAAAATTCAAGGATTTTAATATTGTAAATTAATGAATGAATTGACGTTTTTACCCTTGTGAATTGTATTGCCAAAATGTTGACTTTTTGATCGGTGGGTCAAACGAACTTTGACCCATGACCGTGACGTAGTTCTGGACGTCGCGAGTCCATAGACAGGTGGCACATCCAATTCGGACGATCTGGGAAAAAGTTATGACTATCGGGACTTCAAGGGAATTACCGTAATTTGGACGATAGGGGCGAAGTGTTGACTTTTCGTTTGACAACTGATTTTCACACGACTCGAGGACCGTTAGGTAGGTCTCGATGCCCTGAGTCCATAGACGGGCGTCACACTAAAATCGGACATCGGATGACTAAGTTACGGGTCTGGAAAGTAAGGGGCATTATGGTAATTTTTGAACTGAGGGCATTTTGGTCATTTTGCCCCCTGGTCACTGTAGCAGCCGTGGAAAAACAGGGACCACGACCATACTTCGTGGTTATGAGCAGCCCAATTGTTTAACCTGAATGAACTGTAAAGGAAGGGATTGTTTAAGCATTGTGGGCTGTTGAACGTGGGTTGATTCATCTTTGTGTAAAGGCAACATTTTAAATGGAAATTGGACCTTTGTGGGAGACATTTTCTCAGTGGCCATGATGGACTACCAAGAGCTGTTGGGTGGCACAGATAGTTTAAACTGAGTAGAATTTGAGTGAGCTTCACTCTGCTGTTGAAGGAACTGAGAATTGGAGAGGAAACCAGAGAGAAACCATTTCGGGAAAATTTGGAGTGAAATCGGGTTTTTAATTTCTGGTGCTCGTTGGGCCAAACCAAGGCCTGGTTTAGCTTTCTGGGAGCGATTGGAACTCAGCCATATCGAATTCGAGAGGAACCAGCCACTGTTGGACTGGAACGGAGGTTCCTATTTCAGTGGAGTTGCAGAGACTTGGACGATCACTTCCAGGTAATTCCTTGTTAAATTTATCGTTTGTTTCAGTTCGTATTGGCCTTAGGAAGCATACTGGGAGGTTAATTTAATTTTGGTTTGGAAACCAGTGAGTTGTGGTGACCAACCTGTTTGGGTGATCACGGGTCGAAGGGCCATTTAAGGATCTGTTTTGGCTGATTATTGACTCAGAACCTAAATTTGATGATTAAGGAAGATTTTAGGATAAAAAACTATTGAAATCGAGTAGGATTTGATGGGTAATTAACCGGGTCGAGCTGCGGATGGCAGGCTCGTATCCGGGACGCTAGGGAAGGCTACGTCGGGATTGAGAACCCAAGGCCCCGTCGAGTGGCAGACCCGTATCCGGGACTCAGAACCCAAGGCTACATCGAGCGTCTGGGATGCTAGGCATCTGGGATACCGTACCCAGACGGGGTTCGGGGATTGGATTCGGGATTGAGACCCCGAGTGGCATGCGTAGCCTTGGGACTGTGACCTTATTGGACGTCAGGGACGTCAGACATCTGGGATGTCAGGATCGGAGTGTATAGTGCAGTGGCTATAATTATGTTTAGGGTTTTATTACATACCTTATGGTTCATATTATATGGTTTATGGTTTTAAATTTTGATGCATGCATGTTTGAAAAACGGAGGGGTAAATTATATGTTTTACTTATTAAACTGTTTTATAAACTTGAGTTTCGGCCCACTCACCCTTAATGTTTTGGTAACCCCTCCAGGCTGCTACTGAGGTAGAGGAGGATCCTGAGGCTGAGGCATAGATCTACTTCTGCGTATCTGAACCCATGTCGGTTGGTTTGACCCGCAGGATTATTTTAGAGTCATGCTCGGAATTTGTAATTTTGGTTTTCATCCCTTGTCTGACATCTATTAAATTTGGATTTGATGTATAACTTTAATTTGGTTATTTATGCATTTGAACTTTTGAGGTTAAAATTGGAACGTTATTTTGGGTGTCAGACGGGAGCAGGGCACGTCCCCTTGTTGTCCTCGTGGGATCGGGGCGGGTCCTATCACGACAGTTAGCAGTCGGTTTCGTGGAATCCTAGTTGGATTGACGGTAGGATTGGATTGAAATCTTTGCGATGTCGGGACCGCGTAGTCGGTCAATTCGTGGAGTGTACTGCGGTTGGCAGCAGCAGTTGGGTTCAGATTGACCCTAGAGTGTGATCGTGGAACCCTACCTTGGTGTGTATGGTTCGGAACGGTGAGTTGGAGAGTGGTTCGACTTTTACGACTATTCAGGTTGAGGCCGTTGGTCATGTCGGGTCTAGTCATGTCAACTTGAGTGATGGGACTCCACTCTGCAGTCGGGGTTGTACTTATCGGTTAGACCTAGTTGGTTGTCGTGCTACTTTAGTTGTGATGGATTCTTGGTACAGCTAAGGTCGCGGATGACCTGGTAGACGACATTTGGTTTAGTCGAGTTCGACTGGTTAGAGTTTCATTTGGACAAGTTATCAGGGTTGGTACTTGTCGATGGAATCCCTGAGTGGGATACGGAGTAGTTGGTACGACCGTTTGATTCCGTTGGATGCGGAGTCTAGATCGTGATGTCTGGTGGTTAGATCTGCACTAGTCTGTGGCAAGCACTACTACCGAGAGTGGTTGTAGTTATGGTTGTTAAGAATCGGGGACATTCATGGGACGTTTCCTTTTCTCGTATGAGTTATCGGGGTGACTGTACCTAGAGGTGTTGGGTACGAGGGAGGCAGAGTTTCTCCTTTTCGAGCAGAGGTACGGGGTCATCGCTCTGTATGAGCGGAGATCCAGGGTTGTCAGATTTGCACCCTGTGTGCTGATGCTGATACTGATACTGGTGTTAGTGTGCAGGTACTGGTGCTAGTGCTGGTGCCGGTGATTGTGATGACGTTGAGTCACATCCGTGGAGATGGGCTTATGTTCGGTATTTGTGGTTCGAGAGTGGATCACGGATAGTGATGGACTGGATTGGATCCAGCAGTAGTTGAGGCTCGAGGTACGAGATACGAGTTTTGGATGTCGTTTATGCACATCTGTAAATAGTATGCAGGGTTTGACCTTGAGTTGCGTGAATTCCACTCGGAATGAGTGTACCTACATAAACGGTGTGAACCGATAAGCGAGATTGTGTACCAAGTTCTCTTGGTTATGGACACGTGGATGATGTCCGAGTGTGTTGGTTCCAAACGTGGTCGGAATTTTGGAATCAAGAAAGGTTGTATTGGGGTGACACGTGGAATGCGAGTTTTCCTCATTGGTAAGGGGTATTTCGAAGTCATTAGGGTGACTTCTCAGGTTTTACCATGGTAGATGATGGTAGATGATGATAGATAATGGTTGTTGCCACCAGTACGTTGATCGTGTGCTGATTGGGGGACCCGCAATTTATCTTGGGTCATTAGGAGTAGTTGAGTATATCGAAGTTAGATGACTGAGATTTCTCATTTTCTGCTTGGTGGCATATGATGTTGATTACGTGGTGTGGTGAGTGTAGCGAGTTTTGGTTGCATTCACGTAGGATGAGTTTTTGGATGTCATTGCCTTGGATCATTCTTGGTTTTTCCTCGGTGGAATGACGAGGATTGATACCAGGTAATCAGTGAGAACCCACAGTCTCGACGTGTCTCGTCGTTGACTGATCTATTTAGATGTGGGAAATGGTTGAGGACTTTGGTCGTCGTGACGATCGTGGATCGTGACGTTTATGGTCGGGTGACGTAGTGATGGATCTGGATCGTGATCTTGATGATCCAGATAAGTGAAGAGTTTATCACTCTTACTTGGATGTTTGAGTTGAGGATGATGGGACTGAACTTCCTTTCGAGGTAAATCCCTTATGGTATATTACTCAGGTGAGTAAAGTGTCCGACAAGGTTGAATTTGGTCAGCCTAGATGTGTTGATGTTATGATTGGCTTCCCTATGAAGTCAATCGAAGGTAATGTGTAATCAATTAATCAGGTATCCGATAGGTTCGGATATAGTGCGTCTCGATAGACGTGAACGAGATTTTGAGTTTTGGAATCGGATTTCTGGGTGACGATTCAGGATTCGATTTTGGAACTTGAAAGTGGATTTATGGATTTGGATTCGGAATGGTCATTCCTAATACTAGTTTACGGAATGATGATTTCGGATTCGGATTTGGAAATGGATAATGGGTCGGAGTTGTAATCTGTCAAATACTGGATTGGACAGATGGACTCCAAAAATTGAAACGTGATTGGCTATGATCTAGGTGGTTGTAGGCTGGTTGATGGGTAGATGTACGTACCTTGTATGTAGTTCGAGGTACGATACCGGGCATACTTGTGGTGCCTGATGACGGTATATAGGTTATACCAGTGGGTACGTTGGTGAGCGTATTGGTAGTCGGCTTAGTTCCGATACCATTGGATTAGTTCAGGACGTGAACTGGACATTGGATACTATGCATTGGGTCATGGTATTTCTGGTTGGTTCAGTTACACATAGGTCGAGTGTTTTGTTGGCAGGTGTATACTCAGGTTGAGTGAGTTGGTGGTTAGAGTAACCACAAGTAAGTATAGTGTCAGTTTCGGCTGATGACTGTCAAGTGGTGACAATTTGTCGAAGGTGTCAGCGTGGATCGGCTAGTGAGATTTGGTGACTCCCTGTGGGAGCAGATAGCAGGATAGATTGGTGATTGAGAAAGGAACCGTCGAGTTGTTGTGTCAACGAAATGGTAGATTTGACAAGTGGTGTCAATTCGGAACGTATGGCTACGGTCATTCGACGTGGTCGAGTGTAGTCGATACGACGTGAGTGTTAGTGGTATGTCTGGGTGCAGACGAGTCTTGTTCTGGTTAGTGGGTGTACGAGTGTACACGTGTCGTGAGATCGAATTATTTCCACGAGGTGGATGTGGAATCAGAATAGTTGGAGTTTCGAGAACGAAACTAAATTAAGGAGGGAAGAACGGTTGGAATTTCGAGGACGAAATTAATTAAGGAGTGAAGGTTGTAACGACCCGTCTCAAATTCCTTGATTAGATTAGTGACTAATCACGATTAATGATGCTAATCCGTGATTAGTTAGGCGAAATCGGACGAACGATGCAAAATGACCGTTTTGCCACTAGTCGTAGGTAAAACGTTGACTTTTTAATCGGGCGGTCAAATGAACTTTGACCGATGACCGTGACGTAGTTCTTGACGTCACGAGTTCATAGACAGGTGGCACGTTCAATTCCGTCGTTCGAGGAAGAAGTTATGACGTTCAGAAGTTAAGGGGCATTTTGGTAATTTTGGTTAAAAGGGGCCAAATGTTGACTTTTTGATCGGAAGGTCCGATGGCCGAGGGTCGAGGACCGTTACGTAGATCGGGATGATACGAATCCATAGACAGGCGGCACGCTGAAATCGGACTTCGAACGGGGAAGTTATAGGTCACGGAAGTTCGATTTCACTATGCACGTACTTCGAGGCATTGATGATTTGGCACTTTCTGATTGGCCAAGATATTTTCAGTGGATCCCATGGATGAGTGACAAATGTCATTCATCCCATTGGTCAATTACCCTAAAAAGTGGATCTACTTAATTAAATATTATTATTCCTATTATTTTATAATTAATCCAAGTACCACTAAATCCTAGCCCTCCATTCCAAATTAATCTTTAAATCAACACCACTCATCTAATCTAACTCTCCTCTCATCTGATCAATATCATTCTCCTTCTTCATTTCCTCATAACCCGAACCCCCCTTCATATTTCTTCTTCATTTTCTATTTTCATTCTCTCCATACAAACACAAACACCACACCACCATAACCATTAGGGTACTCATGTGTGACCGTGTGAGAGAGTGGGGGAGGACTGAGAGGGCTGTGACGGCTAGCCACTGCAGAGGACACGGCGGGGGAAAACCCGAAAACCATAGGTAAGTATTCAAAAATTCAAAAATCGGTTTTGTTGGTTTTTATTCAATTATAAGGATTGGGTTATGTTTTTGGCGACTCTAGGAGTCGAATAGGATCGGTTTTGAGGCTTAGGATGGCCGGGAAGGGCCGTGAACGGCGGAGGAAAACACCTCTGCCATGGCCGAGCTTGAAGGTGCGGGTTTCGAGTTCGTTTTTGGGTTTTTAACGACTAAAATGATTAGAAATGAGATTAGGATTGTATTAGGATTAGAATGGGTTGAAATGGACTTAAAAATGGACGGTTTCAGGGTTGAACCGGTCCAGACCGGTCGGCTAGTTCACACCAGTCGAACCTAGTTCACTGCGGGTTGAAGACAATGAACAGTACCGCGTGTGGGCTTCACGTGCAGTACCTTCATTGGCGTGTGGGGGCCCGTGAGGCACTGTTTGGGAAAGTGTTCAACATGTGAAATCTTCTATTCGATGTAACGAACATTTTACGTCTGGTTTCGTGTCGATCGGACACCGTTTCGATAATATTCGGGGTATCAGAAGGTTTCAGATCAGGATTAAAAATAGTTAAAAATTCCGAAAAATTACGGGGCTTTAGTGGGAGGTTATTTAAGTAGTTAGTAACCTTCTAGTACAATTTGGACAGGTTTGGGAGTCCCGGTGACGGTGATTGGCTCAGGAGAGCCGTATGACACGCAAATCGAGGCGGCAGCTCGGACGGTCTGTAAGTGGTCCTTGGTTTTCTAAATTGGTGCATGCATAAATGTTTATTATATTTTTTAATACATGTTTGGTAATGCCATGGGTGCATTTGGTTGTGGTTACGTATAAGCACGTATTTCGAGATTTCGGCCTTATACGGTTCTTATACGGTGCTTATACGGGTCAGTATTTCTTTAATGGTTTAAATGAATTGGATTTGGATTTCAAAAGGATAAACTCGGGTATGAATCCTATTTGGTTTTGTCTCGGGCATATGACCCTATTGATGGTCTTCGGGTCTAAATCGTGGTCGCGGCGAGTGCTATGTGCACGGCGACAGACGATACGACGCTCGCCTCCGGATTGGGATGTGTTCATTCAGAGAGGTCACGATGCACGATTCATGGTCGGGCAACCTGGGGAGGCTCGACTTCGGAGTGTTGACAGTTTATGATAGCGATCGGTGATGAGTGCACAATGATCTTGTGGTGGTCGCATCGGTTGTTACGTTCACGGACACATACCAGGATTAAGGGCTGTCCTGGATGGATGGTTGCACACATCACTACGATCGGAGTTGTGACTGACCCTTAGATATCGGGCACGATGCCCAGCTGATGTCATATATTCGGGCACGATACCCAGTTGTTTTACATTGATGATTTCGGGTTAGGGACCCTAGATGGATTTCCAAGTTCATGGAGTTTTATGGGAACCGGCATGAACCCTGGAATGGTTATTATGGTACATGACGGTTTATGGGAACCGGACATAGAGGATGTTTTCTATATGTATATATATATATATATATGAATGGCATGGATGCTATAGATCATGACGGTTCAGGGGAACCGGGCATGAATATTTATGTTATGTATATATATATATATATATATATGTTTATATACCTTCCTTTACTTCTATTATCTCCTCCGTGGAGGGTCGTTGGCCTAGGTGGACCCTGGAGTGGTCACGGAGCACTGACTGAGTGGAGTCGCCCCAATTGGGTTCCTTACTCTCTGGAAGGCTTGTACTATAACCTCAGGATGGGTCATTGGTCTACGGACATTGACCTTAGATTCTAAGAGACTTGTGTTTGAGACCCCAGGTAGCACGCGCGTAGCTTTGGAAACCGTGACAGGATTGGTTGTGTGAATTATATGTATATATGATATGTGATATGTGATGTGCACAGGATTTGGGCAGTGGCCCGTGTACTTGGTTTCATGATGGTTTTGGGCTGAGTCCCTTATGGATTTGGGCAGTGGCCCGTATATTTGATTTGATTATGGTTTTGGGCTTAGTTCCCACAGACGGTTCCATTTGGTTAAATGGTTTTCGAATGCATGCATACTTTTTAGTGAAGGGTACAAATGTCTTTCGATAAATTGTTTTTATAAACTGATTGTTTTGTCCACTCACAGCTTTTAATGTTTTGACTGCCCTTCAGGTTGACATCGGATGTGGACTGTAGCAGATACCGAGATATCACATACCTCCTCCGGATCCTGGCGTACTCTGATAGCCCGGGAGGGAAAAGGTCGGAAATATCCCTTGTCTGACACTTCGTGTCAGACAGGAGTAGGGTCATCCCGCGTTAATCTCGGGGGGATTGGGATGGGTCCTATCAACAAACCCACACTCACTCAACACAATCTCTCTTCTCTCAACTCCATTCTTCCCTTTACGCTTACTTTCACTTCTCATTCTTCCCTCTAGTTGGGTACTCTTGAGCAGTTTTGTCAGGGTTTTTAAGGTAAGATTTTAACGAGGCCACGTTTTTGCACCCTTGTATATTATTTTTTTCATTATTAATATTTTTTTTCATATTCATATATTTTTTTGGAACTTTAAAATCTGATAAATAGTTTATTGCAAAAACCCACTTAAGCCCGACCCAAGTGGGGTTAGTAGGCCCAACCCGAAAAGCCCGATAAAAGTCAGGCCTGATAAAGCCCGAGGGCTTTTATATATGTAAGTAAGTCCATCCAACCCGGCCTGTAAATCAAAAAATTATTTAATAAACCCGACCCGGCCCGATCTAAGCCCAAAAAATTTGGGCCAGGCTTGCCCGCCCCGCGCCCCCCCCCCCCCCCCCCCAATGACGAGGGCTATATAGTAGGGAAAAAATTCTCTTTAAACTCCTCTACGCCATTGCTATTTTAAGAGAGAAAAATATGTTCGGTTGTTGAGAAAATTGTAGAGGGAGAGAAAACGCTTGTTGTCACTCCACACCGAGGGTAGAAATTATGGAAGGAAATTTGAAAAAGAGAAACACACGGGGCGAAAAACAATCAAAAACTTGAATTCTCAAGACAATTTACAAATACGAGTGTGCATTTCTTTAATCTCACAATTCTCCAAAACAAAAATTCCAAACAGTCCAATGTCCATATGTGGTTGACCCCAACAATGAGGTGAAGGCAAAGCTCTAACAACCATGGCATTCTTGGGACTGTTTTGCAACAACAGATTGCATCCAATACTTCTTTAACAATCTCCAGCTTTAGCGAAACATCCGGCTTCGCATTCTCCCGCAAGCCTTAAAACAGCGATATACTGATAACTCAACGATAGAGGTATATAAGCGGAATCTATTAGTCTCACAATAATCTGACCATCAATGTACCTCGGCTCTATCCTTGAATCGTCAATGCACCGCCGTTTCAAGGCTTATGGGAGAATGCGAACCCAAATTCCGGATGGGCGTTAGTGTCCGAGACACTAGAGAATGTAAAAGAAGTATTGGGTGTAATCTGGAGCTGCAAAACAATCCCAAGAATGCCATGGTTGTTGAGCTTGGCCTTCACCACGGTGTTGGGGTCAGCCATATATGAACATCCAACTGTGTGCGTGCTTTCGTTTGTGAAGAACTTTCGGTTCACCTCCCACACCAAATCGCCTCCTTTCAGCTTAGCTAGATTATTCCAGTAGAAGGACGTCATTAGCGACTCTCCTTTGTCAGCTCTACAAAATGAAAAGAAAGCAATTATCAACAGCAAAATCAAATCAAAATCATTGCCATTGTAATCTTCTCTCCCACATTTGATGTTTCCATGAGAAAGAAGATGAATAAGAAGTCAGACTGTCTAGGCCCTTTCAAACGAATGCTCAAATTCCAAGTTCAATATGCATATGCACCATAGAAGCAGATGCATGAAAACAAAGCAAAGCAATTACCAACCACACAATGAAAACATTATTGGCATTAAATTCTTCTCTCCTATATATGATGTGTCGGGGAGGACAAAAAGGAATGAGGAGCTAAAATTCAATTATTTCAGAGTGTAATACTGAAATGAAAGCTCAAATTCCTAGTTCGATATGCATATGTATCGTAGCCTCGTAGGCAATCCTTGCTCTTATAAGAGTTCAAGTTTATCAAGTTCAATGATATATAAGCAAAGTCAGCTTGTAAATTAGTATCAATGTGTATAAACATCTAATAGTTAATTTTATTTTTTGTAATGACCCACAAATGATGAACTTATACAATTACAGATACAGTTGAATTTTGTTTTGTGAAGCTCAGACCAGCATTGTACTTTGCAAACACTCTGGAACCTGTTAAGTAACTTGCTTCTGCTCCAAAAGCAACGTTCGGGTTACCAATGGTAGCCGAAAATTCAACAGCAGGTGACAAATTCAGACCAACCACTGTTGTGAAAGATGCATGCTCATGAAAATACTGACATTCCAACTGCATAATGCAAAATAAAGGGCGATCACTTGCATCAATTATCATGCAGGTTCACGTGCGCTTCATAAACTAGCGAAACATGATTGTTACCATGCCAGATTTGTAATCAGGAAATTTGATTGAAGCAATGGTTTTCACAGAGGGCAGGATGTCTGTGATGGTAAATACTGCTTCGCGCTGTTAAATATATAGAATACTGTTAGAAAACAAAAAAAATGATCCCATTTCAAATTTCAGATCGAAAAAGGAAGGTGTTTGATCTGGAAATGGACCAACTTAATGAGACCCGCTGGGGGATCTGGGACCAGCTGCGTGGTGCTTTGGGCCTGCTTGGGGGCGTTGTCGCTCGGCAGGTATCCTGCAAAGACTTGACACCGGTGTGGTGTCCGCCAAAGGGACTCTAATGCCTAAGTTAGTATCTGCACGCCGAAGGGCAAGGAAATACAGTAATTTACATAGGGTCTCTGAGAGCTCACCTTTGTGAAGGGTTTCAAGGTATTTATAGTAGCCATAACTGCAGTATGTGGGCTACTGTTTTGGGAGCAAGTTATGCTTTGTGGCTGAGAGTCGCCTGACAAGCCCTGGACATCCGGAGGAGGCGCCAGCTGGAGTTTCAATCTGCCCCTGTTAGGGAGTGGTTATGGCAAAGTTGGTTAGGTGACTGTTGCAGCCAGCTGGTGCCTGTACCCTGTCAGGTGCCGAATGACAGGTCTGTAGGGCATTGCCGATCGGCGGGCCACCTTTGTGGGGGTGCCGATCGGGGCATCGGTCGACGTCTGTCCTGTCCTGGCGGGCCCTGTGCTAGAGGATGGTCGGTCGATATGGTATCAACAGAAGGTCAGTAGCTACATTGAATTTTTCATTGGATGTGTAATCGAATGCAACATTCTTGTTTTTGAAGTGAGCTGTCATATCCCCTATATAGAAACCTCCTCTCTTCAGCACAGATGTGTTAAAGACCTGAAATCAAAGAGATGAACTAACACATCATATCCAATTGTTTTATGCCTGAAAGCAATTGAATTAAAGAAGCAGCCATGATAAGAAACTAGAAACAAGAAAACACATATCCATAGGCAAACATAAATTGGTGCAATCAGCTTAAATCTGTGATGTCTAAATGAGCCCAAACTGCACAATGCTAACTCCTTCTAAGGATCAAAAAGCTTACATTTTTAAGAACCTGCCCACAATTTTGTACCACTTGTTGTCGGAAAAAGTAGTAAGAAAGCCAATGTTTCTTCTCAGTCTATGATCTAAGCAATCCAAACATATCCTACGGCGAAAATTTGGTTTCTGTAATCTGTAGTCCCGTCAAAGATTATCAAGAAAATTTTTGGGTATTGAAAAAATAAATAAATAATTTAATGAAAATAAAAGTAAGAAAACACATAAAAACAAAAATTTAGAAATTCACTGGAACACAAACTAAAATTATTCAAAAAACAGCTGAAATGGTAACGAAGGAGATAGGGTCGGAAGAATGAGCTTACAACTCCAGCGGAAGTTGAATTTGTGATGGTGATCTTTCCTTCAGTGGTGTAGTCCTTGTTGAGCAAATCTGCAAATGGAAGAAATGTATCACAACCCAGAAGAAAAATTGAAAATTCCAAAAAACAGATTCAGAGGAAGACCTGAGGATTTCCTGCAAATTTCCGAGAAGAGGGAAGGTCCTCGGGCCGACATGGCTACCGATTTACAGTGACAATTAAGGAATCTTGAAGATTTGGGGAGGGTTAGACGGAGAGGGTTTATGGTGGGTTTTAGGGATTAAAAATAATAAAAAAAAAATTGGGATAAAAAGATAACTGAATTGAAACGTTAGGATTTATGCATTTACCAGAAGTTAATAAAAAGTATGGCTCCCGCTAACTAGGAGTTCTAACCAACTGAGCTATGAGAGTGAACTAACCATAACCATTATTTTTTACAAAATATCCAAACTCAAAAAGAACATGAAAAAATAAAAATAAAAATAAATGCTTGAACTAAAGACCTCCAGCTTACTAAACGGGTGCTCTAACCAACTAAGCTATGAAAGCACATGCAATCATAAAAATGTTTATCAATATCGATCAATTATACAACTCAATTTCAATTAGTTTCTCTTTTTTTTTTGAAGAAATTTAAATTAGATCTTGGTCTCTATTTTTTTTTAATCATATGTGAATCTAACCTCATTACGTATAATGTATGTGCTCTCTTCAACCACTCCAATTTCAATTCTCTATATAATAATAAGAAATGAATTCTGATATTTATGATAGAATTAAGATTTTATGAATATCGTTAATTATTTGTTATAAAATTGTGTTTGAGATAGAGATATTAAGCATACAAAGAATTGAAAATAGAAGGGTAAAAATAATTGTCAATGTTGTTAAAGTCATATTTCTGCCTTACATGTTTATATGAAGTCACCTAAAAGCTTTTAGGCCTCGTTTGGTATGCCGTACTGTACTGACTATTTCAATCGGATAAACTAATCTGTCCACCGGATAGACTGATTATTTAGTCGGGTGTTTACTACTTTTCCGGATTAGAATGCCGACTATATTATACTGACCGGATTATATTATAGTAATTGACGAAATACTTATATCTTAAATATTAATTATATATGTCATTATTTTTATTATTATTTATTTTAATAATTATTATTATTACTATTTATTATATTTTAATTAATTATTTATTTTTAATTTTATCATTATTATTTATTAAACTATCATTAATTATTAATTATTAATTTATTATTATTAGAATTTATTACTTTTTATTATTAATATTTACTAAATTAATATTTTATTTTTATTATATTACTATTTTATTATTATTATTATTATTATTAATATATTTTACAAGATTACTAGTTATCCGACTATTTAATACGGACAATTTCGAGCGTATTATTTTAGCGTGTCTAGATCGTATAAAAATATTCAACCGTATTAACTTATACAGTGACTAATTAATACGACTGGTACCAAACACATGTTTCGGATTATTTAGTCTATCAGGAGTGTAATACGGCATACCAAACACACCCTTAAAGATATTGCATCTCTTACTGATATACAAGGTATACAAGATCTAGCAATACGATGGATTTTGAACCTTTTATTGTAATTTCCTGTTGCTTTTTTGTCAACTTAAATCAAATAAGCAATCGGAAGGACCATTTTCCCAGCACCCAAAAAAAAGAACCCAAGAAAGAATCTGGAATGAATAAAATAGTCAACAAATTAAATTATTATTTTTTCCAATTAAACCACTAACTAAAACTCCATAATTATGTATTCCCATCATTTTTGTTTTCACTCCATCTGTATCTACATCAGCACTTCCTAGTTCTAGACAAGCCGCTCATTATGTACTCTAAGGTTTTTGTTAATTGCTTATCCACGCAACATTATAGGGTCTTTTAATTTTAAACTATTTATAGAAAACGTCCCTAGCATTGTTTTTTAGATTAAGAGGTCCTTAAACATGTTCGAACTAGTAGCCCTAGTCCATCCGTTACGTTTTTCATCAAAAACAACAAATGTGCACGACACATGAGTGAAGAGTAAGGGCACAAATGTCTTTTTAGTTTAGCTAAATTGAAATGTCGCTTTAATAACATCGAAAACATGTTGAGGGATGTTGTGAACATGGCAAAGCAAGCGGGAGGGTTTGAATTTGAGAGTTTGAAAGTGAAATGGTTCTTTCAGTTGGCGTCCTGATAGACCTAATCGAGGTAAGTGACAAAAAATGAATATTTTGATATTGATTTTGGTTGTTGTATTACAATTTCCTTTTCTTTTTTTTTTTGTCATTTTCTGTTCTTAGGTACGGTGATTCAAGGTATGGTTTTTCTCTTAAAATTATCATCATCTGAGATTTCTGACCCATGAGATGGCGATGGTTGTAAGATAAACCGCTAAAAAAATAGGGTTGTTGTTAGCGATGGGTGTTTGTGAAACCTCTGTTTAGGAAACACAGCCCCAACAACAAACAGAGAGGTTGATTAATATAGTTTGTTTAGTTTTAGCTTTACTATGTAGTGAAGATATTGGTGTTTAGTTGTTTGATTTCAAGTTTAAGCATGAAAATGAAATAATTTATTTGACTTATGGTTATCTGAGTTGATTAATATAGTTGATGCTTGAAAGATATATGGTTTCTTAGTAGTGTTCATAATCAAGCTAGACAAGTTTGTGAAGATCTTATGAACCAAAATCAACATATCAAAACAATTGTGATCAAGCAATCAAACGAAGTTCGTATCAAGTACGACATATGCTTGAATGAGGTAATTGATTGCACTAGATTTTTGTTGATGCAATGTCTTTCTTTTCATGCTCATGATGAAACGAAAAGTTCAAGCAACAAAGGAAATTATGTAGAGCTTATGACATTTCTTGCAAATCATGATGCGAAGGTGAAAGGCATTTTGTAGGACTGGGCACGGTTCGGTATGGTATGATATTTGGTGATACCGAAACCATACCAATTAATTTTAATCTGTTCGGTATAATTCGGTATTCCACAATTTGAAATGGATACAGGATCATACCGTACCAATTAAATTTGGTATGGTTTCGGTTTTGAGCCAAAATTTTATGGATTTAGGAAGGTGAATGCTAATGAGGAATTATGGGCTCTAGTGTAACAAATACTCGGTTAGCAAGCTTTTTTTCCCCACTATTAATGATGTATTATGATGCCAACTCCTTAGGTGACTACTAGTGTTGTCAGTATTTAGGTTAAGAAAAATGGTTTCTAATGTAGTCCAACAAGACCATTTTCAAGTATTGTAGATAAGATAATTTTAATTGGATAAATTTATTATCATTAGGCCACAAAGAACTCATAATAGTTTTTAGTATATGATTTCTATATCAACCAATAGGAAAATATTTTTAGTTATTTTAAAAAAATATAAATGCTTATTCGGTTCGGTATCGGTATGGGACAGTTTTTCAAAACCTCGAAACCGAAACCGTACTGATCGTCACATCGATTTTACTATTCAGTATTTTTTTTCGGTTTGATCCAATCTGAAACGACATGATTTTGGTTTTTTCGGTTCTATATGCCCACCCCTAGCGTTTTGTTTGATAATGCTCAGGGGAATCTCAAATTAATAGCTCCTAAAATTCAAAAGGAACTTCTTAATGCATATGCAGTTGAAACCATTGATGCTATCACCAAGGATGTAAGACCCGTGTCCTAGAAGGAACAGTGAATGATCCCACATTCCTGCGAGTGGGGAATGGTCTGGGATGGGAATGGTAGTATGCCTTAAAGGTGTAGGCACACACCTATCTAGCACGAGGCCTTTTGGGAGCTCAGTGGCTTTGGGTTCGGTTGGAACTCCAAAATTAAGCGAGTTGAGGCTGGTGCAATTCCATTATGGGTGACTCCTTGGGAAGTTGCAGCGTGAGCTCCCGAAAACAAAATAGTGAGGGTGAGAAGGCCCAAAGTGGATAAATCGTGCTAGAGTCGGGTCCTGACCGAGGAGGGTCGTTTTGACAGAATAGTATCAGAGTCAGACCCCGACCGGGAAGTGTGCTAGTGAGGACACTGGGCCCTAAAGGGGGTGGATTGTAAGACCCGTGTCTTGGAGGGAACAGTAAACAATACCACATTCCTGCGAGGGGAATGGTGATATGCCTTATATGTGTAGGCACACACCTATCTAACACTAGGCCTCTTGGGAGCACATTGGCTTTGGATTCCATGGGAACTCCAAAGTTAAGCGAGTTGAGGCTAGTGCAATCCTAGGATGGGTAACCCACTGGGAAGTTGCATCGTGAGCTCCCGGCAACAAAACCCAACTGGCAGCACTGGTTGAGTGAGCGAGTCCAGAGGGGACAATACGGTGTTAGATAGAGTGGGCCGTTGTGCAAGTCTGATCTAAACGAGGCCTTTTGGGAGCTCAGTGTCTTTGGGTTCGGTTGGAACTCCAAAGTCAAGCAAGTTGAGGCTGGTGCAATTCCATGATGGGTGACCCCCTCGGAAGTTGCACCGTGAGCTCCCGAAAACAAAATAATGAGGGCGAGATGTAACGACCCGTCCCGAATTCTGGGATTTGATTAGTGACTAATCAAGGATTAGTGAGTTAAATCGGTGATTAGTTGAGAGAAATCGGACGAACGATGCAAAATGACCGTTTTTCCCTTGGTCATGGGTAAAATGTTGACTTTTGACCTGGGAGGTCCGATGGCCGAGGACCGAGGACCGTTATGTAGATCAGGTCTATACGAATCCGTAAACAAGCGGCACGCCAAAATTGGACTTCGAACAAAAAAGTTATGGTTCATGGAAGTTCGATTTAACTATGCACGCATTACAAGGTAGGGATTAGGTGGCATTACCTAAATGGTTGACTTTTTAAGTGGGACCTATGGATGAGTGACACTTATTGGTCATTAACCCCAAATTATGGATCTAAAGTGTGATTGGTGGGTTTATTATTATATTATTAAGCTTTTGATTATTTTATAATAGCTTTACCCACTCTCTCTCAATTTTAGCCCTCCATTCCCTCACACCCCTCATCCTCACCGTTCACTCATCTAATCAGCACACCAAACTCATCTTCCCTCCCCCCCTCCTTTTCAACCCTTGCAAACATCTTCATCTTCTTTATTTTGTTCTTCTAAAAAACGAGAGACAAACACAACACTTAGCACCTCACAGCCGTTATCCATCTTGTGTGATCAACTGTGAGGACTGAGAGAGAGTAAATGATCAGTGAACATGGACGACGAGCCACGGTGGAGGGAAACCCGAACCCGTAAGTAAGTTGTTTTGACTTTTGGACTTTGAGTTTTAAGGGGTCTTGGTCGATTGTAACAATGGATATGGCTTTTTTGTAAGACCCGTGTCCTGGAGGGAACGATGAATGATCCCACATTCCTGCGAGGGGGGAATGGTCTTGGAGAGGATGGTGGTGTGCCTTAAAGGTGTAGGCACACACCTATCTAGCACGAGGCCTTTTGGGAGCTCAGTGGCTTTGGGGGGGATTGTAACCCCAAAGTTAAGCAAGTTGAGGCTGGTGCAATTTCATGATGGATGACCCCCTGGGAAGTTGCACCATGAGCACCCGAAAAAAAACCATGAGGGCGAAGCCCAAAGCGGACAATATGGTGCTAGATGAGTCGGGTCCTGGCCGAGGAGGGTTGGGTCCTGACATTTTTGGAGATCGTAGGAACTGTTTGGGATTATTTTCGAGGAGCTTGGTGGTCTGAGGCGGCCGATGATCAAAACAGTGAGTTTTGGTTTGAATTTTGGAAATCGAGTTTTGTTGGCCCTCAATCATGTTTAATGTGTGGGACTTGTTTCTGGAGGTTGGGAGAGTTTATTGGGACCGGTTACAAGGTTGGAGGTGGCCGGAGTCGACGACAGAAGCTAGTTGCAGGTGGCTGGTTCGTTGTTCAATCATAGAGGTAGTATTTCGACCTGTTTCTCATGTTCTTAATGGCTAGATTGGTTGGTTTTGTTGTTAGGAACCTTTAGGAAACAAAATGGGACAAAAATGGATCGAAATGAGTGAAATGGAGCCCTGGACCGGTCCAGTTCAAACCAGTGAACTCGGTCTGTCGCGAGGTTGATGGTGACACTATAGCAGGCGCGTGGCTTCACGCGCAGCCTCTTTGGGCAGCACGTAAGGGCTCGTGAAGGGTCTTTTGGGGATGACTTCAACGTGTGAATTAATCTATTCGATGTAACAAGCATTTTGGAACTAGTTTCGTGTCGATCGGACACCATTTCGATATTGTTCGGGACGTTCGAAGGTCTAGGATCGAGTTTAAAAATAGTTAAAAATTCAGGAAAATTACGAGGCTTCAATTGGAAGATAATAAGGTAGTTAGTAACCCTATAGATTGATTTGGATAGGTTTGGGAGTCCCGATGACGGTGATTAGCCCGGGGAGGCTTACGACATGCAAATCGAGGCGGCAGCGTAGGATGGTCTGTGAGTGGACCTTGGTTTCTATGTAAGACCCGTGTCCTGGAGGGAACGGTGAACAATCCCACATTCCTACAAGAGGGGAATGGTCTGGGAAGGGAATGGTGGTGTGCCTTAAAAGTGTAGGCACACATCTATCTAGCACGAGGCTTTTTGGGAGCTCAAGTGGCTTTGGGGGGGATTGGAACCCCAAAGTTAAGCGAGTTGAGGCTGTTGCAATTCCATTATGGGTGACCCCCTGGGAAGTTGCACCATGAGCTCCCAAAAACAAAACTGTGAGGGCGAGGGCGAGGGCAAGGACAAAGAGGCCCAAAGCGGACAAGATCGTGCTAGATGAGTCGGGTCCTGACCGAGTAGGGTCGAATCCTGATAGAATGGTATCAGAGCCATACCCCGACCGGGAAATGTGCTAGCGAGGAAGCTGGGCCCTAAGGGAGGTGGATTGTAAGACCCGTGTCCTGGAGGGAACAGTGAACAATCCCACATTCCTGCGAGGCGGGAATCGTCTGGGAAGGGAATGGTGGTGTGCCTTAAAGGTGTAGGCACACACCTATCTAGCACGAGGCCTTTTGGGAGCTCAAGTGGCTTTGGGGAGGATTGGAACCCCAAAGTTAAGCGAGTTGAGGCTGGTGCAATTTCATGATGGGTGACCCCCTGGGAAGTTGCACCGTGAGCTCCCAAAAACAAAACAGTGAGGGCAAGGGCAAGAAGGCCCAAAGTGGATAATATCGTGCTAGATGAGTTAGGTGTTGACCGAGGCGGGTCGAGTCCTGACATTCTAAGTTGTGGTGCATACATAAATGTTTTATATGGTTTATAGATGTGATTCTATGGTGATGATTTGGATGCTAGTGATTTATATGATTTCACGCATTTCGAGGTGATTTACGTGCTTGCACGTAAATCAAGATTTATGGTTTTGCACTGATTAGACGTGCTTGTGGTTTTGATAATGGTTTAATGAAATGGTTTTGAATTTGAAAAGGTAAATTCGGGTTCGAGACATATTTGTTTTGGAAACCCTCGGACTCGAAGTCCATTTAGTTACTTTTTCGAGCTAGAGGCCCAATTGGTTCGTGAATCGATTTTGGATTTGAAAATATGGAATTGGGTACGAGACCCATTTGATTTAAGAACTCTCGGACTTGATGTCATTTGATTTAACAAGGCATCGGGCCGGAGGCCCAGTTGGTTTATGTACCGGGCTCGAGGCCCAATTGGTTTGCGTATCAGGCTCGAGGCCCAATTGACTTACGTATCAGGCACGAGGCCCATTTGGTTTACAAAATTGGGCATGAGGCCCATTTAGTTTACAAAATCGATCACGAGGTCCAGTTGGTTTATGAATTAGGGCTTAAGGCCCAGTTATGGTTTACGATAGTGATTTCGGGTCCGGGACCCATAAATGGATTTCTGGTTCATGACGGTTTATGGGGACCGGGCATGAACCCTTGAAAGCTTTTGAGAATGATTTCAAAATGGTTTTCATATACCATCCTTATATATTGTGGATTGTCTCCTCCGGGGAGGGTCGTTGGCCTGGGTGGACCCCGGAGTAGTCACGGAGCACTAACTGAGTGGAGTCGCCCCATTTGGGTTCCTTACTCTCAAGAAGGCTATTATGGATTTTAACCCCCAATGAGGGTCAATGATCTGCGGACATTGACCTGGGTGGACCTTGGGGAGACTTAGGATTTGAGACCCCGGGTAGCACGCGCGTAGCTTTAGATACCGTGACAGGATTGGTTATATGATATATTGATAAACATGATTTCTTATATTTGCGAAATTTTGTTTTATGATGATAAATGGATTTGGGCTGAGATCCCACATATGTTTGTTATGAAAATGGATTTTTGTAAATGGCCTTTGGTTAGGGGCCCGTGTGACTTGAATTTAAGGAACTTGGGGCTAAGACCCTAAATATGGTTGTTTAAACATATGTGGTTTGATAAATGGTTTTCCTATGCATGCATGTTTTTTAGTGAAGGGAATAAAGGTCTTTTGTGAAATATGTTTTTATTAACTCTTTTATTTTTGTCCACTCACAGTCTTTCCTTGTTTTTAATGCCCTTCAGGTTGATTACGGATGCGGACTATAGTAGAGACCGAGACATCATACTCGTCCATCGGATCTTGGCGTGCTCTGGTAGCCAGTCGGGCTAAAAGTTTAAATTTTCCCTGGTCTGACACTTTGTGTCAGACGGGATCACTACACATCCCGTGTTAATCCCGGGGGGATTGGGATGGGTTGTGACACGAGAAGGCCAAATCGGATAATATCGTGTTGGAGTCGGGTCCTAACAAAGGATATAAATGGTGAATGAGTTATTTTCAATCATGGTTGATGAATCACGTCATTATTTAACAAAGGAACAAATGGTGGTGGTATGTGGACACTAGAGGACATGTAATTGAAACATTTGTTGGAGTTCTACAGGTTACGTATACCTCTTCAAGCACATTAAATGATGATATCGACAAGTTGTTATCTACAACCAACATACGCATGTCCATACTACAAGGACAAGGTTATAATGGATCTAGTAAAATGAAAGGTGAGTTCAATGGCCTTAAAGAAAAATTTTTGAAAGGAAATCCTTATGCATTTTATGTTCATTGTTTTGCACATCAACTTCAATTAGCCCTTGTGGCGGTGGCAAAAGGTCATGCTGATATTGCCACTTTTTTCACAAAGATAAATAATCTCATTAATATTATTGGAGTATCGTGTAAGTGCCATGATTTTCTTAGAGATCAACTACAAAAGGATCTTATGGAGACTCTTGAAGTTGATTGTCTTGAAACGGGACGAGGATTAAATCAAGAAACTAGTCTCAAACGTGTGGGTGATATATGTTGGAACTCACATTATGGCATCTTGGTAGGCATTATTTCTATGTTCAAATCCTAGGTAAAAGTGTATCAATTGATTATTGATGATGGTTCGACGTATCATTTAGGTGAAGCAAATAAATCATTTGAAGATATTTAATCTGTTCCATTTGTATTTCATGTAACGACCCGTCCCGAATTAACGGGATTAATAAAGGATTAGTGACGGATTAGTAAGGCTAATCGGGGATTAGACGAGGATTATCGGACGTTCAGTACAAAATGACGATTTTTCCCTTGGAATGGGAAAAACGTTAAGTTTTTGTTCGGACGGTCAAATAGACTTTGACCGATGACCGTGACGTAGTTCGGGACGTCACGAGTTCATAGACAGGTGGCACGCTCAATTTCGATATTCGAGGAAGAAGTTGTGACGTTCGGAAGTTCAAGGGCGTTTTGGTAATTTGGGCAAAAAAGGGCCAACGGTTGACTTTTGACCCGGAAGGTCCGATGACCTAGGGTCGAGTACCGTGACGTAGATCACGACGATACGAATCAGTAGACAGGTGGCACGTCTAATTCGGACGTTCGACGGCGAAATTATGGTTCACGAAAGTTCGCGTGCACTATTGCACGTTTTTCGAGACGGGGACTATTTGGCAGCAAGTGGGGCCCAAATATTTTGGACAGGCCAATGGATGAGTGACAAGTGTCACCCATCCATTGCCCAACCCAACAACTCATGCATCTCTCTCCCCTTCATCGATTATTCATTTTCTTCCTTTCAAACCAAACCCGATCACCATTTTTCATCCAAAACCCAAACCCTTGACCCTTGAACATTTGTGAGAGGCCAGAGAGATAAAGAGGACCGGCTGGGCATGGTGGCTGGCCAGGCAGAGCCGCCGTGGGCGGCGGAGGAGGAAACCCGCACGAGGTAATCGGTTTTACCCATTTTAATTCGTTTTCTATTTCTAGTTATTATGGGCTTGTTTGGATGATTGGTTTGAACTAAATAGGTTGTTAGGACGTTGTTAGGAAGGTTTTGAGAGGTTTTGGACGTTGAGGAGCCTGGGGAAGGTTTTGGATATTTGAACCGTGAGAACCAAAATCGAACCGGTCGGATTTAGGGTGTTTTAAGGGTTCTAGGTTCTTGGTTTAGGTTCCTAGGACAAAAATAGGAAGGATAGGATCGATTAGGGAGGAAAACGGTGAAGATTGGACCGGGTAGGAGCCTGGACCGGTCACACTGGTCCAAGTTGCAGGCAAACCGGACCGGACCGGTTCAGACTGGTCGTCGCGAGGAGGAAGACGACACTGTTCACTGGCGTGTGGCTCCCACGCGCAGCCACTTCAGGTGGCGCGTACGGGCGCATGGGGAAGAATTTGAGGAAGGTTCCAACATGCCAAATCATCTATTCGTTGTAATGAACATTTTGGGACTGGTTTCGAGTCGATCAGATATCGTCTCGATATAGTTCGGGCTGTCCGAAGGTTTCGGTGCGAGTTTAAAAATAGTTAAAAATCCCTGAAAATTAGGGGACTTTAGTGAGGGGTAATTAACTAGTTAGTAACCCTCTAAAGTGATTTCGACAGGTTTGGGAACCCCGAAGGTGACGATTGACCCGGGAAGGCGTACAGCGCTCATATCGAGGCAGCAGCGCGGACGGTCTGTGAGTGGACTTTATTTCTGAAATCGATGCATGCATAAATGTTTTATATATGTTTTAATATGTGTTTTTGGATGACTTGAGTGCATTTTGGTGTGTGTTTACGTATGGGCACGTACTTCGAGGTTTTCGGGTTTTGTACGTGCTTATACGCGCTTAAACTTTCGGTTTTCATGAAATGGTTTTGAAAAGTAAAATGACCCATTTGGTCTTGAGTATTTGGGCATGGGACCCATTTGGATTTGGATTTGACTCGGGCATGAGGCTCTATTGATGACCCGTAGGTCTAAGTAGTGGTCGCGACGGATGCTGTGTGCACTGCGACGGACGACGTGATGCTCACCTCCAGATTGTGATGCGTTCCTTCCGGAGAGGTTACGATGCACGTCCCGTTGTTGAGCAGCCACTGGAGGTTCGACTTCGGAGTGCTGACGGTTTAGAGGATCGATCGGTAACGTGAGCACCATGGTCTCGAGATGGTCTCGATGCCCAGTTATTGTGAAATCGGACTAAAGGTCCTGTTGAGTCCTATGTTCAGGCTAGAGGCCCATTTGCTTTGTGTTATCGGACATGAGTCCCGTTTTATGGTTTTATATACTGGTATGTATATACCCGCCTTACGATATTAATTTTTGGTCTCCTCCAGCATTGACCTGGAGAGTCACGATCCACAGACCAGAGTGGGTATCCCCGTAGGGATCCCGTTCCAGGAGTGAAGGTTACTTATTATGTTGTGGTCCCGGACCAGATTCCGGAGGGATATATGGACTAGATCCAGAGAGAGAGCTTGGACTAGATCCAGAGATTGAGCCTCCTAGATGGAGAATTCCTGGGAGAAGATTCGGAGTGAGACCCCGAGTAGTGTGCACACTGGTATAGAGATGACATCGTGACTATATCGGGGATGTGATCCCTAGGGGCTGTGTGACCCGAGATGGCATCTTCTCCAGAAGTGCCTAGGATGGGTTATATATGTATATATGTATATGTGTGTGTGATTTCACTGAGACGACGTTGGGCTGAGACCCATGCTATTGGTTTTGGGCTGAGACCCTTATGAGGTGGTTTTGGGACAAGTTCCCATGTGTTTTGGTTTGGGCGGTGATCCTAGGTATTTGATTGACGGATTTCGGGCTAAGGTCCAAATGGTTTGATGGTTCATCACGCCTTATGGGAACCGGGCATGAATCCTAGAAGTGGTTTTTGAATGCATGCATATGTTTTTAATGAAGGGCATAAAGTTCTTTTATGAAATGTTTTATAAAATATTTGTTTTATCCACTCTCAAATTTTGTGTTTTGAATGCCCTTCAGGTTGATCGCGAATGTGGCTGTAGCAGAGACGAGACATCGGATTCCTCCTTCGGATCCTGGCGTACTCTGACAGCCCCGACTGGGCAAAAGACGGAAGTATCCTTGGTCTGACACTTCGTGTTAGACGGGAGCAGGTACGTCCCATGCTAATCCTAAGGGATTTGGGACGGGTCCTGTCATTTCATCTTTTTTTTTAATGAGATCTATTTTTGGGAGTTACAAATGACTTGTCACAAGCGTTACAAAGGAAGATCAAGATATTGTGAATCCCATGGCTCTAGTTCAAGCAAGTAAGAAAAAACTACAATATATGAGAGATAATGAATTTGATCTTTTACTTGATCAAGTTTCATGTTTTTTTGATGGACATGTTATAGATGTTCCCAATATAGATGATCCATTCTATGCTCAAAGAAAATCTAAACGTGTAGCTTCAAACCTCATAAACCGTCATCATTATTGCGTGGATCTCTTTACTCGTATCATTGATTATCAGTTTTCAGAATTGAAAAATCGTTTCAACGAGGTAAGTACTGAGTTACTTATTTGTATGACATGTTTGAGTCCAGACAATTCCTTCTCAGCATTTGACGATCACAAACTACTTCATTTTTCTTTATCCTCAAGAATTTAGTTCTCGAGAACTACTTACACTTAAGGATCAACTTGGGGTTTATATTCATGATAAGCATTTAAGTAATGTGTTTTGTAGTTTAAAAGGAATTTGTAGTCTTGCAAAGGAAATGGTCAAGATGAGGAAGCATAGTGTGACGACCCGTCCCGGATTATCGAGATTAATTAAGAATTAATTATGGATTAGCTAGGCTAATCAGGGATTAGACGAGGATTAGCGGACGTTCAGGACGAAATGACGATTTTGCCTCTAGAAGGGGCGAATCGTTAAGTTTTCGTTCAGGAGATCAAATGGACTTTAGCCGATGACTGTGACGTAGTTTGGGACGTCACGAGTTCAAAGACAAGTGGCACACCCGATTCCGACGTTCAAGGCAGAAGTTATTATTTTCAGAAGTTCGAGAGCGTTTTGGTAATTTGGGTGAATAGGAGCAAATAGTTGACTTTTGACCCAGGAGGTCCGATGGCTGAGGGCCGAGGACAGTTACATAGGTCGGGATGATACGAATCTGTAGACAGGTGGCACGTCGAATTCGAACGTTCGACGGAAAAGTTACGGTTCACAGAAGTTCGAAAGTACTATTGCGCATTTTACGAGACAAGGGACTTTTGGACTTAAGTGGGGCCTAGATATTTTGGGGCAGGCCAATGGATGAATGACACTTGTCATCCATCCATTGCCAACCCACTTTCATTCATGCATATCATCTTCATTCTTTGCTCGTGCATACCAAACCCAAACACGAACCTGATCTCACCATTTCAAACCAATCCAAATCCTTTCCCCCATCTGATCGTGTGAGGACGTGATGGTGGTGACTGACCTGGGACAAGGCTGCCGTGGACGGCGGAGGTGTAGAGGAAACAACCGTACCCGGTTAGACCCAAAATTCATTTTATTTCGATTTTAACGTTTTGGATAGTTTTGGATGATTAGAGAATGTTTATTAGGTTGTTAGGATGGATTAAAGGAGGTTTTTGTGGTGGTTTGACGGCTGAGGAGCCGTCGGAGAAAAATGGAAAACTTGAACCGTTAGGACAAATATCAAACGGTGGGTTTTAGTTGTTTTCTTTTAGGTTTCTTGATTGGAAATGGTAGGAAATCATGAAATAGGAAGATTGGGATCAAAAAGGAGAGGATTGGACAAAAATTTGGGGAGAAACCAAGCCGGACCGGTCAAGCCGGTCCAGGCGAACCAGTGAACCGGCCGGACCCAATTCAGTTGCATAGAGAAGATAAACAGTGTCCTAGCACGTGAGGCCCACACGCAGGACCTTATTGGGGACGTGCGGGCGCGTGACCCCTTCTTTAAGGATGGTTCCAACATGTCAAATCATCTATTCGATGTAACGAACATTTTGGGACCGGTTTCGTGTCAATCGGATATCGTTTCGATATAGTTCGGGATGTCCGAAGGTTTAGGTTAGCGTTTAAAAATAGTTAGAAATTCCGAAAAATTACGGGACTTTAGTGAGGGGTTATTTAAGTAGTTAGTAACCTTATATTACGATTTGGACAGGTTTGGGAATCCCAGAGGCGACGATTGGCCCGGGAGAGGCTTATGTCAAGCGTATCGAGGCGCGACTTCGGACGGTCTATGAGTGGACCTTTCTTTCGAAATTGATGCATGCATAAATGTTTTATAATTGTTTTAGAACATTTTTTGTGATGCCATGAGTGCATTTGTTTGTGGTAGCCTAGGATTTACGTATTTGCACGTATTTCGAGATTTCCGATTTTATATGATGCTTATACGTGATAGGTTTTCAATGAGGATTTAATGAATTGGTTTTGGTTTTGGAAATATGAAATCGGGCACGAGACCCATTTGATTTACGAACTCTAGGACTTGGAGTCCATTTGATTTGACGAGGAATCGGACTGAGGGTCTATTTGAGTTATACGATCGGGCTGAGGGCCCCGATGATTTATGATCCGGGCTTGAGGCCCATTGGGTTGTAATATCGGGCTGGAGGCCCAGTTGACTGTAATATCAGGCTTGAGACCATATTGGTTGTAAAATCGGGCTTGAGGCCCCGTTGAGTATGGTTTCGGGCTTAGGGCCCAGTTATTCGTGATATTGGGTTAGAGGCCCAGTTGATTGTAACATCGGGCTTGAGTCCCAGTTCGGTTTATGAAATGAGAATTCGGGCATAAGACCCTGTTGAACTGTGGATTTAGGCCGAGGCCTGTGAAATGGATTTGAATCGGATTCGAGGAATCCTGTTGAGATGAATCGGGTATGAGACCCAGTTGAAATATGTTTTGAGAAAGAAAGAAGTATTTGAAAATGTATGAAACCATCCATATGATTATATGGTCTCCTCCAGACGTCGACCTGGAGAGTCACAATCCATAGACCAGAGTGGGTATCCCCATAGGGATCCCGTTCCAGGAGTGGGAGTTATGAGATATGATGTGGTCTCGGACCAGATTCCGGAGAGATGATCAGACTAGATCCAAAGAGAGAGCTCAGACTAGATCCAGAGATTGAGCCTCCTAGATAGAGAATTCCTGGGGGAAGACTCGGAGTGAGACCCCGAGTAGTGTGCACACTAGTATAGAGATGATGAATCGTGACATATATCAGGGATGTGTTCCCTAGGGGTTGTGTGCCCCGAGTTGGCATCTTCTCGGAAGTGCCGCGGATGGGTTATACGTATGTCGATACGTATGAGATTTACAGAAAGTGATTGGGGGGCGGAGACCCTGTGTTCCATGTTTTAGATAGTGATTTGGGACGAAGACCCCGTATTCGATGTTTTGGTATTTCATTGAGAATGGTTTTGGGCTGAGACCCACGTATGTTGATTTAGGCTGAGTTCCCACATGCATGGATTTACGGGTTTTGTGATTTCAGGTCAGGGACCCATAAATGGATTTATGGTTCATGACGGTTTATGGGGACCGGCATGAACCCTTGAAAGGTATTTATGGGTCATGATGGTTTATGGGGACCGGGCATGAACCCTTGAAAGGTTTTGAGAATATGTTTGACAATTGGTTTATGAACGTTTTGGTAAATGGTTTTTGAATGCATTCATATGCTTTTAATGAAGGGCATAAATGTCTTTATGTGAAAATATTTTTAATGAAATGTTTATTTTGTCCACTCACGACTTTTGATGTTTTAATGCCCTTCAGGTTGATCGCGGATGCGGCTGTAGCAGAGACGAGACATCACACTCCTCCTCCTACGATCCTGGCGTACTCTGGAAGCCCCGGTGAGGGCTAGAGACAGAATTTTCCCTGGCCTGACACTTCATGTCAGACGGGATCAGGCGTGTCCCACGTTAATCTCGAGGGATTTGGGACGGGTCCTGACACAGAGTATACAAGAATGTGTATTTACTTCTTACAATGGCCTTAGTGCTGCCAGTTGCAACTGCTTCAGTGGAAAGAACATTTTTAGCTATGAATATGTGAAGATTCGACTCCGTAATATAATGGGAGATAAATGGTTGAGTGAAAGGTTGGTTGTTTACATCGAGAGGGATATTTTTTGTTTGTATTGATAATGAAACTATAATGCAACGTTTTCTATACATGAAAAGTCGTCGTGGACAATTGTAATTTTAATCTTTTTATAAATTATGAATTTTAATAGTATCCCTTAGTTTTAAAGGATATTTTTGCTTCCCAAATTTTTTGATGTTTAACATATTGACCCCCTCGAGAAAAATTCCTGAGTTCACACCACTGCCTCCTATTCTCCTCAGCAATCTTGGAAGAACCTCATTTCCTCTTAGACAAGTTTCTTTGTCCACTCACTCCTAGAAATGCCATCTCTCCTTATTCTATTAATTTTCATTCCCTTTTTCAGAATTAAATCAAGGCAAAATATAAAAACAGGAATGATAACAATTAAATTTATGTGCCAAATTTTTTTACTTGATTGCTTTCACAAGCTTCAAATCTTTAGGATTCAAATCAGTCCATGAAGTGTGAAATTTCCTCTTCTATTAGATCACAAAACCCTCAATTTGTTATACAAATTTGGCGCCTAAATTAAGAGAACCATAATCAATTTGGTGACATTTTGGGTTGCTACAGTAAACTAACATACTTACCCCCTAAATTAACGGATTTCGTCCAATAAAGTAACAATTGGGCAGCTCTACTATCTTGCCCAAGTTTAAGGACCTTTTGATCTAAAAAACATGTTTAGGAACATTTTTTCTAAATATGGTTGACTTCATAGAGGTCTTGCTAATCTTGATTTATTCCAAATGTACATTACTTTTTTACTCATAAAAAAAATTTATTAGGAAAATCCCAATATTATATATATATATATACATATTTATAAAAATATTATATGATATAAATAATTTGTTAGAAAAGTATTTTATTTTCAATCTTTTGTTGTCAATTTTTTAATGAAAATAATTAAATGACCTCGCCGGCTATGGGCGGGCCTGACTGAGTCTCTCACAAGTCACTTGGTTGGATGCACATTTTGGACAAAAGCATGTGTAGCCCAATCACCTCAATAAACAAAAATCAGTTCTCCTACTAAGTCCATACGTGGCACAAAACTAGCGCTCAAACGTACCAAACGCAGAACATACCTTAAGGGCTGAGAATAATATTTTCAATTTACATCTTAATACTTTATAATTTTTTATTAGAATAAAATAAGTTTCCATCAGCACGTTTTGTGGCAAAGAGTTTAATGAGGCAATGTCAGTCTTCACTGTTCTTTTCACATCATCCTTCAATTCATTAATTTTTTTAGATAAAAAAATTCCAATAAGATGTTATCAGATTTGTAAGCATTGCATTTATATCTTAAATTTAAACCTTAGCATTAGATATACTCTGCGAGCCATATAATTCTCTGATGAATATGATTTCTATAAGGGTGGTCATTTCGTGTTATACCTTGGTGTTATTTCTCTTTATTTATATTGTAATATTATACTTGTTAGTTGGCGTTATTTCGCTTTATTTATATTGTAATATTATACTTGTTAGTATAGAATTATTGATATAAAAATTAAGCTCAAATAGCTCAAAGTAGTTACGGGACTAGAATTTTAGGTCAATATGGGTACTTTATATAGATAATAGTAAGAGTATTGTTTGATCGACAATCATAGACAATCATAATATATGACATTGTTTATCCACGAAAAAATTCCCTCTAGATCAAAGACAATGGCTCACGGAAATTAAAAATTCAAAGTAGAGAAATAAGCCCAACCCAAAGCAACTTCGAACGTGGGGAAAACTAAAGCATGAGTGGTGATGACACGCGAAAAAAACAGAGGTAAAGGAGAGCATTTCAATAGAAAAAACGGTAGCATGAGACTCACGTGGAACCCGACTCGGTAAGTTGAGAGTTTCTTCATCGTCTATAAATAGAGGACAACTCAGCTTCTTAAAGGACTGACAATTAACTAATCAAACTCAGCAAATAGATCTACATCATTTTTTGAACCTATGGACACCTTTTAACTAAGGTTTCATGGTTTAAAAGATTGGGCCTTCGGGAAAAATCTATTTTTTTTATCTAGAAAATCAAGATGCAGTGTCTCCTCTCACCCATTCGAGGCATTTATGCAACTGTCTAACCACTTTTCAAACCGTTTTAGCAGCAACATCACAATGGTTCGTTTCTTCTGACAAGACCCATCCCAATCCCCCCGGGATTAACGCGGGATGACCCTGCTCCCGAAGTGTCAAATAAGGGATATTTCCGACCTTTGCCCTCCCGGGCTATCAGAGTACGCCAGGATCCGGAGAAGGCATGCGATATCTCGGTCTCTGCTACAGTCCACATCCGATGTCAACTTGAAGGGCAGGCAAAAAATTTAAAAACTGTGAGTGGGCAAAACAAGAGTTTATAAAACCATTTCATAAGAAGACATTTGTACCCTTCACTAAAAAGTATGCATGTATTCGAAAACCATTTAACCAAATGGACCACATGTGGGAACTAAGCCCAAATCAGAAATAAACCAAGGTCGAAAGGACCACAATGAAATCGACCAAACGGGCCACTGCCCAAATCCATAAGAAACCAATAAGGGACTCAGCCCATAACCATAACTATACTGAAACCAAAGACATAAGCCACTGCTCAAATCCTGTGCACACCTGTGCACACCACATATCAAAGAATCATATATCATATATACATATAAGTCACACAACCAATCCTGTCATGGTATCCAAAGCTACGTGCGTGCTACCCGGGTCTCAATCCGAGTCTTCTCAAAGTCAAGGTCAATGTCCGCTGACCACTGATCCTACTCGAGGTATAGTAACCATAGCCTTCCTGAGAGTAAGGAACCCAACTAGTGGGTGACTCCACTCAGCCGGTGCTCCGTGACTACACCGGTGTCCACCCAGGCCAACGACCCTCCCTGGAGGAGATAATAGAAGTAAAGGAAGGTATATGCACATATATATACATAATACAAATATGTCACGACCCGGCCCATCTAACACAATATTGTCCGCTTTAGGCCCAGCCCTCACGGTTTTGTTTTCGGGAGCTCACGTGTAACTTCCCAGTAGGTCACCCATCATGGGATTGCACCAGCATCAACTCGCTTAACTTTGGGTTCCAATCCCCCCCAAAGCCATTGAACTACCAAAAGGCCTTGTGTTAGATAGATATGTGTCCACACATATAAGGTACTTCACCTTTCCATCCCCGAGCGATGTGTGATCGTTCACCGATCTTACCTTTCCAAGCTCACGGGTCTTACTCACCGTTCTTGCTTCCAAGACCAGGTCTTACAAATATCCATGCCTGGTTCCCCTGAACCGTCATGATCCATAATATCCAGTTCATATACATATAGACCATATCCTCCATGTCTGGTTCCTATAAACCGTCATGTACCATAATAACATAACCAGGGTTCATGCCGGTTCCCATAAACCGTCATGTACCATCATAACATAACCAGGGTTCATGCCGGTCCCCATAATCCGTCATGAACCATGATACCATAACAAGGGTTCATGCCGGTTCTAATAAACTGTCATGAACCAGGAAATCCATTTAAGGTTCCCTGACCTGAAATCAAAACCGTAAAGTAACCTGGGTCTCGTGTCCGAACATAGGACATCAGCTGGGCACCGTGCCCGATATCTGAGGTCATATGCCCGAGACAAAACCAAATGGGTCTCATACCCGAGTTTATCCTTTTGGAAATCCAAATCCAAATCATTTAAACCATTAAAGAAATACATACCCGTATAAGCACCGTATAAGACCGAACCCTCGAAATACGTGCTTATACGTAACCACATACAAATGCACCCATGGCATTACCAAACATGTATGAAAACATATAATAAACATTTATGCATGCACCAATTTAGAAAACCAAGGTCCACTCACAGATTGTCCGAGCTGCCGCCTCGATCTGCATGTCATACGGCTCTTCGATCCAATCGCTATCACTGGGACTCCCGAACCTGTCCAAATCGTAATAGAAGGCTACTAACTACCTAATTAACCTCTTACCAAAGCCCCGTAATTTTCCAGAACTTTTAACTATTTTTAAACCGATCCTAAACCTTTCGATGCTCCGAAACATATCGAGACAGTGTCCGATTGACACGAAACCAGTCCCAAAATGTTTGTTACATCAAATAGAAGATTTCACATGTTGAACACTTTCCCAAATTACTGTTCACGCTCCCCTAGAAGCCGCTGTGCACTGTTCATCGTCTTCATGCTTCAGCCGGTTCAGACGGCCGGTTCACCTGGTTTGGCTGGCCCAACTGTACCGGCGTGACCGGTTCACGGCTCTAGACTCCCCATTTTTCATCCTACTTCTTCCTTTTTGATTCCTTTCTTCATATTTTCAAGTTTTCTATCCATTCCAATCCTTAAACGCACCTAAAAACACTTACAACCCAAGGTTTGATTTTGAACCAAACGGTTCAATGGTCCTAACTTCCTCCCACGGCTTCACAGAAATCCTAAGCTTCCTAAAAGCATCCTAACACAATCCTAGTAACCCATTTAATTCATTAAAACCATCAAAAACCAACCAAAACGCCAAAACCGAATTAAAGGGTGAAAATGGGCTAATCGTGAAATCCTCTCGGGTTTCTCCTTCTTGCCGCCGTCCACGGCGGTTCTGGCCTCCCAGCAACCTCCTCAGTCTCTCACTCACTCTCTGGGTCTCATAGGTGATCATATGGGGTTGGGTTGGATGGGTTTGGGTTCAAGGTTTTGAATGAGATCGGGTTGTGTTTTTGGGAATGAAGGAAAATGGTCGATGAAGATAATATGCATGAAGGAAAGGAGATGGCATGTGGATGGGTGACACTTGTCACTCATCCATAGCGCGCAGGGATTAAATATCTCGGCCCCACTAGAGTCCAAAAGTTAACTTGTTTCGTAATTCGTGCAATAGTGCACTTGAACTTCCGTGAACCGTAACTTCGTCTTCGAACGTCCGAATTCGACGTGTCGCCTGTCTATGAATTCGTATCATCTCGATCTACGTAATGGTCCTCAGTCCTTGGCCATCGGACATCCTGGTCAAAAAGTCAACATTTGCACCTTTTTAACCATAATTACCAAAATGTCCCTAAACTTCCGAACGTCATAACTTCTTCCACGAACGTCGGAATTGAACGTGCCACCTGTCTATGAACTCGTGACGTCACGAACTACGTCACGGTTATCAGTCAATGTCCAATTGACAGCCAGAATGAAAAGTCAACGTTTTGCCACGACCAAGGGCAAAATGGTCATTTTGCATCGTTCGTCCGATTTCGCCCAACTAATCACGAATTAATCTCACTAATCGTGATTAGTCACTAATCTAATCTAGGAATTTGGGACGGGTCGTTACAACCTTCCCTCCTTAATTAATTTCGTCCTCGAAATTCCAACCGACCTAAATCCAACTGTTCTTCCCTCCTTAATTAGTTTTGTTCGCGAAACTCCAACTATCCTGATTCCACATCCACTCCGTGGAAAGTAGAATTGGCCTCGAAACTCGTGTACACTCGTACACCAACTAACCAAAACAATACTTACTCGTACCCAAGCGTACCACTACGTTTACATCGCATCGATTACATTCGACCACGTCGAATGACAGTAATCATACGTTCCGAATTGACACCACATGTCGAATCTACCGTTTTCGTTGACACAGCAACTCGACGATTCCTTCCTCAATCACCAATCTATCTTGACGTCTGCTCCCACTGGGAGTCACCAAATCTCACTCAACGATCCACGCTGTTACCCCCTATAAACCGTCACCACTTGACAGTCGTCAGTCAAAAACTGACACGATACTCACTTGTGGTTGCACTAACCACCCACGGACTCAACCATGAGTAAACACTTACCCACAAAGCATTTCACTCAATCTGTGTGTAACTAGACCCATCAGAATACCATGACCCACTGCACAGTATCCAATGTCCAGTTCACGACCTCAACTAATCCAATGGTATCAGAACTAAACCGACTACCAACACACATACCAATGTACCCCTGGTATAACCTATATACCGTCACCAGGCATCACAAGTCTACCTGGTATCGTACCTCAAACAACGTACAAGGTACATACAACTACCCATCAATCAGCCTACAAGCACCTAGGTTGTAGCCAATCACATTTCTACTATAGAGTCCATTTGTCCAATCCCGAACTAGACAAATCGAAATTCCAACCCATTATCCATTTTCAAATCCGAATTCGAAACTGTAATTTCGTAAGAAATGCCGAATTCAAAACTCAGAAATCAAATCCATAACCATGTCCAAATCCGAATCCGAAATTATCATTCCGTAAGCTAGCATTTGGAATAACCATTCCGAACCCAAATCCATAAAAGGAAATCCACTATCAAGCTCTAGAATCAAATCCTGAATCATCACCCAGAATCCGATTCCAAAACCCAAATCCAGAAATCCTCTTTCAAGTTCCAAAATCAAATCCTGAATCGTCATCCAGCAATTTGATTCCAAAACCTAAAATCTCGTTCACGTCTATCAAGACGCACCATATCCGAACCTATCGGATAACTGTTCAACCGATTACACATTACATTTGATTGACTTCATAGGGAAGCCAATCCCAATATCAACACATCTAGGCTGACCAAATTCGAACTCGTCGGAAAACTACTCACCTGAGTAATATACCATACGGGATTCACTTCGAAAAGAAGTTCAGTCCCAACATCCTCAACTCAACGTCCAGGTAAGAGTGATAAACTCTCCACCTATCTGGATCATCAAGATCACGATCCAGATCCATCACTATACCCAGTATCTAAACAGATCAGTCACGACGAAACACGCCGAGACTGTGGGTTCCCTCCAATCACCACGTATCGATCCTTGTCCACTGAGGGATACCATAACTTATCCCTTGTGAAATGCAAGCAAAACTCATTGCATTTACACCACGTAAACCAACATCATCTGCCACCAAGCAGAAAATGAGAAATCTCAGTCACCTAACTTCGATATACTCAATTCCTCCTGATGACCCAAGACAAATCCCGGGTTCACCAACCAATACACAACCGATGTACTAGTGGCAACCAACAACATCTACATCATCAACATCATCTACCATCATCAATTATGGTCGAACCTGAGAAGTAACCCAAAACGACTTCGAAATATCCATTACCAATGCGGAAAAACCACATTCCACTCGTCAACACACATTTCCGAACCATACACCCAAGGTAGGGTTCCACAATCACACCTAGGGTCACTCTGAACCCAACTGCAAGCTACCAACTGCAGTACACTCCACGAATTGACAGACTACGCGGTCTGGACAGCGTAAAAACGTCAATCCAACTAGGATTCCCCGAATCCGGCTGCTCACAGCAGTAAATCTATCTAACTCAACCAAATCCGATCATCGGATGGTCACAATTCCCAACCAGTCGTCGGAACCGATCCTACGACATCGTGACAGACGATCCCAACTACCCGTTACACGATCACAATCTAACGTACGAATACGTTCAACCTTCCGTAGGGTCCCACGCTGTCAACCTTGACAGAACTATGGCAACCTCGGCATCCCATGCCAAGCCAAGCCAAGACATTCCACGATTTCATCCTACTAACTATCGTACCGGTATCCCACTATCAGGTTGACCACGAACTGTAGCCACTTGAGATATCACATCCCCGACCTGCGTACTACTCCAAGAGCTCCGCGGTTGCTCGAATAGAGACAACCCCGCTCTGACAAGCAATCTTATGCTCTGATACCACGTTGACAGGACCCATCTCAATCCCCCCGGGATTAACGCGGGATGACCCTGCTCCCGTCAGACACGAAGTGTCAGACAAGGGATATTTCTGACCTTTGCCCTCCCGGGCTATCAGAGTACGCCAGGATCCGGAGGAGGCATGCGATATCACGATCTCTGCTACAGTCCACATCCGATGTCAACCGGAAGGGCAGTCAAAACATTTAAAAACTGTGAGTGGACAAAATAAGAGTTTATAAAACCATTTCATAAGAAGACATTTGTACCCTTCACTAAAAAACATGCATGCATTCGAAAACCATTTAACCAAATGGACCACATGTGGTAACTAAGCCCAAATCAGAAATAAACCAAGGTCGAAAGGACCACAATGAAATCGACCAAACGGGCCACTGCCCAAATCCATAAGAAACCAATAAGGGACTCAGCCCATAACCATAATCATACTGAAACCATAGACACGAGCCACTGCTCAAATCCTGTGCACACATGTGCACACCACATATCAAAGAATCATATATCATATATACATATAAGTCACACAACCAATCCTGTCACGGTATCCAAAGCTACGGGCGTGCTACCCGGGTCTCAATCCGAGTCTTCTCAAAGTCAAGGTCAATGTCCACAGACCACTGATCCTACTCGAGGTATAGTAACCATAGCCTTCCTGAGAATAAGGAACCCAACTGGGGGGTGACTCCACTCAGTCGGTGCTCCGTGATTACTCTGGGGTCCACCCAGGCCAACGACCCTCCCCGGATGAGATAATAGAAGTAAAGGAAGGTATATGCACATATATATACATAATACAAATATCCATGCCCGGTTGCCCTGAACCATCATGATCCATAATATCCAGTTCATATACATATAGACCATATCCTCCATGTCCGGTTCCCATAAACTGTCATGTACTATAATAACATAACCAGGGTTCATGCCGGTTCCCATAAACCGTCATGTACCATCATAACATAACCAGGGTTCATGCCGGTCCCCATAATCCGTCAAGAACCACGATACCATAACAAGGGTTCATGACGGTTCTCATAAACTGTCATGAACCAGGAAATCCATTTAAGGGTCCCTGACCTGAAATCAAAACCGTAAAGTAACCTAGGTCTCGTGCCCGAACATAGGACATCAGCTGGGCACCATGCCCGATATCTGAGGTCATATGCCCGAGACAAAACCAAATGGGTCTCATACCCGAGTTTATCCTTTTGGAAATCCAAATCCAAATCATTTAAACCATTAAAGAAATACATACCCGTATAAGCAACGTATAAGGTCGAACCCTCGAAATACGTGCTTATACGTAACCACATACAAATGCACCCATGGCCATACCAAACATGTATGAAAACATATAATAAACATTTATGCATGCACCAATTTAGAAAACCAAGGTCCACTCACAGACCGTCCGAGCTGCCACCTCGATTTGCGTGCCATACGGCTCTCCCGAGCCAATCGCTATCACCGAGACTCCCTAACCTGTCCAAATCGTAATAGAAGGTTACTAACTACTTAATTAACCTCCTACCAAAGTCCCGTAATTTTCCAGAACTTTTAACTATTTTTAAACCGATCCAAAACCTTCCGATGCCCCGAAACATATCGAGACGGTGTCCGATTGACACGAAACCAGTCCCAAAATGTTTGTTACATCAAATAGAAGATTTCACATGTTGAACACTTTCCCAAATTACTGTTCACGCTCCCCTAGAAGCCGCTATGCACTGTTCATCGTCTTCATGCTTCAGCCGGTTCAGACGGCCGGTTCACCTGGTTTGGCTGGTCCAACTGTACCGGCGTGACCGGTTCACGACTCTAGACTCCCCATTTTTCATCCTACTTCTTCCTTTTTGATTCCTTTCTTCATATTTTCAAGTTTTCTATCCATTCCAATCCTTAAACGCACCTAAAAACACTTACAACCCAAGGTTTGATTTTGAACCAAACGGTTCAATGGTCCTAACTTCCTCCCACGGCTTCACAGCCATCCTAAGCTTCCTAAAAGCATCCTAACACAATCCTAGTAACCCATTTAATTCATTAAAACCATCAAAAACCAACCAAAACGCCAAAACCGAATTAAAGGGTGAAAATGGGCTAATCGTGAAATCCTCTCGGGTTTCTCCTTCTTGCCGCTGTCCACGGCGGTTCTGACCTCCCAGCAACCTCCTCAGTCTCTCACTCACTCTCTGGGTCTCATAGGTGATCATATGGGGTTGGGTTGGATGGGTTTGGGTTCAAGGTTTTGAATGAGATCGGGTTGTGTTTTTGGGAATGAAGGAAAATGGTCGATGAAGATAATATGCATGAAGGAAAGGAGATGGCATGTGGATGGGTGACACTTGTCACTCATCCATAGCGCGCAGGGATTAAATATCTCGGCCCCACTAGAGTCCAAAAGTTAACTTGTTTCGTAATTCGTGTAATAGTGCACTTGAACTTCTGTGAACCGTAACTTCGCCGTCGAACGTCCAAATTCAACGTGCCGCCTGTCTATGGATTCGTATCGTCTCGATCTACGTAATGGTCCTCGGCCCTCGGCCATCGGACATCTTGGTCAAAAATTCAACATTTGCCCCTTTTTAACCATAATTACCAAAATGTCCCTAAACTTCCGAACGTCATAACTTCTTCCACGAACGTCGGAATTGAACGTGCCACCTGTCTATGAACTCGTGATGTCACGAACTACGTCATGGTCATCAGTCAAAGTTCATTTGACCGCTAGAATGAAAAGTCAACATTTTACCACGAATAGGGGCAAAACGGTCATTTCGCATCGTTCGTCCGATTTCGCCCAACTAATCACGGATTAACCTCACTAATCGTGATTTGTCACTAATCTAATCTAGGAATTTGGGATGGGTCGTTACATCTTCTCTCTGCATTAACCTTTTTTCTGACGGCTTAAAGTTAATGGGTTGCCCTCTTTCCGACTGCTAGTTCTTGGATTGTCAATCAAGGTTCGCAGAAAATTAATCTTCTTTCTGATCATTCAGTGTCATAAGGGTTGATTATATTGACTTCCTGTTCACGAAAAAATCATTCTGACTACCGGTTCACTAAAAATCATTGACTGCCAATACATATAAAGTCATCTCAATTAGCGATTCATGGAAAGTCATTCTGACTGCCAACTCATGGTTGTTCACTGAGGAACTCAAACCTCTTTTTCGACGTCTTGCCGTCACTTTTGATTGCTCTATCATCTCATGACATGATTTCTGACTGATGTTCATTTTAATTGATGATTTCTGAAATTTCTTGCTTGATACGGCCTTGAATGCAAACAAAATAATTTACTTTTCTATACTTGTAATTTCAGTTGTTATTTAATTCCAATACTTTTAAATTCTTGTTCTTGTACTTGTACTTGTACTTACATTTCCATTTCAATACAAACCAAATTTTCTTCAATAATTGGTACTCGAGATACACCATATAAGTGTGGTTCATGATTCACCAAGTCAGAATACCATCTTTGTGCATTGACCCGAATACTTTGATTCCGACTTGAGAAAACCTAGGACCATTGACCATTTAATTAATGAAATAACGTCGCCAACTTGAATATCATGGCGAAAATAAGTTTTGAACTTGGATTATGCTGGAAATAAAATATTTTAAGTTTTTGAAAATGAATAGAAAAGAACAGCGCATGCTAATTCTTATTTGTCTGCCTCACAATCACTTTGATCACAAGAAAGATTCTTGGGCCGAAAACAGAACTCATTTACATTGTCTGATAGTAGTTCTCTACTAGTGGCACGCGTGCATTTGAGTTGAAAAGTCTCTTTACTTTTTAGTTTGCCTATTTAAGGATCGAATGTAGCTAAAAGTTCATCACACTCAGCCCATCCAACATCTCTATACTTCTCCATTCGTAAGAAAAGTTATCCCCACGAGTAGTCCACCTCCCTTACTCCGCATAACAGGTTTCACGCGAACGACCCGCAAAAATTGCTTCGGGACATTCGGCTCCTAAAACAAGAAAAATATTTTAGGCAAAAATACACACTTTAATATAGATAGTCCAAATGAACTCTCAAAATTGAGGCAAACTTCTCGATTTTTGGAAAAAAAAAATATTTGAAATCAATTTTCATAAAAAGTATCATCAGTATTCATTATGTGTAATTTAATTAATACACAAAAATCTCGCATTTCATCTAGATACGTCGTTCTAAATAATTAATAATAAAAGCTTTTTTGCTACTTTCTTTCGTGACGGAAATTATACTTATCTGCTTTGTTTCTTTTTATTTTTTAATATTGAAAAATTGAATCATCCAGATTCCAGACTAAAGTTTTTTTTTTTTTTTTGGTATCATCATCCAAACTAACTTTAGTTACATTTGATATATCCTATTGAGTAGTTTTTCAACTGAATTATTTATGTTTACGCCTTTTGAGGTTTGTATTGTTAAAAAATCCTTTGAAGTTATAAAAATTATACAGATACTTTTTTAGGATTCAAAAACATTACGTTATCTCTTGGACTTTAAAAACTATACAAATACTCATATTTCCAAAAGCATCATGCATAACATCATTTTATATTAAAATTCAGCATGTGTTGGTCACTTAATAAAACTGCATTATCTGCAACGCTTTTCGAACCAAAGTGTTTATGTAATTTCTACAACCTTAAAATCTTAAATAGTTATATATCATATTCATCGAGCTTAATGCTTACGAATTTTTAGAATTTGAAAAAAAAAATTAATGAGTATATAAGTAAATAAATCAATTGAAAATTTACTCAATGAAAAATATAAAATGTAGTATGATTAAATAATAAAAAATAAATAAATAAACATTTAAATGTGATAAAAATAATAATTAAATAATAAAAATATGCCCAAAGACGAGAGTTAGCAGTTTCGAAAACTTTCATCGAACAGCTAATCTTCCATGCACGCGCTTAAACTTAAAAGCGATGCTTCGTACGTGCTCGCTCGCCCCGACTGGGAATTTTGGGTACCCCCTCACTCTCAGTAAAAGACGCACGTGTCAGCGAGACCCCCAAGGCCTCCTCCTCCACGTGTTACCCTTCACAGGCTCCTTATATCTTCGCCTCCATCTTCCCTTCCCTTTTCAAAAAGAGCTCCACCCCAAACCAACCAAAAAAAAAAACGACAGAACCAGAACCGGAATAATCTCTCACTTCCGGACCAAGTAAACTCGAAATCTCGCTAATTGAATTCAGCACCTGGCCGATTTCCAAACACTTATTTGGGCTAAGATTTTGATGCAGTGAGGGCTGATAATTTCGGCATGGAGATGGAAAATCCAGCAAATTTCAGTTACATGGGGCGGAATTTCAGTGATTTGAGTATCGGCGAACACTCCTCTGCTTTCAGTGATTGTAACAGCGACAGATCCGGGGAGTTTCAAACGGCGTCGTCTGAGAGTCGGCGCCTTCTGGTTACCTGCACGTCGGACAACTCGGACGAACTGATTCAACAACTTGTCGCTGCTCTCGAGACCGGTTCGATTGAAGAGCAGAAGCAAGCGGCGATGGAGATCAGACTCCTAGCAAAGAACAAATCCGAAAACCGGCTCAAAATCGCCCGAAACGGCGCGATTAAGCCGTTGATTTCGCTCCTATCGGCCTCCGATCTCCAACTCCAAGAGTACGGCGTGACGGCTATTCTGAACCTCTCGCTTTGCGACGAGAACAAGGAGCTCATAGCTTCGTCTGGAGCAATCAAGCCTCTGGTTCGATCGCTCAAGACGGGAACCGCCACGGCGAAAGAGAACGCGGCGTGCGCTTTGCTCCGCCTCTCTCAAATTGAAGAAAATAAGGTCGCTATCGGACGGTCAGGAGCGATTCCCCTGCTAGTGGGCCTTCTAGAGAACGGAGGTTTCCGCGCGAAGAAGGACGCATCGACGGCTCTGTACTCGCTGTGCTCTGTCAAAGAGAACAAGATCAGAGCCGTCAAATCAGGAATCATGAAGCCACTGGTAGAATTGATGGCGGATTTTGGGTCGAACATGGTTGACAAGTCGGCCTACGTTTTGAGCGTACTGGTTTCGGTGCCGGAGGCTCGTACGTCGTTGGTCGAGGAAGGCGGGATTCCCGTGCTGGTGGAGATTATAGAGGTAGGATCGCAAAGGCAGAAGGAGATATCGGTGGCGGTTCTGCTTCAGATTTGCGAGAACAGTGCGTTGCACCGTAATATGGTGGCGCGCGAAGGAGCGATTCCTCCCCTTGTGGCTTTGTCTCAGTCCGGCACCAATCGCGCTAAGCAAAAGGTGAGCATTATCCGGCAGCTAAAAAAAATTATAAGCCTTTTTTTTTTCCGGGTCAAGTCGGTCTACGGTCGAGGACCCAAAGCTTACTAACGTGGCATGGGCTTTTTGAAAATATTCCCCAATCTCATGGGTTTCTTTTTTTTGTGGGGGATGAAAAAAGAAAAAATGATGTTGAGCCGCGTCAGTCTGCTTCCATAATATCGGGGCCATGTTAGCGCTGCCCTTATTTTCTTCCAATTATGGTATTTCTGATTTAGATTAGGGCACAATTGTCTTTTAACATAAGTGGAGTGCCCTCTCAGCCATTAAAATTCGATTTTTTTCTTAGAATTCCTCTTTTTTAATTGGATTTAGGTGGATTCGGTATTTTTTAAATTTTTGAATAATTGTGTCTGATGAGTAGTGGTTTTGGTTTGTCGTTTTGTGTGTCTTTTGGGGACAGGCGGAGACATTGACAGAGCTTCTACGGCAACCAAGATCCGGCAACGTCGCTGCACGAGCGTCAGACGTGTCAGTATAAAAACGTCCCTACATCATCAACGTCATGGCCCCTCATACATTGTAAGATGTAATTAAACAGTTTAAAATCGAACACTTGTAAATATCTATGTTACAAGAGGAGCTTCATCAGCTTGTAAAATTTGCCATAAATTATTAAATTGAGCTCGGTATGGATTGGTTTGGTTTTCCTGGTTGGGGCTTATATTTTCTTTATTTAAAAGAAATGTGCCCTTGACCTACCACTAGTATAAAGTCTTGATAATTGTTATTACTAGTGCTAAGTGCTTTGTGTATCGTTTTGTTGCTTCATGATTCAATTTTGGGACTTAAGGAAAAAAAAAAAGAATAATTGTCTGTTTGTTATTTGGTAATTGGAATCAGAATAAGAGATTAGATATATGCTGATTACTACTTTTGAAAGAAATTCGAATTTTGAATTGTGATATCGAGTCAATTAAACCTAATTAAACGTAAAGGAGGGTGAACCGTGGAGGATAGTGCAATTTGCTTTAACTCTTTAAGCAGTCAAAAGTCTTCGTTTGGTGTTTTGAAGTCGTGAGCACGAGTTTGGCGTGCATGAGGACGATATGAGAGTCCAAGCGACTTTTGTTTTTATTTAATTAATATTTACATTTTGGGCAACTTCTGAAATTAAATTATGCCATCCAAATAGTGGCCACGCGTACCACTTTCCGTTATTTGCAGCGGTTGGTCGCTAGGTCCCACCACCGGTGGTGTGGGTCCTTATACCCGACGGCTATTGGGATGGCGAGTATTTTGTTGCCACGTCGTTTCGAATAAGAATACCGCTTTGTATTTTCTTCTTTGCTTTCTACTTAGAGCTTGACAAATTGATGGAATTTTAAGGCGAGCTTCTTGGATGAGGTTTTCGGAGATGGAAATGCAGCCAGCAGTCGCTGTCACATGCATTGTTGCATGATCCACGTTAGAGGTTGTACAAATTTATAGCAACTATCAAAACATGGCATCTTCGTCAACGATAGTGCCACTCACTAGATGTTGTTGGGCTTCTAAATTTTTGCTAAGACAGGAAATCTTGGCAAAAAAGTTAGGTTTACTTTCTTGGCATTTCTCTTTCTAATGTATTTAACTATTTAAACTTCAATCTTCTTCTTCTAAATAAACATAATACACAAACTAATAATTAATTGTGGAAATAGTAAAGATGAAAATGCTTATTCTACAATTAATATGGTGCTGATATTTTATGATATTGGTGATGTTTTTCAATATTGGTTATTTTCTATTTCTATAGTTGGGAAGATGGGTTACAAATTACCTATGGTATGTGTTGATGTAAAACTTGACCAAGTTAGATGTAGCCCTCATCATTTGGCCCAGAAACCCACGGGCTTATGGGTACCCGATAGGCCCGATGACAAAAAGCACGACCCGGCCCGATATGGGCCGTGGGCTGACCCGACCCGCATGTTGACGGGCTGGACTTGGGCTTAGGGTATTCAAGCCCGCTAGGCCCGAGCCCGATAAAGCCCGGTAAGCCCAGCCCGACCCGCCCGGGTAAACCTCACCCATAAGCCCGAAAATATAAAATAATTATAAATTAAGAATTGATACACAATCCAATCTTGTTACTACTATCATAGCCAAAATCCAAAATTCCAACCAAATCTCAACCTAATGTCATTTAAAAGCCCAATGCCCAAACCAAACCCTAACCCTAAATTCAAAAAAACTCACTAGGTTTCTGACTCTCTTATCGACCTCCTTATCCTATCTTGGCTTTATGGTCGAAAAGTTAAGTCAATTCTCCAAATCCAATAGGTTCCCTCCTTAGCTTATTTCAATATTCGATAATAATATTTAAGCTCAACTCACTTTTTTTTTTTTTTTACAATTAGGTAGGTACAAATGGGCTTAGTAGGCCCGGCCCAAGTGGGCTTAATAGGCCCGACCCGTAAAGCCCGATAAAAGCCCGACCCAAACCCGGCTCGACAAAGGGCATGGGCTTTCATATTTATGATCAAGCCCGCCCGACCCGGCCCGGTATTTTTTAAATTATGAAATAGGCTCGGTCCGGCCCGGCCCAAGCCCAAAAATTTTGGGCCGGGCTTGCCCGACCCGACCCAATGACGAGGCCTAGTTAGATGTTTGTTTCCTTTTGATGGCTACAATGCCACTCATTCCCTGTTACATAGAGGAACAAACAGGGATCAAAGGGTGACACTAATGTGGTATTAGTCTACGAGTCTTCCATACTCAAATTTGTTTTGTGAGTGTGAGGGTGGAGTACAAGCTTTAAGATCACAAGGGAAGAATAGTCGTTATTTTTTTTTGGGAGAGAGAGCCTCATATTTATAATTAAAGGTGCATAGTGTTTCGATGTGACATACATGATAGTGCTTGTAATGTTGACATATGTCCCATTTAGAATAACGAAGCTTTCATGTGGCTTGCCTTGTGGGTCTAGTAGGACTCTATGGCATCTTCTGCTTAGGTCACTTGGTTGGTTTATAGTGATAATTTGGGTTAATTACCTTAACACTTTTTGAGTTATGTTGTGTTTTCACAAAGTACCCCTCAAATTTTGAAAATCAAACAAACACCCTTTGAGGTTTAAATTTTCTTTCACATAACCCCTTACTCACAAATTTACCCTTAAAATTCATTGACATCAGCATTAAAATTCTCATAATGAAAAGTTTACCCTTCCCCTTCATATGTAATAAGGAGTTCGTCTTCAATCAAAAAAACCTATTTTGGTACTGCTCAACATTAAAAACTCGCCCAAGATCTCTTCACTTCAAGGACACAAAAATGTCCACATCCACTTATGAAATCTCTCTCTCTCTCTCTTGTTGTTTACATAATACTTGAATGCATTATATTTCGTTAGTGAAATTAAATCCCACTAATCAATAAAAAAGCTATCCTATTTTTTACAGGCGGTTTAATGTTATATGAGGATATGGAATTATTGATTGTGCTAAGTTGTAAATCGTGGGTTAAGAAAAGCCAGTGAAACAAGTTCCCAAGTCCAAGACATATAACAAGCCCAGAGGTTAAGTTAAAGAGTGAGAGACTCATGTGGAAAGAAAATCTTAGGTGTAATTAGTTGCCAAACAATGATGTTTATGTTACTTAAGACTCGATTAGCCAAACAATGATTTTTATGTTTCTTAAGACTCGATTAGCCAAACAATGATGTTGATGCTTCTTAAGACTCTATTTGCCAATCTAATTGTCAATGACATATTTTCAAATTCAGTCATATATATATATTATATAGAATATAATATAAATTAATCTAATGAAATCACGTTTCAACACAAATATTTTTATATAAAAAAAAAAAATAGTTAGGTGGGAATTCAAAGTTGTGCTTATTGTAAATTTGAGAAACTTGCCAAAGCTTAATTAACACACACAATCTTTTTAAGTTTTTTGGTTTTAAGGTACACGCACATTCCTGGCATATTGGTTTTATTCTTCCTCATCATAATTGTTTTGTTTTTTTTTTTTTTGAACAACTACAAATGAGATCCCACATTATATGGTTTACTATAAACGCATATACAAACTATCAAAATTTTCAAAATAGCGGCCCAAATTATATGATTACCCACATTTAACGACATTCGTCAAGTTTTCCATCCATCTAACCATCAAAATGCCACGTATCAAAATTTTTATCTAATCAGTATGTGGCAAAAAATAGAGGGACATTTTGGGATTTCAAAAATACAATTAATAGAAGACTGATGATCGGATCGGATCCTCCACCACATGATCGGGTTGCCCGATTTCACTCAGGAGCTTTGTTGCTTCCAAATCGTCATCTGCCATCAAGTAAGAAATAGATTATGCCTTTATTTGTCCCTACATTTTGACATTTGTGTGTGTGTGTGTGTTCAATTTTAATAAAAGATTCAGTTCTTTCTCTAAATGACTCTAAATTATTAATTGAGTGCAAATGTATGTCTGCATATCATTATTTGAGTTTTAAGTTAGTTGAATTTGGTGGATTTGTGATAGGCAGTGGTGAACCATCTAGAAGATGCACATGAATTGATCGACACATCAATCTCAATAGCCACTACTAATTTTCTGAATGAGCTCAAGTCGAGAGTAGCATAGGCACATCAGTCACTAGAGATCGAGTGATAAGAGAAGGAGAATCTAGCAGAGATCGGGGAGACTATTGGGATTTCCAGTGCCTACAAGGTCAAGGCGGGAGATGAGGGACTTCAAAGGAGAGTCGCTGTAACAACCCGTCCCGAGAATTGGGATAAGTAGAGTGATTAAGGTGTGATTAGTAAGGTTAATCAAGGGTTAGGTGGTCCCGAGGGGTCCGGGAACCTAGAATGACGATTTTGCCCCTGGGTCGGGCAGAAATGTTGACTTTTATTTCGGGTGGTCAAATGGGAGTTGACCAGTGACCAGGACGTAGTTGAGGACGTTATGAATCCTTAGGCGGGTGGCACGCCCGATTCCGACATCCGAGGAGGAAGTTGTGATGTTCGGAAGATTGAGGGCATAACCGTAATTTGGAAAATTAGGGGGGAAACGTTGACTTTTTATACGAACGGGTTTTGGTAAGTTGACCTAAGACCGTTAGATAGATCTCGTCGTCCTGAGTTCGATGACAGGCGGCACGTATTCATCGGACGTACGAGGTGTGAGTTACGGGTCAAAAACGGTAAGGGTAAAATCGTAATTTGAACTTAAAATGAGGGGTATTTTGGTCTTTTGGTTGTCTGGGGATTTGTGCACAGAGAGGGAAGATAGAGGGTTGAGATTGAGCCACTTGGGAGAGGAGTTGAGGGATTGGTGACACGTGTAGGAGGTCTGGTTGGTTCTAGTGAGTGCACGGTCCAATTATTTGGGGTGCAACCGTGCCGTGTGTGTGTTGTTCGACCTAGACAGAAACAGAGGGAGGAATTGAGAGAAATTGAGAGACGATGGTGAGTGTTAGTGGGTTTTGGTAAGTGAGGAGTGATCAGAGGATGGAAGAGTGAACTGGTGAATGTTTGGGGGAGAGAAATCGTGCAAGAACACGGTGGACGGGGCAGTCGGTTTTCAGAGAAAACAGAGAGGACTTGGACGATTGTGGTGGTGGTGCGGCCGTGTGTTGGTGCAATTGGACTCGTGGAGGTGTCCAGAGGCTGGCGGTGGACGGGAGGAGCTATTGCCTCACGGCTGAGCGCACGACGACGCCTGGAAGCAGGTAAACTTCATACTTTTTTCTTCGTGCTCTGTTTTGCCGTCGAGTTTCAAGTTGAGAGTTGTAGCGTTAGGGGTTGAATCGAGGAGTCTAGTGAAGTCTAGGGGACTCAGTTGAGTCCTAGGTAGCTGCTGGTTGTGCTGCCGTGACGGAGGAATGAACGGCGGAGCCCAGACGACGGAGAGTACCCTATGTGCTCTGTTTTATCCATTTTGCTCAGTTTGAAAGTCGTGGATTTTGGGTGAGAGTCGACGGTCTTGGTGAGTTGGGTGAGGTTTAGGACAGTCCTAGGAAGCGTTTTGGGTAGCCACCGTGACGGGGGAAGACCTGGGTGGCCGGAGAAGGAAACAGGGGACTGGTACAGGTTTTGTTCGAGCTCGAGTCGACAGGTTAGGGACAGTGTTGAGGTGTTTGAGTGAGGGAACTGGATTGCTTAGGATTGGACGAAGAGGATGGTGAAGAGAGGGAGGAAAATGGTGCAGGCACGGCGGTGAACCGCTCTCGCCGGTTCAAACAGCAGGCACTGTGTCGAGCCCGGTTTACGCGAGGTTGACGGTGGCACTGTAGCTGGCGCGTGGGGCCACGCGCAGCCACTTTGGGCGGCGCGTGGGGGCGCGTGCGGCGGTTCTGGGAGAAACGGTCAACATGACTTTTGGTCTAGGAGTTGTTGTGAATTCAATGGAGTTGGTTTCGGGTTAATCGGAAGTCATTTGAGTATAGTTCCGTGAGGGTGAATGTGTAGGGTTCCGGGGTTTTAAGTCTTTGGTCCGGGGATATTTTGAGGGAATTTAGGTGAACCTTCGTAGACGTGTTAGTGACGTAATTTGACGGTGTTTGACAGGATTGGGATTTCCCGAGGAAGCCGAGGAACGGGCTGGACGTTCGGGACGCGAGTAGGGCTCAGTACTGTGAGTGGACCTTTTCTCTAAACTCGAGCATGCATAACTGTTTTCTATAATTGTTTTATGATTTTGATTATGATTCTATGTTTACTGAATATGTTTTGGTTGATTTTACCTAATTGCACGGTTTTCGAGGAAAGATGGTTTCAGCATGTTTTACGAGAAAGGCTTGATTCTGATTACGATGCTATGGTTTTGGAAAGATAAATGATTTCAATGATTTTAAGGGATTTTGGAACATGATTTCGATAATAAAGGTTTTCGGTTTTAGAATCGGATTTCGGAAACGGAATTTGGTTTTAAGATTGGAAAGTGGACTCCGGATTTGGGTTCGGAATGACGGTCTGGATGCCGGGAAGGGCATCGGACCAGTGATTTCGGATTCGGGTTTGGATGTGGATTTGGTAAGTGGTTTTTAAATGATTTTGGGATTGGATTTGCTGGATCTGGATATTGGGTTTAAAGACCCGGATATATGTGACGGGGGACCGGCCGGATTGGGTTTAAAGACCCGGATTGAGTTTAAAGACTCGGGAGTTTAAAGACTCGGATATATATTGATTTTCCCCCGTAGGCCTTGAGTTTAAAGACTCGGATATGATTAAGGCCTGGATTGAGTTTAAAGACTCGGGAGTTTAAAGACTCGGATAGATCCAGCAGGTTTGATCGGGAAAATGATGATTTGGTGATTATGGTTTTGATACGGTTTCTGATACCCATGCTATGGTTTCTTATGGTATTTTATAGTGTTTCTGTTCTTATGATGTTTATAATGATTATTTTATAAATGTGTTTATAACTGCTGGTTATGCATGTGGTTTCAAAACGGAGGGTAAAACTCGGTTTTCTTATAAAATGGTTTTTGAACTTTTGTACTTTCTGGTCCACTCACATTTTCTGTTTTAAATTGCCCTCCAGGCTGTGGAGCAAGCGCGGGGTCTTGACGTCGAGGCAGTGTCCAAGGCATAGAAGTGACGTGAGGGATCCTAGAAGAGTTTAAAGGCTTCTGTGTGCGTGTACTTTCTCGGTTTTTATTTTTCCTTGTAATGTAGTGCTATGCTCTGTAAACGATACGGATTTTGGGATATTTTGTAATTACTCCTGCGTTTGACTGGGTTCGAGTGAGTGTTCCTTAGGTGTTGTGTCGGGGAGTCAGACGGGAGCGGGATTTACCTCGGGTTTCGGGGTGAAACCGGGGTGGGTCCTGACAATTGGTATCAGAGCATAGGTTTGTCGAGTTTGTTGGGTCTGTTGGTTTGTGAGGTTGTGGTTTTGTTGTTTGACTACTTCTATGCCTCTTTCAGTGTGCGGTTGACGATGCCTCCGAGACGTAGACCCTCTCCACAACCTGAAGAAGTAGCCAGAGAGACGGAGAGTGCCACGATTGAGCGAGCCCAGCGGCTCGGGGCTACTACTTTTAGTGGTGGGGCTGATCCTGAGGAAGCCCAGAGGTGGATTACCCGACTTGAGCGGATTTTTGCAGTGATGCATTGTCCGCCGGGGGAGCGAGTGTTGTTGGCTACCTTTCTACTGGATGGTGCGGCGTACGAGTGGTGGTATACCCTCGAGTTGTCCGGTTGGGATGTTCACAGTGTGACCTGGGAGACGTTTAGGGAACGGTTCCTGGAGCAGTATTATCCTCGTTCTTTCCGGGATGCCAAAGAGGCGGAGTTTCTGCACCTCCAGCAGGGGAATATGACAGTGGCAGAGTATGAACGGAAGTTTCAGATGTTGTCTCGGTTTGCTCCTGCCTTTGTGGCCACTGAAGCCGAGAAATGCCGTAGGTTTGAGTTGGGCTTGCGCGGTGAGATTCGAGCCGTAGTGACGGCTGGATCTTTTGCTACCCTCCGAGACTTGTCGGATGCTGCGGTGCGAGTTGAGGCTAGTTTGCCGGTGCGACGCCGGGAACTATCTATTCCTGGAGCTTCGAGCCAGCGGACACCGAAAAGAGGTAACTTCGGTGGATCGTCCTCGTCGGGCGATGATCGTTTTGGTAGGCCTGGTAGTGCCCAGAGTTCAGGATTTTGGGGTTATCGAGTACCGCCGACTCCGCAAGCGAGTGCGACATCGGTAGCGTCCACAGGGAGACCGAGCAGTGGACCAGGCTGGAATGTGTGTTTCTACTGTGGGGAGCGAGGTCATTTTCGACGTGAGTGTCCACAGTTGCCACATGAAGGTGGTATAGGCAGAGGAGCAGCGGAGCCTGGGCAGAGTACAGCGTCAGGGACCGCAGGTACGAGAGGAGGTGGTGGCACAGCCACGAGTAGTTCGAGGGGACATGGTAGAGCGTCGGGATCTCAGGCCCGGGTGTTTTCGGTGACTCAGCAGGAGGATCGGGCGATACCAGATGTGGGGACAGGTACTTGTTTTACTTTTGGTTGTTCTGTTGGATTTCGGGGTAGAGTCTAGGAGTGACTATAACTGAACAATATGAGGTTATTGAAGGAGAGAACCCACAAGCTAGAGTTTGCCTTTAGGACTTTGTGGATTTATTCCGTTAGTGGCCGACGTAGCAGCCGAGGGAGGTGCGGTGGTTGTACGCGTGGATGTGCTCTGTGAATTCTATCGGGTACTCCATATGAGGTATTGTAGAATACCTTTGTTTTCTGTTCATAGAGTTTCCCTTGCGTACACCAGACAGTTGTTACTAAGAGAGGGTTGGCCATGGTAGCAGTAGTTGGGGATGGTGTGAAATACCCAAGGTGGAGATGATAGACAGGAAACCTAGGAGGGGTTGTTTCTTAGGAGACCCTAGGTGTCGGGAACTAGCTGTGGAATTTCGGGGACGAAATTCTTTTTAGGTGGGTAGATTGTAACAACCCGTCCCGAGAATTGGGATAAGTAGAGTGATTAAGGTGTGATTAGTAAGGTTAATCAAGGGTTAGGTGGTCCCGAGGGGTCCGGGAACCTAGAATGACGATTTTGCCCCTGGGTCGGGCAGAAATGTTGACTTTTATTTCGGGTGGTCAAATGGGAGTTGACCAGTGACCAGGACGTAGTTGAGGACGTTATGAATCCTTAGGCGGGTGGCACGCCCGATTCCGACATCCGAGGAGGAAGTTGTGATGTTCGGAAGATTGAGGGCATAACCGTAATTTGGAAAATTAGGGGGGAAACGTTGAATTTTTATACGAACGGGTTTTGGTAAGTTGACCTAAGACCGTTAGATAGATCTCGTCGTCCTGAGTTCGATGACAGGCGGCACGTATTCATCGGACGTACGAGGTGTGAGTTACGGGTCAAAAACGGTAAGGGTAAAATCGTAATTTGAACTTAAAATGAGGGGTATTTTGGTCTTTTGGTTGTCTGGGGATTTGTGCACAGAGAGGGAAGATAGAGGGTTGAGATTGAGCCACTTGGGAGAGGAGTTGAGGGATTGGTGACACGTGTAGGAGGTCTGGTTGGTTCTAGTGAGTGCACGGTCCAATTATTTGGGGTGCAACCGTGCCGTGTGTGTGTTGTTCGACCTAGACAGAAACAGAGGGAGGAATTGAGAGAAATTGAGAGACGATGGTGAGTGTTAGTGGGTTTTGGTAAGTGAGGAGTGATCAGAGGATGGAAGAGTGAACTGGTGAATGTTTAGGGGAGAGAAATCGTGCAAGAACACGGTGGACGGGGCAGTCGGTTTTCAGAGAAAACAGAGAGGACTTGGACGATTGTGGTGGTGGTGCGGCCGTGTGTTGGTGCAATTGGACTCGTGGAGGTGTCCAGAGGCTGGCGGTGGACGGGAGGAGCTATTGCCTCACGGCTGAGCGCACGACGACGCCTGGAAGCAGGTAAACTTCATACTTTTTTCTTCGTGCTCTGTTTTGCCGTCGAGTTTCAAGTTGAGAGTTGTAGCGTTAGGGGTTGAATCGAGGAGTCTAGTGAAGTCTAGGGGACTCAGTTGAGTCCTAGGTAGCTGCTGGTTGTGCTGCCGTGACGGAGGAATGAACGGCGGAGCCCAGACGACGGAGAGTACCCTATGTGCTCTGTTTTATCCATTTTGCTCAGTTTGAAAGTCGTGGATTTTGGGTGAGAGTCGACGGTCTTGGTGAGTTGGGTGAGGTTTAGGACAGTCCTAGGAAGCGTTTTGGGTAGCCACCGTGACGGGGGAAGACCTGGGTGGCCGGAGAAGGAAACAGGGGACTGGTACAGGTTTTGTTCGAGCTCGAGTCGACAGGTTAGGGACAGTGTTGAGGTGTTTGAGTGAGGGAACTGGATTGCTTAGGATTGGACGAAGAGGATGGTGAAGAGAGGGAGGAAAATGGTGCAGGCACGGCGGTGAACCGCTCTCGCCGGTTCAAACAGCAGGCACTGTGTCGAGCCCGGTTTACGCGAGGTTGACGGTGGCACTGTAGCTGGCGCGTGGGGCCACGCGCAGCCACTTTGGGCGGCGCGTGGGGGCGCGTGCGGCGGTTCTGGGAGAAACGGTCAACATGACTTTTGGTCTAGGAGTTGTTGTGAATTCAATGGAGTTGGTTTCGGGTTAATCGGAAGTCATTTGAGTATAGTTCCGTGAGGGTGAATGTGTAGGGTTCCGGGGTTTTAAGTCTTTGGTCCGGGGATATTTTGAGGGAATTTAGGTGAACCTTCGTAGACGTGTTAGTGACGTAATTTGACGGTGTTTGACAGGATTGGGATTTCCCGAGGAAGCCGAGGAACGGGCTGGACGTTCGGGACGCGAGTAGGGCTCAGTACTGTGAGTGGACCTTTTCTCTAAACTCGAGCATGCATAACTGTTTTCTATAATTGTTTTATGATTTTGATTATGATTCTATGTTTACTGAATATGTTTTGGTTGATTTTACCTAATTGCACGGTTTTCGAGGAAAGATGGTTTCAGCATGTTTTACGAGAAAGGCTTGATTCTGATTACGATGCTATGGTTTTGGAAAGATAAATGATTTCAATGATTTTAAGGGATTTTGGAACATGATTTCGATAATAAAGGTTTTCGGTTTTAGAATCGGATTTCGGAAACGGAATTTGGTTTTAAGATTGGAAAGTGGACTCCGGATTTGGGTTCGGAATGACGGTCTGGATGCCGGGAAGGGCATCGGACCAGTGATTTCGGATTCGGGTTTGGATGTGGATTTGGTAAGTGGTTTTTAAATGATTTTGGGATTGGATTTGCTGGATCTGGATATTGGGTTTAAAGACCCGGATATATGTGACGGGGGACCGGCCGGATTGGGTTTAAAGACCCGGATTGAGTTTAAAGACTCGGGAGTTTAAAGACTCGGATATATATTGATTTTCCCCCGTAGGCCTTGAGTTTAAAGACTCGGGAGTTTAAAGACTCGGATATGATTAAGGCCTGGATTGAGTTTAAAGACTCGGGAGTTTAAAGACTCGGATAGATCCAGCAGGTTTGATCGGGAAAATGATGATTTGGTGATTATGGTTTTGATACGGTTTCTGATACCCATGCTATGGTTTCTTATGGTATTTTATAGTGTTTCTGTTCTTATGATGTTTATAATGATTATTTTATAAATGTGTTTATAACTGCTGGTTATGCATGTGGTTTCAAAACGGAGGGTAAAACTCGGTTTTCTTATAAAATGGTTTTTGAACTTTTGTACTTTCTGGTCCACTCACATTTTCTGTTTTAAATTGCCCTCCAGGCTGTGGAGCAAGCGCGGGGTCTTGACGTCGAGGCAGTGTCCAAGGCATAGAAGTGACGTGAGGGATCCTAGAAGAGTTTAAAGGCTTCTGTGTGCGTGTACTTTCTCGGTTTTTATTTTTCCTTGTAATGTAGTGCTATGCTCTGTAAACGATACGGATTTTGGGATATTTTGTAATTACTCATGCGTTTGACTGGGTTCGAGTGAGTGTTCCTTAGGTGTTGTGTCGGGGAGTCAGACGGGAGCGGGATTTACCTCGGGTTTCGGGGTGAAACCGGGGTGGGTCCTGACAGTCGCGGTCGATGAAGGAGGTAAGAAGTACAATTTCAATGACGAAGGATCCTCTCATGCCTTTTTTGTCGACAATCGACGCCACAAATGGATTTGGAGAGGGGGCTAGGAATTCAATTTGGGTGGAGGGGGAGCTTGTAACGACCCGAACATCATTTTATTGTAATTTTCTATTAATTGATGCAAAATGACCATTTTTCCCCTAGTGGGGAAAAAGTTTACTTTTAAACCAGGATTCTTTTTGGACTTTGACCTATGACAGTGACATAGATCGGGACGTCATGAGTCCGTAGACAGGCAACACGTCAAAATCGGACGTCAGACGGAAAAGTTTTGGTCACAGGATCGAAATCGGGTATTTAACGTCTCAGGATTCAAATAAATTAATATGATAATCTGATTGGATGAAGAATTCATGTGGGCCCTCGGATGAGTGTCAAGTGTCACTCATCCCATTGGTAGAGTTTCCCTATTTTGTGGATATTGGTCTAATTGGTCATTTATTTAATTATTTCCCTCACATCTCTCTTCCTCCCATTCGATCATCTTCATAATTTTCATTTTTCCTCTAACCCGTGAACCACCATTGCACACAAACACCATAACCCGACCACTTTACCTTCATCAGCCACTGTGATCAGTTGAGGGAGAGACCAGAGAGACAAGGACGATGTGACGGTGAGGCTGAGCACGGCGGAGACACGGCGGTGGTGAGACAAACCCAAACCCGAACGCCCGTTTAAACCCACTTTTGTAACTTTGGTGTTTAACGGCTAAAAGTCGTTTTCATTGTTTGGGTGTAGTTCTAAGGACCAAGATGAGTTCGTTGGACTGGATTGAAGGAGTTTTAATGGCCTGGGTCAAAGTAGAACAAGGTTGGAAAAACCGGTTGCTGTTCATCGTTTGAGAGTAACATTTTAGTGAGCTTTTCTTGTTTAAAAATATATGGATCTCTTAGTTAGGATTAGACGAACATGTAGGAAGAAATTACATCGAAAATATTCAAAAACTAGGGTTTTGTAACCGGGTTGGGTCGCGGGTCTGTGAGACTCGAATAGTAGACCCGTCGAGAGGACATGGACGATGACATCATCGACTGACGTCATCCCCCTGTCAGATTGTCAGACACGTGGCAAGTAGGGACATGACAAGTGTCACATGCCAGTGCTGACTGTGCACTGACATGTCAATGACGTGGCCCAATCAGGGCCTGCCACGTGTCACTGACATGTTAGTGAAGTGAACCAACTAGCAGTTGACACGTGGTAATGACGTGGACCAATCTTGGAGTGACACGTGGCACTATCAGAGTCTGACACGTGTTAGACCTGAGAACTATCAGGTGACATCAGCAGTGACGTCATGCTGACGTCAACACAGTTAACCAGCGTTGACTTTCCCTTTGACCAGTGTGTCGGGGTGCGTGAGGGGGAATATCGAGGTGGGACCGGCACCATTATCAAGATTTTGACAATACGAATCCAATGGTGGTGGTTTCGTGTTGATCGAAGATCGTTAAGTTGGTCAAAATTGGGTTTAATGCCTCAGGAAGCGTGTTCGGGTGGCTTTCCCGGGTCGGTACTATTCTAGGGTCTTATGTTTGAACTTTAGAGCCCATTAGTGACCTTTGGATTTATTTGGACATGTTTAGGAGGTTCGTTGAGCAGTGAGGACCGTGTGTGAGTGGGCTTTTGATTTCGAAATGATTGCATGCATAACCTGTTTTACTGTTTTACTTTACGATTGAGATTAGATGATTCTTGGCATTATATGAGTATTCTTTATACATATTATTGACAGGACCCATCCCAATCCCCCCCGGGATTAGTGCGGAATGACCCTGCTCCCGTCTGACACGGAGTGTCAGACAAGGGATATTTCCGACCTTTGCCCTCCCGGGCTGTCAGAGTACGCCAGGATCCGGAGGAGGCATGTGATATCTCGGTCTCTGCTACAGTCCACAGCCGATGTCAACCTGAAGGGCAGTCAAAACATTAAAAACTGTGAGTGGACAAAACAAAAGTTTATAAAAACATTTTAACGAAGACATTTGTACCCTCCACTAAAAAGCATGCATGCATTCGAAAACCCTTTATCCAAAACAAACCATATGTGGGACTAAGCCCAAAGCAGATATAAACCAAGGTCGAAAAGACCACATTGAAAACGACCATACGGGCCACTGCCCAAATCCATAAGGGACTCGGCTCGAAACCATAAAGAACCAAGTAAACGAGCCACTGCTCAAATCCTGTGCACACCTGTGCATACCACATATCACAATCCATATATCATATCTATATCATATACACATATAATTCACACAACCAATCCTGTCACGGTTTCCAAAGCTACGCGCGTGCTACCCAGGTCTCAATCCGAGTCTTCTCAAAGTCAAGATCAATGTCCGTAGACCACTGACCCTACCCGAGGTAATAGTAATCATAGCCTTCCTGAGAGTAAGGAACCCAACTGGGGGGTGACTCCACTCAGTCGGTGCTCCGTGACTACTCCGGGGTCCACCCAGGCCAACGACCCTCTCCGGAGGAGATAATAGAAGTAAAGGAAGGTAGACGAACATATATATATATATATATATATACATAACATAAACATTCATGACCGGTTCCCCTGAACCGTCATGATCCATAATCTCCATAATCAGGTAACATGCCGGTTCCCATAAACCGTCATGTACCGTAATAACATAACCAGGGTTCATGCCGGTCCCCATAAACCGTCATGAACCAGTATGACCTGACAAAGGTTCATGCCGGTTCCCATAAATCGTCATGAACCACAATGACCTTTCCAGAGTTCATGCCGGTTCCCATAAACCGTCATGAACTTGGAAATCCACGTAGGGTCCCTGACCCGAAATCATAAACCATAAAGTAACTGGGTCTCATGCCCGAACATATGACTCAACTGGGCACTGGGCCCGATATCCAAGGGTCAGTCACGACTCCGATCATAGTGATGCGTGCAACCATCCATCCAGGACCACCCTCAATCCTGGTATGTCGTCGTGAACGAATCAACCGACGCGACCATCGCAAGATCATGGTGCACTCATCACCGATCGCTATCCTGAACCGTCAGCACTCCGTAGTCGAGCCTCCCCAGGCTGCGCGACAACGGATCGTGCATCGTGACCTCTCCGGAAGGAACACATCCAAATCCGGAGGCGAGCGTCGTATCGTCGATCGCCGTGCACATAGCACCCGTCGCGACCACGATTTAGACCCGAAGGACGTAAATAGTGTCATATGCCCGAGACAAAACCAAATAGGTCTCATACCCGAGTTTATCCCTTTAGAAATCCAAAATCAAATCATTTAAATCAATAAAGAAATACAGACCCGTATAAGAACCGTATAAGGCCGAAACCTCGAAATACGTGCTTATACGTAACCACATACAAATGCACCCATGGCATCATCAAACAAGTAATAAAACATATAATAAACATTTATGCATGCACCAATTTAGAAAACAAGGTCCACTCACAGACCGTCCGAGCTGCCGCCTCGATTTGCGTGCCATACGGCTCCCCGAGCCGATCACCGTCACCGGGACTCCCAAACCTGTCCAAATCGTAATAGAAGGTTACTAACTACTTAATTAACCTCCTACCAAAGCCCCGTAATTTTCCCGTATTTTTAACTATTTTTAATCCCGAACCTAAACCTTCCGATGCTCCGAAACATATCGAGACGATGTCCGATCGACACGAAACCAGTCCCAAAATGTTCGTTACATCGAATAGATGATTTCGTATGTTGGAACCTTCCTCAAATTCTCCTCCACGCGCCCGCACGTGCCGCCTGAAGCGGCTGCGCGTGGGCCTCACGCGCCGCTACAGTGTTACCTGCTCCAGCGATCGAACCGGTCTGGGCCGGCCGGTCTGGTCCAACCTCTGCAATTGGACCGGCGTAACCGGTCCAGGCCTTCTTCTCCCTCATTTTCGGTCCGATTTCCTCCGTTCCAATTCCTAAATTCCTATTTTCTCATTTCCAATCTATCCCAATCCTTACAACCTAAGAAAACTAGCTGAAACCCCTTGGTTCGAAATGGACCTCACGGTCCCATTTTTCCGATCGGTCCCCCACGGCTTCTCAGCCTTTAACCCTCACCAAAACCGTCCTAAAACCTTCCTAGCATCCTAATAATCATTCCCTAATCATTTAAAACCAACCATAATGCTCACATCGAAAAATGAGGAAAAACGGGCTTACCGGGTACCCGATCGGGTTTTGGGCTCCCGCCACCGCCCACGGCGGTTCCAGCCACCAGCTGCCATCCTAGTCCTCCTCTCTCACTCTCCTGGTTCCTCAGATCATAAGGGATGAAGGTTTTGGGATTTTGGGTGAAATGGGATCGGGTGAAAATGGTTTGAAATGGAGAGGAATGATCGATGAAGAGGCAGGTGAGATGCATGAAGGAAAAATGATGTCCATTGGATGGGTGACACTTGTCACTCATCCATTGGGCCTCCAGCAAATATCTGGGCCCACTAGAGACAAATGGTCCTCGTAAAACGTGTCGTCGAGAATAGTATCCCGAAACTTTCGTGAACCGTAACTTCGCCGTCGAACGTCCGAATTCGACGTGCCGCCTGTCTACAGATTCGTATCGTCCTTATCTACGTAACGGTCTTTGGCCCTCGGCCATCGGACCTCCCGATCAAAAAGTCAACTTTTGACCTCCTATTCACCCAATTTACCAAAATGCCCCTAAACTTCCGAACGTCATAACTTCTTCCTCGAACGTCGGAATTGAACGTGCCACCTGTCTATGAACTCGTGACGTCACGAACTACGTCACGGTCATCGGTCAAAGTCCATTTGACCGCCCGATTAAAAAGTCAATGTTTTGCCACCATCAGGGGCAAAATGGTCATTTCGCATCGTTCGTCCGATTTAGCCTAACTAATCACCGATTAACCTCACTAATCGTGATTAGTCACTAATCTAATCATGGAATTTGGGACGGGTCGTTACAATTATGATGTTTTGAGCATGAGACCTGTCTGGATATATATAAGGGTGGCAATTTTTGACACAACTCGAAACCCGCACGAAATTTATCCGGGTCAACCCGCACGATTAAAATTTCGGGTCATTTTCAGGTCAACCCGTTATGACCCGTTTATTAAATGGGTGGGTTTCGGGTCAACCTGTTAACCCGTATAATGACCTGTTAACCCGTTTAATAAATGGGTAGATTTCGGGTTAACAAGTTAACTCGTATATTGACTTATATATTGACTCATTTAATAAACGTGTCATTACTAATTCATATATCTACCCATTTATGTCAGGACCCACCCCTAATCTCCCGGGATTAAGGGTTAAATCCCGATCCCGTCTAACTTACGCATGACACGTAGGCTAAACTGACGTCCAACCTTCATGTGACACGTAAGTCGGACAAGGGATTCTCGATTCATCCGTACCGAAACTTCCGGACTTCCCAGAGTGTGCCGAATCTACTGTGGATCGTGCGTGTGATGTCTCCGTCTCTCTCGACCAACAGCCCGCGCCGCAACAACCTGGAGGGTATCGAAAACCCGAAAAGACTGTGAGTGGACACAAATAAAGTTTAAGTTTAAAAACATTTCATAAAACAATGGCATTTATACCCTCTGTTTCAAAACCAATGCATGCATACTAATTTCATGTCATAAAACCATTCAATATTCCGGTTAAACAAACCATACAAGAAAAACCGAACACCAGTTCTTATTTCCAAATCCCGGGCCACAGGCCAAAATCACCGAAAACCATTTCATCCGGGCATAGCCTAACACCTCAGGAAACCATGATTGACATACCACATTTCCGTTCATCGAACCTGCTGGATCTATCCGAGTCTTTAAACTCAATCCAGGCCTCAATATAATCCGAGTCTTTAAACTCCCGAGTCTTTAAACTCAACAGGCCTACGGGGGAAATATCAATATATCTGAGTCTTTAAACTCAATCCGGGTCTTTAAACCCAATCCGGGCCCGTCCCCCGTAAATCATAATCCGGGTCTTTAAACCCAATAACCAGATCCAGCAAATCCAATCCAAAACCGTTTGAAAACCTTTTTCCATTTCCGAATCCGAATCCGCAATCTCATCAAGATCCCAAATCCAAACCCAGATCTCATATCCATCTCCTTTCCAGATCCGAGTCCGCAACCATCATTCTGTAAGCTAGCATCCGGAATAATCATTCCGAACCCAAACCTGAAAATCCACTTCAAGTTCCAAACCGAATTCCGAATCGTCATCCGAAAGTCCGATTCAAAAACCTGAAATCACATTTCTCAAAACCACTTTTCTGAACTGAGCTTCAAGCCCGAAAACACTTTCCAAAAACACCTTTCCGAAATCCTTTTACTTTATTTGAAATCGAATCGTATTACAAATCCCGAAATCAATTCATTAAAACCAGGTTTAAATCACAATATCCATCAAATCTCGTAAAACGTGAAATACCGTCATTTCCTCGAAAAACGTGCAAAACCGTAAATCATCACAATCAGAAATCAAATCATGGAATCAAGTATAAAAAACATATAAAAAGATATATGCATGCATCAAGAGTTAGAAAACAAAGTCCATTCACAGACCATTTCGACGTCGCCTCGATACGCCCGCACTTACATCGTCTCCGGCCATTCCGCTATCCTCGGCTTTCCCGAACCTGTCCAAAGCCCATAACGAGGTTACTAACTACTTCACAAAAGTCCTACACAAATCCCATAATTTTCCCGAACTTCTAAGCGTACTATAAACGGAACCCTAAACCTTCGATCCCGCAAATCTAACCCGAAATAACGTCTGATCGTCCCGAAACCTATCCCAATAGACTCGTTACAACGAGTAGACTAAAAACCTAGTTGGAAGTTTTCCCAAAAAGCACCGCACGCGTCTCCATGCGCCGACCAAAGAAGCTGCGCGTGGGCTTAACGCGCCTGAACAGTGAACACTGTTCATCTTCGTCTTCGATGGGCCAACCGGTCTGAACCGGCGTTCCCGGTTCCTCGCCATTTCCATCTATTTTTGTTCCTTTCAAACCCACTAGTTTCGTCCTCTTCCTAGCAACTAATTCCACTACTAAAAACACAACATCACGGCCTTAATACTCACCTCCCAAGCTAGAATCAGAAACCTAGAAAAACCCTGTTTCTGTTCCCAGCCACCAGCCCCTCCTCCCAGCCTCGAATTGTTTCCCTAAGCTCAAAGACAACTCATTGGACTCCTTAAAACCCCTAAAACAGTTCGACTCAACCTCAAAACCCACGACTTTAAGTTTGAACCCAAACTGAAAAACAGAGCAAATAGGGGAAAGAAGAGCAATTACCTGCTGTCCGTACTCCACCGCGAGCTCCGTTGTGTCCACTAGGTCCCTAAGGCTCCACTACGGTCCCTGACCACCACCAGCAACCTCGATTGATCGATTACACTGCACCACCACCAAGACTCCCTCTATTTCTCTGGTTTTTCCCCACCACTCACATACTCAATCACTCCCAATTCCTCTCAAAAGCGATCACACACTTCCTAACTCTCACTCAAACACAATAGAATCCCTCAACACTCACACAACCACTCAATTGGATCGATTTCACCTCACTGTCTTCAGTCTCTTTTTTTCTTTCTTCGCAAAAACACGACTCACACACAGCCCGTTTAATTGCACCGTGCAATTGCCTAGAACCCACTAGACACTCCCCACGTGTCCAACATCCCCTGGCCCAAACTCAAAATATCCAAGCTTTCCTGTACACTTTGCCTTATCAGATTGGCCCAATTCCCATTGTTCCAAAAAGACCAAAATGCCCCTCTTGTTCCATTTTATGGTTTTACCCCTCACGTTTTAGACATGTATCTCGCTCGTCCGGCGTCCGATTAAAGCATGCCGCCTGTCGTTGAACTCAGGACGACGAGATCTATCTAACGGTCCTCGGTCTATGCGTAAAAACCCGATCGTGCTAAAAGTTAACTTTTCCCCCTTCGTTTACCCAAATTACGAAAGTGCCCCCAACCTTCCGAACATCCCAACTTCCTCCTCAGATGTCGGAATCGGGCGTGCCACCTGTCTACGGACTCGTGACGTCCCGAACTACGTCACGGTCATCGGTCAAGATCCAATAGACCGCCCGAACTCAAAGTCAACATTTTGCCCAAATTAGGGGCAAAATCGTCATTCTACGCCCAAAGTCTCACAGTAACCAACTAACCACTGATTAACCTCACTAATCCGTCACTAATCACTTCCTTAATTCTAGATTCCGGGACGGGTCGTTACAATTTACCTATCTAAATATTTATTAAATCTTATAATTTAAATAGGTTAAACATGTTAAACGGGTTAAATATGTCAAACGGGTCATAGGTTAATTGGGTTTTGAGTATGACCTGTTTATTAAATGGGTTAAACGGGTTACACGGGTCATTAACAGGTCGGGTTCGGATTGGAAATTCTTGACACGATTATTAAACGGGTCGGATTCGGGTTGGGCATAAATGGATAAAACAGAATTCATGACACGACACGACTCATTGCCACCCCTAGATATATATGAACCTGTTTTCGAAGTTAAACAGGGATTTCTGTGCAATTTAATAGTATTGCACTGTGTATAGCTACCTTATGATTATTGTCTCTTCCGAACGTATCGTAGTATCTTGGAATAGTCACGGGCACTGCCTGCGAGGGGTTGACCCGATGGGTAGCTCACGATCAGGATTACAATTATGGATGATACTCCTAGGGAGGGTCATTGACATGGGTGGACCCTAGTGAGACTTGGTATTGAGACCTCGAGCGGCACGCACAGCCTTAGGACCGTGACATTATTAGGCATCGAGGATGCCAGACATCAAGGATGTCGGGGTTGGGTTTTACAGTGAACTATTATTATGATTGTTTTCCCTATTCGGTTATATATGATTATATGATTTTATGATACTATTATGATCACCTATATTTTGACTCATGCATGCAAGTTGAAAACGGAGGGGTAAAACCTTATGATTATTATATTATTAAACTGGTTTTGGAAACATTGTTTATTTTTGGCCCACTCACTCTTTATTGTTTTATTGACCCCTCCAGGCCGTGCAACCGAGGTAGAGGAGGAGGACCCAGAGTCCGAGGCATAGATTTCCTTATTGCGCACCTGTACACCATGTTAGGTAGGTTGAGCACCGTTTTGTAACCTGACATTTGTGCTCGTATTTTGTATTTGTACTATCCTTGGTCTGACAGTGTTGAACTCTAAACTCGTATGCTTGACTTTATTTATTTAATTAAAAAAACTTTAAACCCATTAAGGGTAATTTCGGTATTTTAGAGTTATTGTCAGACAAGAGCATGACACATCCCCGGGTGGTCCAAGGGGGATCGGGATGGGTCTTGTCAGAGTTGGGAATTGGAATTGGGGGGAGGGGCGTTTCTTTTCACATTTACGATTTTTAGGTGGGTCTTAATTGACATTTTTGAAATCGGGAAAATACCCCTCTATTTTTTGCCACATTAGTCGCTGACTGGCCGAAATTTTTGACACGAAGTATTATGAGGGTCAAATGGATGGAAAACTTGACATAGGTAGTTAAATGTGGGTGGTCATATAATTTGGGTAGTTATTTGAAAATTTTGATAGTTCAGATATGCGTTTGTAGTGAGCTCTATAATTTGGGGTTTTCTTTATAATTTGTTTTTACTTTTTTCAAAATTCTCACCGTAATTGTTCAATATACAGTGAAAAAAAGGGAAGAATAACTATTTATAACGCACTCATACATCATAAAAAGTGTAAACTAAGTCAAATAAACACCAAGAAAATCAAAATTAGGTTGTCACCCATATTTCATCTATAGAAATGATCATGCACTAATATTAACTACTATCCTAAATTATTCCAATATATGTGTAAATTTAAGCACCAATATAATTATGCCCATCGTGATAGGACCCGTCCCAATCCCCCTGGATTACTGTGGGATGTTCCCTACTCCTATCTGATAATCAAACTCAAAATACCGAAAATGACCCTTTATGGTTTTAAAGAACAGATCAACTACAACATTGTCAGACCAAAGATAAGTATCTATACATAATTGAGCATACATGTCAGGACAATAAAAGTACCAAATCCTACCCTGAAAGGTATTCAGATGCGCAACTGTACTATTTATGCCTCAACCTCAGTGTCACCCCCGGTATCTGTGTCACTGCCTGGAGGGTCAAGAAAATAGTTAAAATGTGAGTGAACAAAAATAAACATTTTCCAAATACGATTTAAGAAATAATCACATTTCCCCCTCCGTTTTATAAACATGCAAGCGTAGAAAACAATTCAAATGAAGTAATTCAAATCATATATATATATATATATATCTAGACACACACATATCAGTAAAACACAATATAACCAATCCTCGATATCCATAACCAGTAATTGTCACGATTTCAAATGCTATGTGTGGAACACGGGATCTCCTCTCCGAGTACATCCCCAGGATGAACGACGTCTGGAGTAATATCATAATGGAGTGCCTCCCCAGGATCTACAACGTCCGGGGTGATATCATAATCTCACAATCTTGAGCTTGAGCCTTTCCTCGGAGCTTCTCATCCCAAGTAGTGTACCGTGACTACTCCAGGATCCTCGACATCTGGAGGAGACAATCCAATTCACACATGATGGTATATGTGGAACAGTTACCAAATCCAATAAAAATTCATTTTGAAACCATTTATGTCTCAAACCGAGTCAAACCATTGTTCAATTTGGGCCTATGCCCGAGACATAACTTTCACAAGCATTTTCCACAAACCATCGGAAAACAGTGTCCCAAACTCATCTTATAAATCCTGATTTATCCAAACCGATCCCACCAAAAAAATTATTCAAATCACAGTTTTTATTTCAAATTCTCGTTTGACTCCAAATCTTAGTCAAATCGTAATCCAGTTGGGTCTCAAGCCCAAAACATCATTTTTACGCAAATCCGTAAAATTCTTCGTAAATCGATAATTAAATCCACACATCATAAAATAATGATATAAAATCATTTCAACTTATTATAAATCATTTATGCATACATTTCAGTTATAAAACAAAAGTCCACTCACACTCAGTTCACACTCTGCGCTATAAACTCACCGAAGCTAATCCAAAGTCTTCGGGCCTGTTCAAATCACACTCGAGGGCACTAACATTCTATACAAGTTCATACAAAAAACTCTCACAAAGCCCGATACCGAAAACTTGTCCTGAACATGCTTCCCGAAGCTAAAAACTTATAAACGACATATCAAACGGTCTCCGATCGACCCGAAACCACCATCATTAGATTTAAATAGTCAAAACCTATTGAAAAAGATCAATTTGACCTCGAAATTTGCATCCACACGCCCTCATGCGCTGGTCAAAGTTCGGTTAACATTGGTCGTCGCCAATCAACGATGGTCCACGACGGTCAACGCCAGTTCACGACGGTCGACACCAGTTAACGACGGTCAACGTTGGTCAACACCAGTCAAAGCTGACGTCAGCCTGACGTATGACAGGTCTGACAACCTGCCACGTGGTACCACCATACTAGTCCGCGTGGTCTGACAATGCTGACGTGGACCTGCCACATCAGTTGCCACGTAAGCCTAACAGATCCTGACACCCTGCCACATGTGTAAGACCCGTGTCCTGGAGGGAACGGTGAACAATCCCACATTCCTGCGAGGGGGGAATGGTCTGGGAAGGGAATGGTGGTGTGCCTTAAAGGTGTAGGCACACACCTATCTAGCATGAGGCCTTTTGGGAGCTCAGTGGCTTTGTGGGGGATTGGAACCCCAAAGTTAAGCGAGTTGAGGCTGGTGCAATTACAGATAGGTGACCCCCTGGGAAGTTGCACCGTGAGCTCCCGAAAACAAAACCGTGAGGGCGAGGCCCAAAGCGGACAATATCGTGCTAGATGAATCGGGACCTTACAGAAGAGGGTCGGGTCCTGACAATTTGGTATCAGAGCCAGACCCCGACCGGGAAGTGTGCCAACGAGGACGCTGGGCCCTAAGGGGGTGGATTGTAAGACCCGTGTCCTGGAGGGAACGGTGAACAATCCCACATTCCTGCGAGGGGGGAATGGTCTGGGAAGGGAATGGTGGTGTGCCTTAAAGGTGTAGGCACACACCTATCTAGCATGAGGCCTTTTGGGAGCTCAGTGGCTTTGTGGGGGATTGGAACCCCAAAGTTAAGCGAGTTGAGGCTGGTGCAATTACAGATAGGTGACCCCCTGGGAAGTTGCACCGTGAGCTCCCGAAAACAAAACCGTGAGGGCGAGGCCCAAAGCGGACAATATCGTGCTAGATGAATCGGGACCTTACAGAAGAGGGTCGGGTCCTGACAACATGGTACCCTCTCACTAGTCCACGTGGTCTAACATGGCTGACGTGGACTTCCATGTCACTTGCCACGTCACTCTGACACTTTCTGATAGGTTGGCACGTGGCACAACCTCATTGGTCCATGTGTTCTGGCATGACTGACGTGGACCTAACACGTTAGTTGGTTATTGGGCCTGATAGCCTGCCACATGTGTGAGGACCAGTGCCTTGGGCATGGTTAGCAATCCCACCTCGCCGGGGGAATCTGAGGGATGCGCCTTATATGTGTGGACGCGTATCTATACAACATGAGGCATTTTGGGAGCTCATTGGTTTTAGGTTCCTGGGGAACTCTAAAGTTAAGCGAGTAGGGACTGGTACAATCCCAGGATAGGTGACTCACTGAGAAGTTATACGTGAGCTCCCAAGAAAAAAATCGTGAGGGCTGGTGCTAAAGCGAACAATATCCTGTTGGAGAAGGCCGGGTCGTGGCAATTTGGTATATGAGCCCAACCCCGGCTAGAATTGAGTGTGCCAGCGAGGACGTTGGGCCCCAAGGGGGTGGATTGTGAGGACCCGTGCCTTGTGGGCATGGTTAGCAATTCCACATCGCCCGGGGGATCTAGTGGATGCGCCTTATATGTGTGGGCGCACATCTATCTAACAGGAGGCCTTTTGGGAGCTCACTAGCTTTGGGTGTGACGACCCGGGAATTCAAAAAAGGAAAATTTGGGGGGCAAAAGTTAACTTTTTGTTTGGGACCTTGTTTGGACTTTCCGTAAGTACCATTGGATAGGTCCCGAGATGCTGAATCCGTAGACAGGCGGCATGCGTCAATCGGAGGTCGGATGTGAAACTTATGGGTCTGCGAAGGCTAGGGGCAATTTGGTAATTTGTTATGGCAGGGGCAAAATGGTAAATTGGCTACGATGGTTGATTCGCCTGTGTTAATCTTGTTTTAACCAAATAATGGACATCTGTTCTTGTTGAATTGGGCGTGGGATTGCCACAAGGTGACATTTGTCACTTTGTTAAGATAATTAGTGGCAGGTATATGATGATGCTTAGTTTGGGTATTTGTACGTGTATATGCGTAATGCGAAGAAAACAAAAACAGAGCATCAATAGTCTCTCTGTCTGATCGATCTGTGAGAGGAACATAGAGAAGAAATGAAAGGATGAACTAGAGTGAGAAACGAGTCAAAATAAGGAAAAGAAAGGAAAACAATAACCCCTAATGACAAGACCCATCCCCGAAGGACATAGATAACCGTGCCCGGTCCTGCTCCCGTCTGACAAGTCAACTGAAAATCCGAAACTACCTTTCAGCACCTGCCAGACAAGGGATATTTGCGGCTGTGCCTACTCATACCTCCACCTCTCGAATATTCTCGATCATCGCGCCACGACCTGAAAGGTCAATAAAACAGAAAAGGTGTGAGTGGACAAAAATGACCTCGTATAAAAACATTTGCCAAAATACATTCTTACCCTCCAGTTTTCACAAACGTGCATGCATATCGTAAAACATGAGTAATAGTATGAAATCATTCAAGTATATATAGTGGACCGATAAAATCAAAACATATTTTCCCATGGTCCGTAAAACTCATGTTCACCAAATCAGTTCAAGTTATAAAACATCAAATCCCGGCTCTCAGGCCAAAACATGTGGACACCATTACCTGGCCACAAAGACTGAAAACCCGTACTCAAAACCGGTACGTAATCACAAACAACAAGTTTCTAAATTCCATGTCCACATATTTTCCTTAAAACTCATTTTCATTAAATCAATTTATTTTTAAAACCACGGTTTCCTCGAAATCATTTTCCAGAAAACCACGGGACTTATTTCCATATCCTGTTGCTTAGAGTCACGTTTATCCCTGCAACACGTGCAAATCAAATAGGCTCAAGGAACGCTCAAAATTTGAGCATCGGCCGCTGTGAACACATCACCAGCCGGCAATCCAGATCTAGTGAACACATCACTTACTGATCTATGTATATCCAGCACATCTGATCTGAGTCAAGCCTCCCTCGGCTGCTCGACAAAGATCGTGCTACGTGACTTCTTCGGGGTAAACACTTCCATCCCGAAGGCGAGCGTTATCTCCAGGGTGCACTCCGGGGAAAAACATATTTTCACCCGAAATCCCTAAATATCCGCAACATATCATCATCACAAAAACCAGTGAAAAACAGTTGCATTGAAATCAAAATCATTTAACAACATAGGGTCGCAGCCCCAAAATATAGGGTCCTCAAATCCGGAAAAGCCAAAGTCCCGATTTACATTATACTTCCGCAAATCATCAATATCATCATAATATCACATGGAAATACAAATTCAACCAAAATCACAATTTCATTGGGTCTCAAGCCCAAAATACCATTTCACGCAAATCCGTGCAACCGTAAACCCGAGTTGTCACGATCACGTAAATTCATAAAATCAATCACTGACTCATAATCCGAGTCCAAATATCATTTTTATTTCCCTGACTCATAACCCGAGTCAAAATATCATTTTCAATCCGGGCCTAGCCCAAAAACATCAATTTCATCATTTCTCGAAAATCGTGCCAAAATATAATATAATAATCATAAAACTGAGAAATCACCGGATTGGAACATAAATCATGCCAAAGCATATAAAATCATATAATAAAGCATTTAAATCATATATGCATGCATCACGGTTAGAAAACCAAAAGTCCACTCACACACACCGTCCAAAACGGTCCGTTTCCGAGCTGCACGTTTTTCCGTAAATCCTGGAAAGCACAACTCCTATCCAAAATCATTGTAGAGGGTTACTAACATCTCAAAATACTTCATATAATTTTCCCCAATTTTTCCGGAATTTAAATACATATTTTTAACGTAAAACAAAAATTCGGATACGCGGAACATCAACGAAACGATACCCGATTTTCTCGAAACCAGTGTCAAAATGTTCGTTACACTAAATGGGACAAAAGTCATGTTGAACTCACCTCGGGATTCTCACTCACGCGCCCCCACGCGCCGCCGAAAGCGGTTGCGCGTGGAAGCCACGCGCCAGCTACAATACCTTCGTCCCATCCCATTTCTCTGTAAAACGGGTCCAGTTGGCCCGCGAGATAACCCGACTCATTTCCTATCAATTCGATACCAATTCATTCAATTGAGCATTCAAACAGCTTCTATTTGAATCCAATTAAGGTTCTGTGAAGTCAATTTCACGAACACTTACCTCAAACCAGTCGAATCAAACTCGATTCTACGAAGAACTGCCGTACACTGTGCACTCTATGAACTTCATCAATCTCCAACGTTTTCCTTCAATTGATCCTTCCAGAAGCATCGTGGGATCCTCAGGAACATAATCCCCAGTTCAATTTCATCAATCGAAGCCTCAAATTCCTCGACTCAAGGTCGAAAATTCGAAGATTTCATTCCTTCTGTTCTTGCTTAAATCGACACCAATTCCCTTCGTTCTTCTTGCAGATCGATTCGTATTGATCCCAGAAAGCTTACTCGAGCTTCAATTTCGATCCTTAAGGCTCCTAGTTCAAAATCTGATTTTCCCCCCAAAATTCTAAAATCCGAAATTCCAGTCTCCTTCTCTCTGTCAATCTCTCGTGTTTACCCAGTTGAGTCAGTCTCACATAGCTCTCAAACTTCCCTCAGAACTGGTTGTGAAAGGGAGCTCAATTCTCCCAATTCAGATTCCCATTGTTCACGGGTAAGAAAACAAAGAAGAAGAAAATGGTTGATTTAGTATAATTAATTATAATTAACAAATAATTAAACATCATGATGATGTTGGGAGGGAAACATGGATTAGGTTTTAGGGCTTAGATTAGGGGATGGGTGACACTTGTCACTCATCCAGGTGTGCACAGTCCCCAATTACTATTCATTATTTTATTATTATTTTAATCGGAATCTCGGTTCGTTCGGTTAATCAATTCGTTCCCGTGACCATAACTTCGTCGTCGAACCTCCGATTTTGGCATGCCGTCTGTCATTTAATTCGTATCGAAGAGACCTACGTAACAGTCTTTGGCCCTCGTCCATCGGACCTCCCGGTCAAAAAGTCAACATTTGGCCCGTAATATGCCAAATTACCAAAATACCCCTCAACTTCCGAACTTCATAACTTTTTCCTCGAATGTCGGAATCGAACTTGCCACCTGTCTATGAACTCGTGACATCCCGAACTACGTCACGGTCATCGGTCAAAGTCCATTTGACCGCCCGATCAAAAAGTCAACATTTTGCCCACGCTAGGGGCAAAACGGTCATTTTGCACAATTCGTCCGATTTCACTCAACTAATCCCAGATTAGTCATTCTAAATCATAATTAATTAATATTCAATTCCCGACACTCGGGACGGGTCATTACACCCAAACCCGTGAAGTTCATACCTTTCAAAAATTCGAACTTGAATTTAGAGCGTGAGATGATTCAAACGGAGATGGAATTGAGCCTTCTGGTATCAATTCGATTAGGACCAGCTAAAAATTGATGCGAATTGAGGTCGTTTTGGGCTAGAACAGAGAGAAGGAAGACTTTGGATTTTCGAACTTGGGTCGAGCAATTGGAGGGATTGAAGGATGAAATTGAGGTTGGAAATATACTTAGTAGAGTCCCACAAAGCTTTTTGATGCATCAATTAAAAGAAAACAATCAATTTTGAACGAAATTGGAGGATGAACAGTGCTCGGGTATTCGTTGAAAAGTCGAGATCGAATGGAAGAATTGAGGTAAGGTTCCATGTAATTGAATTTACAGATCCCTAATTAAACCTGGATGTTTGAATAGTCGAAAAATATGTCGAATTGATGGAAAATTAAACGGGTTATGTCGCGGGTTGAACAACCCGTTTGCAGGAAAAACGGGTGAAGAAGACGACTGTAGTAGTTATTGTAGCAAGCGCGTGGGTTTCAAGCGCAGCCACTCACGGTGGCGGGTGAGGGCGCGTGGGTACGATTCTCGAGGTGATGTCAACATGAATTTTGTTTTATGCAATGTAACGAACATTTTGGCGTTGGTTTCGAGTCAATCAGACACCGTTTCGATATTGTTTCGAGGGTCCGAAGGTTTATGTTACGTTTTTAATTCGTAATTAATTCCTGAAAAATTATGGGAAATTAATATGATGTTAATTAAGTCGTTAGTGACCCTGAGTAATGATTTTGGACAGAATTCAAAATTCCAGGAAAGTACCGAAAATTACAGAAACGCGTGCAGCTCGGAAAGCGAGCGGTTTGGACGGTCTGTGAGTGGACGTTTGTTTTATAAACTGATATGCATGCATAAATGTTTTACATGATTTATAGCCTGATTTGAATTGTAATGATTTGGCATGATTAATTACGGAATTTAATAATTATTTTAATCAGTGTTTTGGGGCACGTTTTACGAGGAAAGTATAAATGATGATTTTAGGTTAGGCTCGGGATGTTAAAAGGATGTTTTGAATTATTTTGTGAGTTAAAGATGATTTTATGAAATTGAATGATTTTCGGATATGATATTACAGATTCACGTGCATTGAATTATTTAATGATTTCACGGATTTACGAGAAATGAGATTTGAGCTTGAGACCCCGTGATAAATGGTTTTGACATGGTTTTAATGATGATTTTGAAATAAAGATTTTGATTTGTATATATGTTTAGTGCCCCCAAATGTGTAATTCCTGGGTAGACTTCGGATGTGTAATTGCCGAAGTGACTCCGGATGTGTAATTCCCGGAGGGACTCCTGATGCGTAATTCTCGGAGGGGCCAGATGTGTAATTCCCGGTGAGGCTGGATGTGTAATTCCCAGCAGGATGATGACTCTGGATGTGTAATTCCCAGAAGACCCTCGGATGTGTAATTCCCGAGTTATATGCTTTATTGTATGATAAAATGGTTATATAAAATGATTCATATGTTTGGCTTGAGAGCCGGAATTTAATACTTTTCATGTGATTTGGCTTGAAAGCCAGTGATTCATATGTTTAATTCTATGCATGCATGGTTTGATAAACTGGAGGGTAAATGATGTATTTTGATAAATGTATTTTTAAATAATATGATTTTTGTCCACTCACACCTTTCCTGTTTTGATGACCCTCCAGGCCGTGACACGACGTTCGGGGCTAATCGAGAGGCAGAGGCAGGAGCGGAAATCAGTGCAGTTATCCCTTGTCTGACAGGTGCTGAAGGATAGTTTCGGGACTTCAGTTGACTTGTCAGACGGGAGCAGGATCAGACACGGTTATCAAAGTCCAGTTGGGACGGGTCCTGTCATTGGGCTCCTAGGGAACTCCAAAGTTAAGCGAGTAGGGACTAGTGGAATCCAAAGATAGGTGACCTACTGGGAAGTTGCACTTGAGCTCCCAAGAAAGAAACCGTGAGGGCTGGGGCCAAAGCGGACAATATCCTGTTGGAGAAGGTCGGGTCGTGACAATGTGGCATCACTTGATTTTCCACGTGAATTGACAATGATCATGTGGACTGCCATGTCATCACCTTTAACATCTAGTCGGGTCGACCTGGATCTCTGTAACGGGTCGTTCGACCCGTGAACTTGACCCGGTCATATCTCCCTCATTTCTCAACCTTTTCACTCCATTGTTTCACCCATATGAACGTAATCAACCCATCAATGGATCTATGGACTCAAAAACACCAGAAAAGGGCTAAAATTGCATGTTTGATCTTGATCATCCATGGCTAGTTTTCCAGCGTCCACCTAGGTCCACTCCAGCCACCAAATCCTTCTTTTTTAGTTCCTACAGCCTCGCACAGGTTCAAGGATCAAAACCTTGGCCTCAAATCCTCCCAAAAAATCGTCCAAAATCAAATTTGAAATTCAACATAAACTGGATTTCGGGTTTACCTGATTCTTGGGTTCCTCGAATGCTCTGTCGTGCTCAGCCGTCCACACCGCCGTCGTCAGTCACTCTCTCTCACGCTGTTTCACTCAGACAACCACAAGGATGAGAGGATGATATTTGTGTGGGCTAGGTTTGGATTTCAAGCAACAAAGAAGAAGAAGAAGATGTGCATGAATTTGGGGTCTTAGGCCAATGGGATAAGTGACAATTGTTACTCACCCATTGGTCTGATTTGGATAATTTTTGCCCAATTAAAACCTGCCAACTGTCCCCGTCTCGTAAAACGTGAGTAGTACGTAATTTCTTCCGTGACCCGTAACTTCCCCATCCAACGTCCGATTTCAACGTGCCACCTGTCTATGAACTTGTGACGTCTCGATCTATATCATGGGTTTTGGTCAAAGTCCAAATAACCTCTTGGGTCAAAAGTTAATATTTTCCCTCTCTAGGGCAAAATTGTCATTTCACATTTAATTTTCGAATTTACATTTCTTAAAAAGTTTAGGTTGTTACACATTGTAAGCATTTTGCCACCCACATCTCTCAAGCCTAGATATAGGAGTATCATAAATGATAGTGATATTATGCCTATTGTTTGTAACAATCAGTATTGACGGGTGAGCTGCCACCATAAAATTATAAGATTTAATTGCATAACACCCCTCAAAGTTTATTGTCATTTTACAAAATACTTCTAAGGTTAAAATTATAGAAATAATCCTAAAGGTTTAATATTATTCAATTACTTGTGTTTTATTGATATAGAGATAGTAATTGTTTACTAGTTTACGGATGCTGAAGTTAATTGTTGTGTGGTTAGAATAGCAATTGAATTTAACTTATATTAATGTCGCTTTGTGGTGATTTTAAAACCTTAAAACTTTGTCAAGCTGTGGTGTGGATGTAAATTGAATAATTTTGAAATTTTCAGTGGGGTATTTTGCAGTGGGATAGTATGAGGCCATAGAGGAGTGTGTGGAATTATCTCTAGAATGGTTGGAAAAGGCTTTTAAAGTTATGCGCTAATGAGACTTTAGTTTAGGATGTGTTTTGATGGCCTTAACATGGTGTTCAGACTTTATTTTAGGCCATAAGTACAATCCTAATCTTAAACACCTTCTCATTCAACAATTGCTCTTCTCCAACGCCAAGCTTCCTGAGCAAAACGAGAATGATTGTAGTTAACCTTTTGCTATCTTCGGATCTAACCACTCCCCAAAAATCACACCCTTGGTCATAGCCTCTCTAAACCTTCACCTTTTTTTATCAAAACAATCCGCAATTACTCACATAGAAATGAAAATGAAAATTCTTCCAAAATTGAACAAATTTGCCCTACCCATTGCAAGTATCACACACAGTAGAAATCCTACCACAATTTCTTCAAAAATTGGAAAAATTGGTCTTACCCAACTATTTTGTTTCTGAATTTCTACTAGAACCTAGAATTTTCTTTCAAGTCAAATCTACCTTTCTACATTTCAAATAGTTACTTATTCGTTCATGACGTCTTCAGTCCGGCAACCTTCCCACATTAAATGGTGAAACATTTTTTTAACATTCCACTAGGTCCTAGTGTATACTGAGGTAAATTGTAGTTCTTGATACATTTTGAGACTTGCTGATGCGTTCCTGGTGTATAAACAATCAAATAGAGATAACAATCTCTCTGACAAATGTCAAAGTCACTTCCAGGTTGAACAAGCCAAGACGATGGGGATTGTGCTAGAATTGATAATGAAGGAAAGTGTAAATTTTTCATTATGAGATTTTTAAGATTATGTCAGCAATTTTTAAGGGTATATTTGTGAGTAAGGGATTATGTGAAAGCGAATTCAAACCTCTAGAAGTATTTATGTAATTTTTAAAACCTTAGAGGTACTTTGTGAAACCATAATAAACCTCAAGGTAACAAGACCCGCTCCTAAAATATTTTGATAATCGTGCCCGGTCCTACTCTCGTCTCACAAGCTATCCAAATTACCAAAACTACCCTCAACACTTATTAAACTAGGGATACCAATCTATTGCACATGTCTCTGCCTCTCCATTAGCCCCACTTTTCGTGCAATGTCCATAAACCATCAAAAAGTGTGAATGGAGAAAAAATTAATATTTAAAAATACAGTTTTGAAGAAAATAACCTTTACCCTCTAGTTTCTAAAACATGTATGCATAGAATAAAATGTACAAAAACAAACAATATAATCAGATTTCAAATCAAACAAATCATAAACCGTGAGACCACAAATTCATAAATTACCAATAAATCGTTTGTGGCCTATAATTCTTGAAATCCATATTCTTCAAACAATATAAAGATATCTGGACACAAACATCATAGCCAAACACAACTAACCAATCCTTAATGCTCGAATATCAGTCATCATAAACAAACTACACCATCGGTAGGCAGACACCTCGAGCATCAGCTGTTTAGGAAATATCCCGAGCTTCGACTGCTTGGGAACAATCACAACAACAACAATAATTCCCGAGCATCAACCGCATGGGAACACCCCTAACTTTGACTACCTAAGAAACAAACACAGTATAACCACCCCAAGTTATAGTCGTCTAGGAAAACACCTTTAACTTTGACCGTCTGGGAACTCATCACAATAACAGTGGACACAATCCATGGATTAAATCACACACTTTACTTTTAACCCAAATCTTTGACTTACATTGTAAGACCCGTGTCCTAAAGGGAACAGTGAACGATCCCACATTCCTGCGAGAGGGGAATGGTTTGGGAGGGGAATGGTGGTTTGCCTTAAAGGTGTAGGCACACACCTATCTAGCACTAGGCCTCCCTTGGCCGCTTTGGTTGGAGATGTGTTCTCCTAATGTGAGGTCTTGGGATCAAAAAACTGTGGGCACGCTGGAGATGTGTTCTCACGGCCCAGAGGGGACAATATCGTGTTAGATAGAGTGGGTCGCTGCTCAACTCTGATCTAAACGAGGCCTCACTTGGCCGCTTTGGTTGGAGATGTGTTCTCCCAGCTTGAGGTCTTGGGGTCAAAACCCTACGGGCGTCGTGGTGTTGTGTACTCGCGGTCCAGAGAGGACAATGTAATGACCCGTCCCGAATTTCAGAATTAAATTAGTGACTAATCAAGGATTAGTAAGGTTTATCGGTGATTAGTGGGGTACTTGCAGACGGACGGTGCAAAATGACGATTTTGCCCTTGGAATGGGCAAAACGTTGACTTTTCGATCTGGCGGTCAAATGGACTTTCGCCGATGACTGTGACATAGTTCGGGACGTCACGAGTTCATAGACAAGTGGCACGTCCGATTCCGACATTCGAGAAAGAATTTATGACGTTCAGAAGTTCATGGGTATTTTGATAATTTGGTTAAAAGGGGCAAATAGTTTACTTTTGACTCGGGAGGTCTGATGGCCAAGAGCCGAAGACCGTTACGTAGATCGGGTCGATACGAATCCATAGACAGGCGGCACGTAAAAATCGAATTTCGAATAGGAAAGTTATGGGTCACGGAAGTTCGATTGCACTATGCATGCATTACGAGGCGGGGACACTTGGCGAAATCTGATTGGTTGACTTTTCAATGTGGGACCCATGGATGAGTGACAAGTGTCACTCATCCTATTGGTCATTAATCCCAATTTGTGGATCTAAAAGGTGATGGGTGGGATTTATAATATAATATTGGTGTGGGGATTATTTTATAATTTCTTCACCCACTCTCTCTCAATCTTGGCCCTCTATTCCATCACTCAAATGGATCCTCACCGTCTCCTCATATATTCAAACTACCAAAACCTCACCTTCCCTCCCCCTTCAACCGTGCAAATATCTCCTTCATCCTTCATTTCTATTCTTCTTCAAAAAAGAAACAAACAAACACCAGGACACCCCACTCCCCCAAAATCTCATCCAACACTGATGACCCGTGAATGAAAGGTGAAGAGGAGGCTGAGCTGAGGCTAGTAGGGCCACCGTGACAAGCCGTCGTGGACGGTGGTCGTGGGCTCCATGCGCGGGTAAGCTGTGGTTCGAAACTGGAATTAAGAGTTTTAGTGAGTATTGATCGATATTAATGAAAGAAACATGTTTTGGAGGATGAAAGGAGCTTAAAGAACGTGAAGGCACGGCTGGAGATGGTCTGGGTCGATGGTGGAACGTGGTTGCAGGAAACGGGTTTGATCATGCGTTTGGAAGGTAACGTACAAACCCTCATTTCGTGTTTTGATTATGTAGTTTTATGGGAAACACCTAGACAAGAGTTTAGGAATCGAAAAGGGAAGGATTCGATTGAAAATGAACCAGTTTGAGCACTGAACCGGTCACGCCGGTCCGATCCGGTTTGAACCAGGCGGACCGGGTTCACGCGAGGTTGATGGTGACACTGTAGCAAGAGCGTGGCTTTCACGCGCAGCCCCTTTGGGCGGTGCGTGAGGGTGCATGGTGGGTCCTATAGGGACTTGTTCAACATGTGAAATACTCTATTTGATGTAACGAACATTTTGGGATTGGTTTCGTGTCAATCGGACACCGTCTCAATAATGTTCGGGACATCCGAAGGTTTAGGATCGAGGTTAAAAATAGTTAAAAATTTGAGAAAATTACGGGGCTTCAATGAGAGGTTAATAAGGTAGTTAGTAACCCTATAGATTAATTTGGATAGGTTTGGGAGTCCCGGTGACGGGGATTAGCCCGGTGAGGCTTACAGCACGCAAACCGAGGCGGTAGCTTAGGACGGTCTGTGAGTGGACCTTGATTTCTAAACATTGATGCATGCATAAATGTTTTATATGATTTATAGATATGATTCTATGATGTTGATTTGGATGGTTGTGATTTACATGGTTTCACGCATTTTGAGGCGATTTACGTGCTTACACGTAAATCGAGGTTTATGGTTTTGCACTGATTTTCCCGTGCTTATAGTTTTGGAAATGATTTCATGAAATGGTTTTGGATTTGAAAAGGTAAACTCAGGTTCAAGATCCATTTGTTTTGGAAACCCTCGGACTCGAAGTCCATTTAGTTACGTTCTCAGGCCAGAGGCCCAAATGGTTCTTGAATCGATTTCGATTTTGGAAATATGGACCGGGCATGAGACCCATTTGATTTATGAACTCTCGGACTTGAAGTCCATTTGATTTAACAAGGCATTGGGCCAGAGGCCCAGTTGGTTTACGATTCGGGTCGGAGGCCCAGTTTGTATGTGGATTCGGGCTTAGGGCCCAGTTATGTTTTGTATGATTGTGATTTCGGGTCGGGGACCCATAATGGATTTATGGTTCATAACGGTCTATGGGGGCCGACATGAACCCTTGAAAGGTTTTTATGGTTCAGAACGGTTTATGGGGACCAGGCATGAACCCTTGAAAGGTTTTGAGAATGTTTTCAAAAGTTTTATCGTATACCATCCTTTATATATGAATTGTCTCCTCCAGGGAGGGTCGTTGGCCTGGGTGGAACCCGGAGTAGTCACAGAGCACTGACTGAGTGGAGTCGCCCCCGTTGGGTTCCTTACTCTCAGAAAGGCTATAGATTATAACCCCTAGGGAGAGTCGTTGATCTACGGACATTGACCTGGGTGGACCCTGGGGAGACTTGGGTTTTGAGACGCCGCGTAGCACGCGGGTAGCTCTAGATACCGTGACAGGATTGGTTATGTGAAATATATGATAAACATGATTTCAATTGGTTTTTCGAAATTGTGTTTTATGGTTGATAAATGGATTTGGGCTGAGATCGCACATATGTTTACTATGTTACATATTTCTGTAAATGGCTTTGGGCAAGGGCCCCTATGTATTTGGTTATTGAAACATATGTGGTTTGATAATGGTTTTCCTATGCATGCATGCTTTTTAGTGAAGGGCATAAAGGTCTTTTATGAAATATGTTTTATCAACTCTTTTATTTTTGTCCACTCATAGTCTTTCTGTTTTCAATGCCCTTCAGGTTGAATACTGTGCAGACTGTAGTAGAGACCGAGATATCACATACCTCCTCTGGATCTTGGCGTACTCTAGAAGCCTGCAGGCTAAAGGTTCAAATTTTCCCTGGTCTGACACTCCATGTCAGAGGGGATCAGGAGCGTCCCTCATTAATCCCGGGGGGATTGGGGTCCTGACAGATAATATCGTGTTAGATAGAGTGGGCCGCTGAGCAACTCTGATATAAACGAGGCCTTTTGGGAGTTTAGTGGCTTTGGGTTCGGTTGGAACTCCAAAGTTAAGCGAGTTTAGGCTGGTACAATTCCATGATGGGTGACCCCCTGGGATGTTGCACCGTGAGCTCCCAAAAATAAAAACCGGGAGGGCAAGGGCAAGGAGGCCCAAAGCGGACAATATTGTGCGAGATGAGTCAGGTCCTGACCGAGGAGGGTCGGTCCTGACAGAATGGTATCAGAGCCAGACCCTGACCGGGAAGTGTGCTAGCGAGGACGCTCGGCCCTAAGGGGGGTGAATTGTAAAACCCGTGTCCTGGAGGGAATGGTGAACGATCCCACATTCCTACAAGGGCAAATGGTCTAGGAGGGGAATTGTGGTGTGCCTTAAAAGTGTAGGCACACACCTATCTAGGACGAGGCCTCCCTTGGCCGTGTTGGTTGGAGATGTGTTCTCCTAGCGCGAGGTCTTGGGATCAAAACCCTACGGGCGCTCTGGAGATGTGTTCTCCTGGCCCGGAGGGGACAATATCGTGTTAGATAGAGTGGCCCGTTGTGCAACTCTGATCTAAACGAGGCCTCCCTTAGCCGCATTGGTTCGAGATGTGTTCTCCCAGCGTGAGGTCTTGGGGTCAAAACCCTGCGGGCGCCCTGGAGTTATGTACTCGCAGCCCAGAGTGGACAATATCGTGTTAGATAGAGTGGGTCGATGTACCTTTGGGTTTGGTTGGAACTCCAAAGTTAAGCGAGTTGAGGCTGGTGCAATTCCATATTTTGTGGATCTAAATGATGTTTGGTCCACTTATTTTATTTTAATTATATTTCCTAACCACTTCCCATCTCCACCCTCCATCTCATCTAATCTCTCATCATGGCCGTTCATACCCTCCTCAGCCATCACCCTTCATCTCTGATATTTCCTTCCCACCCGAGCACCCTCTCATTCCCTCTAAAACAAACAACACACAACCTCACCACCATATCGATGTGTTTGTGTGAGACACTTTGAGCATGACTGAGAGAGTGTGAAAGGAGATGATGAATGAGGCATGATGGTGGTATTGACGGCGAGGGCTGACACGCACGGTGGCCGAGAACCCGCGAGGTAAGCTTACGTTCAAATTTGGATATTTGGGTTTAAAGGTTTTGGATCGATTCTAAGGGTTGGTAAATGTTTCCAATGGTCATATGTGTCTTTTGGGATCAAAATTATGGATGGGGGATGGCTGAGCAGCCTAGGCAGTGGAGGAGGAAAACAGGGGCCGTGAGTTCGATCTTCATAGGAAGTTTTTGTGTGCTATTATGAGTTTTAAATCCATAGGTTGATTGGAAATGAGTAGACTGAGGTTTAGGAATCGAAAGGGGAAAGATTGGATTGAAAATTAGCAAGATTGGGCACTGAACCAGCCGCTCCGGTCCGGTCCGGTTCGAATCAAGTGAACCGCGTTCGCAGGAGGAAGAAGACAGTGAACAATGCAGGAGCGTGGGTGACAGGACCCATCCCAATCCCCCCGGGATTAACACGGGATGACCCTGCTCCCGTCTGACACGAAGTGTCAGACAATGGATATTTCCGACCTTTGCCCTCCCGGGCTATCAGAGTACGCCAGGATCCGGAGGAGGCATGTGATATCTCGGTCTCTGCTACAGTCCACATCCGATGTCAACCTGAAGGGCAGTCAAAACATTAAAAGCTGTGAGTGGACAAAACAAGAGTTTATAAAAACATTTTAACGAGAAGACATTTGTACCCTTCACTAAAAAGCATGCTTGCATTCGAAAACCGTTTAACCAAAGAAACCATATATGGGAACTAAGCCCAAAACCATAATGAAATAACCATCATGAAAATGACCATACGGGCCACTGCCCAAATCCTGTGCACACCTGTGCATACCACATATCACAATCCATATATCATATCTATATCATATACACATATAATTCACACAACCAATCCTGTCACGGTTTCCAAAGCTACGCGCGTGCTACCCAGGTCTCAATCCGAGTCTTCTCAAAGTCAAGATCAATGTCCGCAGACCACTGACCCTACCCGAGGTAATAGTAATCATAGCCTTCCTGAGAGCAAGGAACCCAACTGGGGGGTGACTCCACTCAGTCGGTGCTCCGTGACTACTCCGGGGTCCACCTAGGCCAACGACCCTCCCCGGAGGAGATAATAGAAGTAAAGGAAGGTATATGAATACATATATACATAACATAAACATTCATGTCTGGTTCCCCTGAACCGTCATGATCCATAATGACCTTTCCAGAGTTCATGCCGGTTCCCATAAACCGTCATGAACTTGGAATTCCATCTAGGGTCCTTGACCCGAAATCATCAGTGTAAAACAACTGGGTCTCGTGCCCGAACATATGACTCAACTGGGCACTGTGCCCGATATCTAAGGGTCAGTCACGACTTCGATCATAGTGATGCGTGCAACCATCCATCCAGGACTGCCCTCAATCCTGGTATGTCGCCTTGAACGTATCAACCGACGCGACCACCACAAGATCATGGTGCACTCATCACCGATCGTTATCCAGAACCGTTAGCACTCCGAAGTCGAGCCTCCCCAGGCTGCCCAACCACAAATCGTGCATCGTGACCTCTCCGAAAGGAACACATCCCAATCCGGAGGCGAGCGTCGTATCGTCGATCGTCGTGCACATTGCACCCGTCGCGACCACGATTTAGACCTGAAGGTCGTAAATAGTGTCATATGCCCGAGACAAAACCAAATGGGTCTCATACCCGAGTTTATCCGTTTGAAATCCAAAACCATTTCATTTAGACCAATAAAGACATACAGACCCGTATAGGCACCGTATAGGGCCGAAACCTCGAAATACGTGCCTATACGTAACCACACATCAAAATGCACTCATGGCATCATAAACAAGTATTTAAAACATATAATAAACATTTATGCATGAACCAATTTAGAAAACAAGGTCCATTCACAGACCGTCCGAGCTGCCGCCTCGATTTGCGTGCCATACGGCTCCTTGAGTCGATGACCATCACCGGGACTCCCAAACCTGTCCAAATTTTAATAGAAGGTTTCTAACTACTTAATTAACCTCCTACCAAAGCCCCGTAATTTTCCCGAACTTTTAACTATTTTTAAACCGACCCTAAACCTTCCGACACCCCAAAAACTATCGAAACGATGTCCGATTGACGCGAGACCAGTCCCAAAATCTTCGTTACATCGAATAGAAGATTTCACGTGTTGAACACATCCCAAAATTTTGGCCCACGCGCCCTCACGCGCTCCAAGAAGGGACAGATTACTGTTCATCGACACTAACCTCCAGCAGACCGGTTTTACTGTTCCGGGCCGGTTCACCTGGTTTGGCCTGTCCAACTGGACCGGCATGACCGGTTCACAGCCCTAGACACCCCATTTTTCATCCTAGTTCTTCCTTTTTGGTTCCTTTCTTCCTATTTTCATGTTTTCTATCCATTTCAATCCTTAAACGTAACCGAAAACGTCTAAAACCTATGGTTTGATTTTGAACCAAACGGTTCAAGTTTTCCAAAACTGCACCCATGGCTTCCCAGCCATCCCAAGCTTCCTAAAACCTTCCTAACACAATCCTAATAACCCATTTAATTCATTGGAAGCAACCAAAATGACCCATAGCAATTAAAAATAAAAATTGGATTGAAAATGGCTTACCGTGAACCTCACGGGTTCCTTGGCCCCGCCGTCCATGGCTGCGCCGTCCTGGGCCGGCCACTACATCCTCCCATCCTCCTTCACTCTCTGGTCCTCCCAGCTGATCATGGGTTGAAGGTGGGATGGGTTTGGGTTGCACAAAGATGGAGAGAAAGGGTGAGATCGGCTTTGTTTTGTGCTTGAATGGAGAAATGAAAATGCACGGGAAAAGGGAGATGCATGAATGAATGAAGTTGGCCAGTGGATGGGTGACACTTGTCACTCATCCATAGGGCAGGGATTAAATATCTGGGCCCCCACTAAGTCCAAATGTTAACTCGTTTCGTAATTCGTGCAATAGTGCACTTGAACTTCCGTGAACCGTAACTTCGCCGTCGAACGTCCAAATTCGACGTGCCGCCTGTCTATGGATTCGTATCGTCCTTATCTACGTAACGGTCTTCAGCCCTCGGCCATCGGACTGCTTGGTCAAAAATTCAACTATTTGCCCCATTTAACCAAAATTACCAAAATGCCCCTAAACTTCCGAACGTCATAACTTCCTCCTCGAACGTCGGAATTGAACGTGCCACCTGTCTATGAACTCGTGACGTCACGAACTACGTCACGGTCATTGGTCAAAGTCCATTTGACCGCCAGAATGAAAAGTCAATGTTTTGCCACGACTAGGGGCAAAACGGTCATTTCGCATCGTTCGTCTGATTTTGCTCTACTAATCACGGATTAAGCTCACTAATCGTGATTAGTCACTAATATAATCATGGATTTCGGGACGGGTCGTTACAGTGGGCACACGGGCATCCCCTTTGGGCGGCGCGTGGGGGCGCGTGAAGCATCTTTTGGGGATGACTTCAACATGTGAATTAATCTATTCGATGTAACGAACATTTTGTGACTGGTTTCGTGTCAATCGGACACCATCTTGATATTGTTCGGGACATCCGAAGGTTTAGGATCGAGTTTAAAAATACTTAAAAATTTGGGAAAATTATGGGGCTTCAATGAGAGGTTAATAAGGTAGTTAGTAACCCTCTAGATTTATTTGGACAGGTTTGGAGTCCCGGTGATGACGATTTGACTGGTGAGGCTTATGGCATGCAAACCGAGGCGGTCGCTTAGGACTATCTGTGAGTGGACCTTGATTTCTAAACTGTGATGAATACATAAATGTTTTATATGGTTTATAAATGTGATTCTATGATGATGATTTGGATGATTGTGATTTGTATGATTTCACGTATGTCGAGGCGATTTACGTGCTTGCACGTAAATCGAGGTTTATAGTTTTGCACTGATTTTCCGTGCTTATAGTTTTGGAAATGATTTCATGAAATGGTTTTGGATTTGAATAGGTAAACTCAGGCACGAGACTCTTTTTTTTTGGAAACCCTCGGACTCGAAGTATATTTAGTTACGTTTTCGGGCCAGAGGCCCAATTGGTTCTTGAATCGATTTCGGATTTGGAAATATGGAATCGGGCACGAGACCCCTTTGATATACGAACTCTTAGACTTGAAGTCCATTTGATTTAACGAGGCATTGGGCCGAAGGCCCAGTTGATTTACGTGTCGGGCTCGAGGCCCAGTTGGTTTACAAATCGAGCTGAGAGCCCAGTTGATTTACGTATCGGACTCGAGGCCTAGTTGGTTTACGAATCGGGCTCAGAGCCCAGTTGACTTACGTATCGGGCACAAGGCCCATTTGATTTACAATATCGGGCACGCGGCCCATTTGGTTTACAAAAATGGGCACAAGGCCCATTTAGTTTATGATTCGGGCCGGAGGCCCAGTTTGTATGTGGATTCGGGCTTAGAGCCCAGTTATGTTTTAAGATTGTGATTTTGGGTCGGGGACCTATGAATGGATTTATGGTTCATGACGATTTATGGGGACCGACATGAACCCTTGAAAGGTTTTTATGGCTCATGACGGTTTATGGGGACCGGGCATGAACCCTTGAAAGGTTTTGAGAATGTTTTCAAATAGTTTTTCGTATACCATCCTTTATATATGCATTGTCTCCTCCAAGGAGGGTCGTTGGCCTGGTGGACCCCAGATTAGTCACAGAGCACTAACTGAGTGGAGTCGCCCCCGTTGGGTTCCTTACTCTCAGAAAGGCTATGGATTATAACCCCTAGGGAGGGTCTACGGACATTGATCTGGGTGGACCCTGGGGAGACTTGGGCTTTGAGACCCCGGGTAGTATGCGCGTAGCTCTAGATACCGTGACAGGATTGGTTATATGATATATAATGATAAACATGATTTCTTGGATTTGCGAAATTGTGTTTTATGATTGATAAATGGATTTGGGCTGAGTTCCCACATATGTTTATAAATGGTTTTGGGTAGGGGCCCGTGTGACTTGAATTTACGGAACTTGGGGCTGAGACCCTAATTATGGTTGTTTAAACATATGTGGTTTGATAAATAGTTTTCCTATGCATGCATGCTTATTAGTGAAGGGCATAAAGGTTTTTTATGGAATACGATTTTATAAACTCTTTTGTTTTAGTCCACTCACAGTCTTTTCTGGTTTTCAATGCTCTTCAGGTTTATTACGGATGTGGACTGTAGCAGAGACCGAGACATCACATACCTCTTCCGGATCCTAGCGTACTCTGGAAGCCGGTCGGGCTAAAGGTTCAAATTTTCCCTAGTCTGACACTCCGTGTCAGACGGGATCAGGAACGTCCCTCGTTAATCCCGAGGGAGATTGAGATGAGTCTTGACAGAGGCACACACATATCTAGAACGAGGCCTCCCTTGACTGTGTTGGTTGGAGATGTGTTCTCCTAGCGTGAGGTCTTGGGATCAAAACCCTGCGGGCGCGTTTGAGATGGGTTCTCGCGGCCCAGAGGGGACAATATCGTGTTAGATAGAGTGGGCCGCTGCACAACTCTGATCTAAACGAGGCCTCCCTTGGCCACGTTGGTTGGAGATGTGTTCTCCCAGTGTGAGGTCTTGGGGGTCAAAACCATACGGGAGACTTGGAGTTGTGTACTCGTGGTCTAGAGGGTACAATATCGTGTTAGATAGAGTGGGCCGCTGCGCAACTCTGATCTAAACGAGGCCTTTTGGGAGCTCATTGACTTTGGGTTTGGTTGAACTCCAAAGTTAAGCGAGTTGAGGCTGGTGCAATTCCATGATGGGTGACCCCCTAGGAAGTTGCATCATGAGCTCTCGAAAACAAAAACCGTGAGGGCAAGGGCAAGGAGACCCAAAGCGAACAATATCGTGCTAGATGAGTCGAGTCCTAACCGTGGAGAGTCGGGTCCTAACATACATTCCAAGTTGAAATACTAATTCAAACCAAGCTTAAACCCCAATTACCATTTCTACATATTACGGTAAAATAAAATAACCAAGAAAAAACTCATTCAACACATTTTCTTAACTTAATACCAAGGCAAAACACATCCAAAATCGCGCCGCGAGGGGGGGGGGGGGGGGGGGAAGCTTGAGCCCAAAGCCTAGTTTCCACAAACCATCGTAAGATCATGTTCAAAAATCAATCGATAAATGCATAAAATCATCAAATAACCATCTAAAAAACATATTCAAATCATTGCCATATAAATAGTTCAATACATCAATTAAAAAATTTAAATACACATGCATAATAATTTATAAAATAAAAGTCTACTCATACACCGTCTACACAACTAAATCTCAATCCACGTGTTCTTTTGTAATTCCAAAAATCATACCGCATGTCATAAATTATAACAGAGGATTACTAACATCCCAAGCAACCTCATATTAACATGCCCTAATTTTATGGATTAAAATATGAATTTAAAACCTAACTTAACACTTTGGACACCCAAAAATATCCTAAGACGATGTCTGATCGACTTGAAACATGTGTCAATGGTTTCATAACATTGAATACTATAAATGACAGGACCCGCCCCGATCTTCCCTGGGACCACATGGGGACGTGCCCTGCTCCTGTCTGACACCCAAAATACATACCAATTTTAACCTCAAAGAATCAAATGCATAAATAACCAAATTAAAGTTATACATCAAATCCGAATTAAACAGATGTCAGACAAGGGATGAAATCCAAAATTACAAGTTGCGAGCACGACTCTAAAATAAACCTGCAGGTAAACCACCCAACAGGGGTTCAGGTACGCAGAAGTAGATCTATGCCTCAGCCTCGGATCATCCTCTACCTCAGTAGCACAGCCTGGAGGGGTTACCAAAACATTAAGGGTGAGTGGGCCGAAACTCAAGTTTATAAAACAATTAAATAAGTAAAACATATAATTTACCCCTCCGTTTTCCAAACATGCATGCATCAGAATTTAAAACCATAAATCATATAGTATGAACCATAAGGCATGTAATAAAACCATAAACATAATTTTAGCCACTGCACTATACACTCCAATCCTGACATCCCCGATGTCTGACGTCCAATAAGGTCACAGTCTCAAGGCTACGCGTGCCACTCGGGTCTCAATTCCGAGTCCAATCCCCGAACCCTATCCAGGTACGGCATCTCAAATGCCTAGCGTCCTAGACGCTCGACGTCCCTGACGTCCAATAAGCAATCCTGCTCCTGAGTCATTTTACGGTCCGGTTCCTCCGTAGAATGACCCCTCGCAGGCAATGCGCTATGACCACTCCGGGGTACCACATCCGGAGGAGACAGTATCATAAGAATGGATCTATACCGTGCAGTACCAAATACATTTTATTGATATCCACATGCAAAACATATATACATAGATAAAATCCAAACCGATCTTTAAGTTTCATCGGACGGGTCTCAAACCCAAATACCGTGAAACGTGCCATAACCACAATTTTAATATCCTCAAAACCGTTTCATGATTCCAGCAAGTGAATATATAAGTAAAACAGAAAACATTTAAGCATGCAAGGGTTTAATGAAATCGGGCCCACTCACAGTACAATCCTGCTGAAAACCGAACGTATACCCTCGTCCTGGTACTATTGTACAATCCCTGTCATGTCCAAAGTATACGTAAAGGTCAATATAAACCCCTAACATTCAACCATGAAACCCTAGACTGAAATCATCCCGGAAAAGCCGCCCGAACGTGCTTCCCAAGGCAATAGACCTCATTTTGACCAACTTAATGATCTCCGATCGACCCGAAACCACCGCCATTGGATCCGGATTGTCGAAACCTAAAGAATGGTGGTGGTCCCACCAAAAGTACTGTTCACACGCGCCCACATGCGCTGGTCAACGCAGAAACAGTTCCTGATGACGTCATCGCTGACGTCAGCATGACGTCGTCGCTGACGTCAGCATGACGTCATCTGACAGCTGTCAGGTCTGACATGTCAGACTCTGACAGGTGCCACGTGTCAACACACGATTGGTCCACCTCACTGATCTGTCAGGCCACGTGTCAGATCTGACATGTGCCACGTGTCAGCACGGCACTGGTCCACGTCACTAACATGTCAGTGACCCGTGGCAGACCCTGATTGGGCCACGTTACTGACATGTCAGTGCGGACTGTGCACTGACATGTGACACGTGTCGTCTGAAGAGTGGTCCACGTCACCTGACAGGTCTGACAGGGTGCCACATCATCACCCCTGTCATCCTGACGGGTCGACCCGTATCTCTGCAACTGGGTCGATCAGACCCGCGATCTGACCCGGTCCCCATTTCTTCAATTCTCAACCATTTTCGTTCTAGTTTCTTCCTAAATGCTCGTCTCAATCCCAGAAACGGTTCTATCGAATTGAAATCATCAAATAAGGACTAGATCAGATGCTTACCTCGATGAACAGAACCCGGTTTTCCCATCGCCGTTTAACCTCCGTTCAGGTCACCTCAGACCACGAAATCACGTCCCCTAGGTTCCTAACAGTCCATAGAATCGATTAGGGTCGAAAGGAATCGAAAATAAATGCGGAACAACAAGCTTCCAATTCTGAGTTTTTAAAAACCGTTTCGGATTAGGAACCACCTACCTTGCCGCCATCTGCCGCCGTTCACCGCCGTCTCTCAGCCTCACCAGTCCAATCCAGCCACACACGAACACGGAGAATGAGTGATGAGCTGGAGTGTTTGTTCGAAATGGATCGTGTGTGCAATCGGGTAAGAAATATATATAGTGTGGAGAGGGAATCTGATAACATGAATTGGAGGGTCCAGATTCAATCTCAGAAATGAGATCAATGGCTGAGAGGAAATCTGGGAACTTTTGATGAGTGGCTAGGATTAAAAGTTGGTTTTAATGCTATTTAATCCCATAGTGGATCTGATCCAATCTAGCCAATGGATGAGTGACACTTGTCACTCATCCAGGTGTCCTCCAATCATAATATCAGAATAAAATATTCGACACGATTACCGAGACACGAATCTCCCGAATTCACGTTTCTGACCATAACTTCCTCGTACGAAGTCCGATTTCGGCGTGCCGCCTGTCTATGGACTCGTGACGTCCCGCACTACGTCACGGTCATTGGTCAAAGTCCATTTGACCCACCAATCGAAAAGTCAACAATTTGGCCATACCATTCACAAGGGTAAAAACGTCAATTCATACATTAAATTACAATATTAAAATCCTTAAATTTCCGGGGTGTTACAATAAAAGCTGTGTTTGCTGAAAACTCAGACAACAGGGGTCACCCCTAATCTTGAGTCGGGTCAACCCGCGAGTTTGCAACTCGGACCTGACCCGGGTGACCCAACCTAGTTCCAAAACCTCCATTTCATGTCCAAACTTCGCCATTTTTACATCTAATCAATCCTATTGCTATCCAGAAACATCTATATGACGTTAAAACCACAAAACTGACCTCCAAAAAATACAACTTGATTCCATCAATTTTGGCCAATTTTGGAACCTTCAATCCTAGGCTTTCACATGTATAATTCCTTCAATTTCTTGGTTAGACACAATTGTAGAAACTCAACCAAAATGTTAAAAGGCTTGCATTTACGCGTGGAGGTCTTGAAATGTCTCAATGGCTCACGTGTCCAATTTTTAGGTTTTCGGGTTTAGTTCTTCCTCTCTTCTTCCTTGTTTCTCTTCCTCTCCTCCTTTCTTTTTCTTCTTCTCTTTTCTCCCTCTCTATTCCTCCCTGGTACTCTCCTTACCTCACTGTTTTGTTCATGGGTTAGTATTCGTCCATAGGTCAAATTGGATATGTAATTATTGGAATAATTGTTGGAGACTCAAATGGTGGATATGCAAGCATGGTAACTTATATGTTGTTCTATATCTCCATGAGTCTAGGAACTTTTGCTTGCATTGTATCATTTGGTCTACGTACCGGTTTTGGTTTCAAACACCGTCAAAACACACATAAACACACAAATACGCGCGCACACACACACACACACACACGCACGCACGACATACACACACACACACACACACACACACTCACACACACACACACTCATAGGTGGTGCACATATACATATGGGATAAAGGAGAGACACTTGTCACCATCACAAGAAATCAACAAAACTATCTCCTTATGAAATTACCAAAATACCTCTAGTTAATTTAGACCCGTAACGAACTCATTTGATCTCTGATTCCAGCATACTATTTGTCTACGGATTCAAGATTCCGAGACCTATGTAACGCCTCTCACGAAAAAATTAGAAAAGTACCCGGAGCAAAAGGTCAACTTTTTTACCTTCAAGGCCAAAATCAACATTTCCCTTTTTAAGTTCCAAAGTTTTTTTTTTAAAAATTTTTGGGTTGTTACACGAGGGATGATATATAGTAAATCTCGAGATGTTTTATGTAATTAACCCTTATAATTTTATGTTGGCAGTTTACAGATCGATAGTGATTGTCACAAACAATTGGCTTAATATTTGTATTAAAACTGTAGGTATCAATACGATTTATGATATGCCTATATATAGGCATGAGAGATGTGGGTAGCAAAATGCTTACGATACACAAAGTTATATTGGTGCTGAAATTTATATATATTGGAATAATTTATGATATTAGTCAATATTAGTGCATGATCATTTCTAAGGTTGGAAGATGAGTGACAACTTAATTTTGATTTTCTTAGTTTTTAGTTGACTTAGTTTTCAATTCAAAACACTTATTATGATGGTTGGGTGCGCTATAAATAGTTATTCTTCCTCTTTTTTCACTGTATATTGAACAATTATGGTGAGAGCTTTGAAAAAAGAAAAAAAAAATTATGGTGAGAGCTTTGAAAAAAGAAAAAAAAAACAATTATGGTGAGAGCATTGAAAAAAGAAAAAAAAAAAAACAATTATGTTGAGGAAGAATAAAACCAATATGGGAGGAATGTACGTGTACCTTAAAACCAATATAGCTGTAGGATCTGCGGCATGTTTCTCAACTTTACAATATGCACAACTTTGATTTCCCACCTAACTAGTTTTTCTTGATAAACATATTTGTGTCGAAACATGGGTCACTAGATTGATTTAAATTATACTTGATACATAAATGACGGAATTTAAAAATATATCATTGACAATTTGGTTTCACTATTCGTATTTATTTTGTTATAAAAAAATCAGCATTGGAGCCACCGTGACAGTGGGACTAGGGATAGTTTTTAATATAATATATATTACAATATATTTTAATTAATTAAATTTTTATTAATAAATAAAGACTATTATATAATTGAAGTCAATTATGTATTTTGAGATTCTCATTTAATTTGAAAATATAATTTCAAGTTTTTTAATGGATATATATATATATATATTATATATGATTTATAAAATTGTAGAGATATTTTGATATAAAAATATATAGTTTGTATTATAATTACCTTTTTTTCAATTTTGAAAATTGTACGCATGTCTATTTTGTTTTAACACTTTAAATATAGTCTATTTTAGGCATGCAACGATTTCAAACTGAGAAGTCGTCGAAGACAACTATATATGGTTGTAGTAAATTTGTAGAATGAAATGATTTTTCTTTATATTTTAGTTAATTTGACATATATTATGATGTGTTGAATTAACTTTAATTTTTTTTAAAGTATTTAGAGAAAAAAGTCTTCATGCAGATGAATTTCTAACTATGATACTAAAAAAGATCATGCATGAAATCAGAAATTGTCATAAAAAAAATTTATCATAAAATGTCGTGATAGTTAGATAACCTGATGAGTTGAAATATGAATCAAGTTGTCCCATTAATTCATCACCATTTGTGTTTTAATTTGCGTTCTAATTTGCGTTCGTTTGTGGTGAAGGTGCCGGAATTATATGATAATGCTACGTACCTTTCCTTCAAATTCGTTTGCTAGTGATTAACTACATGCTCCGTCCATCATCATCAGCATCATCAGTTTACCGAGTCTTAATTTCCCTAACTACTCATAAATAATAATAATAATAATAATAATAATAATAATAATAATAATAATAATAATAAATCAATTTCATTTCGAAGGTCTTATCGATGAATATATGTACATGATTCACACTTGGACTGGAGAAAATTGGGTGTCAAGTTGCTTTTAGGTTGTTTGTGCGTTGCATCAAGTAGCTCATGGCTCCCTCGCAAACTGACCAGATCTTCTTCCTTCACTCATCCGCCGCGGCGGCTACCACCAACCACATTATTATTATTATTATTATTATTATTATTATTGCAATGACATTAGTTGAATATTGATAATTGACTGTAGCTAATAGAATGATGGAATTCAAATTTATGTTCTCTTATTGTGATTGGGTATTGGTGGTGACACTACCCAGTTGGCCAGTAGCCAGTAGCCAGTAGCCAGTACCCATCCACTCCAGCTATCAAGTATCGTGTGACTGTTAAAGGTCAAAAGTCCTTCGACCGGCCACAAGCTTACTTTAAAAAATTCATTTCACATGTTAATATGGTTTCTAATTTACCTGTTTAGAGTTTTTTTTTTTTTTTTCCTTTCTTATTATGAAAGGAATATTGCATTAATTAGAATTAACATCGATAATATTTTTAATAATGATAGATTTTAGTCGGAGGGTTTCCTCTATACAAACAACCACATTTTGATATTTTACCTCTTAAATCAAGTTTGTATCAACAACGAAATATTTTATGGGATAAAATCAGTTTGCCGAGCAATTGAAACCCCCGATTAAAAAAAGGGTTATTTCTACTAAAATTTCCCAATATAGAGCTTCCCATAGAGCTACTACATTTTTAGGAAAAATGAACGCAATTGAAAAACTAGAAAGACACTGGTGGACCTCTCCAATTGAGAGTATGGACTGCACCTCCACCGTTTCACAACACTTGAAACTCGGAAAGGAGTCGACGAAGAAGAAAATGGAGAAAACAGTGAGAATCACAACCCGGGGAAAAAGGGTTAAAAAGCGAAGCAGGAGGTGGAAGTTTTAATTAACTTTAGATTTACCATCAGTTAGTGAAGATTTAAAGAAACCTCCACTCCCAAACTGCTAGGGCCAACGGAAACCTCCACCCCAAAATTGCTCGGTAGTCGGGCCGGCTGGTTTCCATATGTGAGAGAAGTTTGGGAGCATTTTTTGAAATGCATGGGTGTGATTGAGTTGAGAGTTGAGGTTGAGGGCCTGTCACCTTCTGTTAAAATGGAAGACACTGAACCAACAACACCCAATTAGCCCCCAAATTTGACCATACAAAAGTCTGACTCTCTTATCATAATTAGTCTGTCCTTCATTCTTTTCGGATTAGTACCTCTCATTAATCATAAGGAGTCGGTTTCGATCACCAACTTTGGAACATTTCTAAATTCAGCAGCCGGTTCTATGTTCATCTAATTTAATCATAATTTTCCTTTTCTTTTTGCTTACCCACATTCATGTGATTGTTGTCATATCGAAGAATCTCTTATATTTAATGACAGTGTTATTAAAACTGCGATTAAATCTTAAATGTATTTTGTTTTATGTTGAATAGGTACTCTCAATTTTAATTATCATCAAAGTGAGGAGAGATTATTACACATACGTACAATTCACCTATGAGAATTTTTTGATATCTAACTAACAAATTTTTTAAATTCCCTATGAGTATTTTGTTTCCATGATAAACCACACTATACAAGATTAAACTCATCCTTCGTGTATAGGAATACCTTGTGATATTAACCTTGAGAAAAAAAAAAAAACACATGAACATGCTATTTCACATAATGGTAATATTTATTTCACTCAAATATTTTATTAATTGTGATTTGTTGGGGCCTTTAGGTTGTCCACTTGTCCTTAAACGAGATGGATGGGCCGCGGTGGGGGACCATAAAAGCAGGTTAGTGGACTTGGGTTGTTGGGCAAACATGTATTTGTAAACATGGACTCAAAGATGACTGGAGAATCCAACTAGCATTCTTCGGTTTCATAACGGGAGGCCAATCTTAATTTGCTTATTCATAGTACTAATTCTATCATTATTACTCTTTTCATAAGGTGGTGTCAATCTGCAATCTTATTTTTTTGGTATGAAAGAAAAAACAAGCACTAACGAAGCAAAGCCTCTAAGACAACCCTCAGATAAAAGGTCAAACTTCTACGTAGAGATAATACTATTAAACAGAGATCTACTCCCTTACGAGGAATCTTCGAAGGAATGGCCCAAATTCGCTAGTCTCATCAACAAAATTGACTTCCCAAAAGATCTATGTTGCACCGAAACGGATACGGATACGAGGATACAATACGACACGATACTCCGATACGCCAAAATTAAAAAATCAAAAGATACGATATGAGAAGGATACGGAAAATAAATAATATATTAAAATTGTTTATGAAATTCTAAGTAAGTGAGATCGAAACCCATAAGATTTTAGAAGGTGAAAGCCAGTTGCAATCGTCAATGCTTGGAAATTAATCTGATATCTAGGCTTGTGCATTATTCCGTATTAGAACTTTTGGATAGCTAGTGAGGGAGAAAAATATAGTCTACTATTGATATGAGCACAAAAAACAAATGATATATCAACTTCATAACCAATGAGAAGGTGGTCTTGCACCAAAAAGAAAGCTGCAGAGAAAGGAATGTACAACAGGCAGTGTTGAATTATGTGATACCAATAACCATTCCTGACTCTCATTTGTAAAACGGTCTGAAATATAAAAATCCCTAAGGTTGTATAGTAATAATTAACACAAGCTGGTTATTTTTTTCTAGTTTCTATTGGAGCCATTCCAGTACGCCATATTCTAATGCCAAAGGCTAGAGTGATTTCAGAATCTAGATTTCTGTTTTCTTCCTTTCTCTTACTATTACTCTACATGGCCAACACTACCAGAAGCTTTGGAAGGCTTGTAACATGAGTTTCCATGTAGACAAGGTAACAAGACATCGGATGTGGTAGCAACCAACCTAGTAACTTATCACGGGGCAACAAACCATAAATCAAACATTCAAACAACAACATAGTTTCAAAATTTGCTAACACAAATCCAAACCCATTGTGCAAAAACCATACATCTGCAAACGAACCAGAAGGAACCAAATCCCACCCAAATCAACAAACAAGAACAAACCAACAAAACCCATATATCAAACCAAGAAATCAATAGCAGAAATCAAAGGATTACCAGCCAAACAAACTAGCAAAACTCATAAATCAAACCAAGAAATCAATAGCGGAAATCAAAGGATTACCTCCAAATTGCTGATGTTGCTACGGAAGTACGGAACGACCGAACAAACTGTTGAGGAGGATGAACGAATTGCAACGAAAATCAAAATACCCACACCCAAGTGACCAAGTCAAAAAGAAGCCAGAAGGGCGAGGAAGAGAGGCGATGGAGAGGCTAGGGAGGGAGAGGCGGAACGGGGAGAGGCTGGAAATCAATTTCTTTTGATATTTATGAAAAGCACGTATCAAATTATGTTTTTTTTACATTTATGCCATCGCGTATCCATAATAATTACAAAATACGTATCCAATTATGAAACGCGCGTATCCAAACTGTATCCAAATATCGATATCGTATCCAAACGTATCCGAGCGTATCAGACGCATATCGGACCGGTATCTGTATCCGAAACGCGATACGGCGGCCCGATGACGTTTCGGTGCAACATAGAAAAAGATGTGTTTGAAATAGATAGCTTGGAAAGAACTAAGGAGCTCAGTGACGTTGTTTAGGAAGTAGTAACTCCAGGCCGCACAATTAGGACGTTGGATGGCTCAATTAAATTTTTCGAATCGCCTTCCACTTCCAACATTGATAAGCCAAGATCTCTAAATTTTTGCAGGCCTTTTAGAAGAGCAAGACCCTCCGCTATGAGAACATCTATGAATCCCACATTTTTAGCACCAGCATACAGTGGGATACCTTGGTCATCTCTGATTATAAAACCAACAGCATTTTTCCCATCCGTACGGACGGAGCCATCAAAGTTCAATTTGAAGTAGTTCTGATTGGGGAATGGGGGCGTCCATCTAATTAGAATTTGGTAATGACCACCGATGCACTTTCTGCCGATTCCCAGCAAGAAAATTCCTGCCAATAGCATTAGCAGACATGAAAATGGGAAGGTCGCCATTGTTAAAGATCCACTTGATTCTTTCCATCCACACTTTCCAACAGAAAAAACGGCTGCACATAGATTAGACAGGCAATTTCGCTGATCGTGGTGATCAAGAATTAAGAGTCATGAAATAATGTCATTATTTTCAGAGAGCCTGATGTCAGGATTAGTAGCATTCCAAACCTGAAGGGAGAATGAGCGCTCTAAGAAAACATGGTTGACAGTTTCATCATCACGATCACAAAAAAGACAGCCAGGATCTTCAATACTAAGGTGACAATGGAAGCGATTCCTCATGTTCAGCATTCCCTGAATAAGTAACCTAGCAAAGAACTCCGCTTTGTGAAGAATGGTAAGCTTCCAAATTTTGTTCATTAACTTGGAACACAGATAAGCATGTTGGCTTTCCCCCAGGAGATTTGAGGAAAACTTAATTGAGAATTTTTCATTGGGGCTCGAGCCCCAAACCATTTTTTCCTCTTGCGTAGAGTTTAGGGTAGGTAAAGGAATAGCCAAAAATAGTTTGCACAATGTTACCAGAAAAAGATTATTCAACAATGAAGCACTCCACCATTAAAAAAAAATTATCTACAACTAGAGACCAATCAAGAACCTCAAGATGTTGTTGATCCATAAGTCTTACATGAGGATAGGGTAGAGCCCAATTATAACGTAGTTTATATTTCTCCCATTACCAAAAATCCATCTAATAGCTTTAAAAATGAGAGAATTCGACTATCAAGACTTCCCTTGGAGGCATGGGTGCTAAAAGATTTGTAACGTTCCGTCTCGAAAATTTAAGGCATTTTAGGAAATTAATTAGGAATGGACGATATTATCCTTGCTTTTACTAATGGCTCAAAAGTTGATATGAAATTGGGGAACTTTTTGGGAGTTTCATTTGGACCAATGAGTGCATTTCGGACTCACGAGTCCGTAAACAGGTGTCACACAGAAAATAGAGACTATATAAAAGAGCTATGGGCTTGGACGTCCCGGGGTATTTTGGTAAATCAAGCACCATGGACATTTTAGTAATTTCACAGATTTTGTTTTTTGGATGAGTCATCAACTTGGAGATTGTATATTACAATAGTGACATGTGTCACTAGGAAAAAGAGATTTGTGGCCTCCCTGTTTTGAGTAAAGAAAGACACGCCCTCGAGGAAGAAATTCCTTTTGGTCTCTACACCATTCCTCACGGGCAGCCTTTGGGGGGAGGAGATGAATGATCATGAGGGAAGAGAAACTATGGAAGAGGTTGGGGAGCAAGTAAGGACTGGAAATTAGGCTTGAATTGGTGAGGGAAACAGGTTTAGTGGTGAACCGCCGAGGAACCCAAAATTAATTACAACCATAGTCAAGCTCCTGTCGATCTAATTAGAGAGTGGGAACAAAAATGACAAGACTCATCCCTAGATTTAGTTCGAAAATCGAGCCAGTCCTACCCCGTCAGATAGCTCTTATCAGACAAGAGATTTTCTTATTTTTATTCTTATTCTCATTTAACACATTAACCAAACAAAACCCATCCCTTACAGGGTATTGCCCACATCCAATCCACTAACCCCGTCAAAAGGTAAGAAGTGCTATTTTTACATTATCTGGGCCTTAGCCTTATTATTACTACCATTAAAAACAAATCATAATAATTTATTGACCATACACATATACCATACTTGTAAATTTGTAAATAGTACCATTTTTCGTGGTTCACCATTGAAGTTCACTAATGTCTATAATCATCTCATATTTTAATACTTGTAGTAAAATCATATAATAAAAATAACTAAGATAATTGTATGTCATGTAGCTCAAATTCCACTTTCGAAATTTCATACATTAACCATTTATCATAATTATTATCCAAATATAATCATAGTTAAGTCCTTTTTAAAAGGATTGGTTAACATCATAAATATCCGCAACAATATAACCATATACATCATACCTTTTAACCATATCCTAAATTATTTATACTTTGTACATATTTTCAATTCATCACTTTTCATTACTAAAATTAATCATCAAATTTAATCTTACTTAATTTCCCCAAATTATTCAAAAGTAAACTTGACTTAAAACACAAACATAATATAAACATAACTTAAACACGCATATGAAACTACAAGACATGACCCATCCATAATCCCTCAAGATTAACGTGGGATGACCTGCTCCCGTCTAGCACCACGTGTCAGACCAGGGATACTACCATGACCCACTCGGGGTTTTCAGAGTACACAGCTTCATGTGATGCCTCGGTATCTACTACAACCTACATCTGTGATCAATCTAGAAGGTGCCAAAACCAAGAAAAAGTGTGAGTGGACAAAAATAAGCCGTTTGGAAACACCATTTTTTTGAAATCATCATTTAACCCTCCGTTTTATAAAGCATGCATGTATAATCAATTAAACCATTTCTTTCAAGTAAAACAATACATATGGAAAACAAATGCTTTCATCGACAAAACCAACACATGTGAAAACATCTGGACACAAAGAAATAAATCAAACTCATGACTCATTCTCATATCCCACATCTGTCTCATATCATCATCATCAATCACGATATCCAAGCAACACGTGCAATCAAGCTCCAGGACTGCTCAAGTCTGAGCACGTCGCTATTAACACATATATGCCCGACGTTCAACATACATCATAAGCACTCCTGAGTTGAGCCTTCCATGGCTTCTCGACAAAGGTAGTTCATCGTGACCTCTCCGGGTGGTGTGGGGGGGTGCACAATGCATCTCAGAGGCGAGCTACATATCATAGGGTCTTCTCCGGGGAAACACATTCACAATCGGAGGCCCTCTCTGGAGAAACATATTCCTACCCAAATCATATTCATAATCACGGAGAATAGTCATAGTGAAAACAGTGGAAATACATTTTCATAAACCGTTGTTTCTCAAATCAAATAAGTTGTTTTGCATAAAACACGGTTTCCACAAATATCATAAAAACAGTGTTCAGTCCTCATTTTAAAATACTCAAAATCATTTCATCAATCAAACAATTGTGCAATTTCACATTTGACTATAATCTAAGTCAAAATCATTATCCAACTAGGTCTCAAGCCCAAAATGTCATTTTCACGCAAATCCGTAAAATCGTTCATAAACCGATAATTAAAGCGACAAAATCATCAAGCAATGATATCAAATTATTTCAACTTAAATCATACAATAAAGCATTTAAAACATTTATGCATGCATCACAGTTATAAGACAAAAGTCCACTCACACACGGTCCATCCTATGAGCTCAAAACTCACGCCGTAAGCCATTCTGAAGCCTTCAGAACGTTCAAGCTTGTCCAAATCACTCCCAAGGGTCACTATCAATCCCTATAAGTCCATATAATAAACCCGCAAAAACTCAGAACCGAAAACGCGAAACACGCTTCCCAAGGAGAAAAACCTCCAAAACACTAACCAAACAATCTCCAATCGACCTAAACCACCACCATTGGATTCAGAACGTCAAAACCTTTTGAACAAGACTGTTTCAACCTCAAAATTCGTGCCCACGCACCCTCATGCGTTGGTCAAAGTTTAATCAACCCTGGTCAACGCTGACGTCACTTGCTAACGTCAGCCTGACATCTGACACTGACAGCTCTAACAGCATGCCACTTGGCACTCTTTAACTGGTGCCACGTGCCACATGATGATGTCATCACTGCCACGTGTACTGCCACATCACACTGAAAACTCTAACAAGTTTCCATGTGGCACTACTTGGCTAGTCCACGTGGTCGGACAGTGCTGACGTGGACTTTCCATGTCACCTGACACATCAACCTAACAATCTGACAACTCTCTTACATGTTTCCATGTGGCACCATCTGATTGGTCCATGTGGTCTGACAATGCTAACATGGCACTGCCACGTCGATGCTAATTGGACCTGACACCATGCCACGTGTCACCATCTGGTTGGCCATGTGGCCTGACATGATGACATGGCTTGCCACATCATCGTCAACATCTCGATGGGTCAACCCGATTCACTGTAACTAGTCGTTTGACCCGTGAGCTTGACCCGACTTGTTCTACACCATTTCTCAACCAAAAACCCTCATTTTTTCACCAATCCCATCGTTTTTCACCTAGAAACGTATCTATGAGCTTGAAATCCAAAAAACTAACCTGAAATTGCCTTCCCAGCTTCAATCTTCACGGCCAATGTTTGAACTACTCTCAGGGCCAATCCAGTTGTCCATTTTCGTCCATTTTGGTCCCTACCAGCTCGCATGAACTCAAAGAAGATGAAGGTGGTTAGAAACTAGAGTTTCAACCCCTAAAATCCAAGACCCGAAATTCAAGATATATGGGTTCTCGGTTTTTACCTATTTCCAGCAGCATGTGTCCTCTTTCCTTCATCATTCTCAGTCTCAAAATCACTCACAACATCTCCCCTACTCTCTGTTTCCCTTAAACCAGAACAGAAGCTGAAGGAAGATGAAGAAGATAGTGGGGTGGGGTTTTCGGGTAGGTTAGCAAAAAGGAAGGGAAAGATGATGCATGAATGTGGGATGATAAGCCAATGGTATGGGTGACACTTGTCACTTATCCATTAGCCAGAATAGATATTTTGGGTCCCACTAAAAACAAACCAAAGTCAACTCTCATCGTAAAACATGCCACCGTAAAACCGACTAAAATCTTTCTAGACCCGTAACTTTCCTGTACGACGTCCAAATTCGACGTGTCGCTTGTTTACGTACTCGTAATCTCTCGATCTACATATTGAACCTCAATCCACGTGCAATTGACCTCTTGGGTCAAAAGTTAACATTTTTCACTTTTAGGGGCAAAATTGTCATTTCACATCAACTAATCCCGATTAGTCCTGATAATCCTCAATTAATCCTTAATTAATCTCGATAATCACGTAATTTCGGGACGGGTCGTTACTACACGCTAACTATATTCATTTACCATTAAACTCAGAATTTCATAACAAAAAACTTTTGTATGGACGGTCACCTGATAGATCGCCCCAGGTGCCCTCACGCGGGGGTCTATCACCATCAACCTCCAGCGGGTCTACAACTCGGTTCACCTGACCCGGCTAACAGACCCAGCCTTTTTTCCTTCAATTTTCATCATATTTCTTCTATTCCACGTCCAAACTACTCTAAATTTATTCAGAAGAGGATCTATGAACTCAAAACCTAAGAACTTACCTCACGGCTCCACCAAAATCTCCCAACCACTTGGTAACCAGTCGAACACTCTATTCTGATGCTTCCCACGTCCCAACTTGCATCTTTTCTATCTCATAAGGGTCATAAGAACTCACACATGATGATGAGGTCCCTATTTTCGAGTTGGAAGGCCTCAAAACATAAGCATGACTCATGGTCATGTTTTGAGCCTTTCGAGTTTACTTCCATTCCTTCTTCTTCTTCTTCTTCTTCTTCTTCTTCTTCTTCTTCTTCTTCTTCTTCTTCTTCTTCTTCTTCTTCTTCTTCTTCTTCTTCTTCTTCTTCTTCTTCTTCTTCTTCTTATTCTTCTTCTTCTTCTATATTTCATTTATTTTCTCCCTAAGTCTCATTTTCTCTCCAAACTCCATACTTTGCGTGTGTGCGCACACACACACACACATGCACGCACGCACGCACACACGCGCGCACACACACATACACACACATTTATAATGGACTAAATCGGTGAAATAATTAAGGGAGGGAAAATGAAGAAAGTTCTAGATTACTCTAGGTTTGTCTTCCAAAATGGTCAAAATACCCTTATGTCCAAAATTACCAAAATGCCCCTAGTTATTTTCTTATCCATAACGAACTTATTCGATCTCCGATTTTGACATACTGCATGTTTATGGATTCAAGATTTTGAGGCCTACGTAACTTTCCATACAAAACAACTACAAATTATTCAGGTAAAAAAGTTGACATTCGTTCTTATAGGGTCAAAACTGTCATTTTCACTTAATTTTTTTCCAACTTTTAATTTTCTCGAATTTTCAGGTCGTTATTATGAATGCATATTTAATTATTTTAAATAATTGTGTGGAAGAGTGAGAAGGGTGATATTAGATAATGACCCGTCCACTGATTAGACAAGGATATGTGATATATGTGTTGGTGTTGTTCTCGAATATCCATCGAGCCCATATATATCCCATAACTGTATCCAATCCCTAGTGATATCTTGTCAACTTGGTATAACTTATTTCCTTAGTTTGTTCAGGTAGCTTACACCAATATTTTTATTCTAATCTCTCCTAGGTAAAACAGGACCCGTCCCTAATTTTACTTTGAAAATTGTGTCAGTTCGGCTCTTGTCGGACAACCCTTGTCAAACAAGGAGTTTTCCTATTTTTATTCTTATTTTCATTTGATACGTAATAAAAAAAATTCATTTGTTGCAGGGTACTGACCACATCCAACCCATTAACCCCGTTAAGAAAGAACTACTATTTTTATATCGTCTCAACCTTAATCTTTTTTTTTAATAATTATTATTATTATTATAATAAATTCATTAATCACAATAAATCATAATACTTTATTGATCGTACACATATATCGTACTCATAATTTTGTAACTAAGGCCCTCCCAGCTTTCCCTCCTTCCTTTTTATTCTAATCTTTCCTAGGGAAATGTCCAATCCTTTCGAATTAATTCCACTGACTTACCCATTCTATAAATATTGTGTGTGTGTGTGTGTGTGTGTGTGTGTGTGTGTGTGTGTGTGTGTGTGTGTGTGTGTGTGTGTGTGTGTGTGTGTGTGTGTGTGTGTGTGTGTGTGTGTGTGTGTGTTTGAAGGAACGACCCGAAAATTTGAGGTGTTAGGTTGCAACAATCCAGAAATTTAAGAATAGTAAAAATGACGGGTTTGCCCCTAAAAATCAAAGGTTGGCTTTTTGACATGGACATTTTCAAGACAATTCGAAAGTACCATTAGGAAGGTATTGGATTTCTGAATCCATAGAAAAACGATATGCCAAAATCAGAGATCAAATAGGTTAGATACGGGACAAAATAAAATAGGGGCATTTTGGTAATTTTGGATATAAGGGTATTTTAGTCATTTTGTAAGAAAAAATAAGGAGATTCTTGAATGATCTTTATTGTTCCCTCTCATTCTCCCAACCGATTTAGCCCTCCCTTATATAGACTTGTTGGTGTGTTGTGGACAATTCAGTGGTGGGTGGCTGAAATGAAGAAAATGGAGAGAAAAGAAAGCAAAGAAGAAAAACATAGTGAAATGACTGAGTACGATGCAGATGAACTATTAGAATGTCAAATTTGGACGTGAAATGACTGAGATACGACCGAGTCGTGTTCGCGGATCAAACGACTCGAAAACCAGACAAACGGGCATGGACCGAGGAAGACGATGACCCTGCAGGCGCGTGGCCTCCACACGTAGAGAGCTTTTCCACCAAGTGAGGGTGTGTGCAGCGGTGCCTCGGGTTACTGTCAACACAAAAGTTCTTCATCTTGAATTTCTGAGTTCATTTGTACCAAGTTTGAGTTAATTGGACATAGTTTAAATATATTTCCAAATTTTCAATATAATATGTTTATATTTAAATTAACAACTAATATAAGAAATTTAAGTATATAGATTTATGGTTAATTTGATCATTAAAAACCCTTAAAAGCAAATTATCTTCATGAAAGAAATTTACAAAGAATTATTGCATGATTATTAGGTAATCTCGCTATTATATTAAATAACATATTCGAAATATGGACAATATTTGAGAAGTAATAAATTGGTTTTCTAATTAATATATAAAAATATATATATATCTCGATATTCGAGATATGGTTTGATTATAAAAAATAAAGATGAATTATTATGAAATTAAAAATATGTGAAAATGAAGAATATTTAAGAATATGGTTAAAAGGTATGATGTGTGTGATTATATTGTTGTGTATATTTATGGAGTTAAAAGCTTGACTATGATTATATTTGAGTATTAATAAATTTATAATAATTATTATGATAAAAGGATATTTTATGGAAAATAATAAGAGAATGCTTGGTTATGAATGTGGTGTTTCTTAAGTGAATATGCATTTACCTTATTTATTGTAATTATTTTGTGGCCATAATTAAACATAGTATTTGTTAATAATAATAAGGTTCAGAGTAAATAAAATCAGAAGTTTTCACCTCTTGACGGGGTTAATGGATTGAATGTGGGCGGTACCCTGCTAAGGGATATATTCTATTTCGTTAAATGTCAAATGAAAATAAGAATAAAATTTAAAAAAATTCCTTATTTGACAAGAGTTGTGAGACGGGAGTAAGACTAACTCGATTTTCAAAGTAAATTTAGGGACCAATGGGATTGTTCCATATTCATTTTGATAAACACACCTGGTCCTGCTCATATCTAACAAACAACTTAAAATATCAAAGTTTCTTTTACGTTTGTCAGACAAAAGATATTTCTTAGTTTTTAACCATATTTATATCATGTTAAATTAGCCAAATAATGTCCACTCATGCAGGGTTTCCGCTCACGTTCAACCCACTACTCCTAAAAGTAGTGGAATTTACTAGTTTGACCATATTCGGTCTTACTTTTTATTACAATTTGTAATGTCAATTATATAATAAAATTATTAAAATTACCATAAATTTAAAATAAAAGACCGTTCACATTTTCCTTATATTATCAAATTTTACATTGAACAATATAAATAATAATCATATAGTAATTAAGGTAATAATTTTTACGTAATAATAACCATATATGCAAGTCCTTAGCTAAACACCCCTTTCATAATTCCATAAATCCTTTTATTCATCATGATTTGCCATTAAGGTTCAATAATACCAACATGAGTCTTAGGCCTAATTCCTATAATTTATCCATTTATATAATCCCCTAATTAGTCATATCTAAATTACCATGATAATCCTTTAATTATTCACTTAAGCAATACTCAAAATCAATCATTTTTCTTCTCACTTTCGTAAATTTATCATTTATCATAATTATCATCAATTTATTAATATCCAAATATGGTTATAGTCAAACCCTTTATAAGTTTCCCCAATTTAATTTTGAATTTAAAGTGTGAACACTATATATTGAACCTTGAAACTATACTCAATGGAGGTCCAATCAACTTGAAAATTATACCATGTTGAACTAAATCTCAAACGATGTGCCACATATCGTCACACCTCGAAGACAGCCTCTGCGCCTAGGCTTCATGCGCTTGCGCAGAGGTTATCTTCAACCTATAGGCGGGTCCTAGTTTCGGGTCGCCCGACCAGCGACCTTGACCCGGTTCCAAATCCTAATTTTCACGATTGTTTTTCATGTTCTATTCATCTAACCACATCTTATCAAGTGCATGAGAACATCTATACTATTAAAACCATGAAAATTTTCCTTGGAATTCACAGTTCAATTCTTTCATGCATGACTAACCTTCCAACTTGTTTTCCCAGACTTCCCTGCGTCCCAAACATCTATTTTCTGGATCTTCCTCACCTCCTTTCTCTTGTTCTTTTTTTTTCTTGGCTTTTTCCTCTTCCTGGCTTTTATCTCTTTTTCTTGGCCCCACCCCACCGAAGACACCCCACAAAAAAATACATATATATAGGACTAAGTCAGTGGAAGAGTGGGAGGGAAAATACTAGATCCCTCTAGAGATGTGTCACTATCACATAGTCTCCCACATAAAAATAACAAAATACCCTTATATTCAAAATTACAAAAATTCCCTTAATCACTTTTTGACAGGACCCGTCCCAACTGGACTTTGATAACCGTGCCCAGTCCTGCTCCTGTCTGACAAGTCAACTGAAGTCCCGAAACTACCCTTCAACACCTGTCAAACAAGGGATAACTGCACTGATTTCCACTCATGCATCCGCCTCTCGATCAGCCCCGAACGTCGTGTCACGGCCTGGAGGGTCATCAAAATAGAAAAGGTGTGAGTGGACAAAAATAATATCATTTAAAACGCATTTTAAAATACCTGATTTACCCTCCAGTTTATCAAACCATGCATGCATAGAGTAAAATATATGTATAACAATCACTGGCTTTCCAGCCAAATCACATGACAAGTATCAAATCCCGGCTCCCAAGCCAAGCATATGAAAACGATAATCTGGCCACAAAGACCAAAACCCGTACTCAATACCAGTACGCAATCACAATCAACATCAAACAACACTACTCACAAGTGCACAATCAATCAATCAATCCATCAATCCGCACTACTCACAAGTGCACAAATAATCACACAGTCACATCCGCACTACGCGTAGGCCAATATCCAGCCACATTCTCGGGATCAGACACATCTGGGCTCAACCCTCGGGCTCAGTCCCATCTGGGCGAACACATCCCCAAGCTCAGACACATCCGAGTGGTACATCCAGGCTCAGTCGCATCCGAGAAGCTGGCTTACCATAGAAACAACTCACAATCATATCCCCCAAGCTCCGGTCGTCTGGGTAATCCCCTAGCTTCGACCGTCTGGGCACTCACAATCACAATGAATACCATCCCAAGATTACATCCCAAAACATTTCAATCAAATCCTTGACTTCAAACCAAGTCAAAAGCATTCCCGACCGGGTCTCAAGCCCAACTACCATTTACACGTAAATCCGTAAAATCACATTTGAAACACTAAAATAATCCAGAAATCATCCTTGACTCACCAACTAAGTCAAAATATCATTTTCAAAACCTTTTTGACTCCGGACCTAGCCCAAAATATTACTCGCACATTTCTCGTAAAACGTGCCTAAAAGACCGATTAAAATAATCATTAAATCACAAATAATCATGCCAATTCACCATGACATCATTGCAATTCAAATCATGCAATCAATCATGTAAAACATTTAACTATGCATGCATATCAATTTATAAAACAAACGTCCACTCAAACACCGTCCAAACCGCTCGCTTTCCGAGCTGCACGCATTTCCGTAATTTCCGAAAATCCCGAATCCTGTCAAACAACATCATTATGGGTCACTAATGAATCCAATAATAGCATATTAAAATCCCCCAAAGTTTTCGGGAATTAAATACAAATTTAAAATGTAACATAATGTTTCGGACCCTCGAAACACTATCGAGACGGTGTCCGATCAATTCGAAACCAACGCCAAAATGTTCGTTACATCGATTACATGAAAAATTATGTTGAACACTTCCCTAGAAGGTCAACCACGCGCTCTCACTCGCCGATTACATGGGCTGCGCGTGAACTCACGCGCCGATGAACAGTACCACTACTGTCCATCGTCCCAACCCGAATGCCTCGTAAACAGGTCTGCAACCCGCGGTGCAACCCGATCCGTTCTCAGTCAATTCGACCCCAATTTCTTCGTTTCTTTCTCTAGTTTTCATTTATTCAATCCTAATTAGGGATCTGTATGCTCAATTTCATAAAATCACGTCTTAAACAGGTCGATTTCTAAGCCCATTCGCGATCGTCCATAACTCCAATTTCGTTCAATTTCAACCCCTCTCTTAATTCCAATCAACCAGTAAGTATCCTACGACTCATATGAACATGATTTCAAGATCAATTTCAATTTTTCTTACCTCTAATTATGTGAACCCAAGCTTGATTTTTCGAAGAGTTGGGAGATGCGGTTCTCGGCTAAAACAATAGCAATCCTCTTCGATTTTGAGATGGATTAGCTCGGAATGATCCCAGAAGGATAGATTTAAGGTCAATTCGGGTCCTCAAGGTCCACAACTCCAAATTCACGATCTCACTTTGTTCATCAATTCGGGTCCTCACTTTTCTGTCCTAAGCTCCAAGTACTCTCAATTGCATCCAATTGCCTCAGTTTTCTCCTTTGGTTGCTTGGAAGATCGATTAGGTAGTAACACGTTCTTTGTTTTTCCCTCTTCTCAACAAACAGTTAATTTTGTTTTTAAAATAATTACTATTCAACTCATGCCACCCATCCTTCAATTGTGGTGACAGATGTCACCAGGTGGCCCATTCTCATCCAAATTAGCGAGGGACAGATGTCCAAGCACTGTTAATTTCCTTGATGAGTCATCAAACAGGCAAAAAGACCAATTTTCCCTTTCTTACATAATTACCAAAATGCCCCTAGCCTTCGAAGACCCGTAACTTTCACATCCGATCCCAAATTGACGTATGCCGCCTGTCTAACGATTCAGCTTCCCGAGACCTTTACAACGGTCCTTCCGGAAAGTCCAAACAAGGTCCCGATCAAAAAGTCAACTTTTGACCCTCAAAACTAGGGGCAAAATCGTCATTTCCTTCCAATTTTTCCAAATTTTCCTTTTTTGAATTTCCGGGTTGTTACAACCTTCCCTGAGACGTAAAACTAAACACGCACTTTTGACAGGCACATCGTCCTTTCTTTTTCGAACTTCCTAATACAATTCATAATTTCCAGGATTTAATTACGAATTTTTAAAATTAAACACGCACTTTTGACACATAAAACTACACCGAGACGGTGTCTGATTGCCTCGAAACCTGTACCAATAGATCCGTAACATAAAAACCATAAAAACAAGTATGTTGGCCGGAAATTGAAACATGGTGGCACGCGCCCTCACGTGCCTCCATAGTGCCCTGCGCGTGATCCTCACGCACGCAAGTACTAATCATCGTCTCATTTACCTGATTTCCTAGTTTCGAGTTCCCTCGTCAAAAAATCAATGGTGACTTCCCACCATGAATTTCATTCTTGGACTCCTTCAAGCTTTCAGGGTTCTTCTCCCAGACTTCTTTCTTTTTCCCCTCTCCTTCCTCTCAGTTTACCTTCTCTTCCTCTGCTCCCTAGTGGCTCCTGGTTTGGTTTTGGTTGCTCACAGGTATGGGTAGTTTTTTTTTCCTCTGACTTCTTCACACCTTCCCTTAAGTCTTTCATGTATGAATGTATATATAATCCCCACAAGGTAAGTCAGTGCACCCAAGGAAGAATAAGGAGAATTCTAGACAAGTGCCAACATCACCTTATCTCTTATGCAAAATTACCAAGTTACCATCTAGGCCAAAATTACTAAAATGCCCCTATGTTATTTAAACCCAAAACGAATTTATCCGTACTCCATTTTCGACATACCGCCTATCTACTTATTCGGGAAGTTAAGACCTTCATAACAATCTTTACTAAATGTCCCAAAACAGTCAGGTCAAAAAGTCAACTATTGACCCATGCAAGGGAAAATGGTCATTTTTCTTTAAAGTTTTCCAAATATACTTTTTAGAAATTTTGGGTCGTTACAAGGAAAATATGAAATGATATGGTTAGGCATATTTGAGATTCTTGAACGCAGGATAGTCATTTTTCAGGCTATTAATAAAGTGTTGATTTTCCATCCTGCAAGCTTGTTTTGAATTCTAGTTAAGAGATAATTAGTATTAATAGGATCTTTCTAGAAGATTATATTTTGGATACTCAAGTACTTACCAATGTTTTTTTTTTGTGTTGAATACCTAGGACGTTAACAATAGACAAACGAAGCTGGTTTATTGGTATTACCAGAAAAATAAAGAGGATTTATGGAACTTGATCTTAAGAACTGACGCATTAGAGAAAGCTATCAAAACAAAAGCAATATTTTTTTTTCCGCAGTAGGAGTTGCTTTGCCAAAAACCAGACAACCATCTGCAAAATAAGGTTAGATTAGAAATTCGAAGACCAAAGGAAGAAGAGAGGATACCCACATGGGTTTTACTTCTATTTGAAATTGCATTCAGATTTCTAATAAGCAGCTCCATACACAAAATAATATTATATGGGGATAAGGGATCCCCTTGCCCGATTCCACGATAAGGTCTTAAAAAACCTACCAAGTAACCATTTAAGAGGATCGAGAAAGAGATAGAGGAAATGCAAGCCATTATCATTTTAGTCCAGGTCCTATGAAATCCAAACTTTGAGAGACAAGCCTCAATGTAGTTCCAATCTAGCATGAGGTAAGCCTTTTCAAGGTCTATTTTAACAATTGAAGACAAGATCTGTAACTGTATCCCAGTAATTATGGTAGAGCGCATCATGAATGTCGTCTGGTCCAGGCGCTTTTAGTCCTCCAATTGCGATGATTGCAGATACAACCTCCTCACGAGTAACTAGCTTGATTAGATCAACATTTGTCTCGGTAGAGATGCAAGGAAAGATAGGAGATAAAACATTACTAGTTTCAATGACATTAAAAGATTTGCTACCAGTAAAATGCTTCATAAAATCTGAAATGAACAAGTTGGTCATATATCACCCTATGCATGCCAAATACCTAGGTCATCCTGAATACCATCTAGATGGTTCCTTTTCCTTCTGATTAAGGTTAGAGTACGGAAAATTTGGTGTTCCAAACCCCTAGGGTTAACCAATTGGCTCTAGCTGTTGGAGCCCAATGACGTTCCTCAGGTGCATAATCATCATTGATCTCCCTCTGGATATTGGATTCTCTATCTTCTAAGGTCACATAGCTAAGGTCTTACATTCTTAAGGATTGGATCACATTAAGTTGATCAAATAGGCTATTAATTTTGTTATTAATGTCACCAAAAAGTCTGTTTGTTCCAACTTCTAGCAAAGGAAGAAAAATTACTATAGGGGGTAGAGAAACGCTAGCAATGATTGCCATGCACAACATTACTCCAAGCCTTGGTGACCAGGTTGCTAGAGTCAGAGTGATTAAACCACGTGGCTTCAAGTTTAAAACCCCAAGGTCTCAAGGTACTCTTGCTTGTCAAGGCTAGGCAAATTCAACCATGGTCAGAACCCTGGATTGGATGGTTAATTAGGCTATGGTTAGGGAACTTTTGAATCCAACAAGCATTGGCTAGGGACCTGTCAAGATGCTCATAAACAATTGAACAGTTTTTGCGACCATTAGTCCAAGTAAAAGGTAGTCCACTCGCATGGGTGGACATAAGACTAGCTTGATTCCAAAAATTGGCAAATTGCAGATTGTACTTATTCAACTGCTGACACCGCCCAAACTTTCATTTAAACTTAGAATATTTTTAAAATCACCCATGAGACACCAAGATTCATTTCCCGCGTTTAGAGTCAACTGCTCATTCCAGATGGTTAATTGCTTCTCCTTTTGGGGATACATATAGAAAAATGTAACATATCAAAGAGTATTAGAAGCATTATCAACAATAGAGAGCAATGCACTAATCTAACATGAAAGAATAATTCTAACAGATAACAACGAGTTCCACAAGAGTAACAAAGGGAAATATTTAGCTAGGTTTTTAGCTTTAACAACGATAGCCCTTGTGTTAAGCAAGCAAAACATGTCTAAAGACAATATTCTGGAAAAATGAGACTTGTTTACAAAAACATTGCTAAGAACTGTTGGTGTATAGACCTACACATGCTTCCACTCACACTTGATCACTATCCTCTAAAGTCAATCGATTACTTGGTGCAGAAGAAAGAAGAGTGTGTGAGAGAATAACATACTTCTCTCACCTAGATTGTGTGTGTCAGTTTCTAGAAGCTAGGTGACACGTGGAGGAATGTAACAGGTCTTTGATGACATCACATTGTCATGCAAAGTGTGTGTAACGGATTGTAAGGTGTGTGTGTGAGCTGTGAGTAAAAAAGAGTAAAAAGAAACTGCAAGAAATATATTGCACAAAACAGAAAATAAATCAATTAACGAGAATCAGTAGTCATATCTACAAGAAATCAGAGAAATCCTCTGCTGGCATTTTATCGAACACTTTATGTGCATCTATATGAAATCAAAGTTTCATACAACAAAAGCAATCCAATCCGATCCTATCATCTCATATAATCTCTCATTCTCTCTTCTATCCTAATCCAATAGAGATAAGCTCTATAATCAGCTAGGAGTCTTAGAGATAGAAGAACTTACCTGCAAAACCATTTTTCATCTTTCCCCTGCAAAACAGAAAACAAGTGCTGATCAGATTCAACCTTGAAGCCATTCAATTGAGTGATTAGCAGAAGGGATTACCTGAAGTGCTGCTCTGATTGTTGAACATCAACATGGTATCAGAGCTTGGTTACTAATCTAGTAACTGGGTGTCTGATTGTGAAGGAGAAGAAGAACAGCATTACATTGCTGAGACATATTTGATCATCATGGCAGGATCATCTGGAGGTGCTAAGATTTGAGTACCTGTGTTCACAAGGGAGAATTATGATTTTTGGAGCATCAAAATGAAGACAATCCTCAGAGGTCATGATCTCTGGAAGATTGTAAAGCAGGGAATACCTGAACCTGAGTTAGATGAAGATGAGGAGGAGATAGAGACACCACAGACAAAGGCTGATCAAATCAAAGATGCAAGAGCACTTGGTCTGCTGCAGAATGCAGTCACAGAGGAGATCTTCATCAAGATCTCAAATGAAGAAAGGGCTAGTGATGTCTAGGCCTTGCTAAAGCAGGAATATCTTGGTGATTCTAAGGTAAGGTCTATAAAACTACAGTCCCTTAGAAAAGAGTTTGAATACAATAAAATGAAAGATGATGAGAACTTGTCAGCCCACTTTTCTAGATTGTTTGGGGTAGTTAACATGATGAAAACATATGGAGAGGATGTTTCTGAACAGAGATTGGCTCAGAAAATCCTGATTAGCCTAACTAAGTCTTATGATGCCATAATGTCTATCTTGGAAGAAACTAAGGATATTGACAACATAAGCTCACAGTCCACTGTGGCATCAATTAGAGCTTTTGATCAGAAATTAGAAATGCATTCTGAATCTGTTGAGAAAGAATTTTCTAGTCTACACGTCTACACATAAATCAGTCACTACAAGGACATTTTAAGGCTAAGAAACCCTTCAAATGAAGCAAACCCTGGACTAACAAGTTCCATGGTAACAAATCTGAGAAATCTACTGAGAAAACATCTACTAGTTCTAAGGGAGAAGGAAGTTCTAGTGGATAGAAGTGCAAAATCTGTGGGAAATTGCATTATGGAAAGTGCTAGTTTGAAGGGAAAACAAAGTGTTACAAATGCAACAGGTTTGGTCACATTTCCAAGAACTGTGGAAGTAAACCAACAGTGAACATTGCTAAGCAAGTGGAAGAAGAAGAAGGGAACATGTTTTTTGCATGCAATGCTGCTTCTGTTGAGCAGAGTTCAGAAATTTGGTATGTGGACAGTGCCTGCAGCAATCATATGACAGGTCATGAGTCCTTGCTGGTGGACCTTGACAGGGATTTGAAGGTGAGAGTGAAGATGGGAACTGGAGATCTTGTGCAAGCTACTCGGAAAGGAACTCTGGTATTCCAAACCAGAAATGGCAAGAAGCACATCAGAGATGTGATGTTGGTTCCAGGTCTTGATGAAAACCTGCTAAGTGTGGGTCAAATGGTTGAGCATGGATACTCACTAGTGTTTGGAGGAATGGTTGTGGACATCTATGATAATATGGACATGACACACAAAATTGCCAACATCAAGATGACAGGGAACATATGTTTTCCTTTGACACTTGATTCAGTGACTTCTGAACTTTATAAGTCTTAATATGTTGCAGAACAAGGAAATGGTAGTTGGTTTGTCTAGCCTAACTACTGAATTGGAGGTTTGTGGAGGCTATGTAGCAGGAAAACAACATGTGGAAGTTTTTGATACTGAAGAAGCATGGAGGGCATCCACACCACTTGAGCTAATACACTCAGACATTTGTGGTCCAATGCAGACAAAAACAGTTAGTGGAAACAGATATTTTATCACATTCATTGATGACTATTCAAGAATGTGTTGGCTATATTTTCTGAGACAAAAATCAGGGGCACTAAATATGTTCAAGAAGTTTAAAGCAATGGTGGAACTTCAAACTAGATACAAGGTGAAGAAGCTAAAAAGTGACAGAGGTGGGAATACACCTCAAATGAGTTTCAAACATACTATGAAGAGAGTGGGATTGAAAGACAGTTGAGAGTTGCTTATTCCCCTCAACATAATGGTGTTGCTGAGAGGAAGAATAGGAAAATTGTGGAAATGGCACGTTCTATGTTGCATGAAATAGGTTTTGGGGAGAGGCAGTAAGTACTGCTACTTATCTTTTGAATAAGTGTCCAACCAAGGCAGTCCAAGGGAAGACTCCTTTTGAGAAATATAGTGGGAGGAGACTAGGTGTGAAACACTTAAGAGTGTTTGGTGCACTATGCTATGTTCATGTGCCAAATCAGCTTAGACAAAAGCTGGATGAAGCAGGAGTTAAAGGAGTGTTTATGGGGTATGGAACTATGGAGAAAGGATATAAGGTTTACAATCTTAAAACTAAAAGGATTGTACTTTCTAGAAGTGTGGTGTTTAATGAGAAGGGAACTTGGAACTAGGAAGAAGGAAATGAGGGAGAAGTCACTGTTCAGTTTAACAGTGAGATGGATTCAGTCACAACTGGAAATCAGGGAACAATAAGTTCCCCTCCTATATCAAACCAGGAAATCAGTCCTGGACATGTACCTAGTCCAGCAAGCACCAGTACTTCAGAACCTGGTTCAACACCAGTCAAGATAAAATCTCTAAATGAGATCTATGCAAGATGCAACATGTGCATTGTTGAACCCTAGAATTATCAAGAGGCTGCTCAAGACAAAGCATGGCAGAATGCAATACAGGCAGAGTTAGAAATGATTGAAAAGAATTCCACCTGGGAACTTGTAAACAGACCCTCAGATAAGAAAGTGATAGGAGTGAAGTGGGTGTACAAGACAAAGCTAAACCTAGATGGTTCAGTTCAGAAGCATAAAGCAAGACTGGTTGCTAAAGGGTATCTACAGAAGCCTGGGGTAGACTTCAATGAGACATTTTCTCCTGTTGCTAGGCTTGACACTATAAGGGTTTTAATTGCTCTCGCAGCTCAAAGAAGCTGGAAATTATATCAGCTTGATATCAAATAAGCTTTTCTTAATGGATTCTTAGAAGAGGAGGTTTATGTGGAACAACTAGAGGGGTATGAAGTCAGAAATGAAGAAGATAAGGTGTATAGGCTTAAGAAGGACTTGTATGGATTGAAATAAGCCCCAAGAGCCTGGTATGGTGAAATTGTGAACCGAAAATTGATTGAACTAATTTGGTTCAATTTTGAACCAGTTTGACCAACTTTTTGATTGGATCGAGGGATAAAGGTGTGAAGCAATTGTGAGGGTCAGAGAGATGGAGAGATCGAGGTAGAACGGAGAGATGGAGAGATTAAGGCAGAGCGGAGAGATGGAAAGATATAGAGATCGAGGTAAATATGAGAGATCGAGGTAAAGATGGCTACTGTATGATTACAATAAAAAGGGAAATATTTTTCTAGGGTTTTAGCTTTAACAAGGCTAGCCCTTGTGTCAACCGAGCAAAACATGTCTAAAGACAATATTTTGGAAAAAATGAGAAGCTTATTTACAAAAACCATACCAAAGACTCCCCCCAGCAATTCCAAGAGCTTATCTTTATGTATCAAACTTTGAGAAATTGTCTCCCCAAAAACTTCCATGTCTTAGTGAATTAACCCCACAAAGATCCAAGAGAGAAAAAGAAATTAAAGGTCCAATTAATAAGGAGTTGTCTTCCAAAATTCCAAGATTTTGGAATAACGACTAGGGTTATTAATCAATTTTCTGGTTTTTTTTTTTTTTTGCCAAAACTGAAACTGGGTTGGGGAACTAATTTCAATTCGATCTGATTTTCAGCTCCAAACCAGTTTTGAATCGAAAACTAGTTTAATTGGTTTTTCAACTGGATCGAGGGATATAGGTGTGAAGCCGTCTTGAGGGTCGGAGATATGGAGAGATCGAGGTAGAGAGGATGGATCAAGGTAGAATAGAGAGATTGAGAGATTGAGGTATAGTGGAGAGATAGAGATATGAAAATATGGAGAGATCGAGGTAGAGATGAGAGAGCAAGGATGGATGCAAATGCGATGGAGATTGAGAGATAGAGGTGGAGACTAGAGAGGCGTGGGTGCGATGGAGATGAAGAGATCTGAATGAGAACCATAAAGGGAGATGGGAGGCAGAGGGTGCGATGGCTGGGATGGGAGGTTGAGACAGAGAGAGATCGGGCGAGAGAGGGTGACAGAAGGTGGCGCCGAGGAATTAGGAAGTAGGATGGGTGGTGGGAAGGAACTAAGAAGCAGGAAGTAGGAAAGGACTTACAGAACATCGACGGGAAGAGGAAGACGAAGAAAACTTTAACTCTTCTTCGTTAATAATGAAGAATAGTGGACAAAACGGGTGTGTTTCACCCAAATTAGGGTTTTCAATCTAGTTCGGTCTAGGCCGGTTCAAGACAGGTTCGACTTTCCTTTTTTGGTTCAATTGTTTTTGTTCTGTTTTTTGGGTATAGTTGATGTACAGTACGATTTTTCGTTGATTTTTTCAAACCGATTAATAGCCCTAATGGAGACCATGCATATTCCTCTGTGATCAAGAACAAATTAAAATGCAAAAAAAAAAAAAAACAATTGAAGCTCTAAGGTGAAACAGGAATCTAGACCAACCATCCGAATCCACTCAAATCAACTAGCTTGGGTGGAAAGGGTGATCCTATTGAAGAAAGGCCCAAAGAGAATGTGCATAGCGCACACGCTATCCAACTCATACAGTCATACCACACAATCAAGAACCCAACATACTCTCTCCTCACTGGCTTTCCAAATTTGACACTGAATAGAAAACGCCAGACGAAATCGAGAGAAAAAACCACCCAAAATGCACTACACCATGGACTCTTTGATTCCAGCGCTCAGTAAATCGTTCACCATCCCTACACCTATAAGTCTCAATTACCCCAATTGCTACAGCTCACAACAATCTCGACCTAGTGTTATACAACATCTTATTAAAAAAAAGTGAATGGAGTACAAAATCTCATATCTATGCTTTTAACTACAAAAATTACGAATTTTTTCCTTGTTTTTTAATTAGGGTAAATATTTTTTCTTCCTTTCCTAATCTTTAAAGGGCCTTTAGATTGGAAACTTCCAGGTTTCATGAAACTTATACTATATATTATTATGCACTAAAAAATAAAAAAATATAGAGATTTTAAATAGATGGTTAAGCACTAAAAAATAAAGATATGGGCATTGTAAGCATAGAAACCCACTAAATAAAGCACTTTCCAAAGTAACAATTTTATAGGTGTCACTTAAAAATCTCATCTATATGTCTTGATTTGTATTATTTGCAAATTCAAAGATACATTCAAGTTCCTCATTTTAAACTAATTTTAACCAAATCCTACATAACTTTGAATTTCATCATCTAAACACACGCCTAGACAAATTCATTAAACTGTACAATGTACCGCATTCCACTAAGCTCCTGTGAAATTTTTTATTTGATTTATAAATCAGTCCATTGCATAACTTATTTATTGATGTTGACCCGTAAACATTAGAGCGTAAAATGATGTTTGCTAAAAAATAATCCTAGCCCCATTTAGTGTCTCTTTTTAAAAACGATTCCTTAGTGTTTTGTTCTGCATCAAAGGATTATATTGGTACTAGAGAAACAATTTCTGATTTGAGTTTATTTTTTCTTCCAAACAACGTTGGACGAGGTCTCAAACATCATTTTTCTATTAAAAAAGTACTTAGTGTAAGTAACGAAAAACAAAAAAGTTGAAATTCATATAAGAAGCCAAGCCAAGCGCAAGTACAAATTAAAGCAGATTCCAAACCAAAAAAAAAAAAAGAAAATCGTAATGAAGAAGAAAAAAAAAAAAAAAAAGGGGGTACGTCATCACGTGATCATCACGTGGAGATTCTTATCCTTCCGCAGATATCATATGATCCAAAGTGGTTTCGCTCAAATAGAAGAACTAGCGTCCACAGCTTAATGGACAGGTGTCACCATCCATCTCCAGCCTTATTGCAATTTCTTCTCTTTGGACCCCGCTTCTAGCTACTCCCTCCTCCGGTGGGCCCCACCTTACGATGAAAGGGCATGCCGGAGCTTCCGGGCCAATAGACCCGGCGCGCTCAAATGCGGCAAGTGCCCCTCCGTCTCCAGGGGAATCACCGTGTTCCGCCCCCCCAAATTCTCCTTCAGATAGGTCGCCACCGATGCCGGTACGGACACGTCTCTGGCCGTTTGGATTATGCAACAGGGCACCCGGACCAGGCCCAGAACCCCCCTCAAATCGCTATTGAACACTGCCCGACATACGAAAAGCGAGATATCAGGTCGCATGTTGAATAAAGTCCGACTAAATTCTCGGACCGCATTCGGCACATCCGCTCCGACGGCTAAAGGCGCGAAACCGTTGACCCACGCCGCGTAATTGGCCTCCATTGCTGAAAATACCTTCTCAATCTCCTCTTGCTCAAATCCGCCATGGTAATCTCTATCATTCAAAAACCTGCACAGAAATCAAATTGATTAATGGCCGAATTACGTGCAACTCAAGAAACAAAATTGATTTATTACCTTGGGGAAGCGCCAACGAGGATGAGCTTGGAGAAGAGCTCGGGGCAGCGAATAGAGGCCAGGATGCCGATCATGGCAGAGACGGAGTGGCCAACGTAGGCGCAGCGATTAACGCCTAGGGCGTCGAGAATTTTGAGGAGGTCTTCGACATAGGCATCGAGCGTGGTGTAGCGGCGGAATTCGAAATAATCGGGGTTGACGCTGCCGGCGCAAACGAGATCGTAGAGAATGACTCGGTAGTAGGGAGTGAAGTACTGGAGAATGCGCCCCCAGGCGGACTGGTCGGTGCCGAAGCCGTGGGCGAGGACGAGGTACTTTTCGCCGGAGCCGACGACGCGGACATTGAGAGCGTCGAGGATGGTTGCGGCGTTGACCATGTTTGACCGTTGAGAGAGGGGCGAGGGCGTGAACTCTTCACTCAAATTAGCCTTTGAGCTTGAGAGTTGAGCACTTGAGCTTGGTTGTTTTTAGTTTTAATTTTGAATTTCTATTCAATTTAGAGGATTGGGGGAAAATAAATGAGAATTAGGTGGAGAGTGGTGACTGGTGACTGGATGGGCTTGCTTGTTTGGTTTCGTATGTGGATGGAGGCGATTAGGAGGGGTGGTATTTATATTGCCCTACGCTAGTATCTTTTCTTTTCTTCTCTTCTCTTTTCTTCTATTCTCTCTTCTCTTGTAGGTTGAAATTGTTGAATTGTGAGATGAATGGATATGTTGGACAAAGCTTCTATCATGTCATGCGTGATAAGGCTTCGAGAGCCATCATTTTCACTTAAATCCTAACTCGCTTTAAAGTTGCGGTTCATATTATTCTAATTTCTATTCCCGTATTTATTTCTATTAATAATACGTCGATACTATTATCATAATAAAACTTATTAAAATAAATCTCAATAATTTGATTTTTATGCTACTACCGCCTAATTAAAATCATTAATTGGAAGTTCCAATTCAAGTGATCCAGCTAGAGCTTCAATGCGGACTGTTGATGAGGATGAATGTTGCATAAAATTACAAATGTGTAGCCAGACAAAAAAGAAAGTCGTTAAGGAAAAAAATTAAGAGTACAACTTTAATCATCAATGATTAGACTCTTGATCATGTAGTAAGGCATGCTTGTCTCTTAATAACACTCTATAATGCACAACAACCCAAAAAACGAACCCAACTTACAGCACTTTTGTAATGCCCATCCATAGGGAAGGGAAGAAATTCTTGTATCATACCAACTTATTAATTAAGTTTATTATATGGTTTATTTATATCTTTCAATAAACTATGTCATTACGAGGGAGACAAAGTAATTTCTTTTATGAATAGACTTGTTTAAATCACGATTCTACTTATTTTTTATTTATGATATGTTTAAGTGCTTAACTTCAAAATTTTAAGGAATTCATGCCACATTAAGGAATTAATTAGAATTTGTTTTTATAATTTATAAAATATTTATAAAATAATGGAGTATATGCACTAGATGAGCATAGCAAAACTACTGAACAAAAGATTTCATTGAAGTTACTTACAAAACCCTATAAATACCTTGCAGCTAATCATTTGAAATCTCTTGATACTTTGAAATTCCTCATTTTTAATAAATTCAATGAAAAAAAATCTTAGTTAAGTTTCCCATCCAAACATTAACTTAATAAATGTCTTATTCATAATAAAAGATATAAATGCATGAGATTGTGTGGTAAAAACCCCAATTAAATTGTATATTTCTCATTAAAAGAAAAATACAATTATCAACCTGATTATTTTCAATACTGTTGATTCCACCTACCACTCATCAACGATTTAGTACTATATTCTACTAGTATTTATCTTTATAAATTACATGAGAGATTTTGAGTTCGACTTTTATCATTCAATTTATATAATATAATCTTATTTACAATTTATAATTAAAAAAGCTTATCAAGTGCAAATTACTCCCTACACCATATTTCTCATATTTTCTTTCGTGGTCCCGATGCTAGCAAAACGAGAAAATGTCGCAACTGGCGGAGGAAAAAATTACGAAAATAGCTGAAAAGAAATTAAATTTAAATTCGAACTCGAATATACAAAAGGGTACAATCATCTTTCACATACGGCCACGTTTTATATTAAAAAAAAAAAAAAAAACCTCATACACACGCATATTGCTGAAAAGAAAAAGGCTCCAACAGTTGTCCCAACTAAGGGATATGGAGGCTGGCAAGCAATACCCAAAGTATAGGATAAGTACAGAGAATTTTGTGCACTTTCATAATCCTAAATCTGAAAAGCTCAATTCAATGGATAATTCACAACTTAGTTACTTGTTAATATGACATACATAATATATATATGCCAGAATTTTAATCTCACTTGATCGTGCCACATGGTGCTCTGTTGACTGCCACGATTATGGTAGAGTTCAAGTGCTTGCTGACAGTGACAGAGATGAAGTGAAGTACGTTCTCCATGAAAACGATGGAGACCTTCACCCTAGTGTGACTATGGGACACACATTAACCAAATTCTGGACTACATTAATGAAACAGCAAGCAGCTTGCTAGCTAGGGCAAATATATATTATCAAATCGATCGCAACCGCTCAAGGTTTATATCGAAGGTCATTAGCACTCCACCTCATCCCATGTGTATAGACTAGACGTAGTATGGAAACCCCCAATTTTTATCCACGGATCTAGGACTGTTAATTGGTACAGAAAAATTGACCGAAAATCCAAATTAACATTCCCAAACCGTCCGAAATATTACCGAACCGAAATGGGTTCAGTTTGGTTTTGGTTCTCGGCAACCCAGTATCGAAAAACAGGTATCGAACTGGTTGCTCCTGCATTGAACAAGGATGTCGTCGTTTTGGCCATTTTCACTTCGATAGTTCAATATCATCGCTTTTACTTCGATATCATCGATTCATCGCCTTCACTCTTCGCGCCGCTCTCAGCCTTTTACCCATGCCTTCACTCTCACTCACACTCACCATCACCACTCTCAGCCTCACGCCTCCGTCTCTCCTCTCTCATTCCTCAAACTCGAAGAAAAGCACCATCATACACCAGTCCACATTCATCCACATCGAATCAGACCAAATCCATGCCCATCTTCCCATTCATCCTCATTAATCTCTACGTCTTTCCCGGTGACGGATCCAGTGGATCGACGGATCGTGGTTAGTGAGCGACGTTTGTGGTTTGGTGACGAGCCCGTTCCGGGGTCAATGAGCGAGATGAAGATGAAGAATCAAATTAGGCAAGGCGTAGGCTGATTTGGGCGACACCTCCCTCGTGAGTGAGCCAGATCAGGATCAAGATAAGAGGACAGAGATGGCGTCAAGAAGAAGCACCAAATCGCCTCAGGCAGTTATTCCCCCTTCTGTCGGATTGTTCAGAGACGGCCTCCATCGCTCAAACTCGGGAAAAACCGATCCCGATACTGAATCAATCGGATTGTTGATTTTTAGTCTTAATCAAGAAAGTCCCTGGTACCGGACTGATACCGATACCGGAGTCCCAATCGATCCTGTTTCGATTTCCACAAATTTATCGAGCTCAAACACTGATTAATATCCCCTATATGTATAAGTTCTAGCTTCTAGGTCATATACACGTAAAGATACGTAATTTGAATTATTCGTATGTATGTTATTACGTGAGTAACATATTAGTGTTATTTTAAAATCTATTTACTGATCACATAATCTATGTACATATTCTCTTTTAATACATATGCCCACTTTTATATTATAAAATGCGTTAGCAAGATGATCAATAAAACTGATACAAATTAATAACATTATTCAAGAAGGAAACAGCGAAACCTAGGGCAAAAAAAAAAAAAAAAATTGTCTACAGAAGTCAACCAAGTCAATTGTAGCCAGCCTATGTTGATACGAGGAGTGCTAATTAAGCCATGTGCACGTGAGCGGCTTTGAATTGTTCACCATAGTTATCTTTATATTATCAGAGGAGTTCTAAGCCACGTGCACGTGAGCGACTTCGAATTGTTCATGAACGTGAGTCGGATTACGAATGGGTGTCTTAGCATGTATATTTTTTCTTCTGTCGCCCCTGTGCAGATCGATAAAATTGTGACGAGTGTCAGGAGTCATGGTTTCACGAAGATGGAATCTGTATCAATGGGGGTAGCCTTCAAACCAAAAGAGAAAACCATGGATGGAGAAATATCAATTTTTATATGCATGGCATGGTCCATGGCATCTATTTCATGTTGCCGCATCCAACTCGATATATGATTGGCTACAAAATTGACATTCTCCAATATTCATTTCTGCAGCATTTTGCGTCGACACCTTTTCCAATTCTTGACAAAGAGTGCTCCCAATTCCAAACGAAACCCTCTCTTTCCACCGAAGCATTTTGTTTCTAAAAGCTACGACGGAGATGGCAAGCAAGTGTATTTTACTTCCTAGCTAGATATCTAGTAGTACAGCTGATCAAAGTTGACGAAAATGATTCAGTACATGCATGTACAATTGTACTTGTACAACATCCTCTTGCGGTGAAAATGTTGAAGGTCAATCATGTTCCCAAATTAAGTTGTACTAGTAACATTGGAATATGAGATGCATGGGTTATAATTGATGGATTACAAGCGATAGAAATATTCAAAAATGTAAATGACTAGATGTTATGAACATTTCGTGAGGAGTGGTATATTTGCTACACAATATTATGTCTTTCTTAAAAAATAAATTCTCTTGTCAAAACATTACTTTTACTTTGTACATATTTTTTTAAATATCGAAAGCCTAAGAAAGTAGGGTTCCATGAATTGAATAAAGGCATGTGAGCTAGAAAGTTTGCAGGTAGACAATTTATAAAGCTGGGGTCCCGTTACAATGTCATTGTTAATAACTCAATATAATGGAAAGAGAAGGGAAGAGACAGGATGTACACTATATATATGAGATCATCATTTTAGATGTATTCTCAACACGATTTTTCATCATATTTATTATTATTTATAACGATTAAAAGTACGTGGAGGATTGATTGCCTTTGATGGGAAAGAATATAATATTTATTCAGATAAAAAAATATATAATATTTATTTATTAGAATAGTCTTTCATACTCTTTATTAAAGAAGGGTAGATATTAGTAGGTTTTTATTTTTATTCCCTTATTTATTTTTATTACTATAGAAAAAGAAGAAATATATTAACTATATTATTTATTTATGATATAATATATACCACGTAAGGAAGTATTGGAAACACTTGAAACATTTGTGGAGGGTGAAGCTTGATTGTTTGAGATTGGGCATGGTGTGGTGACTCATAGAAGGCTTATCATCTTATCTACTTTACTTTTTGAGGTCCTTAGTTTTCTCTATCTAATTTGTTAATGTAGAATCTTCCTCCTTTTTTTTTCTAACTATTGTATTTTACAATGGGATGCCACCTGTGGGCTATGGGGGCTTCCATGGCTTGCATGTCTTTGTCTTCCCCCTCCACATGCTGTGATAACGATACAATATAAATAGAATTTTTTAAAAAAAAAAAAATTTGGAATCCAATATAATATTTAAATAATATAATTTAAATAGGTTAATAATAATAATATAAATACAAACACAAAATAAGTTCACATTATAAAATTAAAATACATAAAAAAATCTATATGACAAAATAAAACATGCAAAATTAATTAATAGGCTTAGGTTTCATATTATAAAATTAAAATACCTAATATATATATGACAGAATAAACACACACAAAATTACTTAATAGATTTATAAGTTTTTTGTTTTATTACAGGGGAGAGGGAATTTTTGAAAATTATCCATATAATTATTGGCGGACCGACGTTGGGGTAAGAGGGGTCACTTGACCCCCTTCTCTCCAGAATATTGCACATAGAAGTTAGAAGTTGACCCTCCAGTTCCCACAAAACTTGCCTTAACCTGTTAAAAAACCATCAATGAAATTGATTTAGGTGGAGAAAAAGTAAAGAGATGAAGCTAGTTCCTCCTATCTATTAAGTGAGTGGATGGTAGGAGCAGGCACAAAGAGAAGCTAAGGAAAATCAAGCTTAGCTTCATGCTTTGGATTTTCTCTTTACTTTCAATTTTCCCTATTATTTTTCGGAGAAAAAAGAGAAGGGATTTTGAATCCAAGGAGCAAACAAGAAACTTCCTGAGAAGAAAGAGAGCTGAGAGAGTTTGGATGAAGGCATGGAGATGAGAGGTCATTGTTGTGGCATGAAATAGTCCACATGTCAAAGAAGAATAAGTAGACTAACAAGCGTCAAGGTGCACTTGTTAGTGTAGATTGAAGATTTTTATTTTTTTATTTTTTGTTAATATAAAATGATTCATTAAACCAATTTTTTTATTTGAATTTTTAAAACACATGTAAAAATAATCATGAGAAGGAAAAAAAAAAGAATATTGATTTTTAAATTGTGTTTGGGTAAGTTTTATTTTGATTTTTTTTTTCTGAATCATTTCTTTCGCTGCAACAAACAACAATCAATTTTTTTCTTCTTCACCCGTTCTTGAATTTCTTATGGGGAAGGAAGAGAGAAAGTAGAGAATAATTAGGAGGGTTTATTACTTAGTGTTATGGTAGATTTCTTTATAATTTTATTTTTTAATAATTAACCAATCATTTTAATAGTATCAATTTTTTTTATAATTTTCAAGTCAATTATTGAATATTTAGTAATTAAAATAATTCATTCAAAGTATTAAAATTCTGAAAAACAATGAGTAAATTAAACAAATCATCCTCAATTATGATACTAGTCGGAAAAGTATACTTTCTAAAACTTCATTTCCAGAAAATATCATCTAGTAAGTAAGCGTGAAAACTAGCTTGGTTGGTAGGTTATTCTAAATAATTATAATTTATAATCTTCTATAGATTATGCTTATTTACACTTGACCCCCTTGAAAAAATATCTTAGATCCGTCATTGCATATAATATGTCATCGAGATTCGAATTTAAGACTAACTATTAAAACTAACGAAACTAAACCCACTTAATAAGTTTTTAAGTCTTTTAATGCATGCGTAGGTTCTGAATTTTTGAGTCTTAAAGACTAATGAGTCTAATTATAAAATTTATGATAATTAAAGTTTAACTCCCAATAGTTTTAAAAATTAATTTTTTTCCCCAATATTTTCTTTGACCGCATTTTTAATCGCATCCAAATCATATTAAAAGTGTATCCCAGTCATATCACAAAGTTAATGTATTTGATACGTTATGTGGGGTACCCTTTGAGTTTATGCCCAAACATCTACAAAGAAGACCTTGAACTTGTTTTCCTCCCACCATCCTCTAAATTCCAAATATAGAAATGGTTGTTCATGTTACACGATAGTAAGTAATAACGTGCATATAGTATAATATGGTCTAAACAAAATCCACGTCCCAATTCAAGGAATAAACTTTTACTAAGTGAATAAAGGTTTCAAGTCGTGTCGTTAATTTTTAGGTGTACGTATTTAAAATACTATAATGTAATATTTTTACTTATATTTTACTATATGTACTATTTTTTTATTATAAATTAAAAAAGCATGTAATAGTTTTTCGTTCACTATAGTATAAGATGTAACAATAGTTTTAAAAATTTCAAATTTTATGATCCAAAATCCATAAGTGCCAATAAGGTAGCCACAAGGAATATTGTAGTTAATAAATTGACATTTCTAGATGAAGAATTTCTTGGCGCGTAACTAGCAAGAGTTCAAAACTTATTGGGTAGTGAATTCCCTAGTGCCTAAAACTTATTGGGTCTTAATGGTAAATTCTCTAGTGCCTAACTAAGAGAAGTTTCGAATCGTTGAGTCCATATGGTAAATTCTCCAATGTTTAATTGGTCGATACTAAAAAATAAATGAGAGTACTTTGTAGTCAGAAATAAACCGACCCCAAATATGGATCATGCCCAACCTTTGGATATGGAGACAATCCATATTACTTATAATTTTTTTAAAAAAAAAAAAAACAGTGCCAGTTGTGTGTTTAATTCATGATTGTTGAACTGAAACATATGTACATGATAATATTAAAACAGCATCATTATTTGAAGTAAAATGAACCTAGTTTCCATTGATGCTACTTCGCCTAGAAAAGGAAGGGTTGGATAAAAATCTTTTATGATTCACGAGGCGAAAATTACTTGAAGTTAATTTTCAACATAATCATTAAATTTGCTTTCATGGACCAAGTTTTCCACCTTGACATTTTATTATTTATAGAAGATAATTAAATCATAACAAGTCTCACTCACATTTCTTTTCACAAGCACGCGTGCCTCTGCCTCCCACTCTAATGCCTTCCCATGTTAGGAGGTGACTCATTTCCTGTGTTGTCTTGTGTTTGTGTTCTGCATCTTCGATTTTCATCATCGATTAGATTTGTTGGACTTGGATAAGGTGCAAGAGACAACGACATACGATCCACCAATTTTGTCCCTATAAGAATTCATATATAAGATATTTTTGGATATCGCATATTTTAGGTCAAATTGAAGATTATACGATTGATATGACAAATGACGCAGACATGTTATATATATCTTTATTACATTGAACGATAATTATATGCATCATTATGCGGTACTCTATGTCATAAAAAATTGTAATTTCTATTACATTACTAATTTGAATTATGAAATGTTAGCTATCACCAAATAAAATTCCCTAATTAATTTTCATGGACTTTGTAAGCGTTTGTTTCGTGATACATTGCCTTCCCGTGTGTTAGGAATTGTTTTTAGTGTGCTATGATAGTGTGCATTTTTTGACTTGATGTAGTTGATACTAAGTAAGTTCTACAAAATTGGTAAAAAGAAACCGAAGTAGAATTCATATAAACATATATGATTTGCTTCAACACTACACATGAGTTAACTTTTGGTTACCCTAAAATCTAAATGCGATGTCATAATGTCACATCTGCACTTGCATGATTGAATGATTATCTTTCATTCCATATATATTACGTGGTTTACTGCTATTATGCGGATGTTGGGTCGCAGATCATAGCTTACTGGTTACACGTATTGTATACCTCCAACTAATGTTGTACAGCACGAGGCACGTCAACACACAAATGTTTGGCGTTTCAACATTTTTTAATTTATATATCTTTCGTTTCAAGAGTATTGGGAATTTATTATTATTATTATTATTATTATTATTATAAAAAGGACCATAAAATGATATAATTTTGCGATTTTCCTACAATGTTCATTGCTTTCCTATGATGATTGCTATTTCGACACTATTTAGGATTAATATATACGATGATCGAAGTATAGTATGTACAGAATTTTCGAATTGTAACGAGATAAAATTGCTATTTGAGCATTCCGTTCCAATAGTAGCGAAGTGTTTATGATGCAATTAATTTGATGAATCCACTAGATGAAACTAATGTAGTAGGAATGTTATTGCTTGGTTACCTTTTCAGCTACTCAGTTGATGGAGATTTGTCCATTCATTTGCGTTGTACATTGATAGATGAAATGAACTTAGTAGAAATGGATGATTAGTGAGAGACAAAGAGACTAATTAATGTTGTAACGTGTGTGCGTAATATTATATAGATATTATGATATGAAATGCTAGAAAGTTGGATTCATGTGATTAGATGGTTGTGGGCCTCCACTCGAGGCGTGCATTGGCAACATGTATTATATGATATTATATTATATATATATAAATATATATATTCCATATATATATATATATATATATATATATATATATACGTCCACACGTTCTTGGAATCCTGGATATGCAATTGTAAGATGGATTGTGCGGTTTCCATTTCGTTGTATGCTTAGTGTTCCCATTACAGTTCTATCTGCTATGGCATCATCTCATCTTCAATTCTATGACCAATAAACCTTTGACTTCTGTATATGGAATCTAATAAATAAAATAATTGCATAATACGCTCTTTCGGCAGTTATTTCACTTAAGAGTATTTTTTTTTTCCATGGTTGTGTAATTTCGGATAGCAGCTTAGTTGCTATGAAAAGAGCACATTCCAAACATGAACTTTAAGACAAATAGTAAGCTGTGATAGTGTTCTGCCCAAAATACGTTTCTATGACCGTGTGCTCGAGGCCATTTTTAATAGGTCTTCGGATAGCAGCTTAGTTGCTATGAAAAGAGCACATTCCAAACATGAACTTTAAGACAAATAGTAAGCTGTGATAGTGTTCTGCCCAAAATACGTTTCTATGACCGTGTGCTCGAGGCCATTTTTAATAGGTCTCCACGTGAAATTAGACTGCAGGATGAATGAGTGGACTTCATGTGGATCGCTTTTGTTGTGTGTAGTATGAACTGTTAGATAGATTGAAAGCAATAGACTTGAGGACCTTCGAGCAATAGATTCAAAGTAGGCGTGACACTAATAGATTCAAAGAAGGCGTGCCACTAATAGCATGCACTGTTCTATTCTATGTATTCTTCTTAATATATCCAACGACTTTAATAATTTTCTTTCTAATCTAATCTAAGGTCAAGCAATTTTCATGATGTTCAAGTTAGCAACCTGTTATTTTAGTAGGTTAATAGTTAGATACGCAGATTCCCTCAAGTCAGGATAATAGTATCAGAACAAGACGCAAAGATGGTTTCACAGCATAGGCCGCCATGAAACGCACTAGATGGTATATCAAAAGTATTTATCTCTCCTTAAAAAAATCTGGTTATATTATAATGGAAGCGGAGTACATATACTAAAGAGTAAATGTGCTAGTATTGAAATGCGACAAGTAAAATTACAAGTCCAAAAAGTACATTATTTCCTTTACAATTTATCCTTGAGCAGGCAAGCATTTTAGGAATCATCAACCAAATGAATATCAGTCATAATCATGTCATAGGTTGACAAAACATTCAAAACAATGTTGAGACATTAAGGGGGATGTGTTTGGGTGCCTCAAGACTGGTTTGGTTGGCAATCTATAAAATTAACTATGGGAACAAGTTAAGATAAAGGTGAATGCAAGAGGGTCTTCAAAGCTAACTTGGAGTGCAAATCGCGATAAAGGAAAGCTTGTGGTTCTTAGTTAAAGAACTGAAAGGAGATGAGAAGAGAACTGAATCTTGATCATAAATCGAAAGAAGTAGGTTGTACATAAAAAGGCGAGCCTTTGAAATAATGTGACTTTTGAGGGTTTGTAATTGTTTTGAAATTGAGTAAGTTTAATCAATTAGCTTGTTTTGGTTGATTGATTGCTTGTCCTTTGAGAAGAAAACCTTTTCTTTATTTATTGGTAGTGGAAATGCTTATCTGGACTGCCACGCAAAATTTGGCAGGTCCATGTTGTTGTGGTCTTGTCGAAAACATCCCTTTTGCCTTCTTGTCCCTTGTGCATTTCAGAGCCGCTCTTCCCATTCCCTACGTTTCCATGTATGCACATTCCAAGTGGGCATCTTTGGATTGGGATTTTAATTCCTTTGGCCATTTGTTTTTTTTTCCAAGGAATGATTTTTTTCGGATGTAAACATTGCCCCTGAATTTGAAATGTTTTGTCTTAAAATATTTTAAATTCACTTGATTGCACTTCAAGAATTTTTTAGTTCCACTACTTTTTTTTTGGCTATTTAAACTACAGTCCTTCTTTGATTTTTGACACTTCCACTATATATTCAACTTCATATCTTCTTCCAAATTTCTTCACTCTAGAAGATATGATTCCTATATTCATTTCAAGGGGAAAAGATAAAGATTTTCCTTTCAAACTTTTCGGTTCAAAACCCACTGCTACTACCCTTTAGGTATGTGGTATAAGTTTTGAAAACCATGCAGTTATCTCCCACCCTTACGTTTCTTGAGAATGATGGTGAAGTCATATGCGATCTCTATATTATGGTTGAATCTAATCATTATTTTTCTCTGGGTCTTTGCTAGAAAGGTCATTCCTCGGATAAAACAAAAACATTTAGCTCTCAACTAAAGAAACTCAAAGCTCCGCCGATCTATCAGCGGCGATCATTCTTATAGGAGAAGTTGAGTTGAGACTAGGGACACCTATTTCCTTCAATGGAGGGCTCGAGCTTCGCCAATCTTTGGAGATTTTGAATTAAACGAAGGCAACATAGGTATTCCGATGAGGTATGGAGTAATGGAATTTGCCAGTTGATAAGCCTTTCCACTTTTTCCCTTTTTCCCGACTTTAGTCTTCTCAGCTCCGTGTTGTGTTTTTGAAACAGTGGCACAAATTCTTTTGATTTTTGTGTTGGAACCATGACCTTGACTGTCCTAGATATGGCTATATTGTTTAGATTATCTCTATATAGGGATGTCGCTGATTTCACATTTTCTTTCCAATTTGGTCCGGTGATGATCTCAACTCTCCAATCACCAGTTTCCTTTACAAGCCTTTTCTACTACTTTATACCCCCTCGATGGTAATGGGCAATTTAGGATTAAGATCGACTTTGTGGATTTGGGTTTTGAGGGTCCCTCTTTGGGATCCATTTAAGAAATCCAATTCTAACGACTCTTGTTGGATTAGTTTGTGCTTCCTAATTCCATGAGGAGTCCGACATTGGTGTGAATCCCTTTAGTTGAGGCCCTAGCTTCTCATCCCAACTAAGATATGGGGCCTACCATCTTGGTCCAAGTGTACATCCTTTTGTGCTCTATTTTCCTTCAACATGTGGGGTCTATTTTTTTGAATGGCCCTCTCTGGGTGGTTAAAGTATGGTTGAGTTGGTCATTCTCTCAATTTCAGAGTCGCACCATTGATTATCCTGACCATGTTGTCCCCCTAGTTGTTGATGCCTCTGTGTAACGACCAATCCCAAAATTACGTAATTATCGAGACTAATTAAGGATTAAATCGAGGATTATCGGACGATTGAGGTAAAAATGACGATTTTGCCCCTAGAAGGGAAAAATATTGACTATTGATCTGGGAGATTAAGTGCACATGGACCGAGATCCATTACGTAGATCAGGGGGATTACGATCAAGTAGACATGCGACACGTTAAATTTGGACGTCGTAAGGGAAAGTTATGGGTCTAGAACGGTTCGATCGAATTTTATGGTTACACGTTATTCGAGGATGTTGATTTTAAGTTTGTTTTTAGAGGGACCCAAAATATTCATTCTGGACCAATGGATGAGTGACAAGTTCATGCATCTCATTTCTCTCCCTTCCCTTTGTTCGAACAACCCGAAACCTCTTTCCTATCTTGCTTCAATAGCTAGTGTTACTTGAGAGAGACAGAGTGAGAGGGTGAGTCGAGAGAGACAGTGGAAGAGTCGAGGAGCCATGGTGGCTAGCTGGAAAACTGCGAAAAACAGGTAACCGTGTTTGTGGATAAAAAGGAGAGGAAAAGTGTGGTTGGACTAGCCCTGCTGCTGGTTCAAATTTTGGCCGAAAGAGTTCAAGCTTGGATCACGAAATTTAGGTACGTTTTCTCAATTCTATGGCCATATATCCCTTTCTAGGTGGATTACGAGTAGAAGGGTTGAAAAATGGTGGAAAATGGTTGAGAAACGAGGAAGATACAACCGGTGGCGATTCGGATCAAATGACCCGTCATAGGGTCGCTAGTCGACCTGACTGGAAGAAGGAGATGATGAAATGGCAGTTCGAGTCATCTTGTCAGGCCACGTGGCCAACCGGGCTGTGACACGTGTCCAGGTGTCAAGCTAAGTCAGTATCGACGCAGTAAGTCCACGTCAGCGTTGTCAAACCACGTGGACCAGTGAGGTAGTGCCACGTGGCAACGTGTCAGAGTTGTCAGAGTGACGTGGTAATACACGTGGTAGGATAACGTCATCTGCTTTGAGTTAGGGCTGACATCAGCAGTGACAATAGCAGGTGATGTCAGCAGATGATGTCAGTAGTGACGTTAGCGTTGACTAACGTCAATCGAACTTTAACCAGCATGTGAGGGTACAGGGGCATGAATTTCAAGGTCAAACCAGTCTTGTTCAAAAAAATTTGACATTCTGAATCCAATGGTGCTGGTTTCAAGTCGATCAGAGATCGTTTGATGGGTGTTTTGGAGGTTTTTCTCCTCGGGAAGCGTGGTCGGGTCACGTTTACTGTACCGAGGTTTAGGGGGTGTTTACGTATGAACTCATATAGATTATTAGTAACCCTTGGGTGTGATTTGGACATGCCCGGACATTCCGAAGGCTTCAGATTGGCTTACGACCTGGGTTTTGAGCGTGCATCATGGACTATTTGTGAGTGGACCTTGTTTTATAAATGTGATGCATGCATAAATGTTTTAAATGTCTTATGATCATGGTTTGAAATGCAATGATTTCATAGTGATTTGAATGATGATTTGTGGATTTAATTGTCGATTTCTGAAAGATTTTACGGATTTAAGTGAAATTGGCACTTTGTGCGTGAGACCCATTTGGATAATGAAATGGTTTTGGGTATTGTGAAATGAGTTCTGGACATTATTTTACGATGGTTTTGAGATAAATGCTTAAGAAATGAATTTATGAGATTTTGGTGGAAACTATGTTTTGGGCTGAGACCTTATGTGAAACGATTAATTTGATTTGAAATACAACTGTTTATGAAAATGTATTTCAACTGTTTCCACCTAAACCATCATCCGTGATATTGATGTGACTTCAGTTGTGAATGTGTTTCCCTGGAGAGAGCCTCCAGTTGTGAATATGTTTCCCTAGAGAGTTCCTTATGATATGTTGCTCGCCTCCGGAATGCGATGTGTCCCTCTGGAGAGGTCACAGTACATTGCCTGTTGATGAGCAGCTATGGGAGACTAGGCTCAGGAGTGCTTATGTATGACATCGGTCGTTGATTTATTCACGATGATATGAACATCGACTGTAGATTTGTTCATGGCGACGTGCTCAGACGTGAACTATCCTGAAACTTATTTGCATGCGTTGCACGGATGACGTGACTGATGATGATATGAGATGAGATTAATTATGGATACGAGGCTTGGTCATGTTTTCGATTCTTGTTTTGTGTCCAGATGCTTTCACGTATTTTGGTTTTGAAAATAAACATAACTTATTTAAGAAAGCATTTGAGATTACATGTTTTCTGATGCATGCATGCTTTTAATGAGATGGTATAAATGTATTTTCCCGAAATATATTTGAAACACTTATTTTTATCCACTCACAGTTTTAATGGTTTTTTGTACCATTCAGGATGATCGCGGATGCGGGCTGTAGTAGACTTCGAGGAATCACATGAAGCTGCGTACTCTGGAAACCCTATTTGGGTCACGGTGTTATCCCTTGTTTGACACGTGGTGTGAGATGGGAGCAGGTCATCCCACGATAATCCAGGGGGATTAGCGATGGTATCTATCAGCTTGGTATCAGAGCACTAAGTTTCTTTTGTGGTGTCGCGCATTGAGGGTGCACGATAGTTTTGCTTCGGATGTGATGCCTCTACGATAACAGCCTTGTTATCAACCTGAGAGTGAGGATAAGAATAGGAAGGTTAAACGAAAAAAACCAACCCATTAATTCGATTAGGCGTTAGATGTCAAGTTTTAGGGTTCGAGTTTCAAGTAGGATCGATTTTCTTATGGACCTGACGGCTTGGAGTCGTGGAGTTACTGGTTGATTGGATCCCAGTATTGTGACTTTTCAGAGTTGTGACCGATGGTTGACCAGTTTGGGTGTACTGTTCCTAGTAGCAAGGGTGTAGAAGACCCTGGATCAGGAACGATAGTACCCGAAAAGTGGTACTTGTGGATCGGGTGTAACGACCCGTTCCGAGAGTCGGGATTAAGGAAGTGATTAGTAACAGATTAGGGAGTTTAATCGGTGAATAGTTGGTTACTTTTGGACCTTGGGCGTAGAATGACGATTTTGCTCCTAGTTTGGGCAAAAGTTGACTTTTAGTTCGAGCGGTCAATTGGGCATTGACCGATGACTGTGACGTAGTTTGGGACGTCACGAGTCCGTAGACAGGTGGCACGCCCGATTACGACATCCGAGGAGGAAGTTATGATGTTCGGAAGGTTGAGGGCATTATCGTAATTTGGGTAAACGAAGGGGAAAGTGGACTTTTCGCACGATGAGATTTTTACACGTATACCGAGGACCGTTAGATAGGTCTCGATGTCCTGAGTACAACGACAGGCGGTACGCCTTCATCGGACATCGGAAGGATAAGATACGGGTCAAGAAAAGTGAAGGGCAAAATGGTAAATTGTATGAGAAAGGGCAGTTTGGTAATTTGAGGCAGATTGGGCAGATTGGGACAAGTGGCGGTCTGGGGAGTGTGCCCACACGATGGTGGACACTTGGCCTGTTTTGGATGGTGGTAGAACGTTCCCCCACCGCCTCAATTGTTTTAAAATCGATTATGGTTAGTGCACGGGGAGAAAACAGAGTACGTGCTAGTGTGTGTGACTAAGCCCAAATGGCCTCCACTCAACCAACAACTCGTGTAGATTAATGAGGGGGAGAGAGATTGGAGACGGCGATAGCTGGGCAGTTCACGGTGGTGGGCGGCGGAGGAGATTGGAGCAAAGAAAAACAATAAGGGCTCTGTTTTCGTTGAAAATAGTGGTGGTGATGGTTTGAAGGATTGGTGATCCCATTGGTTCACCAGTAACAAGACTACAGTTGCAAGGGAAGAGGGAAATTAAATGTGAGACCAAAGATAATTAGAAGGTGAGTTTTCTTGGACGTTTTGTTTTAAGCTAAAAAAAATGGTAAAGTTTGAATTCGTGTAATCGATCGTTGTGGTTAGTAGAATGATGCTCTGGAAGTCCAGGAGAGTTCGCAGGACCTGAAACCAAAGCCAACGGTGGCCGGACGTGAGAGAACCGTCGAAGGGTTGGACGGTTGGTTCAACAACTGATTAAGGTATGTGGTTTTAGCTTGTTTTTCCTTCATTTTAGAATTCATGGATTGTTTAGGAAGGCTTAAAGAGACGGTTAGGATCACATAGAGTTGAAAACGAGACAAAATAAGCAAAAAGAACAGTTGAACCGTTCATGCCGGTTTAGGATTGAACCGGGTCGGCCTGGACCGGTTTAGACCCGGTCTGACCAAGGTTGAAGGAGGTGAACAGTGGGCGCGTGGCTCCCACGCGCAACCCCTTTGGGCGGCGCGTGAGGGTGCGTGGGACATAGTCTGGGAAAGTGGTCAACATATGAAATGATTTAATCGATGTAACGAACATTTTGGCGCTGGTTTCGAGTCAATCGGACATCGTCTCGATATGTTTCAGGCTGTCCAAAGGTTTTAGGCCTCGTTTAAAAATCGTTAAAAATACGGAAAAATTATGGGACTTTAGTATGACCTTTGTGAAGTAGTTAGTGACCTCGTTATAGGATTTGGACAGGTTCGGGAAAGCCGAGGATAGCGGAATGGCCGGGGACGGCGTAAGTGCGAGGGTATCGAGGCGACGTCGGAATGGTCTGTGCGTGGACTTTGTTTTCTAACTCTTGATGCATGCATATATGTTTTTATATGTTTTCTACACTTGATTCTATGATTTGATTTATGATTCTGATGGTTTATGGTTTTTGCACGTTTTTCGAGGAATTGACGGTATTTCAAGTTTTACGAGATTTTGATGGATATTGTGATTTGAACTTGGTTTTAATTATTTGATTTCGGGATTTGAAATACGATTGGATTTCAAAGAAAGCAAAAAGGATTTCGAAGAGTGTTTTCGGGCTTGAAGCCCAGTTCAAAAAGTGGTTTTGGAGAAACGTGTTTTCGAGTTTGGAACTTGAAATGGATTCCCGAGTTTGGGTTCGGAATGGTTATTCCGGATGCTAGCTTACGGAATAATGGTTGCGGACTCGGATCTGGAAAGGAGATGGATATGAGATCTGGGTTTGGATTCGAGATCTTGATGAGATTGCGGATTCGGATTCGAAAATGGAAAAAGGTTTTCAAACGGTTTTGGATTGGATTTGCTGGATCTGGTTATTGGGTTTAAAGACCCGGATTATGATTGACGGGGGACGGGCCCGGATTGGGTTTAAAGACCCGGATTGAGTTTAAAGACCCGGATTGAGTTTAAAGACTCGGGAGTTTAAAGAATCGGGAGTTTAAAGACTCGGATATTGATATTTTCCCCCGTAGGCCTATTGAGTTTAAAAACTCGGGAGTTTAAAGACTCGGGAGTTTAAAGACTCGGATAGATCCAGCAGGTTCGATGAATGGAAATGTGGCATGGATTTAGGAATGGTTTTCCGAGGTTTTGGGCTATGCCCAGATGAAATGGTTTTCGGTGGTTTTGGGCTGAGGCACGAGATAAAGAAAAAGGAACTTGTGTTCGTTTTTTCTCATATGGTTTGTTTAACCGGAATATAGAATGGTTTTATGACATGAGTTTTATATGCATGCATTGGTTTTTGAAACGGAGGGTATAAATGTATTGTTTTATGAAATGTTTTTAAAATTATTCTTTATTTTTGTCCACTCACAGTCTTTTCGTGTTTTCGATATCCTCCAGGTTGTTGCGGTACGGGCTGATGGTCGAGAGAGATGGAGACATCACACTCGTGATCCACAGTAGTTCGTATGGCTGGATTCGAGAATCCCTGGTCCAACTTACGTGTCACATGAAGGTTAGGCGACAGTCTGGCATTCGTGTCATGCGTAAGTTAGACGGGATCGAGATTTAGCCCTTAACCCCGGGGGATTAGGGGTGGGTCCTGACATCGGGTCCGGGAGTGGCCGATCAGTTGATTACACACTTGGAGCGTATTGTACGGGCGATGGGTTGCCCTCAAGAATGTATGAATTTGATAGCACTGTATTTTTTTACAGGACCCATCCCTAATCCCCCTCGATTATCGTGGGATCCTTTGTTCCCGTCTGACACCGCGTGTCAGACCAGGGATAAAACCGTAACCCACTCGGGGTTTCCAAAGTATGCAGCGTTGTGTGATGTCTCGGTCTTTACTACAACCCACATCTGTGATCAATCTAAGGGGTATCAAAAACATTATAACTGTGAGTGGAAAAAAATAAACAGTTTATATAAAACCATTTAACTAAAATGACATTTATACCCTTCAATTAAAAACATGCATACATCTAAAAACATGCAATCTCAAGAGCTTTCTTAAAATCAAATCATATTTCTTTCAAATCAATAAACAGTGAAAATATATGTAAAATAAGCAATCATCGAAAACATGACCAATCCTCGTATCTCACATCTGTCAATTACCGTCATATCATATCATCATCAGTCACGTCATCCATGCAACGCGTGCAAATAAGCTCCAGGACTACTCAGGCCCGAGCACGTTGCCGAGAACATATCAACGGCCGACGTTCCAAATCGTCATAAACAAATCAACGAATGATGCCATATATCATAAGCACTACCAAGTTGAGCCTCCCACGGCTACTCGACAAGGGCAGTGCATCGTGAGCTCTTTGGAGAGGGGGGGGGGGGGGGGGGGGGGCACAGTGCATCCCGTAGACGAGCAACAATCATCGGGACCTCTCCAGCGAAACTTATTCACATCGGAGTCCCTTTTCGAGAAAACAGAATCACACCGGAGTCATATCAATATCAAGAGGATGGTCTCAATGAAAACATTTATCAAATCAAATTCAGTTTCTCACGAAGGGTCTCAGCCTAAAATCAATCTCGTAGGTTCCCAGCCCAAAATCAATTTCATAGGGTCTCAGCCCAAAATAAATTCACATAGGGTCTTCGCCCCAAAATCAAATCACATAGGGTCTCCGCCCAAAATATAACTGCCAAATACACATGGACTCACACACGGAGTCCATATCTTTCCAATTGGGTCACCAGGCCGAAATATCATTTCATAAATCCGAAACAAGGTCACAAGCCCAAATTATCATGTCATAAAAGCAGAACTGGGTCACAAGCCCGATATATCATTTCCAAATCTGAAAACCATTTCACTATTCAAAACATTGTTCCATTTCACGTTTAACTATACTCCAAGTTAAATCATAAACCAACTAGGACACAAGCCCGAAATATCATTTTCGCGCATTTCCGTGAAAACATTCAAAATTGATAATCAACCCATCATTCAAATCATTGAAATCCCAAACATGTAGAAAACTCGGCCTAAGTCCAAAGTACCATATAAAACATAATTCTTGAAATACGTGCACAATAACATTATGCACGAAATGTTCAATAATCAAACATAAATCATATTCAAATCGTATGCAATCAGTGCATCTCAACCATGTTGATAAATTACATATAAAAAATTTATGCTTGCATTATATTTATAAAACAAATGTCCACTCACAAACCGTCCAAGCTGCGCGCTCACAATCAGTGCCGTAAACCACTCCGAGGCTAATCCAACGTCTCTGGAATGTCCGAACCTATCCAAATCATACTCAAATGTCATTAACCACCTATAAAAGTCCAAACCATAAACCCTCAAAACTTCTGGAATAGTAAATTTCTCGAACAAGTTTCTCGAGGCTAAAAACCTCCAAAATGACCTATCAAACGATCTCTGATCGACCTGAAACTACCACTATTAGATTCAGGTCATAAAAAACTTTCAATCAAGATCATTTTACCCTTAAAATTCGTGTCCATGCACCCACACTTGCCAGTCAAACCTCACATGCGCCTAGTCAACGCTGACGTCATCCGCTAACGTTAGCCCTAGCTGACAACACCACTGACGTCATCTGCTGACATCTGAAAACTCTGACTGTCTGAAAACCTGCCACGTGGCACACCTTGACTAGTACCACGTGTCACCCTATGACACTTCCATGTCACATGCTGACGTCATCACTTCCACATGTCCTACCACGTGTCATTGACAAGTCTGACACTTCTCTAACACACAGCCACCTGGCACCACTTTACTAGTCCATGTGGTCTGACATGTCTGACATGGACTGCCACGTCATTTTACACGTCACCTAACAAGTCCTCACACCATGCCACGTGGCACCATCTCACTAGTCCACGTGGTCTGACAAGTCTGACGAAGCACTGCCACGACATCTGCTGACTGAATTGACACTTGGCCACGTGTCACCCTCTGGTTAGCCATGTGGCCTGATAGGAATGACGTGGACTACCACGTCATCACCTTCAACCTCCAGACGGGTCGACCCAGACCTCTGTAACGGGTCGTTCGACCCGTGACCCTGACCAGGTTGTATCTCCGCCGTCCAACCACCAAAACTCACCGTTCTTCGCCCAATCAACTCGTCTACTTCCCAAAAATCGACCTACAACCTCAAAACTGTTAAACATTACATGAAAACGGCTGGAAAACCATGAATCCTCACGGGTCACCTGCAACCGTCCTTCCAGGGCTATCCAGACGTCTATTTCCTTTCGTTCTTGGCCCTGTGAACTCGTCCCAACTCGAGGAACACAACCAAGGTGTCAGAACACCCTCATAACCAACCAAAACCAAAATATGAAATTAAACCCACACGGCTTACCTTTTTCACGGGTTTCCGGCCACCTCCACGACGGCTCTGCCGTACCTGTCACCCCACTTAGCCTCTCAGCCTCTCCCTCTCTCTCTGTTCCACTCAAGCAGCCACATATGAAGAAGATGATAATGGTTGGGGTGGGTTTCGTGTTTGTGAAAGGAAATGAGAGAAAATGGAGATGTAATGAATGCATGAATGTGTGGGGAAGGGCCAATGGGATGGGTGACACTTGTCACTCATCCATTGGTCCAAAAACTAGATATTTAGGGTCCCACAACCAAACAACAAGTCAACCGTCTTGAAAACTGTGCAATCGTGAATAGTTTAAAAAATGATTCTGGACCCGTAATGACAGGACCGTCCCCTGAGGGACATTGACAACCGTGCCCGGTCCTGCTCCCGTCTGACAAGTCGACTGAGGTTCCCAAATTACCCTCAGCACTTGCCAAACAAGGGATAGCCACACACGTACTCACTCATGCCTCCACCTCTCGATCATCCTCGATCAACGTGCCACGACCTGGAGAGTCAATAAAAATACAAAGGGTGTGAGTGGACGAAAATAAATCAGTTTACAAAACATGTTATAGAAAAGACAGTTCTACCCTCCACGTAAAACCAATGCATGCATTCGGAAATCATTTCATAATTCATTTCATTTCCAATATAAGAAAATCGTGTATGAAAATCAAAATCATTTTCCTTTGCTCAAGCCTCGGCCTTAGCCTGAAACCATAAACACAGGGCCTCACCCCAAAATCATGAATCAAAAGCCAAGTACATAACATAACCCAAAATCCATCAAGTCATATAAACTGGGCTATTGCCCAACACATCCGAAAACATCATAAATCAGCAGTAAATCATAAGTCAATCAATCTGCTCGATCTCAAGTGCGCCCGAGTCTTTAAACTCAAAACCATGCGCATAATCAGGCCTTCTGGAGATATGAACGAGTCTTTAAACTCAAATCATAATCAATAGGCCTCGGGGGATATCACAATAACCGAGTCTTTAAACTCAAAACATGTCAATCAAAGGCACTCCCCCGTCATCAATCAACCGGGTCTTTAAACCCAAAACATGATCCAGCAATAGTACCGGGTCTTTAAACCCAAAACCATTTGTAAATCACAACAAATCCAGAATCCATCGTAAACCAATTTCCCAAGTCAAATCCGAGATCACACTTAATCGAAATGGAACTCATATCCGAATTTCACATTCAAATCCCCAATCATATTCGTCATCCACTCCCGAATCCGAATTCGCAATAATGATTCCGTAAGCCGACATCCGTAACCATCATCCCGAACCCAAATCCGGAAATCCACCTTCATGTTTCTGAAACCCGAAATCTCGTTCATCAAGGCCACTTTTATGAACTGAGCATCAAGCCCGAAATCGCTTTTCCCAAAATCCGTTTTAAATCTTTGAAATCAAATTGTATTTCAAATACCAAATTCAAATCACCAAAATCACGGTCAAACCACAACATACTCCAAATCTCGTAAAACGTGCAAATCCGTAACACTCTTGAAATACATGCCAAACCCGTAAATCATACTCATAATCATAGTCAAAATATCATCAAAACGTGATACGCACACATCATATAAAATCATTCATTAAACCATCATGAAAACATAGGAGAAACTATAGTCTCGAAATATGTGCAATTACGTATCGCATATTGAAATACGTATAAATACGAAAATCGTAATTGTCATAAGTCATAATCATAATCATAGAAATCATAGAAACAGTTATGCATGCATTAAATTTTAGAAAGCAAGTCCACTCACACACTGTCCATATCGCTCGTTTTTCGAGCTACACGCGTTTCCGTAATTTCTGACATTTTTCAGGAATCTCGAATCCTGTCCGAAACCATTCTTCCGGGTCACTAAGGACTCAAATAACAACATTCTAATTTCCCATAATTTTCCGGGAATTAAATATTAATTAAAAACGTAACATAAACCTTCGGACCCTCGAAACAATATCAAAACGGTATCCGATTAACTCGAAACCGACGCCAAAATGTTCGTTACGTTAAAAGGAACAAGGTTCATGTTGAACTCACCTCGAGAATCGAGCCCACGCGCCCTCACGCGCTGCTACAGTATCGGTACTATTCATCATCTCCGCTCAAACCAAAAGTCAACCGTTTGCCCGATTCCAGGGGCAAAATCGTCATTTTCTTCAAAAAATTTTCAAATTTTCCTTTTTTGAATGTTTAGGAGTTACACGTAACTTCCCCGTACGATGTCCGATCTCGACGTGCCGCTTGTCTACGAACTCGTATCGTCTCGACCTACATAATAGACCTCAGTCCAACTACATAATAGACCTCAGTCCACGTGCTAATGACCTCCCAGGTAAAAAGTCAACATTTTCACTTGTCTAGTGGTAAACTCATAATTTCACCTCGATCCTCCGATAATCCTCTATTAATCCCCGATTAATCCTTGATTAATTCTCGATAATTTCATAAATTCGGGACTGATCGGTACGATTAGGGATAAGACCTATCACTCTGCCTCATATATCTCGCTTTATCAAAGATTATTTGGTCCTTTTTGTATACTAACCTCTCGCCCTCGAGATCATTGAGAAGCTAGTGTGAATATGATGTATCCCTAGTTCTGAGAAGGGGGTTTTCTTCGCCTTCCAATTTTAAGTGTCTTGTATGAGGATCCGCGCTAAAGATTTCATGAGATGTAACCTTGCCCGTGATCTTCTAAATAGTGGGGGGAAGACTCGCGGGTTGTCCCCTAGTTTTGAAGTTTACTAGCCCAATTTATGTTCCTGCCAATTTGGATTTTTTCCAAGTTATTTCTGTACTAAGCCTCATCATTGGGCAGGTTCGGGTAAACCCAGCCAAAATTTTTGGGCTTGGGTCGGGCTAAGTTGGATTTGTGTTGAGTTTTGAAAATTGTCGAGTTGGGATGGGCGAGTTCAATCATATATATCAAAGCCCAATAACTTTGTCGGGTCGAATTTTTATTAGGCTTCACGAGCCGAACCAAATAAGCCCACTCGAGGTCGTACTCAATTTTGCTTTTTGAATTACTTGGAAAATTTTAAAAAATATTAATAAAAATATTTTAAAAAAAGATACTCGAGATTTACTACCTATTAATTTAATGACCATATTACAAAATTGTTGGTGAAAAAATATATTACAATTGTATCCTCAAATTGCCTCATTTTCGCTCTCAATTTCACTCACAAGTGAAATTACCTTACTTTCACTCTCAAGTGTTAAGTCCAAACTTGGTTAATTTGGTTGAGCTTGTAGGTAGTGCTTATATGGACGGACCGAGCTGGACTTTACCGGGTCAGGCCTATTAGGTATATTCGGTTTTAAATATCTAAGCCCAAGTTTGGCACAATAAATTTTAAGTCAGGCCGATCCACAATCCATAGCGGGTCAAGCATGGGTCTTTTCCACTAGGCTAAGCGGGCCCCACAAGGCCATGGACGTCTAGAACAAAAGGTAAGGGCTATCTTGTACCATTCGTGAAAGGCATGAATGCTGGCACATCTTCTGACCCAAGGAGTTTAGAACCATAATGGCATTCACTGTGTGGCATGTTGTGTCTAATATGCCTGTGATCTTTCCGAACACCACAAAAGCTTCTTATGAGTGAACAATTTCTTCTGATTCTTGGTGGACTTCCTACTTCAAGTCAACTTTCAAGATAGCCATCAAAATGGTGTGGAATCAGCATTTACTTTCGATGGAGAGATTAATCAATTTTGATCCAACCACTTCACCATATCTTATGGAATGATGTAAGCCATACTAATTGGACTATAAAAGCCATACTACTTCCACATGTGTGCATTACTTCTACTACTGCCACTTTACCATATCTTATGGAATGATGTAAACCATACTAATTGGACTATAAAAGACATTACCAATCTCTATGCAATAAACAACGCATTCACTCTTTAGACTTTAAACATGGCCAGCTCTAATAATCGTGCTAATGTACAAAGAGGACCTTCCAACCTAAATAATGCTCAAAATATTTTAGCCTTTTTGGAAAACCAAACCTTTACTCTTTACCACTTGGTGGAGACCCAATTGGTAGGATTCAATGTTTGCAGGACTTGGTGTATGCTTGTTAAGTTGATAAGCAAAATAATCTCCATTTCTCTCTCGTATCTCTACTATTCTTCCAACAGCAACTCCAAACTTTGGAAACTTACTATCAGAAAAGGTGCTTAGAGCTCCAACATTTATGGAGAGCATGCCAACTCCAAGACCCGCATTACGAAGGTCTCGTGATCCTGAATTCGTGGACATGTGGCACGCCAAAAATAGAGTTCGGGATGTTACAGGTCAGAGATGAGTAAGGGTATTATGGTAATTTTGGCTAGAAGAGCATTTTGAGAATTTCACTAATTTGACATGTGATATGTGTGCATTTCTAGAAAACTCATGAAATTCCCTCCAACAATCTTCCCATCGAGAGAGAGAGAGAGAGAGAGAGAGAGAGAGAGAGAGAGAGAGAGAATGCTAGACTAAGAGAAGGTTCTCTATAAATTCAAAGTACGGTTTATCAGAAAACCGTAAATTTTGTCATATGCATGTGTGGCGGTCGTTTAGCCTGCGACTACGGTCATAGAGCTCATATCTGGAGTCTTGGAAGTATTCTATGTTAGAATACCTAAGTTTGGACGTACAAGAGTGTTGCGAAGCAGCACTAGAAGCCATGGTCAAATTTCCATTATCTTGGAGAGCTCGATCGAGGTTTTTCGCATTTTGATATTGTAGAAGCCATGGTTGAACCCGCGAAGGGAAGAAGACGGTGAACAGTGCCTCTGACGGGTGAAGGCCACATGCAGCGGCTTCGGTTGGCGCGTGGGGATGATTTTGGTTTTCTGTCATTGATAACGTTCAAACTACGCAATAAATTAAAACACGTAATTTAAGTATTATGAAATTTAAACCCTTTTTTGTGCCATTTTAGTATTGGTTGATAGGGATCGTTCTTAACCGGAGAAATTAGGGAATATTAATAATGGTTAGTGAGAAAGAATAAAAGAATGAGATGGGGGAGTTTTGAGTGTAGTGTGATCATAAAAATACAAGCGAAAACAAGTATAAAACTAATTCAACTTCTACTTTAACCTATGTGCAAGTGATTTTCTTCAAACACACATCTTACCAACACTCTAGTAATTGAAAATATTAAAACAATTATGAAATTTTATCTTAATCATCTTAATTAACTTCATACATTTTTCAGTATTATAAATGTACCGACAACCGTCGACACTTACAATATGATTTACCTTTCGTTTTTGACTGAATGCGCCGACAGCAATCAACATTAAGCCTCTTCAATTATATTCTAAGTGCACTGACAACAGATAAAACATATAGCATCAAATTGAATTATGAAGCACTAAAATATATAAAATAACTAAGATTCATAAAGTAAGACACATGAAGATTATATTTAACACTTACAAGTATTAACTAGAAAATACCACACATACGTTAAACTATAAATAAAACCATAACAAAAATAAGAGTTTAAGTAAATGGAGAGTAATTGTTACACTTTCAAGGTGGATGAAAATAATGGATTGTTATTTACACGGTTCTCCGACAGCGGACGGAACCTTGTGAAAATGGTGGAAATAAAACACGGAATGCGGATTTAAACTGTAAGACCCGTGTCCTGGAGGGAACGGTGAACGATCCCACATTCCTGCGAGGGGGAATGATGATGTGCCTTATATGTTTAGGAACACACCTATCTAGCGCTAGGCCTTTTGGAAGTTCACTGACTTTGGATTCCTTGGGAACTCCAAAGTTAAGCGAGTTGAGGCTGGTGCAATCCCATGATGGGTGACCTACTAGAAAGTTGCATGTGAGCTCCTGAAAACAAAACCGTGAGGGCTGTGCCCAAAGCGGACAATATTGTGCTAGATGAGTCGGGTCTTGACCGAGGAGGGTCGGGTCTTGACCGAGGAGGGTCGGGTCCTGGTATAAACTCTAAACATTGTATTGGAAATATTTTGCCATAATTTCTCTTAAGAAAAGCTCAAAGAAGTGTCCCTAAACAAGGAAAATGAACCCCTATTTATAGGGAAGAAAATCACATTAAACTCTAAAAAAAATAAATAAATAAAAATTGTAATAAAAAATTAAATGGAGAAATGATGACATAATGGCTGATTTGGGTGAAATCATAGTGAAAACCTGCCCAAAAAGGGGCAGGTTTGATGCAGAAAAATCAGATTACGGAGCTGTCTTTCAATCGACAGAGAGAGGCTGAAAAAGGCTGGGGAAGTCGACGACTGCAGGCAGGTCATAGAGCAGGTAATTCGGCGCCTGACGCGCTGACTGGGGCAGAGAGGTCCGTGCACGCATGTTGAGCTGGGGTGGATGGCTTCGATAGATGTGCGTCGAATGAGAGAAATCGGATCGGTACGCGCGCACCGAACACTCCTAGGACCTAGGCTGCACAAATTGGGCCGATTTGTTGGGATGTGCGTTTTGGATTGGGCTGGACGGTTGGGCTGTGGAACTGCAGCGGGCTGGGCTGCAGGATTTTGGGCTAGATTTCTGGGCTTCAGTAGCTTCCCACCGAAATTCCAAGATATTTTCAGTGGCCTCCCTTCTTTCAGTCGTATTTTTTTCGTTAAAACTCCGATTGCGATAATTATTTCTTCAAAATTTTCAAAATTTTATATTTTATTTATTTATGAAAAAATCCCACAAAATATATTATTCTCTCAATTTGTTTATTATTTTAATATTAAAAGTCAAGTATAAAGGGTATAAAATAATATTTAATTGAAGATCTATCAAACACCCCCACACTTAAATTTTGCTAGTTTCTAGCAAATACTAAATTTAAACTAAGAATTCAAAACAAATAAACTTTTAACCATTTGTCTCATAATTTCATCATTATCATGGCATAAAAGATTTTCACTAGAAGACATTTAAACATATGAAATTCAAGAGTTAATAAATAGTAACAAAATGTTTTAATAAGTAAGATAATGAGTAAATATGGTGAAATGGATCTCAAAATGAATCAACTCATAAGGATATGCACTAAAAAATTCACTCAATTTGTAATGGTTTGTGTTTGCACTCAAAGTATGTGAGAAAAGATGTTCACATAATAGAAATGAAGTACTTTTTCAAAATCTCAAACAAACACCTCAAGATAAAAACAAAACATACTTGCACAAATGAACCAGAACCATAAGCTTACTCAAGTGATTGACTCAACTAATCAAAGTTTACCATCTTAAGGATCATACAGTCTTTACGAAGGATGTAATGGGGCTAAGTTTATAGGCAAGGAAAATATAGGACAAGTGGTGCTTAAATTCGTTCCAAGACTCAATAAACTCCGAAAACGTATCATAACTTCCTAACCTTAGTGAAATGATGTCAATAATCCATCCCTTCGAATATAGGCCTAATTTCATCATGTTGGGCCTCGAATTCATTCTTTGTGTCGGATTTACAAATGTAAATGACTTAACTCAAATATTATATAATCAAACCTCATTATCTTGATAGAGACTCAAAACATTTTTTTCTTACTTATATCAAGATAATAACATGTGTTAATAATACAACAAATTTTGAGTAAGTAAATCCATATAATACACATAAAAGTCTTCAAAATATCATCATTTTCTCTTCACATCAATTTCATGTCTTCAATCGAGTTCTTGGAACAAGGGTGAATGTAAGACCCATGTCCGGTGAACAATCCCACATTCCTGCGAGGGGGAATGGTCTGGGAGAGGATGGTGGTGTGCCGTAAAGGTGTAGGCACACACCTATCTAGCATTAGGCCTTTTGGGAGCTCAAGTGGCTTTGGGGGGGATTGGAACCCCAAAGTTAAGCGAGTTGAGGCTGGTGCAATTCCTTGATGGGTGACCCCTTGGGAAGTTGCACCATGAGCTCCCGAAAACAAAACCGTGAGGGTGAGGCCCAAAGCCAACAATATGGTGCTAGATGAGTTGGGTTCTGACCGAGGAGGGTCGGGTCCTGACAATTTAGGATGTCTATACTAAGCTCAAGTGTTTAGATAATCATGGTGATGAAAGAAAGGCTTAATGTGGGCTCAAATGGGGTAAAACTAAGGGAGTCGCAGCTTGTGCACACAAAATACGGAACATGGATGTTTGAATTTATGGTGTTAACCCTAATGCCTTAATTATATCCAAAATCAGAGAGTTTATTGACTTAAAAGTTTTGAAAATCACATAGAATAAGTTCTAGTACTCTGGAGTTCATTAAAAGCTATGACAAGCAGTTATAAAGTATATGTATATCAATTTAAACAAAGAATTTATGAATTACTCATCAAAGATGTATATAAAGTTCTAAAGCTCACATAAGGTTCAAATGATTCATACTTATCTTATCAAGCTCGTTTATGTACCAATTTACATGCATTATCTACGAGTTATAACACTTAATCACAAAGTATTAAGTAACAAATTCAAGTTGTATTGATCATCTTTGTAGCCATAACATATTCGTTTTCGTTCATTTATATCATTAACAAGTTAAAGGGAAACTTAATTGACAGGACCTGTCCCAACTGGACTTCGATAACCGTGCCCAGTCCTGCTCCCGTCTGACAAGTCAACCGAAGCCTTGAAATTACTTCTCAGTACCTGTTAGACAAGGGATGACTGCACTGATTTCCGCTCATGCCTCCGCCTCTCGATCAGCCTCGAACGTCGTGTCACGGCCTGCAGGGTCATCAAAACAGAAAAGGTGTGAGTGGACAAAAATAATATCATTTAAAACACATTTCAAAATATATTATTTACCCTCCAGTTTATCAAACCATGCATGCATAGGGTAAAATATATGAATCACCGGCTTTCCAGCCAAATCACATAACAAGTATCAACTCCCGGCTCTCAAGACAAAACATGTGAAAACATAATCACCTGGCCACAAAGACCAAAACCCGTACTCAATACCAGTACGCAATCACGATCAATATCAAACAGCACTACTCACAAGTGCACAATCAATCACACAGTCACATCCGCACTACGCGTAGGCCAACATCCAGCAACATTCTCGGGATCAGACACATCTGGGCTCAACCCTCGGGCTCAGTCACATCTGGGCAAACACATCCCCAGGCTCAGACACATCCGAGTGGTACATCCAGGCTCAGTGGCATCTGAGAAGCTGGCTTACCATAGAAACAACTCACAATCATATCCCCCAAGCTCCGGTCTTCAGGGTGATCCCCTAGCTCCGATCGTCTGGGCACTCAAAATCACAATGAAAACCATCCCGAGATTACATCCCAAAACATGTCAACCAAATCCTTGCCTTCAAACCAAGTCAAAATCATTCCCGACCGGGTCTCAAACTCAAATACCATTTACGCGTAAATCCACAAAATCTCATTTGAAACATTAAAATAATCCAGAAACCATCCTTGACTCATCAATTAAGTTAAAATATCATTTTTGAAACCATTTTGACTCCGGGCCTAGCCCAAAATATCACTTGCACATTTATAGTAAAACGTGCCTAAAAGACCGATTAAAATGATCATTAAATCACAAATGATCATGCCAAATCATCATGACATCATTGCATTTCAAATCATGCAATCAATCATATAAAACATTTAACTATGCATGCATAATGGTTTATAAAACAAACGTCCACTCACACACCGTCCAAACCGCTCGCTTTCCGTGCTGCACTCGTTTCCGTAATTTTCGACACCTTCCAGGAATCTCAAGTCCTGCCCAAATTCATCATTAAGGGTCACTAGTGAATTAATTAACGTCATATTAATTTCCCATAATTTTCCAGGAATTAAATATTAATTCAAAACATAACATAAACCTTTGGACCCTCGAAACAATATCGAAACGGTGTCTGATTGACTCGAAACCAACGCCAAAATTTTCGTTACATTGTATAGAGCAAAAGTCATGTTGAACTCACCTCGAGAATCGAGCCCACATTCCCTCACGCGCCTGCTACAGTGCCCTGCTACAGTGTTCTTCTTCACCCGATTAGCCTCCAAACGGGTCCGGTCATCTGCGATTCAACCCGGTTAGTTCTCAATCAATTCGACCTTGTTTCGTTCAATTATTTCATTGGATCTCATCCAAGACATCTTAATTGAAGGTCTATATCCTTGGTTTCATGAAACCGATCCCCAAACCAATCGATTCGAAGTGAATACCCGATGGGTTCAAAATCAGGTTCCACCCAATTTCAAGCCATTTCCTTAAATTAATCGCACAGGAAGTATCATATATTCATTCTAAACATGAATTCTAGTTCAATTTTAGTTCATCTTACCTTTAATTATTCGAACTCAGCCATGGAATTTCAGAACCGTCACCAATCGTGTTCTTGCTCATTCTTGTGTCAGTTATTCTCAATTTTGAGCTGAAAACATTCCAATGGATACCAAAAGACTCAATTGAATCTCAATTTGAATCGTTACAGTCTATTTCTTCAATTTCGAATTTTGTAAGGTTAAAGCTTCCACGGGTTTGGGTCATCGGGTTTAAGGGTCATTATTTTCCTTCTTCTCTTATCCTGACTCGTTTCTCACTCTAGTTCATCCCCTCAATTGCACCAGTTCTCAATTGGTTTTGGTTGCTGGTAAGATCGATCAAACAATGTATGTTCTCTGTTTTTGGTTTAAAGAAAACACATACACACGAGTTAGTTTTTAATTCAAACATATATCCAAATAATAGATGGTATCAATGCCACTAATTGTGCTCTGCACAGTGACATGTGTCACTCAAGGAACTAACTGATTCATCAATGGGGCTGCATCATCAAATTTCAGCACCAAATTACCTTTTTGCCCTTACCAACAAAATGACTAAAATGCCCCTCGCCGTTCGAGACCCATAACTTTTCCATTCGGACTCCGATTGATGCATGCCGCTTGTCTACAGATTTAGCGTCCCGAGACCTACCCAACGGTACTTCCGGAAAGTCCAAACAAGGTACGGATAAAAAAGTCAACTTTTGCCCCTAAAACCAAGGGCAAAATCGTCATTTCCTTCAAATTTTCCAAATTTTTTCTTTTTCGAATTTCTGGTTCGTTACATTAATACTCGTAATACTCGTAAAAACACTAAATTAAAACAAAAAAGACTCAAGAAAGCAATAAACAAATTATTTTTTTTTACATTTTTTATTTTTATTTTTTGATTTTTTGTTTGAATAATTTTTATAAAACAATTTTATGTACAATTAAAATTGTAAACCATTCCCCCACACTTCAATTCTACATTGTCCTCAATGTAGGCAAATAGGAAGTAAATAAACATAGAATCAAAGTAAGGAAGAAAATTTACAAAAATAAAGCAAGAAAACAATGAATAAACAAAATACAGGAGAGTGAAGGGTAGAAAGATAGCAAATCTACATTGATGACTCCTTCACATCCCGGGAACACATTGAGTTGCCTCCCAACAAGCGCTTGAAGTTTAACGTCCATCTAGCCTAGACATAAATGTAAGTTAGTTAGTCAGAGATGCACGTTTGTCAAGAATACAAGTTAGATATGCAAATTTAAGTTAGGGATGCAATTTAGAGATGTAAGTTAGATTAAAGATGCAATGCAAGTTAAACTAAAAATGCAAGTTAATATGTAAGTTAAAAATGCAAGTTTAAATTAAAGATGCATTGCAAGTTAGAATGAAATATACAAGTTAGTTAAACTAAAGATGCAAGTTAAAGTTGTCATGAAAAGTAATGTAAGTTAAGATATAAACAAATGTAAACAAATATAAACAATATTTACATGTCGGAGGAAGTCAAAGATATATATGGTTCACATAACTTCAAAGTTTAGATGGAGACTTCTACGTCCGTGCGGGCCAAGTAAATATCTTAGATTTATTCAACTGTTTAGGCAAGTTCAAAGGTGACCAGGTTAGAAATAATAAACATAAGAGACAGGGCTAATTTCAAGATATCCCGAGACTTAAACTCCATTGATGTCCCTTTCTTAGACCCAAAAACCGTTATGAGTACCGTCTCTTGTCCTAGACATCACCCTTGAAAATTTCTTACTCCAGAAGAAATAAGATAACTCAAGTGTTAACAATCACCATAGGTTAGAGTTAACAAACGAGACTTCACATATTCCATTAAAGATCAAATTCTAAACTTCGAAGTACAAGTGATCTACATATAGCCGAGACTAATGCATGACTGCAAGAATTATTTACAAGTATGTTTTTATGCATAATTTACAAATATAACATAACAATTTACATATGAAAATTTATATAAGTACGAACAATTTATTCACAAGTATGGTTTTATGCACAAGTAATGTTATTCACAAGTAAGGATATTCATACTAACATATTGATTATGCACAAGATTTATTTACAAGTACATATGTACACTATCACAAAGTTAGGACTAGAAAATTTTGAAATTAATTTTTTTTAATTAAAAAGGTAATGAAAACATTTTCTTTATTTAATACAATATTTTTTTTTATAAAAACAATTCAAAAGAAATAAAAATAAAAATAAGAAAAAGTGAACAAGTATAATATACAATTTATGAACAAGTATAATATGAACATTATGAACAAGTATAACATACATAAACAAGTAAAATGAACAAGTATGTACAATCATAAACAAGTATAAAATGAGCAATTATAATAAGAATTTAAATTTACATAAACAATTATAATATAAACAAGTATAAAAAAAATTATGAACAAATATAAATTAGAAATTATGAACAAGTTAAGTATGAACATTATAAACAAATATAATAAGAACAATTATAAGAATCAAAATTATGAATAAACATAGAAATAAAAGTAATGAACAAGTATAAAAATAAATGATCAAGTATAAAAATAAATAAAAATAATGTACAAGTATAATATGAACATGTATAAAGATAAACATTATGAATAAGTATAATATGTACATGTATAAAAATAAAAATAAACAAATATAAAATAAACAAGTATAGTAAGAAAATTATGAACAAATATAAAATGAACAAAAATAAAAATTATAAACAAGTATAATATGCACAATTTATATACATACACTAACACATTAAAAAAGATTTTCAATTTCCCCGGCAGGGCGCCAAAAATTGATAACGTTCAAATTACGCATTAAATTAAAACACGTAATTTAAATATTATGAAATTTAAACCCTTTTTTGTGTCATTTTAGTATTGGTAGATAAGGATCGTTCTTAACTGGAGAAATTAGGGAATATTAATAATAGTTAGTGAGAAAGAATAAAAGAATGAGATAGGGGGGTTTTGAGTGTAGTGTGATCATAAAAATACAAGTGAAAACAATTATAAAACTAATTCCACTTCTACTTTAACCTATGTACAAGTGACTTTTTTCAAACACACATCTTACCAACACTCTAGTAATTGCAAATATTAAAATAATCACGAAATTTTACCTTAATCATTTCAATTAACTTCATACATTTTTCAGTATTATAAATGCACCGACAACGGCCGACACTTACAATATGATTTACCTTTCGTTTTTGACTCAATGCGCCGAAAGCGATCAACATTAAGTCTCTTCAATTCTACTCTAAGTGCACCGACAACGGATAAAACACATAGCATCAAATTGAAGTATGAAACACTAAAATGTATAAAATAACTAAGATTCATAAAGTAAGACACATGGAGATTGTATTTAACACTTACAAGTATTAACAAGAAAATACCACACATATGTTGAACTATAAATAAAACCATAACAAAAATAAGAGTTTAAGTAAATGGAGAGCAATTGTTACACTTTCAAGGTGGATGAAAACAATGGATTGTTATTCACACGGTTCTCTAACAGCGGACGGAACCTTATGAAGATGGTGGAAATAAAACACGGGAAATGCGGACTTAAACTCTAAACATTGTATTGGAAATATTTTGCCATAGTTTCTCTTAAGGAAGACTCAAATGTGTGCCTCAAATAAGTGTCCATAAACAAGGAAAATGAACCCCTATTTATAGGGAAGAAAATCACATTAAGCTCTAAAAAAATAAACAAATAAAAATTACAATAAAAAATTAAATGGATAAATGATGGCTTAGTGACTGATTTGGGTGAAATCATTGTGAAAACCTGCCCAAAAAGGGGCAGGTTTGATGCAGAAGAATCAGATTATGGAGCTGTCTTTCAATCGGTAGAGAGAGGCTGAAAAAGGCTGGGGAAGTCGACGGCTGCAGGCGGGTCAGAGAGCAGGTAATTCGGCGCCTGACGCGCTGGCTGGGGCAGAGAGGTCAGCGCACGCGTGCTGAGGTGGAGTGAATGGCTTCGGTAGACGAGCGTCGAAGAAGAGAAATCGAATCGATACGCGTGCTCCGAACACGCCTAGGACTTGGGCTGAGCGAATTGGGCCGATTTGTTGGGCTGCGTGTTTTGGATTGGGCTGGACGGCTGGGTTGAGGAACTGCAGTGGGCTAGGCTGCAGGATTTTGGGCTGGATTTCTGGTCTTCAACAGCTTCCCACCGAAATTCCAAGATATTGTTGGTGGCCTCCTTTCTTTCAGTCGTATCTTTTTCGTTAAAACTCCGATTGCGATAATTATTTCGCTAAAATGCTCAGAATTTTATGTTTTATTTATTTTTGCAAAAATCTCACAAAATATATTATTTTAACCAATTTTTTTTATTATTTTAATATTAAAAGTGAAGTATAAAGGGTATAAAATAATATAAAATAATGTTTAATTGAAGACCTATCAGTCAACATGAAAAATGATCAGGATGTTATGCTAAGTTTAATGGTCCAAAGTTTGAGTTAATTGGACCTCATATGAGAAAGTTATGCTCGTTCAAAGTTATTATGTCATATTTTACATTCTCTTAAATTAATCATGATACTTATGATAACTAAGTACTTAAGTTATGGGCATATGTTAATAAAAGTGAATTAATATTGATGAAGCATGATGATCCACTATTTGAGGAAAGGATGGAAAATTATGAAGTATGTGAATGCTTATTAACTAGATGGTTAGCTTATGATTGTTATAGAATCATAAGGACCTCGCTATGATCTCTCTTGGATGTTATTAAGTGGGTAATAATGATAGAAGGGTAGAAGGAATATGAATTTTTTTACATAGTGTTGTGATGATGCTTAATTATTATACATTCATTAATTATCATTATTGTTATCATCATATTCTTAATTGTTTTCTCTATCAGTGTTCATGTTAAACGATTAATTGAAAGTGGGATAGCAAATTGAGAACCATAAGGGAGAAGATGAATTGGTGGAGATATTGATTATAAATCTAGTTATATTTGAATTTTATTTGTTACTAATATATAGAATTTAATACCTAGACTAAATTATTGTGAGTTACATGAATTAGAATATTTGAAATGAGAGAATAAATGGTTAACTAAATTGTTCTGTAATTAATATTATATATTGTGATAAGGGTAATAACAGACATAAAATTAATTATGGACGAACTAGTAGAATTCCACTTTTGATGGGGTTAGTGAGTTGGATGTGGACAGTAACCCCACAAAAGAGGAGTCAATTTGGTTAGTTTACTAAGATTTGGACGCGATTAAAATTAGCAAAATTCTCTTGTCTGATAAAGTGGTCAGACGAGAGCAGGACTAATCTGATTTTCACAGGTACATAGGACAGGTCCTGTCGGATGGTTTTCTTATAATCTATATTTTGTTGTCCCACTAGTCATGACTGGTTCGGTTGATGAAAAACCTGATTATTTGGTTATTTACATTTTACACTATGCATACATATTTTAGAAACTGGAGGGTAGATATTACTTTCTTGACAAACATGTTTTGAAAAATTTATTTTCGTCTACTCACACTTTTCGTATTTTGATGACTCCAGGCCGTTGCACAAAAGTCGGGCCTGGCATAAGATGGAGGCAAAGGTAGAAGGTCAATCCCTTGCCTAAAGATACATGTAGAATCAAAGTATCAAGTGCCTGTTCTCTTATGTTATATTTTGATTGTGCTTTCTTTTGGGATCTTTCATGATGAAATGCAAGCATTTCTTAATGTCTTAGTAAAACTTAAATTAGAAAATGTATAATGCCTAATTCATAAAAACGGTAACAAGGATTCAGTCTAAATTTTGTGAGTGCAACATATAAATCTTTGTGATGGTTGTGTTTTAAATGTTTTGTGATGTTTGTTGTAAGCGACAATACTAATTGTTGTGTTGTTAAATGTGAAAATGGTAATGAATTGCACACATTGGATTGGATTTGGAGTTTGAGTAGATGAGTAGATGATTATAGTAGCTAGATTGGATTTAGCAGTATTGAGTTTATTAAATGTTTCCTTACGAATTATTGGTATTACAAGAATTATGTCAAAATCAGATAAGTATAATTTGAATGAACAAATGTGATTACTTCGGTGAATTGCAGATTTGGTAACTACTTTTAATTTAGAATTTCTTGTTCTCTAACAGTCTTCAATCTTGATTGCACTCAAACTATATTTTTAACAATTAAACTCTATTTTCGTCTCTCATTTCAAATTTGACTATACTTGTTTTTCCATTTTCCGCTTTCAAATTTTAGTAAGAGAATTAGTTTGATTTAAGAAGTAAGTGAAGGCTAACTTTCTCTTTCAAGAAAATATTGGGTATGATGTTTGTTAGAGTGTTGTTTATTGTAACGACCCGTCCCGGGAGTCGGGATTAGCTTAGTGATTAGTGAAGGACTAACACGTTAATCGGTGATTAGTTGGATACTTTTAGACAGTCGGCGTAGAATGACGATTTTGCCCCTGAAATGGGCAAAATGTTGACTTTTCATTCGGACGGTCAATTGGGCATTGACCGATGACCGTGACGTAGTTCGGGACGTCACGAGTCCGTAGACAGGTGGCACGCCCGATTCCGACATCCGAGGAGGAAGTTATGATGTTCAGAAGATTGAGGGTACTTTCGTAATTTGGTTAAAAGAGGGGCATTTGTTGACTTTTTGTACGACAAGATTTCTTCACGCAAACCGAGGATCGTTAGGTAGATCTCGACATCCTGAGTACAACGACAGGCGGCATGCTGTCATCGAACATCGGACGAGTGAGATACGCGTCTAGGAAGTGAAGGGTAAATCCGTAATTTGAACAATTAGGGGTATTTTGGTCTTTTTGCACCTTGGAAAGCGTTCCAATCAGATGAGGACAGGTGTACAGGGTTTATTGGATATTTTGGGATGCGACCACCAGGTGTTTGAGACCTGGCTTGTGTCTAGTGGGTTCTAGCCTACACGGTGCAATTGTTTAAAGGGTTTGTGTTGTAACCGTGCATTTTGAGAGAAACGGAGACAGAGACCGGGGAAAATCGATCAAGTTGCAGGGTGAGTGAACCTTTGGGATTGTGTGTGTGTGACCAGAGAAAAGCTGAGAGTGTAGGGATTGTTTTAGGAGGAGCTGGAGGGTCGAGTGAGTGTGTTGGTGAGGGGGAAAATTAGAGAACAGAACAGGGGACACCGTGCACGGTTGTGCACCCCAGTCGATCAAACCATCGAAATTGGACGTGTGGTGGTGTTCAGCAACCTGTGAGGAGTCTTGTGCACCCAATGGAGCACGGCGGAGCTCACGGTGGTGGTCAGGGAGCAGGTAATTTCTCGGTCCACTCTGTTTACAATTTTGATTTTCAAATCTAAAGTCGTGGGTTTGGGAGCTTAGTCAAGCTGTTCTATGGGTCCTAATAGGTCTAGGAAGTTATATTTGAACTTAAGGAAACGAACTCGTGGGTGGAAGAACAACCAGTGGCCGGGAACAGAAACTGGTATTTTTCTGGGTTTTAGTTCGAGTTTGGGAGGTGAGTGTTAGGCCGTTATGTCGTGTTTTAAGTAGTGGAATAGGTTGCTAGGAGTAGGACGAATCTATTGGGATCAATTGGACTGGAAATGGGTTGGAATTGAGGGAGAACCGGTCATGCCAGTTCGGTTCGATCGGACCAGTCTGAACCGGGTGGACTGAGGTTGAAGACAATGAATAGTACAGGCGCGTGGGGACTGTTCAGGGGAAACGTTCAACATGGTTTTCACTCTAATCGATGTAACGAACATTTGAGGACAAGTTTCGAGTTGACCGGACACCGGATCGGGTAGTTTTGAGTGTTCGAAGGTTTAGGGGTTCGTTTAAAATACGTTTAAAAATCCGAAAAAATTAGGGAAATTAGGGTAAGCTTAATTGAAGTGTTTGTGACCCGAATTGATGACTCTGGCAGGTCAGGAATTTTTCTGAGACAACCGAGGATCGCATGGGACGCGATTGACGCGTACGAAAGTTGTGAGTGGACTGTTTGTTTTCTAACCGAGCATGCATAACTGTTTTTACTTCTATTGTTTATGTTTTGATTATGCTTTTACGCTTTCGATATATGGATTTATGCTTATGGTTGAAATGCTTGCTTTACTTGATTACACGCTTTTCAATACGAGTTACCTGATTTGCACGTACTTCGAGAATACGATTTCTGTTATGTTTTTGAGAATGGTTTCGAATAAGGTTTTAAGTTTATACGTATTATGTTTTACTACAGATTTGAGGAAATGAATCGAGATTTGCAATGAAATTCGGGCGGAAGGCCCATTTCAATCAAATATGATTTCGGTTTTTGGCGATTTTAGTTGAGTTTTGATTTATGGATTTCGATGGATTTTCTTATACATGAAAAATTGTTTTGAGTTTAAAGACTCGGAAAACCCACTGGATCTGGTTTTGAGTTTAAAGACTCGGATTCATTGACGAGGGGGAGGGCCCTGGTATGTTTTGAGTTTAAAGACTCGGTATATGTTTTGAGTTTAAAGACTCGGTGATTGTGATACCCCCCGAGGCCTGTGATTGTGTTTTGAGTTTAAAGACTCGTTGATATCCCGGGAAGGCCTGATTATTTGCGCATGGTTTTGAGTTTAAAGACTCGGGCGCACTTGAGATCCAGTAACTTGTATGCTTGTTGTTTTTCACTGGTTTTCGAATGCTTTGGGCGGTGACCCGACTAACTGGTTTCTGATGAATTTTTGGGCCGAGGGCCGGATTCGGGTTTCAATTTCTAGTGATTTTTCCGTGTTTACTTTTATATCGTATGAATAGTTGTTTTCAGAGACTTGGTTATGCATGCATGTTTTCAAAACGGAGGGTCCAACCCTGGTTTCTTTACAGAACTGCTTTTATAACTCTTATTTATTTTTGTCCACTCACATTTTTAATGTTTTTAACACCCTCCAGGTCGTGGTGCGAGCGTTGGGGTTACCGTTGAGGCAGAGGTCGAGGCATAAAGTCAACCGTTGCGCGTTTTGCTACTAGTAGGGCTTGTATTTATTTTTGTACTAGACTATGCTCTGTAAACTGTTGAATGGTTGTATGACTTTTCTCCCTGGTCTGACAAGGCGGGTTTTGTTGGATTTAAGATTACTTTGGTCTTTTAGTGTGTTTGTCAGACGGGAGCAGGGTTCGCCTCGGTTATCGAGGTGATAATCGGGGTGGGTCCTGTCATTTATAATGTTATCGACTTATTTCCCTTCGATTTTTTATTTTACTAGAATGTACACAAATCATTTCACAAACCAGTAGCATCAGATTAACTACTTGGCTAGTTACTTCTAAAAGAAAAAAATTAGACATGAAATCATTCGCAATTGAGGTCTCATAAGTGTGAATAAATTCAAAACTTCCTAGCGACGTCTTTTAATTAGGCTCTATCTTACCATTATTCATTGTCTTTTGTTGTAGTTTGCATATTTTTTGTTTGTGGTTTGAACAACATATGTGATTTTCTTACTTTTTTTTTTAACTTTCTCATGAACCTATATATTTAGGTTGTAAATCTTTTTCAAGATTTGTTATTGTTGTTAATATTGACGGTTAGGGTTCTGATCGACCTAGTGTCTGTCTTTTGTATTATCGTACGATGCTTTGAATAAATATCTATTACAAAAAAAAAAAGAAGAAACAAAAAATGGCTTTCTTAAGAAAGGTGATGGTTTTAATAAATTGGTGAATGGCAATAAAACCACTTATGATGTGCATACTTCCAAGTACAAGTGCTAGCAGTAGAAGACTAGAAGTTAATCGCCAGAAGTAAGGATGAAAATATCAATATTCACGGAAATATTGATAGTCAAATTTACGGATATATCGATACCAATATTAATATTGTTTACGTAAAAAAATGACAGAAATTTAGTTTAAAAGTTGGAAATTTTTAATGAAACTTTGGGAAAAATATAAGTACCCAATAATGGTTATGTATTGATAGGTCGTTAATCAAACATTATTTTATATTATTTTATACCCTTTATACTTAAATTTTAATATTAAAATAATAAATAATTGGAGAAAATAATTTATTTTGTGGGATTTTTGTAGAATTAAATAAAACTTGGAATTTAGAGCGTTTTGGCGAAAGAATCGTCCCAATCGGAATTATAACAAAGAAATTATGGACGAAATTCGGTGAAATTATATAAATCCATTTTTAAAATTAATATTTCTTTTGCAAAAGCCCAATCCAAGTCTTGCAGCCCAAAATTTGCACATCCCAATTAACCCAGCATAGCTGATCGGAGCCCAAACCACATGCGGCCCAGGTACCTAGCCCGTGAGCCCAATTCCTGCGCAGCCCAAGTTTCTTCGCCAGCCCATCAGTGTCGTCGACAGGTGTCTACCGAAGCTTATTATTTACATTTGGATGGCGCGCACCGATTATCCCCTGCGACTGTCGGTGATAAACGCGCGAAGCCCACACCCCCATGTTAGTGCACGTCTGCTGAACCCCTGCTCTTCTGTCAACCAGGACCTGCCAAGTCACTTCACGCCAGCTCTGCAGCGCCATGCTGAGACCCACTTCCTCCTGTCAACAGCTTCTAGCCGAACTACTACTTGCTCCTCTATTGCTGCAACCTGCCCACTTTTATGCAGATTTCCTGCACAAATTAACCCCAAAATCATCATTATGCATCATTTCAATTATTTTATTTTATTTTTTTATTGTATTATTTTATTTTTGTAGTTTATTATTTGAATTTTGGCACTCCCTCTATAAATAGGGAGGCCATTTCATTTGTTTAGGGTCCTCATTTTTCCCCTTTCTTCCCTTTTCTTAGTTCATTTTTCTCTTTGTTAGTTTCATGTTTAGTTCATCTTTTTTTCTCTTTATAAATTTATTTTTGGGGACCATTTTAGCTTCTTGTAGATTTTTCTTCTTAAATTTCTTTTAAGTTTTGTTTTTAATCTTGTTCTTAATTTATGTTTTTTTTATTTTACTTCTTAATTTCATTTCTTCTTTACTTTATTCTTGTGGCTCTTTTTTAGAGCTCTTAGACATAATTTTGTGACGACCCGTCCCGAATTAGCGGGATTAATTAAGAATTAATGACGGATTAACGAGATTAATCGGGGATTAGACGAAAATTAACGGACGTTCGGGCAAAATGACGATTTTGCCCTTGGAATGGGCGAATCGTTGACTTTTCATTCAGGCGGTCAAATGGACTTTGGCCGATGACTGTGACGTAGTTCGGGACATCACGAATCCATAGATTGGAGACACGTCGAATTCGGACGTTTGAAGGGAAAGTTACGGTTCACGGAAGTTCAAAAGTACTATTGCACGTTTTACGAGACGAGGGACTTTTGGACTTAAGTGGGGCCCAGATATTTTGGGGCAGGCCCAATGGATGAGTGAAAAGTGTCACCCATTAATTTCCCTACCTAAACAATTCATTCATCTCACCTTCCTTTCTTCATTGATCATTTTTCCCATTTCCAACCCAAACCCGATCGAACACCCAACCCCAATCCAAACCCTTACCCCATATGATCATGTTTGAGGAACCAAGATAGTGAGAGGAGGCTGATGAAACTGAGGAAGGTGGCAGGAGGCAGCTGGGCCGCCGTGCACGGTGGAGAGAGGTAAGAAGCTCGGTTTTGATTTTTGAATCCCATATTTCGATTTGGGCATTATGGTTTGTTTTGGATGTTTGGATAAGGATTAGTAGGCTGCTAGGAAGGTTTTAAGATGATATTGATGGCGGTTCACGGCTGAGGTAGCCCAGGGATGGTCGGAGAGTTTGGACCGTGAGAATGGGTTTTGGTTAGGCGGGTTTTACATGGTTTTTCCTAGGTTTGATGATTGGAAGTAGTAGGAAATCATGAAATAGGAAGATTGGGATCGAAAAGGAGAATATGGGATGAAAATTGGGGAAGAAGCCAGGCCGGACCGGTCACGCCGGTCCAGGCGAACCAGTGAACCGGCCGGACTCGGTTCGACCAAGCTTAAAGAAGACTGTAGTCCGGCGAGTGAGGCCCACACGCAGGGCAGTCCTTGGGCGTGTGACGGAGCGTGGCAGGGAATCTGGGGAAGGTTCCAACATGTCAAATCATCTATTCGATATAACGAACATTTTGGGACTGGTTTCGTGTCACTCGGACATCGTTTCAAAATAGTTCGGGTTGTCCGAAGGTTTCGAAGCGCGATTAAAAATAGTTAGAAATTCCAAAAAATTACGGGGCTTTAGTGAGGGGTTATTTAAGTAGTTAATAACCTTCTATTACGATTTGGACAGGTTCGGGAATCCCGGAGAGGACGATTGGCCCGGGAGCGGCTTATGGCATGCGTATCGAGGCGCGGCTTCGGACGGTCTGTGAGTGAACTTGTTTTATGAATTCGATGCATGCATAAATTTTTTATAAGTGTTTTAATATTTTTTTTGTGATGCCATGAGTGCATTTTTTTGTGGTAGCCTAGGATTTACGTATTTGCACGTATTTCGAGATTTCTAGTTTTATACGATGCTTATATGTGCTAGGTTTTCAATGAGGGTTTAATGAATTGGTTTTGGATTTGGAAATATGAAATCGGGTACGAGACCCATTTGATTTACAAATTCTCAGACTTGGAATCCATTTGATTTGACTAGGAATCGGACCGACGGTTCATTTGAGTATACGATCGGGTCGAGGGCCCCGTTGGTTTACGAATCCGGGCTGGAGGCCCATTTGGTTGTAATATCGAGCTGGAGGCCCCGTTGACTGTAGTATCGGGCTTGAGGCCCTATTGGTTGTGAAATCGGGCTCGAGGCCCCGTTGAGTTATGGTTTCGGGCTTAGGGCCCAATTAGTCGTGATATCGGGCTAGAAGCCCAGTTGATTGTGAAATCGGGCTTGAGTCCCAGTTCGGTTTATGAAATGAGAATTCGGGTATGAGACCCTGTTGAACTGAGGATTTAGGTCGAGGCCTGTGAACGTGATTTGAATCGGATTTGAGGAATCCTGTTGAGATGAATCAGGTATGAGACCTAGTTGGAAATGTGTTTTGAGAAAGAAAGAAAGTATTTGAAAATGTATGAAACCCTCCATATGATTATATGGTCTCCTCCAAATGTCGACCTGGAGAGTCACGATCCACAGACCAGAATGGGTATCCCTATAGGGATCCCGTTCCAAAAGTGGGAGTTATGAGATATGATGTGGTCCCGGACCAGATTCCGGAGAGATGATCGGACTAAATCCAGAGATAGAGCTCGGACTAGATCCAGAGATTGAGCCTCCCAGATGGAGAATTCTTGGGAGAAAACTCGGAGGGAGACCCCGAGTAGTGTGCACACTAGTATAGATATGATTAATCGTGACATATATCGGGGATGTGTTCCCTAGGGTTGTGTGCCCCGAGTTGGCATCTTCTCAAAAGTGTCGTGGATGGGTTATACGTATGTTTATATGTATGAGGTTTTATGAAAGTGATTTGAGGGCGGAGACCCCGGGTTCCATGTTTTAGAAAGTGATTTGGGGTGGAGACCCCGTATTCGATGTTTTGGAAATGGTTTAGGGCGGAGACCCCGTATTGTATGTTTTGGTATTTCACTGAGAAAGGTTTTGGGCTGAGACCCACATATGTTGATTTGGGCTGAGTTCCCACATGTACGGATTTACGGGTTTTTGTGATTTCGGGTCGGGGACCCATAAATGAATTTATGGTTCATGACGGTTTATGGGGACCTGGCATGAACCCTTGTAAGGTTTTGAGAATGTTTTCAAATGTATTTATGAACGTTTGATAAATGGTTTTTGAATGCATGCATATGCTTTTAATGAATGGTATAAATACCTTTGTATGAAAATGTTTTAATGAAACGCTTATTTTGTCCACTCACGACTTTTGATGTTTTAATGCCCTTCAGGTTGATCGCGGATGCGGGCTGTAGCAGAGATCGAGACATCACACTCCTCCTCCTACGATCCGGGCGTACTCTGGAAGCCCCGATGAGGGCTAGAGACGGAATTTTCCTTGGTTTGACACTTCGTGTCAAACGGGATTAGGCGCGTCCCACGTTAATCCCGGGGGATTTGGACGGGTCCTGACAATTTTGTGCTTTGCTTATGAAATACCTAGGCCGAGTAATTCTAAGGCAATTCAAGAGTTTTTAAGACCGAATTCCTCGAATTTCTTCTTCCATCTTCACAAGTTTTCTATTGTTGTTTCGTGATTCTTGTGAAAAACCATTTTTTCTACTTAAATTCTTGTTATTGTGATTGGTTTTACTTATAATTCAATATATGTGTTGGTATTTTCTTTCTAACATTTGTAAGTAAGAATGCAATATCCATGTGTTTTACTTTTTTAATTTCTTTTACTTCATATGTTTTAGTTCTTAAATTTCAATTCAACGCTAAATGTTGATCCGCTGTTTGGGGTATTTAGAATAGAATTGAAGAGATTTAGTGTTTGACCTCTTTTCGGCGCATTAAATCACAAACTTAAGGTGGATCATATTGTAAGTAATAATATTTTGTTCGGTGCATTTATAATATGAAAAATGTATGCATGTAATTGAGATGATGAATGTAAGATTTCGTAATTGGTTCAATATGAACATAATGTAGGGTGTTGGTAAAAAATTGTGTTTGAAGAAAGTTCACTTGTACAAAGGTTAAGTAAAAGTAGAATTAAGTTCTTAATTGTTTTTACTTGTTTTCTTTATTTTATGATTACAATCTTTACAAACCCCACCAACCCCCACCCCCCCCCCCCCCCCCCAAAAAAAAAAAAAAAATTAATTCTTTAATTCATTTATTATTTATTCTTTTATTCATCAATTCATTAATTATTTTATCCTTTCTCACTAACATATTATTAATGTTCCCTAATTTCCCCGGTTAAGAATGATCCATATTTACCAATACTACATCTACACAAAAATGGTTTAAATTGCATAATACTCAAATTACGTGTTTAATTTAATGCGTAGTTTAAGCGGTTATCATTTATGGCGTTGTTGCCGGGGAAGTTGAAAATCAATTTTAATTTGTTAGTGTATGTATATAAATTGTGCATATTATACTTGTTTATAATTTTTATTTTTGTTCATTTTATATTTGTTCTTAATTCTCATAATATACTTGTTTATAGTCTCTATACTTGTTCATTTATATTTGTTTATTTTTATTTTTATACACGTACATATTATATGTAACGACGCGTCCCAAATTTTCGGAATTTATTAAGAATTAATTATGGATTAGCGAGGCTAATCGGGGATTAGTTGAGGATTGTCGGATATTCATGGCAAAATTACGATTTTACCCCTAGATAAGGGCAAAAAGTTGACTTTTGACCTGGGAGGTCCAATGCACGAGGACCGAGGACCGTTACGTAGATCGAGTTGATACGAGTCCGTGGACAGGTGGCACGTCAAAATCGGACATTCGACGAGTGGACTTTTGTCTTGAGTGGGGCCCATATAATTGTTTCACTCATCCATTGCTCTCTTCTCACACATACATACACCCACCCCTTCTTTGTTTCATTTGTTCTCACCCGAAACCCAAACACCACAACCTACCCCAACCTTCACAAACATTCATCTTCTGTTGTTGGCATGAATGGGGAAGTGAGAGACCAGGCTGAGACGAGCAGGAAGGTGGCCATGGCGAGGGCTACCGCAGACGGTGGCTGGAAAACCCGCGAAGGTACGGTTTTAATTCAAAAATTCAAAATCAAGTTTAATTGTGTATGGGACATTTTCGTTGATTAGGTTATGTTTCTGGGACATAGACGAGTCATTGGGGATCAGAATCGGGGGGCTGAGGACGGCGGCAAAGCCCGGACAGGAAGCCGAAAAATTGGGCGACTATACTTCGAGTTTAAGGTAAAATTCAAGATTTTTTATCTAGTTTTTGGAGCCATAGATCGACTAGGAATGATTAGACGATCACACTAGAAGCAACGACATCGATTTTGGTGGCAAGAGTTGGAAGAACGGACCGAGTCGAGTCTCTGGGTCTACGCGACCTGAAATAGTAAACTGGGTCTACCCGGAAAGAGGACATGGGTGATGATGATGTCATCATGTTAGGTCTGACATGTCAGACTGACAGGTTTCAGTGATGACATCATTGTTGACGTCAAAGTTGACTTTGCCAACATCAGCGTTGACTTTGCTAACATCAGTGTTGACTTTTTGGTCAACGTTGACCAGTCACTTTGACCCGTACGTGGGGGCGTATGGGCAGGTATTTTGAGGTGAGACTAGGACTATTTTTAAGGTTTCGACTATATGAATCCAATGTTGGTGGTTTTGAGTTGATCGGAGATCGTTAGGTTGGTTAAATTAAGGTTTAAAGCCTATGGAAGCGTGTCCGGGATACGTTGACTTTTCCGGGAAAGTTGGGGGTTCTTGATATGAACTTGTCTAGGTTGGTAGTAAACTTTGAGTATGTTTTGGATAGGTCTGGATGACCTGGAGATGTCGGATTAGCCCAGTGTGGCTTATGACACGCGTATCGCGGCGTAGCATGGATAGTTTGTGAGTGGACTTTATGATATGAATATGATGCATGCATAAATGTTTTATATATGTATATGAACATGTTTTGAGATTCCATGAGTGCATATGATTTAAATATGAATTGTTTGGAATTTTCGGAGGAAAATGCGTTATTGCACGTAGTTCGGGATTTCTATTTTACATGATGTTTGGGCTTCGGCCGAGTATACTACGTGCTTGTGTTTTATGTGATTCTGAAGGTTTCAAGGAGAGGTGTGAAACCGAGGAACTGATTTACGGTTTTGGAGGATTTCACGGAGATGCGTGAAATTGAGATTCGGGCATGAGTCCTAGTTGAACGATGATTTGAAAGTGTTTTCGAAATGAGAACTGGTTTTCAGCTTTGGAAATATATTTCGGGCGTGTGGCCCAGTTGATTTGAGGTTTCACTTAGATTATAGTCAAACGTGAGATAAGTTGGGCAGTGACCTAGTTATGAGTTTTTTGGAAGGTATTTCGAGCACGAGACCCAGTTGTGGATTTGATAGGATTCAAGGAATCCTGGGATATGAAGTGTCGTAGGACACTGGTTTTCTGGTTGTGACCCATATGGTAATATTTTGGGATGTGACTCATTTGGTGATGTTCCGTGCTTGAGGCTCTATTAATGATGGTATTCGGGTGAGTCCCGGATGATATGACGCTCGCCTCAGGGTGAAATTACGATTATGCCCCTAGACGAGTGTAAAAAGTTAACTTTTGACCAAGGAGATCCAATGCACTAGGATCGAGGACTATTACGTAGATCGAGTCGATACGAGTCCGTAGACATGCGGTACGTCAAAATCGAACATTTGAGGGAAAGTTACAGATCACGGAAGTTTCGAGGCATTATTGCATGTTTTACGAGACTAGTGGACTTTTTTCTTGAGTGGGCCCCAGTTATTTTTTCCAGGTCCAATGGATGAGTGACAAATGTCACTCATCCATTTCCTATCAACACACATACATGCACCCACCCCTTCATTCTCATCTGTTTCATTCGATCAAACCAAACCCAAAACCCCCCAAACTCATGCAACCCAAAACACCTTCACCCCACCTTATCCCCTCCTGTGATGACTGAGTGACTGAGAGTGAGAGGTTGAGTTGGACGAACGACGGAGGGACAGCGGTGCACGGCGGAGGAACCACGGCCAAGTAAACCTGAAACCAGTTTTAAGGCTCCAAATTCTAAGTTAGGTTTAGAGAGTTTGTTGGATTGTTCTAATGACCAAAAAAGGTTCCCAAGGACCAGACGACTTTAACGGGATCAAAACCACGGAAGGAGGTGTCCGGAATCGAGGGCTGTCGACGGCGGAAAATTGGCCAGACTATTCATCGATTGCAGGTAAAATTCTAGGTTGTTTTCTACGATTTTGATCATATGGATCCCTTCCTAGGATTGAGATGAAGAGATTGGAAGCAACAGCTTCGAAATCAGACCAAGAACCAGAGAGAAAAATTCGGGTCGAGTCTACGGGTCTACGTGACCCGAAATAATGAATCGGGTTGACCCGGACAGAGGCCGGTAACGATGATGATGTCATCGATGATGTCATCAGATGATGTCATCCTGTCAAATCTGACATATCAAACTGACAAGTGTCAGATGTTAGATGACATCACTGCTGATGTCAGCGTTGACTTTGCTGACGTATGCGTTGACTTTTTGGTCAACGTTGATTAGCCACTTTGACTAGCGCGTGGGGATCCGTGGGTACACATTTTGAGGTGGGACCTAGACCATTTTAAAGGTTTCGTTGGTACGAATCCAATGGTGGTGGTTTCGAGTCGATCATAGATCGTTAGGTTGGTCAAATTGAGGTTTAAAGCCTAGGGAAGCGTGTTTAGGACACGTTGACTTTTCCAAGAATGCTGGGGATTCTTGATATGGACTTTTCTAGGTTGGTAGTAACCTTTGAGTATTTTTTTGGGCAGGTCCGAATGACTCGGAAAGGTCGGATTAGCCTAGAGAGGCTTATGGCACGTGTATCGAGGCGCAACGTGGACAGTCTGTGAGTGGACATTGTTTTATGAATATGATGCATGCATAAATGTTTTATATGTGTTTATGAACATGTTTTGAGATGCCATGAGTGCATGTGATTTTAATATGAATTGTTTGGCATTTTCGGAGGAAAATGCGTTATTACACGTAGTTCGAGATTTCTATTTTATATGATGTTTGAGCTTCGACTGAGTGTGCTACGTGCTTGTATTTTATGTGATTTCGAAGGTTTCACGAGGAGGCGTGAAACCAAGGAACTGATTTACGGTTTTGGAGGATTTCACGGAGATGCGCGAAATCGAGATTCGGTCATGAGTTTCAATTAAACTATGATTTGCAAGTGTTTTGGAAATGAGAACTGGTTTTCAGCTTTGGAAATATCTTTCGGGCGTATGGCCCAGTTGATTTTAGGTTTAACTTGGAGTATAGTCAAACGTGAGATAAGTCGGGCTATGTCCCGGTTATGAGTTTTATGAAAGATATTTCGGGCATGAAACCCAATTGTGGATTTGATAGAATTCGAGGAATCCTGAGATATGAAGTGTCGTAGGACACTGGTTTTCGGGCTGTAACCCATTTGATGATGTTCCGTGCTTGAGGCCCTATTGATGATGGTGAAGCTCGCTTCTGGACTGCAGATGTGTTCCTTTCGGAGAGGTCACGATGCACTGCATGTTGTCGAGCAGCCATGGGAAGCAATGACCGAGGGAGGCTTAACTTAGGAGTGCAGATGGTATCCTCTAAGATCGATCGGTGATGTGTTCGCGATGGTCTAGAGAAGGTCTCTGCGAGTGATGTGTTCACGGTGACATGCTAGGGTTGTAAGCGGTCCTGAGCTTTATGCACATGTGTTAGGATGAGAATCGTGACTGGCATTGAGATGAGTTCCCATGGGATGTGTTCTCACATGTTCTATTATTAGTGCTGAGGTTTCTTTCTAATTTTCCTTGATTTTGGTTTTGGGATGAGACCCTACTAAGATGATGGCTTCGTTTGAGAAACATTTTTCACTGTGTTTTGATTTAGGAAGCAATACGTCTTACTTCCGAGAAAGTATTTGAATTAACTGTTTTATGATGCATGCATGCTTTTATGTGAAGGGTATAAATGTCTTTTTGATATAAATAATTTTGTAAACCGTTGTTTTTTCCACTCACAGCTTTTATGGTTTTAATACCCTTCAGGTTGATCGCGGATGCAGGCTGTAGTAGAGATCGAGACATCACATGCCACCGTCGATCCTAACGTACTTTGATGGACCCCAAGCAGGTGACGAGTTTATCTCTGGTCTGACACGCGTTGTCAGACGGGAGCAGGAACGTCCCACGATAATCCAAGGGGATCGGGACGGGTCCTGTCAGATGTGTTCCTTCCGGAGAGGTCACGATGCACTGCCTACTGTTGAGTAGCCGCGGAAAGCAATGACTGAGGGAGGCTTGACTTAGGAGTGCTGATGGCATACTCTGAGATCGATTGGCGATGTGTTCGCGATGATCTAGAGACGGTCGCTGCAAGTGATGTGTTCACAGCGACGTACTAACGTGCTGGGATTGTGAGCAGTCCTGAGCTATATGCACATGTGCTAGGATTAGAATCTTGATTGGCATTGGGATGAGTTCCCATGGGATGTGTTCCCACTTGTTCTTGATTTGGGCTGAAGCTTCGTTCTGATTTTCCTTGATTTTGGTTTTAGGCAGAGGCCATGTACATGTTTTCTGTTTGGTCTGAGACCCTACGGAGATGATGACTTCGATTGAAAATTATTTTTCATTGTGTTTTGATTTGGGAAGCAATACGTCTTGCTTCCGAGAAAACATTTGAAATAACTGTTTTATGTTGCATGCATGCTTTTATGTGAAGGGTATAAATGTCTTTTTGATATAAAGGATTTTTAAGCTTTTATGGTTTTAATACCCTTCAGGTTGATCGCGGATGCGAGCTGTAGTAGAGATCGTGACATCACATGCCACCACCGATCCTAGCGTACTCTAATAGACCCCGAGCGGGTGACGAGTTTATCCCTGGTCTGACACGCGTTATCAGACTGGAGCAAGCACGTCCGACGATAATCTAGGGGGATTGGGACAGATCCTGTCATTATACTTGTTCATGATGTTTATCTTTATACATGTTCATATTATACTTGTATATTATTTTTATTTATTTTTATTCTTGTTCATAACTTTTATTTTTATGTTTGTTCATAATTTTTATTCTTATAATTGTTCATATTATATTTGTTTATAATGTTCATATTTTACTTGTTCATAATTTCTAATTTTATACTTGTTTATGATTGTACATACTTGTTCATTTTATACTTGTTCATATTTTAATTATTTAAGATTGTACATATTTGTTATACTTGTTCATAAATTTTTACTTGTTTTTACAATATTTGTTCATACTTACACATATTTTACTTGTTCATATTATACTTGTAAATACTTGTTCATAATTTAATTTCATGTATGCTTGTTCATAATTTTTATACTTGTTATATTATATTTGTTCATACTTGTACATAATGTTCATTTTATACTTATTCATAAATTGTATATTTTACTTGTTCATTTTTTTTTATTATTTCTTTTGAATTATTTTTGTAAAAAAAAATATATAAATTAAAATTTTCCTTTAATTTATTTATTAAAAAAAGTTTGAAAAAAGGGAAAAAAATTTACAATAAAGAAAACGTTTTCATTACCTTTTTAATTAAAAAAATTTGTAAAACAAAAATTTCTAGTCTTAACTTTGTGTTAGTGTAAATAAATCTTGAAAATATGTTAGTATGAATATCCTTACTTGTGAATATCATTACTTGTGCATAAAACCATTCTTGTGAATAAATTGTTCATACTTGTATAAATTGTTCATTTGTAAATTGTCATGTTATACTTGTAAATTGTGCATAAAAACGTACTTGTAAATAATTCGTGCATTCATGCATTAGTCTCGGCTATATGTAGATCACTTGTGTTTCAAAGTTTAGATTTTGATCTTTAATGGAATAGGTGAAGTCTCTTTTGTTAACTCTTACTTACGATGATTGTTAACACTTGAGTTATCTTAATTCCTCTGGAGTAAGAAATTTTCGAGAGTGATGTCTATGACAAGAGACGGTACTCATAACGGGTTTTGGGTCTAAGAAAGGGACATCAATGGAGTTTAAGCCTTAGGATGTCTTGAAATTAGCTCTGCCTCTTATGTTTATTCTTTTTAACCTGGTCACCTTTGAACTTGCCCAAACAGTTGAATTAAACTAAAATATTTACTTTGGCCGCACAGACGTATAAGTCTCCATCTAAACTTTGATGCTATGTGAACCATATATATCTTTGACTTCCCCCCGACATGTAAATATTGTTTATATCTTTTTATATCTTAACTTACATTACTTGTCATGACAACTTTAACTTGTTTCTTTCATTCTAAGTTGCATTACATCTTTAATTTAAACTTGCATCTTTAACTTTCATTTTTAACTTAACTTGCATCTTTAGTTTAACTTGCATTACATCTTTAATCTAATTTGCATCTTTAACCCAAATTACATCCCTAATTAAAATTTGCATATTTAACTTGCATTCTTGACAAACGTGCATTTCTAACTAAATAACTTGCATTTTGATCTAGGCTGGATGTACGTTAAATTTCAAGCACTTGGGAGACAACCCAATGTATTCCCGAGATGTAAAGGAGTCATCAACACAGATTTGCTATCTTTCTACCCTTCACTCTTCTTTATGTTGTTTATTTAATATTTTCTTGCTTTATTTTCGTAAATCTTCTTCCTTACTTCTATTCTATGTTTATTTACTTCCTATTTGCCTACATTGAGGACAATGTAGAATTTAAGTGTGGGGGAATGGTTTACAATTTTAATTTTTCCAATAAAATTGTTTTATAAAAATTATTCAAAAAAATAAAAAAATTAAAAATTAAAAAATAAATAAATTTGTTTTTATTGCTTTATTGAGTTTTTTTGTTTGAATTTAGTGTTTTTACGAGTCTTAAATTTCCCTTTAACTTGTCAATGATATAAATGAACGGAAATGAATATGTTATGACTATAAAGATGATCACTACAACTTGAATTTGTTTGTTAATACTTTGTAATTAAGTCTTATAACTTGTAGATAATGCATGTAAATTGGTATATAAACGAGCATGTTAAGATAAGTATGAATCATTTGAACCTTATGTGAGCTTTAGAACTTTATATACATCCTTAATGAGTGATTCATAAGTTCTTTGTTTAAATTGATGTACATATTCCTCATAACTACGTGTCATTACTTTTAATGAACTCTAGAGTACTAATACTTATTCTATGTGATTTTCAAAGCTTTTAAGTCAATAAACTCTCTGATTTTGGACATGATTAAGACATTAGGGTTTAACACCATAAATTCAACATCCACGTTCCCTATTTTGTGCGCACAAGTTGTGACCCCCTTAGTTTTAACCCATTTGAGCCCACATTTAAGCCTTTCTTTCATCACCATGATTATCTAAACCCTTGAGCTTAGTATAGATATCATTTATCCTTGTTCCAAGGACTCGGTTGAAGACATCAAGATAGTTTGAAGAAAAAAAATGATGATGTTTTGAAGGTTTTTATGTGTATTGTGTGGATTTACTTATTTAAATATTGTTGTATTATTAGCACATGTTATTACCTTGATATATGAAAAGAAAAAAAAAAGCAAAATTCAAGAAAAAAAAAGTTGAGTCTCTATCAAGGTAATAATGGTTGATTATGTAATGTTTGAGTTAAGTCCTTTACATTTGTAAATCCGATACAAAGAATGAATTCGAGGTCCAACATAATGAAATTAGGCCTATGTTCGAAGGGATGGATTATTGACATCATTGCACTAAGGTTGGGAAGTCATGGTACGTTTTTGGAGTCTATTGAGTCTTGGAACGAATTTGAGCACCACTTGTCCTATATTTTCCTTGCCTTTAACTTAGCCCCATTACAACTTTCATAAAGACCTTATGATCCTTAAGATGGTAAATTTTGATTATTTGAGTCAATTACTTGAGTAAGCTTATGGTTTTGGTTCATTTGTGCAAGTATGTTTAATTTTTATATTGAGGTGTTTGTTTGAGATTTTTGCAAAAGTATTGTAATTCTATTCTGTGAGCATTTTTCTCACATACTTTGAGTGCAAACACAAATTGAGTGAATTTATGAGTGCATATCCTTGTGAGTTGATTTATACTTGTTTTATTCATGTTGAGATACATTTCACCATATTTACTCATTAACTTACATGACAGGACCCATCCCAATCCCCCCGGGATTAGTGCGGGATGACCCTGCTCCCGTCTGACACGAAGTGTCAGACAAGGGATATTTCCGACCTTTGCCCTCCCGGGCTATCAGAGTACGCCAGGATCCGGAGGAAGCATGTGATATCTCGGTCTCTGCTACAGTCCACATCCGATGTCAACCTGAAGGGCAGTCAAAACATTAAAAACTGTGAGTGGACAAAACAAAAGTTTATAAAAACATTTAATAAGGAAGACATTTGTACCCTCCACTAAAAAGCATGCATGCATTCGAAAACCATTTATCCAACACAAACCATATGTGGGACTAAGCCCAAAGCAGATATAAACTAAGGTCGAAAGGACCACAATAAAAACGACCATACGGGCCACTGCCCAAATCCTGTGCACACCTGCACACACCACATATCATATATCATATATCCATCACATACATATATATAAGTCACACAACCAATCCTGTCACGGTATCCAAAGCCACGCGCGCGCTACCCGGGTCTCAATCCGAGTCATCTCAAAGTCAAGATCAATGTCCGCAGACCACTGACCCTACCCGAGGTAATAGTAACCATAGCCTTCCTGAGAGTAAGGAACCCAACTGGGGGGTGACTCCACTCAGTCGGTGCTCCGTGACTACTCCGGGGTCCACCCAGGCCAACGACCCTCCCCGGAGGAGATAATAGAAGTAAAGGAAGGTAGACGAACATATATATACATAACATAAACATTCATGACCGGTTCCCCTGAACTGTCATGATCCATAACATCCATAATCAGGTAACATGCCGGTTCCCATAAACCGTCATGTACCGTAATAACCAACAAGGGTTCATGCCGGTTCCCATAAACCGTCATGAACCATGATACCATAACAAGGGTTCATGCCGGTTCCCATAAACCGTCATGAACCTGGGACTCCATTTAAGGTTCCCTGACCTAAAATCATAAACCGTAAAGTGACTGGGTCTCGTACCCGAACATAGGACATCAGTTGGACACCGTGCCCGATATCTGAGGTCATATGCCCGAGACAAAACCAAATGGGTCTCATACCCGAGTTTATCATTTTGAAATCCAAATCCAGTTCATTAAGTCAATACAGAAATACAGACCCGTATAAGCACCGTATAAGGCCGAAACCTCGAAATACGTGCTTATACGTAACCACATAGAATTGCACCCATGGCATCATCAAACAAGTAATAAAACATATAATAAACATTTATGCATGCACCAATTTAGAAAACAAGGTCCACTCACAGACCGTCCGAGCTGCCGCCTCGATTTGCGTGCCATACGGCTCCCCGAGCCGATCACCGTCACCGGGACTCCCAAACCTGTCCAAATTAATTTAGAGGGTTACTAACTACTTATGTAACCCCTCACTAAAGCCCCGTAATTTTCCCGTATTTTAACTATTTTTAAAACCGAACCTAAACCTTCCGATGCCCCGAAACATATCGAGACGGTGTCCGATTGACACGAAACCAGTCCCAAAATGTTCTTTACATCGAATAGAAGATTTCACATGTTGGAACCTTCCCCAGATTCCCTGCCACGCGCCCTCACGCGCCGCCCGAAGTGGCTGCGCGTGGGCTTCACGCGCCTCTACAGTACCTGCTGACGTCATCGCTGACGTCAGCATGACATCATCTGACAGCTGTCAGGTCTGACAGGTCAGACTCTGATAGGTGCCACATGTCAAGCTCCCATTGGTCCACGTCACTGTGCTATCAGTGCCACGTGGCAGTCTGACATGTGCCACGTGTCATCACGGCACTGGTCCACGTCGGTGCCACGTGTCAGCCCCTAATTGGGCCACGTCACTGACATGTCAGTGCTGATTGTGCACTGACATGTGACACGTGTCGCACTCCTATTGGCCCATTTTCTGACATGTCAGCTGACATTGTCAGATCTGACAAGGCTGACGTCATCGCTGACATGATGACGTCAGCAGGATGACATCACCTGTCATCCCTGCCCTCCCGTGGGTCGACCCGAACGTCTGCAACCGGGTCGCCGTGACCCGCGGCTTGACCCGGCCGGTTCTCCCAGCTCCGGCCACCAAAACACTCCCCGTTTGTCCCATTTTCATCCTCTAACCCTAACCTACAGTCCTATGACATTAAAATGGAAGGAAAACATCAAAACCCATACCTTCGAGCTTGGCCATGGCGGCCGTGACTTCTCCCGCCGTTCACGGCTGTTCCAGGCCGTCTAACGCCTCGAAACCAATCCCATTCATCTCCTGGGTGTCCTAGGAACCTCACCCAATTAATGGAATCGAGTAAAACCCATTAAAACCCAATTTCGAATTTTTGAAATTTCCTTACCTCACGGGTTCTCCTCCGCCGTGTCCTCCACCGTGGGCCACCGTCCACCCTTTCCGTCCTCAGCCCTTCACCCTTCCCCCACGGTCATTCCCCGCTCATACAAGTGATGAATGGTGAAGTGTGATTGTGTGTTTTGGTTTTTGAAGGAAAAGGAAGAAAATGGAGAAAATGGTGTTATGGGGTTTCGGGTGGAAGGATGAACAAAGATGAAGGAGATGGCTGATGAGAGAAGGAGAGATTGATGGTGAGGATTAAAAGGTAGGGTTGAAATGGATGGTTAGGATTAATAGTTGTTAGGTTAAATTATAAAATAATTAAAATAATAATATTAAATTATTTAGATCCACATTTTGGGGGATCAAAGCAATGGGATGAGTGACACTTGTCACTCATCCATGGGGCCCACCAAAATATCCACCCAATCAGATTTCGCCGAAATGTCCCCGTCTCGAAGTTCGTGCATAGTGAAATCGAACTTCCGTGACCCATAACTCTCCCGTTCGAAGTCCGATTTCAGTGTGCCGCCTGCCTATGGATTCATATCGTCCTTATCTACGTAACGGTCTTCGGCCCTCGGCCATCGGACCTCCCGGTCAAAAAGTCAACTTTTGACCACTTTTATCCAAAATTACCAAAATGCCCCTAAACTTCCGAACGTCATAACTTCCTCCTCGAATGTCGGAATTGAACGTGCCACCTGTCTATGAACTCGTGACGTCACGAACTACGTCACGGTCATCGGTCAAAGTCCATTTGACCGCCCGATTAAAAAGTCAACGTTTTGCCACCACCAGGGGCAAAACGGTCATTCCGCATCGTTCGTCCGATTTAACCTAACTAATCACCGATTAACCTCACTAATCGTGATTAGTCACTAATCTAATCATGGAATTTGGGACGGGTCGTTACAACCTTCCCTCCTTAATTAATTTCGTCCTCGAAATTCCAACCGACCTAATTCTACCGTTCTTCCCTCCTTAATTAGTTTCATTCTCGAAACTCCAATTATCTTGATTCCACATCCACCCCGTGGAAAGTAGAATCGACCTCGGGACTCGTGTACACTCGTGCACCCACTAACCAGAACGATAACCGTCTGCAACCAGACGTATGACTAACACTCACGTCGTATCGACTAAGTTCGACCACGTCGAATGACAGTAGTCATGCGTTCTGAATTGACACTACTTGTCAGTATCAGAGTAGCCCAAGTATCCTATGATCGACCCACTTGTCAAATCTACCCTTTCGCTGACATAAACAACTCTACGGTTCCTTACTCACTCACTAAGATATCCTGACGTCTGCTCCCACTGGGAGTCATCAGACCTCACTCAACGATCCACGCTGACACCTCCGACAGCTCGTCACCACTTAACAGTCGTCAGTCGAAAACTAACACTATACTCCCTTGTGGTTATACTAACCACCAACTCACTCAACCTGTGTGTAACTAGACCCATCAGAAATACCATGACCCAATGCACGGTATCCAATATCCAGTTCACGACCTCGACTAATTCAATGGTATCGGAACCATGCCGACTACCAACACGTTCTCCAACGTACCACTGGTATAACCTATATACCGTCACCAGACATCCCAAGTCTGCCCGGTGTCGTACCTCGAACAACGAACAAGGCACGTACATCTACCCATCAATCAGCCTACAACCACCTAGGTTGTAGTCAATCACGTTTCAATTATGGAGTCCATCTGTCCGATCTAGACAAATCGAAACTCCAACCCATTATCTATTTCCAAATCCGAATCCGAATCCGCAATTTCGTAAGAAATCCCGAATCCAAACCCAGAAATTATATCCATAATCATGTCCAAATTCGAATCCGAAATCATCATTCCGTAAACTAGTATTTGGAATAACCATTCCGAACCCAAATCCATAAAAGAAAATCTACAGTCAAGCTCTAGAATCAAATCCTGAATCGTCACCCAGAATCCGATTCCAAAGCCCAAATCTAGAAATCCTCTTTCAAGTTCCAAAATCAAATCCTGAATCGTCATCCAGAAATCTGATTCCAAAACTCGAAGTATCGTTCACGTCTACTGAGAAGTACCAAAACCGAACCTCTCGGTTACCTGCTCAACCGATTACCACATTACCATCGATTGACTTCATAGGGAAGCCAATCCCAACATCACCACATCTAAGGCTGGCCAAAACTGACCTCGTCGGACACCTACTCAGGCGTAATATACCATATGGGATTTACCTCGAAAAGAAGTTCAGTCCCATCATCCTCAACTCCAACATCCAGGTAAGAGTGATAAACTCTCCACCTATCGGGATATCCAAATCACGATCCATATCCAACACTATGTCAACCGACCATAGACGTCACGATCCCCGATCGTCACGACGTCCAAAGTCCTCAACCCTTTCCCACATCTAAATAGATTAGTCAACGACAAGTCACGCCGAGACTGTGGGTTCTCACTGATTACCTCGTATCGATCCTTGTCATTCCACCTAGGAAAACCAAAGATGATCCAACACGATGACATCAAAACTCATCCTACGTGAATGCAACCAAAACTTGCTGCACTCACCACGCCACGTAATCCAACATCGTCTGCCACCAAGTAGAAAATGAGAAATCTCAGTCACCTAACTTCGATATACTCATCTCCTCCTGATGATCCAGAACAAATCCCGGGTCCACCAACCAATACACGATCAGTGTACTAGTGGCAACCAACAACAGCTATATCATCAACGTCATCTACCACGGTAAAATCCGAGAAGTCACCCAAACGACTTCGAAATACCCAATACCAATGCGGAAAACCCGCATTCCTCCCGTCACCTCAATCGCAACCTCTCGCGATTTCGAAGTTCCAACAAGATTGGAAACAACATACCTGGACATCAACCACGTGTCCCCTAACCAATTTAGCTCTATCTGAGATCCACTCTGGGACCACAGATACCGAACGTATGAGTAACTCTATGGAGTCACATCCCGACTACCATCACCAATACTTGCACCAACGCATTATCACCTGCACTAGTATCAACACACAGGCATCCACACTAGTAGCAGCACACTAACACCAGTATCAGTATCAGCACACCGTGTGCAAACTGACAATCCTGGATCTCCGCTCATACCAAGCGACGATCGCGTACCTCTGCTCGTATAGGAGAAACTCTGCCTCCCTTGTACCCGACAACTCAGGGTACAGTTACCCTGACAGCTCATGCGAGAAAAGGAAAACGTTCCCCGAACGTCCCCGATTCCCAACAATCGTAACTACAACCACTCTCGGTAGTAGTGCCTGCTACACACTCGTGCAGACCTAACTACCAGGCACCGCTATCGAGACCCCGCATCCAACGGAATCACTCGCCCGTACCAAATACTCCGTATCCCCGCTCCGGAATTCCATCGACAAGTACCAACCCTGGTAACTTGTCCAACAATCTCTATCCTGTCGTAACTCGACTAAACCATTGTCGTCTACCAGGTCATTCACGACCTTAGTTGCACCAAACCACAACTAAGTAGCACGACAACCAACTCGGTCTAACCGATACGTACAACCCTGACTGCGAAGTGCAGTCCCAACACAAGCTGACATGACTAGACCGACTACCGAATCCAAATCCGAATAGTCGTCCAAGTCAAACCACCAGTCAACTCGCCTTCCCAAACCATACCTACCAAGGTAGGGTTCCACAATCACACCTAGAGTCACTCTGAACCCAACTGCGAAAAGCAGTAAAATCCACGATCTAACCGACTCCGCGGTCTTGACATCGTAATGACGTCAATCCAATCCTACCGTAAGTCCAATCAGGATCCTCGAATCCGGCTGCTAACTGCCGACTACAGTAAATCCATTTAACTCCACAATATTCGAACATCGGATGGTCATAATTCCCAACCAGTCGTCGGAACCGATCCTACGACATCGTGAAGACGATCCCAACTAACCATCTCACGATCAAAATCTATAAGAATACGTTTATCCCTTTGTAGGGTCCCACACTGTCATCCACGACAGAACTATGGCAACCCCGGCATCGAATGCCGAACCAAGACGTTCCACGATCCAATCCTACTAACTATCGTATCGGCACCCCAACTATCAGGTTGACCACGAACTGTAGCCCATTGAGATATCACATCCTCGACCAGCGTACATACTCCAAGAGCTCCGAGGTTGCTCGCATAGAGTCAACCCCGCTCTGATACCACGTTGACAGGACCCATCCCAATCCCCCCGGGATTAGTGCGGGATGACCCTGCTCCCGTCTGACACGAAGTGTCAGACAAGGGATATTTCCGACCTTTGCCCTCCCGGGCTATCAGAGTACGCCAGGATCCGGAGGAAGCATGTGATATCTCGATCTCTGCTACAGTCCACATCCGATGTCAACCTGAAGGGCAGTCAAAACATTAAAAACTGTGAGTGGACAAAACAAAAGTTTATAAAAACATTTAATAAGGAAGACATTTGTACCCTCCACTAAAAAGCATGCATGCATTCGAAAACCATTTATCCAACACAAACCATATGTGGGACTAAGCCCAAAGCAGATATAAACTAAGGTCGAAAGGACCACAATAAAAACGACCATACGGGCCACTGCCCAAATCCTGTGCACACCTGCACACACCACATATCATATATCATATATCCATCACATACATATATATAAGTCACACAACCAATCCTGTCACGGTATCCAAAGCCACGCGCGCGCTACCCGGGTCTCAATCCGAGTCATCTCAAAGTCAAGATCAATGTCCGCAGACCATTGAACCTACCCGAGGTAATAGTAACCATAGCCTTCCTGAGAGTAAGGAACCCAACTGGGGGGTGACTCCACTCAGTCGGTGCTCCGTGACTACTCCGGGGTCCGCCCAGGCCAACGACCCTCCCCGGAGGAGATAATAGAAGTAAAGGAAGGTAGACGAACATATATATACATAACATAAACATTCATGACCGGTTCCCCTGAACCGTCATGATCCATAACATCCATAATCAGGTAACATGCCGGTTCCCATAAACCGTCATGTACCGTAATAACCAACAAGGGTTCATGCCGGTTCCCATAAACCGTCATGAACCATGATACCATAACAAGGGTTCATGCCGGTTCCCATAAACCGTCATGAACCTGGGACTCCATTTAAGGTTCCCTGACCTGAAATCATAAACCGTAAAGTGACTGGGTCTCGTACCCGAACATAGGACATCAGTTGGACACCGTGCCCGATATCTGAGGTCATATGCCCGAGACAAAACCAAATGGGTCTCATACCCGAGTTTATCATTTTGAAATCCAAATCCAGTTCATTAAGTCAATACAGAAATACAGACCCGTATAAGCACCGTATAAGGCCGAAACCTCGAAATACGTGCTTATACGTAACCACATAGAATTGCACCCATGGCATCATCAAACAAGTAATAAAACATATAATAAACATTTATGCATGCACCAATTTAGAAAACAAGGTCCACTCACAGACCGTCCGAGCTGCCGCCTCGATTTGCGTGCCATACGGCTCCCCGAGCCGATCACCGTCACCGGGACTCCCAAACCTGTCCAAATTAATTTAGAGGGTTACTAACTACTTATGTAACCCCTCACTAAAGCCCCGTAATTTTCCCGTATTTTAACTATTTTTAAAACCGAACCTAAACCTTCCGATGCCCCGAAACATATCGAGACGGTGTCCGATTGACACGAAACCAGTCCCAAAATGTTCTTTACATCGAATAGAAGATTTCACATGTTGGAACCTTCCCCAGATTCCCTGCCACGCGCCCTCACGCGCCGCCCGAAGTGGCTGCGCGTGGGCTTCACGCGCCTCTACAGTACCTGCTGACGTCATCGCTGACGTCAGCATGACATCATCTGACAGCTGTCAGACTCTGACAGGTGCCACGTTTCAAGCTCCCATTGGTCCACGTCACTGTGCTGTCAGTGCCACGTGGCAGTCTGACATGTGCCACGTGTCATCACGGCACTGGTCCACGTCGGTGCCACGTGTCAGCCCCTAATTGGGCCACGTCACTGACATGTCAGTGCTGACTGTGCACTGACATGTGACACGTGTCGCACTCCTATTGGCCCATTTTCTGACATGTCAGCTGACATTGTCAGATCTGACAAGGCTGACGTCATCGCTGACATGATGACGTCAGCAGGATGACATCACCTGTCATCCCTGCCCTCCCGTGGGTCGACCCGAACGTCTGCAACCGGGTCGCCGTGACCCGCGGCTTGACCCGGCCGGTTCTCCCAGCTCCGGCCACCAAAACACTCCCCGTTTGTCCCATTTTCATCCTCTAACCCTAACCTACAGTCCTATGACATTAAAATGGAAGGAAAACATCAAAACCCATACCTTCGAGCTTGGCCATGGCGGCCGTGACTTCTCCCGCCGTTCACGGCTGTTCCAGGCCGTCTAACGCCTCGAAACCAATCCCATTCATCTCCTGGGTGTCCTAGGAACCTCACCCAATTAATGGAATCGAGTAAAACCCATTAAAACCCAATTTCGAATTTTTGAAATTTCCTTACCTCACGGGTTCTCCTCCGCCGTGTCCTCCACCGTGGGCCACCGTCCACCCTTTCCGTCCTCAGCCCTTCACCCTTCCCCCACGGTCATTCCCCGCTCATACAAGTGATGAATGGTGAAGTGTGATTGTGTGTTTTGGTTTTTGAAGGAAAAGGAAGAAAATGGAGAAAATGGTGTTATGGGGTTTCGGGTGGAAGGATGAACAAAGATGAAGGAGATGGCTGATGAGAGAAGGAGAGATTGATGGTGAGGATTAAAAGGTAGGGTTGAAATGGATGGTTAGGATTAATAGTTGTTAGGTTAAATTATAAAATAATTAAAATAATAATATTAAATTATTTAGATCCACATTTTGGGGGATCAAAGCAATGGGATGAGTGACACTTGTCACTCATCCATGGGGCCCACCAAAATATCCACCCAATCAGATTTCGCCGAAATGTCCCCGTCTCGAAGTTCGTGCATAGTGAAATCGAACTTCCGTGACCCATAACTCTCCCGTTCGAAGTCCGATTTCAGTGTGCCGCCTGCCTATGGATTCGTATCGTCCTCATCTACGTAACGGTCTTCGGCCCTCGGCCATCGGACCTCCCGGTCAAAAAGTCAACTTTTGACCACTTTTATCCAAAATTACCAAAATGCCCCTAAACTTCCGAACGTCATAACTTCCTCCTCGAATGTCGGAATTGAACGTGCCACCTGTCTATGAACTCGTGACGTCACGAACTACGTCACGGTCATCGGTCAAAGTCCATTTGACCGCCCGATTAAAAAGTCAACGTTTTGCCACCACTAGGGGCAAAACGGTCATTCCGCATCGTTCGTCCGATTTAACCTAACTAATCACCGATTAACCTCACTAATCGTGATTAGTCACTAATCTAATCATGGAATTTGGGACGGGTCGTTACATTACATGTTGAAACATTTTGTTATCATGTATTAACTCTTGAATTCCATATGCTTAAATGCTTTAAGTGAGAATCTTTTATGTCATGATAATCATGAAATATTGAGACTAATGATTAAGGGTTCACTTGTTTTAAATTCGTAGTTTAATTTTAGTATTTGCTAGGGACTACCGAAGTTTAAGTGTGGGGATACTTGATAGGTAGTTAATTAAGCATTATTTTATATTATTTTATATCTTTTATACTTAACTTTTAATATTAAAATAATAAACAATTGGAGAAAATAATTTATTTTGTGGGATTTTTGTAGAATTAAATAAAACTTGGAATTTGGAGCGTTTTGGCAAAAGAAACGTCCCGATCGGAATTACAACGAAACAATTATGGACGAAATTCAGAGAAATTATATAAATCCATTTTTTAAATTAATATTTCTTTTGCAGAAGCCCAATCCAAGTCATACAGCCCAAAATTCGCACAGCCCAATTAGCCCAGCCCAGCTAATCGGAGCCCAAACCACATGCGACCCAGGTACCCAGCTCGTCAGGACCCGTCCCAATCCCCCCGGGATTAACGAGGAACGTTCCTGATCCCGTCTAACATGGAGTGTCAGACCAGGGAAAATTAAAACCTTTAGCCTTCCGGCTTCCCAAGTACGCCAGGATCCGGAGAAGGTATGGGATGTCTCGGTCTTTGCTACAGTCCGCACCGTATTCAACCTGAAGGGCATTGAAAACAGAAAGACTGTGAGTGGACAAAAAGTAATAGGTTGAGTAAAATACATTTTATAAAAGACCTTTATGCCCTTCACTAAAAAGCATGCATGCATAGTAAAACCATTTATCCAATCAAATATGTTTAAACAACCACATTCATACGGGCCTCTGCCCAAAACCATTTACAGAAAACCATAACATAGTAAACATATGTGGGATCTCAGCCTAATTCCATTTATCATCATAAAACACAATTTCGCAAAACCAAGAAATCATGTTTATCCATATCATATAACCAATCCTGTCACGGTATCTAGAGCTACGCGCGTGATACCCGAGGTCTCAAAGCCCAAGTCTCCCCAGGGTCCACCCAGGTCAATGTCCGTAGATCAATGACCCTCCCTATGGGTTATAATCCATAGCCTTTCTGAGAGTAAGGAACTCAACGGGAGCAACTCCACTCAGTCAGTGCTCCGTGACTACTCCGGGGTCCAGCCAAGCTAATGACCCTCCCTGGAGTAGACAATTCATATAAAAAGGATGGTATACGAAAAACCTTTTGAAATCATTCTTAAAACCTTTCAAGGATTCATGCCCGGCCCCCATAAGCCGTCATGAACCATAAAAACCTTTCAAGGCTTCATGCCGGTCCCCATAAACCGTCATGAACCAGAAATCCATTTATGGGTCCCTGACCTGAAATCACAATCTTAAAACATAACAGGGCCCTAAGCCCGAATCCACAAACAAATTGGGCCTCTGGCCCGAATCGTAAACTAACTGGGCCTCGTGCCCGATTTCGTAAACTAAATGGGCCTTGTGCCCGATTTCGTAAACCAAATGAGCCTCGTGCCCGATACGTAATTCAACTGGGCCTCGAGCCCAATATGCAAACCAATTGGGCCTCCAGTCTGATACGTAATTAAATCAAATGGATATCAAGTCCGAGAGTTTGTAAATCAAATGGGTATCGCGCCAGAATCCATATTTCCAAATCTGAAAATTATTCAAGAACCAATTAGGCCTCTAGCCCGAGAACGTAACAAAAAGGGACTTCGAGTCTGAGGGTTTCCAAAAAAAATGGGTCTCGAACCCGAATTTATCTTTTAAAATCCAAAACCATTTCATGAAATCATTTCTAAAATTATAAGCACGGAAAATCAGTGCAAAACCGTAAATCTCGATTTAGGTGCAAGCACGTAAATCCCCTCGAAATGCGTGAAACCATGTAAGTCACAAATATCCAAATCAACCTTATAGAATCATATTCATAAACCATATAAAATATTTATGCATGCATCACAGTTTAGAAATCAAGGTCCACTCACAGACCGTTCTATGCTGCCACCTCGATTTACGTGTCGTAAGCCTCACCAGGCTAATCTTCGTCACCGGGACTCCCAAATTGACACGACCCATCCCAATCCCTCGGGATTACCGTGGAATGTGTCATGCTCCCGTGTGACACAAAGTGTCAGACAAGGGATAACCTAATGCCACTGCCCATTCGGGGCTTCCAGAGTGCGCAAGGATCGATGGAGGAGGCATGCGATGTTCCAGTCTCTGCTGCAGACGCATCCGTGATCAACCTGAAGGGCATTAAAAACAACCAAAAGCTGTGAGTGGACGAAAATCATTAAGTTCATAAAACACATTTCACAAATACATTTATTCCCTTCATTAAAACGTATGCATGCATCGAAAACCAGTAATTAAAACATTTACTCAAACAAGCCATTAGGGCCTTAGCCCAAAAACCGTAACTCAAAATCAAGTGTGGGAACTCAGCCCAAAACTGTAGAATACCAAATCTGTAAATACAAAACCAAGTGGGCCACTGCCCAAATCCATAAACACAAATCTAACCGAAAAACCATTTCATAGATCCAATAGTTCGTATTTACCACATTACCATCTTTGGAATCCCAGATGCCTAGCGTCCCAGATGCTTGACGTTCCAGATGCTTGACGTCCCAGACGTCATATCTCACGGTAATAAGCAACGTGTGCTGCCCGGGGTCTCTCCGGGTCAATATCTTTGACATCCCTGATGTCTGACGTCTCAGATGTCTAATCATAGTAATCCTGCTCCTGAGTCACTATACGGTCTGGTAGCTCCGTACAATGACCCCTCGTAGGCAATGCACCGTGACTTCCCCAGTGTCCCAGACACCTGGAGGAGACCATCACATATCCTCGTATCAAGATGGTATATGGAAAACTATTTTATCAAATCATTTCAAAACATTTCAATGGGCCCTGCCTGAAATCTGCATAAAACATCACAAGTCCATTTAGGGTCCCTGACCCGAAATCACATTTATGAAACATAGGGTCCCAAACCCGAAATCACATTTATAAAACATAGGGTCCCCGACCTGAAATCACAATTATAACCCAACTGGGCCTCATGCCCGATTCTGTAAACAACTGGGCACACGGCCCGAATTTGTAAATCAACTGGGTCTCTGGCCCAATTTCGTAAATCAACTAGGCCCCTGGCCCGATAATATAACTCAAATGGGTCTCAACCCGATTTCGTAAACAACTGGGCCCCTGGCCCGATTTCATCAAGCAACTGGGCCCCCGTCTCGATTACGTAACTCAAATGGACTCCAAGTCCGAGGTTTCCAAAATAATTGGGCCTCAAGCCTGAGTTCATCTTTCTAATTTCAAAACCATTTCATCACATCATACATGAAACCACAAGCACGTAAAACCACAATAAAATCATCAGTCTCGATATACGTGCAATACGGAAAACATCTCGAAATACGTGCAACATACGTGAAATCAATAATCACAATCATCATCATGGAAATCACGTATATAAAAAATATAAAATCGTTAGGCATGCATAGAATTTATAAAACCAACCTCCACTCACAAACCGTCCAACGCTGCACCTCGATATGCATTCCATAGGCCTTCCCGGGTCATACCACTATCATCGGGACTTCCAAACCTGTCCAAATCACATTAGAGGGTCACTAACCTCTTCATTAACCTCCTATCAAAGCCCCGTAATTTTTTTGAATTTTTAACTATTTTTAAACTCGATTCAAAACCTTCGGACGTCCCGAACAATATCGAAACGGTGTCCGATCGACACAAAACCAATCCCAAAATGTTCGTTACATCAAATAGATTAAAATTCATGTTGGAAGTTTCCCCAAAATACCCTCCATACGCCCCCATGCGCCGCCCAAAAGGGCTGCGCGTGAAGCCCACGCGCCAAACACTGTTCATCGTCAACCTCGCGTTGGACCCGGTTCACTGGTTTGAACCGGTTCAGTCGAACCGCTGAACCGAGCCGGCCGGTTCCCAGTTATTCCTCAACCATTTTCCACGGGGTTTCTTCCTACGTGTTCATCTAAGTCCAACTAAGAGGTTTATGGAATCAAAAACAAGAAAACTCAATTAGATTTTTACCTCTCAACAAAAACCCGAAGCCCAGATTTTCCAATCATCCTTCCTCTCGATCCAGACCTCCTCGAGCCTCGAAATCAGGTTTAATGGGTTCGTCTCTGTCCCTAGGTCTCATTAGAATCCATTAGGAGCTTAAAACTACAACTAAAAGTCGACTTTCAAAACTTGGACATAATTACCTCTCGGGTTAACTCACATTTGCCGTGAACCACCGTGGTCGCCGTCGTTTCCTTGCCGCCTCCCGTCGTCTCTCAGCCCTCACCAACGGTTGGTTTCTCACACACAAGCACATAGGAGATGGGCTGGTGTGTTTGTTCAAAAAAGGTTGTGTGTGTAAGTGTTTCGGGTGGGAAAATATATGAGAGTGAGGGAGTGATGACTGGTCAGAAATAGAAGGGAAGATGAGATTAACGGTGTAGATACAATCTGGGGAGTGAGATGGACGGATGAGATTAAAAGGGCAAATAAATTATATTTTAATTATTTAGTGGAGACATGATCCAGATTTTAGGGAGTGTGGGGATGAGTGACACTTGTCACTCATCCAAGGGTCCAGATTCATCGATCACTGTTCACTAATTTTAATATTATTTTAATCGAAACCTCGGTTCGTTCGGTTAATCGATTTCGCTCCCGTGACCACAACTTCGTCATCGAGCCTCTGATTTCGGCGTGCCGCCTGTCTACGGATTCATATCGACTCGATCACCTTCATTAGTGCCGCCTGTCTACGGATTCATATCGCCATTCGACATATCAATTGACCACTGCACTTGTCCTTGCATTACCGGATGACAGTGGAGAATTCGTGGTCTTTAGTGACGCTTCACTACGAGGTTTGGGCTGCGTGTTGATGCAGACTGGCAAGGTTATCGCCTACGCATCCCGACAGCTAAAGACTCATGAGTTGAACTACCCAACCCATGATTTGAAGTTGGCTGCGGTAGTTCATGCTCTAAAAATCTGGAGACATTATCTTTTCGGCGCAACGTGCCGGATATACACCGACCACCAGAGCCTAAAGTACCTATTCACTCAGAAAGAGCTTAACATGAGACAACGGAGATGGTTAGAGCTGCTGAAGGATTATGACTGTACGATCGAGTACCATCCGGGTAAGGCCAATGTGGTGGCTGATGCACTCAGGAGGAAGTCAGTGGGATCGGTTGCACACCTGAGGATGGTGTATCTTCCTTTGCTGGTGGAGCTCCGGAAGGCGGGAGTTATTTTGGGTACGGATGAGCATGGAGATTTGTTGGCCAGCTTCAATGTACGACCTGTATTGATTGATCGGATCATCGAAGCACAACTTCAGGATCCGATACTCTGTATTTACAGGATTGAAGTCGATGCGGATGGGAGACCGGATTTTACTATCCGGGATGATGGAGAACTGGTGAAGTTGGGCCGGTTGTGTGTACCTGCAGTGGCAGAGATACGGACCGAGATTCTTGAGGAGGCCCATAGTTCGGCCTATGCTATGCATCCGGGAGGTACAAAGATGTACCGTACCCTCCAGAACCATTATTGGTGGCCAGGAATGAAGAAGGATATTGCTGAATTCGTGAGCAGATGCTTAACCTGTCAGCAGGTTAAGGCAGAACGGCAGAGACGGTATGGGGCTATGCAGCGACTTCCGATTCCCGAGTGGAAGTGGGATCACATCACCATGGACTTCGTCTTTAAGTTGCCAAGGACTCAGAGTGGAGTGGACGGAGTATGGGTGATCGTGGATCGGTTAACCAAGTCAGCCCATTTTCTGCCAGTTCAGGAAACTTATAAACCCAACCGACTGGCTCAATTGTTCGTAAAAGAAATCATACGATTGCATGGTACGCCGGAATCGACCGTGTCCGATCGTGATCCGCGTTTCACTTCCAGGTTCTGGCGGAGTTTACAAGCTAATTTGGGAACAACCCTACGTTTCAGTACTGCGTTCCATCCACAGACCGATGGACAGTCTGAACGGACCATTCAGACCCTGGAGGACATGATGAGGTCCTGTGTGCTACAGTTTCAGGACTCTTGGGATACTCATTTGCCATTGATGGAATTCACTTATAACAACAGCTATCAGACAAGCATCGGGATGGCACCTTATGAGGCACTGTATGGTCGAGAGTGCAGGACACCTATCTGCTGGACGGAGATAGGGGAGCGAGCGGCGGTAGGGCCGGAATTGATGGACTTAACCCTGGAGACTGTTCGAGTTATCAAGGAGAGATTAAAGGCGGCGCAGGATCGCCAAAAGAGTTATGCCGATTGACGGATCCGAGACTTGGAATTTGAAGTGGGAGATTTTGTCTTCCTGAAGCTTTCTCCGTGGAAGGGGATTATCCGTTTTGGTCGACGGGGGAAACTGAGTCCGCGTTTTATCGAACCATATGAGATCGTGGAGAGAATTGGCAGGGTTGCATACAGATTGGCACTACCTCCAGAACTTTCTAGAGTTCACGATGTTTTTCACGTATCGATGCTACGGAAGTATGTACGTGATGCTTCCCATGTACTGGAGGATCAACCTATCGAACTCCGAGGGGATTTGAGCTTTGAGGAGCACCCAGTGCAGATTTTGGATCTGAAAGACAAGGTACTACGTCGGAAGACGATTCCTCTCGTGAAGATTCTCTGGAGAAACCAGAATGTGGAAGAAGCCACATAGGAGCCTGAGGCTCAGATGCGAAAACAATTTCCTCATTTGTTTCTTTGAAATTTCGGGACGAAATTTCTTAAGGAGGGAAGGTTGTAACACCCCGGAAATTCGAGGATTTTAATATTGTAATTTAATATTTGAATTGACGTTTTTACCCTTGTGAATGGTATGGCCAAATTGTTGACTTTTTGATTAGTAGGTCAAATGGACTTTGACCAGTGACCGTGACGTAGTTCGGGACGTCACGAGTCCATAGACAGGTGGCACGTCCAATTCGGACGATCTGGGTAAAAGTTATGACTATCGGAAGTTCAGGGGCATTACCGTAAGTTGGACTTCACGGGCGAAAATGTTGACTTTTCGTTTGGCAACTAATTTTCACATGACTCAAGGACCGTTAGTTAGGTCTCGATATCCTGAGTCCGTAGACAGGCGGCACGCCGAAATCGGACTTCTTATGGCTGAGTTACGGGTCTAGGAAGTGAGGGGCAGTTTGGTAATTATTTGAACCAGAGGCATTTTGGTCATTTCGCCCTGGTTACTGTAGCAAACCGCGGGGGACATGGGCGGCACCACCATGTGCGGTGGTTCAGTGCACAATTGATTATGCTAATATGTGCTGGAAAGTCTGGGCTGTCTTTTGCTTTTGAACGTGGCCTGAACCGTCCAGCCTGCACGGTCGAATTGAATATTGTGATTCGAAGCTTTTTCGGGGAACAATTTTCAGTGGACAAATTGGACTTCCACGAGCCTCTGGGACAGCTGAGGTTATTTAAAACTGATTAGAACATGTGTGAGCATCACTCTGCCATTAAGAAAACTGAGAATTGATGAAGAAAACCAGAGAAACCATTTCGGGAAAAATTGGAGGGAAAATCGGGTTTTGATTTCTGTTGACTGTTGGACCAAACCAAGGCCTGGTTTAGTCTTCTGGGAGTGTTTGGAACTCAACCACATCGAAATCGAAGGCCATCAGCCACGGGTGAGCTGGGACGGTGACTGCTATTTTCAGGGAAATCGCAGAGCTTGGGACGACAACCTTCAGGTACTTTCAGACACAATTGATTGTTCATTTTGGTTCGTTTTGATCCTATTATGCTTCCTGTGAAGTTAATTGGACAATGGGTTTGAAACCAGGGAGTTCTGGTGATTGACCCGTTTGGTTGATCACGGGTCGAGGGTCCATTTAAGGGACCAGTGAGGTTAATTGTTGACTCAGAACCTAAATTGGATAGTTAATGAACATGTTAGGATCAAATTGGATTGAAATCGTGTAAGAATTGATAGGTATTCAACCGGGTCAAGCCGCGGGTGGCAGGCCCGTATTGTAGACAAACGGGTGAAGGTGGTGACACTGTAGCTACAGTGTCAGGAGCGTGACTTTCACGCGCAGCCACTTTGGGTGGCGCGTGAGGGCGCGTTGGACCTTATCTCCGATCACGATCAACATGACTCTTGTTCCTCTCATCATTCTGAACATTTTTGGTGAATTAACCATGTTGATCTGAGATAGTTTTGATGGGTCAGTTTAGGGCCGGTTGCCTCGGAAAACGTGTTGGACGGCTTCCCCGAGCCGGTTTCTATTTCGGACTTTGTGGTTAAATGTTTAAGACTTGTAGTGACCCTTACATGTGATTTGGACTGACAAGAATTGTACGATAATCCCGGTACAAGTTCGTACGCGCAGGTTCATCGCGGGATCGTACTGTGAGTGGGCCCGATTTCATTAAACCCTTGCATGCTTAAATGTTTTCTGATTTACTTATATGTTCAAATGCTGGAATCAAGATATGGTTTTGATGATATTGAAATTTCGGTTATGGCACGTTTCACGGTATTTGGGCATGAGACTCGTCTGATGAAACGTAACGATCGGTTCAGATTTTACCTATGTATACTCATATGTTTTGCATGTGGATATCAATGAAATGTATTTGGTACTACACTGTATAGATCCTTCCATATGATACTGTCTCCTACGGATGAGGTACCCCGGAGTGGTCACGGACGTCTAGAACGTCCAGCGTCTATGACGCTAAGCATCGGGGATGCTGTAACCGAACAGGGTTCGGGGATTGAACTCGGAATTGAGACCCGAGTGACACGCGTAGCCTTGAGATTGTGACCTTATTGGACGTCAGGGACGTCAGACATCAGGGATGTCGGGATTGGAGTGTATAGTGCAGTGGCTAAAATTATGTTATGGTTTTATTACATGCCTTATGGTTCATATTATATGATTAATGATTGTAAATAATACTGCATGCATGTTTTGGAAAACGGAGGGGTAAATTATATGTTTTACTTACTAAACGATTTTATAAACTTGAGTTTCGGCCCACTCACCCTTAATGTTTTGGTAACCCCTCCAGGTCGTGCTAATGAGGTAGAGGAGGAACCCGAGGCTGAGGCATAGATCCACTTCTGCGTACCTGAACCCCTGTTGGGTGGTGTACCCGCAGGTTTATGTTAGAGTCGTGCTCGCAACTTGTCGTTTGGATTTCATCCCTTGTCTGACATCTGTTTAATTAGGATTTGATGTATAACTTTAATTTGGTTATTTATGCATTTGATGTTTTTGAGGCTAAAATTGGTATGAATTTTTGGGTGTCAGACGGGAGCAGGGCACGTCCCCTTGTGGTCCCTGTGGGATCGGGGCGGGTCCTGTCAATGAGTGACACTTGTCACTCATCCATTGGGCAGGAATTAAATATCTGGGCCCACTAGGATATAAAAGTAATTCGTCTCGTAAATCGTGCAATAGTGCAATCGGACTTCCGTGACCCATAACTTTTTCGTCAGACGCCTGATTTTAGCGTGCCACATGTCTATGGATTCGTATCGACCCGATCTACGTAATGGTCCTTGGTCCTCGACCATCGGACCTCCCAGGTCAAAAGTCAACATTTTGCCCTATACAACCAAATTACCAAAATACCCTTGAACTTCCGAACGTCATAACTTCTTCCTCGAATGTCGGAATCGGACGTGCCACCTGTCTATGAACTCGTGACGTCCCGATCTAAGTCACAGTCATCGGCCAAGGTCCATTTGACCACCTAAACAAAAATTCAATGTTTTGCCCATTCTAGGGGTAATATCGTCATTTCGCACCGTCCGTCTGAAAGTACCCCACTAATCACTGATTAATCTCACTAATCCTTGATTAGTCACTAATCTAATCCCGAAACTCAAGACGGGTCGTTACACAGCCCATGAGCCCAATTCCTGCACGACCCAACTTTCTTCGCCAGCCTATCAGTGCCATTGACAGGTGTCTATCGAAGCTCATTATTTACGTTCTGATGGCGCTCACCTATCATCCCCTGCGACTATCAATGACAAATGTGCAAAGCCCACGCCCCCATGTCAGCGCACGCCTGCTGAACCCCTGCTCTCATGTCAGCCAACACCTGCCAAGTCACTTCATGCCAGCTCTGCAGTGCCATGTCGGGACCCACTTCCTCATGTCAGTAGCTTTCATCCGAACTACTACCTGCTCTTCTATTGCTACAACCTGCCAACTTTTGTGTAGATTTTCTGCACAAATTAACCCCTAAATCATCATTATTCATCATTTCATTTATGTTCTTTTTATTTTACTTCTTAATTTCATTTTTTCTTTACTTTGTTCTTGTGACTTTTCTTTGGGAGTTCTTAGACAAAATTTTGTGTTTTCCTTAAGAAATACCTAGACCGAGTAATTCTAAGGCAATTCAAGAGTTTTTAAGACTGAATTCCTCGTATTTCTTCTTCTATCTTCACAAGTTTTCTGCCGCTGTTCGGTGATTCTTATGAAAAGCCATCTTTTTCTACTTAAATTCTTGTTATTGTTATTGGTTTTACTTATAATTCAATATATGTGTTGATATTTTCTCTCTAACATTTGTAAGTAAGAATGCAATTTCCATGTGTTTTAGTTTTCTAATTTATTTTACTTCATATGTTTTAGTGCTTAAATTTCAATTCAACGCTAAATGTTGATCCGCTGTTCGGGGCATTTAGAATAGAATTGAAGAGATTTAGTGTTTGACCGTTGTTCGTCGCATTAAATCACAAACTTAAGGTGGATCATATTGTAAGTAATAATTCGTTGTTCGGTACATTTATAATATGAAAAATGTATGCATGTAATTGAGATGATAAATGTAGAATTTCGTAATTGGTTCAATATGAGCATAATGTTAGAGTGTTGGTAAAAAATTGTGTTTGAAGAAAGTTCACTTGTACAAAAGTTAAAGTAGAAGTATAATTAAGTTCTAAATTGTTTTTACTTGTTTTATTTATTTTATGATTACAATCTTTACAAACCCACCATTTAATTCTTTATTATTTAATTATTTAATTCTTTATTCTTTTATTCTTTTATTCATTTATTCTTTTCTTCATTTATTCTTTAATTCATTTATTATTTATTCTTTTATTCATTAATTCATTTATTATTTTATTCTTTGATTATTTATTATTCTTTCGCACTAACATATTATTAATGTTCCCTAATTTCCCCGGTTAAGAACGATCTCTATTTATCAATACTACATCTACACAAGAAGGGTTTAAATTGCATAATACTCAAATTACATATTTAATTTAATGCGTAGTTTGAGCGGTTATCATGTATGACTAATAAAAATTATAAAATGACTTTGATATAATAAATATATGATATGTACTATGATACTATATGGTCTGATGATGACTAACATGTATAAAAGTTAAAACCTTAAGAATAAACTTAAATTAAAATATAATTTTATTGATAATTTCACACTAAGAATACATTACTCATTGAATTTTACCAAAAACAAGTAGAGTGTCTACCATGTTCAAAATTGTATTGAGCTCCATCTATCAAGACACAAAAATTTTGCCAAATGATGCTACTTGAACAAATGGTTATGTATTGTTGGACATATTATATATATATATATATATATATATATCTCATTTGAGCTCCCTACTCTTCATCCATAGATAAGGTAGTTAAGATTATCCAACTAACTTCTCCATAACCTTCATTGAGATGAGGATCTTTATAGCCTCCATAGTCATGTGGCATTTGAGGGCGAAGGTTATCTAATTGGTGGTAACCATATTGACCATTTAACCTTATTATTATTAAAAGATTAAAAATTCTGTGTAATTAAGGAGCCAAAAAAAAAGATAATTACTAGAGTCGTGTAGAATGCTCTAATCGTTTATCTCTGAAAATTTGATCGGTTGAGCTCGAGAAAGACCTGGTAAGGCTGTCGAGAAGGACTTGAGAAACAGATAAACAGAGAGGTTCGAGAGGCCGTTGAGAGGTTCAAGATGCTCTAGAGACCATGAGGTCGACTTATTCAAGAGGTCTCTAAGAGGTTCCAGAGACCGTGAGGTCGTCGACTCATTCTTTATTGATCAATGGAGATTTGGCTGGTGAGGTCGTCAACCTGAGACTGTCAATTGGCTACCGCTACTTCGTCGAGACCCGAGGTTGGTTGCGGGCCCGCGACTACTCTGTGAGACCATCATCGTCGCTGTGAATTGAAGGTGGCCAATGCCATTAAGAAGTGAATTGAAGAGGGAGGGAGATAGAGAATGGACGAAATAGTGATGCTTTTGCCCCAATTTATAAAGGGAACAAATTGTTGCTTGCATGATGCTTCTGAGGATGAAATTTGTAGGCAAATGTGAGTGAATGAATGAGTGAGTATTTTTGGTTTTTTCCAAATTAATCAATGTGGTGTTACTGTCCAAGTTTTGTTCTTTCCTCTTTTTGTTCATCTGTGAAGGATGAAATTATTTTGTCCAATTTTGGTAATTGCTGGGAATAGGTTGTTTATTCGTGATTGCTGGGAACAAATTGTTCATCAGTGATTGCTGCATCTGTTTGGGTTTTGTCCAATTTTGGTGTTTGCTGTATTTTTTTTTTTTTACGAATTAGTAGCTAAATCGATGATTTCCTCTAATATCAGAGAATATCGTTGAAATCCTCCGATATTGGACAAAATCATAAATTTTGTGGGTAAGAATTTTTTGTACCCCGTTTTAAGTGTCACTATTCTAAATTTCCAATATATCGGCGATATGTTCAATATTTTTAATCATGACTAGGAGCAACTTACGGACAGGAAGTAGCCAAAAAACATGAGCCTCCTGCCATCTTTATAAAAAAACCGACTTCCACGAAATTTGTGATTATTTGGCCCATAATCACCATGTGATCCCCCATCAAAGCCATGTACAGATCTAAGTTGCACTCAAGGATTGAAATATCGATATCGACGGATATATCGCTAGTCAAATTTACGGATATCTCGTCCCAAATATTGATATCGATATCGTTTACGGTCAACAAAAATGACGGAAATTCGATCTAAAAGTTGGAATTTTGGAATGAAATTTTGGGAAAAATTTAAGTATTTAATGATGGTTATATATGACTAATAAAAACTATAAAATAGCTATGATATAATAAAAATATGATGAATAATATGATACAATAGGGTTCTACCGATAACTAATAATATAAAATTTTAAACATAAACATAAATTGAAGTGAATTACTATAATTGAATATTAATATAATTAAAAACATAACAATAAGCATACAAAAATTTCAATGGAAGCAAAATTATAAAATGAGTAAATATATTTAAAATTGGGAAAAAAAGATGAAAAAATAGAGTCAATTTTTGTTCAAAAATTAGAAAGAATTTATATATTTAAAATTGAAAAAAAAAATGACAAACACTGTTAAAATTTTTTGAAAAAACGAATAAAAAATAAAAAAACTAAAGAAAGAGAGCATTACTGGGTTCGAACCCAGGTTGAAGGGAAGGGCATAAAGTGCACAACCAACTCAATTGGGCCAACTTAATTGCAAATATAAGAACTATAATATATAAAGTATACCAACTAATACTCTTAACAGTCATCTCCTACCTCACGCGGGTCTGTGATTTGAGTTTTTTTGACCCGGCGGCATGACCCGACTAGTTTAAACTCATTTTACGTATGATTTTCACCTAATTTAGGCCAATTTCGATTGTTTTAAGTAAATAATGAGATCTATCTTCTTAAAATAAGAAAAAAGATCGAAATTTCGTGAAATATCTTTTTCCCCTCCTCTTATATACCGCAATAAAATATCAGCAAAATGGCGCCGATATCCACTCATATTTTCGACCTTGGTTGCACTTGTGCTACTTACAAAAATTCGAAAAGCAAAAAGCAGAAAAGGTATTAATATCAATGGGTCCATCCTCTACTGCCACGTGTTCCCTCTCCGTTGGCCAAATCATTCCAACCAAACCTACCCCACATGCGGAGACGCAAATCAAGTTCACCAAACAATCACACGCAATTTACAATTCAAATTCCTGGAACCTGGCGTCCCACTCGACGCGGTAATACTGATACACGCGCCAAAGATATTTTGCCAAAGACATTTTTACCCGCTCACTGCTCGACGCGGTAACTTTGACTCACGCGCCAAAGACATTTTTACCCGCTCAAAGACATTTTTACCCGCTCAAAGACATTTTTACCTGCTCACTGCTCGACGCGGTAACTTCACGCGCCAAAGACATTTTTACCCGCTCACTGCTCGACGCGGTAAATTTGACTCACGCGGCAAAGATATCTTAATTTTTCACCCACTCGTCACTCTTTCTCTCTCTCTTCACCTTTCAACTAGTCCAAGTCGGGAAAATGGTAGTTGGAAACGTTGAGAGCTTGCCCAAAAATCTGATCCGAGATAAAAGAGGCGAGAGCCGGGAAAATCACAGTCAACGCTTAGTCTCTTTCGGTGAGCTTTCGCTTTACACATAGCCAAACTGACCTAAAGAAGCAGAAGCAGAAGCAGTGACAGAGAGAAGGAGAGATTTGGCAGAGAAGACCAAGTCCAATTTGCCAAGGTCAATTCCGGTCTTATTTTTTTTTTTAATTTGAATTTAAAGGAATAGTGTCCAAAGACGAAAAAGACGATTCAGATACAGTTAGTGTAACTGTGTAAGTGCTTTTTTGTGCGAGGTGTAAAATTCTGAAAGCACTTTGGTGGTTAAACCTGCTTTTGAATCTTAGGTAGTGCTGTGCTTGAATGAGTAAAGCTAGCCGGCAGCTAGGGTTTCTGCGTATACTAATAGCTGTGGATAGAAGAGGCTGAGAGCTTGGTTTGGGGAAGAAGAGAGGGCGAGATAGATATGGAGAGCTATTTGAATGAGAACTTTGATTTGAAGGCCAAGGACTCGTCGGAAGAGGCACTTCAGAGATGGAGGAAGCTCTGTTGGATTGTGAAGAACAAGAAGCGGAGGTTCCGCTTCACTGCAAATCTTTCTAAGCGTTTCGAGGCTGAAGCTATTCGACGCTCAAATCAGGTTCAAATCGCTTTCTATTTTTGTTCTTCCTTTTGTGCTTCTTATGGATGAGTAATTTAATCGAATTTGATCGGATGAAATCAGTTCATCTGATTTTTTAATTCATTAAAGTGACTTCTGTGTAATTCTAGATTTACATTTGAGTTATTTATGTGCTTTGTAAAATCAAAGTCCATTACATATAGAAAATTGGGGCAGATCTTGAACCTCTTTGAATGCAAATTATTCAAGGAAAGAGCGTAATATTTGTTTATTTGGAAAATTTTTCTATTGAGATTATTCGTTGGATAAAATGAGCAAATGTTGGCCTGCGGTGATTTGAAATGTGAGATTTTGTACTTTAGGTGATTCCACTGACCCAATTACGCTGGAAATGCTATTATTTTCCATTTCAGACTGTACAAACAGCCATTTGGTATGGTTCCATCTTATTAAATGTTGAAACAGACTTTGCTACAGGGTGTGGAGTGTACTATTGTGAAAGGACTCATACGTTGATGCTCTGCAGTCTGCATGGCATGAGAATGTGTTCTAGGGGAATGTGATCGGCAACGTTTTTAAGTCTTGAATAATAAATACCAATTCCAGAACCGTGCACGGTGAAAATTTTAAGCAGATTCGCCTGCTTTAAGCGCATTTATGTTGCATGTAAATGAGTTTATTTGCAATTTTGTGGTGAACCATTGTTGCTGTGTCTTGAACTATGAAATTGAGGTCTGCCATAAAAGAAATTTGGGCAAACGAGCATTACACTTAATGAGGATATTAAAAGTTAATATTCATGAACATACTTTGTGCACAGAACGTAGCTTATTGTCTTATAAAAAATAATTATCTTACTTACTGGGAACTTGGTTGCTTTTTTCTTCTTTCATTTTTCATTTTTCTCTTCTGTTGAAATAATAGGAGAAGTTTAGAGTTGCAGTTTTGGTTTCACAAGCTGCACTTCAGTTTATCGAAGGTAAGAATCTTGAACTACTCTATTCTAATGTTGGTTATGTGGAGGTTATATTTGAAAGTAAACTCAGAAGCCATGGTTATTTATCGATTTATATGGTTTTCAACTTTCAATGTCTATAGGTCTTACTTTGCCCAGTGACTACACTGTACCTGAGGAAGTCAAAGCTGCAGGTTTTCAAATTTGTGCTGATGAGGTGGGATCCATTGTTGAAGGGCGTGATGTGAAAAAGCTGAAAATTCATGGTGGCATTGAGTCTATTACCGAAAAGCTTGGAACATCAATTGTCAACGGAATTTCTACTTCTGAGAAATTGCTGAATCAGAGAAAAGACATTTATGGAGTTAATAAATTCACTGAAAAACCATCTCGTGGATTTTTTGTTTATGTCTGGGAAGCCCTTCAAGACACTACCCTCATGATACTTGCATTTTGTGCCTTTGTTTCTCTACTTGTTGGGATAATGACTGAAGGATGGCCAAAGGGTGCCCATGATGGACTTGGAATTGTTGCGAGCATTTTGCTTGTTGTATTTGTCACTGCAACTAGCGATTATAAACAATCCCTGCAGTTCAAGGACTTGGAGAAGGAGAAGAAAAAAATTACAGTTCAGGTTACTAGAGATGGATTTAGACAGAAGTTGTCAATATACGACCTACTTCCTGGTGACATTGTTCATCTTTCTATTGGAGATCTGGTTCCAGCTGATGGACTTTTTCTTAATGGGTTTTCTGTGCTGATTAATGAGTCCAGTTTGACTGGAGAGAGTGAACCTGTTAATGTCAATTCCGCGAATCCTTTTCTCCTTTCTGGAACTAAAGTTCAAGATGGATCATGCAAGATGCTTGTAACTACAGTTGGAATGAGAACCCAGTGGGGTAAATTGATGGCTACTCTCAGTGAAGGAGGAGATGATGAAACCCCCTTGCAGGTCAAACTAAATGGCGTGGCAACCATCATTGGGAAAATAGGCCTGTTTTTCGCTGTTGTGACATTTTCTGTTTTAGTTCAAGGATTGTTTAGCCGCAAACTGCAAGAAGGATCCCAGTTGATCTGGTCTGGAGATGAAGCATTGGAAATCTTGGAATATTTTGCTATAGCTGTTACAATTGTTGTTGTTGCAGTTCCTGAAGGTTTGCCTTTGGCTGTGACATTGAGTCTTGCTTTTGCTATGAAGAAGATGATGAACGATAAGGCACTTGTCCGGCATTTGGCTGCTTGTGAGACAATGGGATCAGCCACAACTATCTGCAGTGACAAGACTGGGACACTAACGACTAACCACATGACTGTTGTGAAAGCTTGCATTTGTGGGAAAATCAAAGATGTTAGAGCTTCTAAGAAATCTTCTGACATCTCTTCCGAAATTTCCAATTCTTCTTTGAGAGTTCTACTTCAGTCTATTTTTAATAATACTGGAGGAGAAGTTGTTAAAAACAAAGATGGAAAGATTGAATTACTGGGAACGCCCACAGAGACTGCTATTTTGGAATTTGGAATGTTGCTTGGCGGGGATTTCAAGGCAGAACGACAAGCTTCAAATGTTGTGAAAGTTGAGCCCTTCAATTCCGTGAAGAAGAGAATGGGTGTTGTTCTAGAGCTTCCTGAAGGTGGCTTTCGGGTGCACTGTAAAGGTGCTTCTGAGATAATATTAGCTGCATGTGACAAATTCTTGGGTCCAAATGGTGAGGTTGTTCCTCTTGATAAAGCATCTATTAGTCTTTTGAATGGTATCATTGAACAATTTGCTAATGAAGCCCTTAGAACTCTCTGCCTGGCTTACATGGATATCGGAATTGAGTTCTCTGCTGAAAGTCCTATTCCCATCTCAGGTTATACATGTATAGGCATTGTGGGTATCAAAGATCCAGTTCGTCCTGGTGTCAAGGAATCTGTCGTGATTTGTAGGTCTGCTGGCATTGCTGTCAGGATGGTTACAGGAGACAACATAAACACTGCAAAAGCAATTGCAAGAGAATGTGGAATTTTGACTGATGATGGTCTAGCAATTGAAGGCCCAGAGTTTCGCGAGAAGAGTGAGGAGGAATTACAAAAAATTATTCCAAAACTTCAGGTATCTCATTTTCATTTAATTGGACTAACAAGATTCCTCAATTGTTAATTCTATTCAAATTTCTGATTCCTCTACCATCAGGCACAGCTATTTCAGGGTATGGAAAAATCAAATATGCAAATCCATGTTAGCGGGAAGTATAGTATAAATGATAACAATTGAACGATAAACATTATAAATGCAAATGATTCTCCTTTACTATTGTAATTATGCAGTTCCCTTTTCAGAATAAGTGACTTTTACCATAATTTGATATTATCGTGTGTTCAGGTAATGGCTCGATCTTCACCAATGGATAAGCATACCCTTGTAAGAAGCTTACGTACCACTTTTGAAGAAGTTGTTGCTGTGACTGGTGATGGTACAAACGACGCTCCAGCGCTTCATGAAGCTGATATAGGACTTGCAATGGGCATTGCTGGAACTGAGGTATTTTCCCAGATTCTGCTCCTTTTGTGTCTAATAAGTCTCACTGTCTTTATTATCGTATATATTTCTAAGGATCATTTTCCTTTTGTGCTCTTTTGTATCATATTGAATACTAATTATTGTATGGTTCTGAAAATCAGAGCGACATGATCTTATTACTAAACTTTGGTTGTTATAAGAATGCATGTGTTTCAAAGGGATGGTGCTAAGAGTAAATAATATTGAATTAGATATAAGAAGCTCAAGAAAGAAGTGAATCCTTTGCCCAGTGGAGTCCTTTTCTCTATTTTTGGCATAGAGTCATGTATCATATTCGTACTTGGAACTTTTTTGACACGATTGTAATTGAGCATGTCCTAATTATCTCAGGTGGCAAAAGAAAGTGCTGATGTAATAATTCTGGATGATAACTTTTCAACTATTGTGACCGTGGCCAAATGGGGGCGTTCAGTTTACTTAAACATACAGAAATTTGTTCAGTTCCAGTTGACTGTTAATGTGGTTGCCCTTGTTGTCAACTTTTCTTCAGCCTGTTTAACCGGTAAGCAGATTATAAGTATCTCTTATTTGCGTTTCTTTTCCTTTCCCTTCTTCACTACAATCCCTTAATGTCCAACTTGTTTTTGGCATTCATGATACTTCTAGGAAATACTCCCCTTACTGCTGTTCAGCTTCTCTGGGTCAACATGATCATGGACACTCTAGGAGCCCTGGCATTAGCCACAGAGCCTCCAAATGATGATTTAATGAAGAGAACACCAGTTGGCCGGAAAGGAAACTTCATCACTAATGTGATGTGGAGGAATATCCTTGGGCAGTCTGTGTATCAGTTTGTGACAATATGGTTTCTACAGACTAGAGGGAAAGAAGCCTTTCAGCTGGTTGGCCCGGACTCTGATCTGATTTTGAACACCCTTATTTTCAACTCATTTGTGTTCTGTCAGGTGAATAAGAATCATCAGTGGTTTGACTCAATCATATCGTGTCTTTTAATAAATCAGGGGACTGGAAACCTTGGGATTCAAAATCAGAAAATGACTACTCATCATCAAACTTTGGGGCTATGCATGCATGCAATACATTATTTCATTTGGAGTAATTAAGCTGATATGATTTTCGAAGACTATTTAGTTCTTATTCTGTTACTATATATAGTTACATTTATATAATGGTGTCTCTTTCAGGTTTTCAATGAGATCAGCTCTAGGGAGATGGAGAAGATAAACGTCATTAAAGGCATAATGCAGAACTATGTGTTTGTGACTGTACTCTCCTGCACCGTTATCTTCCAAATCATAATTATTGAGTTTCTGGGTACATTCGCGAGCACATATCCTCTAAGTTTGCAGCAATGGCTCGTCAGTATTACGCTTGGGTTCCTTGGCATGCCGGTTTCAGCAGCACTGAAGTTCATCCCTGTGTAACTAGACTGCTATCAACACAAAACTGAACAGGTACTTCTTGACTTGCCTACGGATGGAGGTTTTGTTATGCCATAAAAATCGTCGAAACGTTGTGCCATCTTTTCGAAGATCATTGTTTTGAATACTGTAAAGTATGGCATGCTAGCAAATTTAAAGGCTAAAACGATACACACCAGTTCCGGAAAGACGTCAATTTTTGAAGACTTGATTGTGTGATACCTGACATACCTGTTCCAACTCTAGCTAGCAGAATTTTACAAGGATTTAGTTCTAACAAATTGATTATTTTCTTTGATCATTATTTGTGTGCTTGTTTACGATTTCTGACAATTGATTAAATTGCCTATAATTTGGGCACTGGCCATTTCTGTTGATTCATATGGAGATTGATAGCATCATTGGTCGAATGATTGATGCATGTTGTAGAAGTTGGGACTGGCATATAAATAATAAATCCATGGATTTACAAACAAAAACATTCCAACAAGTCTTGTGCTTGTCTTATAATTAAATGTCGGAATTTCCCCGGGCATACGAATAATTATATATATTGAAAACTTTCCCGAAATATCGTAGCACAAATCCTCATGCCATGTTTGGTGTGTTACTGTGCCTCACGAATCAGGATGGTAAAAGCTAGAGACTTAATCTAGGGTTTAGGCCCTAGATTCAAACTATTCTGTTTAGATTGAACCTTGTACGTAAACTCTTTCGATGGGTTAATTCCAATGCAGATGCATCAAATCACTCTAATAAAAAACCCAGAACAGTCCCATATAAAAAAGTACAATATAAATACAATAATGGAAATAAAAATTGAGGAGGTAACAGCAACCATCTTTGAAATGAGCCCCAAAAGCCTTTTCCTTTATGGGTCTTTTTTGCTTTTCAACTTTCTGTAAATTTTCTAGGGTAAAGAAAGCTGTTTATGAACTATACACGATCTTTAAACCGTTGACAATTTTATCTAATTCATCACATATGGTATTTACTATTTTCAAAGTAGCAGAATCTTCACTTTCTTCTGATGCAAGTAATTGAAGAATTTCCCTATAACATGTACCGGGTTGCCAATCAATCAATTTTCAAAGACTTGGGTGCTTTAGTTTTCCTCAACCACTAACCTGCCGCAGTATACTGTAACATGTATATACAGGTTCCTGCCACATAAGAACTTTCTATCAAAATTCAGTCTTTAATTTATTTGATAAAATAAACTAATGAGAAAAAATATATATCAAGCTCACAGTTTCCAAAAAATTCAAATCAGGACTGGATTTGATCGTGGCTTCCATTTCGTTAGTCGTCAAGTTCTGATCCAGCACCATAAAGGCGGCGGCAGCTGCTATGGCAGACGGCCGATGATGCATCAAATTTATCTCTAAACATCAAAGAAAACAATCATAATTAGTACATAATTAAACCAGTCATAAAAAAGATAATGGAAATTGAAAATACCTTTCATTACATAAAAGAGTTTTCTTTCAATCTTGGATTTCACATCTTTCACATCTGAATTTGATGAAGATCCTTGGGAGGGAAACAGCTTAGAGACCACGTAATCAAGAAAATCGTAGGGCGTGAGGATAGTGATGGTCCAATCCAATGCTCCCAGCACTATAAGCTCCATTCTCGGAATCTGATCATTCGTAAAGTAGAAATCTTCAACTTCGTACCGGGTGAGTGGTGGAAACTTCGACTCCTCCAGCTTTGCAGCCAACGAAAGACATGCCACTGAAATCAACCAAATCACAGCTTCTCTCTCATTTACCTGAAAAACCCATTTCAATTCAACACAAAAGAACTTGGAAAATCTACCAGAATTGTCAATTGAACTTCCATATGAACAAATCCCAAAAAGAAAAATTGAATCTTACAAGCATGGCTTTGAGGGAAATGAATCGATCAAACAATGTGATGGATAGATATGCCGTTCTTGAATGAAATTCGAATATTGTTCTTTTCTGAATTCAACAAACAAAGTTCAAGAGAATCCCATTAAAGAAAAATACGTAATTAAGTTGGATTGAAGCTTGAAAGTGGAGTTTTTGAGACTTACAATGAGAACCCATTGGATGGTTTCCAAGCGAGCTCTAAGAACCCAATTAGGAACATTGACAATTAAGTTGTTCTCTCTTTCGATTAAGCTCTGCAAATGGTCTTGTTCCAAGGCGGGGTCGTAAGAGTGGCTTTCGAAGTACGCGAATGTGTTTACTGGCACCGCATCTCGATCGCGCCAAAAAGAAAGGGCTGGCAATTTCAGCAAGAAGCTCGTATCTTCTGAGCAAGAAAGGTCTGGCGACGGCAGCAAAGAGGTCGCATCTTGTTGGCAAGAAAAGTCTGGCGATGGACGCTCAGACTCATGAGAGTCATGGTTGTTGTCGACGTCCATTTCATGACTCTTTATTTTTATATTGTTTATCCACAGAGAGAATTAATTGACTGAGCCAAAGATTTAGAGAGAGAGAGAGAAAAATGGTTGGCTGCCAAGACTATATGAATAGCAGAGAAAGGAGGAGGAGTCGAATGGTGTTTATTGTTGGTGTAGCAGTAGTAGCAAGAAATAACGTGGCACCGTGTTGACGGTTACAATTCAACAGAATTTTGGGTTTGTTGGGTCTGGGCTTCTTTTTGTTCTTGCCCAGCTTAGGGGAACATAAAACTCCACACCCACCTAAATTACTTTCATTACTCATGAAATTCGAACCCAAGGCCTCCGGCATAATATATGGGGACAATGCTTGTTGGAATGAATTAAAACCTTCTATCAAGGATGTCTAAATAAAATCTAGCCCAATTCACAATTTTGGTGTATATATATATATATCGATATAATTAGCCCAATTCACAATTTTGGTGTATATATATATAGCCCAATTCACAATTTTGGAGTATATATATAATTAGCATTTTTAAGGCTAGTCTAATAAATTTGAGGTCTATGACGAACATTATAAAAGTGTCTCTATATTCCATATTTACACACATAGACAAATATATATATATATATATATACTTTTTCAATTTTTCAATTTTTTTTTCATCTTTCTAGCAATAAAAAAAATCTAGAAGTTAAGCACATCATTCATACATAGAAAATATAATAATATTATATTTTAAAGAAAATAATGAAACTTTATCAAAAAATTTAGAGCTACAGTTCGTCGGTTTGAAATCTCATTTCATTCTATAGGGGTGTTCATCGGTTTTTTAGTTGGTTTTTTTTTTCAAAATCAAAACTGAACCAGTTGAAAGATTCGGTTATGTTCTTGACCAGTTTAATCATTTTTTTCCTGCACAGTGACAATGTAACGACCCATCCCGAATTTCAGGATTAGATTAGTGACTAATCACGATTAGTGAGGCTAATCCGTGATTAGTTGGGCGAAATCGAACGAACGATGCGAAATGACCGTTTTGCCCTTAGTCGTGGAAAAACGTTGACTTTTCATTCAGGCGATCAAATGGACTTTGACCGATGACCGTGACGTAGTTCGTGACATCACGAGTTCATAGACAGGTGGTACGTTCAATTCCGACATCCGAGGAGGAAGTTATGACGTTCGGAAGTTTAGGGGCAATTTGGTAATTTTGGTTAAAAAGGGGCAAATGTTGACCTTTTGACCGAGAGGTCCGATGGCCGAGGGCCAAAGACCGTTACGTAGATGGGGATGATACGAATCCATAGACAGGCGGCACGCTGAAATCGGACTTCGAATGGGAGAGTTATAGGTCACGGAAGTTCGGTTTCACTATGCACGTACTTCGAGACGGGGCTGAGTTGGCAAATTCTGATTGGCCAGATATTTTGAGTGGGTCCTATGGATGAGTGACAAGTGTCACTCATCCCATTGGCTAGATCCCCTAAAAAGTGGATCTCACTTAATTAAATAATATTAATTAATTAATTTTATAATCTAATCCACACCTCATTTAATCCTAGCCATCCATCCTAAATTAATCCTTCAATCCTCACCATTAATCCTCTCCTCTCTCATCTGATCACATCATCTCCCTCTCCCTTCTCTTCCACGACATCACCTTCATCATTCTTCTTCATTTTTCATTTTCTTCCTTTTCCTCCAAAAACCTGAAACACACACACACTATCACCTTTCATTTCTTGTGTGAGCTGAACATGACCGTGAGAGAGTGTGGAGGGACTAAGGATGGCAAGCCACGGCCAGCCACGGCGGAGGACACGGCGGAGAGAGAGAACCCGTGAGGTAAAAATATTCAAAAATTCAAAACTTAGTTTTATTGCTTTTTATTCGATTCTAAGGTTTAGGTTAGGTTGCTGGTAGTCCTAGGAGTCGAATAGGATTAGTTTTGGGGATGAGGATGGCCTGGAACGAACGTGAACGGCGGAGGAAGTCACGGTCGCCATTGATGAACTTGGAAGGTATGGGTTTTGATGTTTTTTCCTAGTTTTAAACCCATAGAACTCTAGGTTAGGATGAGGGGATGAAAATGGGACAAACGAGGAGAGTTTTGGTGGCCGGACGGCGGAGAACCGGCCGGGTGAAGCCGCGGGTCACGGCGACCCGGTTGCAGGTATTCGGGTCGACCTCGCGGGAGGACAGGGATGACAGGTGACATCATCATGCTGACATCATTATGTCAGGGATGATGTCAACATTGTCAGGTCTGATAATGTCATCTGACATGTCAGAAAATGGGCCAATAGGAGTATGACACGTGTCACTGTCAGGACTGTCAGTGATGACGTCATGCTGACGTCAGCAGGTACTGTAGCAGCGTTGACCCACGCGTTGACCAGGCGTGTGTGAACAGTATTTTGAGTGGGCCCAGGGTCATTTTAAAGGTTTCGACGATCCGGATCCAATGGCGGTGGTTTCAGGTCGATTGGAGATCGTTAAGTTGGTCAAATTGAGGTTTTTTCACCTCGGGAAACGTGTACGGGACACGTTGACTTTTTCAGGAAAGTTTAGGGTTCTTAATATGGACTTGTATAGGTTAGTAGTAACCTTTGGATATGATTTGGACAAGTCAGGATGACCCGGAGAGGTTGGATTGGCTCGGGAGAGCCTATGGCACGCAAATCGAGGAGGAAGCTCGGACGGTCTGTGAGTGGACCTTGTTTTCTAAATTGGTGCATGCATAAATGTTTATTATATGTTTTATTACTTGTTTGATGATGACATGGGTGCATTTGTATGTGGTTACGTATAAGCACGTATTTCGAGGTTTCAGCCTTATACGGTGCTTATACGGGTCTGTATTTCTTTATTGGTTTTAATGAAATGGTTTTGGATTTCTAAAAGGATAAACTCGAGTATGAGACCCATTTGGTTTTGTCTCGAGCATATGACCTCAGATATCGGGCACGGTGCCTAGCTGATGTCCTATGTTCGGGCACGAGACCCAGGTTACTTTACGGTTTTGATTTCAGGTCAAGGAACCTTAAATGGATTTCCCGGTTCATGACGGTTTATGGGAACCGGCATGAACCCTTGTTATGGTATCGTGGTTCATGACGGTTTATGGGAACCGGCATGAACCCTTGTTGGTTATTACAGTACATGACGGTTTATGGGAACCGGCATGTTACCTTGGTTATGGATGTTATGGATCATGACGGTTCAGGGGAACCGGGCATGAATGTTTATGTTATGTATATATATGTTCATCTACCTTCCTTTACATGTTCTATTATCTCCTCCGGGGAGGGTCGTTGGCCTAGGTGGACCCCGGAGTAGTCACAGAGCACCGACTGAGTGGAGTCACCCCCCAGTTGGGTTCCTTACTCTCAGGAAGGCTATGATTACTATTACCTCGGGTAGGGTCAATGGTCTGCGGACATTGATCTTGACTTTGAGAAGACTCGGATTGAGACTTGGGTAGCACGCACGTAGCTTTGGAAACCGTGACAGGATTGGTTGTGTGAATTATATGTGTATATGATATAAATATGATATATGATATGTGGATACAGGATTTGAGCGGTGGCTCGTGTACTTGGTTTCTTTAGGGTTTGGGCCAAGTCCTTTATGGATTTGGTCAGTGGCCCGTATGGTCGTTTTTGATATGTAAAATCGCAAGTGCACGAAATCAGAACAAGTAGTATGTTGATAAAGAAGGATGTCGAACCCACGAGGACTACTTACCTATTAACTATTGAAATTGTTCTAGCTCGAAATTATTTGAAAATCAAGGGAAGTGATGGATTTTGAATTTAAAAAGAAACAATATGAACAAAGAAAATTAAATCAACAAATGAGAATTTTTCAAACACTTAAGAAGAAGGAGTTCAGCAAGGAATAAAACACTAAGGCATCTGATTGCACCTAACCAATCCAATCCCAAATCCTAACCACATAACTAATCAATTATCACCTTATTTGATGGCAGAAAATTCTAATTTATCTAAGTCCCTCTTTCGAGTAGAATTAGAACTACCCAACATACAATAACCCGCAATATGTCTATGCGAATTTAAAAGCAATCGAGTGTATTAACATTCACAATATTTCATATAAACGCCGCACAAATCACGTTGGCACATTCCTGTCTTTCGTTCAATTCGTGGCATACATCATATGAAGCAAAATTGCATGTATCATCTCTCGAATTACATGCACAACTGATCATTCAACTAATGGCCAGATAATTGAAAGCATTAAATGACATGAACCATCCCAATTCCCCCGGGATTACCATGGAATGTGTCATGCTCCCGTCTGACAAGAGGTGTCAAACAAGGGATAACCTGTTGCCACTGCCCAACCAGGCTTCTAGAGTGCGTAAGGATCGATGGAGGAGGTGTGCGATGCTCAAGTCTCTACTGCATTCGCATCCGGAATCAACCTGAAGGGCATTAAAAACAAAAGCTGTGAGTGGACGGAAATAAACAAGTCTGTTTAAAACATTTATAAGACATTTATGCCCCTCAATAAAATCATATGCATGCACCATCATTTAAAATCATATATCATATAATATAAACCATAAACATAATTTTAGCCACTACACCATACACTCCAATCCGACATCCCTGACGTCTAACGTCCCTGACGTCTAATAAGGTCAAAATCACAAGGCTACGCGTGCCACTCGGGTCTCAATTTCCGAGTTCAATCCCCGAACCCCGTTCGGGTACAGCATCCCCGATGCTTAGCGTCATAGACGCTGGACGTTCTAGACGTTCGTGACCTCTCCGGGGTACCTCATCCGGAGGAGACAGTATCATATGGAAGGATCTATACAGTGCAGTACCAAATACATTTTATTGATATCCACATGCAAAGCATATATATATATATACATAGATAAAATCCAAACCAATCGTTAAGTTTCATCAGACGGGTCTCAAGCCCAAATACCGTGAAACGTGCCATAACCATAATTTCCATATCATCAAACCGTTATTTGTTTTTAGCATGTGAATATATATAAAATGTAAACCAGAAAACATTTATTCAATTCCATTTTACGGTCCCCGACCCGCAATCACATGTAGAAATCAACTGGGCCCCTAGCCCGATTTCATAAGTTAACTGGGCCCCTGGCCCGATTCACAAGTTAACTGGGCCCCTAGCCCGATTCACAAGTTAACTGGGCCCCTGGCCCGATTTTACTTTATCAAGTCTGTAATCGTTTCATGAAATCATATCCAACCACATTTATGGAAATCGGTGCAAATCCAGAAAACCTCGGTTTACGTGCAAATACGTAAATCACCTCGAAATGCGTGAAATCATTTAAATTCACCGATATCCAAAGTAAATCATTTAATCATAATTATAAAAATCATGAAACAGTTATGCATGCATCGAATTTATAAAACCAATGTCCACTCACAGACCGTTTAACCGAGCGCCTTGATACGCGTGCCATAGGCCTTCCCGGGCCACACCACTATCACCGGGACTCCCAATCCTGTTCAAATCACATCAGAGGATTACTAACCTCATCATTAACATCCTATTCAAGTCCCGTAATTTTCCCGAATTTTTAAGTATTTTTAAACTGGATTTAAAACCTTCGGACATCCCGAACAATATCGAAACGGGATCCGAATGACACGAAACCAACGCCAAAATGTTCGTTACATTGTATAGGACAAAAATCATGTTGACCTCACCTCGAAATTCGTGCCCACGCGCCGTCACGCGCCGCCGTGAGTGGCTGCGCGTGAAAGCCACGCGCCTGCTACAGTGACTGCTACAGTCACCACCTTCACCCGTATGTCTGGTAAACGGGTCTGATTACCCGCGATCTGACCCGGCCTGATAACCCTCAATTCGACCTTGATTCCATCCGTTTTTTATTCTAAAACAAACATTAACCAATTAATTCCAGTTCTGTGTCAATGATTAATCTCGACATGGAGTAAATCGACCAATCCAAGTCCGAACAGCCAAACGGGTCGATGATATCAACTCACCCAACTCAAGTCCATTGTCAAATTAACTTCACATGAAGCTTATTAGGATTAACACGAACCAATTTGAATGATTAATTGAACACAAAGTTACCTCAATCACCACGACTCAAGCTTGGATTTTCCAGCCGTCCACCTCGTCCGTCCACGACCCTAGGAGCCTCCAAGCTTGCCCCAAATGATCTGGATCGACTTGTGGAGGTTCCAGGAAGCTCATTCAATCATCAATAAGTCATGGGCTGACCTAAAACTAGAAGTTCGAATTTGAACTTCACAAAAACCAGTTTCGGGTTTTTGAGCATTCCTCCACCATTTACACTCCATTCCTTTCATTCTCAATCTCAGAGTCAACCTCTCGACTCACTCTCAATTCTAACAATCCAAATCATCCATTAAAAGCATCCCAAAGTGCCACTCAGTCCACTGTGTAAAGTCCCCTGCACTGACCCGAAAACATAATAAAATGGTGCCCATGTTCTTGTGATCGATTGCCAGCACAATTACATGTGCAATCACACCTCAAACTGTCCCAATTCAGTCATTTAATTGATAAACAATCCATGGGATCGATCGCACAAACATCCCATTTCACGGCTGTTTCAATCAAACAGTACCCCCATGAAAATTACCATTCTGCCCTTGTGCAGAAAATTACCAAAATGCCCCTCACGCATCCTGACCCGTAACTCGGTCATACGGACTCCGATTGATGCGTGTCGCCTGTCTACGGACTCAGAGCATCGAGACCTTCCTAACGGTCCTTGGTCCTCGGCCATCGGACCTCCCGATCAAAAAGTCAACATTTCCCCTTATTTCGTTCGAATTACGAAAATGCCCTTGAACTTCCGTACATCATAACTTTCACCACGAACGTCGGAATCGAACGTGCCACCTATCTATGAACTCGTGACGTCCCGAACTACGTCACGGTCACCGGTCAAAGTCCATTTGACCATCCGAATTAAAAGTCAACGTTTTGCCCATGCCGATGGGCAAAACGGTCATTTTGCACAATTCGTCCGAAATCACTCAACTAATCTCAGATTAGTAAATCATAATTAAATATTATTAAATCCCGGTACTCAGGACGGGTCGTTACATTAAACTCAATGATATACACTCAAAAGGAATGATAAAATTATAATCACATAGAAAACTGATTTGGAATTGTCATGGATAAGCTACATCATAGCCTTAGCAATAAAAATTAGTTCATAACTAAATTGAAATAAACCATAATAACTCTGAAATTCATAAAGAAATTTGTGGAAAGAGAAGATGAAAAAGAGTTGAGAAGGGAACTGTATGCAGATTGAGAATCTCAATCGACGGCCGGCTTCAACGTAGTCATCTTCTTTCTCCTCTATTTTCCAGCTTCAAGTGCTTGAAGGATGGAAGAAAAACTCCATTCGTCCTTATTTTTCTCTCTGCAATTTTTTTTTTCTTTTTTTTATGCACCTCCCCCCAATGGCCTTTTATAGCCCCTATTATTTGTTCTCCACCTTATGGTGATGTTGAACTTCCATAAAGATGGGTAGGGCAGGTGTCCTTCATGTATTGGATATGTTAATGGCCATAATAACATGAGTGAAATAGCTCAAATTGAAACTAATGGCCGTTATGCCTTTTTTCTTCTTCTCAACGTTTCTGTGCATTTGAAACAGCAAGGAATTATCAATTTTCTCATCAATTCCCATGAATCCTTCAATTTATTTCATCCTAATAAAAACAATAAACAACACAATTAAAGACTATAATAAATAAGAAAATTAAGAACAAAATTAAAAATAACATATGACAAAATTTGTATAGAATTTAGGCACATCAGTTTTCATTATGGTTCTTTCAATCTTGGTTTTGGGCTTAGTTCCCATATATGGTTTCTTTGGTTAAACGGTTTTCGAATGCATGCATACTTTTTAGTGAAGGGTACAAATGTCTTCTCGTTAAAATGTTTTTATAAACTTTTGTTTTGTCCACTCACAGCTTTTAATGTTTTGACTTCCCTTCAAGTTGACATCGGGTGTGGACTGTAGCAGAGACCGAGATATCACATACCTCCTCCGGATCCTAGCGTACTCTGATAGCCCGGGAGGGCAAAGGTCGGAAATATCCCTTGTCTAACACTTCGTGTCAGACGGGAGCAGGGTCATCCCGCACTAATCCCGGGGGAATTGGGATGGGTCCTGTCAACGTGATATCAGAGCATGGTTGCTCGTGTTACTCTGAATTCCAGAGCGTGTTTTGCGTACTACTCCTTACGCAGGTCGAGGATGTGATATCTCAAGGGGCTACAGTTCGTTATCAACCTGATAGTTAGGGTATTGGTACGATAGTTAGTAGGATTGTATCGAGAAATGTCTTGGTTTGGTATTGGATGCCGGGGTTGCCATAGTTCTGTCGTGGATGGTAGTGTGGGACCCTACGGTAAGGATGAACGTATTCGTACGTTAGATTGTGATCGTGAGATGGTTAGTTGGGATCGTCTTCACGATGTCGTAGGATCGATTTGACGTGTTTCGAAATGGTGACTATCCGATGATCGGATTTGGTTGAGTTAGATGGATTTACTGCAGTTGGCAGTTAGCAGTCGGATTCGTGGAATCCTAGTTGATCTTACGGTAGGATTGGATTGAAGTCTTTACGATATCAAGACCGCGGGGTCGGCTAGATTGTGGATTGTACTGCAGTTGGTAGCTTGTGGTTGGGTTCAGAGTGACTCTAGGTGTGATCGTGGAATCCTAAGGTAGGATGTGTATGGTTCGGAAATGTAAGTTGACGAGTGGTTTGACTTGGACGACTATTCGAATTTGGGTTCGTTAGTCGGTCTAGTCATGTCAGCTTTTGATGGAACTGAAATTCGCAGTCAAGGTTATATTTTTTGGTTAGACCTAGTTGGTTGTCGTGCTACCACAGTTGTGATTGACTGTTGGTGCAGCTAAGGTCATGGGCGACCTGGTAGACGATGTTGGTCGAGTCGAGTTGCGACTAGTTCGTGTTTGGTTGGACAAGTTACCAGGGTTGGTACTTGTCGATGGAATCCCAGAGCGGGGATACCGAGTAGTTGGTACAGGCGGTTGATTCTGTTGGATGCGGAGTCTGGATATCGAGATGTCTGGTAGTTAGGTCTACACGAGGTTGTGGCAGACGCTACTATCGATGGATGTAGTCAAGTCTTATCAGGTCGAGTAGACTCAGGTTGCCGTGACGATTGTGACGATGGGATTTTCAGTCGTGACGATGATACGAGGTGTGTGAGTAACGCATATGTATGAGCAGTGATTCTGGATTCGACTCGGTTACGGCTGAGTACGATCGCAGAATGAGACGGGGACGTTCAGGGGACGTTTCCTTTTCTCGTATGAGTTGTCAGGGTGACTGTACCCAGAGTTGTTAGGTACGATAGAGGCAGAGTTTCTCCAATTCGAGTAGAGGTACGGGATCATCGCTCGGTATGAGTGGAGATCCAGAGTTGTCTGATTGGCACACTTTGTGATGATGCTGACAGGTGGTGTACTGGTACTAGTGCTGATGCTAGTGCCGGTGATTGTGATGACGTTGAGTCACATCCGTCGAGATGAGCCTATGTTCGGTATCTGGGGTTCGGGAGTGGCTCACGGATAGTGATGGGCTGGATAGGATCCAGCGGTAGTTGAGGAGTGAGGATCGAGTATTATCATGGGGGATTAGTGACCGGTTGGTCAGACTCGATTTGTCATGGGGTTTAGCGACCAGTTGGTCAGTGTTGGCCAGAGTTGGTCAGAATTGGTTAGATATGGTGGTTTGCAGAGATTTGACTGCAGATCATAGCAGGTGTCTGTTGTGACTCTTCAGTCGAGCGGTACGTCATATTAGGATGAATTGACATCCTTTTGGATGTGCATAAACGGTGTAAATCGACAGTCGAACTTGGTAGTGAGTTAGACTGATTATGGACACGTGGTTGATGTAGAGTATGTTGTTTCCAATCTTGTTGGAACTTCGGAATCACGAGAGGCTGTGATTGAGGTGACGAGTTGAATGCGGGTTTTCCGCATTGGTATTGGGTATTTCGAAGTCATTTTGGGTGACTTCTCGGATTCTACCATGATTGATGATGGTAGATGATGTAGATGTTGTTGGTTGCCACTAGTACACCGCTTGTGTATTGGTTGGTGGACCCGGGATTTGTCTTGGGTCATCAGCGGGAAATGAGTATATCGAAGTTTGGTGACTGAGATTTCTCATTTTCTGCTTAGTGGCAGACGATGTTGGATTATGTGACGTGGTGAATGCAATGAGTTTTGGTTGTATTCACGTAGGATGACTTTTGATGTCATTGTTTTGAATCATCTTTGGTTTTCCTCGGTGGAATGCCAAGGATTGATACGAGGTAATCAGTGAGCACCCACAGTCTCGACGTGTCTCGTCGTTGGCTGATCTGTTCAGATGTGGGAATTGGTTTAGGACTTTGTATATCATTATGGATCTGGATCGTGATCCTGATGATCCAGATAGGTGGAGAGTTTATCACTCTTACTGGGATGTTTGAGTGGAGCATAATGAGACTGAACTTCTTTTCGAAGTAAATCCCCTATGGTATATTACTCAGGTGAGTAGTTTTCCGACGTAGTCGAATGTGGTCAACCTTAGATGTGTGGATATTGGGATTGACTTCCCTATGAAGTCAATCGATTGTACTGTGGTAATCGGTTGAGCAGGTAACCGAGAGGTTCGGTTTTGGTACGTCTTGGTAGACGTGAAGAGATTTCAAGTTTTGGAATCAGATTTCTGGATGACGATTCAGGATTTGATTTTGGAACTTGATAGAGGATTTCTGGATTTGGGTTTTGGAATTGGATTCTGGGTGACGATTCAGGATTTGATTCTGGAGCTTGACAGTGGATTTCCTTTTATGGATTTGGGTTCGGAATGATTATTCCAAATGCCGGCTTACGGAATGATGATTTCGGATTCGAATTTGGACATGATTATGGATATGATTTCTGGGTTTGGATTCGGGATTTCATACGAAATTGCGGGTTAGGATTCGAAATTGGAAATTGATAATGGGTCGGAGTTTTTGATTTGTCTAGTACTGGATTGGACAAGTAAACTCCATAATTGAAACGTGATTGGCTACGACCTAGGTGGTTATAGGCTGATTGATGGATACATGTACGTACCCTGTATGTTGTCCGGGATACGATACCGGGCAGACCTGTCTTGCCTAGTGGCAGTATATAGGTTATACCCGTAGTACGTTGGTGAACGTGTTGGTAGTCGGCTTAGTTCCGATACCATCGGATTAGTTGAGGTCGTGGACTAGACATTGGATACTGTGCGTTGGGTCATGGTATTTCTGATGGGTCTAGTTACACACAGATTGAGTGAAATGCTTTGTGGGTAAGTTTTTACCCATGGTTGAGTGAGTTGGTGGTTAGTGTAACCACGAGTGAGTATAGTGTCAGTTTTCGATTGACGACTGTCAAGTGGTGATAGCTTGTCAGAGGTGTCAGCGTGGATCATTGAGTGAGGTCTGATGACTCCCACTGGGAGCAGATGTCAGGATAGATTGGTGTTTGAGAAACCGTCGAGTTGTTGTGTCAATGAAAGGGTAAATTTGACAAGTAGTGTCAATTCGGAGCGTACGATTACCGCCATTCGACGTGGTCGAGTGTAGTCGATACGACGAGAGCGTTAGTGGCACGTCTGGCTGCAGACGAGTAAGTATTGTTCTGGTTAGTGGGTGTACTAGCATACACGTGTTGCGAGGTAGATCGAATTATTTCCACGAGGTGGATGTGGAATCAGGATATTTGGAGTTTCAAGTACAAAACTAATTAAGGAGGGAAGAACGGTTGGATTTAGGTCGTTTGGAATTTCGAGGACGAAATTAATTAAGGATGGAAGGTTGTAACGACCCGTCCCGAATTCCAGGATTAGATTAGTGACTAATCACGATTAGTGAGGCTAATCCGTGATTAGTTGGGCGAAATCGGACGAACGATGTGAAATGACCGTTTTGCCCTTAGCCGTGGCAAAATGTTGACTTTTCATTCAGGCAGTCAAATGGACTTTGACCGATGACCGTGACGTAGTTCGTGACGTCACGAGTTCATAGACAGGTGGTACGTTCAATTCCGATATCCGAGGTGGAAGTTATGACGTTCGGAAGTTTAGGGGCAATTTGGTAATTTTGATTAAAAAATGGCAAATGTTGACCTTTTGACCGAGAAGTCCGATAGCCGAGGGCCAAAGACCGTTACGTAGATGGGGACGATACGAATCCATAGACAGACGGCACGCTGAAATCGGACTTCGAACGGGAGAGTTATAGGTCACGGAAGTTCGGTTTCACTATGCACGTACTTCGAGACGGGGCTGAGTTGGCAAATTCTGATTGGCCAGATATTTTTAGTGGGTCCCATGGATGAGTGACAAGTGTCACTCATCCCATTGGCTAGATCCCCTAAAAAGTGGATCTCACTTAATTAAATAATATTAATTAATTAATTTTATAATCTAATCCACACCTCATTTAATCCTAGCCATCCATCCTAAATTAATCCTTCAATCCTCACCATCAATCCTCTCCTCTCTCATTTGATCACATCATCTCCCTCTCCCTTCTCTTCCACGACATCACCTTCATCATTCTTCATTTTTCATTTTCTTCCTTTTCCTCCAAAAACCCGAAACACACACACACTATCACCATTCATTTCTTGTGTGAGTTGAATATGACCGTGAGAGAGTGTGGATGGACTAAGGATGGCAAGCCACGGTGGAGGACACGGCGGAGAGAGAGAACCCGTGAGGTAAAAATATTCAAAAATTCAAAACTCAGTTTTATTGCTTTTTATTCGATTATAAGGTTTAGGTTAGGTTGCTGGTAGTCCTAGGAGTCGAATAGGATTAGTTTTGGGGATGGGGATGGCCTGGAACGACCGTGAACGGCGGAGGAAGTCACGGTCGCCATTGATGAACTTGGAAGGTACGGGTTTTGATGTTTTTTCCTAGTTTTAAACCCATAGAACTCTAGGTTAGGATGAGGGGATGAAAATGGGACAAACGGGGAGAGTTTTGGTGGCCGGACGGCGGAGAACCAGCTGGGTCAAGCCGCGGGTCACGGCGACCCGGTTGTAGGTATTCGGGTCAACCTGGCGGGAGGACAGGGATGACAGGTGACGTCATCCTGCTGACGTCATCATGTCAGGGATGACGTCAACATTGTCAGGTCTGACAATGTCAGCTGACATGTCAGAAAATGGGCCAATAGGAGTATGACACGTGTCACTGTCAGGACTGTCAGTGATGACGTCATGCTGACGTCACTGCTGACGGCAGTAGGTACTGTAGCAGCGTTGACCCACACGTTGACCAGGTGCGTGTGAACAGTATTTTGAGTGGGCCCAGTGTCATTTTAAAGGTTTCGACGATCCGGATCCAATGGCGGTGGTTTCGGGTCGATCAGAGATCGTTAAGTTGGTCAAATTGAGGTTTTTCACCTCGGGAAATGTGTACGGGACACGTTGACTTTTCCGGGAAAGTTTAGGGTTCTTAATATGGACTTGTATAGGTTAGTAGTAACCTTTGGATATGATTTGGACAAGTTAGGATGACCCGGAGAGGTTGGATTGGCTCGGGAGAGTTTGAGGCGTTGAGAGTTTGAGGTTGAGGGAGAGACATGAGGGTGAGGAAGAGACTGAGGAGTGAGTGTAGATGGGTGTGGGGTTCTAGGTGTAGTGGGGTTTCTGGTTCGGTCCGATTTTGGACCTCTGAAACTTGAAATTAAACTGATTCCAATCTAGTTTAGTTCGATTTTGTTTTTCTGGTCCAATTTTTTCCTCGGTTCAATTTTTTTGGGTGCGATTTTAGTTTGGTACAATTTTTCCGTTGGTTTTAACAAACCAATTAACACCCTAGGTGAACATGCCGAATCAAAGTAGTATATAAATAGGGTAGACAGTGAGCAGATACTAGGAGACAAGCTCTCCAAACTAAACAATACCAAACAATTAGTAAAAGGTCATTTTTCTTTTTCAAATTGACCAACATAACATTCCCAAATCTGTAACTAATCCTCAAGGTAAAGTTATCATTGTTTTTTTTCTTCCAAAAATAAGTGGATTTCTTTCGACAAAAAGAGCCAACGACACTTACAATGAAGGACAGATAAAATTAAAGGATGAAGCAAAACAAATAAAAACAAATTAACCAGGGGAAGCATCCATGCTAAAGACACAGCGCAAGGCCATGAGTCGCAGCGGAACCCACAAACTAAGACGTGTGCAGCGGAGGGCAAGGAAGGTCATCACAAGATAAAACATGCACTAGGGAGGAGGATGGGCCGTTGATACGACACAATCGGCCGTTGATCATAGGATCTAGCTCCATGAAAAAAATATGAAATTTTTTAGAGATATCTTTAATCAAAGACAAAGTAGGAAACAAGGAACATCTACATTTTTTATATTTCCATTCAAGCTATTACTCTGTTCCAAGGAGTCAGTTTCAAATTCGGCGTTGGGATGTCCCAAGGCAGAATCAAACTCACATCCCTCAAGCCCAGCAAATTCCTCTTATCATAAACTCTCCCATTGTAAAAATAGGGGTTTATCATTGTAAGTTGGCACACCATAAACTCACCCATTTTTCCTTCTCATATAGTTTCTCTTAGAACATATTTCTTTTGTTTGAGCAAAATGAGAATGGATCTCTCTGATTTTGAGACTTATCGTGTATGCTATGTCGAAATTGGAATCAATAAGATTGCTGTTTCACTCAATAAAATACTAGTTACATTGTGATATTATATTAACAAGGAACATACACAAACACCAGGGACAAGATTCTTGGTGCGCCTCTCTCTTGTGTTCTTAAGTCACAGATTTTTTGTTACAAAATATAAGTGGCTAACAGACATGTTATTATTTTGGATAAATTACAGTTTATTATCCTATGGTCTACATCAAACGACACGATAATACTTGAACTTTCAAATCCTTCAATTCACCTCTTAAACTATTTACCTTCTTTCAATCAGCACCCTTCGTTAAAAATTCTATTAAAAAATCTATGAAGTATTGATGTGGTAAGTATAAAATCCATTATTAGCGCTAGTGGATGACAAATAAGAGCCATGTGGACGAAAATAATTATATTTTATTTTAGAAAGTTCAAATCAAATCGTTAGCCCATTTCCACCAAAAAAGAAAGAGAAAGAGTCCATACTATCCTCTAGAGCGGTACAGCCACTGGTGGATCCATCAAGAGTCAATTGACCTCTCAATCTCTTGAATTCTCTATTAAAGTATTAATATTGACCTATTTCGATATTAAAAATTTACACTTTAATTATCGGCTATTGTCTTTTTAAAGTATGATTGGTACAGCCACTGATGGATCCATCAAGGGTCAATTGACCCCTCAATCTCTTGAATTCTCTATTAAAGTATTAATATTGACCTATTTCGATATTAAAAATTTACACTTTAATTATCGGCTATTGTCTTTTTAAAGTATGATTGGTACAGCCACGGGTGGATCCATCAAGGGTCAATTGACCCCTCAATCTCTTGAATTCTCTATTAAAGTATTAATATTGACCTATTTCGACATTAAAAATTTACACTTTAATTATCGACTATTGTCTTTTTTAAGTATGATTGTTCAATCTAAAAAAATAATTTTGATTTATGCAAACGTATAAATTTTTCCCTTCAAACTCCAGCTCTGGCATTCTTCTCATGATAATGTTGTAACTATTCTTTAATTTTTCTTCAATTTTTTATTTCATTTTTTTATACACTGTCTAAACCTAGTTTAAAGAATATGTTACAAAATAAAATTTGTTTTTTATTCATTTCCCAATTCTAATACCACCAAACTAATCCTTAATATATATCGCTCCACCCGATCTCAATTCATACCAAATATTTCAATTTAAAGTACGTTCACAAATCAAATTATTTCAAAACTTTCAATATTTTAAATATTTTCCAAACGATTTGGTTTGATTAATTATTTAAAAAACTTTTGTTTTGACTATAATTTTTTGATTTGTTGCCCTACTTGTTTTTTCGTTTTTAATTATTTCTTATAGAGTTTTTTATATAAGATATTAATGAAGCGATAACAAAAATTTATACATATTGACTATTGAATGTCAACTACATTCTTTATGAGATTGAACCCGAAATCTCGTTGCAGAATAGAGTGTGTATGAGTTTCATTATTCTAATTGTACTAGTTGCTATTACTAATAGAGTGCATTTTGTTCAAACAATAAAAGAAAGTTTCTCCATTTTATATCAAACAATTTGAATATAATGTGTTATTTTGAACTATAATGTGACTATTCAAATTGTACATATAATTTACACATTGACCCTCCCGACAAAATTTTCTGAATCCGCCACTAGGTACAGCCTTAGCGACTAGGTAACCATGAGTGGATAAACATGAGGTTTTAGGTGAAGGGCCAGCCAATGGGAACGGGCTCGTATTGGGGTCTACATAGATGGGAAGGGAAGATAAATTTAGGGGCTTCTGGTCGCTGAAGAGGTGGATCCGTTGGGGATCGATGAGGGTGATGATGAATGAGATAGATGGGGATTCGATGCCTCTGAAATTGAAATTGGAGTGAATTTTTTGTTCTTAATTTCAAAATTCGGAGCTTTCCATGTGTTTGGTGGTGGTGTAAACGTTTTCCACCCACCCAATATATGAAGCAAAGAAGGATTTTCGGTTGGATTTCTTGGTGGGTTTCGGCCTGATTTTGTGTGGGTTTTGGCTGAGATTTCTTGCAATTTTTGACTGGATTTTGCTTGTGTTTTTTGGCTAAATGAAGAGGGGATTTTTAGCTGGGTTTTTAGTGATGTTTAGGGTGGGAGGAAAAATATTTTTCCTTCCCTTTGCTTGTGTGTTCGGCTGGATTTTTAAGTGTGGGATGGCTGGATTTATTGAAGTAGGGTGCGCATTGGAGTGTATGAAGGATGAGATTATTTCTCTCCTAGTGGGTGTAGCTGGATTCAAGTGAAAAGGTTTGTCAATGGCTAAAAGTATGCAGGCCTATGACTACATGTAGTATACTAGGCTTTGGTTTTTGGTTAGGTGAAGACTTTCAAAGTGGGAAAAGTGGTTTTTTCTTGTCAAAAGTAATGATGGCCAAATGCTTATAAATATACACATATGTACGTGACTAGAAAGTTTGAGTTGGAAAAAGACAAGTTTTCTCTTATGGTTGTTTGTGTGTGGGAAGAAAGAAAGAGAAAGTTGTTTCTCCCAGAGATGGTGATAGCCAAAAAGCACATGTATGTATAGAAATGAAGCAAAGTTGCAAAAGAGAAAATGGCCTTGAAGGTCGTGAATTGAGAGGATTGGTTGGCTTTGGTTTGGATTTATTTACGAAAGAGAGCTACCAACTTTTCCTTTCGACTTGAAAAAACGGAATTTAGCCACTAAGGGTTGGGTGATATTATTTCATTAATACATACATGTATAGTTAAATAACGTCGGGTTGGCTAGATATTCCTTTAGCTAATTACCCTATTACCCTTTAAATTCAAGGCCGACGAGCGTAGAGCACATGAGAGATGATGAATGTAAAATTTATCACATATCCAAGGAGATTGGTGGAGCATGGCTAATTTTAATGGTCTTTTTGACAAAGAAGTAAAGTAAGCGCCAATAATGGCCCAATGACACTCAATAAAATTGGGGTTGGACCCGTGTTCTACTAAATCAAATTTTTCGACCCGGCCCAAGCTTGAAAGAAAAGATGGACGTCAGTCGGGTTTCCAATCAAATCCTTACCCAGCCTTGATTGTTAATTGGTCGAAATAAAGAAATAAATCAGGTTAGATAATGTCAACCTAGAATCTTCCCAAAAGAGAAGGTTTTGATCGAATCTCAATCAAATATTCTGATATTAGTCCGACCTTGAATCACCTAAGCTTAACGAGGAAAGTTTTTTCCAATCCGACTTGAAAAGATATTGGGTGGCTCAACTTGGAAGGATTTCGGGTGGATCGAACTTGGAAAGTTTGAGTGGCTCAACTTGGAAGGTTTTTCAAGTCAGAAGCATGGAAGCCAAGCATGGCCAATTCGTGGGTTGATTAAACCCTATAAATAGCTAAGGTGAAGAGAAGAAAGGGAGATCAACATCAACACACAAATTTACTTTTATCTTGCATCTCTTCAATTCTTAGACTAGATTTTTGTACTCAAGTTCTAGTGTAGTCAAGTTCCTCATTTTCTAGAGTAAGTTTATTTTTCAGAATACTTTAAATTTTTTTTTTTTTGAATTCAAGTTCATCTTTATTTAATCTTTATTTTGATTCAAGTTCATTTCTTTAGCATTTTTTTAATATTTTTACTTAATCGCTTCGTTAATTTTAGTTTGTTATCCTTGTCTTTAATTTTAATTATTTCTTTTCTTTTAAGTATCAATTTATTGCATTTACGTTTAAGTTTATTTTCTTTAAACATAGATAATTTTCTTACTCGATTTAATTATCGCACTTGCATTTCATTCACATATTTAAAATATATATATATATATATATATACAAAAATATATAAGTTGAAACCTAAACACCCTTGACCTTAAGGGAGTGAAAGAACCCATATCAAGAGGAGGTTCCTTGCATGGTCGCACAATCGTAAGGTTAGGTGTAACGACCCGTCCCGAATATCGGGATTAAATACTAATTACTTATAATCTAGAATGACTAATCGGGGATTAGTTGAGAGAAATAGGGCGGGATGTGCAAAATGACCGTTTTCCCCCTAGGCGTGGATAAAACATTGACTTTTGACCCGGGAGGTCTGATGGCCGAGGGCCAAGGACCGTTACGTTGATCGGGTCAATACAAATCCATAGACAGGCGGCATGCCGAAATCGAACGTCGGACGGAAAAGTTATGGTCACGGGAGCGAAATCGGGGATTTACATCTCGGGATTCGTATTAAATATTATTTTAATCAAGTTGGGCAAATATTTTGTGTGGGGCCTTTGGATGAGTGACAAGTGTCACTCATCCCATTGGTTACCTTTCCCTAATTTGTGGATCTATGTCTATTGGTCATTAATTAATTAATTAATTAAACTCTCATCTCTCATCCTAACCATTCATCTCATCTAATCACTCATCCTCACCGTCCATTTCTCTAACCAAACTATCATCTGATTATCATCATCGAACTTCATCATTTTCCCATTGTTCTTCAATGAAACCCGATCACTCAAACCTCATCCATAAACCTTCTGATCCTCAGCTAATGTAAGTAAAGTGTGAATGGAAAAGTGTGAGTGCGTGGTGAGGAACGTAATGGTGCCACCGTGGAGGGCCGCCGTGTGCGGTGGCAGGAGCAGGCAAGTAGGCCGTATACTCTGCTTCATTTGAATTCGAAAATGATGGGTTGGGTTCTACTGATGATGGACGGTTTTGGTGGTTTGTTTGAGGTTATGGAGGATAGGACGAGGTTAATGGTGGCCATGGAGGTGCACAAATGCGACGGTAAGCCATTTTCCGTAAAATTCAACTTTGAGTTCAAAAATGGCAAATGGCAAATTGGTCTTTGTTAATCGAATTGGTTGCTTAGGTGAGCATCTGGGAGTTGCCAGGAATCGATCGAGATTGGTTTCAGGGTCTGAGGTGACCTGTAGTGTAACGACCCGTCTAGAATATCGGGATTAAATATTAATTAATTATGGTTTAGAATGACTAATCTGGGATTAGTTGAGTGAAATCGGACGAAATGTGCAAAATGACTGTTTTGCACCTAGGCGTGGGCAAAATATTGACTTGTAGTTCGGGTGGTCAAATAGACTTTGACCGATGACTGTGACGTAGTTCGGGACGTCATGAGTTCATAGACATATGGCACGTTCGATTCCGACATTCGAGGAAGAAGTTTTGACGTTCGGAAGTCGAGGGGTATTTTGGTAATTTGGTTGAAAATGGGCCAAATGTTGACTTTTTACCCAGGAGGTCCAATGGCCGAGGGCCAAGGACGGTTAGGTCGATCGAGTCGATACGAATTTGTAGACAGGCGGCACGCCGAAATTGGAGGTTCGACGACGAAGTTGTGGTCACGGGAGTGAAATCGATTAACCGAACGAACCGAGGTTTGATTAAAATAATATTAAAATAGTGAACAGTGATCGATGATTGTGGCCACTTGCATGAGTGACAAGTGTCACTCATCCCATGATTTGAGGACCCTAAATTATGGTCTATGTTTCCCGTTAAACATCATCATCATTCTTAATCATCACTGTCTTCCTTCATTATCAGTCACCTTCCCTGTGTTCTTCTTTGAACCGTGAACAAACAAACAGAGGGTGAGAGGGTGAGTTTTCTTTCCATCATTATTTCCTTCCACAACTGAGCTTGAGAGTGGAAAATTGAGAGATTGAGAAGACTAAATTAGAGAGAAAAACACGAGGGACAGAGAGGGAACCTGAAGCTCAAAATTGAAAATTTGGAAAATATAGTGAATTTTCGAATTCAAGGCTGTGAGCGTTGGGGATCAAAATTGAAGCTGGAATTAGCTTCCTGATATCAATTCGAGCTAATCCACACCAAGAACGAAGGGAATTGGTATCCATTTGGCTCTGAACGGACCTGGTGACAATGAGAAATTTCGAGGTTTGAGTTGTGTTCTTGGAGGGAATAAACGATGAAATTGGACTCGAAAAAAAATTTATCTTGGTCCAATGAAGCTTCTGGGTGGATCAATTGAAAGAAAACTGGTGGGATTGATGAACTTCGAAGGCTGAATAGTGCCCAGGTGTTCTTCGAAAGTTCATCTTCAAATTGAAGGATTAAGGTAAGAAATCGTCTAATTGAGTTTACAGAACTTTAATTGGACCTAAAACGATGCTTTTGGCTTGATCAATTTTAAAATTAAACTGAGAATTGACAGAGAACTAGTCGGGTCATCTCGCGGGCCAACCGGACCCGTTTTACAGAGATACGGGTTGAGACGATGACACTGTAGCAGGTGCGTAGGTTTCACGCGCAACCACTCACGGCGGCGTGTGATGGCGCGTGGGCATGAATCCCGAAGTGAGGTCAACATGACTTTTGTCCCATTTAATGTAACGAACATTTTGGCACTGGTTTCGAGGAAATCGGATATCGTTTCGATATTGTTCGGGACGTTCGAAGGTTTTGAATCGAGTTTAAAGATAGTTAAAAATTCGAAAAATTACGGGGCTTTGATAGGAGGTTAATGAAGAGGTTAGTGACCCTCTAGTGTAATTTGGACAGGTTTGGAAGTCCCGGTGATAGTGGTGTGGCCCGAGAAGGCCTATGGCACGCGTATCGAGGTGCAGCGTTGGACGGTCTGTGAGTGGACTTTGGTTTTATAAATACTATGCATGCCTAACTGTGTTATATGTTTTATATACGTGATTTCTATGATGATGATTGTGATTATTGATTTTACGTATGTTACATGTATTTCGAGATATTTTCCGTATTGCACGTATATCGAGGCTGACAGTTTTATTGTGGTTTTACGTGCTTGTGGTTTCATGAATGATGTGATGAAATGGTTTTGAAATGAGAAAGATGAACTCGGGCATGAGGCCCAATTGTTTTGGAAACCTCGGACTTGGAGTCCATTTGAGTTACGTAATCGGGTCGGGGGCCCAGTTCCTTTATGAAATCGGGTTAGGGCCTGGTTGTTTACGAAATCGGGTTGAGACCCATTTGAGTTATATTATCGGGCCAGGGTCCCAGTTGATTTACGAAATCGGGACATGGGCCCAGTGGTTTACAAATCGGGCATGAGGCACAGTTGGGTTATAAATGTGATTTCGGGTCTGGGACCCTATGTTTCATAAATTTGATTCGCGGTCTAGGACCTTATATTTTATAAACGTGATTTCGGGTCGGGGACCCTAAATGGAATTGTGATGTTTTATGGAGATTTCGGGCAGGGCCCATTGAAATTTTGTGAAATGATTTGATAAACTGTTTTCCATATACCATCTTGATACGAGGATATGTGATGGTCTCCTCCGGGTGTCTAGGACACTGGGGAAGTCACGGTGCATTGCCTGCGAGGGGTCATTGTACGGAGCTATCGGACTGTATAGTGACTCAGGATCATGATTGCTATGATTAGACGTCTGGGACGTCAGACATCTAGGATGTCAGAGATATGGACCCGGAGAGACCCCGGGTAGCACGCGTTGCTTATACCGTGAGATATGACGTCTGGGACGTCAAGCATCTGGGACGCTAGGCATCTGAGATTCCGGAGATGGTAATGTGGTAAATATGAACTAATGGATCTATAAAATGGTTTTTCGGTTGAATTTGTGTTTATGGATTTGGGCAGTGGCCCACATGGTTTTGTATTTACATATGTGGTATTCTACAGTTTTGGGCTGAGTTCCCACACTTGGTTTTGAGTTACGGTTTTTGGGCTAAGGCCCCAATGGCTTGTTTGAATAAATGTTTTGATTACTGGATTTCGATGCATGCATACGTTTTAATGAAGGGCATAAATGTCTTGTGAAATATGTTTTATGAACTTAATGATTTTCGTCCACTCACAGCCTTCGTTGTTTTAATGCCCTTTAGGTTGATCACGGATGCGTCTGCAGCAGAGACTGAGACATCGCATGTCTCTTCCATCGATCCTTGCGCACTCTGGAATGTAATGACCCGTCCCGAATATCGGGATTGAATATTAATTAATTATGATTTAGAATGACTAATCGGGGATTAGTTGAGTGAAATCGGACGAAACGTGCAAAATGACCGTTTTGCCCCTAGCGTGGGCAAAATGTTGATTTTTAGTTCGGGCGGTCAAATGGACTTTGACCGATGACTGTGACGTAGTTCGGGACGTCACGAGTTCATAGACAGGTGGCACGTTTGATTCCAACATTCGAGGTGAAAGTTATGGCGTTAGGAAGTTGAGGGGTATTTTGGTAATTTGGTCATATTAGGGGCCAAATGTTGACTTTTTGATCGGGAGGTCCGATGGACGAGGGCCAAGGACCGTTATGTAGGTCTCGTCGATACGAATCCAACGACAAGCGGCATGCCGAAATTGGAGATTCGACGACGAGGTTATGGTCACGGAATAGGGCTCGATTAACCGAACGAACCGGGATTAAAATAATATTTTAATATGAATAGCACCCAGTAACTGAACACACTTGGATGAGTGACAAGTGTCACTCATCCCCTAAATTCAGGCATAAAACCAGGATCCATGTTTTTAGGGAGACCTCATGATGATGTTTTATTAATTTTTAATTAATTAATTAAACTTAATTTCCATTAATCTCCCATATTTTCTTCAACCGTGTACAACCCACAAATCAGTTTTCTCCCAACCTTCATTCCTTTTCAATTTCTGAACCTGAGAGTGAGCAATTGAGAGATTATTGAGATTGAATCCAACTGGGTAATCACGAGAGATTGACAGAGTGTTGGGGGCTGGGTTTTCGAATTTCAGAAAATTGGGGGGAAAATTCGAAATGGAAGATTAGAGCCGTGAGGATCGAATTGGAGCTTGGAATTAGCTTCCTGAGGTTGTGACGAGTTGTTTCAGATCAAAAACGAGAAGAATTGAAGCCCAATTGGCTCTGAACTGGGTCTGGTAACAGTGAGGAATGTCGAGCTTGAGTCGTGGAGTTTGAGCCATGGATTGATGCAATTGAGTTGGGGAAAGTTTTTAACGGAGTCCAGTGAAGCTTCTTGATGAATCAATTTAAGGAAAACGCTTGAAACTGACGACTTTTGAAGATGAACAGTGTTCGGGGTGTTCTTCGAATGTTCATCTTTGATCGTGAGGATTGAGGTAATGTTTCATGTAATTTATGTTACAAAACTCTAATTGAACTTAAGCCGAAACTAATTGAATGTACAATTGTTGAAATTGGTGTCGAATTGATAGGATTGGAACCGGGTCGTCTAGCGGGTTAAATGGCCCGTTTTACAGACAAACGGGTATGAACGACGACACTGTAGCAGGCGCGTGGGTTTCACGCGCAGCCACTCACAGCGGCGCGTGAAGGCGCGTCCAGCCTAGTCTCAAGGTGAGGTCAACATGACTTTTGATCCTCTCATTGTAACGAATATTTTAACATTGGTTTCGAGGAAATCAGATATTGTTTCGTTAATGTTCCACGTATCCGAAGTTTTATTTTACGTTAAAAATACGTATTTAAATTCCGCAAAAAATGGGGAAAATTATATGATGTATTTTGAGATGTTAGTAACCCTCTATAATGATTTTGGACTGGAGTTGTGATTTCCAGAATTTACGGAAAAACGTGCAGCTCGGAAACGGACCGTTTTGGACGGTGTGTGTGAGTGGACTTTGTTTTCTAACCGTGATGCATGCATACATGATTTAAATGCCTTATTATATGATTTTATATGCTTGGGCATGATTTATGTTTCAATCCGGCAATTTCTCGGTTTTATGATTATTATATTAGTATTTTTGGGCGATTTTCGAGAAATTACGAAATTTGGTAAAAATGATGTTTGGACATGTTTTATGAGTCCGGGATTGAAATTGATTGAAAATAATGTTTGGACTCGGATTATTGAGTCATGGATTGAAAAATGATGTTGTGACTCGGGAATGAGTCAAGAGTCAATTTCGTGAATTTACGTGAAAATGGCAACGGAGGTTGCAACACATGGATTTACGTAAAAATGATATGTTGGGCATGAGAACCCAAGTGAATAGTGATTTTGACTTGGATTTGGATTCACTTGTGAAATTGTGAAATTAATGATTTATTGTGATTTTATGATTATTTTAATGAGTTTTTCGGGCACGTTTTACGAGGAATGTGCAAATGATGTTTTGGGCTAGGCCCGGAGTCTAAATGATTTCTAAAATGATGTTTTGACTTAGTTGGTAGGTCAATGATGATTTCTGGATTATTTTATTGTTTTAAAAGGTGATTTTAAAGAAGTACGTGTAAATGGTATTTTGGGCTTGAGACCCAGTCGGGAATGATCTTGACTTTGTATAAAGACAAGATTTGATTGAAATGTTTTGGGATGTAATTTCTGAGATGGTTTTCATGGTGATTGTGATATTCCCAGACGGTCGGAGCCTGGGGGGATTACCCAGACGACCAGAGCTTGGGGGATGTGATTGTAGGATCATGAGTTGATCATATGGTAGTCAGCTTCTCGGATGAGACTGAGCTTGGATGTACCACTCGGATGGGTCTGAGCCTGGGGATGTGTTCGCCCAGAGGTGACTGAGCCCGAGGGGGTTGAGCCCAGAGGTGTCTGTTCCCGAGAGAGTGGTTGGATATTGGCCTACGCGTAGTGCAGCACTTGTGAGTAGTGCAGTTTGATTGATTGTGCACTTGTGAGTAGTGCAGATGTGATTGTGATAGTTTATGCACTTGTGAGTAGTGCGGATTGATTGGATTGATATATTTATTGTGCACTTGTGATTAGTGCTGATTGATGTTATTTGTGATGACGTACTGGTATTGAGTACGAGTTTTTGGTCTTTGTGGCCAGGTGATTATGTTTTCACATGTTTTGGCCTAAGAGCCGGGATTTGATGTTTTATAACATGAAATGATTTGGTGAACATGAGTTTTACGGACCATGGGTAAATATGTTTTGATTTTATCGGTCCACTGTTCATACTTGAATGATTTCATACTATTACTCATGTTTTACGATATGCATGCAAGTTTGTGAAAACTGGAGGGTAAGAATGTATTTTGGCAAATGTTTTTATAAGAGGTCATTTTTGTCCACTCACACCTTTTCTGTTTTGTGACCCTCCAGGCCGTGGTACGACGTTCGGGACTGATCGTGAGGCAGTGGCAGCAGCAGAAATCAGCGCAAACATCCCTTGTCTGGCAAGCACTGAAGGGTAGTTTCGGACCTTTGGTTGACTTGTCAGACGGGAGCAGGATCGGGCATGGTTTTTGACGTCCAGTTGGGACGGGTCCTGTCATGGAAGCCCCGAGTGGGCAGTGGCATTAGGTTATCCCTTGTCTGACACTTCGTGTCAGATGGGAGCATAGCACATTCCACGGTAATCCCAGGGGGATTGGGATGGGTCGTGTCAATTGGTATCAGAGCAGGTTTACTCTTTTTGTGCGCGCAGGTCGAGGGTGTGATGTCTCTTTGGGCTGCAGTTTGTTATCAACTTGATAGTTTGGGGGTATGAATTATGAATAGTGGATAGAGTATGAGTGGCCCGATACGCCGTGTGTTAATGTGATTCGACCCAAGTGGGGTTGTATGTGATGAACTGGTATTGTGGGACCGTCGGTTCGGTCATGTGATATTAGATTGTTGTGCTGCTGGGCGCAGCTGGGTTCGAGGAACCCCATTTGAGTAGTGATTTGGAAATGTGAACCCTGGTGATGATTGCTAGTGTGAGGGATGTTGGTACATCGGAGTTAGCCGATGACCTTAGTGGTGGAACCCACGTTGAGTTGATGGTAGGATTGGATTTGACGTCTATATGATGTCAGGACCGTGGGTTCGGACAGGTTATAGATTACACTGCAGAGTACAGTGGGGTTCAGAGGAACCATAGGGTGTGATTGTGGAACCCTAGTATATGATGGATTGGAAAGGTGAACCTTAGTTGTGACTGGAGGATGAGAACTTGTCCTGCGACGAGCGGCTGAGGTAGTGGATGACCATGTGGATGACTCTAGTAAGTCTAGTCAGAACTATGGGATCCGATCCACGGATATGGTATGAGATAAAATATGGAATCCCGAGTTAGACCGGGTAATAGTGTGATGTGTGGATACGGATCTCGATAGCGATGATTGTTGGTCGACAGTCGTGTAGAGATGACTGGCTATCGAGGGTATTTGGTGTGGTTGTAGTAGTTGAGAATTAGGGGATGTTCAGGGAACGTTCATTATCCTGATGTGGAATGCCAGAATGGTGGTACCCATAGTTGTGGGGTATGAGAGAGACAGAGTTCCTTTCACCTGAGCGGAGATACGGAGTTGTTGCTCGTCATAAGTAACGACTCAGGGTTGTCTGATTCGCACGCAGTGTGCTGGTGTCGGTGATTGTGATGACGATGAGCCACGAGTTGGGATGTGACTCTGTCATGATGGAAATATGTTTGGTATTTGAGATTCGGTAGTGGATGAGTGATGGACTGGATGGGATCCAGCGGAGATTGTGATGTGTTGGGATAAGTCCCAACAGTGATGAGATGACCAAGTGATGAATGGATGAAAGAGGTATGATTGAGACTTAAGGAATCTTGGGATGACGCAGGGGACGTCATAAGAATTAGTGGATTTGGGGAGTTGTTGTCAACTCCGAAATTGGTGTGATTGTACGTTTCTAATATCCCCAGAAAGTACAAGGAAATTATTAAAATTGGAAAAGCAGAGGAAAATCATTGGTGGTGTAGGTGTGGGATTTTGTGATTGTGAATAACTTGGGGAACCTAGTGTTGAACCTATAAAGGTTGAGTTATGAGAACGAGATAGTATTGAATTACGTCCTTTTGGATGTGCATATACAATTATGAACGGACTTGAGGTCTGAGTAATGGATTGATTGCGGACACGTGGTTGTCCAAGTGAGTTGAGGATATGGGAAATCCAGTGATTGGACTTGACATCTCGCTGGGAGCATGTCTATTTCCAACGTGGTAGGAACTTCAGATTCGAGGAGAGTTATGATTGACGATACGAGAGGAGTGCTCGTTTCTGTATTGGTGATAGGTATTCTGAAGTCATTGGGAGTGACTTCTTATTTTCTACTCGTGGCAGACGTTGATTGTGGTTACCAGTACGTTGAGTGTGTATTGGTTGGTGGACCCATGATTGGCTTTGGGTCATTGGACACAAGGAGTTGTGTTTAATTCTGGATTTGGATGGTGAAAATCGAGATCATCATTCCACCTAGGGAAACTTGACGAAGGATTCAAAGAGGGTGCAAGACCCTACAATCAGATTCTCGGTGGATTGCTAGCTATGTGAGCATATGTGAATCCTAGGTGGATCTGGATTGTGATGTTATGGGCATAGGGCATGGTGACGATCTAGGATCGTGATGTTACCGGTTGGGTGACGTGGGGATGGTTTTTCCTGCGATTGGTCATTATACGGAGCTACCGGATCGTATAGTGACTCAGGAGTAGGAATGCTATGCTTGGACGTCTGGGACGTCAGACATCTCGGATGTCAAAGATATTGACCCGGAGAGACCCCGCGTAGCACGCGTTGCTTATTACCGTGAGATATGACGTCTGGGACGTCGAGCGTCTGGGATGCCAAGGATGGTTATGTGGTAAATCTGGACTATTGGATCTACGAAATGGTTTTTCGGTTGGATTTGTGTTTATGGATTTGGGCAGTGGCCCACATGGTTTTGAATTTACGGTTTTTGGGCTAAGGCCCTAATGGTTATTGAGTAAATGTTTTTATTACTGATTTCACGATGCATGCATACTTTTTAGTGAAGGGCATAAGTTATATTTATGAAATACGTTTTTATGAATTTATTGATTTTTGTGCACTCATAGTTCTGAATGATTTTAATGTCTTTCAGATTGATCACGGATGCGGGCTGTAGTAGAGACCGAGACATCACACTCCTCCACCAATCCTGGCGCACTCTGGGAGCCCCGTAGGGGCTGAGGTACGTGTTATCCCTTGTCTGACACATCGTGTCAAACGGGAGCATGATGCATCCCACGTTAATCCCAGGGGGATTGGGATGGGTCATGTCAAGTGGTATCAAAGCGAGGTTGTCGCTATTCAGTAGTTCTTGTGGTGCGCGCAGGTCGAGAATGTGATGTATCTACGTGGTCAGCCCGTTATCAACTTGATAGTAGGATGCCGGTTAGATAGTTTTTGGAATCGAATAGTGGATAGTGTGTGTTGGCCCGATACGCCGTGTTTTAGTGTGATTCGACCCAAGTGGGGTTGTATGTGACGAACTGGTAATGTCGGACCGTTAGTTCGGTCTTGTTATGTTAGATGGTTGTGCTGCTGGGAGCAGCTGGGTTCGGGGAACCCCATTTGAGTAGTGAACTGGAAATGTGAACCTCAGTTGAGTAATGGTCTGAGAATGTGAACCCTAGTGGTGATTGTTGGTGTGAGGGATGTTAGTACATGAGTTAACTGATGACCTTAGTGGTGGAACCCCAGTTGAGTTGATGGTAGGATTGGAGTGACATCCATACGATGTCAGGACCGTGGGGTCGGTCAGATTGCGGAATTTATTGTAGAGAGCAGTTGGGTTCAAAGGAACCCTAGAGTGTGATTGATGAATTAGAATTGTGAGTCCATATTTGTTGTGGATTGGACGACTTTCCAAAGTCGGGGTGGTCTGTGGAGTCGAACCCTAGATGGTGCTGATGGATTGGAACTGGTGCTACAAAGAGCAGCTGAGGTCATGGATGACCGTGTGGATGGCTCTAGTGAGTCTAGTCAGAACTTTGGAGATTAGGTTGCCCGACATGAAGTGAAATGATGAGATTCGATCCACGAGTACAGTTATGAGATAAAATATGGAAGCCCGAGTTGGACTGGATAATAGTATGATGCGTGGATGTGGATCTCGATAACGATGACTGTTGGTCGACAGCCGTGTGGAGATGGCTGGCTATTGAGCGTAATTGGTTTAGTTGTGATAGTTGAGAATTTGGGGATGTTCAGGGAACGTTTAGTGACTTGCTGTGAGTTGTCAGGGTGACTGTACCCAGAGTTGTGGGGTACGAGGGAGGAAGAGTTCCTTTAAACCTGAGCGGAGGTACGGAGTTGTTGCTTGGCATGAGTAACGACTCAGGGTTGTCAGATTCGTACACTAGGTGCCAGTGGTTGTGATGACGACGAGCCACGAGTTGGGATGTGACTTTGTCGTGATAGGCATATGTTCGGTATCTGAGTTTCGATAATGGTTTAGTGATGGACTGGATGGGATCCAGCAGAGATTGTGAGGTGTTAGGATAAGTCCCAACAGTTATGAGAGGACAAGTGATGAATGGATGAAAGGGTATGATTGAGGCATGATGAGTTTTTGGATGACGCAGGGGACGTCATGGAAATTAGTGGATTCGGGGAGTTATCGTTAACTCTGAAACTTGTGTGGTTATACGTTTCTAGTATACCTAGGAAGTACAAGGAAATTATTGAAATTGGAAAATTTGAGGAAAATCATTGGTGGTATTGATGTGGGATTTTGTGATTGTGAATAACTTGGAGACCCGAGAGTTGAGCCTGTGAAGGTTGAGATATGAGAACGAGATAGTAACGAATTACATCTTTTTGGATGTGCATAAATGGTTATTAGCGAACAGGAGATCTGGGTGATGGATTGACTGCGGACACGTGGTTGTCCAAGTGAGTTGAGGATTTGGAAAATCCAGTGGTTGGACTTGACATCTCGTTGGGAGCATATCATTTTTCCAACATGGTTGGAATTTTAGATTCTAGGAGAGTTGTGATTGAGGGGCGAGAGGAATGTTTGTTTCAGCATTGGGATGAGTATTCTGAAGTCATTGGGGTGGCTTCTTAGTTTCTACCTGTGGCAGACGATGATTGTTGTTACCAGTACGTTGAGCGTGTATTGGTTGGTGGACCCATGTTGTGTTTGGGGTCATCAGGAAGAGTTGGGTATTTCGAGGTTAGGTGAATGAGATTTCTCATTTTCTGCTTGGTGGTAAACGATGTTGGGTTACTTGGTGTGGTGGGTGCAGTGAGTGGTGTTTAAACTTACGTAGGATGGATGTTGATGTCATCGTCTTGGATCATCCTTGATTTTTCCTAGGTGGAATGACAAGGATTGATATAAGAAAATTGGAGAGAACCCACAGTTTAAACGTGTTTTGTTTATGACTGAGTGATTAGATGTGAAAATAGTTGAAGAATGGTGTGACTGACGAAGGATTCAAAGAGGGTGTAAGACCCTACGATTGGATTTCAGGTGGATTATTAGCTATGTGAGCATGTGTGGATCCTAGGTGGATCGGAGTTGTGATGTTGTGGACATTGGGCATTGTGATTATCTAGGATTGTGATGTTACCGGTCGGGTGACGTGGTGATGAATCTGGATCGTGATCTTGTTGATCAGGTTAGGTGGAAAGTTTATTGCCCTATCGTGAATATTTGGATATGGGAATGTTGGGACTGAACTTCTTTTCGAAGTTAATCCGGTATGAGACGGTACTTGAGTGAATTGAGATGTTTATGATTTGGCTTGGGTATTTGAATTTGTGAACGAGTGGGTATCCGACAGGGTTGGATTGGTCAGTCTTGGATATATGAACGATGGGATTGGCTTCCTTTTGAAGTCAATCGAATGTGGTATGGAAATCGTTGAGCAGGTAACCAATAGGTTCGGTGTTGGTGCGTCTCGATGGACGTGGGTGAGATTGGATGCTCAATTGGCATGAATGAGTACGCCTTGGTAGGCGGGAGTCAGATTGGTACGTGTTGGATTACATGTTTGGGAGTAGACCTTGGAATGCTGGTCAGGGGACCATGGACTCGGAATGGATGATGAGTTGGAATAATCAATTTTCCTAGTAAGGGATTGGACAGATGAACTCCAGTATTAAATCGTGATTGACTACAAATGACAGGACCCATCCCAATCCCCTCAGGATTACCGTGCAATGTGCCCTGCTCCCGTCCAACAAGAGGTGTCAGACAAGGGATAACCAAAAGTCACTGCCCAAACGGGGCTTCCAGAGTGCGCAAGGATCGATGGAGGAGGCGTGCAATGTCCCAGTCTCTGCTGCAGTCGCATCCATGATCAACCTGAAGGGCATTAAAACCAATAAAAGCTGTGAGTGGACAAAAATGAACCTTTAGAAATACATTTACCAAAACACATTCTTACCCTTCAGTTTTCACAAACGTGCATGCATAACTTAAAACATGAGTGATAGTATGAAATCAGTCGAGTATGAACAGTGGACCGATAAAATCAAAACATGTTTTCCCATGGTCCGTAAAACTCATGTTCATCAAATCAGTTCAAGTTATAAAACATTTGTTATAAAGCCTCTAGACACAAATATCAATAAATCATAATACCACCAATCCTCAACATCCATTCTCAATATCCATATAACCCGTCACGATATCAATGCAACTCGTGCAAACTCGGTGTCTCACGTCCGAGTACATCAACTCCAGGAATCAACAACATCTGGAGGATATCAACATAATCCCACGCTCCTGCGAGTGAGCCTCCCTCGGAGCTACTCATCTCCAGGCAGTGGTCCCACGCTCCTGCGAGTGAGCCTCCCTCGGAGCTACTCATCTCCAGGCAGTGGATCGTGACTACTCCAGGAACTACGACGTTTGGAGGAGACTATCAAATCACAGAGGATGGTATATGTGGAACAGTCACCAAATCCAGTAATCTCATTTAAAAATCATTTATGTCTCAAATCGAATAAAAAACATTTCAATAGGGCCTATGCCCGAGACATAGCTTTCACAAATCAAGTTCCACAAAACCATCATAAAACAGTGTCCAGGATTTCCTTTATAAATCAAAATCATCAAATTAATCATATTCACATGTGACTCCAAATCCGAGTCAAAATCACTATTCACTTGGGTCTCAAGCCCAAAATATCATTTTCACGCAAATCCATGCGATCGCAACTTTAGTTGCCATTTTCATATAAATCCATGAAGTCAAATCCTTAACTCATAATCCGAGTCAAAACATCATTTTCAATCCTTGACTCGTAACCCGAGTCCAAACATCATTTTAAATCCCGGGCCTATGCCCAAAACATCAATTTCACAATTTCTCGAAAATCGTGCCAAAAATAATATAATAATCCATAAAATCGAGAAATCACCGGATTGAAATATCAATCATACCAAAGCATATAAAATCATATAATAAAGCATTTAAAACATATATGCATGCATCACGGTTAGAAAACAAAGTCCACTCACAGACCGTTCAACGATATGCCTCGGTACGCGTGTCATAGGCCTTCTCGGGCCACACCACTATCACCGGGACTCCCAATCCTATCCAAATCATAATAGAGGGTCACTAAACTCATCAATAACCTCCTATTAAAGTCCCGTAATTTTCCCGAATTTTTAACTATTTTTAAACTAGATTTAAAACCTTCGGACGTCCCGAACAATATCGAGACGGTGTCCGATCGACACGAAACCAATCCCAAAATGTTCGTTACATTAAATAGGACAGAAGTCATGTTGACCTCACCTCGAGATTCGTGCCCACGCACCGTCACGCGCCGCCATGAGTGGCTGCGCGTGAAACCCACGCGCGTAGCACAGTGTTGCTACAGTGCATCGTCATCGCTCGTTTGTCTGATAAACGGGTTGGAAAACCCGCGATAGAACCCGATTCAAACTCATTCAATTCGACCTCAAATCGATCCATTCTTTCAACTGATCCCATCTAATCCAACTCCATTTAAGTTATGTAAGTTCAATTACCTCAATTAGGGTCTAAAACCTCACGACTTCACGATCAACCTTCGACGGGTTTTCAATTCAGGTTCACTGATTTCGTCCCTGATTTTCAAATTAATTCATACAGTGAGTATCGTGAGAGTGTAAGGAACGTTTTTACAAGTTCAATTTGAGAATTCCTTACCTCTAACTGGTTGAACCCAAGCTCGATTTTAAGCAGCCATGGAAGCTTCTGTTCTTCCCCAATTCGACACGATTTCTCTTCGTTTTTATTACAGGGAGTTTCGTTTTGATCCCATAAGTCGAATTCAATCCTCAATTGTGATCCTCACCGCTCACAATTTCGAATTCGAATTTCCCTCTAATTTCAAGATTTTTCGATTCAGAATTATCCCAGGGGCCTCTCTGCCTCTCGAGTTTTTCTCTCAATTCAGCTTCCTCAGTCTCACAATTGCACAATGAAGCTGAGACAATGGTTTATCAGCTGATAATTGACAATGATTAAGACAAACCATAATTTAGGGGATTAATGTCCAAAGTAGTATGATTGTGTTTTCCCTAATACCTGATTCCATGTTCTCTGGGGCAAGAAGAAGACAAAGGACAGGTGTCATTGTCTGATCATGGTTAAAAGACCATTTTGCCCCCGGTTTGACAAATTACCATTTTGCCCCTAGACTTCCGTGACCCATAACTTGGTCACCCGAACTCCGTTTTCGACGTGCCTCCTGTCGTTGTACTCAGGGCATCGAGACCTGCCTAACGGTCCTCGAATCGTGTGAAAATTAGTTGTCAAACAAAAAGTCAACATTTTCCCCCTTTTCGTCCAAATTACGAAAATGCCCTCGAACTTCCGAACGTCATAACTTTCTCCTCGAATGTCGGAATCGAACGTGCCACCTGTCTATGAACTCGTAACGTCCTGAACTACGTCACGGTCATCGGTCAAAGTCCATTTGACTGCCCGATCAAAAAGTCAACATTTTGCCCACGACTAGGGGCAAAATGGTCATTTTGCACATTTTGTCCGATTTCGCCCAACTAATCACCGATTAACCCCACTAATCAAGATTAGTCACTAAGCTAATTTCAGAATTCGGGACGGGTCGTTACAACAAACCATGTAATGGATTGGTTGGAGGAAGAATGTACGTACCATGTACGTTGTGCGAGGATCGATACTGGACAGGCCGAGGCCGAGTGGTGCCTGGTGACGGTACATAGGATGTACCAATGGTGTGTGGTTGAGTGTGTTGGTAGTCGGCTTAGTTCCGATGTCATTGGATTAGTTGAGGACGTGAACAGGACATTGAATACTATGCGCTGGGCAGAGTGATTTTGACCGATTCAGTGATTGTATGAGTAGGTGCTCAAACCCGTGGATGGAAATGGAACCCTAGAGTTAGGATGTGTATTACTACTGGGCAGGTATTCGTTGGGGTCTAGTTACATGGAGGTCGAGTCAGATGTTGGTATACGTATACTCAGGTTGAGTAAGTTGGTGGTTGGTGTAACCACGGGTTGTTTTGCGAGTATCGGCTGCTCTATGACTCTCACTAATGGCGGCATGGATTTTGAGGAAATTTTGGTACGAGGTTCCTTGGTGCGACTCTAGAGTGAGTCAGGGGTGTCAGGGATTCGAATTGTGACCATGGAGCCGTGAGTGACGGCTGAGCGCGACGTTATGGAACATGTAATGTTGACATTGTAAAATTTAGGAAATACGGAGAAATTGTGATATTTGGGTAACTCTCAATGTGGGAGAGATGTCAGATTGATTCGCGACTAGCAAGTGATGATAGTTGGTTGGGTGTGTCAGCGTGGATTGTTGAGTGAGATTTGGTGACTCCCAGTGGGAGCAAATGTTAGAGTGGATTGGTAATTGAGAGGAACCATTCAGCTGATTGTGTCGACTTAAGTGTGTCAGAGTAATGGTAGAACTGTCAAGCGGTATTAACTCAGATTGTGTGATCAATTTCACTCGAGGTGGTCGAGTGTAGTCGTTGCGATGTGAGTTCGTGATGGAACGTCTGGGTGCAGACAGGTATTGTGCTGGATAGTGGGTGTACAGGTGTACACATGATGTGAAAACAAATTATTTTCCACGAGGTTGATGTGGAATCAGAATAGTTTGAATTTCGAGGACGAAATTATTTAAGGGGGGAAGGTTGTAACGACCCGTCCCGAATATCGGGATTAAATACTAATTAATTATGATTTAGAATGACTAATTGGGGATTAGTTTAGAGAAATCGGGCGGAATATGCAAAATGACCGTTTTGCCCCTAGGCGTGGGTAAAATGTTGACTTTTGACCCGGGATGTAACGACCCGTCCCAAATATCGGGATTTAATAATATTTAATTCTGATTTACTAATCTGGGATTAGTTGGGCGATTTTGGACGAATTGTGCAAAATGACCGTTTTGCCCCTAGGCGTGGGCAAAACGTTGACTTTTAATTCGGATGGTCAAATGGACTTTGACCAATGACCGTGACGTAGTTCGGGAGGCACGAGTTCATAGACAGGTGGCACGTTCGATTCCGACGTTCGTGGTGAAAGTTATGACGTACGGAAGTTCATGGGCGTTTTCTTAATTTGAACGTAATAAGGGGAAATGTTGACTTTTTGATCGGGAGGTCCGATGGCCGAGGACCGAGGACCGTTAGGAAGGTCTTGATGCCCTGAGTTCGTAGACAGGCGGCACGCATCAATCGGAGTCCGTATGACTGAGTTACGGGTCAGGATGCGTGAGGGGCATTTTAGTAATTTTCTGCACAAGGGCAGAACTGTTTCATTGAACAGCCGTGAAGGTGGAATGTTTGTGCGATCGATCCCATGGTTGTTTATCAATTTAAGGACTGAATTGGGACAGTGTGGGGTGTGATTGCACATGTATTGTGCTGGCAATCGATCACAAGAACGTGGGCACCATTTTATTGTGTTTTCGGGTCAGTGCAGGGGATCTTTACACAGTGGATTGAGGACGGTTTTGGGTGCTTTTAAGGACTGATTTGGATTGTTAGAATTGAGGGTGAGTCGAGAGGGTCACTCTGTGATTGGGAATGAAATGAATGATTGTAATTGATGCTGGATTTCTCTGAAAAACCCGAAACTGGTTTTTGAGAAATTCAAATTCGAACTTCTAGTTTTAGGCCAGCCCAAGCCTAATTGATGATGGATTGAGCTTTCTGGAACCTCAACGAGTCGAACCAGATCAAATGGGGCAAGCTTTGGGGCTCCTAGAGCCGTGGACGGACGAGGTGGACGGCCGGAAAACTAAAGCTTGAGTCGTGATGATTGAGGTAATATCGTGTTCAATTAATCATGCGAATTGGTTCGTATTAATCCTAGTATACTTCCCGTGAAGTTAATTTGGGAATGGACTTGAGTTGGGTGAATTACTAAGGACGACCCGTTTTGCTGTTCGGGCTTGGATTGGTTGATTTAATCCCTGTCGATGTTGATTCTTGACACAGAACTGAAATTGATTGGATATTGATTGTTTTAGGATCAAGAACGGATGGAATCGAGGTCTAATTGATGGTTATCTGGCCGGGTCAGATCGCGGGTAATCAGACCCGTTTACCAGTCATTCGGGTGAAGATGGTGACTGTAGCAGTCACTGTAGCAGGCGCGTGGCTTTCACGCGCAGCCACTCACGGCGGCGCGTGACGACGCGTGGGCACGAATCTCGAGGTGAGGTCAATATGACGTTTATCCTATACAATGTAACGAACATTTTAGCGTTGGTTTCGTGTCGATCGGATCCCGTTTCGTTATTGTTCGGGATGTCCGAAGGTTTTAAATCCAGTTTAAAAATACTTAAAAATTCGGGAAAATTACGGGACTTGAATAGGATGTTAATGATGAGGTTAGTAATCCTCTAATGTGATTTGGACAGGATTGGGAGTCCCGGTGATAGTGGTGTGGCCCGGAAAGGCCTATGACACGCGTATCGAGGCGCTCGGTTAAACGGTCTATGAGTGGACATTGGTTTTATAAATTCGATGCATGCATAACTGTTTCATGATTGTTATAACTGTGATTAAATTATTTATTTTGGATATCGGTGAATTTAAAATGATTTCACGTATTTCGAGGTGAATTACGTATTTGCACGTAAACCGAGGTTTTCTGGATTTGCACCGATTTCCATAAATGTGGTTGGATATGATTTCATGAAACGGTTACAAACTTGAATAAAGTAAAATCGGGCCAGGGGCCCAGTTGAACTATGAAATCGGGCCAGGGGCCCAGTTAACTTGTGAAATCGCGCCAGGGGCCCAGTTGATTTCTACATGTGATTGCGGGTCGGGGACCCTAAAATGGAATTGAATAAATGTTTTCTGGTTTGCATTTTATATATGTTCACATGCTGGAATCAATAAATGGTTTTGATGATATTTTGGTTATGGCACGTTTCACGGTATTTGGGCATGAGACCCGTTTGATGGAACGTAACGATCGGTTCGGATTTTACCTACGTATACATATATGTTTTGCATGTGGATATCAATAAAATGTATTTGGTACTGCACTGTATAGATCCTTCCATATTATATTGTCTCCTCCGGATGAGGTACCCCGGAGAGGTCACGGACGTCTAGTACGTCCAGCGTCTATGACGCTAAGCATCGGGGATGCTGTACCCGAACGGGGTTCGGGGATTGAACTCGGAAATTGAGACCCGAGTGGCACGCGTAGCCTTATGATTGTGACCTTATTGACGTCAGGGACGTCATACATCAGGGATGTCGGATTGGAGTGTATAGTGCAGTGGCTAAAATTATGGTTATGGTTTATATTATATGCCTTATGGTTCATATTTCTGGATTTATGAAATAACTCTTGGATTGACTTTTGGAATTTGAAACTATGCTTTGGTTTCCGGGCTAAGGCCCTAATGGTTAATTCTGAATAAATATGTTAAAAGTGGTTTATGGTGCATGCATATGATTTTACTGAGGGGCATAAATGTCTTATAAATGTTTAAATAGACTTGTTTATTTTCGTCCACTCACAGCTTTTGTTTTTAATGCCCTTCAGGTTGATTCCGGATGCGACTGCAGCAGAGACTGGGACATCATACACCTCCTCCATCGATCCTTACGCACTCTGGAAGCCCGTTTGGGCAATGGCAACAGGTTATCCCTTGTCTGACACCTCTTGTCAAACGGGAGCATGACACATTCCATGGTAATCCCGGGGGGAATTGGGATGGGTCGTGTCACGGGAGGTCCGATGGCCGAGGACCGTTACGTTGGTTACCTTTGGGCAAATATTTTGTGTGGGGCCTATGGATGAGTGACAAGTGTCACTCATTCCATTGGTTACCTTTCCCTAATTTGTGGATATATGCCTATTGGTCATTAATTAATTAATTAATTAAACTCTCATCTCTCATCCTAACCATTCATCTTATCTAATCACTCATCATCACCGTCCATCTCTCTAACCAAACTATCATTTGATTATCTTCATCTATCTTCATCATTTTCAGATTGTTCTTCAATGAAACCCGAGCACCCAAACCTCATTCATAAACCTTCTGATCCTCAGCTAATGCAAGTAAAGTGTGAATGGAAAAATGTGAGTGCATGGTGAGGAACGTAATGGTGCCACCGTGAAGGGCCGCCGTGTGCGGTGGCAGAAGCAGGCAAGTAGGCCGTATAATCTGTTTCATTTGAATTCGAAAATGATGGGTCGGGTTCTACTGATGATGGACGGTTTTGGTGGTTTGTTTGAGATTATGGAGGATAGGACGAGATTAATGGTGGCCATAGAGGTGCACAAATGCGACGGTAAACCATTTCCCATAAAATTAGACTTTGGGTTCAAAAATGGAAAATCTCAAATTGGTCTTTGTTAATCGAATTGGTTGCTCAGGTGAGCATCTGGGAGTTTCCAGGAATCAATCGAGATTGGTTTCAAGGCCTGAGGTGACTTGTAGTGGCCGGAGACGGCGGAGGAAAATGGAAGCTTGGATAGTCGATCGGGGAGGTAATTTTCAACCCATAAGTTCAGGTTTTGTTGTAACGACCCGTCCCAGAAATTAGGGCTAAGACAGTGATTAAGGTGGGATTAGTGAGTTTAATCGGTGGTTAGTTGGTTTTGGTAGGACCGTTAGGGTAGAATGACGATTTTGCCCCTAGTTCGGGCAAATAGTTAACTTTTAGTTCGGGCGGTCAATTGGGTATTGATCGATGACCAGGACGTAGTTTAGGACGTCACGAATCCATAGACAGGTGGTACGCTCGATTCCGACATCCTAGGAGGAAGTTATGATGTTCGGACGGTTGAGGGCATTACCGTAATTTGGTTAAAATATGAGGGAAAAAGTTGACTTTTCGTGCGACCGGGTTTTGACACGTTGACCTTGGACCGTTAGGTAGATCTCGTCGTCCTGAATTCAACGATAGGCGGCACATGTTCATCGGAGTTAGGACGGGTAAGTTACGGGTCTAAAACGATAAGGGTAAAATGGTAATTTTGGGGTTAAGAAGGGTATTTTGGTCTTTCTCTTGCATTGGGATGTGTGCCGAATACAAGTGGGACACTTGGCTGCATCTGAAGAAGGAACCATCAGGAGTTTGACAAGTGTCCCTCTCCAGATGGTTGTGGAACATTGATGACCGCCTCACAAGTTTACACGGCGGTTTAAATTGGTTTTGAGTTGAAGAAGCAGAGGAAAGGTGCAACCGTGAGAGAACCCGTCAATTTGATCCCTTGATCGTCATCTTCCGGCCTTGAGTTGTGAAGAAACTATGGAGAGGAGTATGGAACGAGTGGGATGGTGCTGAACTCAATCACCGTCGTGGACGGTGGCTCTGATATCACGAGAGGCAGAGTGCCCGTGTGCAACAGAGAGAATTTAGCTTCCTCACACCACTCAAACCTCATTCTTTGCCTTTGTGGTCTGAAAGGAAAGGAGGAGGGAGCTTAGACAGAATGATTAGTGGTCACGGCGAGGTTCGACAATAAGGGACGGTGGCGGAATTGAGAGAAACCCGCAAGTTCTCTGTTTTTACTTTCACAATTGGACGTTACAGATAAAGGTTAAGGAGCTTAAATTGATTACGGCATCGTGATATTGAGGCGTCTGGGAGTCGAATGGACGTGATTTGGTGGCTCGCCGTGGACGGTGGCCGGTAAACCCGTTACGGTAAGTTTAGGTTTTAAATTTCATTATGGGTTTGTAGACCTTGACGACGCAAACTAATGATTGGAACATGATCATGGAAGGGAAACAAGTTGATTAGGATGAACTTGGAGGCTGGAGGAAGCTGGAAAAGCTATAGAGGTTGAGGTTGCAGAATACGGGTTAAATTCTTGAACGTGAAGGTATTAATTCGTGGTTTTTGTTACAAATTGATTAGGTTAGTAGATTAAGAATGGAAGGACGAACCTACTAGGCTAATTAGAACTGAAAACCGATTAAAATTGGGTGAAAACTGTGAACGCCGGTTCACGGCTGAACCGGCTGAACTGGCTGAACCGAATCGGTCGGACCGGGTTTTCCCAGGGAAGACGATGACACTGTGCTGGGCGCGTGGCTCCCACGTGCAGCCCCTTTGGGCGGCGCGTGAGGGCGCGTGAGGCCGAACCCGGGGAAGTGTCTAACATGGTTTTTAGTCTAATCGATGTAACGAACATTTTAGCACTGGTTTCGAGTTAATCGGACATCGACTCGATATGTTTCGGGTTGTCCGAAGGTTTTAGGGCTCGGTTAAAAATAGTTAAAAATATGGGAAAATTATGGGGTTTGTCGTAAAGCAGTTAGTGACCTTATATTGGGACTTGGACAGGTTCGGCGAAACCGAGGATAGTGAATGGCCGGGGACGGCGAAAGTGCGCGTGTATCGAGGCGACGCTGAAATGTTCTGTGAGTGGACTTTGCTTTCTAACTCTTGATGCATGCATATATGTTTTTATATGTTTTCTATACTTGATTTTATGATTTGATGTATGATTGTGATGGTTTACGGTTTGTGCACGTTTTTCGAGGAAATGACGGTTTTCACGTTTTACGAGGTTGTGATGAATATCGTGATTTGACCCTGGTTTATGTTTCGATTTTGGGATTTGAAATACGATTTGATTTCAAAGAAGTAAAAGGATTTCGGGCTTGAAGCCCAGTTCAAGAGTGGTTTTCGGAAACGTGATTTCGGGTTTTTGAATCGGAATTCCGGATGACGATTCGGGATTCGATTCGGGACTTGAAAGTGGATTTCAGGTTTGGGTTCAGAATGGTTATTCCGGATGCCGGCTTACGGAATGATGGTTTCGGACTCGGATCTGGAAATGAGAAGGAAATGAGATGGAAATGAGTTCTGGGTCTGGATTCGGAATGACGGTTCTGGATGCCGGAAGGGCATCAGACTAGTGATTTCGGATTCGGGTTTGGATATGGAAATGGAAAATAGTTTTCAAATGGTTTTTGGATTGGATTTGCTGGATCTGGTTATTGGGTTTAAAGACCCGGATTATATTTGACGGGGGGACGGGCCCGGATTGGGTTTAAAGACCCGGATTGAGTTTAAAGACTCGGATATATTGATATTTCCCCCCTAGGCCTGTTGAGTTTAAAGACTCGGGAGTTTAAAGACTCGGATAGATCCAGCAGGTTCGATGGATGAGAATGTGGTTTTGAATGTGTTTTGGGTTTTCACTGAGACTTGATGATGATGTTTTGGGCAGTGGCCCGGATAAAAGGTTTTTCGATGGTTTTGGGCGGAGGCCCGGGATTTGGAAAAAGGAAAATGTGTTTACTTTTCGTACCTGGTGTTATGACATGAAATTGATATGCATGCATTGGTTTTTAAAACGGAGGGTATAAATGTATGTGTTTTTCTGATAACTGTTTTTGAACTTAAACTTTATTTTTGTCCACTCACAGTCTTTTTGTGTTTTCGATACCCTCCAGGTTGTTGCGGCGCGGGCTGTTGGTCGAGAGAGAGATGGAGACATCACACATACGATCCATAGTAGACTCTGCGCACTCTGGGAAGTTCGGAAGTTTCTGGACGGTCGGATCGGAACTCCCTTGTCTGATTTACGTGTCATGCAAAGTTTAGGCGTCTGTTTGGCCCTTGTGTCATGCGTAAGTCAAACAGGAGCGGGTTTTAGCCCTTAATCCCGGGGGATTAGGGGTGGGCCCTGACATTTGGCATCATTAATCGACTAGAATCAATGGAAGGAAGCTATAGGATTAAATGGAATTGAAAATAGGTGGAAAAATGGAGAAAACCAGGAACGCCGGTTCGGTCGTCTGAATCGGGTCTGCTTAAGGAAGACGATGAACAGTGCATGCGCATGGGTTTCACGCGCAGGGAGCTCATGCCACGCGGGGGGGGGGGGGGGCGGTGTGAGGGACTTTTTGGGGAAACTTTCAACATGACTTTTCATCTATTCGATGTAACGAACATTTTGGGACTAGTTTCGTGTCGATCAGACATCGTTTCAATATGTTTCGGGGTGTCCGAAGGTTTAGGATCGAGTTTAAAAATAGTTAAAAATTCAGAAAAATTACAGGGTTTTAATATGAGGTTAATGAAGAGGTTAGTAACCCTATAGTATAGTTTGGATAGGTTTGGAAGTCCCGGTGATAGTGATGGGGCCGAGAAGGCTGATGACACGCGTATCGAGGCGGCATCGTAGGACGGTCTGTGAATGGACTTCGTTTTCTAAACTATGATGCATGCATAAATATTTTATATGTTTTACATACGTGATTTCTATGATGATGATTGTGGTATTGGTGGTTTACATGGTGGCACGTATTTCGAGGTAATTCCATATTTACACGTATTTCGAGGTTTACGAGTTTATGCTATTGTTATGTGATTGTGAGGTTAATCATGGTTCTATGGCATGATTTTGGTTTTATAAAGATGAACTCGGGCATGAGACCCATTTGAATTATGTGATCGAGCCAAGGTCCCAGTTGGTTTACGAAATCGGGTTGAGACCCTTTTGAGTCATGTGATCGGGTCGGGGGCCCAGTGGTTTACAAAACTGGGCATGAGGCCTAGTTGAGTTTTATAAATGTGATTTCGAGTCTGGAACCCTATGTTTCATAAACGTGATTTCGGGTCGGGGACCCTAAATGGAATTGTGATGTTTTATGGAGATTTCGGGCAAGGCCTTTTGAGATGTTTTTGAAATGGCTTTGTAAAACTGTTTTCCATATACCATCTTGATACGAGGATATGTGATGGTCTCCTCCAAGTGTCTGGGACACTGGGGAAGTCACGGTGCATTGCCTGCGAGGGGTTATTATACGGAGCTACCGGATCGTATAGTGACTCAGGAGCAAGAATGCTATGCTTAGACGTCTGGGATCTGGGATGTCAGAGATATTGACCCGGAGAGACCCCAGGTAGCACGCGTTGCTTATTACCGTGAGATAGAACGTCTGGGACGTCGAGCGTCTGGGACGCTAGGCATCTGAGATTCCAAGGATGGTTATGTGGTAAATGTGGACTATTGGATCTACGAAATGGTTTTTCGGTTGGATTTGTGTTTATGGATTTGGGCAGTAGCCCACATGGTTTTGAATTTACGATTTTTGGGCTAAGGCCCTAATGGTTATTGAGTAAATGTTTTTATTACTGATTTCACGATGCATGCATACTTTTTAGTGAAGGGCATAAGTTATATTTATGAAATGCGTTTTTATGAATTTATTGATTTTCGTCGACTCGTAGTTCTGAATGGTTTTAATGCCCTTCAGGTTGATCAAGGATGCGAGCTGCAGCAGAGACCGAGACATCACACTCTTTCACCAATCCTGAAGCACTCTGGGAGCCCCGTAGGGGCTGAGGTACGTATTATCCCTTGTCTGACACGTCGTGTCAGACGGGAGCATGACACATCCCACGTTAATCCCAGGGGGAATTGGAATGGGTCGTGTCATTAGGAGTCAACTTTAGGGACGCACCCAACACTCACAATTCCATCCAGGGCATTTGGTGGCCAGGTGGTGGCACGCCTACGCATTTACTTGAAGAAAGACCAAAGTCCCTTCTATCGGTTTGATAAGTCAAATCGAGGGAAACACCATGGATTTGTGTATGAGAGTTGAGAGTTTCTTGCAGTGGAGTAATACTATAATACAACTGCAGAGGCTGAGCCATTCACTAAGTCGAGATGATTGTGGATGGGATAAATAGATAAAGATTACCTTTTTAATTTTGTGTTTTTATTTTTAATTATTTATTTTTTAACTTTCGGAAATAAAATATAATTATTTTTGGCGACATGGCCCCTATTTATCATCCACTTAAGCTAGTGGTAGGTCCTATATTTACCATATTAACACTTAATATAATTTTTACTGGAAGGTGGTGGTTGAAACAAGAGTAAAAAGTTCAGGAAATGAATTGAAAGGTTTGAAAGTTTATGTATAATTATGGCATTTAATATAAACCATAGAATAGTAATTGAAATTTGCTCTATTATTTTACCCTCTTTAGTTGGAAAAAAGGATTCCCAAAATGATAATATATATCTTTTTAGAATAATGCTATTTAGACCCTCTAAATTGACCACATTTAGTGACCATGTTGATGTGGCAATCAATGAATGGTATTATTTTAAGAAATAAAATTATTCTATATTTATATTAGACCATTCATTGATTGTCACATCAACATGGTCACTAAATGTGATCAATTTAGAGGGTCCAAATAGCATTGCCCATCTTTTTACATTAGCCTCATCGCACGGATATTTGATACAAGCACATGCCAGAGACATTTGAAGGATTGAAAAAAAAAATCTTTGCACAAGGATAATCAAAACTTATATGCAAAGGGAAAAAAAGTACGACATGAAATTGTTAAAATCTTATTGGAAAAAATGCCGATAAATAAAAAATTTGTAGCATCATACTTTGATGGTAACTCTTTGTATATTCCTTAAATTTTCTAATTAACGTGTTTTATAACAAGTTTTAATGACGCCCCTTTTGTCTAGGGGTGGTTTTGTTTACCCATTTAATCAAGGATAGTACTTATATCATATTTTGATGGTACCTCTTTGTATCATCCTTTCAATTTATCTAATTATCGTTATATATGTATCATAATCAAAATTGTTCAACTATAAATCATCATTTTAAGATAATCTATGCAAAAAAATCAACGAAATTGTACATTATTTAACCATTTGTATGTGTCAACTAAATAGACGGTTCATCATAAGAATCTTAATTATATTAAAACTATTGTTATATTTGATACATATAAATGACTAGACGACTTCCAATATTGTGGAATTTTTATGGAGATGATCTTAAAATGATGATTTAAAGAATGAAGAGTTTTGACTTTAATATATGTATGAAAATAATTCAATAAATCGAAAAATTAAAATAAGGAGGTACCACCGGGTCCCGTTGCAAGTATTATCCTTTAATCAATCTTCAATCCTCCAACCAGGTCAAAAAACCTTTTGTATGTGCATGTAGCATCCTAACAACTAACCTAATGAATAGCCAAAAAAACCTCCAGGTCAGTATGTGCAAGTTGCTTGATCGTCTAAATTGTAATTTTCTTTGAGGGTGGTCTTATAATGAAAAAGGCAGGACACATGAATCAAACACTGCTTGGAAAGGTTGGGTGACATCTTCTAAGTAAGCCTGAAAATTTATGGGCCCGCACCCTTTTTTTTTTTGAAATACCTAGAGGGACCTATTCAGCTTACATGATGACTCTATGATGACTAAGGCTAGGGCTTTGTTGACTCGGTGAGCGATTATGTATGCTACTTGGGTTTTTCGGAGTGGTTGCCACTAGTGAATTGGAGATGGCAGGGATAATAGTTTTTGGTTGAATTGGTGGTGTGACTGTAGGAGGCTAGTGGAGAGTGTCCCTGGGATGGCTGGTCATGTGTCTGATTTTAAGGTCATCGATTGTGTTAATGATAGTGTTTGGGACGTAGGGAGATTGCATGTGGATCTTCATAGGGAAATTATGTGGCAGAATCCCTTGGGGTTTCCTGGTGAAGGTGGTGACACTATGTTTGGGATAACTCATCAAATTGTGAGCTTTCAGTGAAGAGTGCTTACAGTCTGATTACTGATCCTGATGATGGTCAACAAACCCCTTGGGCCACCACTTGGAAGCTTCGCTACCCCAAAAAATAAAGATTTTCCTTTGGCTTTCCTGCCACGATGAGCTCTTCACAAATTTTCAACGAAGTATAAGTGCCCTTACCGATGATCCTAGCTGTCAGCACTACAACGCTGGCTTAGAAACTTCTCCCCATCTTTTGACTGCGTGTGTGGTTGCAAGGGATGTGTGGGTTGCCTACTTGCCTCTATGAGTCCCACGGTTCATGTTGGGCTTGATCAGGATAGTCTCGTGCCTTGGGTGCTTGAGAACCTTAAGGCCCCTTTTAAGTTGGTGTATGGCATTGCTTGACCTATACCTTTTGTGTGCTTCTATTGGTTCATTTAGTTTTAGAGGAATATAAGGATCTTTGATAGATCTTTTCGAAAACCAGGTAATACGCGACTAGTGGTGGTAGTGTATGCTCAGGATTGGTGTAAAGCTAATGAGCGAACCAGTGCGAGGCCTGCTCGCCATGTGGTAGACCTTTCTTGGTTGAAATTGCCGAGTGGCATAGTGAAAATGAACTCTAATGGGTTTGGACTGGGAGGTAGTGGTTGTATTGTTGCTAGAGGTGTTATTCAAGACTGTGAGGGCTCGTGGGTTGCTGGTTCCTTTAAAAACCTGGGTATTGATGAGGTTCTATCAGCTGAGTTGTGGGGGATTTTCCATGGTCTTCATCTGGCTTGGAGAATGGGTTTTAGAGAGGTTGTGATGGATCCTGACTCTGCTATGTCTATTAATCTGTTGTCTTCTACGTTGGGAGTCCACCATCTTTTGGCTTCTTTGGTGGCTGACTGTAAAGAGCTCATGGCTCGCAATTGGTAATGCACAGTGAATCATATCTACAAGGAATGTAATAGTATTGGTGATCATTTGGCTAATTTGGAGCATGGGTGTGACTATGGGGTGGTGGTTCTATCGCTACCTCTTGACTCAGTTAATGCTGCACTCCATGCATATATGGTAGGGATTAGCTCCTCTAGAGTTATTGTTTAATTTCTTGTTATTTTGTTTGTAATTCATTTGATCACCCAAAAAAACAAAGAATTCAGGAGAACAAGTTTAAATTAGTCCCAAAAAAAAAAGAAACTAAAACGGTTTCGAACCGGGACATGGCCTTGGACAACTTATTTTTTTGTTTGAATTTTTTTCTCTTTTTTTAAGTGATGAAGGTGACGTTGTTTATTGAGTTTAAAATTTTGATATATAATCGTGTGGACATGAAAAAAAAACTCTTCCTTCTCTATAGTTTTTTCACCTTTCCTCTGCTCCTCCCCTTTTGAGGTCTCTAATCTGTCGTTTTAAGGGTCGATGGTAGCTTTCTCAGCGTTCATCGCCGCATGTTCGGCCTTCTTAGCTGTTTTTTATTTTTCATTTTTCTTTTGTTTGGTCTTTCTCTTTGTTTCTGCCTCCTTTTCCAAATCAACCTCTATCTACTCCTTACTTATATCTCATCCTCCATCCATGTTCATCTTCTCTTCAAAACCACATATCTTTACATCGTCTCCATCAGATTTTCACTTGGTTGAAATGCATATGTTTGTGCTTGCTGCTCCTCCATCGCTTGAGAATGTTGCTCTTAGGTGACTATTTGTCTCCTGACCATCCTCTACAAATCTTTCATCCTATTTTCGTTGTTTGCATTCCTTCTGTGCGGCAAGGCTATACGTTTTGGTGGTGGCGGCTAATGACTTCTCTTCTTAGATCTAGGGTTTGGCCTTGTGGGTTGGATCCTTTTGTTTTGGGCTGGACTGCTCATTTTAGTCGTGGAATCTTTTTATTTTATCTCTTTAATGTATTGTAATTTGGTTCCACTTTTTTATTATTAATATGAATGCCCACTTTTCGATAAAAAAACAAATTGTGCGGACATGAACTTTCCTTGGCCCCATTCCCCATTCTGGCATTGGACGTTTTGTGGTGTCTCGTCGATTTAGAGTTTAACTGCCATTAGAGAACCATAAGTAACTTCAATTAATATGTAATTAAAGATTGTGTTGGTGTTGGACAACCATAGTTGTATGATGGTTATGACTATTAACATGTTATTTCAGTGACACAACTTGGTCTCTGTAAGTTATAACATATCCGGAGAAATTTGTGAATAAATGAATTATTGAAGAAAACTAAATGAATTATTTTAGATCGGCTTTCACTGTCTCACTCTGACTAATAGAGTTACAACATATCCAAAGCATATATGAAAGCTAATTAGATGTCTGGTTCTTTGCAATGCGTTACCCTGCATATATGAAACCCCTGCACGATGCATGCATTCAGGAATGCAAGGCTCCGAAAGGGAAGCTGTCACTCTGAGCTTATCATTTGCACTCATATGCCTTTACTACAAAATGAATGCTTCAATTTGAAAAGCAGATTAAATTTGCTGACAAATATTGAGTAATGTAAATTCAAAAACAAAAGTTTACCTAAAAATTCTAAGAAAACCCAACAATATCTTCTCAAATTCATGCAAAATAAATAAATAACACGACAAATTTACAAACAGCCCACAAAATCCTTATCAACAAGAAAACTCAATAAACTGAAAATTTAAAACAAAACTTTACCTCAACATGTCTCCAAAACGTTAGAATTTCTTCCTCAACTCTTCCAAAAAAATCAACATGCGATATAAACACTCCATAAAAAATTCATCGTAATGGAAAAACCGAATAAAGTCACAAGAGAGAGCAAGAGAGACATAAAGGGAGGGATCGAGAGCAAGAGCTCACAGAGGGTGATTTAAGTTGTGGGAGCTGGTAATTTATTTCATGTAATGTGCTCCTAATCCCAAAACTTGATTGGCCCACATTAATTTAATGCTAGATTAGTCACCACCCTATGGACTCAGATGCCCACATGAGGATGATCTCTGGCACCTTAAATAGCGCGCCTGTGGGATGCCTGTTACGTTTGATATTGAATTTAGGGTGAAGCGAAATATTATATGAGTCAGTTGCCAATTCTTATCTTGAGTAGCAACTAGTAGAGTGAGAATTAATGCAGGAAATCAAAAAAAGCCTTATTACTTAAAATTTAGGGTGGACACAAATTCGTTAAAATTGTTAACCGGTCTGCTTCAAATCATTATTTATCTAATGATTTTGGTTTGATTGGATAAAAATCAAACAGTTTGAGAATTCAAACTGCTCCATTACTAATGGTTTAGATTTGGATTTTCATTTTGAAAATTCATTAAATCCAAATCAAACTGTTAAAGAATATATTAATTTTTATCAGTTTTTAAATATATTATTAATGCCAAGTAAAAAAATAATATCCAGATATACCCATGCAAGTACATGTATACCAATATAAGAATATAAAGAAATATTATTAAATACTAATGTTTGTTTAATAAATCTTAATACAGTGATAATGTTTGCAATCCAATCCTCTACAAGCTATATGTAAAATTTTGAGTATTGATTATTCTATTTTTATTTTTATTTTTATATCCTTGATTTTTTTATTTTTTTATTTCTAAACGGTTTCAATCAATATCGCTTAACTTTTGAGTTCCAACCAAACTCAAAGCTAGTGAACTCTCAAAATGCCTCGTTTAAGTCAGAGAATACTCTCGGGTCCAACCCGAATCCCTCTTCCTAGCACGATATTGTCCCCTCTGAGCCCCACCGGTCCAACCGGCCCCCGCCCGCAGGGTTTTGTTCTTGAGAGCTCACACGTAACTTCTCAATGGATCATCCATTCTAGAATTGTACCAACCCAACTTCACTTAATTTTGGAGTTCTAAAGGAATCCAAAACGTCATGCTAAGAAGATATGTGCCCACACATATAAAACAATTCACCTTTCCCTTCGCCAAGTAATGTGAGATTGTTCACCGTTCTTCTCAAGACACGGAATCCAAAGCTAGTGAGCTCTCAAGATGCCTCGTGCTAGGAAGACACATGCTCACACTTATAAAACACTTCATATTTCCCTATTTGGAAGATGTAGGATTGCTCACAATTCTTCCCAAGACACAAGTCTTACACACATAGCATGTATGCTCAAGTTAGTCAAGGCTTAAGTTAGTCAAGGCTAGTCTTAAGCAACTTAATAGGAATTCGAATGTTGAGGTTTCAGAAAGAGCAAAGGTCGCCATAAACGGCAAACCCGTGCACAATGCATACTTTCATGTTTCATCAATGAAAAAAAATATGTTCTCAAATCCTTGAAGAAAAATAAAATATGATAAATTTATAAATAGCACACAAAATTCATATGAATAAGAAAACTTAATCAATTAAAAATTTAAAACAAATCCGGAAAAGATAACTTTACTTGAATACTTCTCCAAGACGTAAAAATTTCTTTCTACTCTTCTAAAAATGAACGAGCAAAACTTTACAAAAACTGTTTTATTTAACTAAGCTTTACAAAATAGATAATAGAATGCCTATAAAAAAAATTCTCACCCACAAATTAGCATCCAGTTGTTACTTATTCTCACCCACAAATTCTCAACATGCAAAAGTAAATAAATGCTCGATAAAATTCACCGTCAGCTATGTTAATTTGGTATTTGAATAAAATCATATGAGAGTCTTATGAGAGAAGATGGCATTATTGGAGTTGGAAAATTAATAAGGACGAATTTAAGTCACGATCGCAACTTCTACCAAATCTCTGGAAATCTCACTTCCAAAGGCTTTTCCATTCATGCCCAAAACTACTTAAACAAACTAGACTTTGATACGATTCAATCACCACCTCTTTCTTCAATCACGTGTCTCTTTCAAACCCCACGTGGCACACGTGCTGCACTTTTCTACCTCCAAATCGCGCCTCCCAGCCGACACCGCGCCAACTCCCACCCACAATCTTATCTCAAATCGCATCAATTCAACGGCCATAAACCCGCCACGTAGTGATCCACACGATTGCTTGAAGGAGCGTTCCATATTTTGCCAAACCACCTAAATTAAATAATGGTATAATACCGTTTCAAACCAAGCAGACCGGAGAAAAGCAATACGAAATCCCTACATCCGGTCCGATATTTGCAGCATTTAGGTTCAGCCGATCAGGCCCTGTCTGCGCTCTCTCCTACCCCTGAATAACCCAAAGTTGATTCCCCCGAAAGAGAAACCTCTTGGCACTCTTTTTACCCTAAAATCAGAAACGGGACGAACCGAAACGAAACCCCTAAGAAACCCAAATCTTTTAATGGCTAAATTGTTCTTCGGATATTCTGAATCACTGTTTTCGCTTGCCTCCGTTCGATTCGATTTTACCGATCAAAAGCAATACGAAAAACCAAATTCTTCTTCTTCTCAGATTCTCAGTCAGCCTTGTCATTTGTTCTGACGCGCAGGAAGGAGCCGCCTCTCATACAACAACAAATCACAGATGGGGAAGCGTAAGCCTTTTCTATCCCGTCGACTTTTTAATTTGACCTCCTGGCGCGTGTTCCTAGGGTTAATTTGGGTTTCTCAGTTCTGCCCATTCTTCGATTATTCCTATTTAATTTCTTTTGCAATTTGAGGCCCAAATTGTTTCTATTTGATTGCTTGGTATCTCAATCTGCATTCATTCTTGTTACTTTTTTTGTTTTGTTTTAATTACTGAGACGAGTTTGTTGATTTTAATGTCGATCGGAACTCATAATTGTGGAGGCCATTTGTCTTTGGGCCAAAAAAGAAGATAAAGTATTAAAATTGTTGAAAATTTTGTGTTGAGGTTTGTATGGTTGGCAAATGCAGGTAATTCTCAGCGTAAAAATGCGGCGATGTTGGATAGCGATGATGATACTAGCAGCGTGAGTTCATCGTCGACTATTCGGTCGGAGCGTACGACGGTGGCTGGTAATGAAGAAATGCAAGTCGATAAGGATAGTTTACTGGACCTAGCTGTAGATGCTTTGTATGAGAAGAGGTACTTTGTTAATTTTTTAATTTTTTTAAATTTATTATTATGTAGAAGCTGGTTTAATTGTTGCCCATTTTGTTCATATTTATTTTCTGTACTTGAAGGGGTTCCACAAGAGAAAAAGCTTTCTCATCAATTATTGAAGCGTTTAATAGCAACTTGCAACATCAGTTTGTGGAAAAGAAGTAAGTATTTGCATTTGATTATTTCCATTTTAGCTCTTAAGGCCCGGGGAATTCTTAGATCATTGTAATTTTTCGACACAAGTTAAGAGTTTCCATTTATCCGTACTGATTTGCTGTTGTATTTCAGGTTTGCCACTTTATTGCATCAGTCTCTGAATTGCATAAAAAAGGGTTCGTCCAAAGAGATATGTTTGGCGTCTCATGCCATCGGTTAGTCCATTACTCCTTTCTTGGCTCATTCGCATACTTCCCCACAGTATCAAATCAGTTTTTATTTTATTTTTGCATTTATGTTTGTAGGACTGTTGGCTTTGACTCTTGGATGTGGGGACAATGCAAATGAGATACTCGAAGATTCACTACCTGTGATATCTCAAGCTCTCAAATCTGGATCTGAAGCCTCAAAGACATCAGCGGTATTTACAATATCATACTTCTTTACTTTTACTCCAATGGCTTTCTGATTATTGAACGTGTCCTGATGCTGAACGTGCTTTCCTTTTTCTGAACTAACACATTGATTCATGATTGCAGTTACTGGAGTGTTTAGCAATTATCACTTTTGTTGGTGGTAGTGACCCAGAGCAAACAGAAAAGTCAATGCAAGTTATGTGGCAAGTAGTTCATCCAAAATTGAGTTCCAATGTAAGTATTCATGTTTCAGCTATAACTGGATGGGCATTGCATTATATTTGAGATTGCACGGTTTGATTGAACGTATTGTCTTACGGTTCGATTGTGGTTATTGTTTCATAATTTGATTGTTCTCTACCCTTGTATGTTTTCAGGTCGCTGCTGTCAAACCTTCAAATTCTGTGATTACCACCATGGTGTCTGCGTGGTCCTTTCTTCTTACTGCTGTAGAAGGGTGGAAACTTAATCCGAAAGATTGGCAAGAGTTAGTAAAACTTTAATCGTAGTTACCAACCTGTTTCAACAACCTTTTGAAATTGAAGACCTCAATACTATGGATAGTATTGAAGCATAGAAACTTATAATGGTTCATAGATTGATTCATTTAAAATAATATCCCCCTGTTGTTCTTCTGGGAAATAATGCAGGTCCATATCATACTTTTCCGGTTTGCTAGATAAGGATGACCGTTCAGTTCGTATAGCAGCTGGGGAAGCTTTGGCTTTAATTTTTGAACTTGGAAGTTTGGAGCAGTTCTCAGTCAGAGCTAAAACTTCAGATAATGGGTCAATAGAAGAAGGAAGTAAGCCTCAGGAATATTTGCATATACAAGGACTGAAAGCTAAAATTATTAATCAAGCCAGAAACCTTTCAGCTGAGGCAGGTGGTAAAAGTTCTACTAAAAAAGATCTTAGCAACCAGCGGAACACGTTTCGGGAGATCTTGGAATATTTTCAGGTATTATATGATATTTACATTAAAGTAAGTACTTAATAGCATTTTATCTTGTTTAGTTATCTTATTCTTCAATTTTAGGATGGGTATTCTCCTGAAATTTCAATAAAGATTGGTACGGAATCACTACAGACATCAACATGGGCCCAGATGATACAGGTCTGTTTCCACTTCCTCATCTCACAATTTCTATATGTAAAATTTTATTTGGTGGATTGTTTCGACTGATGAGCTTCTTTCCTATTTGAAAATATTACAGTTGAATTTTATCAAGCACTTTCTTGGAGGAGGGTTTATCAAGCACATGCAGGTTGCTTTTCTTACCTCAAAATAGTGCCGTTCGTCATATTCATTTCCATTCTTGATGATCACATTGTTATCCTCCTCAACGCACAAAGGCTAATGTATTGATACAATTTCTTGAAACAGGAAAATGATCTCCTCCAGGATGTTTTTGGCTTCACTCCAAAGAAAAAATTCCTCTCAGATTCTGACCATCGTCTATCCAGTAGTGATAAGGTTGGTTCTTTATACTACACCAAATTTGGTATTCTTGAATTTTGCTGTCGGCGTTGTTTTGTCAGTAATACTTCTGCAGTAGTTTTATTGGAATCTGTTCATACAGAGGTTGTTTAGATCGCCAAACTCAGTTGTCAGCAAAGCAAGGACCCAGGAACTTAACCGGCAGCGAATGTTATCAGAGGTGATATGCTTGCTTCGAGTTTTGACGGTCCCTGTTCTTTGGTTTTCAAATCCCTACTTTTCTTCTTACCTGTTCTTTTCGATGTTGATCAGGGTCAAAACATTGGCCGCTTTGCAGCGGACATGGAGGACGATGCCTGATACAAAATCCACCCTTTTTTTATGTCTATAGTTATTTGTTGGTCCGTCTTTTTACCCATAAAGTCGGTTACATTGTTTTCTTGTGCCACTGGCATGAATGAAGGAATATTTTTTTACCTTAGTTTTTAATTTTTATCTGGAATTTTAGCTTTTGCTATATCTAGTTCTCCTTTTTTTTTTCCTCTCGATTTGGGTCATTTGTGTGCCGAAGTTAAACCCTAAAATGAAAGGTAGATTGAACTATTTAGTCAAAGTAGAGGAAGCCCTTAGACCGAAGGTAGCTTTGCAAATCTGAAAAGGCAATACAGTAGGGCATCCACGAGCCAGGCTAAGAGCGTCTTTAAGGGAATGGTAAATGAATGTTGTGATGTCAGTTTAGCATTCGATTTCTGTACAATTCAGCGTTATAAATCTCATTTTACTACTATATAAAGTGTCCTAAATTTTACTCTCTCGCATTCACTGATTTCTTCTTTGAATTTTTAGCGGCTCTCTTTTTTCCTTTCTTTTGCTTTTTTTTTTTTTTTTTGAACTCATTTTCCTTTGCAATTGCTGTACGATTGTTGTAATTATTATTCTACATATGGTGCTGTTGTGGTCTTATAGACTCGAGTCCTTTTACATCTGTTGGAGTATTTCGATCAAGTGTCATATAGGGAACATTTTCCGACCATTAAACTTGTTAATAATACACATAGAGGTGCTCCAAGGTCGGCGATGTTTGGGAAAATATAGGGGTATTAGGATCTATGTTGGACCTACGTTTCTCTCTTGCATTTTAGTAAGAAAATCTGGTTACCTTTGAATTTGAACACTAACAGTTTCCTTTTAACATATGATATAAAATTTGGAGAATGAACTTTGAACGTTATGTTTTGAGTAAAATTTTGGTATTATTAACATTGGATGACTTTTTAGGGTTTCAGTTTAATTTTTACATTTTCTTTTTCCAAGTTTAATTTTAACATTTTAACATGAAAGAAAATTCTAACATATAAGATTGGAGTTTTGAGAATAAATTTGGCAATGTAATGTTTTATGTACCAGCGAAATAAGTCGATTATTCGTGAGAGCACCAAAGTGTCTTGTGTAGATACTTCCCCCGTCCTTGTTTAACCGAAGTTCCCTCCCAAGTGTCGTTAACAAAGCTTTCAAGGAGGATGAGGTCTAGTCAAGAACCTGTAAAGGAACTTTTTGGAAGATTTTCTGCTCAAGTTGCTTACGTGAACTCTAGCATATGAAATTGAGATCGTTCTTATGATTTTGAGTTTCAATTTTGTCCTTACAATAATTGTGCTAACTTCAACATGTGATTAGGGTTTTGAAAATGGGTACTTTTAATTTTCAACTTTGGAATTATATTTTATCATTCATGTACGCCAACATATAAGATTAGGTCTTGAAAGTAAATTTGGGTTTCTAGGTTCTGTAGTTTCAATTTTGACTCTTAGGATTTCATCATGGGAACTCTTAACACATAAGACCAAGATTGATCATATAAAAAATATAACTTTTGCATAGAATTGAGGGCATAATTTATGTGAGAGTGTTCAAGCCAACTATAACAATATTTGATTGGGGTTTCGAAGCTAACTTTATTTTTTTTCTTTCAAATTTACGAGTTTGGATTTTGAAATTGCAAAGTTGATGTCAAATCTATTGTTTGATATTGTGAATTGAAAAAAGATTCAAATGAATTCTAACAATTAACAATCGTGCATAAACTTTAGAATGAACCTAGTGCAGCTGTCTTCATTTTTCCTCTCTAAAATTTCTCTCCCTCTTCTCTCTAAAACCAGAGAACAACTAGCCCTAGCTAGGAGGTGGGGCTTCTCCATATCTCCACTGTTTTGTGGTGGATCTGTGAGTGACCCCTGCCTCCCCCCACCCTCTCATACTTCCTCATCTAGTCCTTCTTTATCCTTTTGCTCCCCATGCTTGGCAGTTTTGGGTGTTTGCTCCACCATTTGTAGTTTTTCCTCTCCCCATCCTTTTGGATGGTTACCCCATCTTTGTGGTGGTTGCTCTTTGTCTCATCCTTTGTGTTGATTTTGTTGTTTTTCGGTAATGCCCTCTTCCCTTTCCTTGCTCCTAAGTAGATGGCTCAAATATATTCCATCTCCTCTCTTCAACTTTCTATCTCTTCCCTTGACAAACTTTTCACCATCTATATCCTTCATATCACCCAAAACTCAACAACCCAAAAACCACTTGCTTCCCTTGCTGCTACCTCCATTCAAAAATCCAATTCCTTTCTTGAATGGATTAGTTTTAAGTTCTATGTTGACATTTTGAATCGCTTGAGTATGCAGACTATTTGTAGCTTTTTGCCCAAATATCATTCTCTACAGATCCCCTCTCACGATTCATTTTTGTTGGTTTTCTTTTGGTGGCGTTGGCGGAGGAGCATGTGGCGGCAGCGGCGGAGCTGTGGACGACAGTCTCCTGGTATTTATTGTTGCTAGGGTTTTGATGTTTTGGTTTTTTATTGTAATCGACCTATTTTTATTGTATGTGGTTAGAGTTTTTATTTTGTTTGTTATTTTCTTGGCCGAACTTTCTTTTATCATTTGTAATTGGGCTCTCTTTTTACACTTGAATTAATGAATCTGTCCACCCTTTGATAAAAATTTAAAAAAAAAACGATTGGGGTTTCTTTTTTTTTTTCCTGAAAAATTATTGGGGTTTCAAAGTTGAATATATATTTTTCTTCTTCTTTCAAAATTTTAAGTTTGAATAATAAAATTTTAAAATTTATATGAACCTTTAACATATTGCGAATAGGAAAAATAATTTTTCCATTTTGAGTTTGATTTTCCCAAGTGAAAGGGTTATGTGAACACTAACAATAATATGATTGGGGTTTCAATTTTTTTTTCTTTAAAATTTCTAGTTTGGATTTTACAATTATAAAGTTTATATGAACTCTAATATTTGATATAAGAGATTGGAAAAATAATTTAGACATTTTTCTATTGTGAGTTTGGTTTTTTCAATAGAAAAGTTTAAGGGAATTATAACAAATGCGATTGTGGTTTCAAAGTTAAAACTTGTCTAAACAATTCAAGTTTGGATTTTGAAATATAAATGTTATATGAAATATGAACCTTTTAGCATTTGACACTACGGATTGAAAAATGAATTGACTTTTTTACATTTTGAGTTTGATTTTTTAAATAGAAAGGTTTATGTGAATTCTAATTACATTTTGGCCAAAAAAAAAACTCCAATTACATGAAATTAGGGTTTCGAACTTCCTTTTTTCTTTTCAAAATTGCGAGGTTGGATTTTGGATTTTTAAATATTATATGGTTCTACTGTTTGATATTGCGAATTGGAGCAATTGTTTTTACTTTTTTTCCATCATGTGTTTTGTTTTTTTTAATGGAAGGCCTATGTAAACTTTAACAATATAAGGTTAAAGTTTTGAAGCTCAATATTTTTTTTTTATTTCAAAATTTTGAGTTTGAGTTTTCAAATTTTTTTCTCCAATCTACAATTCATATTTACCTTATAATATCATAATCAACACTAGAACTTTTGAAGGACAAAAAATTGAACTTCGAAACCCAATTTTATATAGTTAGAGTTCACATAAACCTTTCTATTGGAAAATCGAACTTTAATTTTTTTTCAATCTACAATCTCAAACTCTAAAGTTTTTATAATCTTTATAATTCCAAAATCCAACCTTGAAATTTGGGAAAAAAAAAACTTCAAAAATCAAATATCATATTGTTAGAGTTCGCATAAATATTTCTATTGCAAAAAGCAAACTCAAAATGGTAGAAGGTCAAAATTCTTTTTTCAATCTGTAATATCAAATGATAAAGTTCATACCAAATTTTTAATTCCAAAATCCAAACTCAAAATTTGAAAAAAATAATATTTAAACTTCAAAACTCCAATTGTATATTATTAATTTCATAGCAACCTAGCCATACAAAAACCAAACTCAAAATAAAAAAATGTCAAAAATTATTTTTCCAATCTAAATATCAAACCTTAGAGTTCGTATAATTTTTTTTTTTAAATTCCAAAGTCCAAATTCGAAACCTCATTTATATATTGTTAGATTTCACATAAACAAATTTCTATTGAAAAAAATCAAATAAAAATGGAAATTTTCAAAATTCTTTCTCCAATCCGCACTCTAATCCCCAATATCAAATGCTCAAGTTCATATATAGACTTTATAATTCCGAAATCAGAGCTCAAAATTTTGAAAGAAAAAATTGAACTACAAAGCCCAATCCCATATTGTTAGAATTCATAAAAACATTTTATTGAAAAAATCAAACTAAAATGGAAGAAAGTAGAAAAAAAAAATCCAATCCGCAATTTCCAAAGCTAAAGTTTATATCTACTCAAATTTTGAAAAAAAAATATACATTTGAACTTCAAAATCTCAGGTGTTATATGTTGTTTTTTTCTTTTTTTTTTTTTCAAAGAAACGTTATATGTTATTAGAGTTCACAACATCATCACAATAAAAAACTAAAACTCAAATTTATAATTCCAAAATATCAAAGAATTCATATCAAGTTTATAATTCCAAAATTCTAAACATGAAATTTTAAAGAAAAAAAAAATTAACTTCGAAATTCAATTGGATATTGTTAGAATTCGGATAAACCTTTCTATTGAAAAATCAAACTCAAAATGGAAAAATGTCAAAATTAGTTTTCTAATCCGCAATATCTAACACTTGAGGCATATAAATTTTATAATTCCAAAATCAAAACTTGAAATTTGAAAGAAAACAAAATTTAAACTATGAAACCCAATCTCATATTGTTAAAGTTCACATAACCCTTTCTATTGAAAAAATTAAATTCAAAATGTAAGAAAGTCAAAAAGTCTTTATTACAATTCTCTATATAAAGTACAAGAGTTCATTTATAACCAAAATTCAAAATTCAAACTTGAACTGTCAAAAAATATATTTGAACTTTGAAATGACAATGGCACATTGTTTGAGTTCACAATAATTTAGCAACAAAAAAATCAAACTCAATACATTATTAAAAGTATAAATTTTATAATTCAAAAATTCAAACTCGAAATTTAAAAAAAAAACTTTAATTTCAAAACTTAACTCGTACATTATTAAATTTCTATTGAAAACCCAAACTCAAAATGAATAAATGTCAAATTTTTTTAGTTCACAATATCAAACTCTAGAGTGGCATTAAGCTATTTAAATATAAAAATTACTACAGAATGGGTGTTTGTACAACACGACTGAAATAGTCAGTATTGTACTAACGAAGGAGACCTTAGTGTTTAGACAAGACATTTATCTATTTAGATGGCACTTATAATTCTCATCCTTACAGCGCTAATAATTTCATCCTGATTGATCCATGTAACTGTGGTTCAGTCAATGCCAATTTACCAAGAAACAAAAATTTACAGTGATCGGCGGATGTCATGCTTAAAACCACTCCCAAAACTCAAAACAGGGGGAAAGGGGCGATATCAGGGTTACTGTGTATACTTAAAAGCCACCTAAACCAGCCATATGCTTACTCATAGCTCGGTCCTTCCTGTAATTTCTTCCCCCTCCTCTCCTTCCCCTTCCCCTTCCGCTTTGACTCTGGGCATTCTCTCCGCCTTCAACTTGAGAAGCATCATTTTGATTATTATCTTGCTGCTCACCGGCATCCCTTTGTCGACCTCCTCTCCTTCCCCTTCCCCATCCCCTGCTGGCATTCCCAGCATCAGACTGCTTGTCTTGAATTTGATCCTCCCCTGAATACTCTGCCAGCTTCTTAATCGCGCCAAGAGGAAGGTTGCCACCACGACCGAGGCCATGAATCATTTCATGATTTGCTTGCGTAAATAATGCTGCCTCATCAGCATTTGCAACGGCAACTGAACCAGCAACTTTGTAACTGTAGTTCTTACCATCCTTGACATAATATTGGGGCTTTTGTCTCGACCCCCATTTTGAACCATCTGCAGGATTCTTTAATGGACTTTCATTTTGTTTCTCCCAAGGCCTGCCTGTATTTGAGCTGCTTTTTTCACTAAATGTTTCACTTTCCTCCACTCCTGAATCCGCAACACTCATACCTAGATCATCGAAAGAGTCATCATACTCATCTTCGTACTCGTCTTCATATTTGTATTTTGAAACAAGATTAGCTGTTTTTGCTGTGTACTCGTCATCTCTTTCATCAAGTATATTCGAATTAGGTAAGTCCGCTTTGGGCTTCCGAACAAATCTTCCTTGTACAGAAGAAGATGAAACTGAAGAGCTACCATGTGGTTTAACCATGGCGACAGCCACTGTACTGGTGGTGGGTGGTTCTGTAAATTCAACTAGTTTTCCTTTCCCTTTATCATCCCTACTAACAGTGGCATTCTTCGACACTGGCATTGTCTCTAGCGACGTTTCCAAGGACTGCAGATCCTTATGAAGAGTTCCTTCAAGAATCCTCTGAATCACCTCCTCAGGATTCTGGTTGTAGGCTTCAAGACAAGCAGCTAAAAACCCTTTGCCATAATCAGGAAAGAGGTCCTTTATTTGGCTGATTCTGGACTCCATAATAGCAACATCTTCATCTATCTGCACCTTCTTGTTTGCCAAAGGGGCTGCCGTGTTGGGATGCTCCTCAACAATGACTTTCTGAGAAGACATCAGTATCCCAAATACATATCCCAGCTGCTCGCCATCCATGATTATCCATCCTGCATGAAAAAATCTGACTAAGAAAAAAATTGTTTCCTAAAGCAACAAAATACCAACCAATACGAAAGGCCTTCTTAGTCGAATATCTTCAGAATAAAAAAAGACAACAATTATTGTGAAGCTGCACTTCCATTCTTCCTCAACATCCTAAACTAGAAAATTATTGTCTCAGTATGTAAAAGTTGACTCTCAGATCAAAAGAAAATTGGAGGGAGACTATAAAAACAGAATTTCTTAGTTTGCTTTAATGGTTTAGAACCTTCAAAAATCCTCAATGTTTGTAAGACACTTTACAACAGATGATACGGGATTATTATAATTATCACTAACATTTTGTTACCTAGAAAACAAATTTACCTCAGAATATGTAGACATACGTACAAAACATAGAAACTGGAAAACAAAGGCAACAAACTGTACAAGCATGTAATCACTTACCAGTATTTTGTAAATTCTCTATTTTGCTCATAATGTTGAAGTTCTTTTCAACATTTTGAAGAAATGTTTGCCTACTCTGGTTTTCAGCACATATAGAAATTCCATTAATCTCTCTTAGTGTCTGCACCAAAATATCTGCCCTAATGAGAAGATCCTCTACTTTGGCTGGGAACATCTCTGCAGCAGCTGGAATGGGGAGGTTATCTTTGAAGACCACATCACTTAGATAGCATAAATTCAACAGTTTCCAACCAAACTTGATGATCCTCATCGATAACATCTTCAAACTTAGCGCAATATTAGACACCATTTTATCATCTCCAGCTGTTGAAATTATTCGAAACCCACGCTGCAAAGATGGAAGTAATGAATCATGCAACCGCACTAGTGTGCATAGTAATGCCTCGTTCCCCTCACTGCATAGAAGAGAAAAGTGGATATATACTATGTTCTTATTATTGAACTGAGAATGTTCAACTAAAAACAAAATCCTAGAAAATAACCAAAGCAGGCCAATGAATATCCACCAGATACTCAACTTTGAAGTGCCAAACTGTATTCCATAGACACCTGCCGATTGTTTACTCAATCAGCCAAGTCCACGTGACAACTCAAACCCCTTATTCAGGCACGAGTTCTTATTGTGAGATATAGCTACTACATTCATACTTAAATCACAAATTTAGAGAATCAACTGCTAAAAAAGCTACCTCGTTTCAATAGGGCACAAAAAGAACATGGCAGATGGTTCGTATGCAGTTATGAAAGCATCCATCGATACAATTGCATCGTTCATGAAGTCCATGACCTATCAAGAAAGGATGAAAATTCTTAAACAAACATCAGAGAAAAATTCTTAACTAAAAATATCACCATAAGGATGCAAAACTGTAAGTCTTGTAAAAGTTGAAATAGAAAAGTAAGGATTCAATAGATATATCATAGATTCAACCTGCAGAGGAAAAATAGATGATTTCTCCATTACTTATTAAATAGGTTTCTTTTTCTCTGCTGTAGCTACAAATTGCGTACAGATGTACTGGTTACGTAAAGAAGTAAACTGAAATTTGAGCAACAGAAACTTTTGAAAAGTTGCAGCAGAACATGTCCAATTTAGTACGCACTATTTTACGCTAAATTTTTTACAAATACTAATTCAAACGCTGGATGGATTGAAGAGGGAGGAAAGAATAAGTTTCCCTAATCTGCTCAATCAAAAGAAGAATAGAAAGTAACTCACTTCCAATAAATCGGCAAGAAGACGGCCGGGTCCATGATCTCTAGAGCTGCCAGAGAAAAAAAGGGCCTGCATATAATATCAGAAAACTTCTTCATGCATCAGAAGTTGTATTGAAAATGTGTATAAATCCAACCAGAAAAAAAAAACACCAAACAGTACTAAGGGGATGCATAACCAGTACAGAGCTGATTTGGTCAGTGAAAGTTTTGATCAACATTATGCAACAGGTAAGGTCCATTATTTACTTTCAGTTTACAAGTTTCCTAAGGTCTGAAAAGTGGACGTCATGAAAAACCTATGACTGTAGAAACCACTTCCATAAGCATACTCAAGAGGATGAATAAAGAAGAAGTTAGTCACTTTGGAATTTGAAAGATTTGATGACATACTTCCAATGCTGAACTGCTACGTTGGTACATTGTTTGAACAATGCTAAGGAAATGTGATGACACTGCAGTCAAATTGTCATGGATCCTAGTATCAGCTTTCACTGCATTGCTAACCTGAAAGACATAAAAAATAAGAAAGAGGGGAGAAAGAGAGAAATTAGTAGGCCACTTTCATGAAAAATGCCTACCAAAACTCTGGTCAGATCTTCATTCTTATGCCCATAAATAGCACATATGTCAAGCAACTTAGGCAAGTCAAGCAATTTCTTCTCCTGCAAAATAACTACATGAGGACTTAGTGAGCAACTGCTATTACGCTACAATATAAATGAAAAAGAAAAATATAAAATTAAAAAGCCACCCCAATCATATTTTCTCCAATGCTGTTCAACTTGAATGCAAATAGATGATATTACAGACTTCATGATACATTTAAAAGAAACCACAAATGAAACCAACAGAATCTCAGATATATGTAGTATGGTATTTCTAACAAACTACATTGGTTACTGGAAAAATTTGGGATAAAAAGAGAAAGGAAGCAGCTGATTTCATGAGAGAAACTCAGCCAAAGTAATACATAGTAATATTCATATTAGTTAGGGGTTACATTAATCCTCCCCCAACACAGTGATTATATTGCCACCAAACTGTCTGAACGTAAATTTACAGAGAAGACAGAGCACACCTTCGTGGTCCTTTTGACTGAGACTATCAGCAGCACGAGCACCGGGGTCCCTATTAGAAGATCTGTAACAAGATGACAGTGATAATGAATATAAATACCAATAACAGGCGATAATAAAGTACGAAGCTAAAGCCTCAAACTTACATGCGATATAATAACATAAATACACGACGACTTAATTCACTCTCCCCAACAATGACCCCTGCAACAATTTCCTTGGCTCCACGATGTGGGAAATCATACCATCTGCTCCGAAACTGTAGGAAGCTATCCAGAAATTCATGCAAGGAAGTATCACTAGCCACTGAGAAGAAGGGCAGCAGGAGCAACAATAGTGAAAGATTAATGATATCATCAAGAAGGGATGTAAACACAATAAGTAACATTTGAGTGTGATGAACAAAATTCGTGCAATGTTATGATATTACGCACCTTGTTTCCAAAACTCCTTAGGATTTAACTTGAGCAACCGAGAGAGCTCTTTGTTAAGAAGATCCACAACTCTCTGGGACTCAAGGGCATCCAATCCACCTTCGTCGGCGCGAAGCCCAGCCGCCACAGCCTCATCTTGGGGCAAATAATTTACGAAATTGCCATGACCTCTGCTTGACACCCACTTCCCTTTCTCTCCCATCCGAACCCTACTCGTGGACGACGGCGGCGCCGCAGTTCCAGCATTGGATTGGTTGCAAAGCGGTTGCCTGAGAGAAGCGGAGAGTGTGGAATTTGGGTTAGGCTCTTTGGTGCTTGAATTCTGGCTTTGATTCTTGGGGACGAAGACCTTTTGGGGTTTGGGGAAACCCTTGCTTCCGGCTTGCTTAGTCTGAGAATACCGATTCGACATAGTTCTTCTCAGGCCGAATTCGAGGAAGGTTGAAGGACGAGTCCGATCGACTTTCCGATTGAGAACAAGTGAGACTCGGAAAGACACGGAGAGTTTATGACTGTGATCCTGACTATGTGGTTCAACCGGAAATTAGAAAGGTGGAGGTTGGCGCTCTAGCTCTACTTGCGCCAATCCTGTATTAGGAGGAGGCCGGAGACTCTTTTTTTTTGGGTGTGTTCGGGTGTGTGTGTAGGTGTAACGGGTGTTTATTGTTGGTAAATTTCTGTCCCTTAGATTTCTTAGTGTTTTAGAAGCAGACTTCTATATTTTTCATTAAATCAATTTGAAACAGCAGATTACAAACATATATAGATTTAGGATTATATTGTTGATAAAACTTAAACTACGTATTTAATTAAATCCGTAATTTAAATATTATGCAATTTAAATCCTTTTTGTGTAATTATAGTATTGATAAATAGATATCGTTTTTAACCGGAGAAATTAGTAAACATTAGTAATATGTTAATGAGAAAGAATAATGAATAAAATAATAATAAATAAAATAATGAATGAAAAAATAATGGAATAAATAAATGAAACATTAAAAGAATGAAATGGGGGTTTTGAACAAAGTGTAATCTAAACTATATTTTTAACCAAACTAAGAATTAAAATGCAAATGTTCATGCTAATTACAACTTACAAATCATAGAATAGTTTCATAGACAAAACCGACACTTTTACGTAAGTAATTTCAAATTAAAAATCACATTATTTAAACTACTCCTAAAAATGACTTTATTCAAACACAAATTTTACCAACACTCTAACATTTTACTCATAACAAATCAATCACAAAATCTTATCTTCATCATTTCAAGTACATGCATACGTTTTTCATTATTATAAATGCCTCAATCATTAATGTACATCAAACATCAATATGTGTCAAACACTTACCATATGATTCACCTTAAGTTTGTGATTTTGAATGTACGTCAAACATTAAAATCTCTTCAACCCTATTCTAAATGCACCGAACAGCGGTCATAAACACTTAGCGTTAAATTCAAGTTTAAACACTAAAACATATGAAGTAAAAGAAATTCAGAAAGCAAAACACATGAAGATTGCATTCATACTTACAAAAGTTTAGAAAGAAAATATCAACACATGTATTGAATTATAAGTAAACCGAAACAATAACAAGAATTTAAGTAAAGGGAATAAAGTTACACTTTTGGAACTCAAGAACGGCTTGTGATTCCGAAAGTGGATGGAAACAATGGAATTTTATTCATAAAATTCTCTGAACAGCAGAAGAAAACTTATGAAGATGGAAAATAAAATATAGGAATTCGGACTTAAATTCTAGAATTGCCTCGGAAATACTGGGCCTGAGATTTTCTTAAGGAAAACATATATTCATATCTAAAAGAGAAATCAAAGAAGTTAAAAAGAAAAGTTTACAAATAAAATTTAAGAACTAAAATTAAAAGAAAATGAAACTAAGAAATGAATCTAAAAACAAGATTTAAAGGAAAACTAATTAAGAAGAAAAATAAAAGAAGTTACAAATGGTCCCCAAAATTGTCTCTCAAAAGAGAGAAAAAAAACTGAACTAAGAGACTAAAATGAACTAAGAACAAGGAAGAAAGGGGAAAAAAATAGGGGACTCCCATACAAATGAAATGGTCTCCCTATTTATAGAGAGAGTGCCAAAATTCAAATAATAAAATACAAAAATAAAATATAAAAATGAAATGATGAACAATGATGATATTGTGCTGATTTATAGTTGAAAATAGCTGAAAAACTGCACAAAGTGGAGCAGGTTGGAGTAGGGCGTGGGTTGGCAGGAAGCAGCTAAGCTGCAGTGAAGGGACTCGGCATGAGGCTGCTAACAGGAAGTGGGTGAGGTCGGCGGCTCAGGCGGAAAAGGGTGACTGACTTCGGCGTGGTGAAGTAGAGCCCAGTGTACGGACCTTGCATGAGACGCGCTAACAAGAGGAAGAAGGATTCGGCGCACGTGCGCCGCATCAGTCTATTGAGGATCGGCAGGCGCGCTCCGAAAATCAGTCTGGGCACTTGGGCTGGAAGCGAACAGGACCTTGGGCCTGGGCCGTGGGCTTCACGAATGGGCTGGGGTAGATTGGATGGTTTGGGTTGCATATAATTTTAGTGGGCCAGCGGCCGATGGGCTAGAATTCAATTTGGGCTGAAGTAATTATGGATTTGGGCCTTTGCAAATGGGTTTTCAAATTAATATAATTTCACCAAATTTCGTCCTTAATATTTTCGTTCACACTCAGATCGGGACGATTATTTCGCCAAAACGCTTCAAATTCCAAATTTTATTTAATTCTACAAAAATCCCACAAAATATATTATTTTCTCCAATTGTTTATTATTTTAATATTAAAATTCAAGTATAAAGAGTATAAAATAATACAAAATAATGCTTAATTGAAGACCTATCAATTGTAACCTAGAAATCTAGGCAAGTACTTTAGGACACTTAGCAGTATGCAATCTCCACGATTCAAACAATGGAGAACATGTTCATTACACCCCTAAAACCTAAGAGCAGCTAACATGACTGAGTCAAATCGACTCCTCAATTATTCTTAGCAGAAGCAACGACTACTTAACATAAACCCTAAGTAGCAACAACTACTTCTAACACTCTCCCTTAAATTGATTTTCTATTGAAATACACTTTAGGGCTCTTTCATCTTCACATGATCTTCTTCATTGAAGTTCTGAATTGACAGACTCCAAGCTTGCTTCTCAGCTTCTCGAATGCTGATTGCATTAGTGGTTTAGTGAGGATGTCTGCAAGCTGCTCCCCACTCTTGCAAAAAACCAGTTTTACCACTCCTTCATTACACAGATCACACATGAAGTGAAAAAACACATCAATGTGCTTACTCCTTTCGTGCATTCACTAGGTTCCTTGACAGCTTAATTTTTGACATGTTGTCATAGAAAATGACAGTGGAACCTTACTGTTTTTCCCCAAATACCTCGAGCATTCTTCTTAGTCAGATTGCTTGACATGAACTTGAAGCTGCTGCAACAAACTCAGCTTCAGTTGTAGAGAGGGTTACAATTGGCTGCTTCTTTGAGAACCACGATATTGCACCTAAACAGATTAGAAAAACATGTCCAGATGTACTTTTTCTCTCATCCATATCACATGCATAGTCACTGTCAGTGAAACCAATAAGACCTTATTTTTCTTCCCTTTTGTAAAACACACCAAAATCCATAGTTTCCTTTGTTTTTTTTTTTTTAATATTCTCTTGGCTACATTGAGATGCATGTCAGTAGGATTCTCCATATAACAACTAATCAAGCTTACCCCATACATAATGCCAAGTCGTGTAGAGGTTAAGTACATAAGGCTCCCAAATACTTGCTTGAAGAAGGTGTTATCCACTTCTTCTCCACCAAGGTCTTTGGACAACTTTAGTCCATATTCTGTTGGTGTCCCAATAGGATTACATCCATTCATTTTTAATCTTTCTAGATTTTCCTGTGCATACTTCTTCTGGTGGATTAAATTACTAGAATCTATTTGAATAACCTCCACTCCAAGAAAATAACGTAATAGACCAAGATCACTCATTTCAAACTCTTCCATAATTGATTTCTTAAAATCACTCAACTTCATCTCATCATTACCAATGTAGATCAGATCATCAACATAAAGGCTAATGATGAGTAACTTACCTCCATTTTCAGCCTTGACATAGAGAGTATGTTCACTAGGGCAATTTTGAAACCCCAACTTCTGAAAAATGAGCACTGATACGATTGTACCAAGCTTCAGGAGCTTGTTTCTGTCCATATAGAGTTTTGTGAAGCTTATACACCGAAACATGGAAGTTAGTTGAATTGCCTTATGGAAAAAAGTTAATTGGTGTCAAGTGGGTTTTTAAAACCAAATTGAATGAGAAAGGGGAAGTTGACAAGTACAAAGTAAGGCTGGTTGCAAAGGGTTACAAGCAAAAGTTTGGAGTGGACTACAAAGAGGTACTTGCACCAGTGGCTAGACTTGACACCATCAGGTTAGTTATTTCCCTTGCTGCTCAACATGCATGGCCTATGTATCAATTAGATGTTAAATCTGTATTTTTACATGGAACATTAGAAGAAGAAACTTATGTTGAGCAGCCACAAGGATATGTAAAGAAAGGAAAGACATGTTCTATTTCTACTGTGATAAACTCATGCCAACCCGGCCTATTTGACACCTCTCACTTGTATCTTTATTCAGTAATGCAACGTTCTTTTTAGAACAAAAATTTGGAATAATACAAGTGCTTGTAACTTTATAAGTATGGTTCAATTTTTAACCCGATTGGGCACATGAGAACAAAGTAAAACCCTCAGTCCAATTTTAACCAAATCATTGTTTGGGTTGGTTGGTTGGGTTGGGTTAAGGCCACACTCGCCCGAACCCAAGCCGATTTCTACCTACCCGGGCCTTGACAAAGATGGAAACTGGTACTTTGGAAAGGGTCCGGACTTTGTGACTCACTGGACTACCGTATTCCATCCATCTATGTTGGTACTGGGTAGACTCAAAAATTGAGAAATCAAAACAAACCACAAATCATAGATGGGGGAAGCTACATTCATTAGAACCGACCGTAAACAACATTGATTTCTTTTCCCCAAAATCACAGAAACAATGGCAATGGCAGCCAAAAATAGAAAAGAAAATGTAACACTCTGCAGCAGCATACATAGTAAATGCTCTGCAAGACTCTGACAAGATGCTTTCAGTTAGCCTGCCAACCTGAAATAAGATTTCGTCCCTAACAAAGAAAGCTCGTTTCTGTACAGAGAAGCCAGAGTCAGTAATTCTCTTCTACAAGTACGTGAAATTTAAAGAAATATGCATAACCAACACTATTTACAAGTATTCATCGCCCTCTTAGACAGAGGAGAGGGAAAGCCAAAACTCAATTATGTCTTCCGTCATCGGACTACCCCCCGTACTCTCAAAACAATACTCTATACCCTACCACATAACAAGAACACATATGGCCAGACTTCCACTAATATCATAAACTACCAAGATCATACCCACTCAAAGTTTGTTTCTTTCGGCAATACTAAAGCAATGAGACAGTCGGGTGTACTTGGTGCAATAGATAGCATAGAGCAAGTGTCATTTGAGTGTGGAAGTATGAATAGAAGCCTAGCCCATAAGGACTTCACAGCGGGGACCTTGATCACTCCTGAGCATTCCCTCTGCTTCAAGTATGAAACAAAATCCTGAAACTAGAGAACATCCATGCAAGACTTAATATATAGGATGTGGTAATTGAAAGAGGAGTTTAAGGGTACAGAATCAGTAAACTGTATATCGGAACTACACTTAATTGTTGGGAGTAGACAAATCACATGAACAAATATGCAGCTCAAACATCTTCAATGAAATATGACTTTTGTCATTCAATATTCACATAGCCGAATGACAGACATGCTAAGCTAGAGGGCATGAATCTCAATAAGATATCCTACTTTGGATGTTTATCAACTTTGACTAGATTGGTACTGAACACATTAATTTTTGCTTCTGTATTTAAAAAACCTTCACAAGCAATAATTTCTTATAAACATGCTTTGGAATTGCTTCCATGTTAACCAGTTCATCATTTTTGTAATCCAGTTGAAGAGTACAATCACTTTATGATCAATGGGATGAAATCAGCTGACATCCCAACAGACTGGAACAAAAGAACAACATGACCAAAATAAAAGGGATAACTTACGCCTTTATGGTCGCCTGCAGAGGCTGGGATCAATCGACATATTTCCCTCTGCATCACAGGTAATAGAAAAGAAAATAAAACTAATTAAATTTGGGAAATGAAAAGGACTGAAATAAGTTGATAATAATGTGTAGAAATTTGGCCTTCCCATCAATCGTAAACAAGCAGACCAGTGATCAATTTTTCCCAGTTAGTACAAGTAAAGCTTTCGATAAATTATTGGAAGGGCAGTAGGCAGTAGGCACTATAACTTATTTAGTACGGCCCTATTTTTATCAGATGTGCTTTCCCTTTCTCTTTCAGTTTGCCCAAACATATACATCCCCATCAAGCATCCTTGGCATTATCTATAGCTAAAAAGATAATCAGTTTAACATGGATTCACACATGCCAATTTATGATCCATTGGTATTAACTAGTTAACAGTGTATGTAACTTAAGTTCACTATGTTACTGTCAATAATACCATGCAGGTCATTCTGGAAGCTTCATAATTAAGGTGAGAAAAGAAATGGGTATTACAAGACAGCCATTAAACACACTAAGCACGAGAGAGAGAGAGAGAGAGAGAGAGAGAGAGAGAGAGAGAGAGAGAGAGAGAGAGAGAGAGAGAGAGAGAGAGAGAAAGAGATTTGGTAATATTCAGACTTACTTTATGTGCTGGGGTGCTAGTAAATGTTGACTTCACATGCCGAAAATCTGTACGCTTGGTCATGTCTAATTTAGCAGGCCATCTAACCCAATAAGCCACAAATTAACAGAGATTTTGTTTATGTTTGCAAACCTTAATGATACATCATAAAGAAAACTGGCGGAAGAAAAGAAGTCCTCACTCTATGGGTTCAGAAATGGCATTGGAATATTTGCAAATATCCGAGTCCACTCTATATGCATATATAGTACAGTATTGAACACCACTTTTACACAGCGTTCCCTGCCACTGATATTGCAAGCATTGTCCCGAACTTTCCGCACCAGATGATTCTTGAACAAGCAGAGGTGGAGGGGGTGAATGGGGAGGAGGAGGAACAAAAGGTGGCTGCGATTGAGGCAAAGGAGGTGGAGATGGGGGCATTGGAGGTGGCATTTCAGGTAGAGGAGGTGGAAGAGATGATAATTGTGGTGCTGGTATGGGAACTGAAAACATCGGGTCAAATGGCTGCACTGGAGCTCCCTGTACTTGTGCAAGTGGAGTCACGGAAGCAGAAATGAAGGGAGGTACAATAGCTTTGCCATGAAAATTGTTGGGCATTAAACCTGGTGAGATTGGGTTCACATGAGGATTATGATTTACACCCCGTGGATCCCAAGAACTATTTGGAGGGAGGTAAACAGGTCGGATAAATGGAGATGAGTGAATTGGGGGTGGAGGTGGGACAGAGGGTCCCTGTGTTGGCACAAGAACGGACGGAATGCTCCCTGGTGCAGAATGCAGCTCCATCCCAGCTTTCGCATACATCCATGTTTGTTCAGTGTCAAGAGAAACAACATGACTACCTGGAATCATAATATGCAATTACTTAAGCATCAGAATAAAGAAAAGGAGAAGGGAGTGGGGTAGTTTCAAATAAATTTCTAACAAAAGTTTATCACCTCCTTGTGCAGGATCCATATCTACGTTATTGTCATAACCATCAACTTTTTGGGTGCCAGGTTCAAGCATCTCCGTACAGCCAGTAACAGCTCTTTTTGTCTGAAATGAATATCCACTCTGTATTGAATTCCCCTGACTCTCGGATTTTACTCTAGGGGACACAAGCTCCATGGGATGGTTCTCGTGATTGATAGAGAATGGTGAACCAACATGACTGCTAGACATGTTACCATGGTTGATGCTTCCGATGTCAACATTGGAAGGGGTAGGCACGGATCTCGCACCATCACTTTGAGATACTCCAGCGTTAGTTGGTCCTCCACCATATGGTGGCCTGTAGTTACTCCTTTCCTTGCGATGTTGTCTGAGATGAGCCATCACAGCAGCAGCTTCTTCAGGAGTATCATATTCCATCAGCAGTGCACCTTCATTGCTAAGATCAGTGACCATGTAAGGGCCCTTGTAAAGCACTTTCCTCGATTCATGCAGAATCTCATCCTTGGCCCATTGGCTTAACACATTCCCAGCATAAACATGGCAACTAGTACCAACTGCAACACCATTCATAGCACCTCTAGTTCCCAGTCCTATATCCATGAACTTTATGTTCCAAGGAAAATGTCCACGCATATACTCCCGAGCCTTTACAGCATCCAGAATGTTTCTGTACTCAACCAAGGCAAATCCTTTGATTGGGAAGAAAATAAATTGTTCTATTGCACCAAACCTCTCCAACTGAAATCGTACATGAGCTTCAGATGCATCAGATCCTGAAAAGCCCAGCCATAGCTGTTTAGAGGCGGAGAAAATATCCATGGATCCACTATCCCCATTAGAATACCAAACAATTTGAGTAGTTGAAGAAATATATGGTGACACCAAATGAGGTTTAGGAGATTCAAAAGAATTACTTACACCTCCACTTGAAGATCTCAGGAGAGGTGAGCCAAAATCCATTGCATCTTTCCTCTCAAGATGAACATGTTTTCTCCCATCATATGAATTACTCCTGAAGTCTAATGGAGATCTTGTGACAGGTGACAGCACCTGGTGGTTCATAAGGTCCCTGGGCATGGAAGACCTGCCATATGGCATATCACCACGCTCCCTAATCTCACAATTTATGGACCTTGTTCCCCCAGTGTCTTGATTGGAAGCCGGAATATTAGATTCAAGAGGAATTATTGAGCTGCAAGATTGCAGATGTTGACCTGAAACCCTGGCAGAAAAAACATTATCATAGGATCCAGAACTAGGCCTTAAATGACCATCATTTCCAAATAGTTCACCACCAGTTTCATGTTGGTTAGAGAACCTAGGTACCAGATACGCTCTTTCAATAAATTTGGCTGGATCAGAATCATCGTCATCACTGTCCACACGATTGTCTTCCAAATCCATTTGTTCTACAAATGATTTAAAGACATCTTCCAACGAAGAACGGATATTAGATAAGCTTTTAAATGACGGCAATATACACAACTTTTTATAGTTTGTGAACATCCAACTTTGCAATGACAGATCTTTGCTAAGAACCTGCATTTTAAAGCAAAGGGAAAACAGAAACAAATAAAACATACCACTAATAAAGAATAACAATGATCAAACAAGCCACTATTAAAGAAGAAAAGCAATAATTTGAATGTTTATCTTCAAAAAAAAATTACTAAAACAAATGATTTGAATGTTTACCTTCAAACAAAATACTTATGATCATCCAACTTAGTTCTGACAAACTGTCGGAAGTACAAGGATAACCGTTATAAATGTGAAAAATCCCCATTTAGTGGTGCCCACGCCAAATATCTACACCCCTCTACATGCCTTGGTTCAAAATCTCATTGGGCAATACAGTACCTTATTTTTTATCCCTTTCTACTCAACAACCCCTTGCTATAAAAATTAGTGGCATTGAACTTGAGTTTTAATTCCAGGACATATAGAAAAGGAGGACACATGAGATGCCTCATGCATATGAATATGTTTGGTACCATACCTTAAAGTTAAATATCACTTGTTTTTTTATACAAACAATACATGTTAATGGATTTTCCCAATTCAGTTAAAAATAAATGGGTTACTGATTTTTCTTCAATTTTTTTGAAAATAATAGGAAGTAAATGTATATTCTCACAAATCAATAGTATATACAACAAAGACTATCAAATTATATTGGCACCATCACAATTGACAACAACAGAAAACATATTGCATAATATCCATTCAATATGTGGGGAATCTCCAAAAAATTACCAGTCCTAATAGGCAGCTCTTTTTAACTGTAGAAACATCTCCAGATACACAGGTGCCATCTGGTGCTAGCTTCTCAGAGCTAACCTCATTGTTTCTGATGCTCAATTCACCACCTGCATTTGAGCCAGGCTCATCACCAGTCTCATCCCCAGAGTAGCCACCACCATTATCAAGCCTGATTGTCATTTGCCTTAGGAAATACTGCCCTTTCTGAATTCCTTCTGATGAATTGGATTTAAGGAGCTCATACCAGGCTGAAACTAATTCCTTAGGATAACAAAAGAAAATCCAAAGTAAACTGAGAGCGCATAACTTGGATAATTTGATCGGTGAAGATTCATTTTCATCTAAAATCTTTTGCTTTAGTTCGGAAAAAAACTCAGAAGAATCTTGTATTCTCACAGTTTCTTTCCCAACAATCTGAAAGACATCCTTTCCTTCAAAGTTGGATATGAAGAAGGTGAGCACATTCTGGAAAACTGCAGAGCAAATGCCCCAAATGACAGATGACGTTGGCGCCACTGCAGAAGCACTGCAACAAATATCAGATAGACCGAGAATACAGGACTTAGCAGTCAGAAATGCAACACTATCTGCATCCTCTCCTCGATTTATTACTGCCATGCTCCATTTATACATATTGATAACAACTTTCGCTGCAGCTTCAAGAGCAGTTGGACATTTTGAAGCATATCGAGGAATGAGATCAGCCACAATACATTGTACACTCATACAACCTGTGAAGTTAGCCTGAGGATTACCACATTGAAGAGAAAAATTTACAATCTACACTCTACTGTATGAAGGTTGTTAGAAAGAGTTCTGAGTGAAACACTTCCTTCATTGCATACTGCTCCCTTTTTATTGTAAAGACACTTGTGCAGGACCAAGGGAAATCCAACTAGAAGGCTTGATAGCAAAATAGTTCAACAGATGCAAATTAAGGATAAGAGATAAGACTTCATTTGCACAACCCAGTTTCCAAAAACCCTAATTACAAAAGTTGCCTTGAAATTTTCCCGATACTCTACACTCACCTTGTATCGATGGTTGTTTGAAGTTTAAGCACAAAGAAACCACAGGCTTAACCTCAAATCTTCAAGTCATAAACCACAGGCTTGACATCAAATCTTCAAGTCATTCACACGGATTTCTTTGTCTTTAGGCTTATTAGAAGTACAGAGTTCAATGAAACTATTTCATTTAAATAAATCGAACCCACAATCAATCAGAGTAACAGCCTACTATGACACTTCGACATTTGCATGAAAAATGGATAAGCAAATCGAAACAAACAAGGAAAAAGAATATAAAGAGTATAAATAAGACTAACCTCTGGAAGCTGTAATGAGAGAGAGATAAGCTTGCTCGAGTTCAGGCGTGAAAGCCGAGTCGTTCTTCGAAATGCAAAACTTAATCCGCTTATAGCACTCATAAACGCTTCGAATCTCGTCTCTGTGTCTACGTTTCTTAATAATTTCATCATTAGGAAGAGATTGTGGAGTTCCGACGCTGTTCGGTGGGACTAGGGTTTGTAGTGGTGGTGGCGGTGGCTGAGATAACGGTGGAGATGACGGAAGCTGTGGTTGTTGTTCGTAAAACTTTCGCTTCTTCGGAGGTGGTTCTCCCGAGGCCATGGCGATCGAGAAAGGAGAGAGAGAATGAGGCTCAGTGGTAATTAGGATAATAATGGAGGATGGCCGGCGGGAGCTCTAACTCGATGTCGACATCGACACCGGACTCGCAAGTCGCAACTAGTTCGATATTTTAACCAGAATAATAATAAAACTGAGGGGTCCCACCGCAAGTGTGATTGTGCTATCGTGGCTTTAATAGATTCCCCAACATCGATATTATAACAAATCGGAAGAAAATGGCATAATAAAATTGAACGAATGATTAATATGATACTGATACCGAATTCATCAGTATAAAGAGTATAAATAAGACTAACCTCTGGAACCGAATTCATCAGTGTTAGAGAATACAGTTTTATATTGAAATTGAACCGATTTAAATTTTTTTTAATTAATTAAAAAATTAAATTAAATCCAAAAAAAAACCCTAATAACTAATGGGACTCAAACTCAACTCTGTCACTCACTCCCGATTCCTCATCCTTTCGTCCGTATATATCCTCTAAAATTCTCATTTTTAATTCATGCATGACTAGCAAAGTTATACGAATTACAAGTCCTACAACCCCAATGGAAGCCAAAAGAATTTAGAATATATTATGAACCGTGCGGTTCTAGTCAAACCTAATATATTACGAATAATCGTTAGTTCAAGCCAACATGATGCTTTCACTTTGTACCTAACAACCTCATAAGTGTCTTTTAACTTCAAATTTTCTTACGAGTTAAGTAAGTTGAACCATAAGGGATATGGAAGATTAATGGGCGTCTTCATAGCGGCCGGTGCAGTCATCATCCAACAACCAACGCGACTGTTTTAGTTTGCAGTCAGTCATTGGCTCTCTCAAATCTATTCTTACTATAATCACTCTATTTTTAGTTCTTTATGTTACCTATTTTGAGTATTGGAGATGCAGTTTTTGATATATAGTTGGAATTCAATAGGTCTCTAGGCAGAAGAAATGAGCTTCATGGAGATGATGAAGTCCGCTGCTAAGCGTAATGCCCAAGCAGACGAATTTGACGATGAAAAAGAGTTTGTTCTAAAAAGGGAGACCTCTACTACTGCCACCACTGCCACCACCCCTTATAAGTTTGTTCTCAAAATGGATACCTCTACTACTACTACCACTACTGAATGTGAAACAGTACCGAAAACAATGAAGGGTCTAGATAGCAGTTAGATTATATATATATATATATAAATTTTGACTCAATTTTTTGTTGAGCAATTTTGGCTCAAAATTGAAACTGTGCCGAACACAATTGGTATGGTATGGTCTGATATTAATTTCACATTTAGGAATACCATACCGCACCGAACCGGTTAAAATTAATTGGTATGATTCCAGTATTACCCAAATTAATTGGTACGATTCCAGTATTACCTACATACTGAATCGTACCGAACCATACCGATAGCTAGTAGCGGCTGGACATATCGCATCCACATAGATTTGAATTTTCATTTTGAAAATCCGTTAAATCCAAACCGGATTGTTAATGAATATAATAATTTTTATTAACTTTAAAAACTATTATTAATACAGAATAAGAAAAATAAAAATAAAATATGTAAAATAAACAAAAAACTAACCACTGTGATTGATAGTTTGTGTCCACCATTGCATCCGAATAAAAGAAAGAAAAAAACTAAGTGAGGTATGACCTCATTTTAACAAGAATGTTACTAGTAATTCTTTTGATCCAACTAGAGTTAAATGTACATATTGCAAAGCTGACTACAAGTATGATTCAATTCAGGGTGGGACAACACCTATGAGAATTCAATTGAAATTATGTTCAAAATACCCTTATAGAGTTTGTAACGACTCGAAAACTCGAGGAAACAAAAAATTTGGAAAATTAAATGGAAATGACGATTTTGCCCCTAGAAGGTTAAATGCTGACTTTTTTATCTAGATACTTTCAGGACGATTAGCAATACCATCACGTAGATCTCGATGTCCTGAGTCAGTAGACAGACGGTACGCTGAAATTGGAAACCGTATGAGTTTGATATGAGTCAAAAACCATCAAGAGCATTTTGGTAAATTTACCCTAAGGGTATTTTTGGTAAATTCACCATAGGATATTTATGAAAGGGACAAGTGTCCAGAAAATTCTTTTCCTTTCCCACCCTACTCCTACATCGATCTATGTACATATTTATTTATGTGTTGGGTGTGTGTTTGATGGTTTTCGGTGGTGTGGAGCCAAAATGGAAGAAAAACCCACGACAACCAACCTATGAGGGAGAACTCGGGAAATATAAAGTCAGGGAAATAAGGAGAGGGAGTGGAAATGAGAGCCTGATAGAGAGGAGCACCATGATCTTACTCTGAGGATGAAATACCCTCAGACCTGTAGGCCCGAAATCAAACCCATGAAGTTTGAAAAATTCATCATTGGGATTTTGGCATGGAAACTTGAAACTAAGTTTCCTAACAGATGCTATTCGTCCCTGCGACTTCAAAGAGCAGTTAACATGTTAGTTTGGATGCTTAAATTGCTCAAACAATGAGGTATGATGGTGGCCGAAGTGCAAGGGGTCGAATCGTGTCTTGAGGTAAGTTTTTTGTGAGTTTTATTTAATAGATTCCTTTCTGGAATTCTATAGATGAAATTGGATATCTAAAACATGTAAAATGATGAAGAAAATCTTGATTTTAACTGGGTCACGGTCGTTGGTCAGGAAACTCAAGTTGCAGGCCAACCGGGCCTATCCCAAGCTGGAAGATGAACAGTGTAAAGCGTGAATCCCACACACAGTGAAGGTTTTGGGCGCATGGGGGTGCGTGATTGTCAGGATCCGACCCTCCTTGGTCAGGACAAGACTCATCTAGCACCATATTGTCCGCTTTGGGCCTCACCCTCACGGTTGTGTTTTCGGGAGCTCATGGTGCAACTTCCCAGGGGATCACCCATCATGAAATTGCACTAGCCTCAACTCGCTTAACTTTGGGGTTCCAATCCCCCCCAAAGCCACTTGAGCTCCCAAAAGGCCTAGTGCTAGATAGGTGTATGCCTACACCTTTAAGGCACACCACCATCCTCTCCCAGACCATTCCCCCTCGCAAGAATGTGGGATTGTTCACCGTTCCCTCCAGGACACGGGGCTTACAATCCACCTCCCTTAGGGCCCAGCGTCCTCGCTGGCACACTTCCCGGTCGGGATCTGGCTCTGATACCACTTGACACGACCCATCCCAATCCCCCCGGGATTACCGTGGGATGTGTCATGCTCTCGTCTGACACGAAGTGTCAGACAAGGGATAACCTAAAGTCACTACCCCAACGAGCTTCCAAAGTGCGCAAGGATCGATGGAGGAGGCATGCAATGTCCCAGTCTCTCCTGCAGTCGCATCCGTGATCAATCTAGATAATGTTCGGGACATCGGAAGGTTTCGGATCAAGTTTAAAAATAGTTAAAAATTTGGGAAAATTACGGGACTTTAATAGGAGGTTAATGAAGAGGTTAGTGACCCTCTAGTGTGATTTGGACAGGTTTAGGAGTCCCGGTGATAGTGACGAGGCCCGGTAAGGCCTATGGCACGCGTATCGAGGCGCATCGTAGGACGGTCTGTGAGTGGACTTTGGTTTTTATAAATCTTATGCATGCATAACTATTTTATATGGATTATGATTGTGATTATATGATGTTGATTTGGATATTGGTAAATTATATGGTTTCACGCATTTCGAGGCGATTTACGTGTTTGCACGTAAATCGAGATTTTCGATTTTACTCTAATTTTCTGTAGTTATGGTTTTGGAAATAGTTGAATGCAATGGTTTTGAAATTGGAAAGAAGAACTCGGGCATGAGACCTAATTATTTTGGAAATGACATGACCCATCCCCGAAGGACATAGATAACCGTGTCCGGTCCTGCTCCCATCTGACAAGTCAACTGAAAATCCGAAACTACCCTTCAGCAGCTGCTAGACAAGGGATATTTGCGCCTGTGCCCACTCATACCTCCACTTCTCGAATAGCCTCGAGCATCGCGCCACGACCTGAAGGGTCAATAAAACAGAAAAGGTGTGAGTGGACAAAGATAAAGTTTGATAAATACGTTTGCCAAAAGACAATCTTACCCTCCAGTTTTCACAAACGTGCATGCATATCATAAAACATGAGTAATAGTATGAAATCATTCAAGTATGAACAGTGGACCGATAAAATCAAAACATATTTTCCCATGGTCCGTAAAACTCCTGTTCACCAACTCAGTTCATTTTATAAAACAGCAAATCCCGGCTCTCAAGCCAAAACATGTGAACACCATCCGCTGGCCACAAAGACCAAAAACCCGTACTCAAAACCAGTACGTAATCAAAAATATCATGTTTCTAAATTCCATGTCCACACCTTCCTTAAAACTCATTTTCATTAAATCAATTTATATTTAAAACCACGGTTTCCTCAAAATCATTTTCCATAAAACCACGGGACTTATTTTCATATCCTGTTGCTTAGAGTCACGTTTATCCCTGCAACGCGTGCAAATCAATAAGCTCAAGGACCGCTCAAAATCTGAGCATCCGCCGCTGTGAACACATCACCAGCCGGCAATCCGGATCTCGTGAACACATCACTTACCGATCCATATATATATATCCAGCACATCTGATTTGAGTCGAGCCTCCCCTGGGCTGCAGGACAAAGACCGTGCTACGTGACCTCTTCGGGGTAAACACTTCCATCCCGAAGGCGAGCGTTATCTCCAGGGTGCACTCCGGGGAAAAACATATTTCCACCCGAAAGCCCTAATTATCCGCAACATATCATCATCACAAAAACCAGTGAAAAACAATTGCATTTAAATCAAAATCATTTCCAATACAGGGTCTCAGCCCCAAGTCCCGATTTACTTTATCAATCCACAAATCATCATTATCATCATGCAATCACATGGAAATACAAATCCAACCAAAATCACAATTTCATTGGGTCTCAAGCCCAAAATGTCATTTTCACGCAAATCCGTGCAACCGTAAACCTGAGTTGCCACGATCACGTGAATCCATAAATTCAATCACTGACTCATAATCCGAGTCCAAATATCATTTTCAATTTCCTGACTCATAACCCGAGTCAAAACATCATTTTCAATCCGGGCCTAGCCCAAAAAATCAATTGCATCATTTCTCGCAAATCGTGCCAAAATATAATGTAATAATCATAAAACCGAGAAAATCGAGAAATCACCAGATTGAAACATCAATCATAACAAATCATATAATAAAGCATTTTAAAGCATATATGCATGCATCACGGTTAGAAAACCAAAAGTCCACTCACACACACCGTCCAAAACGGTCCGTTTCCGAGCTGCACGTTTTTCCGTAAGCTCTGGAAATCACAACTCCTGTCCAAAATCATTATAGAGGGTTACTAACATCTCAAAATACTTCATATAATTTTCCCCAATTTTTCCAGAATTTAAATACGTATTTTTAACGTAAAACAAAACTTCGGATACGCGGAACATCAACGAAACGATACCCGATTTCCTCGAAACCAGTGTCAAAATGTTCGTTACACTAAATGGAACAAAAGTCATATTGAACCCACCTCGGGATTATCACCCACCTCGGGATTATCACCCACGCGCCCCCACGCGCCGTCGCAAGCGGCTGCGGGTGAAAGCCACGCCCGTAGCACAGTAACGTTACAGTGCTCCTTCTTCACCCGTATGTCTGATAAACGGGTTGAAAAACCCGCGATAGAACTCGGTTCAAACTCACCCAATTCGACATCAATTCAATCCAATCTTTCAACTGATCCCTTGTAATCCATCTCCATTTAAGTTCTGTAAACCGAATTACACAAATTAGGGTCTAAATCCTCACGACTCACGATCGATCCTCGACGGGTTTTCAATTCGGGTTCACTGATTTCAACCCTGATTTTCAAATTAATTCACACAGTGAGTATCGTGAGAGTGTAAGGAACATTTCTACAAGATCAATTTCATACAATCATACCTCTAACTCACTGAACTCAAGCTCGATTTTAAGCTGCCATGGGAGCTTCTGTTCTTCCCCAATTCGACACGATTTCTCCTCGTTTTTTTTGTAGAGATGTTCGTTTTGTTCCCAGAAGTCGAATTGAATCCTCAATTGTGATCCTCACAGCTCACAATCTCGAATTCGAAAGTCCCCCCAATTTTCAAGATTTTCGATTCAGAATTAACCCAAGGGCCTCACTGTCACTCGAGTTTCTCTCTCAATTCGGCTTCCTCAGTCTCCCAATTGCACAATGAAGCTGAGACAAAGGTTAATTAGCTGCTAATTGATAATCATTAAGACAACCCATAATTTAGGGAATTAGTGTCTAAAGTGGTATAATTGTGTTTTCCCCAAAACACGATTCCATGTTATCTGGGGCAAGGAAGATGACAAAGTGACAGATGTCACTGTCTAGCAGCAAGAATCAATGTGAAAATACCATTTTGCCCTTCGTACGACAAATTACCATTTTGCACCTAGACATCCGTGACCCGTAACTTGGTCGCCCGAACTGTCAGGACCCACCCCGATTTTACCCCGAAACCCGAGGTAAATCCTGCTCCCGTCTGACAACCCGAAACCTAACCAAAGTAAACTCACTCGAAGCCACCAAAGTACTCAGTCAGACGCAGGAGAACTATACAATACATCCTGAAATTACAGAGCATAGTTCTGAATACAACAAACAGAAAACTGGTAACTATAAACACGCACACGAAAAACTTTACAACACTCCGGGATCCCTTTCGCGACTTATATGCCTCAGACGCTGCCTCGACGCCGAAACCCCGCTCTAGCTCCTCGACCTGGAGGGCAATTTAAAACAGAAAATGTGAGTGGACCATAATACAAGAAAAGTTTCCAAAACCAATTTAGAAGAAAACCGGGTTTGGCCCTCCGTTTTGAAAATATACATGCATAACCCAGTTCTGAAAACAGTTATTAATCAATCGTCATAAAACATTTACAGAATCATTCTAAAAAAACAGTAGAATTCACATAACCTCACCATAAGAACAGAAACACTATAAAACAGTTATAGAAACCATATCATAAGCATCATAAAACCGTATCATAAATCGTGAATATCAAATCATCATTTTCCGATCAAACCTGCTGGACCTATCCGAGTCTTTAAACTCCCGAGTCTTTAAACTCAATCCAGGCCTCAATAATATCCGAGTCTTTAAACTCCCGAGTCTTTAAACTCAACAGGCCTACGGGGGAAATATCAATATATCCGAGTCTTTAAATTCCCGAGTCTTTAAACTCAATCCGGGTCTTTAAACCCAATCCGGGCCCGTCCCCCGTTAATAAAATCCGGGTCTTTAAACCCAATAACCAGATCCAGCAAATCCAATCAAAACCATTGAAAACCATTTCGAAATCCACATCCAAACTCGAATCCGAAATCACTGGTCTGATGCCCTTCCGGCATCCAGAACCGTTATTCCGAAGTCAAATCCGGAATCTACTTTTCAACTTTAAAACCAAATTCCGCTCTCCGAAATCCGATTTTAAATTCGAAAACCCTTGATCATCGGAATCATGTTCCAAAATCCCTTTATAATGATTGAAAACCATTTATTGTTTGAATTCCCAAAACCATGGCATCATAATCAGAAATCAAGCCTTTCTCGTAAAACATGCCAAATACGTTATTTCTCGAAAAACGTGCAATAATGTAAAATAGTTATAGCATAATCAAACAATCATGAAATCACATGTAAAACCATAAAACAAGTAATTAAAAGCAGTTATGCATGCTTAGTTATAGAGAAGGGGTCCACTCACAGTACCGAGCCCTCACTCGCATCCCGAACGTCGCATACGTTCCTTAGCTTCCTCGAGAACTCCCGATCCTGTCAACAACCGCCAAAGTACGTTACTAACGCGCCTACCAAGACTCTCCTAATTCCCACAAAAATCCACGGGTCCTAGACATAACGAACCGGAACCCAAAACCTTCACCCTCGTGGAACTAACCTCAAACGACATCCGAACAACTCGAAACTAATTCCAACGGACTCGTCACAACGCCTAGACCAAAAACCCAATTGACACTTTCCCCAAATACCGCCGCACGCGCCCCCACGCGCCGCCCAAAGTGGCTGCGCGTGGCCCTCACGCGCCTGCTACAGTGCATCGCCTTCCTCGCGTCGACCCGGTTCGACACAGTGCATGCAAATCGAACCGGCGAGGACGATTCTCCGCCGTACCTGCACCAAAACCACTCCTCTCTTCACCAACAGCATCGTCCAGACCTAAGCTATCCATTCCCCTTACTCAAACACCTCGACATAGCCCCTAAGTCATCGTCCCTGACTCGAAACTAGACCCGTTCAGTCCCCTGTTTCCTTCTCCGGCCACCCAGGTCACCCCCTATCACGGTGGCAGTCTCAAACCCTTCCTAGGACCATCCTAAACCTCACCCAACTCACCAAGACCGTCGACTCATTCCCTAAGTCCACGACTTTCAATTTGAAACTCGACGGTAAAACAGAGCACACAGGTACTCTCCGTCGTCCTAGCATCCACCGTGCACTCCCCGTCACGGCTGCTCCACCAGAAGACTGCTAGGACTCCACTGAACTCCCTAGACCTCACGGGACTCCTCGATTCAACTCCTAAAGCTACGACTTAGCTCCTGAATCCAGACGGCAAAACAGAGCAAAGAAACGGGGATGAGGAATTACCTGTCCTCTGGTCGCCGTCGCAAGCTCCGCTGGGGTTGGTCGACTCCTCTCACCCCTCACGACACCACCACGAGCACAATTGCACCGTACACGGCCACACCACCACCACGAACACTCACTTCCTCCTTGTTTTTCTCTGATGCCCCGTGGCTCTCAACTCACGCACAAACCATCACCACTCCTCCAACCTCCCTTACTGTCTCTCTCTCACTCGCTGGTCACTCTCACAAACTCACAACTCACCAACACCTACGATCACTCCATCAATTTCTCTCAATTCCTCAGCCTCTGTTCTTCGATCACGAACACACAGCACACACGGGTACACCCCAAATAATTGGACCGTGCATCCTGGAAGCCGCTAGCCCTCCTACACGTGTCACCAATCCACCATTCCTCTCCCAAGTGGCTTAATCTCAACCCTCCATCTGTCCCTCTCTGCTGCACAAATCCCCATGTGCAAAGACCAAAATACCCCTCCTTTTAAACCAAAATTACCCTTTTGCCACTACCTTTCTAGACCCGTAACTCACACATCGTAAGTCCGATGAATACGTGCCGCCTGTCATCGAACTCAGGATGACGAGATCTACCTAACTGTCCTAGGTTAACATCTTAAAACCCGGTTGTACGAAAAGTCAACTCTTCCCCATATTTTACCAAAATTACGATAATGCCCTCAACCTTCGGAACATCATAATTTCCTCCTCGGATGTCGGAATCGGGCGTGCCACCTGTCTACGAATTCGTGACGTCCTAAACTACGTCCTGGTCATCGGTCAAAATCCAGTTGACCGCCCGAACTAAAAGTTAACTTTTTGCCCAAACGAGGGGCAAAATCGTCATTCTAGACTAACAACCTTATCGAGACCAACTAACCCCCGATTACTCTCACTAATATCAGCTTAAACACTTCCTTAACCCTAATTTCCGGGACGGGTCGTTACACGAACTCTGTTTTCGATGTGCCGCCTGTCGTTGGATTCGTATCAACGAGACCTACGTAACGGTCTTTGGCCCTCGTCCATTGGACCTCCCGGTCAAAAAGTCAACATTTGGCCCCTAATATGTCAAATTACCAAAATACCCCACAATTTCCGAACGTCATAACTTTTTCTTCGAACGTCGGAATCGAACGTGCCACCTGTCTATGAACTCACCTGTCTAGGGGCAAAACAGTCATTTTGCACAATTCGTCTGATTTCACTCCACTAATCCCAGATTAGTCATTCTATACTGTAATTAATCAATATTCAATCCCGACACTCGGGACGGGTCATTACAGGAAACCTCGGACTTGGAGCCCATTTGAATTATAATATCGGGCCAAGGGCCCAGTTGATTTACGAAATCGGGCCGTGGGCCCAGTTGGTTTAAGAAATAGGGTATGAGGCCCAGTTGGTTATAAATGTGATTTAGGGCTGTGAACCCTAAATGGATTTGAATAAATGGTTTTGGATTTGATAAATCAGATGGTTGGACTTGTGATGGTTTTATGGAAATTCTAGGCAGGGCCCTTGAGATGTTTTGAAATGATTGATAAACGGTTTTCCATAAACCATCTTGATACGAGGATATGTGATGGTCTCCTCCAAGTGTCTGGGACACTGGGGAAGTCACGGTGCATTGCCTGCGAGGGGTCATTATACGGAGCTACGGGACCGTATGATGACTCAGGAGTAGGAATGCTATGATTAGACGTCTGGGACGTCAGACATATGAGATGTCAAAGACATTGACCCGGTGAGACCCTAGGTGTAACGACCCGTCCCGAATATCGGGATTCAATAATATTTATTTGTGATTTACTAATCTGGGATTTGTTGGGTGATTTCGGACGAATTGTGCAAAATGACTGTTTTGCCCCTAGGCGTGCGCAAAACGTTGACTTTTAAGTCGGATGGTCAAATGGACTTTGACCGATGACCGTGACGTAGTTTGGGACGTCACGAGTTCATAGACAGGTGGCACGTTCGATTCCGACGTTCGTGGTGAAAGTTATGATTTACGGAAGTTCAAGGGCGTTTTCGTAATTTGAACGTAATAAGGGGAAATGTTGACTTTTTGATCGGGAGGTCCGATGGCCGAGGACCGTTAGGAAGGTCTCGATGCCCTGAGTTCGTAGACAGGCGGAACGCATCAATTGGGGTCCGTATGACCGAGTTACGGGTCAGGATGCGTGAGGGGCATTTTGGTAATTTTCTGCACAAGGGCAGAATTGTAATTTCACACGGGGGTACTGTTTGATTGAAATGGCCGTGGGGTGGAATGTTGGTGCGATCGATCCCATGGTTTGTTTATCAATTTAATGACTGAATTGGGACGGTGTGAGGTGTGATTGCACATGTATTGTGCTGGCAATCGATCACAAGAACATGGACACTGGTTTTTCTATTGGTTTCGGGTCAGTGCAGGGAAACTTTACACAGTGGATTGTGGGCTGCTTTGGGATGCCTTTAACGGCTGATTTGAATTAAAAGAATGGAGAGTGTGTTGAGTGGGTTACTCTGTGATTGAGAATGAAAGGAATGAGTGAAGTTGGTGTTGGATTTCTCTGAAAACCCGAAACTGGGTTTTGAGAAATTCAAATTCGAACTTCTAGTTTTAGGCCAGCCCAAGCCTAATTGATGATGGATTGAGCTTTCTGGAACCTCAACGAGTCGAGCCTGATCAAATGGGGCAAGCTTTGAGGCTCCTAAGGCCGTGGATGGACGCGGTGGACGGCCGAAAAATCCAAGCTTGAGTCGTGGTGATTGAGGTAACGTCGTGTTTAATTAATCATTCGATTTGGTTCGTTTTAATCCTAATAAGCTTCCTGTGAAGTTAATTTGACAATGGTTGAGGATTTGTGGAGTTTTGGTGATCGACTCGTTTTGGGTAATCACGGGTTGGTGGCACGATTATGGATTGGTTGTTGTTAATCGATGTCACATAACTGAAATTCATTGGTTAATGATTGTTATAGGATCAAGAACGGATTGAATTGATGTCGAATTGGGTGTGATTGAACCGGGTCCTATCGCGGGTTTTTCAACCCGTTTACCAGACAAACGGGTGAAGAAGGAACACTGTAGCAGTCACTGTAGCAGGCGCGTGGCTTTCACGCGCATCCACTCACGGCGGCGCGTGACGGCGCGTGGACACGAATCTCGAGGTGAGGTCAACATGACTTTTATCCTATACAATGTAACGAACATTTTAGCGTTGGTTTCGTGTCGATTGGATCCCGTTTCGATATTGTTCGGGATGTCCGAAGGTTTTAAATCCAGTTTAAAAATACTTAAAAATTCGGGAAAAATTACGGGACTTGAATAGGATGTTAATGATGAGGTTAGTGATCCTCTAATGTGATTTGAACAGGATTAGGAGTCCCGGTGTTAGTGGTGTGGTCCGGGAAGGCCTATGGCACGCGTATCGAGGCGCTCGGTTAAACGGTCTGTGAGTGGACATTGGTTTTATAAATTCGATGCATGCATAACTGTTTCGTGATTGTTATAATTATGATTAAATGATTTATTTTAGACATCGGTGAATTTAAATGATTTTACGCATTTTGAGGTAATTTACGTGTTCGCACGTAAATCTAGATTTCTGGATTTGCACCGATTTTCATAAATGTGGTTGGATATGATTTCATGAAACGGTTACGGACTTGATTAAGTGAAATCGGGTCAGGGGCCCAGTTAACTTATGAATCGGGTCAGGGGCCCAATTAACTTATGAATCGGGCCAGGGGCCCAGTGGACTTATGAAATCGGGCCAAGGGCCCAGTTGATTTATACATGTGATTCGGGTCGGGGACACTAAAATGGAATCGAATAAATGATTTTGGATTTAAATCAACTATTTGGACTTATAATGGTTTTGATGATATTGAAATTATGGTTATGACACGTTTCACGGTATTTGGGCTTGAGACCCGTCTGATGAAACTTAAAGATTGGTTTGGATTTTATCTATGTATATATTTATGCTCTGCATTTGGATATCAATAGAATGTATTTGGTACTGCACTGTATAGATCCTTCCATATTATATTGTCTCCTCCGGATGAGGCACCCCGGAGAGGTCACGGACGTCTAGTACGTCCAGCGTCTATGACGCTAAGCATCGGGGATGCTGTACCCGAACGGGGTTCGGGGATTGAACTCGGAAATTGAGACTCGAGTGGCACGCGTAGCCTTGTGATTGTGACCTTATTGACGTCAGGGACGTCAGACATCAGGGATGTCGGATTGGAGTGTATGGTGCAGTGGCTAAAATTATGTTTATGGTTCATATTATATGATCTAGGATTTTCAATGATGGTGCATGCATATGCTTTTACTGGGGGGCATAAATGTCTTATGAATGTTTTAAACAGACTTGTTTATTTTCGTCCACTCACAGCTTTTGTTTTTAATGCCCTTCAGGTTGATTCCGGATGCGACTGCAGCAGAGACTTGAGCATCGCACACCTCCTCCATCGATCCTTACGAACTCTGGAAGCTCGGTTGGGCAGTGGCAATAGGTTATCCCTTGTCTGACACCTCTTGTCAGACGGGAGCATGACACATTCCATGGTAATCCCGGGGGATTGGGATGGGTCGTGTCAAGTGGTATCAAAGCAGGTTTTGCTCTTTTGTGCCCGAAGGTCGAGGGTGTGATGTCTCTTTGGGCTGCAGTTCCATTGTCAACCTGATAGATAGTTTTGGGTTTGAATGGTGGATTGGGTGTGTTTGGCCCGATATACCGTGCATTGATGCGATTCAACCCAAGTGGGTTGTATACGATTAACTGGTAATGTGGGACCATCGGTTCGGTCACGTGATGATGGATTGTTGTGCTGCTGGGCACAGCCGGGTTCAGGGAACCCCATTTGAATAATGTTATGGAAATGTGAAACTCAGTTGAGTATTGGTCTAAGTTTTGGACCCTGGTAGTGTTGGCTAGTGTACGGGGTGTTGGTGCATCGGAGTTAGCCGATGACCTTCGTGGTGGAACCCACGATGGAACCCACGTTGAGTTGACGATTGGATTGGATTGGACGTCTATACGATGTCAGGACCGCGGGGTCGGTCAGGTTGTGGATTTTACTGCAGAAGGCAGTTGGGTTCGGTGGAAACCTAGGGTGTGATTTTGGAACCCTAATTTATAATCGATGGACTGGAAAAGTGAACTTTAAATGAGAACTTGTGCTGCGATGAGCGGCTGAGGTCGTGGATGACCATGTGGATGACTCTAGTGAGTCTTATGGGTTTCGATCTACAGATACGGTTATGAGAAAATATGGAATCCCGTGTTGGATTGAATATTAGTGTGATGTGTGGATACGGATCTTGACAACGATGACTGTTGATCGACAGTTGTGTCGAGATAATTGGCTATCGAGGGTATTTAGTGTGGTTTTAACACTTGGGGATCAGGGGATGTTCAGGGAACGTCCATTATCCTGGTGTGTCAGTGGTCAAATTTGAGGTACCCATAGTCGTGGGGTACGAGTGGTATTACGGGATCGTCGTTCGGAATGAACGGAGATCCAGGGTAACAACTTTGCACACAAGTGTGCTATGTATGGATGTTGGTATGTTGGTACTTTTATGCCAATACTAGTATGGATGCCTGTGTGCTGATACTAGTGTTGATGATAGTGCGCTGGTGCTGGTACTAGCGCTGGTGCTGGTGTCAGTGATTGTGATGACGATGAGCTACCAGTTGGGGTGTGACTCTATCATGATGAACAGATGATTGGTATCTGCGACTCAGTGGTGGTTGAGTCTTGGACTGGATGGGATCCAGTGGAGGTCGTGATGTGTTTGAATAAGTCCTAACAGATATATGATGACAAGTGATGAATGGATATTAAGGTATGATTGAAACTTGAGGAATCTAGGGATGATGTTCCCTATGTCATGAGAATTGGTGGATTTGGGGAGTTGTTGTCAACTCCGAGATTGGTATGATGGTATACTTCTTATATTCCCAGAAAGTACAAGGAAATTATTGAAATTGGAAAAGTCGGGGAAACCATTCGTGGTATTGAGGTGTGATTTTGTGATTGTGAATCACTTGGAACCTGAGGATTGAACCTGTAAAGGTTGAGATGTGAGACGAAGGCAGTATGGTATGCACATCCAGGCAAAGTTGTGGATATCCCGTTCGGAATCGGGGTGTGTGCGTACATGATTATTGACGGACGTGAGGTCCGAGTAATGAATTGATTTTGGACACGTGGTGGTCCAAGTGAGGTATGGACGTGGGCAGTCCAGTGGTTGGACTTGACATCTCATTGGGAGCATGTCTGTTTCCAACATGGTTGGAACTCCCGATTCGGGGAGAGTTGTGATTGGGGGAACGAGAGGAGTGCTCGTTTCCGCATCGGCGATTGGTATCCTGAAGTCATTGGGGTTGACTTCTTATTTCCTGCCGTGGCAGATGATGATTGTTGCTACCAGTACGTTGAGCGTGTATTGGTTGGTGGACCCATGTTTGGCTTGGAGCCTTTGGACACAAGGAGTTGTGTATGATTTTGGATTTGGTGGTGAAATGCGAGGTCATCTTTCCACCAAGGGAAATTTGGCGAATGATTCAATGAGGGTGTAAGACCCTACGATCAGCTTTCAGATGGATTGTTAGCTATGTGAGCATGTGTGGATCCTTGGTGGATCTGATTTGTGATGTTGTCGACTTTGGTCGATGTGACGATCTAGGATCGTGATGTTACTTGTCGGATGACGTAGTGATGGATCTGGGTCGTGATCGTGATGATCCAGATTGGGTGTGAGTTTATCACTCATACCTTGATATGTGAGTCGTAAATGACGGGACTAAACTTCTTTTCGGAGTGAGTCCATATGGTTTGTGACTTGGTTGACTAGGTTTCCGATGTGGTCGAATTTTGTCAACCTTTGACGTATGGATATTGGGATTGGCTTCCCTATGAAGTCAATCGAGTGTTTTGAGCAGGTAACCGATAGGATCGGTTATGTTACGTCTTGGTGGACGTAAACAAGATTTTGGGTCTTGGAATCGAATTTCTAGGTGACGATTCAGGATTCGATTGCGAAGCTCGAAGGTGGATTGTCGGATTTGGGTGCGGAATGATTATTCCAATGCTAGCTTACAGAATAATGATTTCGGATTCGGATTTGGACATGGAATAAAAATATGATGTTTGAGTTCGGATTCGGGATTTCTTACGAGATCGCGGATTCGGATCCGGAATTGAAACAGGATGATGGGTGGAGTTCGTTTTATCTCATGTTGGTTTGGGCAAAGGTACTTCATTATTGGAACGTGTTTGGCTATGACCTGGGTGGCTATAGGCAGATTGAAGGATTGAGGTGCGTACAGGGTACGTTGTACGAGAATTGATACTGGTTAGGCTGAATGGTGCCTAATGGCGGTACATGGGATGTACCTGTGGTGTGTGATTAAACGTGTTGGTAATTGGCTTGGTTCCGATATCATTTTTTTGGCTGTGTTGTGGACTGGACATTGGATACTGTACGCTGTGCAAAGTGATTTTATCGGGTTCAGTGATTGTATGAGCAGGTGCTCTTAGCCATGGTTGGCTAGTGGAACCCTAGTATTGAGATGTGTGATCACTGCTGGGCTGGTATTCAATGTGTTCCAGTTACACCACTTGATTGTGTAAGTTGACGGTATACGTAGGCTCAGGATGAGTGAATTGGTGGTCTGAGTAACCACGAGTAGCCTTGTGTGACTTGATCACACCGTGATTTCCCAACGTCTTGGTTCGCTGAGGGAGTCGGCGATTATGGACATTGAGATTAATTTGTGTCGCAGGATTGGGCTTGCCCTGCGAATTGAGATCATGTGGTTGATCTTACGCTACATTGAGAGTGATGTAGTACGTGGTGTTGTCACTGACTGGCTGATGGTTGGGGCTTTATCAGGGTGGTAAAGCTTAGCGATGACAGTTTGACTGGTGGTGTCAGCGTGGACTGACAAATGAGATTTGGTGACTCCCAATGGGAGCAAATGTAAGGATATTTTGGCAATGGAAGGGAACCATCTAGTTGAAGGAGTCAGCTTAATGGTTAAGCGATTTTATCGCGGATCGGGTGATTATGTCCACTCGAGGTGGTCGAGTGTTGTTGTTAAGACGGATGACTGTGATGGGATGTCTGGATACAGACAATACTGGTGTTGTTCCAGTAAGTGGGTGTACAGGTGTACACAGATGCGAGGTCGAAATGTTTTCCACAAGGTGGTTGTGGAATAAGGTTGTTGGTAATTTCGAGGACGAAATTCTTTAAGGAGGGAAGGTTGTAACGACCCGTCCCGAATATCGGGATTCAATAATATTTATTTGTGATTTACTAATCTGGGATTTGTTGGGTGATTTCGGACGATTTGTGCAAAATGACTGTTTTGCCCCTGGGCGTGCGCAAAACGTTGACTTTTAAGTCGGATGGTCAAATGGACTTTGACCGATGACCATGACGTAGTTTGCGACGTCACGAGTTCATAGACAGGTGGCACGTTCGATTCCGACGTTCGTGGTGAAAGTTATGATTTACGGAAGTTCAAGGGCATTTTCGTAATTTGAACGTAATAAGGGGAAATGTTGACTTTTTGATCGGGAGGTCCGATGGCCGAGGACCGTTAGGAAGGTCTCGATGCCCTGAGTTCGTAGACAGGCGGAACGCATCAATTGGGGTCCGTATGACCGAGTTACGGGTCAGGATGCGTGAGGGGCATTTTGGTAATTTTCTGCACAAGGGCAGAATTGTAATTTCACACGGGGGTACTGTTTGATTGAAATGGCCGTGGGGTGGAATGTTGGTGCGATCGATCCCATGGTTTGTTTATCAATTTAATGACTGAATTGGGACGGTGTGAGGTGTGATTGCACATGTATTGTGCTGGCAATCGATCACAAGAACATGGACACTGGTTTTTCTATTGGTTTCGGGTCAGTGCAGGGAAACTTTACACAGTGGATTGTGGGCTGCTTTGGGATGCCTTTAACGGCTGATTTGAATTAAAAGAATGGAGAGTGTGTTGAGTGGGTTACTCTGTGATTGAGAATGAAAGGAATGAGTGAAGTTGGTGTTGGATTTCTCTGAAAACCCGAAACTGGGTTTTGAGAAATTCAAATTCGAACTTCTAGTTTTAGGCCAGCCCAAGCCTAATTGATGATGGATTGAGCTTTCTGGAACCTCAACGAGTCGAGCCTGATCAAATGGGGCAAGCTTTGAGGCTCCTAAGGCCGTGGATGGACGCGGTGGACGGCCGAAAAATCCAAGCTTGAGTCGTGGTGATTGAGGTAACGTCGTGTTTAATTAATCATTCGATTTGGTTCGTTTTAATCCTAATAAGCTTCCTGTGAAGTTAATTTGACAATGGTTGAGGATTTGTGGAGTTTTGGTGATCGACTCGTTTTGGGTAATCACGGGTTGGTGGCACGATTATGGATTGGTTGTTGTTAATCGATGTCACATAACTGAAATTCATTGGTTAATGATTGTTATAGGATCAAGAACGGATTGAATTGATGTCGAATTGGGTGTGATTGAACCGGGTCCTATCGCGGGTTTTTCAACCCGTTTACCAGACAAACGGGTGAAGAAGGAACACTGTAGCAGTCACTGTAGCAGGCGCGTGGCTTTCACGCGCATCCACTCACGGCGGCGCGTGACGGCGCGTGGACACGAATCTCGAGGTGAGGTCAACATGACTTTTATCCTATACAATGTAACGAACATTTTAGCGTTGGTTTCGTGTCGATTGGATCCCGTTTCGATATTGTTCGGGATGTCCGAAGGTTTTAAATCCAGTTTAAAAATACTTAAAAATTCGGGAAAAATTACGGGACTTGAATAGGATGTTAATGATGAGGTTAGTGATCCTCTAATGTGATTTGAACAGGATTAGGAGTCCCGGTGTTAGTGGTGTGGTCCGGGAAGGCCTATGGCACGCGTATCGAGGCGCTCGGTTAAACGGTCTGTGAGTGGACATTGGTTTTATAAATTCGATGCATGCATAACTGTTTCGTGATTGTTATAATTATGATTAAATGATTTATTTTAGACATCGGTGAATTTAAATGATTTTACGCATTTTGAGGTAATTTACGTGTTCGCACGTAAATCGAGATTTCTGGATTTGCACCGATTTTCATAAATGTGGTTGGATATGATTTCATGAAACGGTTACGGACTTGATTAAGTGAAATCGGGCCAGGGGCCCAGTTAACTTATGAATCGGGTCAGGGGCCCAGTTAACTTATGAATCGGGCTAGGGGCCCAGTGGACTTATGAATTCAGGCTAGGGGCCAGTTAACTTATGAAATCGGGCCAGGGGCCCAGTTGATTTATACATGTGATTCGGGTCGGGGACCCTAAAATGGAATCGAATAAATGATTTTGGATTTAAATCAACTATTTGGACTTATAATGGTTTTGATGATATTGAAATTATGGTTATGGCACGTTTCACGGTATTTAGGCTTGAGACCCGTCTGATGAAACTTAAAGATTAGTTTGGATTTTATCTATGTATATATTTATCCTTTGCATTTGGATATCAATAAAATGTATTTGGTACTGCACTGTATAGATCCTTCCATATTATATTGTCTCCTCCCGATGAGGTACCCCGGAGAGGTCACGGACGTCTAGTACGTCCAGCGTCTATGACGCTAAGCATCGGGGATGCTGTACCCGCACGGGGTTTAGGGATTGAACTCGGAAATTGAGACCCGAGTGGCACGCGTAGCCTTGTGATTGTGACCTTATTGACGTCAGGGACGTCAGACATCAGGGATGTCGGATTGGAGTGTATGGTGCAGTGGCTAAAATTATGTTTATGGTTCATATTATATGATCTATGATTTTCAATGATGGTGCATGCATATGCTTTTACTGGGGGGCATAAATGTCTTATGAATGTTTTAAACAGACTTGTTTATTTTTGTCCACTCACAGCTTTTGTTTTTAATGCCCTTCAGGTTAATTCCGGATGCGACTGCAGCAGAGACTTGAGCATCGCACACCTCCTCCATCGATCTTTACGCACTCTGGAAGCCCGGTTGGGCAGTGGCAACAGGTTATCCCTTGTCTGACACCTCTTGTCAGATGAGAGCATGACACATTCCATGGTAATCCCGGGGGGATTGGGATGGGTCGTGTCACTAGGTAGCACGCGTTGCTTATACCGTGAGATATGACGTCTGGGACGTCGAGCGTCTGGGACGCTAGGCATCTGGGATGCCCAGGATGGTTTAAACATGTTTTTTTTCTTCTGGAAATGGTTTTTATGGTTATGGTTTTGGGTGATGGCCCACTTGGAATTGGAATTGGTATTCTGGATGTCGGATTTATATAATATATGTTTGGTTTTCGGTATTCATGGTTTTGGGTAGAGACCCACATGATGTGGTGTTACGGTTTCTGAGCTAAGGCCCTAATGGCATATTTGAGTAAATGTTTTGAATTATGAATTTTCGATGCATGCATACGTTTTAATGAAGGGCATAAATATCTTTGTGAAATTGTGTTTTATGAACTTATTTTTTTTCGTCCACTCACAACCTTTGTTGTTTTTAATGCCCTTCAGGTTGATCACGGATGCGACTGCAGCAGAGACTGGGACATTGCATGCCTCCTCCATCGATCCTTGCACACTCTGGAAGCTCGTTGGGGCAGTGGCTTTAGGTTATCCCTTGTCTAACACTTCGTGTCAGACGGGAGCATGAGACATCCCACGGTAATCCCGGGGGGATTGGGATGGGTCGTGTTAGTGATGGTCCATCTCGAAATGTATTCAACATAGTTTTTGAATTATTCGACGTTACAAATCCAACGTTATAGTTTTCAAGGCGATCGAGTATAGTCTCATGGCAGTTTTGACTGTCTGACGTTTTAGGAGTTGTTTTAAATCCGTTTAAAAATCTCAAAAAATCAAGGGATTAAAATATGAGTTATTTGAGATGATTATTAATCCTTAGAAGTGGTTCATGATAGGCTGCCAAGGTTTCGGGGAAATTATGAAAATGCATGCAAGTCAATATCGGACTGCGTAGACCATGTGTGGGTGGACCCTTTCTTTCTTAAAATTATTATGCATGCATATTTAATTGTTTTAAATGATTTTCTATATGGTTTTGGTGATATTTGATTGATTGAGATTCTTATATGATTTTTGACAATTTTTAAACAAATTTTTCTAATGGCATGTTTTACGAAGTTTATGCTTGAGTTGTGTTTTGGGTTTAGGCTTGGGTTTTGAATTTTGGTTTGGTTGGAAATGTTATAGGTGTGTTATAAAGTATATTTCTCAATAATTGTGATTTTTGGGCGATTTACGGAAGTTTCTTTATTGTATGTTTTACGAGGAATTTTCTTATATCGCGTTGTGGATTTATACTGGATTTTGAATTTGGTTTTAGAGTCGATATGAATTATAAGAATATGTTTCCTCGTTATTTGTGATGCGATATGTTGTGTTGTGAATAACCCTCCTTGGGATGCCGATTCGGTTGGTCAGTCTCGAACGTCGAGATAAAACTCATTGTCCTGAGACTAGTGTTGTGATGAGTAGTCTCAGACGTCGAGGTAAAGCTCTTTATCCTAAAACTAGTGTTGGGATGACTTGGACATCGAGATAAAGCTCCTTTTCCTGAGTTGGTCCCCACTCGGACGTCGAGGTAAAGCTCATTTTCCCGAGTGATTGGCCTACCGGTAGTGCAATTGTGATATAATGATTGGTATTCATCGAGGTTGGGTTGATTATGTGCGGTTATGGTCATGATATTTGATACAGTTTCATGATTGACTTGTCTTCTCTCCTCTTGCGAAAAGTACGAGTATCCCTTGTTTGACGAGTGATAGGGGCAGCTTCGGTCTTTGGGTTATTTGTCATATGGGAGTAGGGACCAGGTGTGTTTATTAAGGTGTATTTTTTGAGACAGGTCCTATCAACTTGGTGTTAGAGCTTAAGTTGAGTTATGCTAACATGACCCAACCCTGCACACGCCTCGTAAACCATAGTCGGGCCCTACTCTCATCGGACAAGTAAGCCAAATACCGAAATTATCCTCAGCTTGTCAAATAAGGGATATTCAAACATCCGTATTATTCATGCCATCGCCTTGTTCAACCTCGAGATTCGTGTCATGACCCTGGAGGATTACAAAACCAAAAAAATGTGTTTTTATAACTCATATCAATTCCAAAACTAAACCCAAAAGCCAGAATATCCAGAACACAACATATGCCAATTTTTCATAAAACGTGCATTAAACAATTATAGTAAAATCATCCAAAAACCATAATTACTGAGAAAACAAACTTTATAACACGCATAAAACCTTTCCATTCAAAGCCACAAATTCAAAACTCTAATCCTAAGCCCAAAACACAGTTTGAGCATAACCTCATATAACGTGCCATTAAAATAATCATCAAAATTCATATAAAATCTCAATCAATCAAATATCATCAAAATCATATAGAAAACCATTTAAAATAATTAAATATGCATGCATAATAATATTAAGAAAGAAATGGTCCACTCACCATTTCGAAAAACTCATACTTTAATTCCTCAATTTTTCGGGATTTTTAAATGAATTTACAACAACACCTAAACATTCGAACAGTCAAAATTGCCCTGAGACGATATCCAATCACCTCGAAACCAGCTCCAAAATGTTCGTAACATCGAAAGAATTAAAAACATATTGGCAAAATCCTGAGATTCGCTGGCACGCGCCCCTACGTGCTGCTAGAAACGGCTGCACGTGAAGCCCACGCACCCAACTACAGTGTCGTCTCTGTCACCTCATTTCTCTGGGTTTTTGGGTCGCTCGACCCGGTGACCTGACTTGGCCCTAGCTCGTTCAAAACTCAACTAGTTTTGCCCCTGTTTTGTTCAACATACTCCATTTTAGCCAAGGAAGATATCTATGTAATCATAATTCAAAAGAAACTTACCTAAATCTGTCACCCAACCTTTCAACTTTCAACCAAGACTGTTTTTTTGGTTCTGGGTGATTTCAACTTCTAGAAACACGAACTAACAACTATTTATGGTCGTAGGAACTCAGAGAGGATGATAACAAACTTGTTTTTCACATTCCTAATCGAAAACAGGATCAAGCAATCTCAAACTCCAATTTTCTTCTTCGGGTTTTCACTCTCATTTTGGGGTCATAACTCACCCTCATTTCCTTTTTTTCCTTCCTCTTCTTCCCTTTTTCTCTGGTTTTCTCCCTTTTCTCTTCTCCATCGTTTCTTCCTCCTCGGTATTTTCTTTTCTTTCTCTTTCTCGGCCGAACCACAATAACACATACACAAACACTTAAAAACCATACCACAAACCCATACAAAAATTCCAAGTCAGTTGCACAATTTCATAAGAGATAAATGGACACTTGTCCCAAATCTCTTTCATCCACAAGAAAAATCTCTCAAAGAAAATTACTAAAATTCCCTTTCTAACCAAATAACCAAAATGCCCATGTACGATGTAACCCTAAAACGAAACCGTCTGAACTTTATTTTCAGCATGCCGCCTGCTAACATACTCAGAAGGCCGATACCTTTACAATAGCCTTCATGGCATATCCAAAAACTCTCTTGGTCAAAAAGTTAATTATTGACCCTTTAGGGGAAAAATGGTCATTTTCTTTTGACGGTTCCAATTATACCCTTTTTAAAAGGCTGGGCCGTTACATATGCTTACAACTGTCATGTCTCCGAGATGTGAGTCTCGTGCACAGCCTGGTAGTGAGACGAGTATAGAAGACCAAGGTAGTAATAGGGTTGGAAGTGGATTTTGATTATCAGCTAACTGATAAGGAATGAAGTTTCGTGGGTTTGGATAGTAAGTGAGCTTAGTAGTGAAAGCCATCAAAATTTTTGGTATGTTGGACCCAGATGTGATAAACAAATAAGTCTTCTCAGTTAGAATAAGTGTCTGAGGTTTAAGGTGATGATAGATATTTTGTCGGATCGGATGCGCGTAGTGATGTTTTGGTTGATAATTACATGTATTAGTAATGGCATGGATTATGAATATCGCATTGGAACCCGAGGTGCTATTACGGGGCCTGTAATTCTAGTTGCTAAGTATATAAGTGAGAGTGGGTATTAATTTCAGACAGTTCAAAACAGGTAATGAGTATGAGATGAATACATCTCCCCTCTGTATTAGGTAAATGATTTACTTGAATAGTTGAGAGAGGTTGGATACTTTTGGAATTTAAACTGTGATTTGGATATCCTAATTTGAGAAAGGAAATGATCCATTAGTTAAGATAAGGTTATCATGAATCCCTAGTGATAATACCTTAGCGATGTTTATGGGTTTATAAGGGTATTTGACCGTTCTTGAATTGGGTTGTGATAAGGATTATTAATTTAATAGGGAATCCATTGTGTGCATTCGACAAAGTGTTAGATTTGTTTAAAAGGTGTAATGCTCTGAGATATGTAATACCAGTTAATGACATTATCATGGATCCCCAACAAAACCGAGGTAAAGAGATGGTAACAGAAGTTAAGAAATTTTGGGATTGGTAGAATAATATAGGAAGGTGATATTATTACAACCTTGGTGTTTTGATTGTCTATTTGTTGAAAGTAGGAGTGAAGGAAAAAGTTCTAAACATGGGGAATTTTGAAGGAAACAAAACCCCATAAATCAAATAGTTCACGGAGTGGATATTGAGTTGTAAAAGGAATTTTGTCGTACTTTGAGGCTCGAGTAAACTGTTATTTGTACTCTGTTTACTAGAATATGTGAAGTTACTAAAGGTAACCATAAGGTAGATGCTTAAGAATGTGTGATGGTTGTTGTGATCTCATGGACAATGGCCGCTAAGACCTTGTGATTTAGACTGGCCCACATATGGCTTGGTACTGGTAATAGTGGTTAAAAGGTTGAAGGTACGACTCCTAGATAAAGCTATAAGACTTTACAGACCATAATAGTTCAAAGTATTTTGCACTTAAAAACTCAAAAAAGACCTAATTTTAGGGAAATAAGGTTGAGTGAAACTGGTTAAGAATTGTGAAGTATTGTTTAAAGAAAGATTCTGTAATGGATAATACTTGAAGTATTGATTTTGTGAATATAAGATGGATGCTTTCTTGATTCAACCCATTGTTAATGTTGTGATAGGTGCTTGTATGTGACTTTGGTAGTATTGAGTATAGGTTCTGAGGTATTTTATCCAAATTGGTTAATAAGACTGGTATCCAAGTATCGCGAAGTAGTTGGGTGAACTGATGATTTCGATTTTGGTATTTTCAGATATCCGTGTCTAAGTAACTGCCTTGAGTTGGCGCGTATGTATTTTGGGAAAATGTAGACCCCAACCTAGTTAACAAAGTTGTAAAATTGTGGTAGTTTCACAATTTCGATTATGTGACCCGAAATAAGATATCTAAGTGATGTCTAAACCATTGGGATCTTGACGGATAAGGTCTGAGGTACAAGTTTATGTGTAGTATTGTTATTCATTATAACTCGTGCTTGAGCTAATGGCTAGTTTTGTTTACTTGGCAAAGGCCAAGCCTGAAAGAGATAATGAGATTTTAGACACGTCCAAATGTAATGAGTGCAGTTTTGGGACATGACTAAGTGATGCTGAGTTTGGTTCCGGGGTTGTTCAGGTGAGATATCTAGATTATACGAGATTCCAGAGTTACTTGCATGGTTCTTTCCGAAAGGAAATATATGGGTTAATTAACATTGAAATAACTCAACTGTCCAATTTGACTATGGAGATGAGACTAGAACCTTTCCCTATAATCTAGTTTGACTATAGGATCTGTTAGTGTGTTAGCTGCAACTGTAAGGAAACTCCACCAAACGAAAATTTGAAGACGACATTTCTCTTAAGCACCAGGGGGGTAGGTTGTAACAATCCGAAAACCCAAGGAAAAGGATATTTTGGAAAGTTAAATGGAAATGATGGTTTTGCCCATATAAGAATATATGTTGACCTTTCGGTTTGGATACTTTCAGGACGATTGGCGAGTACTGTCACGCAGGCCTCAGTATCTTGAGTCCGTAGACAGGTGGTACGCTGAAATTGGAAGTCGTATGAGTTCGATCTGGGTAAAAAACAACCAAGGGCGTTTGTGTAATTTTATCGTAAGGGTATTTTGGTATTTCCCCATAGGATATTTGTGAAAGGGACAAGTGTCTAGAAAGTTCTGGTCATTTCCCTCTCTAATCCTCCACCGACCTATGTACATATTTATTTATGTGTTGGGTGTGTGTTTGATGGTTTTCGGTGGTGTGGAGCCAAAATGGAAGAAAAAACCATGGCAACCAACCTGTGAGGGAGAACCCAGGGAAAGATGAAGCCATGGAATGAAAGAGAGGGAGTGGGAAAGAGAGCCTGAGAGAGAGAAGCACTATGATATTACTATGAGGATGAAATACCCTCAGACCTGCAAGCCCGAAATCAAACCCGTGAAGTTTGGAAAATTCATCATTGGGATTTTGGCATGGAAACTTGAAACTAAGTTTCTTAACAGCTGCTATTCGTCCTTGTGACTTCAAAGAGCCAATAATATGTTAGTTTGGACACTTAAATTGCTCAGGCAAGAAGGTACGACAGTGGTCGAAGTGCAAGGGGTCGAACTATGTCTTGAGGTAAGTTTTTCGTGAGTTAGAGTTCATAGATCCCTTTATGGCATTCCTTAGATGAAATTGGACGTTTAAAACATGTAAAATGATGAAGAAAAGCTGGAGTTTGAACCGGGTCATGGTCGCGGGTTGGGTGACCCGAGTTGCAAGCCAACCCAGTTTGTCCTACTGAGCCCAAAACCATAGAATACAAAAATCCGTAATTCCAAAACAAAGTGGGCCACTGCCCAAATCCATAAACACAAATCCATAACCACATAAATACCATTTCTTTAATCCAATAATCCATATTTACCACATAACCATCCTCGGCATCCTAGATGCCTAGCGTCCCAGACGCTTGACGTCTCAGACGTCATATCTCAAGGTAAAAACAACGTGTGCTGGCCGGGGTCTCTCCGAGTCCATATCTCTAACAGCCCAGATGTCTGACGTCCTAGACGTCTAATCATAGCAATTGACAAGACCCACCCCGATTATCACCTCGATAACCGGGACGAACCCTGCTCCCGTCTGACAACCGAACTATAAAAGACCAAAATAACCGCAATAATCACAAATCATTCATTGTCAGACCAGGGAGAAAGTACAATACAACCAGTCAACAGTAGTATATAGTTAACAGTACATGATAAGAATAAAAATCCTACTGTGAGTTGACTACACGCGCAACGGGAAAACTTTATGCCTCTGCTTCTGCCTCAGCCTCAACGTTAGCCCCAACGTTCGCACCACGACCTAGAGAGTATTTTAAACCATAAAAGTGTGAGTGGACTAAAAATAAGAGTTATAAAAACAGTTTTAAAAGAAAATCAGGATTTACCCTCCGTTTCAAAACATGCACGCATAACTAAGTATCTAAAAAACAACTATATAAACCGTATAGCAATCATTATGGAAAACAATCATCATAAAAACATGAAATACGAAATATGTCATCGACCAATCGAACCTGCTGGATTTATCCGAGTCTTTAAACTCCCGAGTCTTTACACTCAATCCAAGCCTCAATATAATCCAAGTCTTTAAACTCCTGAGTCTTTAAACTCAATAGGCCTACGGGGGAAAATCATAATATCCGAGTCTTTAAACTCCCGAGTATTTAAACTCAATCCGGGTCTTTAAACCCAATCTGGGCCCGCCCCCGTCATATATCATATTCGGGTCTTTAAACCCAATAACCAGATCCAGCAAATCCAATCCAAAACCATTTCCAAATACATGTCAAAATTCGAATCCGAAATCACCATTCCGAAGCCAAGCCAGCGTCTGTAATCATCATTCCGAATCCAAATCCAGAAATCCTTTTTCAAGCTCCAAAACCGAATCGTGATTCCAAAATCCGATCCTAAAACCCAAAATCTTGGTTGCCAAAATCACTTTTCAAAACCCATTTGTAAATCATTGAAAACAAGTCATATTTTTAAATCCCAAAATTATAGCATCGGAATCATGATCAAATCATATCATAAATCCATATCTCATAAGTCCGAATGTGTCAAAACTACCCCGAATGCGTCAATCACGTCCCGTACGCTCCTCGGATGCCTCAGGAATGTTCTGGCCTGTCAAATGTCATAATTTCGGGTCACAAACACTTCAATTAAGCTCACACTAATTTCCTCAATTTTTCGGGATTTTAAACATAATTAAATTAACCCCTAAACCTTCGGACACTCAAAACTACCCCGAGACGGTGTCCGATCGACTTGAAACTTGTCCCAAAATGTTTGTTACATCGATTAGAGTGAAAACCATGTTGAACACTTCCCCAAAAGAAGCCCCACGTGCCCTCACATGCTGCCTAAAGAGGTTGGACGTGGGAGCCACTCGCATCACTATTCATCATCGTCAACCTCCAGCCAGCCCGGTTCAGACCGGTCCAGACCGGTCTGGTCCAACTGAGCTGGCGAGGCCGGTTTTCATCTAATTCCAGTCCAATCTCAATCCTTTCTTCATCATTAGCTTCTTCCTTAAGTTTAAACATGATTTAACTAACTAAAACGCATAAAGAAATCCTATTTCATACCTCTCAAAGTCGAACCAAAACTCAGAATTTTTCAGCTCTCTATTCCTAGCCACCACGAGTCTCTCCGGTCACGGTTTCGAGTCCCTAAGTCCAATAGTAGTCTTCTACGACTGCAAGGGTCAATAGAGTCACTCAACAACTCACCAAATCTATCGATTTTCACTTTGAACCATTTCAGGAAAACAGAGTAACCAAGATAATTTACCTGCTTTCTGTACTTCGTCGTGACCTCCACCATAGTCTCTGACGTCCTAGGTTCACTTTCTGCTCACTGAACACTACGACAACTAAGTTTTAGATTGGTTTGATCGATTGAGCTCACGGCTGTTCACGGTTTTCCTTCTTTGTCTTCAGTGTTTCCTCACTTCTTACACCCACGCTACACCCAGTTCTTCACTCAGACACACTCACACATGTCACAACACGCCCCTGATCTCTCACTCACTAACTCTGAGCTCACACACAACTCACTCAAATGAAAATGGACGATTGCCCTCTGTCTCTGTTTTCCCCTTTTGATCAATTCAGCCCAGGTGTCCTCATCTAATTGCTCACATAATTCAAAGTTGCCAAAAGACCATTTTACCCCTAACGTCTAATTTACCATTTTACCCCTCGCGCATTTAGCTTCATATCTAAATCGTCCGAGGACCTATGATGGCATGCCGCCTGTCATTGTATTCAGGAGATCGAGACCTACCTAACGGTCCACGAATTACGTGAAAAATACTTGTCCTATAAAAAGTCAACAAATTTCCCTTTTTTACCCAAATTACCAAAATACCCTCCACCTTCCGATCATCATATTTTTTTCCTCGAATGTCGGAATTGGACGTGCCACCTGTCTACGGACTCGTGACGTCCCGAACTACGTTACAGTTATCAGCCAACGTCCGTTTGACCTGCCAAACAAAAAGTCAACGTTTGACCACACTATTCACAAGGGTAAAATCGTCATTTTTATACCAAACTTTTTCAAATTTACATTTTTACCCTTTTTGAAGTTCCGGGCTGTTACAATCTACCCCCCTTAAAAGAATTTCGTCCCTGAAATTTTATGAAATAAATAGGGGTACTTTTACCAAGTTGCTTCATTTACATTATGATTCCTCCACAGTACTTTTACCAAGGGAACCGTCTTCCGCCGTAGCACCTTGTCTTTACGGTCCAGAATCTCCACAGGCTGCTCCTCAAAACTCAAATCTTCTCTAAGTTCAACGGGTTGTGCTTACAGAATGTGAGGATCATCACGTATGTATTTTTGAAGCATAAACACATGAAAAACATTATATACCTTAGCCAGATCTGATGGTAATGTCAACCGGTAAGCAACAAGACCAATCCTCTCCAGAATCTCGTAGGGTTCAATGTAGCGGGGACTTAACTTCCCTCGTCTGCCAAACCGTACAATATCCTTCCAAGGGGATAACTTCAAGAAGACCCAATCTCCTACTTCAAACTCAAAATCTCTAATTCTACGGTCGGCATAGCTCTTCGGTCGGTCCTGAGCTGCTTTGAGTCTGTCTCTGATAAGTGCAACCTTTTCTTGGGTAAGGTTTACCAGCTCTGAAGTCGACAATTTCCTTTCACTCACCTCAGTCCAACACAACGGGGTTCTACACTGTCTTCCATACAAAGCTTCATAATGGGCGATTCCAATGCTCGCCTGATAACTTTTGTTATAAGAAAACTCCATCAGCGCTAGGTGCGACTCCCATGTACCTTGAAATTGCAAAACACAGGCTCGCATCATGTCCTCCAAAATCTGAATGGTCCGTTCTGATTGTCCGTCGGTCTGAGGATGGAAAACGGTGCTGAAATTTAGCTTTGTCCCAAATGCCTCCTGCAGACTGCCAAAACCGTGAGGTAAATCTCGGATCTCTGTCGGAAACTATCTATTCGGGTGTACCATGCAATCAGATGATCTCATCAATAAACAACTGAGCAAACTGTGTCATCCTGAAGTTCTCCCGCACTGGCAAGAAATGTGCTGACTTCGTGAGCCTATCCACAATCACCCACACACCATCATGACCTTTAGGCGTCCTGGGAAGTTTAAACACAAAGTCCATCGTCAGATGATCCCATTTCCACTCTGGGATCGACAGTGGTTGCATTGCTCCATAAGGTCTCTATCGTTCGGTCTTCACCTGTTGACAAATCAAACATCTACTGACATACTCATCAATTTCACGCTTCATACCAGACCACCAGTAATGTTCCCGAAGCGTACGGTACATCTTGGTCCCACCAGGATGCATCACATAGGCTGAACTTTAAGCCTCACCAAGAATCTCCTTCTTTAGTGTTTCATCCTCAGGTACACACAACTGTCCTTCTTTTACCAAGGCTCCATCCTCACGAATTCCAAAATCATGTCTCTCCCCAGCTTCAACCTCAATCCGAATGATGCCCAAAATGGGGTCCTAAAACTGAGCATCGATAATCTGATCGACCAGGACAGGCTGTACATGAAAACTCGCTAGTAACGCTCCTTGATTATCAACAGTTAAATCCACTCCAGTTTTACGGAGTTCAACCAACAAGGGCAAACGAATCATCCTCAAATGTGACAGAGAGCTAGCTGACTTCCAACTCAGGGCATCAGCTACCACATTAGCTTTCCCCAGGTGATACTCGATGGTGCAATCATAGTCCTTAATCAACTCTAACCATCGACGTTGTCTCAAATTCAGCTCCTTATTGGTAAATAGATACTTCAAACTCTGATGGTCCGTAAAGATTCTGCACTTCTCACCATATAAGTAATGTCGCCAAATTTTTAACGCATGTACCACGGCTGCAAGCTCCAAATCCTGAGTGGGGTAATTTAGTTCAAGAGGTTTCAACTGTCGGGAAGCATAAGTAATCGCCTTCCCATGCTACATCAGAACACACCCCAGACCTTGCAAAGAGGCATCACTGTATACCTCAAACTCCCCTATCATCCGGAAGGGCCAACACAGGAAAAGATGTCAAACGTCTTTTCAACTCCTGAAAACTTTGGTCACAATTCTCATCCCAGACAAATCGGACTCCCTTCCTAATCAACTTTGTCAATGGAGCAGCAAGAATAGAAAATCCCTCTATAAAACATCTGTAATAACTGATTAACCCCAAGAAGCTTCTGACCTCGGTCACTGTCTTGGGTTGCTCCCAATTCGCTACTGCCTCATCCTTCTGAGGATCCACGCTAATTCCTTCGGCTGAAATCACATGACCCAAAAAACCAACACTATTCAACCAGAACTGACATTTGCTTAACTTCGCATACAGTTGATTCTTCCTTAGGGTATTAAGCACCATCCTCAAGTGCTTCTCATGCGCCTTCGCGCTCTTCGAGTACACCAAAATATCATCAATGAACACAATAACAAAACAATCCAGGTATGACCGAAACACTCGGTTCATCAAGTTCATAAACGCCGCTGGTGCGTTAGTTAAACCTAATGGCATTTCTACAAACTCATAATGGCCATACCTGGTCCGAAAATCTGTTTTGGGTATGTCCTCTTCTCTAACTCCCAACTGATGATATCCGGAACGAAGATCGATCTTAGAAAAGTATCGGGCTCCTTTCAACTGATCAAACAAATCATCAATCCGGGGTAGGGGTATTTATTCCTGATTGTCACCTTGTTTAGTTGCTTATAATCAATGCAGAGAATCAAGCCTCCATCCTTCTTCCTGACAAACAAAACTGGTGCTCCCCAAGGAGACACACTCGGCCGAATAAATCCCATATCGACCAACTCTTGCAATTGCGCCTTCAATTCCCTCAACTCAGCTGGCGCCATATGGTAAGGTGTCTGAGAAATAGGTTGCGTACCTGGAATAAGATCGATGGTAAACTCAATGTCTCGGTGGGGTAGCAATCCCGGAAAATCCTCTGGAAAGACATCTGGAAACTCCCACACTATCGGAATATCCTCCCTCTTCAATGGTACATCACGTGTGTCCACCACGTGAGCCAAGTATCCCTGGCATCCCTTCCTTAACAACTTGCTCGCTTCCAGGGCCGAAATAACACCAGTAGGTAGCGCTCGCTGATCTCCCTGGAAAGTGGTCTCGGGTAACCCCGGACTCCGAAAGGTCACCCTTCTATCAAAACACTCGATAGAAGCATTATGTATGGTCAACCAGTCCATTCCCAGAATAACATCAAATTCATGTAAATCCAATAGTATCAAATCCGCCACTAACTCAACATCACCTACCAACACTGGAAACTCTCTCAAGATCTGATTCAACACATACACCTCCCCTGTAGGCGTACTCACACCCATATCACAACCCAGTGCGGACACCTCTCTATTCGATACTAATCCACAACTCCGTGATATAAAAGAATGGGTAGCCCCGTGATCAATCAAAGCACGTACATCATGACCAAGAATCTTAAGCGCACCTATCACCACGCCAGGTGCTGATCGAGCCTTCTGATGTGTCATCCCAAAAACTCGGGCCTGGGGTCCCGAAGATCGACCGCGTCCCCTCGAACCACTAGTAGCTCCACCACCTCCTCTAGTGCCTACTGCCCCTGAAACTGAAGCTGTACTCCAACCCTACTCTGTCGTGCCACCCTCCTGGGGTAAAGACGGACACTCTCGCCGGAAGTTACCTTGCTCTCCACAGTAATAGAAAACATTACGTACATCCCAACTGGGTCCACCACTATCTCTCTTTGGATGCAACTGATGTCGCACTTGCTTGCGGGGTCGGCTGTGCTCTAGATCCTCGGAACCTGGAACTTTGGAAACAGATCGGCCTACCAAACCGATCACCACCCGCGAATGAAGCTCCACTATAACTGCCCATCTTCAGGGTCCTCTGGCTCGATGCTCCAGGAAACAGACGCTCTCAGCGTCGTCCACCACTCGAGAACTGTGGACATGCTGGCAAGCTAGCCTCTACCCGCACTGCATCGTCTGAAAGCTCTCTAAGGGTAGCAAAAGATCCGGCCATCACAATGGCTCGTATCTCACCTCGCAGGCCAAGCTCAAACCTGTGGCACTTCTTAGCCTCCGTAGCAACAAAAGCAGGAGAAAAACGTGATAACATCTGAAACCTCTGCTCATACTCGGCCACTGACATGTTTCCCTATTTGAGCTGTAAAAACTATGCCTCCTTAGCATTACGGAACGAGCTGGAATAATACTGATCAAGGAATCGCTAATGAAATGTCTCCCAGGTCACTGTGTGGGCATCCCAACCTGACAGCTCAAGGGTATACCACCACTCATATGTGGCACCGTCAAGTGAAAATGTGGCCAATAACAGTCGATCCTCAGGGAGGCATCGCATCACCTTAAAAATCCGCTTAAGCCGAGTAATCCACCTGTGGGCTTCCTCAGGGTCTGCCCCACCGCTAAACGTAGTAGCCCCAAGACGCTAGGCTCGCTCAATCGTAGCACTCTCAGTATCTCTCGTAACATCTTCTGCAGGTCGTGGAGGGGCTCACTTTAAAAGACCAAAATAACCGCAATAATCACAAATCATTCATTGTCAGACCAGGGAGAAAGTACAATACAACCAATCAACAGCAGTATAGAGCATAGTTAACAGTACAAGATAAGAATAAAAATCCTACTGTGAGCTGACTACATGCACAACGGTAAAACTTTATGCCTCTGCCTCAACGTTAGCCCCAACATTCGCACCACGACCCGGAGGGTATTTTAAACCATAAAAGTGTGAGTGGACTAAAAATAAGAGTTATAAAAACAGTTTTAAGAGCAAATCAGGATTTACCCTCCGTTTCAAAACATGCATGCATAACTAAGTATCTGAAAAAACAACTATATAAACCGTATTGCAATCATTATGGAAAATAATCAACATAAAAACATGAAATACAAAATATGTCATCGACCAATCGAACCTGCTGGATCTATCCGAGTCTTTAAACTCAATCCAGGCCTCAATATAATACGAGTCTTTAGACTCAATAGGCCTACGAGGAAAATCATAATATTCGAATTTTTAAACTCCTGAGTCTTTAAATTCAATCCGGGTCTTTAAACCCAATCCGGGCCCGCCCACGTCATATATCATATCCAGGTATTTAAACCTAATAACCAGATCCAGCAAATCCATCCAAAACCATTTGAAAACCATTTCCAAATATATGTCCAAATCTGAATCCGAAATCACCATACTGAAGCCAAGCCAGCGTCCGTAATCATCATTCAGAATCCAAATCCAGAAATATCTTTTCAAGCTCCAAAACTGAATCGTGATTCCGAAATCCGATCCTAAAACCCAAAATCTTGGTTGTCAAAATCACTTTTCAAAACCCATTTGTAAATCATTGAAAACAAGTCATATTTTTGATACCTGCTTTCTGTACTCAAACCAATCAAAATTATAGCATTGAAAACCGATACCTGCTTTCTGTACTCCACCTTGACCTCCATCGTAGTCTCTCACGTCCTAGGTTTCCTTTCTGCTCACTGAACACCACCACGACTAAGTTTTAGATTGGTTTGATCGATTGAGCTCACAGATGTTGACTGTTTTCCTTCTCTGTCTTCAGTGTTTCTTCACTTCTTACACCCACGCTACACCCAGTTCTTCACTCAGACACACTCACACAGGTCACAACACGCTCCTGATCTATCACTCACTAACTCCGAGCTCACACACAACTCACTCAAATGAAAATGGACAATTGCCCTCTGTCTCTGTTTTCCCCTTTTAATCGATTCAGCCCAATTTTAAAATGGCTTAACCGTGTGAGATTTGGCTAGAAACCACTGGAAGGTGGACATATGTCCTCATCTCTGTCGTTCTCAACAAAATATCCAATCCCTCCAGCCCAGGTGTCCTCATCTAATTGCTCACATAATTCAAAGTTGCCAAAAGACCATTTTACCCCTAACGTTTAATTTACCATTTTACCCCTCGCACATTTAGCTTCATATCTAAATCGTCTGATGTCCTATGACGGCGTGTCGCCTGGCGTTGTATTCAGGAGATCAAGACCTACCTAACGGTCCTCGAATTACGTGAAAAATACTTGTCATGTAAAAAGTCAACAAATTTCCCCTTTTTACCCAAATTACCAAAATACCCTCGACCTTCCGATCATCATAACTTTTTCCAATCGGACGTGCCACTTGTCTACGGACTCGTGACGTCCCGAACTACGTTACAATCATCAGCCAACGTCCGTTCGACCTTCCAAATAAAAAGTCAACATTTGATCACACTATTCACAAGGGTAAAATCGTTATTTTTATACCAAACTTTTCCGAATTTACATTTTTGCCCTTTTTGAAGTTCCAGGCCGTTACAGCTGTCACGACCCGGCCCATCTAACACAATATTATCCGCTTTGGGCTCAGCCCTCACGGTTTTGTTTTCGGAAGCTCACGTGCAACTTCCCAGTAGGTCACCCATCATGGGATTGCACCAGCCTCAACTCGCTTAACTATGGGGTTCCAATCCCCCCCAAAGCCAATGAGCTTCCAAAAGGCCTTGTGTTAGATAGATATGCCCACACATATAAGGTACTTCACCTTTCCCTCCCCGAGCGATGTGGGATCGTTCACCGATCTTACCTTTCCTAGCTCATGGGTCTTGCTCACCATTCTTGCTTCTCAAGCTCACGGGTCTTGCTCACCGTTCTTGCTTCCAAGACCGGGTCTTACAATCCACCCCCCTTGGGGCCCAGCATCCTCGCTGGCACACTTCCGGTTAGGGTTTGGCTCTGATACCATTATGTCATGGCTCGGCCCATCTAACACAATATTGTCCGCTTTAGGCCCAGTCCTCACGATTTTGTTTTCGGGAGCTCACGTGCAACTTCCCAGTAGGTCACCCATAATAGGATTGCACCAGCCTCAACTCGCTTAACTTTGGGGTTCCAATCCCCCCCAAAGCCATTGAGCTCCCAAAAGGCCTTGTGTTAGATAGATACGTGCCCACACATATAAGGTACTTCACCTTTCCCTCCCCGAGTGATGTGGGATCGTTCACCGATCTTACCTTTCCATGCTCACGGGTCTTGCTCACCATTCTTGCTTCTCAAGCTCATGGGTCTTGCTCACCTTTCTTGCTTCCAAGACCGGGTCTTACAACAGCAATCCTACTCCCGAGTCACTGTACGGTATGGTCGCTCCGTATAATGACCACTCACAGGCAATGCACCGTGACTTCCCCAATGTCCCAGACACGTGGAGGAGACAATCAACAGATCCTCGTATCAAGATGGTATATGGAAAACAGTTTTATAAAAAAATTTCAAAACATTTCAAAGGGGCCCGGAATTTCCATAAAACCATCGAAATCCACCAATCCAATTTCTCAAATCCAAATCCATTTATTCAAAACCATTTAGGGTCCCTGACCAAAAATCACGTTTATAAAACATAATTGGGCCTTATGCCCGATTTAATAAACCAATTAGGCCCCCAGCCCGATCACATAACTCAAATGGGTCTTAGCCCGATTTCGTAAACCAACTGGGCCCTCTGCACGATCACATAACTCAAATGGATCTCATGCCCGAGTTCATATTTCCAAAACAAAAACCATTTCATCAAACCATCACTGAAACTACAAGCATGTAAAATTACAATAAACCCATAAACCTCGATATACGTGTAAATACGGAAATAATCTCGAAATACGTGCAAATATGTAAATCACCAATACCAAAATCATCATCATAGAAATCACATATATAAAACATATAAAATAGTTATGCATGCATCGAAGTTTAGAAAACATTGTCCACTCATAGACCGTCCTAACTGCCGTCTCGATTTGAGTGCCATAAGCCTCCCCGGGCTAATCACCGTCACCGAGACTCCCAAACCTGTCCAAATCATACTAGAGGGTTACTAACCACCTCTTAAAGCCCCGTAATTTTTCTGATTTTTTAAACATTTTAAAACTGGATCCTAAACCTTAGGACACCCCGAACTATATCGAAACAATATCTTATCGACATGAATTTAGTCCCAAAATATTCATTACATCGAATTGATGATTTCACATGTTGAACACTTTCCCAGAAACCTCCCCACGCGCCGCCGCCGTGAAGCCCACGCATGGCACTATTCATCATCTTCAACCTCAGTCCAAACCGGTTCAAACCGATTCTCTGCAACCTGGTCCAAGCCGAACCTGTGTTCCCGGTTCTCCCTATTTTTTCCATGTTTTTCAATCCTTTTTAATTCCTATGCCTTCATCTGGACCTAACTAGAAGTTCTATATGTTTAAAAACACAAAACACAGACTAGAAGCTCACCTTCGATGGTTGAACAACAAACTCGACTTTTGAGCTCTGTTCCGAGCTATTCCAACCACCTGGATCCACGAAACCAGATCCAGTCCACTAGTTTCTTATCCTAGAACCAAACCTAAAACATCAAATCGGCCCATACATGTCATAAAGGGAAGTTTCAAAAATAGGCAAAAATGGCTTCTCGGGTTTTTCGGGTTTTAGTCACCTCCGCCGTGTCCCTGCCGTGCTCAACCTCACCGTCACATCATCCTCGTCTCACTAGCCCCACTCACATGACCACAACAACTGATGAAGGTAGGGTGGTCGGGTTATGGTGTCTTTGTGTGTGTTTGTTTTTACTTTTTAGAGAAAATGACGATGGTGCACAGGTGGGAAGAAAATATAATTGATGAAGATGATAGCTGATGATGATAATGAATGGTGAGGATGAGAGAAAATCAGATGAGATGAAGATGATGGATGGTGGGGATTGTGAGATGAGAGATGAGTGAAATAATTAATTAATTAAATGGACCAATTAGACCAAGATCCTCTTTTTAGGGAAAGCCCCCAATGGGATGAGTGACACTTGTCACTCATCCAAGGGCCCCACCTATGAATATTTGCCCAATCAGATTTAATTATTATTTTATTTGGATCCCGAGACGTAAATCCCCGATTTCTATCCCGTGACCATAACTTTTCCGTTAGACGTCCGATTTTGACATGTCGCCTATCTACGGACTCATGATATCCTGATCTACGTCACGATCATCGGTCCTCGTATGTTTGACTCACCGAGTCAAAAGTCAACATTTTGCCCAAGTTCACGGGAAAAACGGTCATTTTACATCGTCCATCCGAATTCTCTCAACTAATCCCCGATTAGTCATTCTAAATTCGGGACAGGTCGTTACAAGTAGTCTTAGACGTCGAGGTAAAACTTCTTTTCCTCAGACTAATGTTGGGATGACTCAAATGTCAAGGTAAAGCTCATTTTTCTGAGTCGGTCCTCACTCGGACGTCGAGGTAAAGCTCATTTTCCTAAGTGATTGGTCTACCAGTAGTACAATTGTGATATGATGATTAGCATACAGGCATCGAGGTTGGGTTGATTATGTGTGGTTATGGTCATGATATTTTGATACGGTTTCATGATTAACTTTTTTTATGATACTATTGGATTTTTTAATGTTTGCACGTACTTCGAGATTACTTGTTATTATCCGTTTTATTTTAGTTTTAGTGATTTCTCTTATGTATGCATAGTTTTTGGAAAACAAAAGGTAAATGCGGTTTGTTTTCAAACTATGTTTTAAAATTGCTTCTTTTATGTACACTCACACGTTTTCTTTATTTAAAAACCCTTAAGGGTGGGTGCACGAACATCGAAACTATTCGAGAGGCGGAGACATGAATTGGTGAAAAGTACGAGTATCCTTGTCTGATAAGTGATGTGGTAGCTTCGGTCTTTGGGTTACTTTTCAGACGGTACCAGGGCCCAGGTATATTTATTAAGGTGTTTTTTTTGGGACATGTCCGGTTAGAGTTCTTGCAGCGAGTTCAAACCAAAAGGTTTTGGTTTTTTTTCCAAGGATCAATCTAGGAGTGTTAGTAGTTTAGCGACATCGAAATTTAGCAAGGAAGATTGTAGAATTGCATGTGTTGGGATGGTGGTCATTGCTGAGTTACCTTTTAGGTTTGTACAGGGAGAAGGATTTCATCACTTTTGTAGTATTGCATGCTCTAGGTTTACACCTCCATTTTGTAGAACAATTTCTAGAGATTTGATTTGTCTATATTTTGAAGAGAAACAAGTGTTAAAAGCAATGTTTAGTGCATATAGAGTTTTCCTTACTACTAATACTTGGACATCTTGTCAAAATATAAACTACATGGTTCTTACTGCTCATTTTATTGATGGAGATTGGATGTTACATAAGAGAATCTTGAATTTTTGTGTAATTTCTAATCACAAGAGTCGGTCAATTGGGAAGCTATTTGAGAAATTTTTGATTGAGTTGGGCATATAAAAAGTACTCACAATTACTCTTGATAAAGCATCTGCAAATAATAAAGCTGTAAGTTATTTGAAAGATAAAATTAAGAATTGGCCTTTAGGAAATGTGTTAGATTGCAAAGAGATGCATATGCGTTGCTACGCTCATATTTTTAATATGATGGTAACTGATGGATTAAAGGAATTACAGAGCTCAGTTAAGTGCATTTGTACAGATGTTATGTATGTAAGATCTTCCCCACAAAGATTGGAAATTTTCAAAAATGTGTATCAATTGAGAAGATTGATAGTAAAGGCCTTATTGCATTAGATGTCCCAACAAGGTGGAACTCTATGTATATGATGTCAGAAACTTCTTTGAAATTAAAAAAAGGCTTTTAATAGGATGGAAGGTGAGAATGGGAATTATAAAGGTTATTTTTGTAAGATGGTAATGCCACCAACTAAAGAAGATTGAGAAAATGTTGTTGTGTTTGTAAGTTTCTTGAAGAGTTTTTATGATTTTACTTTGAGGAGTAGTACCACATTACATGCCACATCACACACAACTTTCCATGACTTGTTTGCAATTGATTGTGAGTTGTTAGAATTGAGTGTGATAAACAATTATCTTCTATCGGATATGGCGCAAAGCATGAAATTGAAATTTGGCAAGTATTGGGGTTCACTTGATAGTATGAATCAATTTTTATTGATAGCTATTGTGCTTGATCCTAGGTATAATTTGGACAATTTACCTATGCATATGGTGAATTGTACGTGGATAATAGTTCTTATGTTGAGGAGAAGTAAAAAAATGTGAAAGATCTTTTTTTTAGCTTTATAAGTTCTATGATGCATCAAAGGTCATTAATCATACTCAAAAGACCAATTCTAGCTCTATTAGTAGTATGGTGTCAGATGGTTCATTTTCGTCTTTTGAGGGTAATAAGAAAGGAGCCATGAAGGAAAAGTGGAAAAAAGACAAGAAGAAAATGAGGTTGTGGTTACATGTCATGGGATTAATAAATATTTGTTAGATACTACTGTAGAAGATGGTGAAGATTTTGATATATTAAATTGGTAGAGAGTGAGTAGTTCTAAGTATCCAACTTGGCATGTATTGCCAAAGATGTGCTTGAAATTCCTGTTTCTACAATAGCGTCAGAATCGGCATTTAGCACCGGAGGGTGTACAATTAATGCATTTTGTAGTTCCTTGAGTCCTACTATTGTTGAGGTTTTAATCTGTTTACAAAACTAGTTAAAGTTGTCAACAACTTGCTTAGAAAATGAGCCAACCAATGAGGAAATGGAATTTTATGGAGCAATCGAGCATGGTAATCTCTAATTTGTTTTAATGGTCTATTAATTTGAGGTTAATTTAATTGTGTGTTTATGTTCACTTTTATTTGTTTGATGTGCATGTGTTTGATGCACATGTGTTATGTAGAAATGATTAAAGCAAAGATTATGGCACCTTTTAGTAGCAGTGGGACGTGATATCCTACAATTGTGGTATGCTTTTTATATTTTATGAGCATCATATCTTGTTATTTTTATTTTGGTGTGATTTTTATGCACTCTAATTTATTAAAATATATTGTTTTAGAATTTTCCAAATGGATGGACAAAAGAGGTATGAATTGATGTTGAGAGCTTGAAGATATAACAGATGTTGTATTTCTTGTTGCTACTGTATTTCATTTCCTATTGTTGCTGTATTTTATTTCTTATATTTTTATTTTAAAGATTGTGCTGCCGTATTTCTTATTGTTGTGTTATTGTTGTATCGAAATACAGGTGTATTTCTTATATTTTGATTTTAAAGATTGTGTTGTTGTATCTATGCTGACAGGACCGCTCCAAAAAGGCTTTGATAACCATGTCTGGTTCTACTCTCGTCTAACATCTCAATCAATATACCTGAAATACCTTGAGCACTTCCATACACATACAAAGAACTCGTCAGATAATGGATAACATATATATAATAATATTACATTAGCATTCATATCTCGATATACAAACCAAACAGATTCCGTCCTCGCAGGGTCACTGCCCATATCCAACCCACTAACTCGGTCAAGTAATGGAATATGTCACCTTGGTTCATTTCGAGCCTCAAGTCAACATGCTCGTTTAATCCGAATCACATTCTCATCACATAAAAGCCCTAAGGTCAATTTTCCGGAGTCACGTGAGGTCTATGAACATCGAATTAACAACTTGTTACTTTGGACGAACATAATTTCCTCGAAACTATAACCAATTAACTCGAAAATGGTACCACCATACTCATAATTCAGCAAGGAACATTTCTTATGTTAGTCTTAACTCCAGGGGACGTCATACCGACCGTACGTGCCGACTAGATCCCTATGAGTGGCCTTCACGCACGTGCAGGTGCAATTGCACCTGCCCTTGCCTTCTTCTCCTAACAGGTCAACACATGACTTGCAATCTGGGTTTCGCTTGATACCCCCAACTTGGTTCAATTCATCCCATGTCTTCACCGTTCTTCCTTTAATTTACATCAATCCTCATCTAGACACAAGTAGGGACTCAACTAGATGCATAATTTCAGAGATGGACACTTGGGTTAATAAAAATTCTTGCTGTGATTCCCCAGCTCCGTCGTTGGGCTCAATCAACTAGCCATCGTGGACCTCCCACTCCCATAAAGGTGTCATTTGACTTGTCAGACTGTATGGAGTATGATTACAGCCTTGGTGTCCCCTGAAATCAACATTTCCCTCTCCCTCTGGCCCCGGGAAAGGACTCCCTAAAACACCTAGCCTTCATTTTTGCACCCACGATGATCGAAAATGTTCAAGACACCTGGGCTTTCTTCAATGAACTGAGGGGCACCTTTCCACCATAATCCCACAACCTTCTTCCATGTACGATGGATGTGGTAGTCATTCCCTCTCACTCAACCTTCTTCCACCGAACTCCTTCCATGTATTCCTCTCTTTTTTTGGTTCCCTCTACCAAGAGCCTCCTCTTCCCTTTATAATTAATATATCGGCTAGTGGAGTACACTTTCATGAATACCCAAGTGACACTTGTCATTTCAGGAACAGTCCACCACCACCAGCTCTGCTGGTGACTCACCAAACAACCCCTATAAAATGACCATAATGCCCATAATAACCAAATTTACCAATGTAACGACCCGGACATTCAACAAGGATAAAATCGGAAAAGAAAAACAAAATTGACCTTTTTGCCCCTAAAAGTAAATGGTTGACTTTTTGGTCAAAGTCAAAGGGTTGGCTTTTGACTAAGGTCAAAACGTTGACTTTTAACTGAGACAATTTTTGGAAATTCCGAAAACACCATTAGAAAGGTCTTAGTATCCCGAGTACAATGACAGGCGTCATGCTGAAAACGGAGATCATGCGGTTATGTTCCGGGTCTAAACAACATAAGGGCAATTTGGTAATTTTGTAAGGAAGGGGTATTTTAGTCTTTTCTTTGTGAGATTTTTTGTAGTGGCTGAATAAGAGCAGGACAAGTGTCCTTATCTCCTAAATCTCGGTGCCACCATCCTTGAGTGCGTTTGTGTATGTTTAATTGGTTGTGAGTTGTGGGTTATGGGTGATGTGAGGGAGACGACCAAGAGAGAAAAGGAGAGCAAAAAAAGAAGGTGAAACAGAAGAGAAGAAGAGAGGAAAGGGAATAGAGTGAGATCATAAAGGAGGGAAGAGGGAGGAAAAACGTGTAAAGTGGAATTCGGCGAAACGGAGGGCCGCTGCACAGACATTGAGTCTCGAAAGGCAGAGACATGAACTAGTGGAACTTATGTGTATCCCTTATCTGGCAGGGTTTTTGTCAGACGGGAACAGGACCCGAGTGTACTATTCTTGTGTATCCGGGTGGGGTCCTGTCAACGAAAGTACCCCTGAACATTCTAGACTGGTAATGACCACCTCCGAACTCCAATTTTGACGTGCCTCCTATCTACGGATTCACGACTCTGAGACCTGCACAACGATCCTCGCGAAAAGTTTAAAAAGTGTCTCGAGCAAAAAGTCAAATTTTGACCCCGTAACCTAGGGGTAAAAATGTCAATTCTTAAATTAATTTACGAAATTTCCCCAGTTCCTGGGACGGGTCGTTACAATCTTTCCCCCTTAAAGAAATTTCGTCCTTGAAATTTATGCATGCAGGTCGAGGTCAGGTTCGAAAGTATCATCTCAGGTCTACTGAGGTACGAGTCTTTTTAAACTCAACACATTGTGCAATTATAAACCTTACTCTCCAATATAGAAACATGCATATGGTAAAACATAACCCACTGGATTTCAAATTAAATCCAATCAAATTAACTGTGAGACTCACAAATCATAACATGTATTGAAACATCATTCACGGTCATCAAGTCACGTAAAACATATGGATACCATACCAGAAATCGACACCACCAATTTTCAATACTCATATACCAATCATAATAATCAAATACAACCAAATACTTAAATATCAGGAATTACCATCTGAGGTTAACTTAGGAATTATACATCCGATATCAACTTGGGAATTACACATCTGAGGCATCATTCCAAAGCAAATCATAAAACCAATTCATTATCTTAAAACACATCTTTGACTCCAAGTCAAAAATCATTTTCAAAACGGTAATAACATACCATGACAACTCCGGGATCAGAGACATCTGAATGGAATCGCTGGGATCAGTTGCATCTGGGAAGATATCACAACTCCCAGGGTCAGACATATCCGAGCAGCACCCCTAGACTTAGTCACACCCGGAGGGAATAGTTACCATGAAAAACAACTTATTACCATTGTGAAAACAAACCATGGGTCAAATCCAAAGCTTGTCTTTCAAAACAAACATTTAACTCACATTTTCAATCAATAATATTTTTCTAGAATCTGGGCATCTCAAATAATTTTGGACACAATATCATACATAAGTATAACCAATCCTCAATTCTATCAGTACTAGTCATGAGTCAATATGTGCTACGTGCGTAGTCTTACTCCGGATCCAAACAGAGTCCTACCACATCCGAGTCTTTGCTGGGATCAGACAACATTTGGGTAGTACCCCCGAGATCTATCTCCGTCTGGCGGCACAACATCCCCGGGATCCAAACAACGTCCAGGTAGTAACCCAAGATCTGTCTAAGTCCAGGCGATGCAACATCCTGACATTCCTGGGATCGTGTCTCCCGAGGATTTACTCTCGTCCATGCAATGTCACATTGTGACCTCTCCAACATCCAAATTGACATCCAGAGGGAACAATACACGAGGATGGTTAACCATAGAAAAAAGTTATAAAACTAAGAAAACTTGCATTTTCATAATTCCTTGACTCAAAGCCAAGTCAACATTGGAAAATGTGATCTCAACCCAAAATACCACTTTCACAAAATACTGTAAAAATTTGTGTCCAAAATTCAATCAACAGCTTCGAAAATCATCAAATAACCAGTTCAAATTATTTTTCAAATCATTGCAATCAAACCATGCAATAAAATATCCAAATCATTTAACTATGCATGCATTACAGTTATAAAGCAAATGTCCACTTACTGTGCGTTCAACCTATTACTTGGTTTGGAGTTCCAACCAAATCCAAAGCCAGTGAGCTCCCAAAAGGTCTCGTGTTAGATCGATATGTGCCCACACATATAAGGCACTTCACTTTTCCCTCCCCTAAGCGATGTGAGATTTCTCACCGGTCTTGCTTCCTAAGCTCACGAGTCTTACTCACCGATCTTGCTTCCCAAGACACGGGTCTTACAATCCACCCACCTTAGGACCCAACGTCCTCGCTGTCACACTCCCGGTCGGAGTCCAGCTTTGATACCATTTTGTCATGACCCGAAATCTCTAGCACAATATTGTCCGCTTTGGGCATAGCCCTCACAGTTTTATTTTTGGGAACTCGCGCACAATTTCCCAGTAAGTCACCCATCTTGGGATTGATCTAGTCCAATTTCGCTTAACTTTGGAGTTCCAACTAAACCCAAAGCCATTGAGCTCTCAAAAGGCTTGTACTAGATGGATACGTGTCCACACATATAAGACACTCCACCTTTCCCTCATCAAGCGATGTGAGATTGCTCACCGTTCTTGCTTTCCAAGCTCACTGGTCTTACTTTCCAAGTTCACGGGTCTTGCTCACCAATGTTGCTTCTCAGGACACGGGTCTTCTAGCAGGTGTATTGAAATTCTTCACCTAAGTGGAGAGGGGGATGTTTGATGGGTATCCCTCTTTTGGTGGAGGAGAGAGATAAAAGGATGGTTGAAATAAATAAAAAAAAGTAAAAGAATGTAAGAGAGACAATTAAGGGAATTGGATGGAGAGAAAGTTGAGGAAATATTGAATGGATGATAATTAACCATTTAATTATGGCCACAAACAATAATTGAAATGTTGAAGAAATATCCAAGAGAGAATCCAATTAGTCACAATATTTATTGTGAGTATAGATTTGTATTTCTATTATTTTTCATAGTCAAGGATATCGGTTCTTTTGTTCTCTCATTGTGATTATACAAGATGTGAGAGTAAAGTCAGATCCTGAGATAGTCAATTATCCATTGGCCTTCAATTAGGCGGTCATTTTTTGCTATCTTTGTCAACAAGCTCTAGATAATTAATTATATATTGATGCTTACATCTTTGGAAAGACAGGGTTTCTTCTTCCGATTACCCTCAAACATGTCAATGTTGGAATTTTCATCTCCTAAGCGCAATTCAGGCAAATCATGCATCCTTTTGAGGTTTCCCTGATTAGAATTTCTATAGCAATAGCTTCTCTCATTTAGATTGGAAGTAAAAATGACAGAACTGCAGTTACTGCTAGAATTTATTTCTTGATAAGGAAGAAAGCGCATATGAGAGCTGAGGTTGAGGAATCTGAAAGAATCCATGGAAGAATCAATGATGTTCACGTTGAAGATGAAGAATGATATACATAAGAAGAAAGAATAAATCGAGAGAGAGAATGTGAGATTTGTGCTGAGAATTTTTACTTCCATTCATTACACGATTACATCATTTATAGCTTATATATATATCTCCTACAAGTCCGTACATCACACACGTGATTCTTAGCTAGAATAACTAACTTACAGCTGTGCTAACTATGCTAACAACCCTAGATGCTGACTAGGCTAGATGTGAGCTGTCTAACGGTTTTGTACGGGATTGTTGATCAAGTGTGACTGTGTGACTCCCTTACTCTCATCACCCCCCTTCAATCTGATGTTGGAGGCACGACGCAGAAGATTGCCACGATAGAACTCAAACCGAGGAGTGTGAAGACCATGTGTCATGACATCCGCAAGCTGGTCCTTAGTAGGAACATGTGCCAATCGAAGGCTTTTGGCCTGAACACGTTCTCTAATGAAGTGAACATCAATTTCCACATGCTTAGTTCGTCCATGGAAAACCGGGTTATGAGCAAGTTGAATGGCTGAGATGCTATCACACCAAACTAACCGGGCCAGGGGAAGGTGATAGTGAAGGTCACGGAGCAAGTAAGAAATCCACAGCAGTTCACAAGCCGTATTAGCCAAGGACCTGTACTCCGCCTTAGCTGAAGAACGAGATACAGTGGTCTGTTTCTTTGCTCCCCATGATATGGGGTTTAAACCAAGGAACACGACATGACCAGATGTAGACCGACGTGTATTGGGATCGCCACCCCAATCGGCGTCAGAGAAAGCCTGTAGAGTAGACGGACCAGACGTGTAAAAGAGGGCACAGTCGACCGTACCCGCAACATATCGAAGAATCCTCTTGACAACAATCATATGAACATCAGAGGGCATATGCATAAATTGGCACACCGTATTGACAACAAACACAATGTCTGGGCGGGTGAAAGTCAGGTATTGACGAGCTCCAACCATACATCTATACAAAGTGGGATTAGGAAAGGGAGTTCCATCGTGGGGATGAAGTTTGATGTCGGGCACAAGTGGTGGTATACTGGCTACCTTTTTACTGGACGGTGCGGCGTACGAGTGGTGGTATACCCTCGAGTTGTCTGGTTGGGACGCCCATACAGTGACCTGGGAGACGTTTCGGGAGAGGTTCCTAGATCAGTATTACCCTCATTCTTTCCGAGATGCCAAGGAGGCTGAGTTTCTGCAGCTCCAACAGGGGAGTTTGAGTGTGGTTGAGTACGAACAGAAGTTTCAGATGTTGTCTCGTTTTGCTCCTGCGTTTGTGGCCACTGAAGCCGAGAAGTGCCGTAGGTTTGAGTTGGGCCTGCGAGGCGAAATTCGAGCCATAATGACGGCTGGATCATTTGCTACCCTCCGAGAGTTGTCGGATGCTGCGGTGAGGGTTGAGGCTTGCTTGCCTGTGCGACGCCGGGAGCCACCTTTTTCTGGAGCTTTGAGTCAGAGAGTACTGAAGAGGGGTAACTACAGTGGAGCATCGTCATCGGGCGATGATCGTTTTGGTGGACCTGGTAGTTTCCAGAGTTCGAGATTCCGTGGTTACCGAGCACAGCCGACTCCGCAAGCTAGTGCGACGTCTGTTGCGTCTACAGGGAGATCGAGTGGTGGACCAGGTCGGGATGTTTATTTTTACTGTGGGGAGCGAGGTCACTTCCGACTTGAGTGTCCACTGTTACCACAGGAAGGTGGTGTAGGTCGAGGAGTGACTATAACTGATCGATATGAGGTTATTGAAGAGAAAAGAACCCACAATCTAGGATTTGCCTTTAGGACTTTGTAAATTTATTCCGACAAGTAGTCGAAGTAGCAGCCTAGGGAGTGAGCCAGTAGGTAGGATTTCCTGTTTGGACTAGATTGTTCTGGGTTAGGATTTGAGTTGGGTTCTGGAAGGTGAGGTGGTAGTACGTGAGGATGTACTCTATGAAGTCTATTGGGTACACTATATGAGGTATTTTAAAATACCTTTGTTTTCTGTTCATAGAGTTTCCCTTGCGTACACCATGAAGTTTTTGTCGTACTAAGAGAGGGTCATGAGTGGTGAACTGGTAGTTGGGGGTGGTGTGAAATACCCAGGGTGGAGATGATAGATTGGAAACCCAGGAGTAGTTGTTGTTGCACCAGTGTGGATCACCGGGTAGGAGACCCCTAGTGTTGGGAACGAGCTGTGGAATTTCGGGGACGAAATTTTTTTAAGGATGGTAGGTTGTAAGGACCCGTCTCGGAAATTAGGGTTAAGACGGTGATTAGTGAAGGATTAGTGAGCTTAATCGGTGGTTAGTTGGTTACGAAAGGTCCGTTAGCGTAAAATGACGATTTTGCCCCTAGTTCGAGTAAATTGTTGAATTTTCATTTGGGCGGTTAATTGGGTATTGACCGGTGATCGTGACGTAGTTTGGGACGTCACGAATTCGTAGACAGGTGGCACGCCCGATTTCGACATTCGAGAAGGAAGTTATGATGTTCGGAAGGTTGAGGGCATTACCGTAATTTGGCTAAAAGAGGGGAAAAGTTGACTGTTTGTACGATCGGGTTTTGACATGTTGACCTAGGACCGTTAGGTAGATCTCGTCGTCTTGAGTTCAACGACAGGCGGCACGTGTTCATCGGACCTAGGGTGAGCAAGATACAGGTCTAGAAAGCTAGTGGCATAATCGTAAATTTTGATTCAAAAGAGGGGCATTTTGGTCTTTTGGCTGCATGGGGATTTGGGCCAATCTGATAAGGCCAGGTGTACAGTGGAGATTAAGATATTTGTGAGAGGGCTGAGAGGATTGTGACACGTGCAAGGTGTCTAGTGGGTTCTAGGGTGCACGGCTCCAACTATTTTGGCTGTGTGTTCGTGTGTGTGTTCGAACAAGAGAGAAACAGAGACTGAGAGTTAGGGAGGAATTGGACGTTGGCCGTGAGGGTTTGTGCATCCTGGTGAGTGAGTGAGTGACCAGAGATCGAGAGAGAGACAGTGAGTGAGTTGGGAAGGCAACTCGTGTGAGGAAGATTGGTGTGTGAAGAGGGTGAGGTTACGGGAAAAACAGAGAGCTGCTGAGGGAAATTGGTGGTGGTGCGGCCGTGTACTGATCGATTGGGCTCGAGAGGAGGCTAAGACGGCCCTATGGACTTCAGGGAGAGCGGTGGCGAGTACGGTGGTGGACGGCTGCAGGTAATCCCTTTTCCCCGTGAATATGCCCTGTTTTTCAGTGAAGTTCAAATCGAAAGTCGTGGACTTAGGGGCTGAGTCGAGGTGTTTTGTGAGTCCTGTTAGGTTTAGTAGGTTCTTAGGAGTCGTCTAAGGTGGTAGCCGCGACGGAGGAGTGACTGGGTGGCCGGATTGTGAAACAGGAGACAGAACGGGTTACGGTGTCGAGTTTGGGACGATGATCTAGAGGCTTAGTCGAAGTGTTAGAGTGAGGGGAATAGGTTGCTTGGGACTGGACGGTGAGAATGGTGAAGAAAGGGAGGAAAACGGTGAAGGTTTGGCAGAGAACCAGGTACGCCAGTTCAGACCGGTTCACCCGTTGAAGACGATGATGAACAATGACTGTGTGCAGGCGCGTGAGGCCCACGCGCAGCCACTTTGGGTGGGGCGTGGAGGCTCGTGCGGTTGTTTCTGGGGAAAGTGTCAACTAGGTTTTTGGTCTAGAGGTTGTAACGAGTCTAGTGGAATAGGTTTCGGGTTATTCGGACGTCGTTTGAGGTTAGTTCTACGAGGTTGAAGGTTTAGGGTTTCGGCTCGTTACGTTTAGGATCCGGGGATTTTTGGGGAAAATTAGGAGAGTCTCGGTAGACGTGTTAGTAACGTTCTTTGGTGACTTTTGACAGGATCGGGACTTCCCGAGGAAGCTGAGGAATGTACGGGACGTACGGGGCGTGAGTGACGTGCCGGTGACTGTGAGTAGATCCCTTCTCTAAACTCGAGCATGCATAACTGTTTTTCTATAATTGTTTTATGGTTTTACATGTGATTTCATGATTGTTGAATATGTGTTGTTGGTTTTACATAATTGCATGTTTTTCTAGAAAGTACGTATTTGACACGTTTTACGAGAAAAGTTTGGATTCTGATTTTGATGCCATGATTTGGGGTTTTCAAACGATGAGTGGTTTCAATGATATTAAATGGATTTTGAGTCGTGATTTGATAATCGAGGTTTTCGGTTTTGAAATCGGATTTTGGAAAGCGGAATTTGGTTTTAAAGTTGAAAAATAGATTTCCGAATTTGGGTTCGGAATGACGATTCTGGACGCCGGAAGGGCATCGGACCGGTGATTTCGGATTCGGGTTTGAATGTGGATTTAGAAATGGTTTTCAAATGGTTTTGGATTGGATTTGCTGGATCTGGTTATTGGGTTTAAAGACCCGGATTATGTTTGACGGGGGACGGGCCCGGATTGGGTTTAAAGACCCGGATTGAGTTTAAAGACTCGGGAGTTTAAAGACTCGGATATACTGATATTTCCCCCGTAGGCCTGTTGAGTTTAAAGACTCGGGAGTTTAAAGACTCGGATAGGTCCAGCAGGTTTGATCGGATAATGATTGTTTGAGACTTATGTTTTACGATATGGTTTTATGATGTTTATGACGCGATTTTTGTAACTGCTTTCAATTCTGTTTTTATGACGATCTTTATGTGATTTACAACTGTTTTCAGCAAATAGGTTATGCATGTGTGTTTTCAAAATGGAGGGCTAAAACCCTGGTTTTCTTATTAAATGGTTTTGGAAACTCTTCTTTTATTTATGGTCCACTCACACCTTCTGTTTTAAATTGCCCTCCAGGTCGTGGAGCTAGCGCGGGGGTTGACGTTGAGGCAGCGTCGGAGGCATAGAATACTCGAGAGTGACCCTGGAGTGCTTTACAATTTCCGTTGGGCGTGTACCTTGTTTATCGGTTTTCTTTCCTTTGTATTTGGTACTATGCTCTGTAAAACATTGACTTTGGGATGTTGAAAATTTTCTCCTGCGTCTGGCATGTAGTTTGGTGGTTTTTCGTGAGGTTACTTTGGTTTTTGTGTCGGGGTGTCAGACGGGAGCAGGATTTACCTCGGATTTCGGGGTGGAACCGAGGTGGGTCCTGACAGGGATTGTTGCCTGTGACAATAATGTCATCCACATAAAGAAGAACAATCAGAAAAACAGAATTATGATGGAAAATGAACAACGCCGTATCCGAAGGGGATTGAACAAAACCAAGATGAAGCATATGTGTTGTGAATCGGGCATTCCATGCACGGTGCGCCTGTTTTAAACCATAGAGGGACTTTACTAGCTTACACACATGGTGGGGGGAAGCAATGTTAACAAATCCAGGGGGTTGTGACATGTAAACCTCCTCGTCTAAGTGACCATGAAGAAATATTTACGTCTAACTGTCTCAAACTCCAATGAAACTTAGTTGCCATGGCTAGGACAAGACGGACAGTTGTATGCTTGACCACAGGGCTAAAAGTCTCATCGTAGTCGATACCAGCCTCCTGTAGGTATCCCTTAGCAACGAGACGAGCTTTATGGCGGGCCAGTGATCCATCAGCATTCTTTTTGAGTTTGAAGACCCATTTACATCCAATCACTCGTCGCTGTGGGAGTAAAGGAACCAATGTCCAAGTATGTTGCTGTTGTAAAGCATTTAATTCATCCACCATGGCTTGGTGCCATTCAGGAACCTGCATAGCTTGAGTGTGAGAGACTGGTTCGACAAGAGAACTTGGCTGAGCAACAGGAGCGTGTAGTGCAATAAATCCACGCCGCTTAGGCTTAACTATCCCATTCTTGGATCTATTGACCATGGGATGATGTGGAAGTGTCACTGAAGAAGAATGAGGGGCTGGTTCAGACAGATCAACTACAAGCTCAAGAGAGGCTAAAGGAGAGCTGGAAGTAGTTAGGAGGAGCTCAGTGGATCCTGGCACGGGCAGATGATCAAGAGAGGAAGAAACTGAATTGTGGGAGCTAGAAGGAACAAATAAAGATGCCACATTTGGATCAGTAGAAGAAACGGATAAAGTGGCATCAGCTTGATCAGTGGGAAGATTGATATTCAAAGAGGACACTGTTGTCACTGTGGGACTACTAGGAAGAGTGGGGAATCTAGATAAAGGAGTGTACCCCGTGGGATGGATTGGGGTAACAGCCTGTTTTGATTGTGGTCCAGGTAGGGAAACAGTTTGAAATGGAAAGATGGTTTCATCGAACACGACATGTTTGGATATGTAGGTACGTTTAGTAGGAATATGGTAACAAAGATAACCCTTGTAGTCTTTGGGATAACCTACAAAGACACATTGAGTAGTGCGGGGCTCAAGCTTGTTCTTCACATATGGTCGAAGATACGGATACCATGCACACCCAAAAATACGAAGGTAATTAAGAATTGGCTGATGAGAGAGCAAACAGAAGTATGGAGACTGCATTTGAAGAACTGAGGTAGGCATTCGATTGATTAGGAAGTTAGTCGTGGAACACGCATGAAACCAGAAATCAGCAGACATGGAAGCAGCAGTAAGTAGAGTGACAGTAGTCTCAATCAGATGTCTATGTTTCCGTTCAGCAAGACCATTTTGCTGAGGTGTGTGAGGACAGGATTTGAGATGTTGAATTCCCTTGGAGAGACAAAACTCACTGAGAGTTTTGTTGACGTACTCACCCCCTCCATCAGTTTGAAGGATCTGGATAGATTTAGCATATTGATTGACAACATATTGATAGAAGTGAATGAACACAGAGGGAACTTCAGATTTATTACATAAAGGGATAAACCAAGAATAGCGAGTACAGTCATCTATGAACACCACATAATATCAAAAACCAAGCATATAAGTGCACTGGCTTGGACCCCAGACATCAGAATGCATCTTGACAAAAGGTGTAGATGCTCTATGATCAGATGTAGAAAAAGGAAGCCGAGAGATCTTCCCGTGAAGACAAGAGGTACAGGAATGAGAAGAGACTGACTGTTTTGCATTGGGAGGAATTATTTGAGCCTGGGACATCATGGTCTGCTGTACTGCCAAGCTGGGATGACCAAGTCGATGATGCCACAGAGAAGGAGAGAGTTTCTGACTGTAGTTGCCTCCTGAGATAGGAACGGGAGCTGAAGTTGGTGAAGACACAGGTGAAGAAATAGGTAGAGTAATAGGGATAGGATATAGACCAGCAACACTAGGAGTGTGAAAGCTCCTTCCCCAATTTGTCCTGGATTGTGAGATGAGAAGCATCAAATACCATTCGACAGTCATTGTCCAGACACAATTTATGGACCGAAAGAAGATTATGAACTAGATGAGGTACATGGAAGACTTTAGGTAAGCCAAACTCATGATTTGGCACTGGCAGTGTTGTGGATCCAACATGATTAATAGTTAGCACTTTACCATTACCAACAGAAATACCTGAAGATGATGGACATGGTTGAGACTGCATCAACTGAGAATCATTTATGATCCTATGGTGAGTGGCACCCGAATCAGCTAACCAAAAATTAGGATCACTGAACTCATAGCCTGAAGTCACAGAATATGCTTGATGCTGTGCTGGCTGATAGAGGGGCTCATAGCCTGAAGTTGCAGAATATGCTTGAGGCTGTGCTGGCTGATAGAGGGGTCTGGTTCCTATTCCATAAGTCCCTCTTTGAGGACACGACAATGCTTCATGACCTGGAAGCTTACACACCTGGCATATCGAGGCAGCAGTAGAGCCAAGAACTCTTGGACTAGTATTCACAGGAACAGTATATTGAAAAGGAGTATTCCCTTGGTATCCATATCCCTGATTGCCACTACTGACATGATTCTGATGATAGTAGTGATTATCATTGTTAGACCTGTAGTTAGGATTGTACATGTTCCCTCTGTAGTTTTTTCTACCTCGCCAACCATTGTTCCTTCCTCGACCCCCATAGTTGTTCCTGCCATACCAGTTGTCTTGATAGTTGCCACGACCATGCCACTGTGACTGATTACCTTGCCATGATGGCTGGGCTTTAGTAGTGGAGTTCTGTGAGGAAGACAGTGCAGGTGTGTGAGAATCAGACTAGTCCTTGGTAGCAACCATAGCTGTAAGAATGGAAGGCTGAGATTGACTAGCAACAGCCTTAGAGAGATCTGACTCTTCAGCTAACAGGAGAGTACGAAGTTCAGTCAAAGTAATAGGAACCGGTCGAGCACGGATGTGAGATCTAAAAGGCTGAAAATATGTAGGGAGACCATTCAAGATGATCAAGATAACATCCTTATCAGTGACTGCTAGACCAGCACTAGCAAGTCTCTGCCTAGCTGATCGAACACGTCCCAAGTAAACCTCAATTGAATCAGATCCCTTCTGAATAGTCTGCAAGTTTGTCTTCAATTGCATTAAGTTTGCTTCAGAAAGGGAAGATAACCTTTCTTGTAATGTAAGTCATGCAGCCCTCGAAGATTAACATGACATGATCTCAGTGAAAGCATCCTCAGTCACAGTTGCAATCACCATATTTAGAAGAGCAGCATCCATGTCAAGCCACGGTTGATAGTTTTCACTAGTAGATGCAGGGCACGGACTCGATCCATCGAGATAACCAAACAAATGGAGTCCTTTCAACAATCATTGAATCTTAATGCTCCAGGAGATATAGTTCGTATCATCCAGTTTGATTGACACAAACTCAGTGGCATGTTTAAGTAATTCCATAGGAGAAATCATGTTTAAGAGATAACAAATTCAGCAAGCAATAGCAAGGGTCGAAAGATCAAAGTCAGCAAATCAACAGATTTGATAGAAAGAATCGAAAGATTGATGAAGAATCAAGAGATGACTCCAAGTAAAAAACAGGTACCAAGACTCTTGAGTTAAGAAATTAACAGATCGCAAGAAATCAAGAAGAAGAAATTGCTGAGGAAGCAGGATCGAAAAACTTAGCAGAATGGAGGAAATTCAATAACCTGATTTGAGTGAAAGACCAAGAAACCTAAATGAAACCTGAATGACTGGTGAAGAAATCTAAGAGAAGTCTGAGACACGAAGAGGAGCCAATGGTTGCAGCAGGAGCAAAACTTGAAGTGTTGAATTGAAGGATCATTGAGTGCTGTGAGCACTTACTGCTCTGATACCATGAAAGAATCCATGGAAGAATCCATGATGTTCACGTTGAAGATGAAGAATGATATACAGAAGAAGAAAGAATAAATCGAGAGAGAGAATGTGAGATTTGTGCTGAGAATTTTTACTTCCATTCATTACACGATTACATCATTCATAGCTTATATATATATCTCCTACAAGTCCGTACATCACACACGTGATTCTTAGCTAGAATAACTAACTTACAGCTGTGCTAACTATGCTAACAACCCTAGATGCTTACTAGGCTAGATGTGAGATGTCTAACGGTTTTGTACGGGATTGTTGATCAAGTGTGACTGTGTGACTCCCTTACTCTCATCAGAATCAAGCTCTCGAAATTGAACCTGTCCAAACTTACTTCAGCGCAGTCAGGAACACTAGGGAAAAGGTGGGTGGAGTTTTGAAGTTCATTCCCTCGCCTTGTTGGAAAGGGAATGAAGCCTAGCCAAGAAAATCCGGTGTGATCAACTCATTCTCTTCAGCAGAGAGCAATCTGCTCAAGGAATCCCATTCCCCATCACCTACAACCCCAACACACTCCATTTTTTGTTTTGTTTTTGTTAAGTATGCTACAAATAACTTTTGATATACGGAATGCTTGATTGCCCTTGGGACAAGCAAGGGCTTCAAGCTCATATATTTACACCTACAAGCTTTAGCTAGAAAAAGAATGTTGGTGATAATTAATTGACTTCATTTTTTGTTATGTACTTGGAAGGTGATGAATTTAATAAACTTCACATGGTTGTCATTGCAATTTGGATTAGGGTTTATGATAATACAGCTGAAATTGCATTAACTCAATTGACTATACATAATATGGTCGATTTGAGTGGCTAATTCTAATGACCTTAGCTGAAATGGAATAGAAGGACAATGACCGGTTTTTCGTCTCATTCGGGGGAGGTGTCGTATTGGTGTGATCCTATTTGGCTGCCGTCCAGTTCTAGACAAGATACTATTGTAAAATATCTAGGCCCAAATTTCAAATATATCTACAAAATGTTGTTTGAAGCATTAATGAAGTAAGTGGATGTAGGTAAGTGGGATCCAAAATGTAGTAGGTGGTTGTAGGTAAGTGGGATCCAAAATGTAGTAGGTGGTTGTAGGTAAGTGGGATCCAAAATGAAGTAAGTGGGTGGGTGAAGCATTAATGAAAGCATTTAGATGGTTCCTCCTTGGCCTATATAAAGAGAGGTCATTTGCTCATTCCATCAATCTCATCTAAGAGAAACATCTTCCTCCAAGTAGAGAGTGAAGAGTGCCCACTCCAAGTTGAAAGTGTTGAGTGTTGTAGTGTTGGTAGCAAAACAAGTGAGAGAGAGAGAGTTTCCTTCAAGTAGTGTTCTTGAAGTTGTGCATCTCTTTGTACCCCTAATTTCATTAGTGGAGGTTCTTGTTGTTGTTGCCTCGTGGACGTAGGAATATTGCCGAACCACGTTATATCCGGTGTTCTCTATTCTTTGCTCTTTTATTTCCTTGCATATTTATCCTTTTTGTGGGTTGAGTTATTATTTTGATTCTACTATTTTCTGCAACAGTGTTATCAGAGCTCTAGGTTCGTTGAGAGTTAGAATGGAAGGCTCAAGGAGTACCATGGTTCGACTCAACCACTCCAATTGGATTACATGGAAGCCGAGAATGGAGGACATTCTCTATTGCAAGGATCTGCATGAGCCCATAGAAGGAGAGGAAGGCAAGCCTGAGAATATGGGAGATGTTGAATGGAAGAAGTTGAATCGCAAGGCTATTGGGTATATTCGTGAATGGGTGGATGATAGTGTACTCCACCATGTGTCCAACGAGACTAACGCCCATGCTCTTTGGTTAAAGTTGGAATCATTGTTCGAACAAAAGACCGCCTCGAAGAAAGCGTTTCTCATTAAGGAGCTTGTCAACATGAAGTATAAGGAGGGCGTAAGGGTGACTGAGCACCTCAACAACTTCCAAAGCACTGTCAATCAATTGGCCACGATGGACATGAAGATCGCGGATGAGCTTCAAGCGTTATTGCTTCTTGGATCTTTGCCCGACAGCTGGGAGACCTTTGTCATTACTGTAAGTAACTCTGCTCCCAATGGTGTGTTATCTATGGATAATGTTAAAGATAACATGTTCAATGAAGAGACTAGGAGGAAGTCCTCTAGTTCCGATAATAGCCAAGTCTTTGTGGTGGAGAATAGAGGAAGGAGCAAGAGTAAAGGTCCCAGTCGAGATCGTGGAAGAAGTGCAAGCCGTTCGAGGACACGATTCAATGGAAGGTGTCATAATTGCAATCTCTATGACCACATGATGAAGAATTGCAACAAACTAAAGAATAACAAGAAGGATGGGAAAGATGGCTCAACCTACCAAAAGAATGAGGACACAACCAATACTGCAGCTACCACTACTGTGTCCAGTCAAACATGTGAGTTGTTGTCTCTTGACAGTGATTGCCTACATGCTGATGAAGATAAAAACATTTCTTGGGTAGTTGATTCTGGAGCATCTTTCGATGCCACGGCGCACTCGGAGTTCTTCACCACATACAAAGCCGGAGACTTTGGGGAAGTGAAGATGGGCAATGATAGTTATTCCAAGATATCAGGAATAGGTGATGTTTTGTTCGAGACTGATTTGGGCAACAAGCTGTTATTGAAAGATGTGAGACATGTTCCTGGTTTACGTCTCAATCTAATGTCAACCGGTGTGCTTGATCAACAAGGGTTCCACCCTCATGGGGGAGATCAAAAGTGGAGGCTTACCAAGGGATCGCTAGTCATCGCTAGAGGGAAGTTGTGCTGCACCCTTTACAAGACATATGGGAAGATTTGCAAAGGAGAGTTGAATGTCGCGGACGATTCTCCTCCAAATCTATGGCACAAGAGATTAGGCCACATGAGTGAGAAGGGATTGAAAGTTTTGGCAAAGAAGTCTCTCATTCCCTTTGCCAAAGGTACCTCACTCGACTCTTGTGATTATTGTTTATATGGCAAACAAAATCAAGTCAGTTTTTCTGGTACCTTCACAAGAAAAGAAAAAATATTAGACCTAGTACATTCTGATGTTTGTGGCCCTATGGAAGTTGAATCACTAGGTGGTAATAGATATTTTGTTACCTTTATTGATGATGTTTTACGAAAGGTTTGGGTATATTTGTTGAAATCAAAAGGCCAGGTATTCCAAACCTTCAAGAAGTTTCATGTCATGATGGAAAGAGAGACTGGGAGAGCCCTCAAATGTATCCGCAGCGACAATGGAGGAGAGTACACTTCGAACGAGTTCAGAGATTACTGTTTGAAGTATGGCATTAGGCATGAAAAGACAATTTCTGGCACCCCACAACATAATGGTGTAGCTGAAAGGATGAACAACACCATTCTGGAGAAGGTCAGGTGCATGCTGAAGACAACCAATCTATCAAAGCGTTTTTGGGCCGAAGCTGTGTTAGCCGCTTGTTACCTTATCAACCGATCACCAAGTGTACCATTGAACTTTGAGACTCCCGAATGCGTATGGACCGGTAGAAGCGTTTCATATTCACACTTGAAAGTGTTTGGGTGCAAAGCATTTGCACGTGTATCCGACGAGAAAAGATTGAAGATAGATGACAAAGGCATACTGTGCATCTTTCTCGGGTACGACAATGAAGAAATGAGCTACCGCATGTGGGATCCAAAGACCAAAAAGCTATTCAGAAGCAGAAATGTACACTTCTTTGAAGATCAGACCGTGGCAGATCTTGATAAGGAGACAGTTAAAAATGCAGGCCAACTCACCTATGATTCATCACCGCTGTAACAAGAACCCAGTGGCAGAGCTCAAGAGGTTATACATGAAGACGTTCCTGACATGGCTGAAGCAGAAGGTGCTGAGATAGTGTCTGAACCTAAAGATGATGATCAGCACGATCAAATTCAGGGAGAGCCAAGCCAGGAGGAGCAACCGGAGATTTCCCAAGTACCAGTTCGTAAATCAAACAGAGTGCCGAAGCCGAATACTAAGTATCCTTCTTCACAGTATATTCTCACGACCAGTGATGGGGATGACCCGCATTCCAGGTACATTCTGTTGACTGGTGATGGAGAGCCTGAAAATTTTGAGGAGGCAAAGACTCATGCAGACAATGACAAATGGATGTTGGCAATGAAGTCTGAAATGGAGTCTTTATTGAAGAATGACACCTATGAGTTGGTGGAGCTTCCTAAAGGCAGAAAAGAACTCAAAAATAAGTGGGTGTTCAAGTTGAAGAGGGACGAGAATGAGCAGTTGACAAAGTTCAAGGCTCGCTTGGTTGTCAAGGGTTTTGGGCAGAAGGAAGGAGTCGATTTCGACGAGATATTCTCACCAGTGGTTAAGATGACTTCTATCCGAGTTATTCTGGGCATGGCAGCTAGCATGGATCTTGAGGTGGAGCAGTTGGATGTGAAGACAGCATTTCTGCATGGTGATTTGGAAGAGGAAATTTACATGGAGCAACCAGAAGGTTTTGAAGTTGAGAGAAAAGGACACATGGTTTGTAAGTTGAAGAAAAGCTTGTACGGGCTAAAGCAGGCACCGAGGAAATGGTACAAGAAGTTTGACTCATTCATGTTGGGTCATGGGTACAAGAGAACAGATGCCGATCCATGTGTGTGGGGCACGATGTGAAAGGAAGGCGAAGTCAGATTTGTTGCTCTATGTTGGTCATGGGTACAAGAAGTTTAACTTCATCATTTTATTGCTCTATGTTGATGATATGTTGATTGTGGGGCACGATGTTGCTATGATTCACAAGTTGAAGTCAGATTTGTCAAAATCATTTGATATGAAAGACTTAGGTCCAGCTAAGCAGATTTTGGGCATGGAGATCACTCGTGACAGGAAGGCGAAGAAGCTATGGTTGTCACAGGAAAGGTACGTTGAACGAGTGCTTGAGAGGTTCAACATGAAAGAAGCTAAGCCAGTGAACTCACCTCTAGGTAATCAATTCAAGTTAAGCAGAAGTTTATGCCCAACTACACAAGAGGATATGGACAAGATGGCAGGTATTCCCTACTCATCAACTGTTAGTAGTCTTATGTATGCTATGGTTTGTACTCGACCAGATATAGCACATGCAGTTGGTGTTGTTAGTTGGTATCTCTCTAACCCTGGCAGAGAGCATTGGGAATCAGTCAAGTGGATACTCAGATATTTGAGAGGCACTTCAAAGTTGTGCTTGTGCTTTGGTGGATCGAAACCGATGTTAGAAGGTTTCACGGATGCAGACTTGGCAGGAGACATTGATGCTAGAAAATCCACTTCTGGATACTTATTCACCTATTCAGGGGGAGCCGTTTCATGGCAGTCTAAGTTACAAAAATGTGTTGCCTTATCCACCACTGAAGCTGAGTATATTGCTTCAAATGAAGCAGGCAAGGAGATGATTTGGCTGCAGAGGTTCATTCAAGAATTGGGTGTGAAGCAAGAAAGTTATGTGGTGCATTGTGATAGTCAGAGTGTTATTCATTTAAGTAAAAATTCAGTGTACTATCCTCGCACGAAGCATATTGATCTCCGTTATCATTGGATTCGAGATGCAGTATCAAAGAAGCTTTTCCAGTTGAGAAAAATTCACACCAACAAAAACACTTCAGATATGTTGACAAAAATTGTTACACAACAGAAGTTGGAGTATTGCAGCAAATCCGCTGGAGTGGACTTCAAGTAGAAGTCACGTCGTTTTGACCTAGTTGGCCTAGAGGGGGAGATTGTAAAATATCTAGGCCCAAATTTCAAATATATCTACAAAATGTTGTTTGAAGCATTAATGAAGTAAGTGGTTGTAGGTAAGTGAGATCCAAAATGTAGTAGGTGGTTGTAGGTAAGTGGGATCCAAAATGTAGTAGGTGGTTGTAGGTAAGTGGGATCCAAAATGTAGTAGGTGGTTGTAGGTAAGTGGGATCCAAAATGAAGTAAGTGGGTGGGTGAAGCATTAATGAAAGCATTTAGATGGTTCCTCCTTGGCCTATATAAGGAGAGGTCATTTGCTTATTCCATCAATTTCATCTAAGAGAAACATCTTCCTCCAAGTAGAGAGTGAAGAGTGCCCACTCCAAGTTGAAAGTGTTGAGTGTTGTAGTGTTGGTAGCAAAACAAGTGTGTGAGAGAGAGAGTTTCCTTCAAGTAGTGTTCTTGAAGTTGTGCATCTCTTTGTACCCCTAATTTCATTAGTGGAGGTTCTTGTTGTTGTTGCCCCGTGGACGTAGGCATATTGCCGAACCACGTTATGTCATGTGTTCTCTATTCTTTGCTCTTTTATTTCCTTGCATATTTATCCTTTTGTGAGTTGAGTTATTATTTCCATTCTACTATTTTCCGCAACAACTATATGCTACCATCCTGGAATCATTTGAATGCCAAAAAGTTCAAGTCCACTTATGTTGGTTTTTCAGGCTACTTACCTTTGCCTAACACCATTTGCCGGGAAACTTTCGATGACTAGCTAATAATATCCCTAATCATTTAATTGTTAGTTGTCATTCCTCTCATGATCTTGGTGGTCGGCCGGTGTTATGGCTTCCCTGATAGGCAAAAAGCTGAGTGTTTGGCAATTCTGGGTGGGATGGCTTGGTGGGGCAATTTCTAATGAATGATTAATTACTTACCATCTCTTAGTCTAAAGGTAAACCTGTTCTTGGGCGACATTGTTTTAAGTTCGAATTCCGCAGATTCATTGACTAAATCAATTGAATATGCTCTAGTACTAGTCCACTTGCAATGGAGGCCGATGACAGGAACATTGTGATTGATGCAATAGGAAATGAGCGATCCTTGGAGGGTTTCATTGTTTCAAAGATTGTGTTCAGACTGTATTAGCATTAATTGTGTCAATGTTAATGTCTATGTGTGAGGGTATAAGTGTTCATACATCACAAGGCTAGCTTGATATATAGTGGATGCTGTATACGCTTCCACACAAGATCAAATCAAATTTAAAATGAAACGATTATATCCTATAAATACCAGTAATTAATTATACCATAATATTAATGGAATCAAAGTGATGGGGTAGATGCTATATAAGTTTTTTTTTTTTACTCTAGGAACATCCCTAGGGTTCTTGGTAGCTAGGAAGAGCATATGCCCAGCAGTTTTGTCAAACACTAGAGCCAAATTCTAGCTAAATTAGCTAGAAAGTTATTATAACAAAATGTTTTTAAATTTTTTTTACTAATATTGTATTAGTAGTATTTATATCCACGAAATAGTGAGAGATTTCAGATTCAACTTGTAAAAGGCGAGGTATACTAAATATTCATAATCGTCCCTTGCCAATATCCTTGCCTTAAAAAATTGAACTGAAAACCTTCTAATTGCTGATTAATAAATAAAAACAAATAAATTTGCTTCTTTCATTCCTCTCATTCTTTTATATGATCATCATTTTCTCTTTTTTTTTGTTAATAATCATAATTTTCTCTTTAGTTTCATTCGAAGCATTGTCTACAGAATCTGTCAATCTACAACGTACAAGTCGTTTTTAACGTACGATCGTGCTCTTTAGCTTCTTGAAAGTCGTGCTGTATTCCGCACAACAAGCCTGAATGTGGTCGAAATCTCTGGTGGAACCGCTATTAATTGTTTAATATAATAACTATCCAGAATTAGGAAACGACTCTAAAAGTTGTATGCACCTTTTCACCAAAGAAACATATAGATATAGTATACTATATAACTCTAGATCATGATAGGTGTTCTTGCTCAAAAAGTTTTTCTTATTTTAGGAGTCGAGCATCTCGAGCAAACCTTTGTTGGACCTTTGCGTGGAATCTAGTCTGCGGAGAGAGGGGAGCGGACCACTCGTGGGGATTTTTTTTTGCGGCGAATGGTGTAGAGATGCTGGATTGGGCTGAATGTGATGGACCTTGGGCCACGATCGATGCCTAGATGGACAGGTCAAAAAACAAGCAAGCCTTTTAGCTCATGTGTAGGCATGCCACTAGTAGAAGACAACTACTAGTCAGTGTAAATGGGTTCCGTTTTTTGCCTAAGAAACTTTCTTCTAATCAATGCAATTGTGAAGTAAGCGGATAAGACTTCTCCTGTGTTGTTCTTTTTTATGTCTTTTTCAAGGACTTAAAATATTCTCTCTCCAGCGATGCCCAAATTAGAAGTTTATTTCACCATGATATTCATGTTGACGACGTTGTTATTTCAGTAGTTAGATGGATAACAGTCCCAAGTTCCCTCAAGTTGAGATCAATGTATTCGGACCAAAACACAAAGATGGTATCCCGACTTGGTGAGTCGTGGACCACATTCAGCTGGTGTATCTCGATTACTAATCACTACTTAAAGAAGTCTGGTTTGTAATGGAAATGGAAATGAAAGTACAAATACAGCAATATAAAAATATTGGAATTGAATAACAACTGAAATTACAAGTACATAAAGTAAATTATTTCCTTCGCATTTCAAGCCCTTATCAAGCAAGAAATTTTGGAAATCATCAACTGAAACGAATATCAGTCAGAAATTATGTCATGATATGACAGATTATTCAAATGCGACGGTAGAACGTCGAAAATGAGGTTTGAGTCCTTCACTGGCTAACCATGAGTTGGCAGTCGGGATGTCTTTCTGTATAAGCGGTAGTCGGGATGGCTTTTCGTGGAAGAGTGGCGGCTGACTGTGTAACGACCCGTCCCAAATTCCGGGATTAGATTAGTAACTAATCATGATTAGTAGGGCGAAATCGGACGAACGATGCAAAATGACCGTTTTGCCCCTGGTTGTGGGTAAAACGTTGACTTTTAATTCAAGAGGTCAAATGGACTTTGACCGATGACCGTGACGTAGTTTGGGACGTAACGAGTTCATAGACAGGTGGCACGTTCGATTCCGACATTCGAGGAAGAAGTTATGACGTTCGGAAATTCAAGGGCATTTTCGTAATTTGGACGAAAATGGGGAAAATGTTGACTTTTCTACCAGGAGGCCCGATTTCCGAGGGCTGAGGACCGTTAGGAAGGTCTCGATGCCCTGAGTCCGTAGACAGGCAGCACGCGTCAATCGCAGTTCGAATGACCAAGTTACAGGTCTAGATACGTGAGGGGCATTTTGGTAATTTGTCAAGTAAGGGCAAAATGGTAATTTTCCCACAAGGGCACTGTTTGGAACAATGGAGCATGGGCTGAAACCACCGTGCTTTGGGTGGTTTGTGCAGTGTATTGTTTAATATGTCCAATGAATTGTTTAACAACGTTAGTGACATTGAGGGGAGTTGTTTAATATTGAGTAAGGCTAAAGGGAACACGAGTAGATGGGTTTGCAACAGAGACAGAGCACGAGGGAAATTGTTTTTTATTTTGGGCCGTTGCGGGAAACACCATCACAGAGAGTCTGAGAGATTTCCCACGGGTTATTGTGAAGGTTGGGTTGAAAGCAGGGAGGTTAGAAGTGTTGGGAAGCCATTCTGAGAGGGAAACACTGAGGGCCAGAGAGGAAAACCGAAATCGGGAAATTGAAAAAATGGAGGGAAATTCGAATGATTATTGTGAGTCGAGAGGAACAAAACCAAGGTTAGAAACAGTCTTCTGGGAACATTTAGAACCATACAAAAATCGAAGACAGTTGATCACAGTTGGGCCTAGAACCTAAGTTCCAGTTTTGAAGAAATTTCAGGCTTGAGGACGATCACCTACGGGTAAGTTTTCCTGAAATTGATTATGGGTTAGTGTTCGTTTAGGTCCTATGAAGCTTCTGTTTAAGTTAATTTGAAAACTGGGTTGATTCGGGTGAGTTTCAGGGATTGACCCGTTTGTTTGATCACGGGTGGATTGGTCGATTTAGAGCTGGTTGAGGGTAATTAATGAATGAGAACCTAAATTAAAATGTAAAGGAAGGGTTTAGGTGGAAGAAGGAAAGGAATTGAGTGAGTTTTGATATGGATTTAACCGGGTTGTGTCGCGGGTTGAACAACCCGTTTGCAGGCTAGTCGGGTGAAGAAGGTGACACTGTAGCAGGCGCGTGGGTTTCACGCGCAACCACTCACGGTGGCGCGTGATGGCGCGTGGGCACGAATCTCAAGGTGACTTCAACACGACTTTTGTCCTATGCAATGTAACGAACATTTTAGCGTTGGTTTCGAATTAACGGGACACCATTTCGATGTTGTTTCGAGGGTCCGAAGGTTTATGTTACATTTTTAATTAACGTTTAATTCCCGGAAAATTATGGGAAATTAGTATGCTGTTATTTGAGGCCTTAGTGACACTAAATAATGGTTTCGGACAGGATTCGAGATTTCTGAAAAATGTCAAAAATTACGGGAATGCGTGCAGCACGAAAACGGGCAATTATGGACGGTCTGTGAGTGGACTTTGGTTTTATAAAATTTATGCATGCATAAATATTTTATATGGACTATGATTGTGATTATATAATGTTGATTTGGATATTGGTGAATTATATGGTTTCACGCATTTCGAGGCGATTTACGTGCTTGCACGTAAATCAAGGTTTGTCCGGTTTTACACTGATTTTCCATACTTATGGTTCTGGATATGATTTCATGAAATGGTTTTGGAATTGGAAAGATAAACTCGGGCATGAGGCCCAATTGTTTTGGAAACCTCGGACTTGGTGTCCAATTGAGTTACGTAATCGGACCAAGGGCCCAGTTGATTTGTGAAATCGGGCCAGGGGCCCAGTTGATTTATAAATGTGATTTCGGGTCTGGGACCCTAAATGGATGTGGATAAATGTTTTGGATTTGAGAAATCATATATTTTGACTTGTTATGGTTTTATGGAAATTCCGGGCAGGGCCCTTGGAATTTTTGAAATGATTGATAAACTGTTTTCCATAAACCATCTTGATATGAGGATATGTGATGGTCTCCTCCAGGTGTTTAGGACACTGGGGAAGTTACGGTGCACTGCCTGCGAGGGGTCATTGTACGGAGCTACCGGACCGTATAGTGACTCAGGAGCAGGATTGCTATGATTAGACGTCTAGGACGTCAAACATCTGAGATGTCAGAGATATTGACCCGGAGAGACCCCGGGCAGCACGCGTTGCTTATTATTATACCGTGAGATATGACGTCTGGGACGCTAGGCATCTGGGATGCCCAGGATGGTTTAAACATGTTTTTCTGGAAATGGTATTTATGGTTATGGTTTTGGGCGATGGCCCACTGGGAAATTGGAATTGGTATTCTGGATGTCGGATTTATATAATATATGTTTGGTTTTCGGTATTCATGGTTTTGGGTAGAGACCCACATGATTTGGTTTTACGGTTTCTGGGCTAAGGCCCTAATGGTTGTTTTTAGTAAATAGTTTACTTACTGGTTTTCGATGCATGCATACGTTTTAATGAAGAGCAAAAATATCTTTGTGAAATATATTTTATGAACTTATTTATTTTCGTCCACTCACAATCTTTATTGTTTTTAATGTCCTTCAGGTTGATCACGGATGCGACTGCAGCAGAGACTGGGACATTGCATGCCTCCACCATCGATCCTTGCGCACTCTGGATGCTCGTTGGGGCAGTGGCTTTAGGTTATCCCTTGTCTGACACTTCATGTCAGACGGGAGCATGACACATCCCACGGTAATCCCGGGGGGATTGGGATGGGTCGTGTCAGACTGTCCGTGGGCCAGTAGCCGGAATGACTTTTTGTGAGCTAGTAGACGATAATATCAACTCATATGACACTGAATGGTTAGAAAGAAGGTTAATCTTTTGTGAATCTCAGCCGAAAACCCATGAATTGGTCACTCTGAAATTGGGCAACCCTTATGACACTCATTGTGTTAGAAAGAAGGGTTGTGCAGGGAAATGTAGCCAACCATTATGACATGGTTGCTAGAGCGGTTAGGAAGACGGTTAGGCGGTTGCATAAATACCTTGAAGGGGTGAGAAGAGAAGTTGCTTCTTGATTTTCTAGGTCGAAAGAAACAATTTTTGTCATAAGGGCCAGCTATTTTAAACCATGAAACATTGGTTAAAGGTGTTCATAAGTTCAGAAATTGATAGAGATCAATTTACTAAGTTTGATTGGTTGATTGTTCGTTTTGAGAAGTTGGGTTGCACTCCTTTTATAGGCAGTGGAGAAGTTCTCAACTTGCCAAGTTAGGTCCCGTGTGGGTCCTACTTTACCATTTTTCTTGTTGGGATACTCCCCATGCCTCAATTTTCTTTTCTCTCTGTTAATACCACTCATACTTTCTTTTTTCCCACGTTCAAGGCCACTTAGGCTGGGCTTGTGTCGATTTTGGGCTTTTAATTTCCGTAAGCCATCGATTTGGGCCCAAAAAGGATTTTTCGGGTGTAAATAGCAGGAAAATAAAAAAACACAAGATTAATTTAAGAAAACATGAAATCAACTCTCAAATAGATATAGTATACTATAAGTATAAATATAGTATATTATAAGTATAAATATAGTATACTATAAGTATAAATATAGTATACTATAAGTATAAATATAGTATACTATAACTCTAGATCATGCCTTAGATTTTCATGCACAACGATTGATGCATTGGGAGCTTTGGATTGATCGCCCCCCATCTTCTGTAAAACTCTAGATCATGCCTTAGATTTTCATGCACAACGATTGATGCATTGGGAGCTTTGGATTGATCGCCCCCCATCTTCTGTAATGCATACACAATTAAAAAATGTAGATTTCCCAGCAAAAGAATTTTATCAGCAAAAGAATTTTATCAGCAAAAGAAAATTTTCGCCATGAAAAATCTATCACGACAAAAAAATTTGTCACGAGCTTTGTTAGAAAAAGCTTGCCAGCTAAGGTCTATGGCGGAAAAAATTTAAATTTTGTCGGCATAGATGGCAACCTTACGCAGCAAAGCTTTTCCTCAGCATAGGGTGCCCCGACAAAACTTTTTTCGCCGACAAAACTTTTTTCGCCGACAAAACTTGTTTCGCCGACAAAACTCTTTTCGCCGACAAAACTTTTTTCGCCGACAAAACTTTTTTCGCCGACAAAACTTTTTTCGCCGACAAACATTTTTTCGCCGACATAAATTTCAATCTTTCGTGGCAAGCCTTTTATCAACAAAAGTTACCTTTCCTGGCAAATACCTTTGCCGGGTAAGTTTTTCAATTTAAAAAAATAATAATTAAAATTTATTTCTCCTATAAAGCAAGCAGAGAAGGCCTATTAAACAAGTAGAGAACGCCTATTAATTAATTTCTACGAAATTTCTCATGCTCTAAAATACATAGAAAATTCAAGATACATTAGATCAATATATAAAAGTGTAGTACTTTGTTATATACTTTGAATCTTTCATTATCCAAATACAGAAAAAGAGAGAAAATAAGTAGACATAAATTGTAGAGACTTTTCCTTTTGTTTCTGGTTTCTGAAACTCGGTAGAAGCAGTTTCTCAACAATAACTCTTCAGGCTCTCTGCAAATAAACTTACATAAGTTACCTCAACTAAGGATGAAGCATAAAGTGAATAAGAACTCAAGCAACAATCAACAAGTGCCTTTTTAAAAAAAATATATATATATTACTGTTATAACTTCCATCTATATGGAAAACACGTTCAAGCATTCACAGCACCAACTGACAAATTTATCTTCTATAAAAGAAAATATCAATCTTTTACTTAGAGAAGCAAGCATAATCCTCATGCACAAGGGTGCAAAGAGCCATCTCAGAAGCTACTCAGCAATAAATGTAAAGGAGTAAATTAATGAGCCCCCCAAATGAAACCAAGAAATTTCTAAACTGAAATCTAAAGATGCATGAAAGAAGCCATCAACGAAAACATATGAATTGCTATATACCAATTGGTCCTGACTCCTGCGTCATTATGGTGGCATAAAGTCATTAAATCTTTTCATACGTTGGACAATCTCAGCTGTCTGTTAAGCATTCACATGAGTTAGAAATTGGATATAAGTGTCAAACTAAGGCAACATGAATGTCCGCATACCTGCAAGCGCTAGGTGGATCATTTGGAAATCCCAAATCATCAACCACATGTTGACAGCATTCTTTCTGAAAAAGTAAAAGCCAAAAAAAAAACTAGCTTCGACATACAATCATCTTCTCTAAAGATGAGATTCCTGGAATAACCAGAAAAGCAAAGATATAACCTGAAATACCAACTAGCAAGCATTAAGTAGCCACATGAAGAAAATAATATTTTCAATTACTTGGTCATCATCTGATTTTAATAATGAGAATCATCAACTGTTTTTCATAATGAGAACCATCAACAGATTTTCAACCTTCCAGCTCCGACAATAACTATCTTTTGTTTGACAAAGTCAGACAATGATTAACCTTGGGCTCTTACAGTTTCTAATAGTCCTGCAAGTGCAAGACCTGCAATTCCCTAGAAGACATGAAGCATAATTATCAGAGATACTAAATTTAGATTAGTAGCAATTTGTATACACTACATCAAAATTTCAAATCCATAATCAATAAAATAGATATGACACCATGTATTCACCTGTATATCATCATTGAATGTGCAAAACCTTTTACGATAACGCTACAGCGTTTCGAAAGCCCACTTCATTTCTAATTTAGAGTCTAGTTATGACTTTAGACAGGGTAAGCAATACTTTAAAAAAAAACTGCACATTCTACTAGTATCAATACAATGTTTCCATACAAGAACTTAATTATTTGAAGATTACTGAAGCAAAAATTGTATTCTGTTTAATATGTTAATCAGGAAATAGAATATCAACAAAGGATTAACCAAAAGGAGAGACTAAAAGCTGAGAAAAAGAAAGAACTGTGCAATTAAGGCTAAGGCCTTAGAGTTCCTATTATACTTACAAAGATGGTCTTCAAGTAGCTTTTGATCGATAGTCCCAACATCAAGCATAACCGGTAGTATGTGTCGAAGAGGTACATAGATGAAGTGATATAAAAGTAGCAGTAAAAAGAGCAGTATCTGTCGAAGAGGTACATAGATGAAGTGATATAGAAGTAGCAGTATCTGTCCAAGGTCACCTAGGCCAATGATATGACTCCCATCTGTTAGGACTATCATGTCTACCTGCAATTTAGCATGGAAAAGAGGAAACAAAATGAGCAGCAAAATGAAGACTAATCATTGTTAATAGAACATCTTGTTCTAAAAGTAGCAGTAACAACGTGAAGCAACAATTCAAAATGATGGTGAGTTACAAAATAATGAACATCTTTCACACAACACTTAGCCATACTCCTCTTAGAATTAGAAAATGATTTACAATGTATTTCCACATGAACATGTATTTCTGTTTTCCAATAGAGAACTTTCTTTGAACATATGACCATGCTATGCAAAATGTTGGACCAAATGAATGATAATAGAGGATGTGGACTCTGTTTTTAATGAATGCAAACATTTGATGGTATTTTGTGTGTTGAACACCAATTTACAAAGATATGCAACATAATAATGCAAAAACCATTAGAAACAATCAAAGTAGTAAAAGAAAACCCTATATCATGAGTTGTTGTCTTAGCTTTAATTCTTAATGAGACCACTTGCAGCAAATCAAGTAGATTCTGGAGTCTAAACATAATCCAATATCTTGAGTCAAATATAAGCCTTCCCAATCTGAGAAGAGCTAATTACTAATACAAGAACTAAGCACTAGGTTAAAGTTTAGTTCAATTTAGTTATACACTTAATAAGTTCAGCAAATCAGGCTCCAATAATTCAAACCCATAATTCAAAATTTGAACTTTATGCTTTTCGTACAATTTTTGGGCAACCAAAAAGAAAAAATTAATAAAATTCGGCCTAACCTTAAACAAGGCCAACCAATAAAGAATACACGAAGAGAGTTGTAAGCAGATGAGTCACGCTGGAGCTCTCCGCCCTCCTCCAACTTGTCCACGCCTAGCTGCCATACCTTCACTGGCATCGATGGTACTGAAGAGGAAGAAGACTCATCTCCCTTCACTCTTGAAGACTACATGTAGCTTAAGTACAAAATCAAAACCCTAATTAGTTCAAGATAGAGAAACATCAATAATTGTTTCAAAATTAAAACATGAGAGCGGCAAGAGGGAGATAAATAACCTTATACAAATTCACCCTTTGGGCTTCCCAGAAGGAACCGACGATAGGAGCGGCCGAGAACAAAAATGGCGATAAGGAAAATGTGAGTACGAAGAGGAAAAAAGGAATAGGGCCGGCAAAAACTTGTGAATATGAGGGAGAGAGCTTAGAATGTTTTTGAAGTTTTAAGAAATTGGAAGGTTTTGGAAAGGGGGGAATTATCCCACTGAATTTCATCCAAAACTCAAATTTTTTTACCTATCGCGTGATTTAAGTGCCAACAAACGGTTTATTAGGAAAGCCCAAATCTTTGCCGGGAAAAGTGAAACTTTGGGCATCAAAATTATTCTTTTGCCAACGCAGATTTTGTTGGAGAGCAGGAAACACCGCGTGCCTTCCTTACACGGCGAATATTAATTTTGCCGCTATAGTCACTTCGCGAGAAAGTTCACTTTTTGTCGGCTAAGGTTGTTTCTAGCGGCAAATTTTCCTTTTCTCGGGAAAATTTTGCCGGAAAAGCTAATTTTTTTACTAGAGTTGTGTTTTCTCATCGTGATGACCTCCTTTGCCCTCCGCCAATAGACGATTGCTAGTTGGCCTTCGACTGGCCCTTGGAGATTTCTCTTTGTTTTCGTTTGTTGCCTTTCTGTTGTTCTCTGCTCTTTTTTCTTCTCTATGTTTCCTTGCTCTTTTGAGTACAGATTAAAAAAAAAAAAAAGAAAAACGTGTGATCCACTTATGAGTTATGAGTTCGTGTCCAAATTATTTTTCATACAAGCAATATTACTGTACCCACCGCCACCACAACTCATGCATTTCGCCTGATTGCCTCACTTTGGTACGTACAATTGAATCGCTGAAATTACTCACTTGGTAAGTTCATTTAGTGAAGTGGAGAAGTAAGAGAGCATTCACAAAGATGAAGAAAAATAAGAATAATTAGCCTTTGAAATTTCTTGGCATTGAAAGGAGATGATGAGATCAGTTTTTTCTCTCAACCTTGATAGCTGTAGCGACAACAATCATCCAAATAGTAGACTTTTCAACGTGGAGAAATATATAGGGATTTTGGTAGAGTTATGATTTTATTTGTTAATTTGTCGTTAATATAAGTAAGAAATGAAAAGCAGATCTACTGGAAATATAGGGCATATGTAAGTTAGCTTCTTCATGCGGTCCCTTTGTAGTTAATATCGAATTATGTATACACTTCCACATTTGAAATGAGTTCCGAAAGCTTCAGATTAGAAATTGGTTCCACAATGTGAAGGCGTCGAATTTGACGGGAAAAAGAAAAAAGTTGAACAGTCGGAGGCCACCGAACATACGTTGAACATATTATCGGCGCTTAGTCATTATAATTGTTAGGGAATTTATGGAAATGCACCGAATATGCTATGTACTTTGGTGGTTCGCAACCGAATATACTACGAGTCATTGATGGATAAAAGTAACAATGCCGCGCGAAGCTCAAAGCCATCTGGCAGCTCATCACATCCAATGAAACTGTTCAAAAATATGTTTTTGGATCTTCATATCAGAATCTCATTTCAAACAAAGACCCAAAATTTTGAAAAGCTCTCTCCTCTCTCTAAAATAGGGGTGGCAATGGGTAGTGTCCTGTCGAGTTGGTGTCATGTCATGAATTCTGTTTTACCCATTTATATTCAACTCGAATTCGACCCGTTTAATAATCGTGTCAAGAATGTCCAACTTGAACCCGACCTGTTAATGACCCGTGTAACCCATTTAATAAACAGGTCATACTCAAAACTCAATTATCCTATGACCTGTTTGACCCGTTTAACATGTTTAACCTATTTAAATTATAAAATTTAATAGATATTTAGGTAGGTAAATGGGTAAATATATGAGTTAGTAATGACAAGTTTATTAAATGGGTCAATATATAAGCCAATATACGGATTAACCTGTTAACCCGAAATCTACCCATTTATTAAACGGGTTAACAGGTCATTATATGGATTAACAAGTTGACCCGAAACTCACCCGTTTAATAAACGGGTCATAACGGGTTGACCCGAAAATGACCCGAAATTTTAATCGTGCGGGTTGACCCGGATAAATTTCGTGCGGGTTTCGAGTCGTGTCAAAAATTGCCACCCTTACACTAAAAGTCCTCCCCGGCCCTAATTTGTGGTGGAGTGCTTCTCCGATCTACCTTTTTGGAGGTGGATTTTAGTCCTTTGCCCCCCTCCCTCTCCGCCTTTCTTCTTTATCCACATGCTCTTCTTAGACGTTTGCATCTGCCTATTCCGAGACTTTTTTCCGCCCAGCCCCTATCGTAGCTGCTGTTCGCTGACCTTCGAAGAGCCTCAACACCAACCTTGTCTTAGTTGCTGGTGCCCCCCCCCCCCCCCCCCCCCCCTCTTTGACAGGACCCATCTCAATCCCCCCGGGATTAGTGCGGGATGACCCTACTCCTGTCTGACACGAAGTGTCAGACCAGGGATATTTCCGACCTTTGCCCTCCCTGGCTATCAGAGTACGCCAGGATCCGGAGGAGGCATGTGATATCTCGGTCTATGCTACAGTCCACATCCGCTGTCAACCTGAAGGGCAGTCAAAACATTAAAAACTGTGAGTGGACAAAACAAGAATTTATAAAAACATTTTAACGAGAAGATATTTGTACCCTTCACTAAAAAGCATGCATGCATTTGAAAACCATTTAGCCAAAACAAACCATATGTGGGACTAAGCCCAAAACCATAACCATGTTGAAACCAAGTACCCGAGCCACTGCTCGACTCCTGTGCACACCTGTGCATACCACATATCACAATCCATATATCACATCTATATCATATACACATATAATTCACACAACCAATCCTGTCACGGTTTCCAATGCTACGCGCGTGCTACCCGGGTCTCAATCCGAGTCTTCTCAAAGTCAAGGTCAATGTCCGCAGACCACTGACCCTACCCGAGGTAATAGTAACCATAGCCTTCCTGAGAGTAAGGAACCCAACTGGGGGTGACTCCACTCAGTCGGTGCTCCGTGACTACTCCGGGGTCCACCCAGGACAACGACCCTCCCCGGAGGAGATAAGAGAAGTAAAGGAAGGTAGATGAACATATATATACATAACATAAACATTCATGACCGGTTCCCCTGAACCGTCATGATCCATAATATCCATAATCAGGTAACATGTTGTTTCCCATAAACCGTCATGTACCGTAATAACATAACCAGGGTTCATGCCGGTCCCCATAAACCGTCAAGAACCAGAATAACCTGACAAAGGTTCATGCCGGTTCCCATAAACCGTCATGAAACACAATGACCTTTCCAGAGTTCATGCCGGTTCCCATAAACCGTCATGAACTTGGAAATCCATCTAGGGTCCCTGACCCGAAATCATCAGTGTAAAACATCTGGGTCTCGTGCCCGAACATATGACATCAACTGGGCACCGTGCCCGATATCGAAGGGTCAGTCACGACTCCGATCATAGTGATGCGTGCAACCATCCATCCAGGACCGCCCTCAATCCTGGTATGTCGCCGTGAACAAATCAACCGATGCGACCACCACAAGATCATGGTGCACTCATCACCGATCGCTATCCTGAACCGTCAGCACTCCGAAGTCGAGCCTCCCCAGGCTGCTCGACCACGAATCGTGCATCGTGACCTCTCCGGAAGGAACACATCTCAATCCGGAGGCGAGCGTCGTATCGTCGATCGTCGTGCACATAGCACCCGTCGCGACCACGATTTAGACTCGAAGGTCGTAAATAGCGTCATATGCCCGAGACAAAACCGAATGGGTCTCATACCCGAGTTGATCCTTTTAGAAATCCAAAACCAAATCATTTAAGTCAATAAAGAAATACAGACCCGTATAAGCACCGTATAAGGCCGAAACCTCGAAATACGTGCTTATACGTAACCACATACAAATGCACCCATGGCATCATCAAACAAGTAATAAAACATATAATAAACATTTATGCATGCACCAATTTAGAAAACAAAGTCCACTCATAGACCGTCCGAGCTGCCGCCTCGATTTGCGTGCCATACGGCTCCCCGAGCCGATCACAGTCACCGGGACTCCCAAACCTGTCCAAATTGTAATAGAAGGTTACTAACTACTTAATTAACCTCCTACCAAATCCCCGTAATTTTCCCGTATTTTTAACTATTTTTAATCCCGAACCTAAACCTTTCGATGCCCCGAAACATATCGAGATGGTGTCCGATTGACACGAAACCAGTCCCAAAATGTTCGTTACATCGAATAGAAGATTTAGTATGTTGGAACCTTCCTCAAATTCCTCCCCACGCGCCCACACGCGCCGCCTGAAGTGCCTACGCGTGGGAGCCACACGCCTGTGAACAGTGCTTCTCCTACCTCGATCAGACCGGTCCGAACCGGCCGGTCCAGTCCGACCCCTGCAACTGGACCGGCGTAACCGGTCCAGGCCTCCCTCTCCCTCATTTTTCATCTGTTTTCTTCCATTCCAATTCCTAAATTCCTATTTTTGTGTTTCCTATCTATTCCAATTAACGAAACCCATCACAACCCACAAAATCACACGGTCCAAGTTTGAACCTCACGGTTCAAACTTCTCCTTTTCTCCCCATGGCTTCCCAGCCGTCCACAACCACCAAAACCTCACTAATCACCCCCTAGCAACCTAAATAATCCATCATAATCATTCAAATCGACCCATAACGACAGAAATGAAAAATGGATTGAAATCGGTAAAAACCGATACCTTTCGGGCTTCACGGCTCCACCGTCCACGGCGGCGTGCCCTTGGCCGGCCACCACCTTCCTCAGTCCTCTTGTCACTTTCTGGTCCCTCAGGAATGAGCCTCAGGCTCAAGGGTTTGGGTTGGATTTGGAAATGGGATCGGGTAATGGTTGGAGGAAAAATGGAAAATGGATGCACGGGTGAATGGTTTGGTGCATGAGTGGGTGAGGTTGGCCAGTGGATGGGTGACAAGTGTCACTCATCCATTGGGCCTCCATTAAATATCTGGGCCCACTAGAGACAAAACTGCACTTTTTTTCTCGTAAAACGTGCCATCGTGAATAGTAACTGGGAACTTCCGTGAACCGTAACTTCGCCGTCGAACGTCCGAATTCGACGTGCCGCCTGTCTATGGATTCGTTCGTCCTTATCTACGTAACGGTCTTCGGCCCTCAGCCATCGGACCTCCCGGTCAAAAAGTCAACATTTGCCCCCTTTTATCCAAAATTACCAAAATGCCCCTAAACTTCCGAACGTCATAACTTCCTCCACGAACGTCGGAATTGAACGTGCCACCTGTCTATGAACTCGTGACGTCACGTACTACGTCACGGTCATCGATCAAAGTCCATTTGACCGCCCGATCGAAAAGTCAACGTTTTGCCACCACCAGGGGCAAAACGGTCATTTCGCATCGTTCGTCCGATTTCGCTCTACTAATCACGGATTAGCCTCACTAATCGTGATTAGTCACTAATCTAATCTAGGAATTTGGGACGGGTCGTTACAACCTTCCCTCCTTAATTAATTTCGTCCTCGAAATTCCAACCGACCTAATTCTACCGTTCTTCCCTCCTTAATTAGTTTCGTTCTCGAAACTCCAACTATCCTGATTCCACAACCACCCCGTGGAAAGTAGAATCGACCGCAAAACACGTGTACACTAGTACACCCACTAGTCAACATAAACCTCGTTTGTAACTAGACGTACTACTAACGCTTTCGTCGTATCGACTACATCCGACCACGTCGAATGACAGAAGTCGTACGCTCCGAACTGATCCCACTTGTCAGATCTACCGTTTCGCTGACACAACCAACTAGACGGTTCCTTGCTCAACCACTAACTATCCTGACGTCTGCTCCCACTGGGAGTCATCAGACCTCACACCACGGTCCACGCTAACACCTCCTACAAACTGTCACCACTTGACAGCCGTCAGGCGAAAACTGACACTATACCCACTTGTGGTTACACTAACCACCAACATACTCATCCTGAGTATACGTATACCAACATCTAACTCGACCTGTGTATAACTGGACTCCTCATAAATATTATGACCCACTGCATAGTATCCAATGTTCAGTCCACGACCTCAACTAATCCAATGGTATCAGAACCAATCCGACTACCAATACGCTCTCCAACGCACCACCGGTATCTCCTATATACCGTCACCAGGCAAGACAAGTACACCCAGTATCGTACCTTGAACAACGTACAAAGTACGTACATCTACCCATCGACATACCACAACAATAACCAGACCACCTAGGTCGTAGTCAAACACGTTTCAATTATGGAGTTCATTCGTCCAATCCAGCATTAGACAAATCGAAACTCCGACCCATTATCAATTTCCAAATCCGAATCCGAATCCGCAATTTCGCAAGAAATCCCGAATCCAAACTCAGCTATCATATCCCTAACCATTTCCTAAATTCGAATCCAAAATCATCATTCAGTAAACTAGTATTAGGACTGACCATTCCGAACCCAAATCCATAAAAGAAAATCTACAGTCAAGCTCTAGAATCAAATCCTGAATCGTCATCCAGAAATCTGATTCCAAAACCCAAATCTAGAAATCCTTTTTCAAGTTCCAAAATCAAATCCTGAATCGTCATCCAGAAATCTGATTCCAAAACTCGAAATATCGTTCACGTCTACCGGGACGTATCAAAACCGAACCTATCGGTTACCTGATCAACCGATTACACACCATACATTAGATTGACTTCATAAAGAAACCAATCCCAACATCCACACAACTCTAAGGCTGACCATATCCGACCACGTCGGAAAATTACTCATCGGACAACTACTCAGGTGAGTAGTAAGTCATATGGGATTTTCCTCAAAAAGAAGTTCAGTCCCATCATGCTCCACTCAACATCCAAGTAAGAGTAATAAACTCTCCACCCATCTGGATATCCAAATCACGGTCCAGATTCAACACTACGTCAACCGACCATAGACGTCACGATCCCCGATCGTCACGACGTCCAAAGTCCTCAACCATTTCCCACATCTAAATAGATTAGTCAACGACGAGACACGCCGAGACTGTGGGTACTCACTGATTACCTCGTATCGATCCTTGTCATTCCACCGAGGAAAAATCAAGAACGATCCAACACGATGACACCAAAATTCATCATATGTGAATGCAACCAAAACTCATTGCATTCACCACGTCACGTAACCAACATCATCTGTCACCAAGCAGAAAATGAGAAATCTCAGTCACCCCACTTCGATATGCTCAACTCCACCTGATGACCCAAGACAAATCCCGGGTCCACCAACCAATACACGATCAGCGTACTGGTGACGCAACCATCCTCTACCATCATCTACCATCATCTACCACGGTAGAAACTGAGAAGTCACCCAAAATGACGTCGAAATACCCAATACCAATGCGAAAAACCCGCATTCCTCTCGTCACCACAATCGCAACCTCTCGCGATTCCGAAGTTCCAACAAGATTGGAAACAACATACCCAGACATCAACCACTTGTCCCCTAACCAGTTTAACTCTATCTGAGATCCACTCCTGAACCACAGATACCGAACATATGCCCATTACGACGGATGTGACTCGACGTCATCACAATCACCAGCACTAGTACCAATATCATCACCTGTCAGCATCAACACACAAGCATCCACACTAGCATCAGTACTAACACTAGCACACCGTGTGCAAACTGACAACTCTGGATCTCCGATCACACCGAGCGACGACCCCGCACCTCTGCTCAAATAGGAGAAACTCTGCCTCCTTCGTACCCAACAACTATGAGTACAGTCATCCTGACAACTCATACGAGAAAAGGAAACGTCCCCTGAACGTCCTCGATTCTCAACAACCGTAACTACAACTACTCTCAGTAGTAGTGCCTGCCACAACTCGTGCAGACCTAACCACCAGATATAGCGATCTAGACTCCGCATCCAACGGAATCCATCGACCGTACCAACTACTCCGTATCCCCGCTCCGGGATTCCATCGACAAGTACCAACCCTGATAACTTGTCCAACCAATCACTAACCAATCGTAACTCGACTCAACCAATGTCATCTACCAGGTCTCCCAAGACCTTAGTTGCACCAAACCACAACCGTGTAGCACGACAACCAACTAAGTCTAGCCGATAAGTACAACCCCGACTGCGAAGTGCAGTTCCAACACAAGCTGACATGACTAGACCGACTAACGAACCCAAATCTGAATAGTCGTCAAAGTCACACCACTCTCCAACTCACATTTCCGAACCAGACAACCTAATGTAGGGTTCCACAATCACATCTAGGGTCAATATGAACCCAACTACAAGCTACCAACTCCAGAAAGCAGTAAAATAAACAACCTGACTGACTCCGCGGTCTTGACATCGTAAAGACGTCAATCCAACTAGGATTCCTCGAATCCGACTGCTAACTGCCGACTGTAGTAAATCCATCTAACTCAACCATATCCGAACATCGGATGGTCATAATTCCCAACCAGTCGTCGGAACCGATCCTACGACATCGTGAAGACGATCCCAACTAACCATCTCACGATCAAAATCTATAAGAATACGTTTATCCCTTTGTAGGGTCCCACATTGTCATCCACGACAGAACTATGACAACCCCGGCATCGAATGCCGAACCAAGACGTTCCACGATCCAATCATAGTAACTATCGTATCGGCACCCCAACTATAAGGTTGATCACGAACTGTAGCCCATTGAGATATCACATCCTCGACCTGCGTAAGGAGTAGTACGCAAAACACGCTTTGGAATTCAGAGTAACATGAGCAACCATGCTCTGATAAGCATCCTACGAGCAATACTATGCTCTGATACCACGTTCACAGGACCCATCCCAATCCCCCCGGGATTAGTGCGGGATGACCCTGGTCCCGTCTGACACGAAGTGTCAGACCAAGGATATTTCCGACCTTTGCCCTCCCTGGCTATCAGAGTACGCCAGGATCCGGAGGAGGCATGTGATATCTCGGTCTATGCTACAGTCCACATCCGCTGTCAACCTGAAGGGCAGTCAAAACATTAAAAACTGTGAGTGGACAAAACAAGAATTTATAAAAACAATTTAACGAGAAGACATTTGTACCCTTCACTAAAAAGCATGCATGCATTTGAAAACCATTTAGCCAAAACAAACCATATGTAGGACTAAGCCCAAAACCATAACCATGTTGAAACCAAGTACCCGAGCCACTGCTCGACTCCTGTGCACACCTGTGCATACCACATATCACAATCCATATATCACATCTATATCATATACACATATAATTCACACAACCAATCCTGTCACGGTTTCCAATGCTACGCGCGTGCTACCCGGGTCTCAATCCGAGTCTTCTCAAAGTCAAGGTCAATGTCCGCAGACCACTGACCCTACCCGAGGTAATAGTAACCATAGCCTTCCTGAGAGTAAGGAACCCAACTGGGGGGTGACTCCACTCAGTCGGTGCTCCGTGACTACTCTGGGGTCCACCCAGGCCAACGACCCTCCCCGGAGGAGATAAGAGAAGTAAAGGAAGGTAGATGAACATATATATACATAACATAAACATTCATGACCGGTTCCCCTGAACCGTCATGATCCATAATATCCATAATCAGGTAACACGACGGTTCCCATAAACCGTCATGTACCGTAATAACATAACCAGGGTTCATGCCGATCCCCATAAACCGTCAAGAACCAGAATAACCTGACAAAGGTTCATGCCGGTTCCCATAAACTGTCATGAACCACAATGACCTTTCCAGAGTTCATGCCGGTTCCCATAAACCGTCATGAACTTGGAAATCCATCTAGGGTCTCTGACCCGAAATCATCAGTGTAAAACATCTGGGTCTCGTGCCCGAACATATGACATCAACTGGGCACTGTGCCTGATATCGAAGGGTCAGTCACGACTCTGATCATAGTGATGCGTGCAACCATCCATCCAGGACCGCCCTCAATCCTGGTATGTCGCCGTGAACAAATCAACCGACGCGACCACCACAAGATCATGGTGCACTCATCACCGATCGCTATCCTGAACCGTCAGCACTCCAAAGTCGAGCCTCCCCAGGCTGCTCGACCACGAATCGTGCATCGTGACCTCTCCTGAAGGAATACATCCCAATCCGGAGGCGAGCGTCGTATCGTCGATCGTCGTGCACATAGCACCGGTCGCGACCACGATTTAGACCCGAAGGTCGTAAATAGCGTCATATGCCCGAGACAAAACCAAATGGGTCTCATACCCGAGTTGATCCTTTTAGAAATCCAAAACCAAATCATTTAAGTCAATAAAGAAATACAGACCCGTATAAGCACCGTATAAGGCCGAAACCTCAAAATACGTGCTTATACGTAACCACATACAAATGCACCCATGGCATCATCAAACAAGTAATAAAACATATAATAAACATTTATGCATGCACCAATTTAGAAAAAAAAGTCCACTCACAGACCGTCCGAGCTGCCGCCTCGATTTGCGTGCCATACGGCTCCCCGAGCCGATCACCGTCACCGGGACTCCCAAACCTGTCCAAATTGTAATAGAAGGTTACTAACTACTTAATTAACCTCCTACCAAAGCCCCGTAATTTTCCCGTATTTTTAACTATTTTTAATCCCGAACCTAAACCTTTCGATGCCCCGAAATATATCGAGACGGTGTCCGATTGACACGAAACCAGTCCCAAAATGTTCGTTACATCGAATAGAAGATTTCGTATGTTGGAACCTTCCTCAAATTCCTCCCCACGAGCCCACACGCGCCGCCTGAAGTGGCTGCGCGTGGGAGCCACACGCCTGTGAACAGTGCTTCTCCTACCTCGATCAGACCGGTCCGAACCGGCCGGTCCGGTCCGACCCCTGCAACTGGACCGGCGTAACCGGTCCAGGCCTCCTTCTCCCTCTTTTTTCATCCGTTTTCTTCCATTCCAATTCCTAAATTCCTATTTTTGTGTTTCCTATCTATTCCAATTAACGAAACCCATCACAACCCACAAAATCACACGGTCCAAGTTTGAACCTCACGGTTCAAACTTCTCCTTTTCTCCCCATGGCTTCCCAACCGTCCACAACCACCAAAACCTCACTAATCACCCCCTAGCAACCTAAATAATCCATCCTAATCATTCAAATCGACCCATAACGACAGAAATGAAAAATGGATTGAAATCGGTTAAAAGCGATACCTTTCGGGCTTCACGGCTCCACCGTCCACAGCGGCGTGCCCTTGGCCGGCCACCACCTTCCTCAGTCCTCTTGTCACTTTTTGGTCCCTCAGGAATGAGCCTCAGGCTCAAGGGTTTGGGTTGGATTTGGAAATGGGATCGGGTAATGGTTGGAGGAAAAATGGAAAATGGATGCACGGGTGAATGGTTTGGTGCATGAGTGGGTGAGGTTGTCCAGTGGATGGGTGACAAGTGTCACTCATCCATTGGGCCTCCATTAAATATCTGGGCCCACTAGAGACAAAACTGCACTTTTTGTCTCGTAAAACGTGCCATCGTGAATAGTAACCGGGAACTTCCGTGAACCGTAACTTCGTCGTCGAACGTCCGAATTCGACGTGCCGCCTGTCTACGGATTCGTTCGTCCTTATCTACGTAACGGTCTTCGGCCCTCGGCCATCGGACCTCCCGGTCAAAAATTCAACATTTGCCCCCTTTTATCCAAAATTACCAAAATGCCCCTAAACTTCTGAACGTCATAACTTCCTCCACGAACGTCGGAATTGAACGTGCCACCTGTCTATGAACTCGTGACGTCACCTACTACGTCACGGTCATCGGTCAAAGTCCATTTGACCGCCCGATCGAAAAGTCAACGTTTTGCCACCACCAGGGGCAAAACGGTCATTTCGCATCGTTCGTCCGATTTCGCTCTACTAATCACGGATTAGCCTCACTAATCGTGATTAGTCACTAATATAATCTAGGAATTTGGGAAGGGTCGTTACACCCCTCTTCCGCCTTTCTTCTTTATCCACATGCTCTTCTTAGACGTTTGCATCTGCCTATTCCGAGACTTTTTTCCGCCCAGCCCCTATCGTAGCTGCTGTTCGCTGACCTTCGAAGAGCCTCAACAGCAACCTTGTCTTAGTTGCTGGTTTCTCCTGGTCGTCTGTCTTGGTGGACGTGCTCGTCACTAACTCGTGGTGGCTAAACAGTGGGATGCCCTCTGCCTTGGTGGTGGCTCCTCCTCTGCCTTGCTCCTACTACAGCGATGATTCTTTACTTCTTGCTCTGCTCTGGCGGTGGGGGTGATGAACTTGTTCTCCTGTTTTTTCCCTTAGGGGGAGATTTTCGGTCTTAGGTGGTTTTTCTCTGTTGCTTGTTCTTTCTAGTTTTAGTTGTTTTTCTTCGGTGGTTTTTCTTTGTCTTTGGTTACTTTTTATTGTGTTGGTTAGTTTGCTGCTGGTTTCAATACCTTGGCCCCTCTCTCTTGTGGAGGTTTTATCTTCACCTCCTATCGTGAACCATGTGGTTTCTCCCGATTTGGTATTTCACCTCCACATCAAGTTATATTCACTCATCCTCTTTTATCTCCCATCCTCTCACTAGTTGCTCTTTATTGTCACTTTCTGTGGTATCCCCGTCGCTGTCCTCTACCCCTTGACCTCTCTACTTCCATCCCAGATTGCATGCGGGTGGTTGCGGTTGTGGGTCAACATTAAAGTGCTAAATGCACCCTTGAATGGATTATGGGAGCGTTTTATGCGCGGGTGGCTTGCTCACCTCAATTTTCCGAATGGTTCTTCGGTTTCTCCTCCATTGTTATAAGTAGCGGTGAATTTTGCAGTGGTGTGGTGGCTAAGATAACTTGGTGGGAGGCTGTTAGAAGTGTGGAGACTTTTCATTTTTCAGATCTAGAGTTACATTTAGGTTGCTTTAAATTTACTATTTCGACCTTTGGTTTGCTTTTGGGCCTTTTTTGGTTTTATTATTTGTACTTCATTTGTCCGATTAAGTTTTTCTTTTTTTTTAACTTTCAATGCTATGTAATTATTTGTTCAAATTAATGGAATACTTAATTGTTTGATAAAAAAGATAAGAATCTCATTTCAAAGATTATATGCCTTTGCGTTTTGCATTTGCATGCTTAAAATAACATAACCTTCTCATTCTTATTAATTCATCTCTCTCTCTCTCGCGCTCTCTCTCTCTCTCTTATATATATATTTTTTATAAGTGACACATGTATTAAAAGGTGAAAAGGAGACCTAGAGGGAAACAACAAACAAAGCCAAACGGCAGAAACTTACAATCTGAAAATTTCTTACATTCTTCCTAAAAGATAAACCATACAAACTCAAACAAATCATATTAATGATCAACTTAAGATTAATAGAAGAAGGGCTTCGATAATTAGTGAAAATATAATTATTACGTTCCTTCTAAATACAGTAAACAATAGCAACCAATGTAAATTTATAAATAATCATTGAAAGCGACGGATTTCTATATATTTGTTTTGTGTCCAAGGAGGCGCATTTAACTTCTTAATAACCACCACCATACACATGTTAGGTCAAAAAAATTCAGTCCTATTTACTGTCTATTTGAGCATCGATAGGTTGGCAATGAAAACATATTGATAATATATCGGTGCACCTTGTTATCAACAATATAATAATTTATTATATAACAATCCAGTTCAGTAATATAAATAAGACATCATGTACAAAGTAACGAAAGGAGCTCCTCGCGATAGAAAATGGAATTTATTGAACTTAAACCATTACAAGTTAGGAAATTAAATTAGTATACACTCATTCTGTGCATCAAATATATAAATATATGTTATAATTTAGTGATTTTTTAACAATTAAAAAAAAAGGAAGAGGAAAAAAACAACAGGTTCTTGCTGCTGAAGTGTACATCATAGATGTGGATTCATCTTCTGGAGGTTGAGGCCAATATCCATCCCATTGTAAGCAATAGGAGAGTACATCCACATATCATCAGAGCTCAAAAGCTGTCATTTCAACAAAACACACCAAATTAATTCGTTTTGACAAGAAAGATTTGAAATTTTGGCTAAAAATTACTGGATCATGTAACAAGTTTTATTACTTCTCACCTTAATTTGGAGCTGTAAAAATTTGACATAATGGACTGCCTCTTCAAGCATTGTGCTGATGTCAACCTTTGTTCCATTGGGGACAAGATTCTGTAAGATTCTCAACCTCTCATTGATCCTTTCTCTTCTTTTCTGCAAAATATAATAACAAACATTTTGATTTGTAAGAAACCATTCAAATGTGTTTGATTTTGAAAGATTTAAAAAATGTTATTACTTTCTTACCCTTGCATAGAGGCTTTGGGGATCAGTGGCTGAGCCTCTGTTGGCTCTTGTCTTGCCATTCAAGTTAAGTAGTGCCAATGATGAAGCTTTGCCATCTGAAGTTTCTCCTCCATTGTCATCCTCAGAGCTGCAAGAGCTAGAGCCCTGCAAGTCCGGCCCCCCGCCACCGCCATTATCCTCTTCTTTATCTTTGATCTTCACATCTGAGTTACCCTTTTGCCCCTTCTTTTCCCTCACATTACTCTTCTTACTTTTCTGTGCCTGCATTTTCATGACATTCATACTTAGAAAGCAGCTCATCCAGAAATGCTACAAGTAACAAAGTAATTAATTAAGCAAGTCGATCATTGATTATCAAAAAGTTTCCAACTTCAATATTATGATGCTTACATCTTTCGAAATCCTGGGTTTCTTTTTGGGATTCATCTCAGACATGTCATTTTTGTTGGCCAATTGTTCCACATCAACCACCCTTTTCGGATGCAAATCCACTTTGGGATTCAAAACATCTGAAATTCCGAATCTGTCACTGCCGGAATCTTCCCTGTTACACACGCCTCCGTCCATCACAGTATCATTGAAACCCGGGATGATTGAATCAAAACTCTTCCCATCATGATCTTGATTCAGGTACATATCGTTCGTGAGGGGCACATGGCAAGAATTATCCAAGTAGTAACTTCCTTGGTTCGAAATGGCAGTACACATGCCGTAGTTGTTATTACCATTTGAGCTCCCTTGAGAAAGATATTGCAAATTGGAATGGGGAGCATCTGAAGAACCATGTTGATGCTGAGGATGCGAAAATCTCTCTTCTTCGGGCGCATTCGGGTAAAAGACGGTTGAAGGAGATTCAAAGCTCATTCCCATTCCCATTCCCATTCCCTGGTTGTGCTGGAAAGGGAATGAACCCTGAGAAAGAAAATGTGGAGTGAACTCAACCTGATCTTCAGTGGAAAACAATCTGCTCAAGGATTCCCATTCCCCATCAGCAAAAACTCCTACAGATGACTCCATTTCTTTCTTCTAAGATTTGGAAAAGTGGAAGCCTTTGTGTATATGTTTTAGAAGCTGAATTGCCCTGAGGACAAGCAAGCACCAGAAACACTTATATACTGAGCATCCAAGAGCCCTTCTACAGAGAAAGAATGTAAGTGAAGAAAGAAGGATTTGACTTCAAATTGTAAATTGATTTCTTAATTCCTCAATGATTGTCGATGGGGGTAGGTCCCAATTTTCCGTAACTCATATCAGAGAGTCCACTGGTGGGACCCAAAACAACTAAGAGGAGGCCAAGTTAATGCAATCATGGGATTAGATTAGTAAAATGGTTCAATGAGATTAAACCATATAAAAGCCTAAGACCTGAGGAAACTGCACCCTAATTATGAACTCAAAAGGGCCCAATCCAATCATTGAGACGTCAGTTAAAAACTGATCAATTAGCTTAGTGTCCGGTTGATATTATTTCATTTTAATTTTTGGTTTTTATTTTTTGTACTTAAGATATAAATTTTTTGTAGTTTTAATAGAGTATATATTAATTAGTCATTGACAATATTAATATTCACTCAAAATTCTCTATCGATATTTTTGAAATTTTTCAATCCCTAACCACCATAGTAATTACTCATAGACGCTTTAAAATTTTTAATCTCTAATTAGTATTTTTTTTGCTTCTATTTTATAAAAATATTACTCCCACTTATAATTTTTTTTTTCTTTTTCACTTGTTCATTTTAAAGAATAATGTAAGAAAAATCCAATTTAAAACATGATAATTAAGAGCAAGTATGTAACAACCCGTACCTTCGGGAAGGGTAAACATGTAATTTTATAACGTTTTGTATATAAAGGACGATTTTGCCCTTGTGAATAGTAGATGAAAAGTTAACTTTTTGAACTACCGATTGGATGAGTGTTAACCCTTGACCGTGACGTAGTTTAGGACTTCACGAATCCGTAGACAGGTGGCAGGTTCGATTCGGACAACCGGAGGAAAAGTTATGACGTTCGGAAGATTGGGGGCGTTACCGTAATTTTGAGTAAACGAGGAAAAGGTTGACTTTTTGGAGGACTTGTGATTTTCACGTAGACCAAGGACCGTTAGATAGATCTCGACGTCCTGAGTTCAACGACAGGTGGCACGCTGTCATCAGACGTCGGACGGAAAAGATATGGGTCTAGAACGTTCGAGGGCAAAACGGTAATTATTTATACAAGGGGTATTTTGGTCATTTTCTTTCAGCCAATAGGATGAGGACAAGTGGCTGAGTGGGGTAGGATATTTATGTTTTGTCCATAGGATTGTGGACACGTGGGGGCACTGGATTGTTCTAAAGGGTTCTAAAGTGTGCACGGCCACACTTTGCACAATTTGAACCGTGCAATCCTTCGAAGAACACAGAGAAACAGAGGATGAGAATTTGAAGGAGATTGATCGATTTTGGTGTTAGGGTGAGTGAAGGGTGATTGGTGAGAGTGACAGGGAGTAGTGGTTGTACTGGTGATCGAGTTTTGGTGGTGAAATCGTGCACGGCGGCGCGGTGGTGGTGCGGTGAAGGTTTGAGGAAACAGGGAGGCCGTGAGTTCGTGGTGGTGGCTACGCCGTGTGGTGGCTCAAATCATGATCGTAGGAAGCTCAGGAGGCTGCAGGGAGTCCAACGAGAAACGGGAGACGCGGCGGTGCGCACGGTGGTGACAGAATCGAAGGGTAAGCCTCTTTACTCTGTTTTCCCGTGATTTTTCAATTCAAAAGTCGTGAGGGTAGGATGAGAATCGAGGGGATTGGTGAGTGCAGTGATGTTCAGGGAGTTTCTAGGAGTGGTGTAGAACGGTCGCCGTGACAGGGGCGTACACGGCGGAGCTCAGTCGACGGTGAGTACTCTGTACTCTGTTTGGCCGTGAATTTCAAACGGGAAATCGTGGGTGCAGAGAGTGAGTCGAGGGTTCCTGTGAGTTGTGTGTGACTCAGTGAGGTTGTGGGAGGAGTTTAGAATCGCCACCGTGAGGGGGGAAACATAGGACGGCCGGGAAGGAAAACAGGGGCCGTCTGTGTTTTTCTTTCGAGCTTCAGTCGTGAAGCTGAGGGGTGAATCGAACCAGGAGAGTGAGGGGGATGGATTCCTGGTGTCTGGACGAAGTTGCAGGAGAAGAGAGGAGATGAAATGGTGGCCGGACGGCAGAGAATGGCTCTCGCCGGTCCGGGTTGCAGCCTGGTGTGAACCGGGTTCACTCGAGGAAGAAGAAGCACTGTAGCAGGCGCGTGAGGCCCACGCGCAGCCACTTTGGGCGGCGCGTGGAGGAGCGTGGAGAAGAATCCGGCCAAGCTTCCAACATGAGTTTGGTTCTAATTGTCCTAAGGAGTTTATTGGTGTGGTTTTCGGGTGAATCGGACGATGTTACGGAGTTGTTCGGGAATCCAGACGGTTGAGGGTTTAGGATTAAAATATTATTTAATTCCCGAAAAATTGGGAAAATTAGGATTAGGATCCTTGATGTATTTGTGACCCTATTTGGTGCATTTTGATAGGACGGGAGGCACCCGAGACAGTCGAGGAGCGCACGGAGCGCGAGTGACTCATTCTGGATTTGTGAGTGGACTATTTCTTTCTTTCAAGCATGCCTAACTGTTTAAAGACTCGGATAGGTCCAGCATGTTTGATCGGAAATGATGATTTGATGCTGAAACTATGGTTTCTTATGAGATTTTATAGTGTTTCTGTTTCTTATGGTATTTTATAGTGTATCTGTTTCTTATGAGATTTTATAGTGTTTCTGTTTCTTATGATGTTTCATATTATGATTTTCTAGTACTTCGTTGGGCATGCCTGTGCTAAAAACGGAGGGAACACTGATTCTTATTTTTCCTTAACCTTGATTTCGTGATAAACTGATTTTAAACTTTTGGTTCTTCTAGTCCACTCACACTTTTGGTTTTAAATTTTCCCTCCAGGTCATGGTGATAGCGCTGGGGTGAACGTTGAGGCAGATATCGAGGCATAGAGCTTCCGACGTTCTTCCGTTGCGAGACTAGTATTGTAGGACTTTTGTGGCCATTTTGTAGAACTATGCTCTGACTGACTGTTGTGTATATGTTACTCCTTCGTCTGATAGTTATGCTTATAGTTATGTGAAGGTTGTTTGTTTGTTTTGATACTGTAAGTGTGATTGTCATACGGGAGCAGGGTTCGTTCCGGGTATCGAGGTCATACTTGGGACGGGTCCTGACAAAGTATTCTTCAAAAATACTTTCAAACTTCAAATTTGAAAATCTTTATTATTGGATATGAAAATATTATGTTAATCACTTATGGTTTAAGGTTTATTTCTTAGATTTTGTGCCAAAATCCAAGAATTAAATCCTAAACTCTAAGCCCTCATTTGGTACGCCATATTGTACTGTTTATTTTAATCGGATAGACTAATCTGTCCACGAGATAGATTAACTATTTAGTTGGGTATTTTTGGTGCTCTATTGGATTAAAATATAGACTATATTATATTGGCCAATTATATTATAGTAGTTAATAAGAAATATTTATATCATAAATTTTAATTTTTTATATTATTATTACTTTTTATTTATTTTAATTAATTATTGATATATTATTATTATCACTGTTTATTATATTATTACTAATTATTAATTATTAATATTAGTAATATTATTATTATTAATTATTACTTTTTTTTAAGATTGTTAGTCATCCGATTATTTAATACGAACAATTTCAAAGGTATTATTTTAGCGTGCATGGACCTTATAAAGGCACTCAACCATATTAACATTATACGATGACTAATTAATCTCAACTCATTTTACAACATCAAGTTCATATGATTCACCAAATTCATGCAAAAACTTAATTCATATTTCAAAGATAGAAAATAAAAATTTAAAAATAAAACAAAAACAAAAAAAAGACAAAATATCAACTGGCCCTTTAGTATACACTACAAGAAAAAAGGTTTTATCCAACGAATACAAATTTATCGGGTAACAATAAAATTCATCGTGTAACAAGCCGTCGGGGTTAGAGGTTTTCCCGACGAATTAAAATAGATTTGTCGGATAAAGTCATATCACATGAAAACGACGCGAGATTCGTCGGCTAAGATTAAATTTTGTCGGGCAAGATCAAATTTCTTTATAAAAAAAAATTCGCACCTACGGCGAGATATTCGTCGGGTATTCCCTCTGTTGGAGAAAATCTCGTTGGACAAGTGAACTTGTCTTGTAGTATTCTCTTTGACATTAATGTGAAAGCAATTTCCTTAGCAAAAATACGTTATGATATAAGCTTATTGCTACTTCACAATTATAATTCTTGAATCGATATATTGAGCTAAGTTTGGTTTAATGGATAATTTACATTCAAAACTTCATAGAATGCACTCCATTTACGTAAAAACTTAACTAATCTTAAGCAAGTAAGTTTCGTTAGCATTTCTATTGTGGTTTTGATTAGTTGCGTGATAATGCATGTTAAGAGTAATTAAGAATCGCCATGCGCAAAGGATTAATTAGTGTGAAATAGTCAGGACGTGGAAGGTTAATACTATTCTCATAATAAAAATATGAACCATGGGATCGAATTGCTTTGGCGGAATAGAAAACAGAACGTTGGGACGGCCGATTGGGCCAAGACGTCGTGGGGCTGAGTCTGACATTCTCTGAACCACTCAAAACCCCGACAAGGGAACCGCATAATTCGTTCTTTGTCCTCACCTTGCAAAGCATACACTCATCATCTCGTCAAAATCTCATTCATCTCTCATATAATCTCATCTCTCTCACCCTCCATCTGTATTCTATTTATATCTGTAAAGTTTGATAACTGTTTACAGCTCATCATATAAAACAAATATTTATGTATGATTTTCATATCCTACGTACTTCAAAAGTCAGCACCACAAATCATATATATGTTTTTGCCATTCCCCTCTACGGCTCTACCAACTAAGAAGCTACAAAAGTTTTTACAAATGATGAATATGAAGAGTGACGTTTTGTTTATGTAGAAATTATTTATTAAGTAAGTTTCGTTAGCATTAAGAGCTTATGTCATATCGCTGATAAGAGCATTTAAGGTTTTGGAATTGACATCGAATACTATTATTTTCTCTCATAGTTTTTTGTGGACATTTTGATGGTAAAAAAAAAATGTATTGTTAATGGACGGTGTAACAACATAAGCCGAATCGGCACGCCACATAGCTTCCTCTTTTCTGATTATCTTGCTACACATTTTTAAGGCGTTTTATCTAATACTTCACTCTCAAACAATAACTACACATTTCTAAGGCGTTTTATCTAATACTTCACTCTCAAACAATAATATTTGAGGACACACGTCAAAAAAAAAGTGATGAAATACCTCCGTGTGTAAATAAACTGTACGTTGATCCATATTGTACTCTTAATCAAATTGATTTCGATAATGTAAAATTAAAATGAAAAAGAGTGGTTTTAGGGTTTGAACTTTGAAGAGTGAGCATGCGCGCGGGTAACCCGGCAATTAATAAATGAAGCCGTGAAGCGCGGCTTGCGGTTTGAGCCGGAAGCCAAGTCCCAGCGTCCCACGCGTCAGAAAGAGACAATTTTTGTGAATAAAAATAAAAATAATCTTCTGTTAGGAAGAAAGTTCGATAAGGTCTTCGTTCAGTTCGGAAATTGCACCGGCCATTGCACGACCTTTGAAGAAACAAAAATTTAAACCGTAAAAATTATGTTGGGCGGAATAAAATCTATACAGACCGAAAATGAAACTCCATAAAAATCCGATTTATTCCTTAATATTCACATTATTTGCACCAAAATAATTCTTAGTTTTGTATTGAAACATGCATTAGCGTCATCTATTAATTTCCACCCCGCCATTTTCTTATATTACAGAAAGATGCATGGGAAGTTTAATTTGCTCCGTAACAGCAATATTCAAATGATGATGATATAAAAAAGCAGGTTATATATTTAAGTGGACCGGATCATGAGACGTGCACAATCATTAGGGTTTGAAAGACAAAAAAGATCGATCTCCTTAACCAATAACACCACGTTGCAGTACAGCATATATATATATATACATTCAAATTTGATAACTATCTTAATTGCAGCTCAGCAAAATATAGGTATCAATGAAATCGCATAACCTATTACGGTTGTGTAAGGACAGCATATATATATATATATATATGTGATTACAATATGTGGACTTCACATACCTTGTACATGCATGAATTCAGGAATTAAAAATGAGTTGGACTAAATTTTAATTAGGGTAAAAACAATTTTTTATTAAATTTCAACGATATTAAGTGAATTTCATTGATTAAAAAAATACATATTTTATGCAAAGAAACAACAAATAAGCATACAAATAAAATACAATGACATCTAAAATTACAACAAACATTTCTTTTATGTGGATACGATATCATATCATTTTCAAAAACATCACTATCTCTCTCATTTAAGTATAAAATAAATTAATAAGTGAGCTACATAAACTAATATTACATAAAATTTTATATTAGATCATTAATTTTGGGTGAGCTGAAGCACACCCCAGCTCTTAGTGGAGCCCGTGCTTGCATATGTCTCTATTATTACTATTCGATTTGGAATATGGGTCGATTTTGTTTTACTTTCGTATAAAGTACGATATTCATGACTAAAAACAGTGCATACAAATAAAAAGAGTTTGTGTACATATCTGTACGCTCTTTAAAATCTGGTTGGGCTTTAAATTTGGACAATTTTTTATTTTATTTTTTTATACAAAGATATTGGGGGAGGGGGGATCTTGTTAGGCTTTAAGTTTGTGTACATCTCGGCATATAAACATTAGACTTTTTAGTTAAGATGCACTTTGAATTATTATTTTTATTTCAAAATGCACTGACAGGACCCGTCCCAACTGGACGTCAAAAACCGTACCCGGTCCTGCTCCCGTCTGACAAGTCAACCGAAAGTCCGAAACTACCCTTCAACACCTGCCAGACAAGGGATATTTGCGCATGTGCCAGCTCATACCTCCACCTCTCGAATAGCCTCGATCAACGCGCCACGACCTGAAGGGTTAATAAAACAGAAAAGGTGTGAGTGGACAAAAATGACCTCTTATAAAAAACATTTATCAAAATATATTCTTACCCTCAAGTTTTCACAAGCTTGCATGCATATCATAAAACATGAGTAATAGTATGAACAGTGGACCGATAAAATCAAAACATATTTTCCCATGGTCCATAAAACTCATGTTCACCAAAACAGTTCATGTTATAAAACATCAAATCCCGGCTCTCAGGCCAAAACATGTGAAAACATAGTCACTGGCCACAAAGACCAAAAACCCGTACTCAATACCAGTACGTAATCACAAACAACATGTTTCCATAAATCATTTTAACCGCTAAACCACGGTTTCCTCAAAATCATTTTTCATAATCCACGGGACTTATTTCCATATCCTGTTGCTTAGAGTCACGTTTATCCCTGCAACGCGTGCAAATCAATAGGCTCAAGGACCGCTCAAAATCCGAGCATCCGCCGCTGTGAACACATCACCAGCCGGCAATCCGGATCTCGTGAACACATCACTTACCGATCCATATATAATCCAGCACATCTGATCTGAGTCAAGCCTCCCCTGGGCTGCGGGACAAAGATCGTGCTACGTGACCACTTCGGGGTAAACACTTCCATCCCGAAGGCGAGCGTTATCTCCAGAGTGCACTCCGGGGAAAAACCTATTTCCACCCGAAAGCCCTAATTTTCCGCAACATATCACCATCACAAAAACCAGTGAAAAACAGTTGCATTGAAATCAAAATCATTTTCAATACAGGGTCTCAGCCCCAAGTCCCGATTTACTTAATAAATCTGAAAATCATCAATATCATCATGTAATCACATGGAAATACAAATCCAATCAAAATCACAATTCCATTGGGTCTCAAGCCCAAAATATCATTTTCACGCAAATCCGTGCAACCGTAAACCCGAGTTGCCACGATCACGTAAATCCATAAAGTTAATCACTGACTCATAATCCGAGTCCAAATATCATTTTCAATTTCCTGACTCATAATCCGAGTCAAAACATCATTTTCAATCCGGGCCTAGCCGAAAATATCATTTGCACGTTCCTCGTAAAACGTGCCCGATAGATTGATTAAAATAATCACAAAATCACGAGAATACCAAAAATCATCAAATTCATCAAATTATGTAACTCCAAATCCGAGTCAAAATCATTATTTACTTGGATTCACACGCCCACAATATCATTTTTAACCAATTTCATGATTTCTCGAAAATCGTATCAGAATATAATAATATAATAATCATAAAATCGAGAAAATCGAGAAATCACCGAATCAAAACATCAATCATGTCAAATCATAGAAAATCATATAATAAAGCATTTTAAACCATATATGCATGCATCACAGTTAGAAAACCAAAAGTCCACTCACACACACCGTTCAAAACGGTTCGTTTCCGAGCTACACGTTTTTCCGTAAATTCTGGAAATCACAACTCCTGCCCAAAATCATTATAGAGGGTTACTAACCTCTCAAAATACAACATATAATTTTCCCCAATTTTTTCGGGATTTAAATACGTATTTTTAACGTAAAACAAAATTTCGGATACGCGGAACATTAACGAAACAATATCCGATTTCCTCGAAATCAACGTCAAAATGTTCGTTACACTGAGAGGATCAAAAGTCATGTTGACCTCACCTTGAGACTAGACCGGATGCGCCCTCACGCGCCGCCGTGAGTGGCTGCGCGTGAAATCCACGCGCCTGCTACAGTGTCACCAGCCTAACCCGTTTGTCTGATAAACGGGTCCTTTAACCCGCGATCAGACCCGGTTCCAATCCTATCAATTCGACACTGATTTCATCAATTGAGCATTCAGTTAGTTTCGTTTTAATTTCAATTTAAGTTCTGTAAACTCAATTACGTGATCACATACCTAAAACCCGTCGACTTCGATGATGAACACGAAGAACACCCTTCAATTGTTCATCCTTCGAAAACCTTCCATGTCGATCGATTTCCTTCAATTGATGCAACCAGAAGCATCAGTGGACTCCGTTAAACACTTCCCCCAACTCAATTTCATCAATCCATTGCTCGATCTCCACGACTCAAACTCGATTCTTCGAAGAACAGCCGTCACTGTGCAACCATGGAGTTCCGTCAATCTCAACCGTTTTCTTCCAATTGATGAACCCAGAAGCATTGTGGGATCCTCGAGAACATAATCCCCAGCTCAATTTCGTCAATCAAAGCATCCAATTCCTCGACTCAACCTCGAAATTTCAGAGACCTCCTTCCTTCTGTTCTTCCTCAATTCGACCCCAATTCCCTTCGTTCTTGTTGCAGATCGATTCGTATTGATCCCAGAAAGCTAAATGAGGCTTCAATTCCACTCCTCACGGCTCAATTCTTCCAATTTGATTTCCCCCCCCCCCCCCCCCCCCCCCAAATTTTCTCAAATTCAATTTTCGATTTCCCAGCATCCTCTCAGCCTCTCGTGTTTCCCAGCCAATTCAGTCTCTCTCAACCTTCAATTTTCTCTCAGGAACGGTTGAGGAAGGGAGCCAATTCTCCCAGCTCACACACTCTCTGTTTTTGCTCACGGTTGGAAGAAAATGCAAAGAAAATGAAAGGAAATGATGGAGAAGGAATGATGATGTTGTAATGATGGTGTTGGGAGGGAAACATGGAGCTGGAATCAAGGGATGGGTGACACTTGTCACTCATCCGGATGTGTACAGTCACCGAGTACTGTTCATTTTAAAATATTATTTTAATCCCGGTTCGTTCGGTTAATCGAGCCTGATTCCGTGACCATAACTTCGTCGTCGAATCTCCGATTTCGGCATGCCGCCTGTCGTTGGATTCGTATCAACGAGACCTACGTAACGGTCCTTGGCCCTCGTCCATCGGATCTCCCGATCAAAAAGTCAACATTTGGCCCCTAACATGCCAAATTACCAAAATACCCCTCAACTTCCGAACATCATAACTTTCTCTACGAATGTCGGAATCGAACGTGCCACCTGTCTATGAACTCGTGACGTCCCGAAATACGTCACAGTCATCGGTCAAAGTTCGTTTGACCGCCCGAACTAAAAGTCAACATTTTGCCCACGCTAGGGGCAAAACGGTCATTTTGCACGTTTCGTCCGATTTCACTCAACTAATCCCCAATTAGTCATTCTAATTCATAATTAATTAATATTCAATCCCGGTATTCGGGACGGATCATTACATGCACCCTAAATTCGTTTTTGCGTCACATTACACCCTAAATTCTTAATTTCGTTTCAATGCACACTTTTTTTTTTATCTAGTGTTAAATGGAGGGCTAAATTTGTCTATTTCAACACTAAGTTTTTGAAATTGGAATGAAGATGTGAGTGGGCAACACATCAACTAATGATGTGGCAAATTAACCCCCAAATAATAGTAAGATCGAGCTTGGTCGTGGTGAAGAAAATGTTGGATTTCAGGACCTGAAGATTGAAGATCAATGAAGGTTCAGGTCTGATTTCAGAGGAGTTTCTTGCTTGAGGTACCAACTTCTTCCTCTCACTCTTAGCTGGAAAACGTGTGGTTAGGATATATTAAGATTTGAGATGACTGATCAACACTCTAGTTTTTAGCAAATGAGAAAACTGAGAAATATATGGATTGATCGATCAAGAAAATGAGCTAAGAGGTTTACTGTTTCATTGATGCACATGAGGTGTTTAACAAAATACCAATAAGAACAGTTTTTCTGATTTTCTTATGCTCTCACCATTTAGAGAGAGTCATACACGTCCCTTAGTGATTCTATGATGATTTTCAATCATTACACACATTCTTCTCTGTACAATTTTGTTAGAGAGGAATGACATCATCACACACACACACACACACACACACACACACACACACACACATACACACACTACATGATTTCTTGCTCACTAAGACACACACACATACACACGCCTCACACACGTGCTAACACTAACTGATTTTAATACAGGTGGCATGATTCTATTTGAGTGTTTGATCAGCTGCATTGCAGCTTGATCAAACCCGATCCAGGTGCAGCTTACATGCCAACACCCCTTCCTAAGATGCATTCTGGTTTGACCCCTAGAAGACCCCTTAGATAGTGAAATCTTGTCTTAGGAAGAGCTTTAGTTAGAATATCTGCCACCTGGTCCTCAGTTCTGCAGTATTGCAGTAGAACTTCCCCATTCTGCATAGAATCTCTGATGTAGTGAACCTTCCTACTGATATGTTTAGTCCTGTTGTGAAAAACAGGATTCTTTGCCATGGCTATGGCAGATTGATTATCACAATTAAGGACAGTAGGTCCTGACTGTTTTTCTCCAAGGTCTTGTAGGATAAACCTGAGCCACACTGCCTGTGTTGTGGCCTCAGCAACACTTACATACTCTGCATCTGCAGTTGATAGTGCTACACAATTCTGCTTGATTGAGGCCCAAGAGAAAACACCATTCCCAAAAGTGAAAACATACCCAGAGGTGCTTTTACTATCATCTTCAGAACCTCCCCAGTCACTGTCACAGTAGCCTATTAGGGTAGAATCCTCACTTTTCTTATACTCTATGCCATAATCCAGTGTCCCTTGAATGTATCTAAGGACCCTTCTTGCTGTTCCAAGATGCTTCTTGGTTGGATTATGCATGTATCTTGACAGTAGACTAGTAGCATACATCACATCAGGTCTTGTGGCTGTTAAGTACAATAAACTGCCAACAATCTGTCTGTAAAGTTGTTCATCAGCAGCTTCACTTCCATCATCCCTTCTTAACTTCTCATTAGCTACTAGGGGGATGCTCACTGATTTACACCCTTTGAGTCAAAATTTTTCAAGCAAGGAAGAAGCATACTTCCTTTGCTAAATAAAAATCCCTGAACTTGACTGAATAACTCCCATTCCAAGAAAATGATGAAGCAAACCCAGGTCTGTCATCTCATACCTATTCGTCGTATCTTGTTTGAATTCCTCCATCATTTCAGTGTTATCACCTGTATAGAGAATATCATCAACATAGATAGAAACAATTAAGGTACCTTCATCCTTTTTCACCTTCAAGTACAATGTGGCTTCACTTGTGCTTCTTAAGAATCCACAGTCCAGTAGATAACAATCAATCTCAGAGTACCAGGCCCTTGGTGCCTGCTTCAGTCCATAGAGAGCTTTCTGCAACTTAAACACCTTGTCCTCATGCCCCTGCCTTGTAAAACCTTCTGGTTGGTCTACATAGACCTCCTCTTCTAAAACACCATTGAGAAAAACTGATTTCACATCTAACTGAAACAGCCTTCAGCCCCTTTGAGCAGAAAGAGCAATTAAAACTCTGATTGTATCAAGTCTGGCCACTGGTGCAAAGGTTTCATTAAAATCAATCCCAGGTTTCTGTGAGTACCCCTTTGCTACAAGTCTAGCTTTGAGTTTTTGAACTGATCCATCCAGGTTTAGTTTAGTCTTATAAACCCATTTAACTCCAATTACAGGCTTCTCAGTAGGCCTATCCACAAGACTGCAGGTTTCATTTTTCTCAATCATCTCAATTTCTGTCTCCATAGCCTTCTGCCATCCTTTGTCCTAAACTGCTTCCTGGAAAGATTCAGGTTCCACAATGGCAACATGACATCTAGCATAGATTTCATCCAAACTTCTAATCTTTACAGGTGTTGTACTAGCTTCTGAGTCTGTCTCTTCACCTGCATTATCTGTAGTCTCAGATTGAGTCTGTCCTGGTACTTCTGCTTCATTGTTTTCAGCACCAATGTCAGTGAATACATCAGGAAAACATGGAACATTGACTTCCACGTTTGTTTCCCAATTCCATCTTGCAATTTCTTTGAAGGTAACAGTTCTAGAAACCACTACTTTCTTGGTTTCTAGGCAATAAATTTTGTACCCTTTTTCACAGCTACCATAGCCCACAAAAACTCCCTTGATTGCAGAAGAATCGAACTTCTGTCTTAATTGACTAGGAACATGGTAAAAACAGATTGATCCAAAAACTCTTAGATGACTAACTCCTGGTTTTCTTCCACTATCCATTTCAAAAGGAGTTTTCTTCTTTATGGCTTTTGTTGGACACCTATTAAGCAAATAGACATCAGTAGTTACTGCTTCACCCCAAAACATGTAGGGCATATTTTTGTCATGAATCATTGCTTTAGCCATCTCCACAATAGTTATGTTCTTTCTCTCTGCAACACCATTTTGTTGTGGAGAGTAAGCAACAGTAAGTTGCCTTTGAATCCCCAAGTCTTCACAATAATTCAGAAACTCCTGAGATGTAAACTCCCCACCTCTGTCACTTCTTATTTTCTTGATCTTCTTCTCTGTCTGAAGTTCAACCATAGCCTTGAACTTCTTGAATGCATTGAATACTCCTGATTTGTGTCTTAGGAGATAGGTCCAGCACATTCTAGAATAATCATCAATAAAAGTGAGGAAGTATTTGTTCCCACTTAGAGTCTCAGTTTGCATTGGTCCACATAGGTTTGTATGTATCAGTTCCAACAACTGTGTTGATCTCCAAGCACCTTTCTCAAAGGTCTCCACATGTTGCTTTCAAAAAACATAGCCCTCACTGTCAGGACCCGTCCCAAATATTGCCTCGATACCTAGGACGAACCCTGCTTCCGTCTGAAAATCACACTTACAGTACCAAAAACAACCTTCATACAACTTAAGCATAACTATCAGACGAAGGAGTAAAATATATACAACAGTCAGTCAGAGCATAGTTCTACAAAATGGGCACAAAAGTCCTACAATGCTAGTCTCGCAACGGAAGAACATCAGAAGCTCTATGCCTCGATATCTGCCTCAACGTTCACCCCAGCGCTATCACCACGACCTGGAGGGAAAATTTAAACCAAAAGATGTGAGTGGACTAAAAGAAAAAAAAACAGAAAGTTTGAAAACCGTTTAGTTTCAAATCAACGCTAAGAAACTAGAACACTTTGTTCCCTCCGTTTTGGAAATCACATGCCTAACTCAGTGATTAGTTAATTCTAAACCAAGAAACATCATAAGAAACAGAAACACTATAAAATATCATAAGAAACAGATACACTGTAAAATACCATAAGAAACAAAAACACTATAAAACGGATATAGAAATCATAGCATGAGCATCAAACCATCATTTCCGATCAAACCTGCTGGACCTATACGAGTCTTTAAACTCATCCAGGCCTTAAATGAAATCCGAGTCTTTAAACTCCCGAGTCTTTAAACTCAATAGGCCTATGGGAGTAATATCAACATATCCGAGTCTTTAAACTCCCGAGTCTTTAAACTCAATCTTGGCCCATCCCCCGTCAAATCAGTATCCGGGTCTTTAAACCCAATATCCAGATCCAGCAAATCCAATCCATATTCAGTGTAAAACCAATTCGAAATCTATCGCCAAATTCGAATTCGAAATCCCCGGTTCGAAGCCCTTCCAGCGTTCCGAACCGACATTTCGAACCCAAATCCGGAAATCCATTCTTATACCCACAAATTACACATAATCACAAATAATATTTCATAACCCATCGATCATCATCAGAAAACATTTATGGGTTGAAATCGCAAATATGGCATCAAAATCCGAAAACCAGCTTTTCTCAAAAAATGTGCAAAATCTCGGAAATGTCTCGAAAAACGTGCAAACTCATCAATCACATATAATCATCATTTAAAAGCATAAAAACATATTTAATATCATAAAACGTCAATAAAACAGTTAGGCATGCTCGAAAGAAAGAAAGAGTCCACTCACAAATCAGAACAAGTCAGTCGCGCTCTGTGCGCTCCTCGACCGTCTCGGGTGCCTCCCGTCCTGTCAAAATGCACCAAATAGGGTCATAAACACAACAAGGATACTAATCCTATTTTCCCCAATTTTTCGGGAATTAAATAATATTTTAATCCTAGACCCTAAACCGTCCGGATTCCCGAACAACCTCCTAACATCGTCCGATTTACCCGAAATTTATACCATTGGACTCCTTAGGACATTTAGAACCAAAACCATGTTGGAAGCTTGGCCGGATTCCTCCCTACGCGCCTCCACGCGCCGCCCAAAGTGGCTGCGTGTGGGCCTCACGCGCCTGCTACAGTGCCACCGTCTTCCTCGATCGAACCCGGTTCGCACCAGGGCTGCAACCCAGACCGGCGAGAGCCAATCTCCGCCGTCCGGCCACCATTTCATCTCCTCTCTTTTCCTATAGCTTCGTCCAGGCACCAGGAATTCATCCCCCTCACTCTCCTGGTTCGACTCAATCCACAGCTTCACGACTGAAGCTCGAAAGAAAACACAAACAACCCCTGTTTTCCTTCCCGGCCGTCCAGTGCTTCCCCCCTCACGGTGGCGATTCCAACCTCTCCCTAGGACTACACTGAGTCATTCCCAACTCACAGAAACCTTCAATTCACCCCTGAAGTCCACGACTTCCCGTTTGAACTCACGGCCAAAACAGAGTACAGAGTACTCGCCGTTGCCTGAACTCCGCCGTGTACTCCCCCTTCACGGCAACCGTCACAACCCACTCCTAGGACCTCCCTAAACATCACTGCACTCGCCAATCCCCTCGATTCTCATCCTATCTTCACGACTTTCAAATTGAAAAACACGGGAAAAACAGAGGAAGAAAACGTACCCTTCGATTCCGTCTCCGCCGCAAGTGCCGCCGCGTACCACGGTGCTTGTTGGTCTCCCTGCAACCTCCTATGGCTCCCACTGCCTTGGTTTGAGCCACCACACGGCGTAGCCACCACCCCAGTCTCACGGCCTCTCTGTTTCCCCCAAAAACTCAGCCGTCCACCGTTTAGCCTCCGTGCACGGTTGCAGCTCCAAACCGTGATCAATAGCTCACCCTCGTCTCTCTTCCACTTCCACCAATCACTCTTCACTCACTCATCCCTGGAATCGATCACTGTCTCCCAAAATCTCACCCTCTGTTTCTCTGTGTTTCAAACGATTACACGGTTCAATTTTGTGCAAAGTGTGGCCGTGCACACTTAGACTCCTCCAGAAGCCTCTGGCTTCTCCCCACGTGTCCTCAAACCCTAGGTGCAAAACAAATATCCCTGCCACTTGCCCTTATCTGATTGGGCTGAGGGAAATGACCAAAATGCCCCTCTTGCACAAATTACCATTTTACCCTCACACTTTCCAGACCCGTAAATGTTCCGTCCGACGTCCGATGATATCGTGCCGCCTGTCATTGTACTCAGGACGTCGAGACCTATCTAACGGTCCTCGATCTACATGAAATTTATAAGTCCATTAAAAAGTCAACATTTTCCTCGTTTAATCAAAATTACGGTAACGCCCCCAATCTTCCGAACGTCAAAACGTTTTCTCCGATTGTCCGAATCGAACCTGCCACCTGTCTACGGACTCGTGACGTCCTAAACTACGTCACGGTCAAGGGTTAACACTCATCCAATCGGTAATTCAAAAAGTCAACTTTTAGCCTACTATTCACAAGGGCAAAATCGTCCTTTTATACAAAACCTTTACAAAATTATATTTTTACCCTTCCCGAAGGTACGGGTTGTTACACTCACAACATTCCTCCTTCTTAGAAAGTCTAGGCATACCAATCACCATATCATTAATGACTAGTGAAGACAAACTTGAATGATTCAAGTGACCATATCTTCTGTGCCACAGCCATGAACTTCCTTCTTCTACTGCCACATTAGCCATTGGAAGAACTTGTTGGAAAGATAAAGGAAAACACCTATTACTGGTCATGTCCCTGTTTATAGATAGTTGCTTTCCTCCCTTCAATAACCAGATTATATCCATGCTCCACCATTTTCCCAACACTTAACAGGTTCTCATCCAAACCAGGCACTAACATCACCTCTTTTATCATTCTGTCACCTCCCTGTGTCTTGATAACCAGAGAACCCTTGCCTTTGGCTTCCACCAGTTCTCCTGTCCCCATTTTCACCTTGCACTTTAAGGTTCTATCAAGATCAATCAATGTTGATTCTTGAGAGGTTATGTGGTTACTACAACCACTGTCCAAATACCAGACATCAACATTCTTAGAAGTAGTAACTGAATGGCAGGCATAGAACATGTTTGCATCATCTTCTATCTGCTGAGCAATATTGACACTGCTCTTTGTATGACAGTCCTTAGCATAAATGACCCATTTTGTTACATTTAAAACATTTTCTAGTTTTAAACCAGCAATTTCCAAAGTTCTTTTTGCTGCACACTTTGCAGGTAGGCTTAGTAGTATCACCATCACCCTTAGTTTCTCCTTTGTGATGTCCAGAATCATTCTCTGTTTTCTTGATTCAGGGTTTACTTCCTGGACTTGTACCCTTCTTAGATTTGCTTGTCCACGGCTTAACATGACTTGAAAAAGCTTTTTCTGTAGAACTTTCAGAATGAAGTTCAAGCCTCTGATCATAAGCCTTAATGGAAGCAATCAGTTCCTGCACATTTACTTCATCTAGATCTTTGGTTTCCTCTAGGATTGAAACTATAGGATCATAGGTCTTAGTCAAGCTTATGAGGATTTTCTGTCCCATCCTAGCTTCCTTTATATCTTCACCATAAGACCTCATTTGATCAACTATAGAGTACAGTCTAGACAAATATGCATGCAGTGTTTCATCATCTCTCATTCTAATATACTCAAAATCCCTTCTCAATCCTTGTAGTTTAACGGATCTTACCTTCTGATCACCACGAAACTCTCTTTTCAACAGATCCCAAGCTGCCTTAGAGCTTTCTTCATTTGCTATCCTTGAGAAGATGGAATCCACCACAGAAGTTTGGATGAATCCGAGGGCCTTTGCATCTTTGATCAAGTCTGCACGGGAAGGCACCGCCATTGCTCCTTCTTCTCCTTCAGGATCAGCATTCACTCCTTTGTTAACAAGCTCCCACAGATCTTGTGCTCTAAGCAAGGTACGCATCTTGATGCTCCAAAACTCATAGTTATTTCCATCAAAAATTGGAACTCTCAGCTCACTACTTGCTCCTGCCATTTCTGTTTCTTCTTCACAGTGCACACCCCAGTTCACAGATCAGAACCGAAGCTTTGATACCATGTTGGATTTCAGGACTTGAAGATTGAAGATCAATGAAGGTTCAGGTCCGATTTCAGAGGAGCTTCTTGCTTGAGGTACCAACTTCTTCCTCTCACTCTTAGCTGGAAAACGTGTGGTTAGGATAGATTAGGATTTGAGATGAGTGATCAGCACTCTAGTTTTTAGCAAATGAGAAAACTGAGAAATATATGGATTGATCGATCAAGAAAATGAGCTAAAAGGTTTACTGTTTCATTGATGCACAGAAGGTGTTTGACAAAATACCAATAAGAACAGTTTTTCTGATTTTCTTATGCTCTCACCATTTAGAGAGAGTCATACACGCCCCTTAGTGATTCTATGATGATTTTCAATCATTACATACATTCTCCTCTGTACAATTCTATTAGAGAGGAATGACATCATCACACACACACACACACTACATGATTTCTTGCTCACTAAGACACACACACACACACCTCACACACGTGCTAACACTAACTGATTTTAATACAGGTGGCATGATTCTATTTGAGTGTTTGATCAGTTGCATTGCAGCTTGATCAAACCCGATCCAGGTGAAGCTTACATGCCAACAGAAAAGAAGACAGCAAGGACGAGTTTTGTCGCGGTTGAGGACGAGTTTGGTCGTCGTCGGCGACGTTTTGTGGTCGTGCTCGAGGGAGAGTTTGGTCGTCGGCAGGCGTCGTTCAGAGGAGAACGGGAGAAGGAAAGAACCGTAGAAGCAGCCCCCACGAGAAGCATAGAAGCAGCCCCCGCCAATCCTGAGCGATTTGTGAACATATGGATGAATTTGGACCGGATTCAGAGACCCAGTTGATGAATTTGGTTGGCTTTTGGGTTGAAGAGAGATTGGACGATGCACATATGGAAGGTGTGAAGGGAAGACGTGAGGTTGTTTGGGAGATGGGAGAAGAACACGGAGGAGGAAGAGATGCCATTGTTTCTCAGTTCAGCTGAGAGCCTAGGACCGTGGCCGCTGCAGAGACTTTCTTTTAGGATAATGAAATAATGTTCTCTCTTTCACTTAAAAAATACTGTTCGCTTTTTCTTTTATGTTTATTTGGTTTAATTTTATTTTCAAGAGGGATTCTACAAAATGTCCAAAATTTAACTTAATTTTAAGACACTACCAATTAACAATTTACTTGGTATTAGTTTTCATTCATAACATCGAAACAGATTTTAAATTCAACTCTTTAGCTTAATTTCTACTTGGTTCCAATTTTCATTCGCAATATTAAAATAGATTTCTTTAACCGACTTAATTTCAGCTAAGTTATGGAGTTAATAAGTGATCACACATGTTCAGGGTATATCCAAGTCAATTCCAAGCTCTTCGTGCTCATGAGTTGGTCCATCTTAAAAGATTTCTTCATAAAAGTAAAGGAAGTAAAGATTTTTAATTCCCATTTTCTTATGGGAGACTGGCCTGGGTTGTATTTTGGCTAAATCCTTGCTTTAATCTTATGCAATGAGGTCTCTCTTTGAACAGATTGCTTAGCAACAAAATGAATTGAAAATGAGAAATCCTCGTGGTCCTTGCTCTGCTAATGCTTTGATCACAATCTGCAGAAAGCAAATTCTAGTTCCATTTCAGCTAGTGCCTAAGCTTGAGGACTGCAATGGAAAAAAAAATGCCCCTTTTTTCGCAGAATACCGAGCAAATAGCAGCCTACAGTTGAATGCCTATAACTTCTAGATCAAAAACACCACCAGTGACTTTTTAAGGCATCCATCCATCATTAAATTTTCAAGCAAAGATCAAAGTTGAATCATTTAGAAGCTTACCTAGTAAAGTTCACCCAGTAACTGAATCTTTTGCAGAAAAGCTTAGTAAGCATCTTCATCACAGCTAAATTACCCAAAGAAAACATACTGATGCACAAACTGTACCAAGAGCCTGGAATATGCCAATAATCAAGTTTGTTTTTCATTGGTTATGCAACACTCAATTAGAAAGCTTACATAAGCAATCACAAACACTCCTTATGATCAGTGAACATATGTAGAAAAGCTGGCCTTATGCCTCTCACCATCTGCACATCTCAAATTATTTGACAATTCCAATTTAAAATTAACCTTACAAATAAGTCAATAACAGACATCAATCATTTGCAATATAAATAATCAATCACACTACTCATTGACCTTAAAGAGGCTGATACTGATGAAGGATAAGATTCGTATTACAAATTGAAGACAATGCAGATAAAGATTACTATTAAGGAGAGCATCATAAACATTATAACCTTCAACCGTGAAAATTCTAGTTTAAACCTTCAACCATGAAAATTCTAGTTTAAGAAAATTCAAACAAGGCTACAATAGTTGAGAAAGCGAACATAAAATCATGCCAATTTTTTAAAAACAAGTAAAAAAAAACAACTAAGGGAAGTAAACATTCCAGTTGTAGTATTAAGAATCTCTATGGTCCTTGTCCATGACCTCATTCCGCCGAAGTAACAACAACAATAGAAATGTCCAATTCAATTTGTTTCATCAACAAAACCATTAAATTAAAATTTTAGAGCTTCCAACGGGTCTCATAAGTTTGGAGTGCAATTTGATGCGAAAATGAGTTCGGGGTGCATTTTGAGATAAAAATGATAGTTCATGGTGCATCCTCACTAAGAAACCTAAACATTATATATCGATATCACCCAATGATGAGAGTCGAACTCGAAACCTCACACATAATTAGTGAAGATGAATATCACTAGACCATAACACGAAGTGGTAACTTAGACAATTTTTAAACTATATATTTGTTTTAAGAGTGCAAAATACAAAAAAAAAAATTAATTTCACGAACTGGAACATTACACAAAATAATCTAATATGAAATATTTTTAGTTGGTCACATATCCAAAAATGAGTTAAGATGTAATTTTAGTGTATTTATTAAATTAAAAAATATATTAAAAAGTAATAAAATATTGAACAAATATAGAATAACCCTTCATTGTTGGAGATGATAAAATATAGCTCTATACTATTCATTACACAACTAATCTTTGGAGTCCTAAATTTTAATTCAGGTAGCTTTCGACCCTATTGCTAGAGATGGTTAGGGGGACATTCAGAAATAGTGTTTACATTAACCAATATTTATGTGGGTTCTGGTTTATATAAATTTGTACAAGTTCAGCTTCGGTTTCAATACAAAAATGCAAAATATTTCATTCAATTAAGCAATCACTCTTAAATTCCTTAATGATTAATTAAACACTAAAATATTACATTTTATATAATTGTGCTATAATTATCATAATTAGTATTATAAACAAAGATAAACTTGGTTCGGTGAAAGAGGGTCCGACTCGGGATCCGAAACACCTGACCCCAAATGGGGTACGGTTCCGATCCAAATCGTCAAATCGACCGACCCAGAATTTCAAGGTAAATTGAGGGTAAAATATGACTTAGTTACTTATGCGAACTGAATAAATGTTGAGTTTATGGAATTATTTCCTTAAAATTCTGTATTGATTATATATAGCATAACGTACCGGGGTCTTCTTAATCTATCGTACCCCGTATCAGAACCCATTTTTCGTACCGAATCGACCAGCGAATCAGGTAACATTTGGTTAGACCGTTGGAATACACGTGAGATCCAATCCAACCTAACCCAATCCAAAAATGTCCGAGTTGAACTTGAATTGGAGTGGTTTAGTTAGAATAAAGGTTACGTTTAGCCAGATTTGAGTGAATTAGGACTCCGAGTCAACCCAATCTAAAAATGCTTGGATTGAATTCTAATTGGATTGAGCTGTTTATTCTTAACTAAACCTGCTCAATCGAGTTAAAAACTGGATTAAAATTAAGCACGCTCGAGTTAGCCGAACCCAAATTACACCTTTATTTTGTCCACTATTTATATAATCACAATTATATGGCTAAATGATTTTGAATTCAATTAATTAGTGCAATGATTCTTAAACGAAAGACTTAGAAATTAAAGAAATTTAAATTATGGAACTAAAACGTAGGAACCCCACAATGTGTCTCTTAACTTCAGCTAAAATGATATGACATGTCCGCATTTGTGCTTGTATGCATGGCAGCATGACTCATGACTTCAATATAATAATTTTTTGCCAAATTTTATTATTCAATCATGGTAGTGGTAGAAAGCACATGTATCCCCGGTTTATGTTTGTGACGAAGTTATAACCATATATGCGATTCTACTTCGTTTTTTTTTTTTTGGTGCGTTTGTGATCAAATAAAAAAATAACCTACATATAAAAACCATAAACAGTCTCTCCCTCCTTCTTGGGTTAATTTTTTATTTTTATTTTTTATACAATATATGAAATTGAAAGTAGAAAATTACAATATAAACATTAGATATCAACTTCGTCATTTACAAAAATTAAATCTGAGACCTCTTACAACGTGCGTAGAGAAATAATATTAGCCCATAATGATGTAAGTAAGTGGCTTCTTAAATTAGATATTTAAAAACTTAAAAATACCCATAATAATAAAAATATAGAAAAAAAAGGATAATTTAATGAAGGAAAATATTTACATCATACTCGGTGGTACCTCTTTGTACCACCCTTTTCAATTTATTGAATTATCTTTGTACATATATCATAATAAAAAATGCTTATTTTCTAAATCATCATGTCAATATCATCTTCGTATGTTAAAACTTAACAATAAAATTGGATGTCGTTTAGTCATTTATATTTATTAAATAAATCAACGTTTTGGTAAAAAATACAATCTTCATGGCGAACCATCCATGTGACGACCCGAAAATTCGAAAAAGGAAAAATTGGAAAAGTTGGATGTAAAATGACGATTTTGCCCTTGGTTATGGGGCCGAAAGTTGACTTTTTGTTCAGGATGCCTTTTGGACTTTTGGCCATGACCGTTGGATTGGTCTCGGGACGCTGAATACGTAGACAGGCGGCAAGCCAAAATCGGAGTTCGAATGGAAAAGTTACGAACTTTGGAACATTATGGGCATTTTGGTCATTTGTTAAGCAAAGGGTAAAAAGGTAATTTGGTGGGCAAATTGGCTGATTCAGTTGTCCACTGCCTCAGTTATGTGGTTTGGTGACATCTGTCACTGGGAAAATTAAATTAGTGGCAAACCTTGCCGCTTGAAACCCAAACACACGAATACAAACTATAAGTGAATGATTTTGAGAAATTTCCAATCCATTTTGATTAGGATGGAAACCAGAGACATATTGAGATTAGAAGGGAATTTGTGAGTGAAAAACGGGAGGGAAACAGAGAGAGAACAGAAAGGAAACCATAAATTCGTAGGGAAAACCCGAATTTGTTCTTGGGGAAATTGAGATTCAATTTCCAAATTGTAGTCTAACCCAAGTCGAAGTAAGGCTAGAATCAGTCTTCTGGGACAATTTCATGTCGAACCACCTCAAAAACGAAGGCAATTGACGAACAAACCATCAAGAACAGGTCCTGCGAAACCCCTGAGAAATCCGAATTCAATTCGTGTAATTGAAGGTGAGGAATTCCCAAATTGATGCAGGTTTTATATGTTTGTTAATTTGAAGATACTTTTTGGTAAATTGGAAGGAACAATTAAGGTCGAATTGGATGAATTGGGAATTTGAATTCGACGGTATGGATTTGGAGAATTACGAATTTTAGTATGAATTATGTAAATTAAACGATGCAGAACTTTAATTAAGATGAATTAGAAGAGATCCAATGAAAGAAACAGCTGAAAAATTGAACTGAATTGAAGGCTAATTAGTCGGGTTATGTCGTGGGTCGAAGGACCCATTTGCAGGAAAATCGGGTGAGGACGATGCACTGTAGCAGTTACTGTGCAGACGCATGGGTTTCACACGCACCCACTCACGGCGGCGCATGAGGGCGCGTGGGCACGATTCCCGAAGTGACTCCGGATGTGTAATTCCCGAAGGGACTCCGGATGTGTAATTCTCAGAGGGACCGGATGTGTAATTCCCGGTGAAGCTGGATGTGTAATTCGCAGCAGGGCTGGACATGTAATTCCCAACAGGATGATAACTCTGGATGTGTAATTCCCAGAGGACCCTCAGATGTGTAATTCCCGAGTTATGTGCTTTATTTTATGATAAAATGGTTTTATGAAATGATTCATATGTTTGATTCTATGCATGCATGGTTTGATAAACTAGAGAGTAAATGATGTATTTTGAAATGTATTTTTAACTGATATTATTTTTGTCCACTCACACCTTTCCTGTTTTTGATGATCCTCCAGGTCGTGGCACGAGATTCGGGGCAAATCGAGAGGCGGAGGTATGACCAGAAATCCATCCAGTCATCCCTTGTCTGACAGGTGATGAGAGGTAGTTTCAGGGCTTCAGTTGACTTATCAAACGGGAGCAGGACCGGACACGGTTATCAAAGTCCAGTTGGGACGGGTCCTGTCAATCCATTTAATTGATATATGTAACAAGGAAAATTCGATAAATTGAAATGGTGATACGAAGATATACCACTTGTATGGGAACAAATAAAAGGACCATCCACCCATCAAAGAGCAAGACTCCTATATTTGAATTTCGTCTCTAAGCTTCCCCTTTAGTGTAACGACCCGAAATTTAAGAAATGTAACTCCGAGAAGTTTGAATGTAATTGATGTTTTTGCCCTTGTTTATAATAGAGGTCAACTTTGGATGGAGTAATTTTTGCATTTTTTTCGAGGACTGTTACGTAGGTCTCGAAGTCCTAAGTCCGTAGACAAGCGGTATGTCGAAATTCGAGTTCGGATGGGATTGTTACAAGTCTAAAATACCTAAGGGTATTTTTCTAATTTGGCTAACAGGAGCATTTTGGTCTTTTTAGTCGAAGGGATGAGTCATTAGTTTGTTTAATTTGGATAATGACAAGTGTCACAATCCTATGTCGATTAGTGGCACCTTCTTTGCTAGTGGGTGTGTGTTTTGGTGTGTGGAATTACAAACCAAAATGCAAGAGCAAGAAACTTGAGAAGGATACCAAAACGAAGAAGGAAAAGAGAGGAGAGAAAAAGAGAACCAAAGATTACAAGATTAAGATGAGGAACAAAGAAAGAAGAATGAGAAAATAAAAGGGTTTGGACGTGGTATACTTTGGCCCGTGAGTTTAGAATCCAAAAATTTTAGGTTTGGACATGGAAGCTTGAAACTAAGCTCACTAGTCCCTTTTTTCAAGTCCCAACAAAATTGAACTGGAAACCTTGAAGGTTTGGACGTGAGAAATAATGGACACGAAGCTTGAGTTTTGGCCTAAAATCAACCAATCGGGTTGTGATTTCGAGGTGAGGATTTTATGTTTTTACATTATAGAACTATTTCTCGATAGGATTATGTGCATTTTGATGTTTAGAATGTGAGAAGCAAACGTCAAATGGATATTTTTGAACTGGGTTGGGTCGCTTGGGTCGGGTCGGGACCCATTGCAGGAAGCCGAGTCAACCCAATGAGAGGTTGAATGCGAGTACACTGCAACTTTGGCCAGGCGCGTGAAGCCCAGTCGCAGAAAGCAGAGGCGGCTCGTGGACACGTGCCACGTTGTCTCAAAATTTGATCAACATGTGTTTTGATGAATGTTACGAAAATTTTGATGCAAATTTCAATTTAATCGGATATCGTCTTAGGGTAGTTTTACGTGCCCAAAGTGTTTCCGTTTATGTTTCAAGTACGTATTTTATCCCGTGAATTAGAGGATTATATTTTGAGGTTACTTGTCACATTAGTGACCCTTGGTAATGGTTTTTGAAAGGCCAGAGAACTCCCAGGATTTAGGATGAGCATACAACTCGGAATTGAGCTACTTGGACAGACTGGGAGTGAACATTTGTTTTATAAATTGTGATGCTTGCATAGTTAAATGTTTTAAATACTTTATTGCACGAGTTTGATTGTAATGGATTGAATAAATGATTTTGATTATGTTTGGTGATTTTCGGATTTGATTGATTTTTGGACACGAATTTGACAGTTGTTTTGTGGAAACAATGTTTTCGGCTCAGACGCAGTCCGAAAATGTTTTTATTTGGTTTTGGGTCATGAATTTGTGTTAAAGCAAGTTTTCCTGTTTTATTTACTTTTTTTCCACAGTTACCATCCTCGTGTGATATTGTTTCCTCTGGAAGTCAGTTTGGGATTTCGGAGAGGTCACAGTGTGACATTCCCTAGACATTCCCTAGACATCAGTTTGGATCCCAAGGGCAGCATGGTTTAGTATCGCTCGGACGTTGACAGTTCGTGAGATTACCACTCGGAGGTTGTCTGTTCCTAGGGATACTAGCACAGTTCAGATGTGAGCATATTCCTAAATTACCACCCAGATGTTGACTATGTTCCTGGACATGACTTGGATGATGCGAGAGTACAGTTTCCGATTTTGCCTACGCGTAGTGTTGTTTGATCATCGTGATTGATGCTTAGTATTTGAGGATTGTTTGTGTTTGATTACTGATATTTTTGTGTCCAGATATTTTCACATGATTTGATAGACATAGATTTCAGGGAAATGTGGGCCACAAGTTTTTGATACATTTTTTGATGCGCGAGTTCCAAGGTTTATGATTTGATTTGAATTGAAATTCGGTTGTCTATATATTACTTTATGCATGCATATTTTAGAAATGGAGAGTAAAAGTTTATTTTCTTCGAAAAATGTATTTCAAATGTTTATTTTGTCCACTCACAGTTTTAATGATTTTGCTGACCCTTTAGACTGTTGCACGAAAATCGGGGCTGATTTAGAGGTAGAGGCATGAGCGGGATATCATTATCATTATCCCTTGTTTGATAAGCATTGATGGTAATTTCATAATTTTAGTTTATTTATTAGTCGGAAGTAGAATTTGACACGATTATCAAAACATTTTTGGAAAAAATCCTGTCATTTATTGCCCGCTGAGACTTGCAAGTATTGTGGGTTGTAAAAGAATGAAGATGAAGCTGTCAAAACAGGAATGTACTCAAATTTAAAAATTATAAATGTGGGTAGTTACCTCCCTACATTCTTTTTCTAAAAAAATTAGAAAATTATTTTTATATTCTTATCATTTAAAATAAAAGCAAATTGGCACACACATTATTTTTCCATGATCGTTTAATTTTTTTAAAATATTTAAATATGTTTGATATATTGTGAGAAAATCATATATGCATAATTTTTTCCACGATCCTAGATATTGATATTGGTGGAAAGGATATATACATTAAGTACTATCTTAACTTTTTACGAGTATTAAAATTAAGACCTAAGACATTTCATTATACGATAAGAAGGAATTATACTATACGATAAGAATATGACTTAAACTAGAATATATTAACGTCGTATGCCTTCATTGTTGAGAAGAAAACTAGAATTAACGTACGTCATATTCACATAGCATTAGGTGACTTAAACTACTGGGTTCCTAGATGATCAATATCTGTATTTGCGAAAGTGACTTCAAAATTTTGTGCATAATAGGATATTACATGACTGAGATAGGAGTAATTAATTGTGACACGTTCACTAAAAAAAATCCTTTAATGTCCGATCGGTCGATGTACCCTAAATCACATACACTTACCTTGCCTTTTTAGCTTAATAGAGAGTTCAAGATCTCAAAATCAGCCAATAGAGACTCAAACTAAACATGACGACGTACCCCTAAATCCCTAATAATAATGGAATAAAAATGCACTAATCCCTAAATCCATAAGAAGCTTCTCGCTGTCATATAATTAATATCATTTTGTTTGTTAGAACTTAATTCGTTTGTTTGATTTTTACTCTGAATCAACGAAAAGAAAAGTATTATTACGTTTGTTGGGATATCCTTTTACATGATTTTTTTTTTGTATGTATTTTGATGTTCTATAAAAACATCGTATGCCAATTTTTAAATTGATCAAGTATGTCAATCCAAGAAAGAAAAATATATTGTACACATATACTTTGTAAAAGTTCAACTATTTTTTTTTCTCTCTTTTTTTTTTTCTTTCTGATTTATCGCTCTAAAATTAAACGCTTTCTAATCGAATATCTACAAAAATCCAGTTGACCAGAAAAATTTATATGAATTAATTAAGAATTGAATTTAATACTGTTAATTGGTTTGACAAAGTTTAGGTCATAAAGAAGTTCTGAAGTGCATGTATTACTAATTAATCTAATCACTTCCCTAATCAGTCAATTAGAAACCACGAGGATATTGCCTTTTAGCATATATAATAGAGAGTTAAAGATCCTCAACAATGAACCCAACACCAACCCGAACAACAAACTCACGAGGGACCAAAGATGCATTAATCCTTCTAATAAATCACACTATTATGGATAAGCTTGTTTTCTTAAATTATTTTCACGTTTGTTGAGATTTTAGTGTTCTAATGATTGACATCATACATTCCAAACAGATATTTTCTCCAATGTGTTAAAAGTCTTCACTTATCAAAATTTAAAACGTATGTTGTTGAAGCTGGATATCTCAAGCTCTAAGTGGATGCTTCTGGAACCTAAAATCACCCGAAAATTCAAAGTGCATGTTGTTAAAAGTCTTCACTTATCAAGTTATGGGTCATGTGGTATAGTGTAGAAGTTTCAGAATTCATCTTCTAAGAGCTCCAAGCAGAAGAATTCATTGAACTTCTCAAAACATATGATGAGAGCAGCATCCTATCCGACTGATGATCTTCGGAAAAAAAAACTTTGAGAACGGGAACTTGAAACCCCAGCTGATGATCAAGGGGTGGAATTTGGTTCATCGTCTGGTGTTTGAATTCTTACTTTTCCCATGTTTGAGAGCCTTCACGGAATAACCTCTGCCAAGCTCCACAAATATGCCATTCAGAAAGGAAATTTGGTTGTGTATCTTCCATGATTTGAAGCCTTCAAGTCCTTTGAAATCTGAATTTTTCCCGCTGAACAGATTCAGACTATGTGAGCTACCACGTTCCCATAGTTCAAGCCTGCTGGATTCTTCCGAAAGTGTACCTTCACATATCTTGAAACAATCATCGCGAAAAAAAAAATTCTTTTGTCACTTGAATCGTCACCAACAGACGTCCCGAACTCTAGGAATCCACAAAAATGCGAGCTGAAACGAACAACGAATTTAATAAGTTGTTTAAATATTATATATTATATTCTGAAAAAGTTACAGAAAAACAATATAAAAAAATAAAAAGCTCCACAAGTGTCAAGCTAAAGCAAGCCGCCGAGTCGTGAGCTGGATCAGAGAGGAGAGCCAAAGCCAAGCTGTGCCGAGCCACCAAGTTTTTAGTTGCGCCGAAGGACAACATTTGACGTTACGCCAGCTGTGTGGGTCCCATCTAACAGAGCGGCTAACTGCCACTCGCTTATGTCTACGCATGAGGCGCACACACCATGCTTCTCCAATGGGCTTCACCCACATGTCATCTTGGAACAGAAAAAAGCTGAGGAAAACTACCCCGCTGGACCCACCTGACGACGTAGCACAGTCCCACTCGTGGCTATCAGAGCGTGATATACACTATAACGACCCGTCCCGGGAGTCGGTATTAGTAAAGTCATTAGTATTGGGTTAGTAATCTTAATCGGTGTTTCAGTGGTTACGTTTGGCTCGTTAGCGTAAAATGACGATTTTGCCCTTAGTTTGGGCAAAAAGTTGACTTTTAGTTCGGGCGGTCAATAGGTTTTGACCGATGACCGTGACGTAGTTCGGGACGTCACGAGTCTGTAGACAGGTGGCACGCCTGATTCCAACATCCGAGGAGGAAGTTATGATGTTCAGAAGGTTGAGGGCATTACCGTAATTTGGTTAAAATAGAGGGAAAAGGTCGACTTTTCGTACGACAGGGTTTTTGTACGTAGACCTAGGACCGTTAGGTAGATCTCTTCGTCCTGAGTTTAACGACAGGCGGCATGCCTTCATCGGACGTCAGACGAGTGAGATACGGGTCTAAGAAGTGAAGGGTAAAATCGTAATTTGGACATTCAAGGGTATTTTGGTCTTTTTGTGCCTTGGGATGCATGCAATCAGATTGGGACATGTGTACAGAGCTGGTTGGATATTTTGGGTTTGGACCACAGGATGTTGGACACATGGGAGATACCTAGAGGGTTCTAGTCGGTTTGGGTGTGCACGGCTATAATTTTATGGCTGTGAAATCGTGTAATTTGTTCACAGAGAGGGAAAAACAGGGAGAGTGAGACCGTGAGAGTTGTTGATCGATTCCTAGTATTGGAAGGCTTGGGGCTTGAGTGTTTGATCAAGGACAGGTTGGTGAGTGTTTAATTATGGTATAGTGAGGATTGGACGGTGACTGTGTGTAAGTCGTGAGCTGAAACTCAGGGGAACCGAGCAGGGACACCGTGCACGGTTGTGCACCCCAGTTGATCAAACCATCAAATTGGACGAGTGGAGGTGTTCAGTGACTTGAGAGGAGTCGTGTGGACTCAGTGGAGTACGGCGGCGAGCACGGCGGAGGTCAGAGCACAGGTAAGCGTTCACTGTCCCCTGTTTTTCCAGTTTTGTGCAAAGTTAAAGTCGTGAAGGTTGGGATTGAGTTGAAGGGTTCTGTGGGTTCTATTAGGTTTAGGAAGTCCCTAGGAACCGTCTGGTTGTGAAGCCGTGACGGGGGAGTTCGTGGTTGGCCTGGAACCTAGACAGAGTTTTGGGTGGTTTCTGGTTCGAGCTGGGGAAGACGGGTTAGAGGCTATGATGTCTAGTTTTTAGGATTGGAATTAGTTGCTAGAAGGAGGACGAAGCTAAGGGGATAGAGAGGAACATAATTGGCTAAGGGACGGCGGAGAACCGGTCACGCCGGTTTGGTTTGATTAGACCGGTCTGAACCGAGTGAACTGAGGTTGACGATGACACTGTAGCAGGCGCGTGAAGCCCACGCGCAGCCACTTTGGGTGGCGCGTGAGGGCGCGTGGGGAGGAATCTGAGGAACCTTCCAACATGGTTTTGAGTCTAAATGTTTTAACAAATCTTTTTTGACAAGTTTCAGGTTAATCGGATAACGTCTCGGGTTAGTTTTAAGTGGTCGAGGGTTTAGGGTCCCGTTTACGTACGTTTAGAAGTTCGGGAAAATTATAGGACTTTTGTGAGTAGGACAGGTTCGGGAAAGCCGAGGATGGCCGAATGACCGGGAACGGCGTAAGTACACGAGTATCGAGGCGACGTCGAAATGGTCTGTGAGTGGACTTTGATTTCTAACTCTTGATGCATGCATATATGTTTTAATATGTTTTCATACGTGATTCTGTGATTTGATTTATGATTGTGATGGTTTACGTTTTTGCACGTTTTTCGAGAAAATAACGGTATTTCATGTTTTACGAGATTTTGATGATACTGTGATTTGAATTGGTTTAAATGAATTGATTTCGGGATTTGAAATACAAATTGATTTCAAAGAAAGTAAAAGGATTTCGGAAAAGGGTTTTCGGGCTTGAAGCCCAGTTCAAAAGTGGTTTTCGGAAATATGATTTCGGGTTTTGGAATCGGAATTCCGGGTGATGATTCGGGATTCGATTCGGGACTTGAAATGGAATTTCAGTTTTGGGTTCGGAATGGTTATTCTGGATGCCGGATTACGGAATGATGGTTGCGGACTCGGATCTGGAAACGAGATGGATATGATTCTGGATTTGGATTCGGAATGACGGTTCTTGACGCCGGAAGGGCTTCAGACCAGTGGTTTCGGATTCGGGCTTGGATGTGCATTTAGAAATGGTTTTCAAATGGTTTTGGATTGGATTTGCTGGATCTGGTTATTGGGTTTAAAGACCCGAATATTGTGATTGACGGGGGACAGGCCCGGATTGGGTTTAAAGACCCGGATTGAGTTTAAAGACTCGGGAGTTTAAAGACTCGGATATACTGATATTTCCCTCGTAGGCCTGTTGAGTTTAAAGACTCGGATATTATTGAGGCCTGGATTGAGTTTAAAGACTCGGGAGTTTAATGACTCAGATAGATCCAGCAGGTTCGATGGATGAGAATGTGGTTTCAATTGTGTTTTGGATTTCACTGAGATGTGATGATAATGGTTTATAATAACGGTTTTCCGATGTTTTGGGCAGTGGCCCGGATGAAATGGTTTTGATGGATTTGGGCGGAGGTCCGGGATTTGAGAAAAGGAAATGTGTTTGTTTTTCGTACATGGTTTTATGATATGAAATTGATATGCATGCATTGGTTTTGAAACGGAGGGTATAACTGTTATTGTTTTATGAAATGTTTTAAACCTAAACTTTATTTTTGTCCACTCACAGTCTTTTCGTGTTTTCGATACCCTCCAGGTTGTTGCGGTGCGGGCTGTCGGTCGAGAGAGATGGAGACATCACACTCACAATCCAGAATAGACTCTGCGCACTCTGGGAAGTTCGGAAGTTTTGGACGGTCGGACCAAGAATCCCTAGTCCGACTTACGTGTTACATGAATGTTGGACGTCAGTTTAGCCTTCGTGTTATGCGTAAGTCAGACGGGAGCAGGGTTTAGTCCCTAATCCTGGGGGATTAGGGGTGGGCCCTGACATACACACGCCCCAAGCCCACCAATCTCCTTTGCACTGTGTAAGCTAGCACAAAAGGTGTTGACGTCAGCAAGCATCTTGGACACTAGATTTCACATTTCCTTCCGAGTGGGACTTGCCGTAAATATTTATGCACAAAATGGACACTTGCAACCATCATCTTAGTCGTTGATTTTTCCAATAAGACCTCCTTGAGATCATCTCAGCCATCCATCACCATTGCTCTTTCTTATTCATCAAATCAAAATAAAAAAATGAAATGAAAGAGAAAGAGAAAAGAGATCAAAATTTCTTACCACATAATGAAGATGAATTTGAAGATGATTCTTCCCTTCAAACTGTAACAAGATAAATCAACCTTGAATTCTTAGAAAGATGAGGATGAGTATTTGGAACAAGAAGATGAATTTTTTTTGGAGAAGAAGGCAAGAGGCTAAGGACTAAAAAAAAAAATGATGCATACATCTTCCTTAAATAATTGTTTCGCTTGAAAAAAAAAAACATTAAAAGACGAACTTATTAAGGAATTTGCATAATCATTTTTTTTTTCTTTTAAATGGCTAAGCAAATGAAGAGTTTTTATTATTTTTTATTTTTTAATGGATGTAACATACTCCATTAATTTTTTTTTTTTAAGAAAACAAGAGTTTGTTGAAAAATAAAAGCTAGTTTTTATTGGGTTATAAATCAAAACTCAAAGCTTACTTATATCATCAACTCAATGATATGTTTCGGGCCCGACAAATTTTTTCGACACTGGAATAATACAAGATAAGATGGAGTCTCACTCCAAAATGACTTATTAGGAATGCAAAAGTCACATACCTTAGGATTCCCTGAATTCCTAAGCGATGCGAGATTATTTGTGGAACCTAAAATCACTCATAAATTGTGGAGCTGTTATGTGACCCATAATTTATGTGTCCATATTACTCATGGTAATAACATTAATAGCTCACAAACATCCACACATTGAATAATATATTTACCAGCTAAATATATTATTTAATCGGGTTAAAGTCTCTGTAATGATAAATATTCTTCATAAGAATTAATTGTTATTATTAATGAATTATTAAATAATATCTTTTAACAAAAAAAAAATTATTTATTAATTACAAATTCAATCAACCAATCAGAACGCTCCGTGACTCCCAAGTTTTTCTAAAAGTAGCGATGCTCATCCTAAAGGTAATTCGATCTTTGTCTCTAAAGCTCTTTTTTAATTTTTTCTCTTAAATCTAACTTAAGCATTAGAACGTCATTGGTTGAGCAATCCTCGGGGTTTTAACATTTAACCTTGATTACCTTTTGTTTGTTGTTTATAAGGATCAAGAAGATTTTTTCAAGGATGAACAATTTCGGCTTCAACAAAGCGGATGATGCCAAAATTAGCATACACACAGCGAACAATAGGCTCAAGTCTCCTTAGCGTATTCTCAGAGTAATCTCAAATATCAAGCATTGAAGCAAGAGGTTCGAGATGATATCCTCCTCACATGTTCATAAAGAAGCCAATTTCTTGGCTGACTCCTTGGTTACGTTAAGTCGCCATCAGAACACAAATTTCAGATGGGCTAGAAGTCTTCCTAAAGAAGCAATTGGAACTCAAAAATTCGACTTTTCAGAATGTTGCTGCTCTAGGGGTGCATCTTTGTTTTAGTTTTTTTATTTTGTATAAAAAATAATTCAAACCGCATTAGCAAGGTTACCGAGAGGATTAGACGAGTTGATGTCAGGATTCGGTCCCTAAAGCTATTATCTAGCTTAATAGATCCTGGCTCGCACTACACAAACAAAATTAAAAAAAAAAAGAATTATTCACTTGTGTCATATTGTTTGTCCCTCCAACTTAATTCATTCAAAAGAAAAATATTCATTTTATTCCCATAGCTTTGGAGATCTATGAATTTAATTGTACACGTATTAAAATTTAACAACTGGTTTGACAAAATTTAAAGTCATACACAAGTTGATGTCAAAGTAGCTAAAGCTGAAAACTTAGCTTAATTTTTATGTATATTTGATTGGGGATATTACTTTTCCCCAATGAGTGACTTGAAGACCAGAGAGAGAGATGGGTCGGCTTTCCCTTTGTGCTTAATAGAGAGCTCAGAGACCTCAGACCTCTAACAGCAACTACCGTAGGTATCAACCCAGCACCTAACTTAATATAATTAATTATGATTATAGGAATATTTGTGGGGTAATCCTTCCTAATTTATAATCACAAGGAATTATTATTATGTTATTATAATTAACACTTAAAAGTCAAAGACTATTGACTTTCCTCCTTTGTTTTGTTGCTCAGAACTTTCTCATATTTTTATTTGATTCTGGTCGAATTATGGGAGATATTATTATTATTATTATTATTATTATTATTTATAAAAATAACTAATTATATTGGAGCATCTTTATTATTATAAAGTTATGAGATCGAGTAACTTAGGTGTTACGTGCATCACTAATTTTTTTCCCTTACACTTATTAAACCTAAATATTAAAGTATACAAAATGTACTAAAAATCTCTAATGATATTTCTCTCAAAAAAAATTAATAATAATAACCCCACTTTCTGGTAGTCAAAAGGAGCAACAATTCATTTAAGTTGATTCGCAAGAGACATGATTGACAAAAATATTTGAAATATGGGTCGGGTTGGAGATGCTTTAGCCATGGAGGGTGGTGCATGACTAAATTTTTAGAGATGCTAGTATTTCCATACGTGCTTCTGGAAGAGACATTTTTGAATTACGCGGTCTATGCACAGCTTGTTATTAATTTCTTTATAGGCATGTATATATGTATTAGTACAGGTTGTAAACAATTTCAGTAGCCTCCAACCGTATTAGATAACTCATATCTGTTGCCGGCATTCGCTGGGCGGCATCTGATGTCGCATCGCATTACCTAACTCATCTCTGCTCCATTGCGATCGGTGAGCTTCTGCTGAATTCAGCAAACAAATTTAGTCAACTACTACTGCTTTAGGAAACTCCACCTTTGCTACCTGTGTTTGGTGAGCTTTCCCCCCAAGCAATAATTTCGGCAACGTCCCGCCGCCTTTGCTAGCTCAGTTCAGCCGCCTCCCCAGTATTAGGTAAACGACGAAGTATTCATCCATATAACTCACTTTGTTACCTAAAAGGAAAGAAATTAAGACAGAATTGGTATACTCTTCACTTATGAGTCTATGACATATCGGGCCTACTGTAGAGGCAAATATACAACCAATATTTGCTATCTTGCGCTCCGCAACAAAACGAGAAGGCATATAAAACTAAACGGTAATATGAGTTGTAAGCTTGTAATGACCTTGTTATTTAGAAGAATGAAAGGAAAATACAGAAAATCAGTCATGCTCCCTAAACAAGATTCTACATACTCCATGAAATCCAGCATTCATAATCCAAGCATGCAAACCAAAGTACCCGACAACATCATAAGACCAAGATAAATAACAGAAAAAACAGTAGACTTAAGACATGATAACAAACAAAATAAATCGATCAGGTTCACATCTGACAAATCGCTGCACCATGCAGAAATGCAAGAGATAATCTTGGTTTATAATGTTTCTTGATGCTTTAGACATCTTCTAATAAGTACTAATTAGACATCAATATGATTTTGTTCTACTCCCCAACAAAAGTACCAATATTTTTATGAACGAAAACAGGCAAGCAACTTATTTTTGCTTAATTAGTACATAATGTACATACATCTACCAAGCGTTTTCACTTCTTCAACCATCGAATGTAATCAAACCCTTCATAAATCAAACTGCACGCACACACTAAGAATCGAACTGTCTTTCTTTTCAATCTGTAGCTGCAAAAGTCAGGAACTCAAACGGCCGAGAAGAATAAATCCAGAAACAACAGAACCCGGCTCAAGCGTCTTTATCAATTAGAACGAACAATGGTTTCTTCCCCAGTCGTTTTCGGCCCTAAAATATGCCAGAAAAGCACATTAGTAATGCATTAAACATCCCCAAGAAGATGTCCCAGGTTTATGTTTCTATATCCAACATTGTGCAAGACAGTGCCATAACATGATGTTTCAATTATTACGGAAGCAAATAACATTTTATCTTTGATGTTATTGATTAAAATCATCTGCGTGATATATAAAAAGTACATAAGAAAAAACCATATTTTGTGAAGAACCTCAATTAGCCCACAACTAACTGAGGTTGTTTCCATCACCCTATGCACAATGCCATACCTTTAGCTCTGGCAATTCAATTACACAGGCACACTCAACTACATTGACTCCAACACGCTCTGCAACAACAACAACAACAAATTGTTAGTCTTGCGAGCAAAGTTATATTTCATGACCCTTAAAATGATACAGGCAATACACCTACAATGCTTATTTACAGAAACCACAACTACAATGCTTCTTTACAGGACCACCTAAAGGGTGCAGTAGTAGACCTAAAGATATTAGAATAAACAAATGCTATAGTTTCCATTTTCACCATGCCCTTGTCTCTTGCTAAGAGAAAAGTAAGCAAAACAAATGAAGGTTGTAAAATCGAAAGATAGTTTATTCCTTTCACCAATCTAAGCGTTCTAATTCTACTTGTCAAGCCTTCATTTAACTTCCACCTGCCTTTCTGCTGGAACACAAAGCACATAACAAGGAAAACTTCTGTAATAATTTGAATTGGATGTGTTCCCAATTATCTAAAAGACATCCTTTAACCACATCAAAATATGGAACAGTTTTATGCTAAACATCTGGTATGGAATAGTTTTATGCTAAACATCTGGATTTCATCCAAAAATGGAACAATTTGAGAAAACAAATAAACTTCTGGCCATAAACACTTAGACATGAGTTCATGGTTTGTATAATCCTACCAAGTAGTCTGATAGCAGCACCCAAGGTTCCCCCCGTTGCAATGAGGTCATCTATGATCAAGGCACGCTCCCCTGCTTCTACAGCTCCCACATGCATCTCCATTATATCTGTGCCATACTCCAACGAGTACTCTTCCGAAATAACCTTCCCTGAAGAACCCAAGAATTATATGCCATCTTGAGACCTATATTTTATTGAAGACTTAACAAATGATGGTGATGAAAAGCCCCGATACAATATCAACACTTACACATGTAAAGAAGCTAATTTCCTGATGAAATACAGCTAATTAACCCAACTCTTAAATTTATTCGTTGCATTTTTTTTCTTTTCTTGTTTTTGGATTCAATGATAGTGGGAGCAAGAATTATACATATTTCGAATTGACTTCGCCTTTTACGAGTGTTGAATCCAAAACCATAGTACTAGTGGCTTGTCGTGTTATATTTATAGCAATAAGAACCTAGTTTTGGCATCTGTATTTGTCACCAGGTGGACTTTCACTCCTCTCTACTATTTACTACTCAAATGTCAAAACAGATCATTACTACAACTAGACTGCAAAGGATTAGATGAATGTGTGGTCTTCGATTGTGGTTTAATTAAGATGGATTGATATGATCAATTTTGAGTGATGCAAAATCACTATTCAAGGGCATAACCACTCATTTCCGGTTACTCAATATTTATCAATAATAGAGGTAATAGCACCATCTCCAACATATAGATTAGCAGGCAAACTGCAACTGGATCAGCAAACACATTGCATTATACAGAAGAATTAGGGATGATAAAGCCAGCCAGCGAGCTAAATAACATGTACGCTGTAAAATACATTGGTAGAGATCCTTTGATGAGCTAGAGTAAAATACATGAACTATCCTGTTCCCCCAGTATGTCAGCAACTGATACAATCATGGTTCATGGATTGCCTTCAATGGAGGAACTTCTCAAAACTCAGAAATTTAAGCAGTTGAGGATAATGAAAAAAAGAAAAGGTGCGAGCTGTTACCAGGCAACTTATTTGGTTTTCTCATAGGCACAAATTTTGCTCCAATGGCCAATGCAATAGGTGGGCCAAATATAAACCCTCTTGCTTCAACGCCTGCATAATGCCACCAAAAATCCTTTCACACTATCACGTCATAAACGACAAACCATATTGAGTATATGCAACAAGAACACCCACTAAACAGTGAGAACCACCTCACATGTGATTCCAAGAAGTTCCCAAGCCAGAATGCTTTAGTCTAGGTTTTGAATATGGCTAAATTCCAAACACCAACTAAATTTTCTTACAAACTAAACAAAAAAATAAAACATAAAAGTATCTAAAAGATAAAGAGTATGTTTTGAAGTACCTGCAACAACAGAGATTTCCTTGTCTTTGTACCTCTCAACAAACAAATCAATAGTATCCTTGAACGCCTTGGTATCAAGAAGTAACGTGGTTATATCTTGGAACAAAATCCCTGCCATAAGGAGTTCAGTTAAGGATAATCAACCTGTATTCTCAAACTCAAAGAAGGCCTCCATTGACCAGAAAACGCCTTCCGTTTTCCCTCCCAGAAATCAAGTTAAAGCCAAATTTCCCAGATGACAGATTGGATCATTAGTAAGGAAAACACACTAAAATCAACAAAAACCCCACCAAGGAACACAGGTACTCATCAGAAAACAGAAAACTAAGACGTTCAAAATCTATGCCAAAAGGAAAAATAAAGAGCACGGACGAGAGAAAAAGTACCCGGTTTGGGGAAGTCCGGTATGGCTCTGATTGCGGATGAAATTTTAGCAAGGCGAGGGTCCTGACCATCTTCGGCAGCCATTGCTTGCACTAGCAGTGTCTTACTCACTGACCGAGCAAATGGGTAAGAAATTATAGTGACTCAATCTTTGCACTGTTTTTGTTTTATCTGCTCACTAATCCCGTAAGTTTATTTTAATGACCAATTTACCCATTTCTTAAAAACCCACTGCGATTCTATTTCTTCCCAACCCTTAGCAAACAAAAATACATAAATAAATACGAGGGTTCAATTAGACAATTTCAAGTTTCAACCCTTCCAAATTCAATTTCAATGTCACAGATCTATCATCGATCACAAGAACAATAACCAAGAGCTACAATCTGAAAATTATTACTATTAAGCAAACAGACGATTCAAGGGTGAGGGTTTAGAGGTAGCTCACCTGAGCAGCGCCGCCGCCGAGGGATGACAGAGCGGTAATTTATGAAGCGAATGGAGGGTAGCAAAGCCGATGATGAAGCTCTAGGTGGAGACCTCTTTAATGGAGCTGCGGAGCTGCGAAAGGGGACCGCCGGAGAGAAAGTGTGTGAATTTGACGAGAAATGAAATGAGGTGGTTTGTACATGCATCATCATAGATTTGATTCATATGCATAATAATAACATGGGCTGCTTTTAGTTTTAACTTAAAAGTCGCCTGAGCGCGGCTGCTTTTAATTTTAAGTTTTACCTTTGAAGTCGACCACTTCGCTCTTTCTCACTCTCTTCCTTTGGCTTCTTCTTTCCTATAAATTAAAGGGTAATATCTCACTAGTGACAGTATCAATATTGTGATGTGTGGAATCCTAATTAATTATTTAATTATTTATAAAAAATTATTAAAATTAAATTTTTGAAAAATAAAAAATTGAAAGGATGAAGATGAACAACCCAAATTCAATATTCATTGTTCATCTTCCTTCTCAATTCAAATTCCACAGTGACATTGAGAGAGAAACAGACAGAAATGCTCAAGCTCAAAATCAACAACGCTAAAAGGAAGAGATGAGCTATTGAATCAATACTCAATTGAAATCATTTATCAGGAGCAGGATTAGATAAAACAATTGGTTCAAATTCCCAAATAAAGAACACTCCATTTTCGCATGAACGAGCTGGAGATACTTGGCCCTTGTGAATTTACAATCGGAATAATTGCGCAATTACGGAAACGAAAAATCCTACCTTGAATGTGATGTTCTTGACAATGAAATAAGGGGAATTGACAGTAAAGCAAGGAATGATGAACACTTACGAGATCACCATCAAGAAGCCACACTGTCGCAGCTGCAACGGCTAGGAAGGATCCGGACCAGAGAAGCCACACTGTTGCAGCTGCTGCTAGCGGTGGTGGTGGTCATATTTGTAGCAGATTCCGATGACACGCCACTGCCTCCTCCTCCGGCATTCTCCGACTGATCTACAACCAGCCCAGGTCTAATATTCCCTCTGGATAACATCACCATCTGTTATGCAAAAACAAAACATATTAAGAATCATCCATCCACCGTCATTATTTACTTAATTAATTAATAAACAAAAATTAAGTAGAAGGCAAGACGAAGAAAGAAATATACACGATGACAGTGGCTAGATAGACTCCGCCTTAGCTGGTTGTTGCCATCTATCAACTCAACTCCCTACATGTATTTTGTCAGCTCATTAACAACATCATTTTTTTTGGTGTTGTTGATTTTGAGCCTCTGTTTCTCTCTCAATGTCACTGTGGAATTTGAATTGAGAAGGAGGATGAACAATGAATATTGAATTTGGGTTGTTCATCTTCATCTTCTTCTTCAATTTTTTTTTTTCTTTCAAAAATTTGCTTTTAATAAGTTTTTATAAATAATTAAATAGTCAATCAGAATTCGTAAATATTGATAGTGTCACTAACCTGACTAACGGATTGGAGCAACTGTGCAAATAAATGTGCAGTTGTGGTATAACATTGGAACTAAATCCGTTTCGGGAAGTAAAGTGATATTTAATGTCCGGTTAGGAGAACAATGTGAGGTATTACCCTAAATTTAAATAGAATAAACTATTAACTAATAATTTCTAAGATTGTATTTTACATAGAACTTAAAATATGATAATTTTTAAGTCTTAAATTCCTTCATTTTTTTTTTACTTAGATACGTTTATTGTCAATTTTTTGGTATAATATATAAATAGTACTCTAATATCTATTTTATAATTAAATTTTAAAATACTTTTATAATTATAATTATATATTACAATTGTTTTTTTCTTCGAAACTAAGACTGAAATCTGTTTTGTCTAGAGTTTAACAACTTAACAATAGTGTTTAGAAAGTTTCAGGGTGGGGGTCGGGCGTATTTAAGTTAAGTATGGGTGATGGCAGAATAGCTTAGGGTTTAGGGTTCAATTATTGGATATTGGGCACAAAATCTAATAAACTAGATCCAAGAATTAAACTCTAAATTATAAGTGATTAACCTAATTTTTTAATATCGGATGATAAATATTTTCAAATTTGAAGTATAAAAGTATTTTTGAATAATTTTCTCTTAATTATCTTGTTTTAAGTTGGATTGTCTTTACATTACTCTTTAAAATGAACAAGCGTAAAGAAAAAATATTATAAGTGGGAGTAATATTTTTATAAAATATAAAGAAAAAAAAACTACTAAATAAGGATTAAAATTTTAAAGAGTCAACTTCATTATTTAAGTAAATATTATGGTAGTTAGAGATTGAAAAGTTTCAAAAATATGATTAATAAATAGAGTATTGAGTAACTATTGATGTTATCATTAAGGACTCAACAATGATGATTTCTTGTCACTTCTCAATTTATTGAAGGTTATTTATTCAAAATGTCCATCAACCTCAAACTTAATCTCAATTTGCCCCTGAACCCAATTCTGTTACAATATAACCCTTGAAACCCTTATTTTGTCCTACATGCCCCAATTTCGTTATCTTGACTAACCCACTAATGCAAAGGCAAAATTGTCCAATTATACAACTCAGTATTTGAGTTGACTATAGTTAATTTCTTAACTAGTGAAGTAAATTTAAGAATCCTAACCCACCCAATGCAAAGGAAAAATCCAAAACTATTAGCATTTCATTGATGGTTCTAATACTTGCCCCTCTCCAACTCTTCTTCCTTCTCCACTCACTGATTCTACTCCAACTTCTAACTCCTCCCATTTTGTCCTCACTTCATCCTTGGTCCCAAATCTAGCCTACATTATTTGGTTCCAAATTGATCAAACACTTATGAATATGTTACGAGTGACCATGTCAGAATCCATTTTCTCTCAAGTCATTGGCCTTCATGCCTCTCATGATATATAGGAGTGTCTTCGACGAAATTTCTCTCAATACTCTCTCACAAATGCCAATAATATTCGCTTCCAACTTATGTCTCTCATCAAAGGATCTCGCACCATCTCTGAGTATCTTTCACAAGCCAAATCTTTTGCTGACTCACTTGCTGCCCTAAATGAGCTTATCTCCTCTACTGATTTAGTCACAGTCACCCGCATTCTTTGTTCTGAATATAAAATGTTAATCACTGCCACATTAAGCTTTCCTCATCTTTCACATTTCATTGATCTATGAGCTTGCCATCTATCATTTGAGGCTCAACCGATTCAACCCATTCTCCCCCCATCCACCCATCTACCTACTCTCTATGCCACTCGTGGGCATGGCGAATATCATCATGGATACCGCTCTAAATGAAGCAATAAATCTAATTTCCCTGAGTACCTTTCTCACGTGAGCTCCCGGGAAGAAAACCGTGAGTGCTAGGGTCAAAGCGGATAATATCATGTTGGAGGTCGGGTCGTTACAATTTGGTATAAGAGCTAGATCCCGATCGGAAGTGTGCCAGCGAGGACGCTGGGCCCCAAATGGGGGTGGATTGTAAGAACCCGTGTCTTGTGAAGAACGGTGAACAATCCCACATCGCTCGGGGAGGGAAAGGTGAAGTGTCTTATATGTATGGGCACATATCTATCTAACAGGAAGCCTTTAGAGAGCTCAATGGCTTTGGATTCCTTGGAAACTCCAAAGTTAAGCGAATTGAGATGACAGGACCCCGTCCCAACTGGATGTCAAAAATCGTGCCCGGTCCTGCTCTCGTCTGACAAGTCAACCAAAGGTCCGAAACTACCCTTCAGTGCTTGCCAGACAAGGGATGTTTGCGCTGATTTCTGCTGCTGCCACTGCCTCACGATCAGTCCCGAACGTCGTACCACGGCCTGGAGGGTCACAAAAACAGAAAAGGTGTGAGTGGACAAAAATGACCCCTGATAAAAACATTTGCCAAAATACATTCTTACCCTCCAGTTTTCAAAAACTTGCATGCATATCACAAAACATGAGTAATAGTATGAAATCATTCAAGTATGAACCGTGGACCGATAAAATCAAAACATATTTTCTCATGGTCCATAAAACTCATGTTCACCAAATCAGTTCATGTTGTAAAACATCAAATCCCGGCTCTCAGGCCAAAACATGTGAAAACATAATCACCTGGCCACAAGGACCAAAAACCCGTACTCAATACCAGTACGTCATCACAAACAACATCAATCAGCACTAATCACAAGTGCACAATAAATATATCAATCCAATCAATCCGCACTACTCATAAGTGCACAAACTATCACAATCACATCTTCACTACTCACAAGTGCACAATCAAACCATCAACTGCACTACTCACAAGTGCTACACTACGCGTAGGCCAATATCTAGCCACTCTCTTGGGAACAGACACCTCTGGGCTCAACCCCCGGGCTCCGTCACATCTGGGCGAACACATCCCCAGGCTCAGACCCATCCGAGTGGTACATCCAGGCTCAGTCACATCCGAGAAGCTAACTACCATAGAATCAACTCCCGATCCTACAATCACATCCCCCAAGCTCCGGTCGTCTGGATAATCCCCCCAAGCTCCGACCGTCTGGGCATTTCACAATCACAATGAAAACCATCTCGGGAATTACATCCCAAAATATTTCAATCAAATCTTGACTTCATACAAAGTCAAGATCATTCCCGACTGGGTCTCAAGCCCCAAAATACCATTTACACATAAACCGTTAAAATCACATTTTAAAACAATAAAATAATCCAGAAATCATCATTGACTTACCAACTAAGTCCCAATATCATTTTAGAAATCGTTTTGACTCCAGGCCTAGCCCAAAACATCATTTGAACGTTCCTCGTAAAACGTGTCGAAAGACTAATTAAAATAATCATAAAATCACAAGAAATCAAACCAAATTATCAATTTTATCAAATTCACAAGTGACTCCAAATCCGAGTCAAAATCATTATCCGGTTGGGTCTCACGCCCAAAATATCATTCTCACTCAAATCCATGCGTTCGCAACCTCAGTTGCCATTTTCACGTAAATCCATGAAACTGATCCTTGACTCATTCCCGAGTCAACACATCATTTTCAATCCATTACTCATAACTCGAGTCCAAACATCATTTTCAATTAATTTCAATCCCAGACTCATAAACCAAGTCCAAACATCATTTTCAACCAATTTCATAATTTCTCGAAAATCGTGCCAAAAAATAATATAATAATCCATAAAATCGAGAAATCACCGGATTGAAATATCAACCATGCCAAAGTGACACGACCCATCCCAATCCCCCCCTGGGATTACCATGGAATGTGACGTGCTCCCGTCTGACAAGAGGCGTCAGACAAGGGATAACCGATTGCTATTGCCCAAACGGGCTTCTAGAGTGCGTAAGGATCGATGGAGGAGGTGTGCGATGCTCAAGTCTCTGCTGCAGTCGCATCCGGAATCAACCTGAAGGGCATTAAAAACAAAAGTTGTGAGTGGACGAAAATAAACAAGTTTGTTAAAAACATTTATGAGACATTTATGCCCCTCAGTAAAATCATATGCATGCACCAAAAACCAATAATCCCATATTTATTTTGAAATAACCATTAGGGCCTTAGCCCGGAAACCAAAGCATAGTTTCAAATTTCAAAAAAAGTCAATCCAAGAGTTATTTCGTCAATCCAGTAATATTCATTTATTATTTTTCCATCTCCGGCATCCCCGATGCCTAGCGTCCTAGACGCTTGACGTTCCAGACGTCATATCTCACGGTATTAAACAACGCGTGCTGCCCGGGGTCACACAGGGTCCATATCTCTGACATCCCCGATGTCTGACGTCCATGACGTCCAGCAATCCTGCTCCTGGATCACTATACGGTCCGGTAGCTCCGTACAATGAGCCCTCGCAGGCAATGCACCGTGACTTCTCCAGTGTCCCCGACACTTGGAGGAGACCAGGATATAAATATCCTCATATCGAGATGGTTTTATGGAACACATTTTATTATTCATTTCCAAAATATCACAAGGGCCCTGCCCCGAATTTCCATAAAACCGTCATAAGTCCAAATAGTTGAATCAAATCCGAAATAGTTTATTCAATTCCATTTTAGGGTCCCCGACCCGAAATCACATATATAAGTCAACTGGGCCCCTGGCCCGATTTCATAAGTCAACTGGGCCCATGGCCCGATTCATAAGTTAACTGGGCCCCTGGCCCGATTTCATAATTCAATTGGGCCCCTGGCCCGATTAACAAATTAACTGGGCCCTTGGCCCGATTTCACTTTATCAAATCCGTAACCGTTTCATAAAATCATATCCATCCATATTTATGGAAATCAGTGCAAATCCAGAAAACCTCGATTCACGTGCAAACACGTAAATCGCTTCGAAATGCGTGAAAACATATAAATTCACTGATATCCAAAATAAATCATATAATCTCAATTATAAAAATCATGAAATAGTTATGCATGCATCGAATTTATAAAACCAATGTCCACTCACAGACCGTTTAACCGAGCGCCTCGATACGCGTGCCATAGGCTTTCCCGGGCCACACCACTAACATCGGGACTCCCAATCCTGTCCAAATCACATTAGAGGGTCACTAACCTCCACATTAACATCCCATTAAAGTCCCGTAATTTTCTCGAATTTTTAAGTATTTTTAAACTGGATTTAAAACCTTCGGACATCCCGAACAATGTCGAGACGGTGTCCGATCGACACGAAACCAATCCCAAAATGTTCGTTACATTGTATAGGATAAAAGTCATGTTGACCTCACCTCGAGATTCGTGCCCACGCGCCGTCACGCGTTGCCGTGAGTGGCTGCGCGTGAAAGCCACGTGCTTGCTACAGTGACTGCTACAGTCACCATCATCACCCGTTTGTCTGGTAAACGGGTTGGAAAGCCCGCGATAGGATCCGGTTTAATCACACCCAATTCGACATCAATTCAATTCGTTCTTGATCCTACAACAATCATTAACCAATGAATTTCAGGTCTGTGACATCGATCAACATCAACCAATCCATAATCGTGCCAACAACCCGTGATCACCCAAAACGGGTCGATCACCAAAACTCCACCAATCCTCAACCATTGCCAAATTAACTTCACAGGAAGCTTAAAAGGATTAATACGAACCAATTCACATGATTAATTGAACACGACGTTACCTCAATCACCACGACTCAAGCTTGAGTTTTTCGGCCGTCCACCTCGTCCGTTCACGGCCATAGGAGCCCCAAAGCTTGCCCCATTTGATCTGGTTCGACACGTTGAAGTTCTAGGAAGCTCAATCCATCATCAATTAGGCTTGGGCTGGCCTAAAACTAGGATTTCGAATTTGAATTTCACAAAAACCAGTTTCGGGTTTTCAGAGAAATCCAACACCCAATTCACTCATTCCTTTCATTCTCAATCACAGAGGAACCCACACGACTTACACACCATTCCTTTAATCCAATTCAGCTGTTAAAGGCATCCAAAAGTGTCCAAAATCCACTGTGTAATGTTCCCCTGCACTGACCCGAAAACAATAGAAAAACCCAGTGCCCATGTCGTGCAATCGATGCCAACTCAACCCCATGTGCAATTCCACCTTAAACTGTCCCAATTCAGTCATAAAATTGATAAACAACCCATGGGATCGATCGCACAAATATTCCACCTTCACGGCTGTTCAATGAAACAGTGCCCCGTGAGAAATTACAATTCTGCCCTTGTGCAGAAAATTACCAAAATGCCCCTCACGCATCCTGACCCGTAACTCGGTCATACGAACTCCGATTGATGCGTGCCGCCTGTCTACGAACTCAGGGCATCAAAACCTTCCTAACGGTCCTCGGTCCTCGGCCATCAGACCTCCCGATCAAAAAGTCAACATTCCCCCTTCTTTCATCCAAATTACGAAAATGCCCATGAACTTCCGTACATCATAACTTTCACCACGAACGTCGGAATCGAACGTGCCACCTGTCTATGAACTCGTGACGTCCCGAACTACGTCATGGTCATCGGTCAAAGTCCATTTGACCATCCGAATTAAAAGTCAACGTTTTGCCCACGCCCAGGGGCAAAACGGTCATTTTGCACAATTCGTCCGAAATCGCCCAACTAATCCCAGATTAGTAAATCACAATTAAATATTATTAAATCCCGATATTCGGGACGGGTCGTTACACAAAGCATATAAAATCATATAATAAGGCATTTAAATTATATATGCATGCATCACGGTTAGAAAACAAAGTCCACTCACACACACCGTCTAAAACGGTCCGTTTCCGAGCTGGACGTTTTTCCGTAAATTCTGGAAATCACAACTCTTGTCCAAAATCATTATGGAGGGTTACTAACATCTCAAAATACTTCATATAATTTTCCCCAATTTTTTCGGAATTTAAATACGTATTTTTAACGTAAAACAAAACTTCGGATACGCGGAACATTAACGAAACGATATCCGATTTCATCGAAACCAGCGTCAAAATGTTCGTTACAATGAGAGGATTCAAAGTCATGTTGACCTCACCTTGAAACTAGGCTGTACGCGCCCTCACGCGCCGCCGTGAGTGGCTACGCGTGAAACCCACGTGCCAGCTACAGTAACCATCGTCCTCACCCGTTTGTCTGTAAAACGGGTCCTTTTGCCCGCGAACAGACCCGATTCAATGTCTGTCAAATCGATACCAATTTCAACAATTAAACATTCAGTCAGCTTCGATTCAAGTCTAATTAGAGTTCTGAAACATCAATTACATTAAGCCTTACCTTAATCCTTCAAATCAAAGCTGATCATTCGAAGAACACCCGAACACTGTTCATCTTCAAAAGTCGTCAAACCTACTCGATTTCGTTCAATTGATCCACCAGGAAGCTTCAATGGACTCAGTTAAACACTTTCCCCAACTCAATTGCATCAATCCAAGCCTCAAATCCCACGACTCAAGCTCGAAATTTCAATAACCTCAGTCCCTCAGTTCTACCTCAAATGGACCTCAATTCTCTTCGTTTGTGATCTGAAACAACTCGTCACAACCTCAGGAAGCTACTTCCAAGCTCCATATTGATCCTCACGGCTCAATTCTCAACATTCGAATTTCCCCCCTAATTTTCTGAAATTCGAATTCCAGCCCCCCAGCTCTCTATCAATCCCTCGTGTTTTCCCAATTCAATTCAGTCTAATTGAACTCACAATTTCTCACTCTCTGGTTCAGAAATGGAAGAGGGATGAAGGTTGGAAGAAAATTAGATTGTTGATTGTACACGGTTAAGAAAACAGAAGAGATTAATGGAAAATAAAGGATTTAACAATTAATTAAAAAAATAATAAAACATCGTTATGATGTTTACCTCAAAACATGGATCTGTGTTTAGGCCTCAATTTAAGGGATGAGTGACACTTGTCACTCATCCAGGTGTGTTCAGTCACCGGGTACTGTTCATAATAAAATAATATTTTAATCCCGGTTCGTTCGGTTAATCGAGTCCGTTCCCGTGACCATAACTTCATCGTCGAATCTCCTATTTTGGCATGCCGCCTGCCATTGGATTCGCATCGACGAGACCTACGTAAAGGTCCTTGGCCCTCGGCCATTGGACTTCCCGGGTTAAAAGTCAACATTTGGCCCCCTTTTTTGCCAAATTACCAAAATACCCCTCAACTTCCAAACGTCATAACTTTCTCCTCGAATGTTGGAATCGAACGTGCCGCCTGTCTATGAACTCGTGACGTCCCAAACTACGTTACAGTCATCGGTCAAAGTCCATTTGACCGCCCAAACTAAAAGTCAACATTTTACCCACGCTAGGGGCCAAACGGTCATTTTGCACAATTCGTCTGCTTTCACTCAACTAATCCCCGATTAGTCATTCTAAACCATAATTAATTAATATTTAATCCCGACACTCGGGACGGGTCATTACATGAGACTAGTGCAATCTCAAGATGGATGACCCATTAGGAAGTTGCACGTGAGCTCCCGAAAACAAAACTGCGAGGGCGAGGCCCAAAGCGGACAATATGGTGCTAGATGGGATGGGTCCTGCCTATAACGACCCATCTCGAATATCGATATTAAATATTAATTAATTATGGATTAGCATGATTAATCGGGGATTAGTTGAGAGAATATGGACGGACGGTATAACATGTACGTTTTGCCCTTGGAGTTGGGTCAAGTGTTGACTTTTGACTCGGATGCTCAAATGCACGAGGATCGATGACCATGACCTAGATCAAAACGTCACGAGTCCGTAGACAGGCGGCACGTCGAAATCGGATGTCCAACAGGGAAGTTATGGTCACGGGATCGAAATCGATTTAATTAGTACCTCGGGATTCGAATTAAATAATAATTAAATTTGATTGGTTGAATAATGAATGTAGGCCCTTGGATGAGTGACAAGTGACAAGTGTCACTCATCCCAATGGTGGGTTTCCTTAAAAAGAGGATCTGGTTTTGATTGGGTAATTTTTTATTAAAATATATTTTTTATTTCCCTCACATCTCTCTTCTCTTCTCGTGCATCATATTCATTCTCCCTAAAAAAACACACAAAAAACAACTACACAGACAGCCTTCAATCTTCATCCTTTTCTTGTGACCCGTGAATGAAAGTTGGGGAGGACATTGAGACGAACCAAATGGTGGCCACAGTGACGACCATTGTGCACGGTGGCTGGAGTTCGAAAATGGTAAACCGTGTGATTCAAATTTTGGGTTTTTGATTTTGATGGTGTTGATCAATTCTAAGCTTAGGATGATGTTCCTTGAGCTCTCACGAGCTTTTAGGTGCAATTTGGGACGGATTTGGACGTCGGAGGTGGCCGAAATGATGATCGGAATTCTGGCCGAAACTTTGAATGGCCATAACTTTAACTCCAGGTAATTTATGAAACTTCTGGATTTATATTTGGAATCCTTGGCTCGAGTAGATGGATTTACATAGGTAGAACGTCAAATTTGGTTGAGAAACAAGTGAGATATCGACGTTTGAAGTTTGGGGCATCAATGGAGTTTTCCGGCGAGAAATTCCAGCGAGTCGCCGGTGAGTTGACTCATTGACCAGTGAGTTGACTTGCTGACTTTGACCCGTTGACTTTGGCCCATTGACTTTTTCCAAAGTTGACTTTTGTGTTGACTATGCGCTTGGGGGCGCGTGGGTTCGAATTTCGAGATTGACCCAATGTCATTTTAAAGGTTTCGACAATCCAGATCCAATGGTGGTAGTTTTGAGTCGATCGGAGATAGTTAAGTTGGTCAAATCGAGATTGTTCACCTAGGGAATCCTGTCTAGAACACGTTGACTTTTCTGGGAAATTTGAGGGTTTATCCAATAGACTTGTATAGTTGATTAGTTACCTTCGGGTGTGATTTGGACATGTCTGGGTGTTCCGGTGATGGTGATTTAGCTGAGGAGACTTATGGCATGCATATCGAGGCAGCAGCTAGGACGGTCTATGAGTAGACATTAGTTTCTAAATATGATGCATGCATAACTGTTTTATATGTTTTAAATATGTGATTTATGATGGATTTGATTGTGGTAATTAGTATTCACGTATTTGTACGTATTTCGAGGTTTATGGCTTTATATTGTGTTCTATGTGATTGTGGTTTTAATAATGGTTCAATGGTATGATTTCAGAATTGGAAATATGGAACCAGTCTTGAGACCTATTTGATTTACGTACTAACAGACTTGGCGTCCATTTGATTTAATGAGGCATCGGGCCGGAGACCCATTTGATTTGGTTATGATATTGGGCTTGAGGCCTAATTGGTTTATGAAATGTAATTTCGAGCTAAGTCCCTTAAATTTGGGAATTGGAATTGTGTAAATGGTTTATGAAAGTTATACATCAGGCACAAGACCCATTTATGGATTTACGATGGTTTTATGGAAATCCCGGGCATAGGTCCCTTTTGAACGGTTTGAGATGATTTATGAAATGTTTTTCATATACCATCCTTATGTGTGGATTGTCTCCTCCAGACGTCTCGTAGTATCCTGAAGTAATCATGAAGCACTACCTGAGAAGGGCTGCTAGAGGCGCAGCTCAGGATCAAGAGTGCAATTATGGATAAGGCCCTCTAGGGAGGGTCATTGATATGCGAGTCATTGACCTGGGTGGACCCTGGGGAGATTCGGGATTGAGACCCCGAGGAGCACGCGTAGACTAGAAAACCGTGACAGTGGTATTGATTAGGCATCAGGGATGCCGAGGATTGGTTACATTGTATTTAGATAAACTGGTTATTTAATGATGATTGGTTTTGGGCTGAGTTCCGACATACCTCAGATTTACGATGTTGGGCGAATGCCCTAATTGTCAGGACCCGTCCCAAATCCACCGGGATTAACGTGGGACGCGCCTGATCCTGTCTGACAAAAAGTGTCAGACGAGGGAAATTTTCATCTCTAGCCCTCACCGGGCTTCCAGAGTACGCCAGGATCGTAGGAGGAGGAGTGTGATGTCTCGTCCCTGTTACAGCCCGCATCGATCAACCTGAAGGGGATTAAAACATCAAAAGTCGTGAGTGGACAAAATAATATTTTAATAAAACATTTCCATACAAAGACATTTATGCCCTTCATTAAAAGCATATGCATGCATTCAAAAACCGTTTATCAAAACGTTCATAAAACCATTTGTCAAACATTCTCAAAACCTTTCAAGGGTTCATGCCCAATTCCCATAAACCGTCATGACCCATAAAAACCATTCAAGGGTTCATGTCGGTCCCCATAAACCGTCATGAACCATAAATCCATTTGGGTCCCCGACCCGAAATAAAAAAAAACCTGTAAATCCATACATGTGGGAACTCAGCCCAAATCAACATACGTGGGTCTCAGCCCAAAATCATTCTCATTGACATAGCAAAACATACAATACGGGGTCTTCGCCCCAAATCACTTTCTAAAACATGGAACGCAGGGTCTCCTTCCTCAAATCACTTTCCATCAAAACCATATACGCATGCATACGTATAACCCATCCGCGGCACTTCCGAGAAGATGCCAACTCGGGGCACACAGCCCCTAGGGAACACATCCCCGATAAATGTCACGATATCATCTCTATACTAGTGTGCACACTACTCGGGGTCTTACTCCTAGTTTTCTCCCAGGAATCTCCATCTGGGAGACTCTATCTTCGGACCTAGTCCGATCATCTCTCCGGAATCTGGTATGGGACCACAACATAAATCGTAACTCCCACTCTTGGAACGGGATCCTTATGGGGATACCTACTCTGGTATGTGGATCGTGACTCTCCAGGTCGACGTCTGGAGGAGACCATATAAATCATATGGAGGGTTCATATACATTTTCCAAAACAATTTCTTTCTTTCTCAAAAAACATTTCAACTGGGTTTATACCCGATTCATCTCAATAGGATTCCTCGAATCGGATTCAAATCCATTTCATAGGCCTCAGCCTAAATCCACAGCTCAATAGGGACTCATGCCCGAATTCTCTTTTCACAAACCGAACTGGGACTCAAGCCCGATGTTACAATCAACAGGGCCTCAAGCACGATACCACAACTAACTGGGCCTCAAGCCCGAACCATAAAGCAACGGGACCTCAAGTCCGATTTCACAACCAACAGGGCCTCAAGCCCGATACTACAGTCAAATGGGCCTCAAGCCCGAACTTGTAAACCAACGGGACCCTCGATCCGATCGTATAACTCAAATGGACCCCCGGTCCGATTTCTCGTCAAATCAAATGAACTCCAAGTCTAGGATTTCGTATATCAAATGGGTATCGTGCATGATTTCATATTTCCAAATCCAAAACCAATTTATGAAACCCTCGTTGAAAACCTAGCACGTATAAGCATCGTATAAAATCGTAAATCTCAAAATACGTGCAAACATGTAAATCCTACGCTACCACAAACAAATGCACTCATGGCATCACAAAAAATATATTAAAACACTTATAAAACATTTATGCATGCATCGCATTCGAAAGAAGGGTCCACTCACAGACCGTCTGAAGCTGCGCCTCGATACGCGGGCCATAAGCGTCTCCAGGGCCAATCGTCACCTCCGGGATTCCCGAACCAGTCCAAATTAATTTAGAGGGTTACTAACTACTTATATAACCCCTCACTAAAGCCCCGTAATTTTTCGGAATTCCTAACTATTTTTAAACGCGAACCTAAACCTTCGAACGTCCCAAACTATATCGAAACGATGTCTGATTGACACGAAACCAGTCCCAAAATGTTCGTTACATCGAATAGATAAAATTACATGTTGGAACCACCCCCAAAGGATGGCTCACGCGCCCGCACGCGCCCCTAGAAGGAACTGTGCGTAGGCCTCATAATAAGCATTATTTTATATTATTTTATACCCTTATACTTGACTTTTAATATTAAAATAATAAATTAGATAAAATAATTTATTTTGTGATATTTTTTTAAATAAATAAAGTTTGTAATTTGGAGCGTTTTGGCGAATGAATCGTCCCGATTGGAATTATAACGAAGAAATTATGGACGAAATTTGGTTGAATTATATTAATTAATTAATTTTGATTTTTGCAAAGCCCAAATTCATTTCAGCCCATTTTCTTGTCAATTGTTTGCAGCTCAAAAAAAATTAAGCCTCCAGCTCAGCTCCCTTGGCCCAGGCCCAGCCCGTGAACCCTTCGAGCCCTGCAGCAAGGCTTCCGGTCCAAACCATTCTGGCCCAGCGCACAGCCCAGCCCGGTCTCACCCCAGAAGCCCTCCACCGAAGCCCGTTGGTCAGTTCGGTGAGCGTTTGCCGAACGTCCCTGTCTTACTTCGGCGCGCGCCTGCTGAGCCACCTACTCCTCCTATAGCAGCCTGCCACCAACTCTTCACTACCCTGTCAGTAGCTCCTGACCGAATTCTATCTTTGATTTTCAGCTGCTCACTGCTGAAACCATGACCTGCTGCAACCTACTCCATTTGCATGATTTTTTCCAGCTCTTTTCTGCAATTTTCAACCCCAAATCAGCCCAAACCATGCCTAAAATCATCATTCATCATCATTTTTCATCATTTCGTTTTGTACAATTTTATTCCTATTTTTATATTTTATTTTGTATTTTATTCTTAGTTCTTCATGGCCTCCCTCTATAAATAGGGAGGCAAATTCACTTGTAAAAGGGTCCCCATTTTGTTCAATTTTATTTATTTCTTTTAGTTTAGGTTCTTATATTTTTCTCCCTAGTTTATTCTCTTCTTTTAGTTCATCTTCTTTATTTTTGGGGACCATTTTAACTTCTTGTAGTTTCTTTTATTTAATTAGCTTTCTTTTAAATTCTTATTCTTAATTTATGTTATCTTTATATTAGTTATTAATTTCATTTCTTCTTTACTTTGTTCTTGTGAGTTTTATTTGAGATCTCTTAAATACATTTTTATGATTTCCTTAAGAAATACTTAGGCCAAGTATTTCCGAAATAATTCTAGAATTTAAGTCCGCATTCTTATGTTTTATCCTCCATCTTCATAAGGTTCTAGCCGCTGTTCGGTGTTCCTTATGAATAACATTTCATTGTTTCCATCTACTTTCGGAATCACAAGCTGTTCTTGGATTCCGAAAGTGTAACTTTTGTCCCTTTACTTAAATTCTTGTTATTGTTTTGGTTTACTTATAATTCAATATATGTGTTGGTATTTTCTTTCTAGCATTTGTAAATATGAATACAATCTCCATGTGTTTTACTTTTGAATTTCATCTACTTCATATGTTTTAGTGTTTAACCTTCAATTTAATGCTAAGTGTTTATGATCGCTGTTCGGTGCACTTAGAATAGGGTTGAAGAGATTTAAATGTTTGACACACATTGAAATCAATAACGTAAGGTGAATCGTATTATAAGTGTTTATGACCGCTGTTCGGTGCATTTATAATATTGAAAAATGTATGCATGTATTTAAGATGATTAAGGTAGGATTTCGTGATTGGTTCAATATGAGCATGATGTTAGAGTGTTGGTAAAAATATGTGTTTGAAGAAAGTTCACTTGCATAAAAGTTAAAGTAGAAGTAGAATTAAGTTCTTAATTATTTTTACTTGTTTTCTTTATTATATGAATACAATCTTTCAAACCCCCTTATTTAATTCTTTATTATTTTATTATTTAATTCTTTATTTTTTAATTCTTTATTTCATTAATTCTTTTATTCTTAAATTCATTTATTCTTTAATTCTTTATTATTTAATTATTTAATTCTTTAATTCTTTAATTCATTATTCTTTGATTATTCATTATTCTATTTAACTAACATATTATTAATGTTCCCTAATTTCTCCGGTTAAGAAAGATCCCTATTTACCAATACTACAACTACACAAAAAGGGTTTAAATTGCATAACACCCGAATTATGTGTTTAATTTAATGCGTAGTTTGGGCGTTATCAATTTTTGACGCCGTTGCCAGGGAAATTGAAAATCATTTTTAATATGTTGGTGTATGTATATAAATTGTGCATATTATATTTGTTTACATTTATTTTATTTTATTTTGGTTCATATTTTATTTCTTCATAACTTTTAGTTACTTGGTTATAATTCTTATATTTGTTTATATTTTATTTATCCATTTTATTTTTATTCTTATTATTTTTGGTTTATATATGTTTATTTTTATTTTTATATTTGTACATATTATACTTGTTCTTAATGTTTATCTTTATACATGTTCATATTGTACTTGTTTATTATTTTTATTTATTTTTATATTTGTTCATAACTTTTATTTGTTTGCTTGTTCATATTTTGATTTTTACAATTGTTCTTATATCATTTGTTTATAATGTTCGCACTTTACTTGTTCTTATTATTCTTCTTATATTTGTTCATAAATGTTCATAATTTTTTTTATATATACTTGTCATATTATAATTGTTTATGTAAATTTCAATTTTTATTTTACTTGTTGATTCTTATACATACTTTTTCATAATTAACTTTCATTTATATTTGTTTATAATTCTTTTACTTGTCATTTTATTCTTGTTCATACTTGTACATAATGTTCATTCTTTTTACTTGTTCATACTTGTACATAATGTTCATTCTTTTTACTTGTTCATAAGTGCATTTTGTATATGTTCACTTTTCCTTCTTTTTTTTACGTTTATTTATTTTTATTTGTTTTGTAATTAAAAAAAAACTTAAAATTCGTAAAAAAAATCATTTATTTAATTATTAAATTCCAAAAAAAAAATTAATTAAAAAAATAAATATATATTTACTTTCCAACTTTCTTTAGTTTTAGCTTCATGTTAGTATTAATTCATACTTATTTGTTTATACTAGTTCCTAAGTTGTATATTACTTGTTCCTTTTATTTTATTTGTGGATGTATTTATTTTATTTTATTTGTGGATATATTTATTTAAGTTGTATATTATTTATGGATTTATTTGTACATCTTTGTCTTTTTATTCATAATTGTTCATAACTTGTATAAATTGTGCATATGTAAATTGTCATGTTATATTTGTAAATTGTGCATAAAAACGTACTTGTAAATAATTCGTGCATTCATGCATTAGTCTCAGCTATATATAGTTCACTTGTGCTTCGAAGTTTTGATTTTGATCTTTAATCGGTGAAGACTCTTTTGTTAACCCCCACCTACGGTGATTGTTAACACTTGAGTTATCTTAATTCCTCTAGAGTAAGAAATTTTCGGAGGTGATGTCTAGGACAAGAGACGGTACTCATAACGGATTTTGGGTCTAAGAAAGGGACATCAATGGAGTTTAAGCCTCGGGATGTCTCGAAATTAGCCATGTCTCTTGTGTTTATTCTTTCTAACCTAGTCACCTTTGAACTTGCCCAAATAGTTGAATTAATCCAAGATATTTACTTGGGCCGCACGGACGTATAAGTCATCATCTAAACTTTGAAGCTATGTGAACCATATATATCTTTGACTTCCCCCAACATGTAAATATTGTTTATATCTTAACTTACATTATTTGTCATGAAAAATTTAATTTGCATCTTTAGTTTAACTAACTTGCATCTTTAATCTAATTTGCATCTCTAACTTGCATTCTTGACAAACGTGCATCTTTGACTAACTAACTTGCATCAATGTCTAGGCTGGATGGACGTTAAACTTCAAGCGCTTGTTGGGAGGCAACCCAATGTATTCCCGGGATGTGAAGGAATCATCAACGCAGATTTGCTATCTTTTAACCCTTCACTCTCTTTATTTTGTTTACTTAATGTTTTTCTTGTTTTATTTTCGTAAATCATTTTCCTTACTTCAATTTTATGTTCAATTACTTTTTATTTTCTTACATTGAGGACAATGTAGAATTTAAGTGTGGGGGAGTAGTTTACAATTTGAATTGTGCAATAAAATTGTTTTAAAAAAATTATAAAATAAAAAATATATATATATTTGTTTATTGCTTTCTTAAAGTTTTTGTTTTAATTGAGTGTGTTTACGAGTATTAAGTTGGCCTTTAACTTGTCAATGATATAAATGAACGGAAATGAATATGTTATGGCTATAAAGATGATCACTACAACTTGAATTTATTTGTTAATATTTTGTGATTAAGTGTTATAACTTGTAGATAATTCATGTAAATTGGTACATAAACGAGCATGTTAAGATAAGTATGAATCATTTGAACCTTATGTGAGCTTTAGAACCTTATATACATTTTGGATGAGTTATTCATAAGTTCTTTGTTTAAATTGATATACATATGTCTCATAACTGCTTGTCATAGCTTTTAATGAACTCTAGAGTACTAGAACTTATTCTATGTGATTTTCAAAGCTTTTAAGTCAATAAACTCTCTGATTTTGGATATGATTAAGGCATTAGGGTTAACACCACAAATTCAAACATCCATGTTCCCTATTTTGTGCGCACAAGTTGCGACCCCCTTAATTTTAACCCATTTGAGCCCACATTAAGCCTTTCTTTCATCACCATGATTATCTAAACACTTGAGCTTAGTATAGACATCTTTCACCCTTGTTCCAAATGACTCGGTTGAAGACGTAAAGATTGTGTGAAGAGAAATTGATGATGTTTTGAAGACTTTTATGTGTATTATGTGGATATACTTACTCAAATATTTTTGTATTATTGACACATGTTATTACCTTGATATATGAAAAGAAAAAAAATGATTTATGAAAAAAAAAATGTATTGAGTTTCTATCAAGGTAATAAGGTTTGATTATGTAATGTTTAAGTTAAGTCCTTTACATCCGTAAGTCCAACACAAAGAATGAATTCGAGGCCCAACATGATGAAATTTGGCCTATGTTCGAAGGGATGAATTCATGATATTATTGCACTAAGGTTGAGAAGTTATGTTATGTTTTGGAAGTCTTTTGAGTCTTGGAATGAATTTGAAGCACCACTTGTCCTATATATTCCTTGCCTCTAACTTAGCCCCATTACAATCTTCGTAAAGATCTTATGATCCTTAAGATGGTAAATTTTGATTAGTGGAGTTAATCACTTGAGTAAGCTTATGATTTTGGTTCATTTTTGCAAGTATGTTTTGTTTTTATCATGAGGTGTTTGTTTGAAATTTTGCAAAAGTACTTCATTTCTATTATGTGAGCATTTTTCTCACATATTTTGAGTGCAAACACAAACCCTTACAAAATTGAGTGAATTTATGAGTGCATATCCTTGTGAGTTGATTCATACTTGTTTTATTCATGTTGAGATCCATTTCACTATATTTACTCATTATCTTACTTGTTAAAACATTTTGTTATAATGTATTAACTCTTGAATTCCATATGCTTAATTGTTTTAAGTGAAATTTTTTAATGCCATGATAATAATGAAATATTGAGACAAATGGTTAAAGGTTTACTTGTTTTGAATTCGTAGTTTGATTTTAGTATTTTCTAGGGACTAGCAAAGTTTAAGTGTGGAGGTATTTGATAGGTCCTCAAATAAGCATTATTTTATACCTTTATACTTGACTTTTAATATTAAAATAATAAATAATTAGATAAAATGTAACGACCCGTTCCGAATATCAGAATTAAATATTAATTAATTATGATTTAGAATGACTAATCTGGGATTAGTTGAGTGAAATCGGACAAATGTGCAAAATGACCGTTTTGCCCCTAGCGTGGGTAAAATGTTGACTTTTAGTTTGGGCGATCAAACAGACTTTGATCGATGACTGTGCCGTAGTTCGGGACGTCACGAGTTCATAGACATGTGGCACGTTCGATTCCGACATTCGAGGAAAAAGTTATGATGTTCGGAAGTTGAGGGGTATTTTGGTAATTTGGCAGAAAAGGGGCCAAATGTTGACTTTTAACCCGGGAAGTCCAATGGACGAGGGCCGAGGACGGTTACGTAGGTCTCGTCGATACGAATCCAATGACAGGCGGCATGCCGAAATCGGAGATTCGACGACGAAGTTATGGTCACAGGAACAGAATCGATTAACCAAACAAACCGGGATTTCGATTAAAATATTATTTTATTGTGAATAGTGTTCGATGATTGAACACACCTGGATGAGTGACAAGTGTCACCCATCCCTTGATTTAGGGCCTAAAGTCTGATCCATGTTTTAGGGAAAACATGATCATTGTGTTTTATTAATTGTTAATTAATTTTTAATCATTTAAACCTCCATTAATCTTCTTTGTGTTTTCTTAACCGTGTACAACCAAAACTGAGTCTCCATTCAACCTTAATTCCTCTTCCATTTCTGAACTTGAGAGTGAAAAATTGAGAGCATTCAGAGACTAAGTTAGTGAGGGAAACACAGGGAATGATTGAGAGCTGGAAACTGAGAATCGAAGGTTTGAAAATTTTGGGGGGAAAATCGGATTTTGAACTATGAGCTTTGAGGATCGAAATTGAGCTTGGAATTAGCTTCCTGAGGTTGTGACGAGTTGATCCAGATCAAGAACGAAGGGAATTGAGGTCCATTTGAGGTAGAACAGAAGGGAGGAGGTTGCTAAAATTTCAAGCTTGAGTCGTGAGATCTGAGTCTTGGATTGATGCAATTGAACTGGGGATTATGTTCAGTATGATCCCACGATGCTAATGGATGCATCAATTGAAGGAAAACATTGGGAAATTGCGGTGATTTGAGGATGAACAGAGTCGACTGTTCTTCGAATGTTCATCCTTGATTTGGAGGATTAAGGTAAGGTTTTGTGTAATTGATGTTTCAGAACTCTAATTAGACTTAAACCGAAGTTAACCGAATGTTCAATTGATGAAAAAGGTGTCGAATTGATAGGAAATTAACCGGGTCACCTCGCGGGCAAAAGGACCCGTTTATCAGTAAAACGGGCGAGGAAGACAGTACTGTAGCAGGCGCGTGGTGGTCACGCGCAGCCACTCACGGCGGCGCGTGAGGGCGCGTACGGCCTTGTTTCAAGGTGAGGTCAACATGACTTTGAATCCTCTCAGTGTAACGAACATTTTGACACTGGTTTCGAGGAAATCGGATATCGTTTCGTTAATGTTCAGCGTATCCGAAGTTTTGTTTTACGTTTAAAATACGTATTTAAATTCCGAAAAAATTGGGGAAATTATATGAAGTATTTTGAGATGTTAGTGACCCTCTATAATGATTTTGGACAGGAATTGTGATTTTCAGAATTTACGGAAAAACGTGCAGTTCGGAAACGGACCGTTTAGACGGTGTATGTGTGAGTGGACTTTGTTTTCTAACCGTGATGCATGCATATATGATTTAAATGCTTTATTATATGATTTTATATGCTTTGGCATGGTTGATATTTCAATCCGGTGGTTTCTCAATTTTATGGATTATTATATTATTATATTTTGGCACGATTTTTGAGAAACTATGAAATTGGTTGAAAATGATGTTTGGACTTGGTTTATGAGTCCGGGATTGAAATTGATTGAAAATGATGTTTGGACTCGAGTTATGAGTCATGGATTGAAATTGATGTACTGACTCGGGAATGAGTCATGAATCGGTTTCATTGATTTACGTGAAAATGGCAACTGAGGTTGCGAACGCATGGATTTGCATGAAAATGATATTTTGGGCGTGAGACCCAACTGGATAGTGATTTTGACTCAGATTTGGAGTCACTTGTGAATTTGATGAAATTGATGATTTCTTGTGATTTTATGATTATTTTAATCAGTCTTTCGGGCGCGTTTTATGAGGAACGTGCAAAAGATGTTTTGGGCGAAGCCCAGAATCTAAATGATTTCTAAAATGATATTTTGACTTAGTTGGTAAGACAATGATGATTTCTGGATTATTTTATTGTTTTAAAATGTGATTTTAACGATTTATGTGAAAATGGTAATTTGGGCTTGAGACCCAGTCGGGAATGATCTTGACTTTGTATGAAGTTGAAATGTTTTGGGATGTAATTCCCGAGATGGTTTTCATTGTGATTGTGAAATGCCCAGAAGGTCGGAGCTTGGGGGGATTACCCAAACGACTGGAGCTTGGGGGATGTGATTGTAGGATCGTGAGTTGATCCTATGGTAAGCCAGCTTCTCGGATGTGACTGAGCCTGGATGTACCACTCGGATGGGTCTGAGCCTGGGGATGTGTTCGCCCAAATGTGACTAAGCCCGAGGGTTGAGCCCAGAGGTGTCCGATCCTGAGAGTGTGGCTGGATATTGGCCTACGCGTAGTGCAGCACTTGTGAGTAGTGCAATTTGATTGATTGTGCACTTGTGAGTAGTGCAGATGTGATTGTGATAGTTTATGCACTTGTGAGTAGTGCGGATTGATTGGATTGATATATTTATTGTGCACTTGTGATTAGTGCTGATTGATGTTGTTTGTGATGACGTACTGGTATTGAGTACGAGTTTTTGGTCTTTGTGGCCAAGTGATTATGTTTTCACATGTTTTGGCCTGAGAGCCGGGATTTGATGTTTTATAACATTAACTGATTTGGTGAACATGAGTTTTACAGACCATGGGAAAATATGTTTTGATTTTATCGGTCCACTGTTCATACTTGAATGATTTCATACTATTACTCATGTTTTATGATATGCATGCAAGTTTGTGAAAATTGGAGGGTAAGAATGTATTTTGGCAAATGTTTTTATAAGAGGTCATTTTTGTCCACTCACACCTTTTCTGTTTTGTGACCCTTCAGGCCGTGGTATGACGTTCGGGACTGATCGTGAGGCAGAGGTAGCAGCAGAAATCAGCGCAATCATCCTTTATCTAGCAAGCACTGGAGGGTAGTTTCGGGCCTTTGGTTGACTTGTCAGACGGGAGCAGGACCGGGCACGGTTTTTGACATCCAGTTGGGACGAGGTCCTGTCATAAAATAATTTTTTTGTGTGATATTTTTGTTTAAATAAATAAAGTTTGTAATTTGGAGCGTTTTGGCGAAAAATCGTCCCGATTGGAATTATAACGAAGAAATTATGGACGAAATTCGGTTGAATTATATTAATTAATTAATTTTGATTTTTGCAAAGCCCAAATTCATTTCAGCCCATTTTCTTGTCAATTGTTTGCAGCCCAAAACAAAATCAAGCCCGCAGCCCAGCTCCCTTGGCCCAGGCCCAACCCGTGAACCCTTCCAGTCCTGCAGCAAGGCTTCCGGTCCAAACCAATTCCTGCCCAACGCACAGCCCAGCCCGGTCTCGCCCCAGCAGCCCTCCAACGAAGCCCGTTGGCCAGTTCGGTGCGCGCTTTCCGAACGTCCCTGTCTTACTTTGGCGCGTGCCTGTTGAGCCTCCTGCTCCTCCTGCAGCAGCCGGCCACCAACTCTTCAATGCCCTGTCAGCAGCTCCTGACCGAATTCTGTCTTTGATTTTCAGCTGCTCACTGCTGAAACCATTACCTGCTACAACCTACTCCATTTGCACGATTTTTTCCAGCTCTTTTCTGCAATTTTCAACCCCAAATCAGCCCTAACCATGCCTAAAATCATCATTCATCATCATTTTTCATCATTTCTTTTTGTACTATTTTTATATTTTATTTTGTATTTTATTCTTAGTTCTTTGTGGCCTCCCTATATAAATAGGGAGGCAAATTCACTTGTAAAAGGGTCCCCATTTTGTCCAATCTTTTAGTTTGGGTTCTTATATTTTTCTCTCTAGTTTCTTCTCTTCTTTTAGTTCATCTTCTTTATTTTTGGGGACCATTTTAACTTCTTGTAGTTTCTTTTATTTAATTAGCTTTCTTTTAAATTCTTGTTCTTAATTTATGTTATCTTTATATTAGTTCTTAATTTCATTTCTTCTTTACTTTGTTCTTGTGAGTTTTCTTTGAGATCTCTTAAATACATTTTTATGCTTTCCTTAAGAAATACCTAGGTCAAGTATTTCCGAAATAATTTTAGAATTTAAGTCCGCATTCTTATGTTTTATCCTTCATCTTCATAAGGTTCTAGCCGATGTTTGGTGTTCCTTATGAATAACATTACATTGTTTCCATCCACTTTCGAAATCACAAGCTGTTCTTGGATTCCGAAAGTGTAACTTTCTTCCCTTTACTTAAATTCTTGTTATTGTTTTGGTTTACTTATAATTCAATATATGTGTTAGTATTTTCTTTCTAACATTTGTAAATATGAATACAATCTCTATGTGTTTTACTTTTTGAATTTCATCTACTTCATATGTTTTAGTGCTTAACCTTCAATTTAACGCTAAGTGTTTATGACTGCTGTTCGGTGCACTTAGAATAGGGTTGAAGAGATTTAAATATTTGATACACATTGAAATCAATAACGTAAGGTGAATCGTATTGTAAGTGTTTATGACCGCTGTTCGGTGCATTTATAATATTGAAAAATGTATGAATGTATTTGAGATGATTAAGATAGGATTTCGTGATTGGTTTAATATGAGCATGATGTTAGAGTGTTGGTAAAAATATGTGTTTGAAGAAAGTTCACTTGCATAAAAGTTAAAGTAGAAGTAGAATTAAGTTCTTAATTATTTTTACTTGTTTTCTTTATTATATGAATACAATCTTTCAAACCCCCCTATTTAATTCTTTATTCTTTTATTATTTAATTCTTTATTCTTTTATTCTTTTATTCTTTATTTCATTATTTCATTATTTCATTAATTCTTTTATTCTTTTATTCTTAAATTCATTTATTCTTTAATTCTTTATTATTTAATTATTTAGTTATTTAATTCAATATTCTTTGATTATTCATTATTCTATTTAACTAACATTTTATTAATGTTCTCTAATTTCCCCGGTTAAGAACGATCCCTATTTACCAATACTACAACTATACAAAAAAAGTTTAAATTGCATAACACTCGAATTACGTGTTTAATTTAATGCGTAGTTTGGGAGTTATCACCTCACGCGCCCATCACTGTTTGTCTTCCTCAGCGACTGAACCGGTCCAGACCGGCCGGTTCGGTTCATGCCTGCAACTGGACCGGCGTGACCGGTCCATGCCTATATTTTCCATATTTTTCGTCCAATTCCTTCTTTCTAATCGCAATCTCACTATTTCATGTTTCCTACCAATTCCAATCCTCAAACCTAAGCAAAACCCCTTAATTCCTATCCAAGTTTCAAAGGCCTCACGGCCATTTTTTTCCAGTTCAACCCCCAGGCTTCCTCAGCCGTGAACCGCCCTCAAAGCCTCTTAAACCCCCTAGTAACCCACTAGTCCTTATCCAAGCATCCAAAATAAACCATAACGTCCAAATCAAACGAACATGAAATTTGGGATTAACGGGGCAATCGAGTGGTTACCTGGTTTCCAAATCCCTCGCCGCCGTGAATGGCGGTCTGCCTTCACCAGCCACCATCTTCATCCCTCACGGTCATCATCTCAAGCCCTCTGGGTTCATGGTCGAACAACAAGGTAAAAGGGGTGGGTTGTGAGATCGGGTTCATTTGGGTTTGGTATGCACGAACAAGAATGAAGATGATATGCATGAATGTAAAATGATGTCCAGTGGATGAGTGACACTTGTCACTCATCCATTGGGCAGCACAGAAATATCTGGGCCCTACTTAAGTCCAAAAGTCCCTCGTCTCATAAATCGCGCAATAGTACTTTCGAACTTCCGCGAACTGTAACTTTTCAGTCGAACGTCCGAATTCGACGTGCCGTCTATCTATGGATTCGTATAATCCCGATCTACGTAACGATCCTCGTCCATTGGACCTCCCGGATCAAAAGTCAACTATTTACTCTTATTCGCCTAAATTACCCAAATGCCCTTGGACTTCCGATCGTCATAACTTCTGCCACGAACGTCGGAATTGAGTATGCCACCTGTCTATGAACTCGTGACGTCCTGAACCATGTCACAGTCATCGGCTAAAGTCCATTTGACCGCCTAAACGAAAAGTCAACGATTCTCCCATTCTTGGGGCAAAATCGCCATTTCGCCCTGCTCGTATGCTAATCCTCAGCTAATCCTCATCTAATCCCTGATTAGTCTCGCTAATCCGTCATTAATCCTTAATTAATCCCATTAATTCGGGACGGGTCGTCACACTAATGATTTAATTAAAGTAAATGGTTTGATTAATGGTTTTCAAATGCAAGCATGCTTTTTAATGAAGGGCATAAATGTCTTTTTGTGAAATGTGTTTGATTAAATTATTAATTTTTCGTGTAACAACCCGTATCTTTGGGAAGGGTAAAAATGTAATTTATAAAGTTTTGTATATAAAGGACAATTTTGCCCTTGTGAATAGGAGACGAAAAGTTGACTTTTTGAATTACCGATTGGATGAGTGTTAACCCTTGACCGTGACGTAGTTTAGGACGTCACGAGTCCGTAGAAAGGTGGCAGGTTCGATTCGGACAACCGGAGGAAAAGTTTTGACGTTCGGAAGATTGGGGGCGTTACCGTAATTTTGAGTAAATGAGGAAAATGTTGACTTTTGGAGGACTTGTGATTTTCACGTAGACCGAGGACCGTTAGATAGGTCTCGACGTCCTGAGTTCAACGACAGGCGGCACGCTGTCATCGGACGTCGGACGGAAAAGATACGGGTCTAGAATGTTCGAGGGCAAGACGGTAATTATTTATACAAGGGGTATTTTGGTCATTTTCTTTCAGCCAATTGGATGAGGACAAGTGGCTGAGTGGGGTAGGATATTTATGCTTTGTCCATAGGATTGTGGACACGTGGGGGCACTGGATTGTTCTAAATGGTTCTAAAGTGTACACGGCCACACTTTGCTCAATTTGAACCGTGCAATCCTTCGAAGAACACAGAGAAACAGAGGGTGAGAAATTGAAGGAGATTGATCGATTTTGGTGCAAGGGTGAGTGAAGAGTGATTGGTGAGAGTGACAGGGAGTAGTGTTTGTACTGGTGATCGGGTTTTGGTGGTGAAATCGTGCATGGCGGCACGGTGGTGGTGCGGCTAAGGTTTGAGGAAACAGGGAGGCCGTGAGTTCGTGGTGGTGACTACGCCGTGTGGTGACTCAAACCACGACCGTAGGAAGTTCAGGAGGCTGCAGGGAGTCCAATGAGAAACGGGAGACGCGGCGGTGTGCACGGCGGAGACAGAATCGAAGGGTAAGCCTCTTTACTCTGTTTTCCCGTGATTTTTCAATTCAAAAGTCGTGAGGGTAGGATGAGAATCGAGGGGATTGGTGAGTGCAGTGATGTTCAGGGAGGTTCTAGGAGTGGTGTAGGACGGTCGCCGTGACGGGGGCGTACACGGCGGAGCTCAGTCAACAGTGAGTACTCTGTACTCTGTTTGGTCATGAATTTCAAATGGGAAATCGTGGGTTTAGAGAGTGAGTCGAGGGTTCCTGTGAGTTGTGTGTGACTCAGTGAGGTTGTGGGAGGAGTTTAGAATCGCCACCGTGAGGGGGGAAGCATAGGACGGCTGGGAAGGAAAACAGGGGCCGTCTGTGTTTTCTTTCGAGCTTCAGTCGTGAAGCTGAGGGGTGAATCGAACCAGGAGAGTGAGGGGGATGGATTCCTGGTGTCTGGACGAAGCTGCAGGAGAAGAGAGGAGATGAAATAGTGGCCGGACGGCAAAGAATGGCTCTCGCCGGTTCGAGTTGCACCCTGGTGTGAACCGGGTTCACTCGAGGAAGGAGAAGCACTGTAACAGGCGCGTGAGGCCCACGCGCAGCCACTTTGGGCGGCGCGTGGAGGCGCGTGGAGAAGAATCCGGCCAAGCTTCCAACATGAGTTTGGTTCTAATTGTCCTAAGGAGTTTATTGGTGTGGTTTTCGGGTGAATTGGACGATGTTACGGAGTTGTTCGGGAATCCAGACGGTTGAGGGTTTAGGATTAAAATATTATTTAATTCCCGAAAACTTGGGGAAATTAGGATTAGGATCCTTGATGTATTTGTGACCCTATTTGGTGCATTTTGACAGGACGGGAGACACCCGAGACGGTCGAGGAGCGCACGGAGCGCGACTGACTTGTTCTGAATTGTGAGTGGACTCTTTCTTTCTTTCGAGCATGCCTAACTGTTTTATTGACGTTTTATGATCTTAAATATGTTTTTATGCTTTTGAATGATGGTTATATGTGATTGATGAGTTTGCACGTTTTTCGTGACATTTCTGAGATTTTGCACGCTTTTTTCGAGAAAAACTGGTTTTCGGATTTTTATGCCATAATTACGATTTCAACCTATAAATGTTTTCTGATGATGATAGATGGGTTATGAAACATGATTTGTGATTATGTGTGATTTCTGGGTATAAGAATGGATTTCCGCATTTGGGTTCGGAATGTCGGTTTAGAACGCCAGACGGGCTTCAAACCGGGGATTTCGAATTCGAGTTTGGCGATAGACTTCGAATTGGTTGTACACTAGATATGGATTGGATTTGTTGGATCTAGATATTGGGTTTAAAGACCCGGATTGATATTGACGGGGGGACGGGCTCGGATTGAGTTTAAAGACTCGGGAGTTTAAAGACTCGGATATGTTGATATTACCCCCTAGGCCTATTGAGTTTAAAGACTCGGGAGTTTAAAGACTCGGATTTCATTTAAGGCCTGATTGAGTTGAAAGACTCGGATAGGTCCAGCAGGTTTGATCGGAAAGGATGATTTGATGCTGAAGCTATGATTTTTATATCCGTTTTATAGTGTTTCTGTTTCTTATGGTATTTTATAGTGTATCTGTTTCTTATGAGATTTTATAGTGTTTCTGTTTCTTATGATGTTTCATATTATGATTTTCTAGTACTTCGTTGGGCATGCCTGTTACTGATTCTTATTTTTCCTTAACCTTGAATTAGTGATAAACTGATTTTAAAACTTTTGGTTATTCTAGTCCACTCACACTCTTAGTTTTTAAATTTTCCTTCCAGGTCGTGGTGATAGCGCTGGGGTGAACGTTGAGGCAGATATCGAGGCATAGAGCTTCCGACGTTCTTCCGTTGCGAGACTAACATTGTAGGACTTTTGTGCCCATTTTGTAGAACTATACTCTGACTGACTGTTGTGTATATTTTACTCCTTCGTCTGATAGTTATGCTTATAGTTGTATGACGGTTGTTGTTTTGGTTGATACTGTAAGTGTGATTGTCAGACGGGAGCAGGGTTCGTCCCGGGTATCGAGGCCATATTTGGGACGGGTCCTGGCATTTCGTCCACTCACAGCTTTTAATGGTTTTTAATGCCCTTCAGGTTGATCGCGGATGCGGGCTGTAGTGGAGACCGAGACATCACACTCCTCCACTGATCTTGGCGCACACTAGAAGCCCCAAACGGGCTGAGGTTTTGAGTTATCCCTTGTCTGAAAATTCGTGTTAGACGGAAGCATGGCACATCCTGCGTTAATCCTAGAGGGATTGGAATGGGTCATGTCACTAGCAGTCTTCATCTTTCTCATTCATCTGATCCCACTTAGTACCTAGACGCTGGCGCTACTCATCAAATTAGAAATCGCTCTAGTCCTTAGCAGAAACCCTCAAGATACACTCTTGGTGCTAGTAATCTTTTGTTCCCATGTGATGCCTACCTACTTAATCTTTCTGATGTCCTTCATGTTCCTTCTCTGTGTAAAAATTTATTATATATCGCTTAATTCACCCGTGATAATCTTGTTAGCATCACTTTCTATTCCAATTATTTTATTATTCGTGATTTAAGTACATGTGTCACTCTCTTTTAGGGGCCTAGTGAAGTTGGTCTCTATCCCATTAAGCCACTATGTGTTTTAACTCATGCTTCCCCAATCTACCTGTTGGTCCTTACCATATTTTTTGGTTGCAAAAATCCCTTTATGATCTCAAACAACCTCCTTAAGCCTAGTTTGATCACTTTTGTTAATTTCTAATCCAATATGGTTTTCTATAGAGTTATGTTGATCCATCCATGTTTATTTATCATCATCAATCCAACATTATGTTTCTTCTTCTATATGTGGATGATATCATCTTAACTGGCAATACTCCATCTGTTTTGTACTCCTTCATGTCAGAACTTGCCCATAAGAAGTGTAACCTGAGAGAGAAAACCGAGAGATGATGGAAAGAACTAGAGAAGGAGAAAGGAAAGAAAGGGAGGAAGAAAGAGAGGAAGACTAAGGGAAGAAAAAGAAGATGAAACAAGGGGAAAGGCTAAGGGAAAACAGTAAACCCGAGGGCCAATAATCTTGGCCTGTGAAGTTAGTTTGTGTGCTAGTTGTGGAAGCTTGAAACTAAGTTTCCTAACAGCACATGCACGTTCCTACGACTCTAGTGAGTCATTAACCTGGAAGTTTGGACGTCTGGAATCCCTGAACAAGAAATATGACGGTCGGCCGAAGTTCGAGGATTCGAACTGCTTAATCCAGGCAAGTTTTCTTAGTTTTGATGTCGTATATCTCTTACTTAAGTTCCCTAGATAAAATTGGACAATTTAAATAAGAAAAATGGTGGAGAAATGATGGATTTCCAGTCGAGTCAGAGTCGTAGGTCGCGGGTGACTCAGTTGCAGGAAACCAAGTCGAAGTTCAAGATTGAAGATGAATAGTGGTCTCTAGTGGCCAACGTGCGGAGAGGAAATGGGTGGCGCGTAAAGGCGCATCCGACCTTATCTCGAGATGTGATCAACACAAAAGTTATTCCTTATGAAATTTGGAATTTAATGGTACAAATATCAAATTATTTGGACATTGTTTGAATATAGTTTTGATATTTAAAGTATAATGTTATATTTTTAAATTGTAAATTAAATAGGAGAAAATTAGAGGAACTTAATACGATTAGTGGAAAACTTAGTCTCAACAAGTTTAGGTATTAATACTTTATGGAGAATTCTCGTGAATAGAAAGTTTTACAAAGATTGTGGAAAAAACCTTAGATTTAATGTCTTTTATTGATTTGGTATAATGCTTATATTCTAAATGCATATCGAAAGTAATAGCTAAAGGATTAATTTGTGATGTTATATGAGGTTATAGTGTGGAGGTAATGTAGAGGATATGGTTAAAAGATTGTTGTATATGTTTATATTTTTAATTAACAAATTCATATAAGGGAAATAAGTGTAATTAAGGTTAATTTGATTATTGAAAGGTGCCTAAAAGTAAATTAATAAATGGAATTTAGGAATTATTGCGTGATTTATTCTGATGATATTGGGATTTTTTTTAAATGCATTATTTTAATGAATTGCATGATGATGATTTGATCATGGATTTTTATAAGATTTTGGTGAATTTATGGAAATTAAAAGGATGAATATTTGGGCAAATTAGGAGTAGTAATGAAATGTAATGATTGAAAATGGAAATGTGGGCGGACACTTTGTAACGGTGGCTTTAATTTGATTAATCTAATAAAAGTCTAATAAAAAAATGACATAGTAAAAAATGGATGAAATTCCTTATCTGACAAGAGTGGTCAGATGGAAATAAGGCCAGTCCAGTTTTTCACGAAAATTAGGTACGAAGCCTATCGTATATGCTTAGGAAGATGCATGATTTGAATAATTTGTTTCAGCAACCAATTTATTCATATTTCCTCCATCTCTCACACGCAGCCTATTCGAATTCAAAGAAACTGCTGCTGCAACACAATCTTCTCTTCCCAATTCATCTATGCCAACCATCTTCTCTAAAGCCCTCCGTTCATATGAAATCGAGGGGTATTCAGGTCAAATCTCTGCTTCTTCCATTTCCTATATGCATGCCCGCCTTCTTTTCTCTGATGTTCTAAACCACCAGCCTAACCAAAATCAATGACAATGATATATGCAAATCATATCACCCCCTAACCCAAAAGTAAATAAATAAATCATTTCCACATCAAATAAGAACAAACCAACACCTGTTTAAGTTTAATCTGTTTGCTCGAACTGGATCTCATACCGATTTGTTGGGCTCTGCATACAACTAGGGTTTGATTTGAGGACCTCAATGGGGTCGAAGCCTGATTGGTGATTTGGCCGACAGAGGCCTCTTCAATGGCGCTTTGGTTGCCCATTTCTGACATCTTGATGCCATATGGTCAACTCAAATGCTAAGTTATATGAATGGACAATTTTGCTCTGCATTTAACGATGAGTTAATCAGAATGACGGAATTTAGGGCATATCGAGACAAGAAATGGATTTTATGGATATATTATATCAAAATCAAGTTTATGGGTATAAATTTTTTTTTACTAGGAGAGATATTTTATTGAAACACCTAGAAAAAATACAAAGAAATGTAAGAATTGGAGAAGATTCTGCCTATGAGAGTGAGGGGGCATACATCTACGGAACTGCAAAATAAAGAGGGACAGTGTTAGTACATCGGCTTATGAATTGAGTTATTGAAGAAAAACTAAGGTAACCAATTGAAAGAAAACCAAGTTCAGACAAAAAGATTCGAGCAGGCAAAAAAAAAACACAACCAAACCCGAGTCTTTGTCAAAGTTTAGTGGCATGGTAAAAAAACCAACAGAGCCATTTCTAACAGGCGAATAAAATGAGATGGATAAACTGGTACTACGACGGACCAGTCTAAATACACAACTCGAAATACTCCCCCAAATTACTAGGAGATAAACCGGATGAAACAGATCAGTACTTGTCTCCCCTTCTACCGTGCAGAGCACAGAACCTGTGGCTAGCAGGATTGATGACAAGGGGACATGCCTGGATAGTGGTGAGCTATTTGAAGAGATGATGGAGCCGTAAAGTAAGAGATTGAAGTGATTAAAATTGAGAGCAGAAAATTGGTGATATCAGCAAGGACAAAGAAATGCAACATAAACATAAATGTCTGCTGTAACTTAAAATTCCAATATCGTTGCTGGTGGTACCGTCCACATAAACTTTCTAATCCAACATGTATAAAAGGCAGAGTATACTTGCAGATGAAATGGCTGCCACATGCTTAAGACACTGAGATAAAAAAAAATAATAAAAAAAATAAAGGGCACCAGAAACAACCTACTTCTATTAGAGTAGAATAGAACAATTGATCACCAAAAATCTGACTTACCAAAATTCCATCAAGATAAAGAAAGCAAAGTAATTATCATAAGCTTCTTATCTGGAGGTGGAAATGCAACGAACAGGCTGTACATACTCATTTCAGCTATTTATATTAGAGGTTAAGGCTGGAAATAAATAAGTATTAAGCGTACTTCTTGGCTGAGACAATCTTTCTAAGGTTTAAGTGACAGAAATGCTGAAGAACTAAACATGAGAGCCACAAAAGGTAACACTGTAATGTCGTCCAAAAGTTAACGGAGGAAGACTTGTCAACTCTATTCTAATTTGAAACAAGTTTCAACCAGCAAGGAGCAGCACACAAAGGAGCTGGCAGCAGCTCAGGGCATTGCATTGACGCCCCCCTCCCGCAGCAGTAAAAAGAGATGAAAATCCAAAACGGTAAGTAACTACTATGGGTGAGATCAATTAAATAAGGGAACAACCTAGACAGGGGCTTCAACCTAAGCAAACAACTGGACAAAGAAAATTCCAATAACTGAATAAAAGCAAGTAACAAAATAAATGGGAAAACCCACAGATGAGCAACAAAGACAAATCTCAACCTAACCGAGTGACGGAATCCTAAAGGAGGGGGAGAGGTGTTAATGATTCAAGTGCAGCTAAGTGGCAATTCAAGTTCATGGTCTTTCGTTTGTGCTCTAATGCCCCACTCTCTCTTTGTTTTACAACAAAGTTCAACAACAAAAAAGAGTTAAAATTTTGGAGTAACTCCCAATAGACGCGAGACTTTAATAAGTCTACAAGAAATGAAGAGTTGAAGAAAAGTTACGAACGACCGTCCAAGTATGCAAATAATTTCAGAGTTAAGGGACCAATCCAACAATGTCAAAGGAGACCAAAAAAACTTAAATACAGCTACTTGTCCTGGTCGCAATAGTACTGGTGAGAAATCAAAGGCCTAGTAAAACAGAAAATAATAGTAATTAAACTGCTATAACTTGCTGAAGTAATTAAACATGAATACTATACCTTGTCCTTGTCGTAGCAATATTCGTGAGAAATTAAAGGCAAAGTAAACCAGAAAAGAGCAGTAACTGAATTTTTATAACATGCTAAAGTTAGATGCTATCTAATGAGACATGTAGCAAAATCGGAAAGTTCTTGTGGGTGATTTGGAAGTGTAATCTGTTAGGAGTACGAAAAGACAACCAAAATTAAACGAACTTACAAGAGCACAAACATGCTTCAGGTGTATATCTGGAACCATCAGAAGATAGAAGAGTTGCGAGCCATGGAGGTCCCTCCTTGATCCAAACCTGAAAGGCTGGAGAAGAAAATGCTTTTCTTGCAAGAAGATGGGCAACCTGATTGCAGTTTCGTGGGATATGTTCACAAATAACCGATTGGAAATTACAGAAGTAAGTATGGGCCTCCTCATTCAGGGCTCCATCGATCAGCATCTAGATAGCCTTCAACAGTGAGTAAAAGATTTATAACCTCTTGTACATCCATCTCCAATATTAGATGGCGATAACCCATTTCATGAGCAATTTGTAGGCCGAAGCAGGCAACCATAAGTTCAGTAGCTTGGGTGTTAAATTGCTACAAAAACCTTTGGATGATGCAACCATGAGGTCCCCACTACCGTCACGGACCACCACCCCAAGGCCTCGAAAACCCTCCCTTTGGTTAACAGCGCCAATTTAGCTACAAATAAGGTTTTGATGGCCGTTCCCAATGTTGTGAAGTACTACTTAGTCGATAGACAGGTAATTCCTTCTCTTAAGCTTGTCTAAACTCATGTAACAATTCAAAGCTTCGGGTGACAAGAGCAGAGGCTGAAATAATTTTACCAGAATTCAGGCTTTCATTTCGGCTATGCCAGATACTCCAACAAAGGTAAGCGACACTAACTAGCTCGTCTAGCTTTAAAATGGTAGTGACATATTGGAATAAATCTGTGAAGTTGGGGGAGATGCATTCACCAATTAAGGATGAAAAGGAGAAATAGACCAGACTTGTTTTGCCAAAGGACAGCTCCATAAGGCATGAATTACTGTCTTCGGACGACCTAACAGCGAAAACAAAGTGGAGAAGAGACAATATGACGTGAGAAGAGGTTTTCTAAGAGGTAAAATACCTCGAAGACATTTCCATAGGAAAATTTTGATTTTGTTAGGAATTGGAAGGGACCAAACGGAGGACCATAATTTGCCCATATTAGTGGTGGAAGGCCCAACACCTCCGTCAGAACGGAAGCGGATAGCTTGGGCTACTCTGTAACCACTCTTAACACTGTAATTACCATTCTTTTGGAATTACCAAATTAACGTGTCTGGAATTGTATATCAATCAATGGGATGGATATAATAGAGGCTATCTCTGAATCCCAGAAAGTATGAGCAATGAGATCGAAATTCCAATGTCCACTGTCACAAATGAGTCGTCGAACTGTGGTGCTAGGTGGGAAGCTTGCCGGAGAGCGAATGTAAAAACTATTGTTAGAGGGTAACCATGCATCGGAGTGATTTATGGAGTTTCCATCGCCTACTTTCCAGCGAAGACCATAAAGCAGAAGTTCTCGCCCCCATAACAAAGAACGCCATATGAAGGAAGGGGGACGCTGAATGCTTTTTTCGCTGAAGCATCTTAATAGGATAACATATATGTGTAACTTAAAGAAGTAAGAGCTGGCATCATTTGCGCAGTCAGCTGAAACTGTATTGCGAGATGTAGAAGAGTCTGTGAAAAGAGAACTGAGTAGTTCATTGGAGGAATCTGTGGAAATAAAAATTGAGCAATTCATTGGATGCTGTCGGGGATAACCCCTTGAAGCCCCGGTGTGAAAGAAACAAAATAGTTATATCTATTCAAGTCAAGTACGGAGCTAAATAATTTCGTATTTACGTGGTATGTTTAGCATTAGTATTACCTTTACATAATAGTTATATTCGTTCAAGAACTTCTGATAATCTTTAAGTATATCGGGGATAATTGATTTAGACATTGTGGCTATTAATTATGCTTTCTTTTACTGTACGTAATAGGACGACAAGGTTGAGAGGGTCTTCAAGCTGTATGCAGATAAAGTTAAGCTTGACCTTTAAACTTGGTGTTTTGCTTTGATGGGGACAAAATAAGTCCAACTGCTACACCTGATGCCCTTGGGATGGAGGACAATGGCATTATCAAAGTGTGGTATGCTGCCTCGAGATGACATGGTAATACTTCAATGATCATTTGGCAAAAGTGACTTGTGTCTATGTGAATATTTGGGTGATACCTATCTGATATTACGTAAGTTTCTTATTCTTATAGAATCAATATCCAGGGTTGCTATGAACTGATTATGCAATTATAGATAAACTTTAGTTATGTGTATCTACGTATTTTCCGACAGTTAACAGTGTATCTAAATTAGCAGCTTTGCTTTAAAGGTAGTGAAGACAGTGTTGATGCACATTTAGAATTTGTTAAGAAAATTAATCGATTACTTAATTATGACCAATTGGAGAATGGAGGGTCATTCTCCATATTTAAGTTGACGTGTGTATGTGGATGAAATTGTGTATGAAATTTCATAATCCACCTCTAATCCTTAATTGTTTGAGTAACTTTCTCATGAATTAATATCGCAAACCCTCCACTATCTTCCAAGCTTCTATATTCACATCAGTACAAAGTTACAATCAATATAACTAGCCTCGCGGCTCTATACATGCGTGAAGTTTTTTGGCATGCTCTATGTGTCATGTTGCGTTATTCGATATTACAAATCATATAATAAAGCTAAATAATGTACAAAATGATTTTTACATTAAAAAGATGTCTAGTTAGGGAGATTTTGAATTTTCTTTTTTTATGTAGATATTTTTTTGTGTAAAGGAAAATTCAAAGTCTCTCTAACTATACATCTTTTTAATGTAAAATTTATGTTTACATTATTTAGTTTTATTATATAATTTATAATCTCGAGTAAGCCAAAATAGTGTGCGTAGCGTGTCGAAAAGCCTCACACAAGCTCGGAGTCACGTGTAATAAGGCTAATTACTAATAAAGCCACAAGTATTTTTAAATGAAAAATTAATTGATAACTGCACCCCTAAGCATCCTAATATTATAGAGTATGTTGGATTTTATTTATAAATAAATAACTTTAACTTGCCTGTAATAGGGAAATAACTTATACCACAAATATACATGAAAATATCGGCAAATTTTGGCAATGTATCGCCGAAATTTAGGTAATTTGAATTGGCGGCACCTACGAAGCAGAGGAACGATATTAACTAATGTATTTGTAGGTATTGGGAAGATATATTTTGTTCAAATCAATTTGTCCCAGGGCATGGTGAGTTTGATGTTTCTCTCCTCCTTGTTAGATGTAACGATAAGCCTGTAAAATATTTAATTTCAAAATGGAGAATATAATAGGAATTCTACTGGAATTTTTATTTTCTTTCTCTTTCACCAAATTAGGTACAGAGTATACTTTATGAAGAGAAACTCTAAAGTCATCTTTTAGTACTATAATATTTCATCTTTTAGTACTATAATATTCCAGTTTAGAGGTTTTTTCTTATAATATTATTTAGATATAATAAATTAATTATATTTAGTGATACATTTGATGTGGTGATCAACGAATGGTGATGTGAGTGTATCAAATAATTTAATTTATTAAAATAATAGCATTCATTTATCGGCATATCAAGTGTGTCATTAAATGTCAATTTAATGTAGCCCTGAATATGGTTCGGTATGTAGGTAATACTAGAACCGTACCAAATAATTTTAATCGGTACGATATTCCAAAATATGAAATTGGTACCGTACCTTACCAATTGTGTTTAGTACGGTTTTGGTGAGGCAAAACCACTCAAAAAAAAATTAACCCAAATTTAATGCAAAAAAATCTAAATAATCTATTCATTCGAAACTTTTTGTGCTAAGGAATTTATACCAAAACCTGCTCATTTTTCATTCATACAATCCATGATGCATAATTCGTACCAAGACCTGCTCATAATTTGTACCAATTCATAACAAATTCATACAATCCATGATGCATAATTCATATGGTCCATAGTCCATACAATTAAAATTCACATAGTTGATAGTCCATTAAATACATATAGTCCATAATCCATTAAATACATATAATTCATAGACCATACAATTACAATCCATAATTCCATAAAATCCAAGATTTTAAGCGAACCACAATCACATAGCTACTTGTTGAAAATGGTAGCATACAAAAAAAAAAATTAACATCACAAGTCACAACACATCCATGGTGACTCTGCCTCTCAATGGGACGGTACATCATACATTTATTCTGAAAATAAAATTCCAATAAAATTTAAAAAATGCACTTGATTGAAAACACCCTATCATCATCTCGATTCTTTATCTTAGTATATATTGCATCATGTTTATTGAAAGCCAATCAAATGGTAACTAAGATAATGATAATAGATGAAATAGTTATCTTATGTGCAAAATGTAATTAAGATAATGATAATGAGAACTCGTTATACCCAAATGAGAATTATTATGCTCAGAAAGTCTCACTTACATCAGCCATCAAGGAGAAGCTGATCGGCGAGAAAGAGGGCGATCGGCGACGACGGGTCGAGGGCAGATCTGCGAGATCGGAGTCGTGGGCTGTGGGCATCGGAGTGCGAGAGAGAACGACGAGACCGAGATGGAGATGGGCAGATGGGCGAGACGCGGAGATCGCAGAGAAGATGGTCGGCTAGTCGGCTAGGTTTTTAGTTTTTCCTTATCTTTTGTGTGCAGGCTGCACAGAAGAAGACATGAAGGGGTAACTAGGTAACTAGGTTTTTAGTTTTTCCTTTCCTAATATGCTGCGTTCTCATTTTCTTTTTAGAGATTTATTTTTATTATTTTTATATTTAATTTAATTATTCAATTAATTAAAAAATTCAAACAAGTTCGGTTCGGTACGGTACGGTACGGTATGCTCCAACACTGAAATCGATCTCATACCGGTTCCAACCGGTACGGTTTCGGTACCGTACCAATCATCCATTTGGTTTAGTATGATACGGAACGAGATACTTTCGGTATTTCGAGACAATATGTCCACCCTTAATTTCATGTGTCCAAATAGTATTACTATATAGTGAGTAACCTAACCTCATAGAAAGAATGTCATTCTCGTTTTCTAATTTCATTGTATCAAAGCGTCTTCTATAACCATCGCAATTTTAATTTTAAAAAACCTAGCATTTTACTCTCAAATTTCTCATAAAAAACTTCTTCTCCGCCTGTTCATTTTCAATCCAAGGGGTTTCCTCTTGATACCCATAGAAATATAATGAATAAACCAAATTCATAGAACCGATTTTGGTGACAAAATCACCAGAATTTATGCGTTGTCAAGCTTACTTTTTTTATTCTACAAGTCATGGTGTATCAAGGTCACAAGTTTCAGCGTCCAAAAAAATCAAGTTGCTAGTGAAAATCTTATATTTAAGAGTATAATCTGCCTTCAAGAAGGTTTTACTTCTGTTGTAGCTTAGTGGGTTTTGATTAGGACTGGCAATAGGTCAGTCTGGTCATGTCTGATTTCTATCATGTTAAGAACACTTTTATACCCAAATATGTGCAACCCAAATCGGACCAATTTAATAATTGTGTCAAGGATGGACAACGTGAGTTGACCCATTGATAAAATAGATAGCTTATGTAACCCATTTAAAAATAGATCTTGTTCAAAACTTGATTAACCTATGGACACGGTTTTATATGGACACGGGTTAACAAGTTGGCCCGAAGTCTAATTTTTTATTACATATGTCATAACGGGGTGACCTAAAATGACTCAAAATTTTAATCGTGTAGATTAATCCATATAAATTTTATGCTAATTTCAAGTCGTTTACCAAGTCGTGTCAGAAATGACCACCCTTCATTTTGATCAAGCGATCGCAATCCTACATTAGTGGTAGTGGTGTCAATTATGGTTGATCAGAGTATCTGTGAATGATGGTGAATGGTATTCCACAAATGAGGCTATCGTAATATTGATAGACTGCAACAAAAGTTAAAGTGCTCCACTTGTGCCTTTTGTTGGGTTGTTTCTTTGTTCAAATAAGTTCGTTAGCTCTTATATTGGGTTGGTTGTATTTAGTTTTGTTAGAGTTCTTTCTTAGTCTATTTAGTGCACTCGGAGAGTTCATTTTTTGAGTTTTTAGTGTTGACATCGTCGATTTATGTGTTTGGACAGCTTTTTTTTGTTTATATTTAGAGATTAGTATGTACGGTTCTACTATTGGGTTTCCGTTCTTCGTACTCCTTTGATAGGAAAAATACTTGTGTATGCCAAATGGTTGAAGAATGTATTTATATAGAGCACTTGATAATAGGACTCCACCCGACAACACAACAAAAGTACTATAAGGTCCTGCTCTCGTCTGATAGAAACCCTGCCAGAAACGGGATAACGCAATTCACTATTTCATGCATCTGCCTCTCGAGCCTCGAATTCCATGCAGTGGTCCTGGAGGGTCACAAAATCAAAAAAATATGTGAGTGGACAAAAAGGAATAGTTTAAAAACATAATTTGAAAACATTGAACCTTTACCCTCCGTTTTCCAAAACCATGCATGTATACGAAAAACATTTCAAAACCATTTCATTTCGATGTAAAACGAGATAAAATTTATCATTCTCGAAGTGCGTGAGAACGTATATAAAGCAAGTATCAAACGGAAAACCATCACAAAAATCAACTCAAAACCAGCACATCAAACACAGGATCAACGCACCATCATGTCAATGTCACACATGAAACCACTGCCTCACTGACAAGTACACCACAAACTTACTCAGGATTCGAAGCCCAGCTCGACGTCCGAGTCATCACAACATAGTCTCACAAGCCATCATATCAATCATCATATCAATCCATAACCAACATAATCACATAACTCAAATATAGTCAACTCATCATCAATACATATACACAACATCAATCAACACATCACAAGGCACTACTGGTAGACCATCACACACACTCACTCAGGATTCGGAGCCCCTGGTTTGACGTTCGAGTAAGATCTGAATTAGGATTCAAAGCCCCCGAATCGATGTTTGAGTTGCCACCACAATACAATCCCAGGATTCGGAGTCTCGGGCTCGACGTCTGAGACTCACAACCAATCCACACAGTCACCACACATTCCATACAACACAAGTTTCGAGAAACACATGCTCATATCACACCTCATCACAAATATATCTCAGCACGAATACCGAGAAACCACAGTTTACATCATCAATACCAACAACGCATACATCCCATCAAATATTACAAATCAAACCACGATGTGAACCTCAGGCCCAATCCCCAAATACAGCTCAATGCTAATTCTCGTAAAATGTGTTATTAAGGCTACTTTCATGAGAAAATTGTCTAGAAATCATATGAAATTCATAATTATAGTACAACCACTTATTTCCATAGTTCAAACCTTTTTTTATCCCAAATCTACACTTAAAACCAAAGTTTGGAACATATACTCGAAGAAAATCTCATAAAACGAGCCCTCGAGTAATTACCGTAAAAACCATCCAAACATATCAAATCATTAACAAACCAACATCATAGTCTTTTAAATCACATTTCATGCCAAATCCCCAAGGTCACATTCGAATCGGAAATCAAACGAAATATACAGAAACCTTGAAAAACTAGTAATACAATATTAATAAAATTACCTAAATTCACATAAACTCCCAAACGAAATCATCAAAATCACATAAAAACATATATAATTAATGTAAGTATGCATGCATAATAGTCTAGGGAAAGAAAGTCCACTCACACACTTTTGTAGTACCAAAATCCATTTTGCACGTTTTCTCGTAATTTTTGAGAATGTCGCTTCCTACCAAAATTTACATCTAAAAGGTCACAAATCATCTCAAATAACTCCTATTCAAATACCATAATTTTTCGGGATTTTTAAACGTATTTAAATTGAACCCTAAATGTAACGACCCGTCCAAAATTTTTGGGATTAATTAAGATTTAATTGTGGGTTAGCGAGGCTAATCGGGGATTAGTCGAGGATTGATTATAGGACATTCGGGGTGAAATTACGATTTTTCCCCTAGATGAGGGCAAAAAGTTGAATTTTGACCCGGGAGGTCCAATACACGAGGACCAAGGATCATTACGTAGATTGAGTCGATACGAGTCCATAAACAAATGGTACGTTGAAATCGAATATTCGACGGGAAAGATACGGGTCATGGAGGATTTTGGGAACTAGTTACGGTGGTACATTTTATGAGGCAAAGTGGACTTTTGTCTTATGTGTGGGCCCCAGATATTTTAATAGGCCCAATGGATGTCACTCATCCATTACCTATCACCACACATACATGCAACCACCCCCTTCATCTATTCCATTTGAACCTATCGAACCTGAAACCCACAAAACCCAATTATCCCCTCCCTTGGTAGATCAATTGAGGACCCCTGAGAATGGTTGGGGTTGAGTGAAGGATTGAGTGATGTTGTGGGAGGCGGCACGACCACCGTGGATGGCGGAGAAGCCCAGAAGACCCAAGTAAACCCGAAACTCGTAAGCTTTGAAATTTGGACCTTAAGTTTTAAAGGTTTAGGGCTGTTTCTAACAATTGGGTTATGTTTAGAGGATATGTACGAGTATGTGGGCATCAAAAACAAAGGCTGAGGATGGCGGAACATCCCAGACAAGGAGCTAGAAAACTGGGTGACTGTTCATCAAATTAAAGGTAAGGTTCGAGGTCGTTTTTATGTGTTTTGAATCCGTAGATCGATTACATAGGATTGGACGATCACGTAGGAAGAAACGGCTTCGAAAACGGTGTTCGGAGGAGTGAGTTCCGGCCAAGTTGAGTCACGGGTCTGCGTGACCCAGTTACAGAGAACCGGGTTGACCCGGACAGAGGACAGGGATGATGATGACATAATCTATGACATCATCAGATGACGTCATCGATGGCATCATCAGATTACATCATCATGTCAGACTGACATGTGTCAGATGTTACACTAACACGTGTCAGATGTCAGTGATGACGTCACTACTAACGTCAGCGTTGACTTTGACCGTTGATGTAACTACCCATCCCGGAAGTCAGGATTAGAGTAGAGTTTATTGACGGATTAACGAAGATAATCGGCGATTATTTGGACACTTTTGGATAGTCGACGCAGAATGACGATTTTGCCCCTTGAAGGGAAAAATGTTAACTTTTAGTTCGGACGGTCAATTGAGCATTAACCGATGATCGTGACGTAGTTTGGGATGTCACGTGACACGACCCATCCCAATCCTCCCAGGATTACCACGGGATGTGACGTGCTCCCGTCTAACACGAAGTGTCAGACAAGGGATAACCCAACGCCACTGCCCCTACGGGCATCCAGAGTGCGCAAGGATCGATGGAGGAGGCATACAATGTCCCGGTCCCCTGCTGCAGTCGCATTCACGATCAACCTGAAGGGCATTAAAAACCAAAAGCTGTGAGTGGACGAAAATAAACAAGTCTGTTTAAAACATTTATAAAGACATTTATGCCCCTCAGTAAAAACATATGTATGCATCAAAAACCAATAATCACATATTTATTTAGAAATAACCATCAGGGCGTTAGCCCGGAACCCATAAGCATAGTTTCAAATCCCAAAATTCAATCCAAGAGTTATTTCAAAAATCCAGTAATACACATTTATTATTTTTCCATCTCCGGCATCCCAGATGCCTAGCGTCCCTGACGCTTGACGTCCCAAACTTCATATCTCACGGTATTAAGCGACGCGTGCTGTCCGGGGTCTCACCGGGTCCATATAGCTGACATCCCAGATGTCTGACATCCCAGACGTCTAATCATAGCAATCCTGCTCCTAAGTCACTATACGGTCCGGCCGCTTCGTACAATGACCCCTCGCAGGCAATGCACCGTGACTTCCCCAGTGTCCCCGACACTTGGAGGAGACCATACATATCCTCGTATCGAGATGGTTTTATGGAAAACATTTTATCATTCATTTATTAAAATATCACAAGGGCCCTGCCCCGAATTTCCATAAAACCGTTATAAGTCCAATTAGTTGATTATTAAATCCGAAATTATTTATTCAATTCCATTTTAGGGCCCCTAACCCGAAATCACACATATAAATTAACTGGGCCCCTGGCCCTATTTCATAAGTCAACGGAGCCCCTGGCCCGATTTCTTAAATCAACTGGGCCCCTGGCCCGAATTTACTTTATCAAATCCGTAATTATTTCATAAAATCATATCCGAACCACAATTATGGAAATCGGTGCAAATCCGGAAAATCTCGATTTACGCGCAAACCAGTAAATCGCCTCGAAATGCGTGAAATCACATAAATTCACCGATATCCAAATCAAAGCATATAAAAACAATTATAACAATCATGAAACAGTTATGCATGCATAGAATTTATCAAAACCAATGTCCACTCACAGACCGTTTAACCGAGCGCCTCGATACGCGTGCCACCGGCCTTCCCGGGCCTCGTTACTAACACCGGGACTCCCGAACCTGTTCATATCACATTAGAGGGTTACTAACCTCTTCATTAACGTCCTATTCAAGTCTCGTAATTTTCCCGAATTTTTAAGTATTTTTAAACCCGACTTAAAACCTTCGAACATCCCGAACAATATCGTAACGGGGTCCGATTGACCCGAAACCAACGCTAAAATGTCCTTTATAACGTATAGGATAAAAGTCATGTTGATCGTACCTCGGGATTCGTACCCACGCGCCTCCGTGAGTGGCTGCGCGTGAGACCATGCGCCTGCTACAGTGCCCAACACTGTTCATCATCGTCCTTGCCCGTTTCCTCTGCAAACGGGTCTTGCAACCCGCGTGACAACCCGATTAGATAGCTATCAATTCGACCTCGATTGCATATGATGTTGATCCTAACATGATCATTAACCATCCAACTAGAGTTCCATGTCCTTGATTCAACATAACAGTCCCAAAATCAGACCCACGACCCTTGATCACCCAAACGGGTCGATCACCCAAACTCTGTGTTTTCCAAACCATAATCCAATTAACTTAACAATGAGCTTATTAGGACTAATATGAACCAAATGACATGACTAATTGGACAAGAGATCACCTTAAACGTCACGACTCCAAGCTTGGATTTTCCGGCCATCCACCGCGTCTGTGCACCGCTCCAGGAGCCTCGAAAATGGCCACATTTGGTCTGAATCGACTCGTGAAGGTTCCAGGAAGCTCATTCAATCCTCAATTAGTCATGGGCTGGCCTAAAACTGTAAGTTCGAATTTGAATTTCACACCGAACCAGTTCGGGTTTTCAGAACACTCCCTCACCATTTCCTCTCATTTCCACCCTCTCTCAATCTCAGAGTGTTTCTCTCAGCAACCACAGCCTCTTCCCGTTCAAAACCCACTCAATTTTAGCCTGGGGACGACTGATAAAGCGTGGGAAACAGTCCTTTGTTTTCTTCCATTTTCAGGTGCACCAGCCATTGTTTAAGCATATCCTCACCGTCCCACACGGCCATGTCTCCCACTATGTAATTAAACAATCCAATCAACACATAAACAATAGTTTAGGCTATCCAATTTGCCCCATAAACAATCCACCCGTGCACTGGCCATGTTCCCCCAACACAGCCGCTACAGTAACGTTTAAGCAGTCCCTGTGAAATTATAATTCTGCCCTTGTGCAGAAAATTACCAAAATGCCCCTCACGCATCCAGGCCCGTAACTCGGTCATTCGGACTCCGATTGATGCGTGCCGCCTGTCTATGGACTCAGGGCATCGAGACCTTCCTAACGGTCCTTGGCCCTTGGCCATCGGACCTCCCGATCAAAAAGTCAATATTTTCCCTTATTTTATCCAAATTACAAAAACTCCCTTGGGCTTGCGAACGTCATAACTTTCACCACGAATGTCGGAATCGAACGTGCCACCTGTCAATGAACTCGTGACGTCCCAAATTACGTCATTGATCAAAGTCCATTTGACCGTCCAAATTAAAAGTCAACGTTTTGCCCACGACCAGGGGCAAAACGGTCATTTTGCACCGTTCGTCCGAGTTCGACCAACTAATCACCGATTAACCCTGCTAATCATGATTAGTCAGTAATCTAATCCCGAATTTCGGGACGGGTCGTTACATCACGAGTACGTAGACAGGTGGCACGCCCGATTCCGACATCCGAGGAGGAAGTTATGATGTTCGGAAGATTGAGGGCACTTTTGTAATTTGGTTAAAAGGAGGAATTTGTTGAATTTTCGAACGACAAGTTTTCTTCACGCAAACCAAGGACCGTTAGGTAAATCTCGATGTCCTGAGTACAGTGACAGGCGGCACGCCTTCATCGGACATCAGATGAGTGAGATATAGGTCTAGAAAGGTGAAGGGTAAAATCGTAATTTGAACAATTAGGGGCATTTCAGTCTTTTTAATCCTTGGGAATTGTGCCAATCAGATAAGGACATGTGTGCAGTGCTAATTGGATATTTTGTGAGCCTGGACCACAAAATGGAGGACACCTGGCCTCATTCTAGTGGATTCTACATGGTTGCACCGGTTCTTTTGTTTTTAAAATGGGTTAACCGTTCAAAAACAGAGAGACAGAGACCGGGAGGAAAAATCGATCAGTTCTCAAGATGGGTGCGTTTTGTGATCGCGTGTGTGTGAGCAGAGACGAGCTGAGAAGTGTAGTGTGTGTTTTAGGGTAAACTGGAGCGAGTTTTGTGTGTGTGAAGTGAGCAACTCAGAAAAATAGAGAGGGAGTCGAGAGTTATGGTGCACCCAAAATCGATCCAAACCTATCAAAGTCAAGTTGTAGTGGTGTTCAGTGGACCAGAGGAGAGTTTTGGGGACATTGAGGACCACGGCGGAGCTCACGGCGGCGAGTAGGAGGAAAGGTAAGTTTCACTCCCCTGTTTTTCTAGATTGGTTCAAATCAACAGTTGTGGATTTTGGAGAGTTGTTGAATCGGTTTATTGGTTCTAATGGTTCTAGGAGGTTGTAATTGAGCTCAGGGAACCGAAAACGTGGCTGGGAGGACAACCAGTGGCTGGGAACAGATCCTGGTTGACAGGACCCGCCCCGATCCCCCTGGGACCACCCGGGACGTGCCCTGCTCCCGTCTGACACCCGTTATTAAGATACCAAAAATACCCTTATTGAAGATAAAATGCATAAAGAAAAACCATAGTTAAGTCATACATAGCACACCACACAAATACTCAAATACAAATAGTGTCAGACAAGGGATGGTTCCCGAATACAGTTTATTGAGCACGACTCTAGACACACTACGTGCCAACCTACCCAGCAGTAGGGTTCAGGTACGCAACGTAAACCTATGCCTCTTCCTCCTCGGGATCCTCCTCCTTGATAGCACTACCTGGAGGGGTAGTAAAACAACAAAGGTGAGTGGGCCGAAACTCAAGGTTTACAAAGTAGTTTACCATTTCGAAAACATATAGCTTTTCCCCTCCGTTTTCCGAAAAGACATGCATAGTATCATAAACCACAAAACCATATAGTCATAAGCAGAATAATATCAACATAATATAATCTTAGTCACTGCACTATACATCCCAACCCTGACATCCCAGATGCCTGACGTCCCAGACGCCCAATAAGGTCACAGTCTCAAGGCTACGCGTGCCACCCGGGGTCTCAATCCCGAGTCCAAATCCCGAACCTAGTCCGAGCATGGTATTCTAGATGCCTGACGTCCCAGACGTCCAATAGTAGCAATCCTGCTCCTGAGTCACTCTACGGTCCGGTCCCTCCGTAGAATGACTCCTCACAGGCAATGCGCCGTGACCACTCCGGTGTACCTACATCCGGAGGAGATAGAATCCTAGGGTAGATCCATACAGTGCAGTACCATAGATAATATCGAAATCCATTATATATATATATGACTCCAAACCATTCATAAACAACCAGACGGGTCTCATGCCCAAACATCGTAATACGTGCCATAAATCATACACAAGATAAACAGATACTTTTACTCAAATCACATATAGATATAGTAGAAAGTAAAACAGTTATGCATGCCGAAGTTTAGTGAAATCAAAGGCCCACTCACAGTACAATCCCGCTGTAATCCCGAGCGTAAAGCCCCGTCCAAGGGTTAAAGTACAATTCCTGTCATGCCCAAAACAAACGTAAAGGTCACTTTAAGTCCCTACTAAACAACTACGAAACCCTAGACTGAAACCGGCCCGGGAAAGCCGTCCGAACACGCTTCCCAAGGCGTCAAACCCTAATTTGACCAACTTAACGATCTCCGATCGACACGAAACCACCGCCATTGGATCCGTATCGTCGAAACCTTGAAAATGGCACTAGTCCCACACAAAATACTGTTCACACGCGCCCCCCACGCGCCGGTCAACCCTCTGGTCAACAGTGCTACAGTGATGTTGACGTCAGCATGACGTCACTGCTGACGTCATCACTGACAGTGTCAGAGGACACGTGTCAACAGCCCATTGGTCCCTGGTCTGACAATATTCTGACATGATGACGTCATCATGACGTCACTGCTGACGTCAGCATGATGACGTCATCAGCTACAGTAACTGGGTCTGCGAATCGGGTCACCGCAGACCCACGGTTCGACCCGATCACAGATCGTGATTCCGACCACCAAAATCGATGGGGTTTGTTCCTATGGACTCGTCTGAACATGTTCTATGGCTCTGTGTAATCAAAACAGATTTTTAAGTTCAAGAAATCACCTGAAAAACGACGGGGAATTGGCTGCCGGTTCTGGTTCGTCTTCTCCGGTGAGCCGTCACGCTTCCAGCCACAAACTCAGGTCCAAAACGCTCGTCTAGTCCCCTAGGTTAAGTCTCAAAAACAACCAAACAAGTTTAACGTTAAAAACGGACGGTTTGAGGCAGGGAAGGAAAATCGGCCTTCTCGGGTTTGCAGGCTTACCGCCGCCGTGTCGCCGCCGTGGGCTGCCCAGTCCAGTCCTAAGCCGTCCAGAGGTCACAACGGTCCTAGCCCTAGGTTGGTTCGAGTCCAGAAGTCACGGTTTGGACGGTTGGATGGTTTTGGGCCGCACGGGTTCCTCTCGGGTTTGTGGGTTTTCCGGGTTGCTCCGCCGTCCGTGGTGGTGGTGATGGCCGTCTGGAGGTGGCTGAGAGGTAGGCTGGTGTGTGGGTTGAGGCTGAGGGATGGTGTGATCGCTGGTGTGTTTGTGCAGAGAATGAGAGGTTGCACGGTTTGAAGGAATGGAAATGAGAGAATGAATTCTCTCATGGTTTTTAAAACAGAGTGATCAAATGGAATGGAGGGCTGAGATTGAATCTGAGTTAAGAGTGAAGGGTGAGGATTTAAGGAAATTAAATTAATTAATTAATCACATGGCAGACCAAGATCCAGATTGTTGGGGATGATGTGGATGGGGTAGATGAGTGACATGTGACACTCATCAAGGGTCCAGATTGATTGGGTTAAAGTAAATCAGATTATAATATTTTATTATTATTTTAAGTTCCGAGTCTCGGTTAGTTCGGTTACGTTCTTGACCATAACTTTTTCGTCGTAAGTCCGAATTCGGCGTGCCGCCTGTCTACGGATTCGTATCGACGAGACCTACGTAACGGTCATTTGCCCTCGTCCGTTGGACTTCCCGGGTCAAAAGTCAACATTTGGCCCCCAAATGGCCAAATTACCAAAATGCCCCTCGACTTCCGAACGTCACAACTTCTTCCTCGAACGTCGGAATCGAACGTGCCACCTGCCTATGAACTCGTGACGTCCTAAACTACGTCACGGTCACGTGTCAAAGTCCTAAATACTTCCCGAGGTAAAAGTCAACTTCCCCCCCCCCCTCAGGGGCAAAACGGTCATTTTACAATAAAATAATAATTACGAAAGTTCGGGTCGTTACACTGGTTTTCTCTGAGTTTTGGTTCGAGTTTGACAGGTGAGGATTAGGACTTTAATTCGTGTTTTTCTTACTTACTTAAATCGATTGCTTAGAGTGGGACGAAACTAGTAGTGAAGATGGATTGAAAATAGGTTGGATTTGAGTAAGAACCGGTCACGTCGGCTCGGTTTGACCGGACCGGTCTGAACTGGGTGGATTGAGGTTAAAGACGATGAATAGTGCAGGCGCGTGAAGCCCACGCGCAGCCCCTTTGGGCGGCGCGTGGGGACTGTTCATGGGAAACGTTCAACACAGTTTTCACTCTAATCGATGTAACGAACATTTTAGGACAAGTTTCGTGTCAATCGGACACCGGATCGGCTTAGTTTTAAGTGTTCGAAGGTTTAGGGGTTCGTTTAAAATACGTTTAAAAGCCGAAAAAATTAGGGAAATTAGGGTAAGCTTAAATGAAGTGTTTTTGACCCGGATTGGTGACTTTGACATGTCGGGATATCCCTGAGGCAACCGAAGAACGTACGGGACGCGAGTGACGTGCCCGGAAACTGTGAGTGGACTTTTCTTTCTAAACCGAGCATGCATAACTGTTTTTATCTACTTGTTTTATGTTTTTCAATATGGTTTCATGATTATTGATTATTCTATATCTGTTTTACGTACTTGCACGTTTTTCGAGAAATTTACGTATTCGGCACGTTTTACGAGATATGAATTGATTCTTATTCTGATGCTATGGTTTTGGGATTTAACTCTATAATTGGTTTTCAATGATTATAAATGAGTTTTGAAACATGATTCGCAAATCAAGGTTTCGATTTTAGAATCGGATTTCAGAAATCGAGATTTGATTTTAAAGCTTGAAAAGGGGTTCCGGATTTGGGTTCGGAATGACGGTTCTGAACGCCAGAATGGCTTCGGGATAGTGATTTCGAATTCGGGTTTGGATATGGATTTAGAAATAGTTTTCAAACGGTTTTGATTGGATTTTCTAGATCTGGTTATTGGGTTTAAAGACCCGAATTATGATATAACGGGGGCGGGCCCGGATTGGGTTTAAAGACCCGGATTGAGTTTAAAGATTTGGGAGTTTAAAGACTCAGATATTAAGATATTTCCCTCGTAGGCCTGTTGAGTTTAAAGACTCGGATTATATTGAGGTCTGGATTGAGTTTAAAGACTCAGATAGATCCAGCAGGTTTGATCGGATGATGATATTTGGTATTTCATGTTTTTATGATGGAGTTTCCATACGGTCTATATAATTGTTTTCAAATACTTAGTTATGCATGCATGTTTCTAAAACAGAGGGCAAAATCCTGGTTTGTTTATTAAACTGTTTTTGAAATTCTTATTTATTTTTAGTCCACTCACACTTTTCTGGTTTTTAAATACACTTTTCGTTACGAACTTTTTCGTTGTGCGTGTAGTCAACTTTTAGTAGGATTTTTGTCTTACCTTGTACTGTACTATGCTCTGTATGACTGTTGACTTGATGGATTTTAAATTCTCCCTGGTCTAGCAATGTATTACTTGTGGGTTTTTGTGAGGTCGTTTTGGTCTTTTGAGTTGGGTTGTCAGACGGGAGCAGGGTTCATCCCGGTTATCGGGGTGGTAATAGGGGTGGGTCCTGTCAGTTGACCCTGCTGACGTCAGCGTTGACTTTTTGTCAACGTTGATCGCACCTTTGACCCGTATGTGGGCATGTATTTTGAGGTGGGACTATGACCATCTTAAAGGTTTTGACGATACGAATCCAATGGTGGTGGTTTTGAGTCGATCGGGGATCGTTAGGTTGGTCAAATTGACGTTCAAAGCCTTGGGAAGCGTGTCTGGGATGCGTTGAATTTGTCAGGATTGTTGGGGGTTTTTGATATGGACTTGTATTGCTTAGTAGTAACATTTGAGTATGTTTTGGATAGGTCTGGATGATCCGGAGAGTATGGATTAGTCCGGAGAGGTTTATGGCACGTATATCGAGGCGTAGCTTGGACGGTCTGTGAGTGGACTTTGTTTTATGAATATGATGCAAGCATAAATGTCTTATATGTGTTTATGAACATGTTTAAGATGCCATTAGTGCATGTGATTTAAATATGAATTGTTTGGCATTTTCAGAGGAAAATGATTTATTGGACGTAGTTCGAGATTTCTGTTTTATATGATGTTTGAGCTTCGACCGATTGTACTACATGCTTTTATTTTATGTGATTCCGAAGGTTTCACGGAGAGGTGTGAAACCGAGTAATTCATTTATGGTTTTGAGGATCTCACTGAGATGCGTGAAATTGAGATCCGAGAATGAGTCCCAGTTGAACGAAATTGACTTGATTGAAGTCAAGGGTGATTTGAAAGTGTTTTGGAAATGAGAAATGGTTTTCAGATTTGAAAATATCTTTCGGGCGTATGACCTAGTTGATTTGAGATTTGACTTAGAGTATAGTCAAACGTGAGATAAGTCGGGCTATGACCCAGTTATGAGGTGTCCTGGACACTGGTTTTCGGGCTATGAGCCAATTGGTAATATTTCAGGCTATGATCCATTTGGCGATATTTCGGGTTGTGATCCATTTGATGATATTTCAGGCAGATGGCCCTATGTGTCATACGATCGGGTTAGAGTCCTGGTCGATGATGACATTCGGGTTAGAGACCCGGGTGTTACGGCGCTCGCCTCCGGATTGCGGATGTGTTCCTTCCGAAGAGATCATGATGCACTGCCTATTGTTGAGCAGCCACTGGAGGCTCTGACTCTTGAAAGACGCTCGACTTAGAAGTGCTGATAGTGTTCACGATGATCTAGAGATGGTCACGGCGAGTGATGTGTTCACGGCGACATGCTAGGATTGTGAGCGGTCATGAGCTTATATTTGCACATGTATGAGGATTGGAATTATGATTGACACTGAGACGAGGATGGGATGTGTTCCCACGTATTCTATGATTTGGGCTAAGGCTCCATTCTGATTTTCCTTGATTTGGTTTTGGGATGCGACCTTGTATGATTCGGTTTTGGGCTGAGGCCCTACTGAAGTAATGGCTTCGATTGAGAAGCATTTTTCACTGTGTTTTGATTTGGGAAGCAATACTTCTTGTTTCCGAGGAAGTATTTGAAATAACTGTTTTATGATGCATGCATGCTTTTACGTGAAGGGTATAAATGTCTTTTCGATAAATGATTTTTATAAACTTTTGTTTTGTCCACTCACAGTTTTTATGGTTTTAATACCTTTCAGGTTGATAGCGGATGCGGGCTGTAGTAGAGATCGAGACATCATATGTCACCATCGATCCTAGCGTACTCTGGCTAACTCCGAGCGGGTGACGAGTTTATTCCTATTCTGACACGCGGTATCACACGGGAGCAGGCACGTCTCACGATAATCTAGGGGGATTGGGACGGGTCCTGTCACTAAACCTTTGGACATCCAAAACTACCCTAAATGGTATCTGAGCGACTCGAAACTTGTGTCAAAATGTTTGTTACGTCGAATACTCAAACTTTTATGTTGCATGCAAATCGAGGAAATGCACCACGCGCCACCCAAAGTGGTTGCACTTGGGAGCCACGCGCGCTACAGTGAAAATCCTAAATTCACTGTTCACCCATCTTCTACCTCCAGGAACCCGACCGCCTGGTTTTCTGGGTCGCCTAACCCGACGACCCGATCTAGGTTTATTTCAACCGTTTTCACCTTTTTTCAATTCTAATTCGACCAATAACTTCTACACTAGATTAGGAAAGAATCTACATAAACAAAACTCGAAGAAAACGTGTCTATATCCACGCCTCAAAACTCACCTCTCAGCCAAAAATGGTGTTCTTCGTTCCTAGACAGTTCCAACGTCCAGGGCTTTAACTCAAGGCCTAGTTAGAACCGCAGGGGCTTCAGAAAGTTGAATCTAATCTTGTTTCCACGATTTCTGCTCAAAGACCAGCCCTACCAAGCTTAACCCAAAAATCTTCATGGGTTTCCTTTTCCTCACTAGCTCAGTCCCTCTCTTCCTCTGTTCTAAATTCCACTTTCTTCTCTCCTCTCTGGTCTCACTCTCTTCCCCTTCTTCCCATCTTCTCTTCTGTTTCCCCCTCTTGATTTCCTTGTTTCTCTCTCGCCCATCCTTCACAACACGCACCAAGCATCACTAATTAAACACACATAACACACTCAAAGGCGATGGCAGCAAATTTTAGGAGATATGGACACTTGTCTTGCTTTTATTGGGCCACCAAAAAAATCTCACAAAAACAATACTAAAATACCCCTTCCTTGAAAAATTACCATATTGCCCATATGTGGTTTAGACCGGAAACATATTCGTCTGAGCTCCGTTTTGGGTATACCGCATGTTAACGTATTCGGGAGACCAAGACCTCCTTAACGGTGGTTCCGAAATTGACAAAAACTGTCCCCGGTCAAAAAGTCAATGTTTTGACTTTGACCAAAAAAAGTCAACTCTTTGATCAGGGGTAAAACGGTCATTTTTGAATTCTTCGGAAGTCCAGACCGTTACACTTGGCCCAATATGGCTTTCGTGTATCAAGTAGTTCATATGGTTTAAAGGAGTAGTTCATATGGTTTAAAGGACCTCCAAACTTGTATTACTGATGTGTTATTTGAGGATTCTGATTTTCTTTATTTATTTGGGATGAGTGACTCTTTCTTCTTAACCAATCTAAAATAACCAAATTTTAATGAGAGCACAAATATACACCCAAACTGTCTTCTATTGTATTGTCGATTTAATATCTTATCTTCAAAACAAAAACATTTTGTTGTATCAAACTAAATAAATAAAAAATGAAAGGAAATTGCCGCCTTGCATAGTTATTCCAAAACTTAGTTGAGGTCAGCGAGGCAATTTTGCAGGCCTAGTTGGCCCAATTTCACAGGGGCCCACTTACGTACGTAAAGATGAAATGGGCTATTGCATGCCACCTCATATTGAGAACGGCCCTTCCTAACTTCTTCCAAATGCGAAGGCCACCCATCATCACATCATTTGCTTCCAAACTCTCTATCATCCTATTCCCGTAGTCCCCATCTCATTTTTTTTTTTCAATTTATTTAGTTGCTTGTGCTCAACTATTTCATAGACTCACAGGGATTTAGATAATTTTGATTCTTATAACACAAATTCTATATTAGTAAGTGTAATTCAAATAAATAAGTTCAAGTATTTCACAGACTCACAGTGACTTATAGATAAAAATTATTCTTATACATTGAAATTTTCCGACAAATTATAGAATGCCTTATCAAAATGATTTAATGTCCAAATTTTGAGTCGCTTTTCGTAACTTGGCATGTTAGAATTGATCAGGTCAACACCAAGACATGTTATATCATGCCATAAACGTTCATAACTTATCAAACTTCTTTTTGTTTGAACTTCTTTCTGAGGATATGTACATATGTTTTTTTTTTTTTAATTTGGATTGGTTACCCTAGATTTACCACATCTAAAACATTTGCTTCTAATTTTCTAAAAGCTCACATGTTTTTCATTTTAATTAAACTTTTTATTTGAAGAATAATGAAAGTCGTTTAGGGGTGCTTGCTAAATGAAACGAAATAGGTAAGCGATGACTTCACTTTCCTCCGCCTACGACCTTCATTTCCTTGCGAGTTGTTCAACTTCTTCTGCAAATTCGCTGCTTGCTGCTCGTTTTCCTTCAATTTTTTTGTCCTTTATTTAATTGATCAAGCACTTACTAATTAAACATTTAATGTGCATAAGATTCATTAAAAATAACTAATTAAACGTTGTTATAGAATCTGTCCTAAACCCTAATGGCATCTTGGTTTTGTGTGTCAAACTGTGAATGCGTGAATGCCATGTGTCACTACTTCCTTTGCTTTTCCATGCCCTTTTCGTTATCTTTGCCAAAAACCAACTAGTTCATAATCAGATTTAGTGCAAGAAGAGAAGTCGTAGATATTCCATCGAAATACACTATTTAAAAGAATAGCCGAATAATTTAGATTGATATCTTACTCATATATGAGTATCGTTTAACTGTGCATATATGAGGTTTGAGGCTCGTTGATTATAAAACTAATTTAACCTTGTCATATCTCCGTTTAAATTACGTTTATTTTTCTAAGTATTATTTAGAGCATAAATGATTTTAAACTTTAGTGTGTATCGTTAAACAAACATAATGTGATTGTACAGCAAAAAAATTAGGTAAAAACTATTTCTTCCGTGAACATTTCTTAATTCTCATTAGAGCAAAATGTATAGATAAACACAAAGGCGGTTAGGCCTCACTGCGTGTCGACTGTTATTTCTTAATTGAGTGGGCAAAAGGGCAAGCGGCCTTTTTGGTTTTGGCCATATGGCACCTCCTTGTCCTTTAGAACTCAAGTTGAGTGTGAGCTTTGAATCCCACACCCGTCCACGTATACATAATTCTTAGGGGATGAGTCACTCATTTCTTTCAAGCAACACAATCACACGATATATTTTTTATTACTTTCATAATTTACTACTTATATCCGTCATATATATTTGGTTTTGTTATTTAGAAAAATAAACTCACGACGAATCATATTGAGAGCCTTTGTCTCGCGTCCTAATTTTATAAAGAAGAGATAACGAATTAGGGACTCGTGTGTTTTTATTCGGCAGGGCAAAATGAAAGAAAAATATCTTAGGGATGACTGGGCAGCGGTGTTGGTGAATAGAACTATAGAAGCACAAGAGTCAGCATATATGTAAGTAGTCGGCGGTGCACGTGTCGAAAACCCAGATGCTTTGCATATGTTCTTGTTACTTTTCTAGCTAGGTCGAGAGCCAACTACCGAAGAAAAGCCATCCATCTCCTCTCATTGGAGGAGTCAAACAGATAAGAGACAGCAACTTGAACACGTACTATCTAATTTTGCGAAGACTGGAGGCTAATACTGAACTCCCCTCTCGGTCTTTCTAGAAGCACAACTGTGACTAAACACTGCGTTTATATTCAAACTCAAACATATCATTTGTAATATAACCTACCATTATAATATTGCTAATTATTGGACACTTTATTTATCTTTACTAATTATAGAGTAATAATAAGGTCACCTGATATACCGCCGCCACTGAATCAATTTGAATTGAGTGAGATAATTCATTAAATTTATAAATAATTTTTTTTATTATAATAAGAAAATTAGAGAAATAGACATAAAAAAAATTATCCAATCTAATTTGATAAAAAATAGTAGAATTATAAGAGGCAAACTAATTTCTTTCCATGTCTAATATTCACTAATCGTCTTCTAATAAAATTATATCTATTTTTAGAATAATGATATTTGGACATAATAAATTAATCATATTTAGTAATATATTTGATGTAACAATCAATAAATGATGAAGTAAGTGCACTGGCCAAATGATTTATTTTGTTAAAATAACATCATTTATTAATTTTCATATTAAATATGTCATTAAATATGATCAATTTAATATATCCAAATAATATTACTCTTATTTTTATATTTAAAATACATTAATAATATACACATACTCTTATTTTTAATATTATGTTTTGAATAACATATCTGCAGGGCAGCTTAGGTGGTCCATGCATATTGGGGAGGCATACCCTCCTCTAGCTAGTTGCATCTTTTCTATACTTGGGTTTCAAATTAAGATATACAGTAAAAAAAATGCTTAAAGAAAATTGAGATATATAGTAAGTTAAAAGACAATCGATATTTGAAAAAATTAAGATAGTAAGTTAAGAGATAATCGCTAATGTAAGCAATTTTTAATTATTTTATTTGGTAAGTGATATACATGCATACAAAAAAAAACACGTTTATAATTTTCTCATTATGTTTTATTTTTGTATTAATTCTTTATTTATTAACACATTATCAGTAAGATTTGCACCACGTTAGATGAATAATCTAATATAATCCAATCCAACTCACTAATCATCGTGACAAGATTCGTCCTTGTAAATACATTGTAAACCACACCTAAACCCTGCACCCGTCTGACAAGAAAGCCGAAACTACCAAATTTACCGTGGAGCCTTGTCAGACAAGGGATGCTCGCATTCTCACTAGTTCATGTCTCTACTCTTCAAATAGTCTCGATTTCCGTGCAACGATCATGAAAGGTTTCAAAACCAAGTAAACGTGTGAGGGGACATAAAAGAAATATTTTAACAACATAGTTCCCAAAACACAAGTAGTTGTCCTCCATTTTAAAAAATAAATAAATTATGCATGCATGTGGTAAACTCTCAAATCTCGATAAAACGGATGATAAAACTAAAATCTCGAAATACGTGTAATTATTAGAAATCCACCAATACCAGAAAATAAGCCATCATAAAATCATATCAAATACCATAATCACAGTCATACATAATCAACCCATCCTCGATGCCTACATGTCAAATCATCATATAATAACTGCACTACCGGTAGGCCACTCATTCGGGAAAATGAGTTTTACCTCGACGTCCGAGCGAGACCCGATTCAGGAAAAGGAGACTTACCTCAACGTCTGAATCGTCACACACAAGTCTCAAGCAAATGAATTTTACCTCGACGTCTAAGACTACTAACCAAACCAGCATCCCGAGGAGGGTTATTCATATCACAACATATCACATTATAATGCACAAATATCGAGTACTCACACATTTATACCACACATAAACCACATAAGTGCACAGATTTAGACCTTGTTTTGGCTAGGTATAATACAAAGATAAGACTAAAAAAATTCAAATATAAGACTCATGAAAAATAACTTACAAACATCTAGACTCGAAATTAAGATAAACATGTTTCTCGTGACAATGGATTGCCATTTATGACATCCACCATAAATTATGTAACAACCCCTTCCATAAACCGGGATTAGATCAGTGGTTAATGAAAGATTAGTGAAGATAATCGATGATTAGTTGGTTGATTTCAGACGGACGGTGCGAAATGACGGTTCTGCCCTTGGAATTGGGTAAAAATGTTGACTTTTCGTTTGGGTGGTCAAATGGGCTTTGACAGATGATCGTGATGTAGTTCGGGAGGTCATGAGTTCATAGACAGGTGGCACGTCCGATTCCGACATCCGAGGAGGAAGTTAGGATGTTCGGAAGTTCGAGGGTATTTAGGTTAAAAAGAGGGAATTTGTTGACTTTTTACGTGACAAGCATTTTTCACGCAATTCGAGGACCGTTAGATAGGTCTCGATTTCATGAGTACAACGACAGGCGGCACGCCATCATCGGACGTCGGACGGCTTAGTTATGGGTCTAAATAAGTGAGGGGTAAAATGGTAATTTGGACGTTAAAGGGGCAAAATAGTCTTTTGTTGTCTAGGGATCTGTGCCCAGCTGGATGAGGACATTTGTCCTTACTGTAAAGGATATTTCACCAGGAAATTGGGAGATGAGGACACGTGGGCCACTCTGGTTGGTTCCACCGTGTTCTCTCATTTAAGCTACAATGATCGATTAAAACAGGGGAAAACTGTGTGTAACCGTGCTCTGTGTCCAGGAGTAAAGAAGTCTAGGGTGTGAGTGTGAGTAAGGTGAAAGCAAGTGGAAGACTAGACGGTGAGGGTGGTGCCACCGTAATAAGCCGTTGTAGACGGTGGCCCTAGAACCGTGAAGAAAAACAGAGAACCCGTGGAAGCGACTGCGAGAACCCAGAGAGCTAAACACCTTCAAAACATGAATTTCTGTGCATAGGTTATGACTCGTAACAGAAAAGGGAGGTGAGACGACTGTGGTGGTAACCACGGCAGTGCACGGCGGGTGATAAGGTAAAGGTCCTGTGCAATTTTAGTTTAAATTCGAAAATGGAATTACGAGTTTAAGTGAGTGTTGATCGATATTGATGAAAGAACTTTTTTTAGGAAGTTAAGGGGAGCTAATCAAGACCAAACTCATGGCTGGTGGTGGTCTGTAATGGCCGGACAGAGGGGAAGAAAAACAGAGGATTGAAGGATGATCGGGAAGGTAATCACCTAGCCTAATTGTGTGTTTTTAATTAGTTAGAATGATTGTAGAGGCTTGGAAGAACTTAAGGAAAGAACTAGGATTGATTTTGGGCTGGAAACGAAGGAAAACCGCGTGTGCCGGTCTAGTTGAACCGGCTGGTCTGAACCGGTTTGGACAGAGGTTGAAGACGACACTATAGCAGGCGCGTGAAGCCCACGCGCAACCCCTTTTGGTGGCACGTGTGGGCGAGTGGCACGGATTTTTAGGGAGATTCCAACACGAATTTAAAAGTATTCGATGTAACGAACATTTTAAGACTGGTTTCGAGTCGATCGGACATCGTCTCAACATGTTTCGGGATGTCCGAAGGTTTTAAGGCCCAGTTAAAAATAGTTAAAAATATGAAAAAATTATGGGGCTTTGATATAAGCTTTATAAAGTAGTTAGTGACCTCATTATAGGGTTTGGACAGGTTCGGGAAGCCGGTGATAGTGGATTAGCCTGGAACGGCGTAAGTGCAAGCGTATTGAGGCAGCGACGTAATGGTCTGTGAGTGGACTTTGATTTCTAACTCTTGATGCATGTATATATGTTTTATATGTTTTCTATACGTGATTCTATGATTTGATTATGATCTTGATGATTTACGATTTTGCACGTATTTCGAGATTATTTCGTATTTGCACGTTTTACGAGGTTTCGATTTTTATTGTGATTTGAGCATGATTTTGATGATTTGATTTTTGGATTTGAAATATGATTTGATTTCAAGGATTTAAAATGGATTTCGGAAGCGATTTTGGGTTTGGAGCCCTATTCATGTGATTTCGAAAATGAGATTTCGGTTTTGGAACTGGATTTCAGAAACGATGTTTTGGATTCGGTTTTGAACTTGGAAGGGAAACTCTGGATTTGGTTTCGGGATGATGGTTCTGGATGCCGGCTTATGGAATCATTCTTGCGAATTCGAATGTGGATTTTCTATGGTTTTCACTGTTGATTGAGAAATGGTTTTGGGTTTAAAGACCCGGAAAAAAAAAAAACCGCTGGATCTGGTTTTGAGTTTAAAGACTCGGTTGATTGACGGGGGGAGGGCCCTGGATTGATATGTTTTGAGTTTAAAGACTCGATATATGTTTTGAGTTTAAAGACTCGGTTATGATACCCCCTGAGGCCTGTTGATTGTGTTTTGAGTTTAAAGACTCGTTGATATCCCGGGAATGCCTGATTATGCGCATGGTTTTGAGTTTAAAGACTCGGGCGCACTTGAGATCCAGCAAACTCGCATGATTGATATTTTTCACTAGTTTTTCACTGGTTTTCAGATATTTTGGGCAGTGGCCCGGATGAATTGGATTTGATGAGTTTTGGGACCGAGTTCCTGTACTTTGAGATTGGTTTGTGGTTTTGAGCTGAGGCCCTATATTTGAATAACGGATTTGATTCGAGTTTTCAATAATGGTTTTCATTAATGGTTTTGGATATGAGATGGTTTCATGACATGAATTGTATATGCATGCATTGGTATTGCGTGGAGGGTAAACTGTCTTTCTGTTAAATTGTTTTATGAAATTACTATTTATTTTTGTCCACTCACAATCTTTTCATGTTTTCGATACCCTCCAGGTTGTCGCAGTGCGGGCTGTTGGTCGAGAGAGACGGAGACATCACACGTGCGATCCACAGTAGATTATGCGCACTCTGGGAAGTCCGGATGCTTTTTGGGCGGTCGGATCGAGAATCCCTTGTCCGACTTATGTGTCACATGGAGGTTGGACATCGGTTTAGCCTTTGTGTCATGCATAAGTTAGACGGGAGCAAGACTTAGCCCTTAATCCCGGGAGATTGGGGGTGGGTCCTGTCAAATTAAGTGTGACTCCGCTCATATTCCATGTCAGGACCCACCCCGGTTTCACCCCGAAACCCGAGGTAAATCCCGCTCCCATCTGACTCCCCGACACAACACCCAAGTAACACTCACGCAACTCAGTCAGACGCAGGAGTAATTAAACAAAATATCCCAACCTTATCGTTTACAGAGCATAGCACTAAATTACAAGGAAAATAAAAACTGATAAAGTACACGCACACAGAAGCCTTTAAACTCTTCTAGGATCCCTCACGTCACTTCTATGCCTCGGACACTGCCTCGACGTTAAGACCCCACGCTAGCTCCACAACCTGGAGGGCAATTTAAAACAGAAGGTGTGAGTGGACCAGAGTAAAAAGAAAGTTTGAAAACCATTTTATAAGAAAACCGAGTTTAACCCTCCGTTTTGAAACCACATGCATAACCAACAGTTATGAACACAGTTATAAAATAATCGTGACAAAACATCATAAGAAACAGAAACACTATAAAATAGCATAAGAAACCATAGCATGAGTATCAGAAACCGTATCAAATCCTCATTTCCCGATCGAACCTGCTGGACCTATCCGAGTCTTTAAACTCCCGAGTCTTTAAACTCAATCCAGGCCTTAATCATATCCGAGTCTTTAAACTCCCGAGTCTTTAAACTCAAGGCCTACGGGGGAAATCAATATACATCCGAGTCTTTAAACTCCCGAGTCTTTAAACTCAATCCGGGTCTTTAAACCCAATCCGGCCGGTCCCCCGTCACATATATCCGGGTCTTTAAACCCAATACCCAGATCCAGCAAATCCAATCCCAAAACCATTTGAAAACCATTTACCAATCCACATCCAAACCCGAATCCGAAATCACTGGTCTGATGCCCTTCCGGCATCCAGAACCGTCATTCCGAACCCAAATCCGGAAATTCACTTTTCAACTTTAAACCCAAATTTCGCTTCCGAAATCCGATTCTAAAATCGAAAACCTTGATTATCAAAATCATATTCCAAAATTCATTTATAATCATTAGAAATCACTTATCAATTTAAATCCCAAAACTAAAGCATCAATTTCAGAAACCAACCACTTTCTCGTAAAACGTGCTAAAAATCGGACTTCCTCGAAAAGCGTGCAATAATGTAAAACCAACCAAAACATACTCGATAAACATAGAATGATGATTGAAACCATAAAACAATTATAGAAAACAGTTATGCATGCTCGAGTTTAGAGAAGGGGTCCACTCACAGTACTGAGCCCTACTCGCGTCCCGAACGTCCAACCCGTTCCTCGGCTTCCTCGGGAAAACCCAATCCTGTCAAACACCGTCAAATTCGTTACTAATACGTCTACGAAAAAACTACCTAATTTCCTTAAAATTCCCCGAACCAAAGACTTAAAACCCGGGACCCTAAACATTTACCCTCGCGGAACTACACTCAAAAGACTTCCGATTGACCCGAAACCAACTCCATTGAACTCACCACAACTCCTAGACCAAAAGTCCTGTTGATCGCTTCTCCATACACCGCCGCACGCGCCCCCACGCGCCGCCCAAAGTGGCTGCGCGTGGCCCTCACGCGCCAGCTACAGTACCATCGTCAACCTCCCGTACTGTGCTGAACCGGCCGCCGTGGCTTGGACCGGCGAGAGGCATTCTCCACCGTCCGGCCACCATTTCAGTCCCTTCTTTCACCAGCAGCTTCGTCCAGACACCACGAATCCATTCCCCAACTTCGTTCACCTCGACACCGTCCCTAGCCCGTCGACTGAACTCAAAACCAGACAGCCCCAAACTCCCCTGCTTCACGATCCAGCCACCCAGCTCACCTCCTTTCACGGTGGTTATACCAAACTCATCCTAGGACTTCACTGAACCTAGACCACACCTCCATTACCTTCGACTCACCTCCAAACTCGTCGACTCACCGTTTGAAGTTTACAGCTATACAGAGGAACAGAGACTCCACTCCAACCGAGCTCCGCCGTGAACACCCCCCGTCACGGCGACCATCCCAGTCGACACCTAGGACCTCCCTGATCATAACCCTGACCTTCAATCCCATCGACACTAAGCCTAGACTCACGACTTTCGAACTGAAATTTCACGGGAAAACAGCGCAGGAAACCTCACCTTTCGATTGCAGCTCCGCCGTGCGCACCGCCGCGTGCCACGGTGTTCGTTGGGTCCCCTGCAACCTCCTACAGCTCCCCCTACCTTGGATTGAGCCACCTCACGGCGTAACCACCACCACAGTCTCACGGCCTCCCTGTTTCCCCAGAATTTTGCCGCACCTCCACCGTGCCGCCGTGCACGATTCCTCCACCAATTCACGACCACCAGCTCATACACTCCTCTCTGTCACTCTCACAAACCACTCCTCACTCCCCCTTGCACAGAATCGATCACTCTCTCCCAATGCCTCACCCTCTGTTTCTGTCTGTGTCGAAGAACAAACACACGGGCACACACAGGTGCACCCCAATTAATTAGGACCGCGTACGTACAGGATTCCACCAGAATCCTCTACACACCTGCCATGTGTCACCATCCCCCATCCAAGCACTCCCACATGGCCCGATCTCAACCGTCCATTTCTTTCTTTCTGCACAAATCCCAATGTGCAGAAAGACCAATTTACCCCTTTTTTTTTAACTCATTTTACGGTTTCGCCACTAACATTCTAGACCCGTATCTCACTCATCGTAAGTCCGATGCATACGTGCCGCCTGTCATCGAACTCAGGACGACGAGATCTATCTAACCATCCTAGGTCAACGTACCAAAACTCGTCCGTACAACAAGTCAACTATTCCCCCTACTTTACCCAAATTACGGTTAAGCCCTCAACCTTCCGAACATCACAACTTCCTCCTCGGATGTCGGAATCGGGCGTGCCACCTGCCTAAGGATTCGTGACGTCCTAAACTACGTCCTGGTCACTGGTCAATCCCCAATTGACCACCCGAAATAAAAGTCAACATTTCTGCCCGACCCAGGGGTAAAATCGTCATTCTAGGTTCCCGGACCCCTCGGGACCACCTAACCCTTGATTACCCTCACTAATCACACCTTAATCACTCTAGGAATCCCGATTCTCGGGACGGGTTGTTACATTCCATGTCCGCGTATAGCCCAAAGATGTGCGACAAGATCATTTTGGATGTATTTGTTTGCATTACGAGAGCTCATCATTTTGTAATGAGACAAATATTCATCCAAAATCTTATCAAATTTGTTTTCTAAATTTAAATGATATCTTATCAATGTTCGATGAGATTTTATGTATACAACTGAGATAAGATGAGACAATTAGGAGATAGGAAATCTCGACAATCAATCATATGCTTATACGTGGCAAATTTTTTTGTCCAAAATCTTATCAATTTTGTTTTTCTAATTTAAATGACATTTTATCAATGTTTTATAAGATTTTATTAATACGACTTAGATAAGGTGAGATTACTAAGAAATAATAAATCTCGAGAACTAATCAGGGTGTTTACACATGATAAATTATCTTATTAATCTGTTATTGATTTTGTTATCTTAAAATAATAAATAATAAATACGAATTTCACGAACCGACACGTGACAAAAAAAAAATCTTATATGAAATTCTTTTATTTTTTCACATATCTGAAAAATAGTTAAAATGTGAATTTAGTGCATTTATTAATTCATTATAATCAAATATATATTAAAAAAATTACAACATATTAAATGAAATATAATATAGTTCTCAACTGCAGGAAATGATAAAATATAATCCCACATTATTTATTAAAAAATTAATTTTTAGAGGGCTAAATTTTGATTTAGGTGTGCAAAGTAGTAAAGGATATTATGGCTGCAAAAACGTGTGCATTCAATTAGAACAAAGATTTTAATAGTTCCATATTCACTTAACCATATTAAGCTGCCAAACCGAAATTAATTTATCATATCTAATTAGGTAAGTGAAAATACAAAGGAGAGAGCATATGGACGAAGAATAATCAAAGGAGGGATTTGTGATTAGAATTATAATTAAGCAGAGTGATTTCATGTATGCGTGGTAATCAGAATCCAAATCCCAATTAAAGGCAAGAATTCCCAAATATTTGCAAATGGTGTGCCTGCAATTAGGCTGCACAAAGACCCCACAGATTCTGTCCACCACTCGTTAAGCATAGTTTAACTTTAACCACCCACCGCCGCATGTGATTAGGCCCCTTAATATGTCACTCCAAAATCAATGAGCAATTACAACGCTGCGTTTTGAACTAGACAACAATGTACACCGTGTGAGGTGAAGAAGGTCGGAATCTCATGGAAAAGTCGTCCTGATTCCAACGAATCTGCGCCGTTGGATTGGAGATTTGGCAAGGTATGGACCGGACCGCGTTTTGTAGAAAATTAGAAAGCGTCTAGTCTCAATATGGCCTTGACTTTGAAACTTTCTTTGGAAATTGCAATTGCGCCCTCTTCAGTCTTATGTAGTAAAAAGGTTAATACCAAGTGTAAATTCACTTGGGTAAAATTAGTTGAATCACGTCATTTATAGATCAGAATTTTGTTTGCTGGAAATTAATCTTACTTCAAGTTCTTATGCATTTTATTAGAGTCATTTATAGATCATATTACCATTCTAATTTAAAAAATATTACTATAAAAACGTAAAAAACCCTCCCCCCCCCCCCCCCCCCCCCCCCCCCCCAAAAAAAAAAACAAAGAGAAAGACAACCATCCATCAATATCCCTAGCTAACAATGGTGCTAAATAAGGGAGAAACATAAAACCCCAACCTGTTCGTTCTTGAGTTTGCTGCCCATCATGCATCAAGTGATGACAACAAGGTTTGCAGTCCGAGTCACACGAGTAAGAGACTCCAAAGGAATTCGGAGAACCTGCACAAGGCTAAAACCTTCCGAGCTATCAGACCCACCGCTGTCCAGATATGTTGAGCGGATTTGATGATGCTAATAGCCTCCAAACAATCGATCTCCACAACTACGTTCTGCAACCCCAACCACTGAACTTGCAGTAAGCCACACATAATTGCCTCAATCTCCATAGCAATCACAGACCCATCTAAAAATCCTGATTCGGAAAAGCCAGTAATATACCGGCCGAATTTCTAAATACCCCGCTCACTCCCGCTGAAGAATGTCCCTACAGACCGAGCCACCAACCGAATTGTGTTTTTATTACTATAATTATATAAATAACATAATAAATTTATTCTTTTATTTAAATAATTAAATATAACTAAAGTTTAGAGTAATCTCGTTCGTAGCCTGATTAAAATGCTCCACACATGCTTCATGTAGCCATCGATGCCTCATGCCCCTTGTGGGACCCAGATCCCAAGGGCACTAACTAGTTCTTCCACTCTTTGACCGACTTGAGTCGTCCTTGGCCACCGAGAAAACTCAAATCCGTCGTACAGAAAATGTGGTAATTTCGTAGCTTTGAAGTCTTTGTATATTTACGAAATAAAATTAAAATAATTTTTTTTTTTTTTTTCATTTGGACACTTGGTCCGGACACTAGCGCTTTCCCACCACTTGTCACGCAACTTCCTTCTCTACCTCGTCCCTTTATAAACCCCCCTTCCCTCATTCTCACTCTCACTTCCAACTCTCTAAACTCTTACAAATCTACAATTTCATTGCTTCACTCTTCTTTTCTCTCTCACCAAACAAACAAAACAACGAACGCTGAGTTTCTCAAATTTGGAGCTTCAATTCCGCGCTCATAAAAATCAGATGGCTCTTCAAGCTCTCAACTCTCCCACTGGTAACGGACCTTCCTCGTTCCACTTCGGGGAGGCCGCCAACCATCTCAATTCGGTGGAGCCCTGTACCAAACGCAAGCGTTCTAAGCGTCCACGCCTCGACACACGTCACACCGAGGAGGAGTACCTCGCTCTCTGCCTCATCATGCTTGCCCGTGGAGGAGCAGGCGGCGGCGCTGCAAAAACTTCAAACTCCACTGACTCGCACCGGATCACTCAATCTCCACCTCCTGCTACTACTGCCCATCAGGAACCGTCGACGTCAGCACCGCCTGCAAAGCTGAGTTACAAGTGCTCTGTTTGTGACAAGGCCTTCTCTTCTTACCAAGCCCTTGGAGGACACAAGGCCAGCCACAGGAAAGGCTCCGGATCCGCAGTTGAAGGCCCGTCCACGTCATCAACCGCCACAACCTCTGGCACCACCACCACCACCACCGCTGCCCCTGCTTCCGGTAGGTCACACGAGTGCTCCATCTGCCACAAGTCTTTTCCCACCGGTCAGGCCTTGGGCGGCCACAAGCGCTGCCACTACGAAGGCGGTGCTGGAGTATCCACCGCCACTGCTGCCACCACAACGAGTGCTATATCTTCTTCCGAGGGGGTGGGGTCCACTTCCCATGCCGTCAGCCACGGCCAGCGCGAGACGATTGACCTGAACCTCCCAGCCCTTCCAGAATTCTCCCGCGATTTCTTTCCCTCCGGTGAAGAGGAGGTGGAGAGTCCCCACCCGGCGAAAAGGCCAAAGCTTGTGATGATCATGAAGCCTACAGTCGACATATCCCAAAATTAAGACTCCGACGAGGAGTTGGCTGTAGGCATTAATTAGGAATTATGATTGGAATTAATTTTAGCGTGTATTTCTTCGTCTGGGATTGAAATATTTTCATTAATTTTTTGTTCTTTGTATAAACAAGCTGTTGAAGTAATTGGAAATTCAATTCATTTTTTCCCCTAAATTTCAAATTGTTCTGAAGAATTATTCAAATGTGATCATTGTTAGCGCGTGGTTTACGTTTATAATGGGCAAAGCGGAACCGAGTCAAAAGCGAGTCGGCGCGAGTTGTGGGTGATGGCGGCGGAGGCGGCCCGTCCCACTTGCGCAGGCATGTTGGTTAATATATTATTTGGAGGGAAATAAATAAATAAAGTCAGTGGAGGCGGTGGCAGAGCGTGTTTTTGTGACGGTTTCTAACCGTAAAAATATGGGGCAACTACATTTTAAACAGTCACATTACTAGTGCTAGTGAGCCTACTCATTGCTGACGATCCCTCTACAGTACATGAGCCTCACGCGCAAATGCATGTCGGCTATTTCTTTCTCTTTAAATGTGAATAAAGCCGAGGATTTACTTCTATAGCAAAAATTTATAGAATACGCAAATCAAATGCGAGTTCAATTGTGAACCTACATCTTATGGTAACGATAAGACGAAGAGTTTGAATACGAAACCATATTATTTCGCATGTTCGATAAATATTTCAATTCGCTGCTATTAACAACTAAAAATTATGTGATCAAAGTAAATATACACTTTAGCTTGGAGCAAAATACTTGAAAGTAGACAAAAATCTATACTCTGCGTACTACTATGTTAGCGTATATTAGCGTGTGTGGAATATGATTATAGGAAGGTTATCTTTGAGACTGATTTACAAATCCTAGTGTGATATATTACAATTGGCTATGGTGTGGAGGCCAATATTGAAGGATAATACATAATATCCTAAATTTGTAGTCATTGTTGAATCAAAAATCGAACCCGCCGCGAAAAGTCCTCACAATTCCTGCAAACAGCAAACAATTAGCTATCGTTGTCTCGATCGATCTATCCGGAGGGTTGTTCGACCAAGAACACTCCGATGCCTAAGTTAGCTTTGAGAGAGGAAAAGGATATACTTCGAAGCGAAGAATCGACGTACCTTGGAAATGAAATATGTTCCGCTATTTATAGGAAAATCTTGGAAGCCTCGGAGCGTTCTGATTGGTCGGCTGAATTTGTAATTAATAATAATATATTAATTAAATATATTATTTAATAATTATAATAATAACTCATTATGATAATAATGATAATTATTGTGTTTTAATATTAATATTAATTGTCCGTTACTAAGAATAATGACAATTAACTCTCGGGGAGAATATTAATATTACGGATATTTTAACCCGATTAAATAACGTATTTAGCTGGTAAATAGATTATTTAATGTGTGGGTGTTTTCAAATGTCTAGCGTTATTGCCAGGGGCAATTTGGTCATTTTGGGAATTATGGGTCACGTGGTAGCTCCACAATTTTTAGATGATTTTGGGCTCCACAAATACCCCAACATCGCTTCAGAATTCAGGGAATCCGAAGGGATGTACATTTTTTGGAATTTTATATTGCCGGGTTTGCCGGTATTGTTGGGTTTAAAAAATCAAGTCAGTGTTTGTTTGTTCACTTCAAGAGTGTCAAAAGAGTTTTTGTTGTCCCAACCATTTAAAGTAAAAAATTCCCCTTAATGGTAATTAAGTTTAATAAGAAAGTAATTAGAGTTAATTTGAAAGATTTTAAGGAGTTTTTTTTTTTTTTTTTTTTTTTTTTACCTTACTTCACTTCAAACCCTTTAAAACTCCCTTAACGGTGTTTAATTCATGAAATTATGGCCATTTTAACGTTTTAAGAGGTTACAAATTTTTTGTCTTATTTAAAGGAGTTTTGAGAAGGGAAAAAAGCAATGAGAAAATCAAACCCTAGCTACACTGCCTGTTTGAGTGAAAAAGAGGAAAGTGTGAAGTAGAGTCTGGCTGTTGGAGAGAAGAAAAGAAAAGCTGCAAGTCAATTCTCCAATATATTTGAGGGTAAGGTTGAAACTTGCTGTTTGTTTACTTTTTATATTTAATTGTTTTGAAGTTGTGCATGAGCCGTTTGGTTTGAGGATCAAAAGAGGTTGGCCAAGTAAGTGGAGCACTATGGGCTGACAGATGGATGGCTGCGTTTGGCGCGTCTGCGCCACGCGTGGACTCCAAATACGAAGACAGGGTGATTGTCTGTTGCTTGCTGGTTTGAGGGAGGCTGAACACGTGGTGCACTATGCTGGAGCAAAATGAAGGACATGATTGATTAGTGAGCTTTGGTAGGCGGGTTTGCATTCTATGCGGCTCTGCTAGTGCCACAAACTGCTCACTACGTGTCAGGCATCAATTGGTGGAGCTGTGGAGTTGGTTGGATTGACTGTGCAGCTTGGGCCACATGGCGGGCGCCAAAAGGTTGAGCTGATGGCGGGACCTGTGCCTGTCTGTGATGCGAAGGCGCAAAGTGGGCTTCTGTCAAAATGGGCCGGAGAGACTAGCAACGAGGTTTGATCCGTGTGAGGTGAACGTGCTGCGTGGCTCGTAGGCATGGACTGACAGGCGGGGCCAGCAACCATGTGCGGCTCTGTTAGTGTCAAATTAAAGCTCCACGTGCCGTGTTCCAACTTGCCCGTCATTTGCTCCACTTGACCGCTGGGTCACGCTGTGAGGGCTCCATTGAGGTTCCCAGCCGTCCAACTACACCCCGCCACCTAGCCTTTCATCCGATTTGGCTTTCCTTTGCTGCAGAAGGCGGGTCCCATGCATTTATATGTTAATTCAAATGTTTTGACTTGACATTAACGTTATTAATATATATATAACGTTATTTGATGTCTTTATATATAATTAACGTTATTAACATATATGTATATATACATATACATATTAATATATTTAATATATGCATTAATATATTAAATGTGTATTTAATATATTAATGCTATTAATACGTATTTGATAATAACATATGTATTTTGAATTTCCATATGTGTATATACTTGGAATATATTTTAGGAACTAAATAATTTTTATTCCTTTAATGTAGGTGAACACTTTTGCTCATTTCGGAAGTTCAGGACGTTCATTGGCTACGATTCAACCGGCATCCACTTTTGATTTGTTCAAAACAGTAATTTCAAGATGCGTCAAGGTGCACTTTTGGAGAGACCCAGCAGGCTTGTATTGTGGGAGCGTGGCGGTTCTCGTAGCCAAAATCCATTCCGAGGGAAGGACATGGAATTTGAGAAACCTGAAGATTTCATGGAGTGGAAAGCTCGTAATCAGATTGCTTTTCCGGATGACGTCTTCGTGGAGCTTGGCGATAGATGTTCTTCCATGAAGGCTCTTAAGCATGGAAGGGGAAAAAACCCCGTCGGTGGTCGATGGACTAAATTCCACCCTTTGATCATTAGGTGGGGTTTTAGGTTCCCGTTCTCGAAGTTCTTCTCCAAGATTATTGGCCGGATGGGATGCAGCCCTGCTCAACTGGACGTCGATGCTTATCGACACATCATGTGCTTCGAGAAGCTGAACAAATTTTTTGGCTTGGGACTCACTGAAGATGAATTCTGGCATTGCTAGTCCGTGTCGCACAACGGAATTACCGGCGGTCGGCTTTCCGGAGTCGAACCCAAGATGGAGCTATTTTTTAGGACGGAGTTTGATGACACCTCGTACAGATTCAACTGCATCGAAATTGGTGGCGCATGGGACAAACATGCCTCCCCGGACTTGAGGATTGCCTCGCACTTCCGCATGTTTGATGAGCTATACAGCGGGTTTGAAGGTCATCCTGATCTCAAAAAGATTGACATGGCCCTAAAAATTCCTCCAGAGTTTCGAGACATGAGCTGGCTACTCTCTCCTCTCAGAGACATGAATGGCGGGAGGCCTTCGGACACCCTAATTAAAGAGTGGTTGAACGCTCCACTGCGCTTGAAAAAACCTGTTACCCAGAAGAAAAACAACAAGCAAGGGCCCAGTGACTCTTTGGAGAGAAAACATGATCCTCAAGGTCCTTCCAAGCCCAACTGTTCCAGTCCTACAGAGTCATCTAGCAAGCGCAAAACCTCAGACGGGCCTTGCGAAGATGCAGCCATACAACTTAAGAAGCTGAAGGCGATTCCCACCTTCCCTGAAGTAATTGAGGCGTTGAGAGATGAAGGCCCAGTCCGATTAGTGGAAGAGACACGGTCGTCATCCAAGACTCCTGATGTGATAGGTGCTCCCTCCCTAGCAAAGGAAACTGAAGAGACGGTTCCAAAAGGAGCTTACGACAAGGTAGTCCGAGACCTTAGGATTGCAAAAGCTGGGGCTCGCAAGTTGGTTGACATGCTTCGTGGAAATGCCAGTCTCGAAGATGAAAACAAGCGAATGAAGAGCGAATGCAAACGCCTTCGAGAAGCCCGAGATCACTCTAGACAGAACAATGAAGCTTTGGTCGGGAGAATCCATACATTGGAGGGCAAAGTGGGCGAGCTGGAGACAAGCCGTGCAGAAAAGATGTTGATAGAGAATGAGCGAGATGTTGCCCGAGACGAGGTCACTTTGCTGCGCAGAAATTTACAGGACTCAGATGAGAGAATCAAACTTTTGGAAGTGGAAATCCAGAGTCTGAAGACTGAAATCCAGAGTCTGAAGACTGAAAGGCTGCCGAGGAACGACCACTTACTGCCACCACATGCCCCCACAACTTTGAGCCAAAAAGAAAATGAGGCGCAAAAGTTGGACATTGCAAGCTGCAGTGGGATCACCACCAAAGAGCGGGAACCAGAGCTGGAGAAAGAGTACGAGCCTATACCGGAACCTGACCCAGAGCCTGAGACTGTGACCAGAAAGGAAGATGCCCTTGAGACTGCTGAATCATTGTTTAACGACACTTCCCTACTTTCAGAAGAAGAATGGGAAGAGTTTAGAAAAACAATGGGTTTTGAAGATTTGCATTCGTAGCTTTTTATGTCATTTCCCTTTCGTTTGTAATTTTCATTCCAATAGTGAATAACCGGTGTGAGCAATCGACATGTGATTTGCCAGACAACCACCAAATGAATAAATAACAAAAGCATTTTTGCTGAATTGTTGGAACAATTTTTTGAACGCAAGTGTTAACTTTCTTTTATCCACCTTTCAATACGTTGAAGGGAATACTTTCAAATGCTTGTCAATGTGTCAGAATGGACTTATTCATATGCCCCCACTGCAACCGTGTGTGCACAACGGCGAGTTCCAAATAACTTGTGGTGTTAGATAATTAAGTTGTTGGTATGTTGCCTTCAAGGAAGAGCTTGTGCTTCTTAAGAGAAGGCTTGAAGTGCTTCCATGAGGAAGGCTTAAGGTGCTTCCAAGAGGAAGGCTTAGGGTGCTTCAAAAAGGAAGTCTTTGGGCGCTCCCTGATGGAAGGCTTCGGATGCTTCCCGGAGGAAGGCTTGAGTGCTTCCCGTCGGAAGGCTTCAGTGCTTCTCGGAAGAAGGCTTTGGATGCTTCCCGGAGGAAGGCTTGAGTGCTTCCCGGCGGAAGGCTTTGGATGCTTCCCGGAGGAAGGCTTGATTGCTTCCCGGCGGAAGGCTTCAAGAACCTTGTTGTAAGTTCAATAACAAATATGTGAACTAGGAATGACTTGATAGCTTTATTGATAAGTCTAAATACATCATTCTTAAAAATAAAGTCTAGATTTGTCACAAAACAAAGACTGGCTTAGCTTTTGAGCTCTAGTTTGCATTACACATAATATTTCCGGAGGTGATGAGCGTTCATAGAACCACTCACCAACTTTCCATCCATTGTCTCTAAGGTGTAGCTTCCCTTTCCGCCTACTTGGTAGACTCGGTAGGGTCCTTCCCATGTGGACTTGAGTTTTTGAGACCCTGGACGATTGGGCATTGCAAACTTTTTCTTGAGAACAAGGTCACCTGGGAGAAAGTGCCTGAGTCGGGCCTTCTTGTTGTAGGAACTCCTCACTATCTGCTGGTAGCTGGAGATACGCTTCACCACTTGCTCTCTCAATTCTTCGCTGAGATCAAGTGAAGTTCTTAGAGCAATGGAATTGATTGCTGGATCATCGAGCTCGGTAAAGGGCGCTGGAACAACAACATGTGGAGGAATGACTGCGTCGGTTCCGTATGCAAGGGTGAACGGAGATTCTCCTGTCGCACGACGCGGAGTGGTGCGGTAAGCCCAAAGCGCGCCATCCAACTCCTCCTCCCACAAGCCTTTCTTATCATCAAGTCGCTTCTTAATACAGTCCAGGATCGTCTTGTTTGAAGCTTCTGCCTGGCCATTACCCTGGGGGTAATACGCAGTTGAAGTGAAATGCTTGATCTTCCACGACTCAAAGAACTCATTGATTATGGCACCGGTGAACTGAGTTCCATTGTCTGTTAGAATGACTTTGGGAAGTCCAAATCGGCAGACGATCTGGCTGCAGATGAATTTTTGAACATCAGCCTGAGTTATGGTGGCCAAGGCCTTTGCCTCCACCCATTTGGTGAAGTAGTCAGTGGCAACAATCAAATACTTCTTGCTAGGAACTGGAGGGCTTGGGAGCGGTCCAACGATGTCAATTCCCCATTGCATGAATGGCCAAGGGCTCGTCTGTGCATGCAGCTCTTCCGGTGGCGCCAATTGGTTAGGCTTGAACCTTTGACATTTGTCGCATTTCTGGGCATACTGCAGAGCTTCCTGGCGTAGAGTAGGCCAGTAAAATCCCGCACTAAGCGTCTTTTGGGCAAGCGATCTTCCACCAGAATAATTTCCACAATGTCCTTCATGAATCTCAGCCAAGACTTTCAATGTTTCAGGGTGCTTCAAGCATAACAAGTTTGGCCCTGTGAAGCTCTTTCAAAAGAGTCGGCCCTTGTCGACATAGTATCGTGCGGCCTTCATCTGGACTTTGCGGGCTTCTAACCGTTCATCAGGCAATGTTCCATGCTCTAGATAGTTGATAAAAGGATCTTGCCAACTTGGTGATGAATCAATTTGTCTTACTTCAATCTCCTTCACATCAATACTTCTCTGCTCGAGATACTCAATCGGGATTGAACGCTTGAAACGAAAGTCGAGTGATGATGCTAGATTGGCCAACGCATCTGCTTGTGTATTTTCGGCTCGTGGAAGTTGATGAAAAGTGAAAACCGAGAAAAAAAGCAAGCATCTCCTGAACCTTGTTATTATATCTGAGCATCCGTGCATCACGCGCAGCATATTCACCGATTGATTGATTAGTGATCAGCTGCGAATCTGAATGAATAGCAAGTTTTTTGACTCCCAACTCCTTGGCAAGTGTGAGCCCACAAATTAAAGCTTCATACTCCGCTTCATTGTTAGAGGCTTTGAGTCCAAACTGTACTGCTTGTTCCATTATTGAGCCATCTGGAGTGATAAGGACAATCCCCGCTCCTGCCCCCTTCTGGTTTGAGGAACCATCAACAAAGAGCTTCCATAGATGATTGGAAGTTGAGGGTTGCAGAGAAGAGGAACTGTCGCCATGAGCTCGTGACAAGGAAGTGTCGACGGCCCTGGGGGCACTGCCGAACTTATTGTCATTGCTTCCTTCCAATGATGCTGGTGTGAACTCCACAACAAAATCCGCTAAGGCTTGGCCTTTGACAGCTGTTCGGGGACGATAGAGCAGATCATGCTGACTCAACTCTATAGCCCATTTCATTACCCGTGTCGATGCATCAGGTGCATGAAGTAATGAACGGAGTGGATATTCTGTCATGACGATTACCCGATGAGCTTGAAAGTAAGGCCTCAACTTCTTTGTGGTAACCAGTAATGCGAGAATCAGCTTTTCAAATTTTGGATATCGTGTCTCCGCATTAAGTAGGGCTTTGGAAGTGTAGAACACAGGCAGTTGAATCCCATTCTCTTCCCGGACAAGTGCAGAGCTTACAGCAACATTAGAGACCCCCAGATACAGGAACAGGTCCTCGTTATCTTTGGGTTTTGATAGCAACGGTGGAGACGTCAAGTAGGCCTTGAGATCTTGAAATGCTTTCTCACAACCTTCATCCCATTTATCTCTGGATGCTTTCTTTACCGCTTGGAAGAAAGGTCGACACCGGTCGGTTGACTTGGACAGGAACCTATTCAATGCTGCTGCTCGTCCAGTGAGACTTTGAATCTCCTTTAGACTTGATGGGGACTTCATCTCGAGAATTGCCTTGATTTGCTTTGGATTTGCCTCGATCCCACGTTGAGTCACAAGGTATCCCAAGAACTTCCCTGCTGATACCCCGAATGTACACTTTAGAGGGTTGAGCTTCATTTTGTACTTCTTTAGCAAGTTGAAGGTCTCTCGCAAGTTGGTGATATGATCCCCTCGTCTTTCTCCTTTGACCATGATGTCATCCACGTAGACCTCCATGGTTTTGCCAATGAGATCTTTGAACATCCGATTAACGAGTCTCTGGTACGTTGCACCCACCCGCATTTTTGAGGCCAAATGGCATGACCTTGTAGCAGTACACACCTCGATCGAAGACGAAGGCAGTTTTGTCCTTGTCTTTTTCATACATGGAAATTTGATTATAGCCCGAGTATGCATCCAGGAAGCTTAGGAGCTCATTTCCTGCAGTTGAGTCCACTAAGAGATCGATCCTGGGTAGAGGATAGTTATCCTTTGGGCACGCAAGATTGAGATCGGTGTAATCAACACAAACTCTCCATCGTCCTGCCTCCTTTATCTTGACAAGTACGACGTTTGCTAGCCATTCAGAGTGCGGAACTTCTTCAATGGATCCAGCAACGAGTAACTTGTCAATCTTCTCCTGAATGATAGCAATTTTCTCGGGGGAAAAATTACGTCTTTTTTGCTTGACCGGATTGTGGTTGGGATTGACGTGCAGCTTGTGGCAAGTGATGGTGGGATCAATCCCCGGCATGTCAGACGGAGACCAAGCGAAAACTTCTCTCTCCTCACGCAAGAAAGCTATGAGTTCTTCTTTTTCTGTGTCACCCAACCGAGCACCTATGCGGGCCTCTCGCTCAGGATATTGAGGGTCAAGTTGGATGAGGGTGACGTCATCCTCCGGCTGCCATCCTTCTGGAGTTGGTGGTTCCTCATGAATGTCTGGATCTTGACCCGTGATTAGTTGCTATTTGGGAGACGAAGAAGAAAGCTTGCCCCCAGTGGATGATCCTGTTTGGGGAACAAACTCTGCCTCCTTGACCTCCTTTAGCCCTTCAGTAAGGCACCGCCGAGCCATCGCCTGATCGCCTTTAATCTCCCCGATTCCACCACCGGGAATAGGGAACCGAATTTTCTGGTAAAGGCTTGACGTGGTTGCGAGGATCTTGTGAAGCCATGGCCTTCCCAAAATTCCATTGTATGGAGAGTATTCATTCATGATGTAGAAAGTCTGGGACGTGACTACAGGATCAGAATGTACATCCAGCTGGAGAGTGCCTACGGTCATGCTGGTCGACCCATTGAAACCTCGGAGCGGGACAGCCCTTTTTGTTGTGAGGCTTTCTAACCCCATCTTGCACACTGCATCCAAGCTGAGGATATTTGCTGCACTCCCTTCATCAACGTGAATCCGATCAACTTGAGCATGAGCGATTTGGATGGACACGACTAATGCATCGTCATGCGGCCTGGTTCTCCCCGAAATGCGTTGAGGCGCAGCCAGTCAAGTCCTACCTTGTCCTTCAAAGAGAAACCAACGACAAGGTCGTTGGCCACCCCGGGGGTGGAAACATGGGAGACTTGAGAGACGGCTAGTGCATCCCGGATCTTTCTTTTCTTTTGCTTGGAGGTGGTTTCTAACAACTCCGATTCTGCTATGATGGTATTGATGCGAATCATCTTTGCTGCAGGTTCCTTTAGTCCTTTGTCAATGGGTTGATCAACAACCTTCCCTTTGACGTACTCAGTGCAATGTCCTTCCTTGATGAGATTCCGGAGATATCTCTCGAAAGATATGCATTTGCCGATGTTATGCCCATAGCATTCGTGGAAGGCACACCACTTCGTCTTATCAGCCTTCTCTTGATCACCTTTGACTGGCTCCGGCTTCTTGAACCATGGCTTGTCCTTAATTTCATTGTGGATCTGATGGACCGGCAAAGATAGCTGCAAGTTTGGCTTCCCCATAGCTTGTGTTTGGGAGGGTTGTCCCGCTTTGCGCTTGTTGGACTTTCCAGCTGCAAACTTTCCATGGGGCTCATCTTTAATGGAGGTTTTTTCACCAGCCCCAGCATGGTCCTGGGTATGAGTGGCGTTCTTCTCGTCCTCCCAGCTTGCATGTCGCTTTGCTAGCGAAAGCATTTTGGTGAGACTTCGCGCATTACTCATGACAATGTCCCCGTAAAGCTGGCTGTCCCGGGGAAGTCCTTGTTTAAATACCATTGCCGCAACAAGGTCGCTACAGCCGACAATCCGAGACTTCTCTTCTCAAAATCTTCGTATGTATTGACGCAGAGTTTCTTTTACTCTCTTTCGGACAGAGAAAAGAAGGTCATCCTTCACCTCGATTGTCCGAAGTTGTGCGTACTCCTTCACAAATGCTAGAGCCAACTCTTCAAAGGATGCATTCGACCTCCGGGGGAGATGATTGAACCAAGTCATGGCTTGGCCTTGAAGAGAAACTTGAAAAACTTTGCACATGAGCGCATCGTTATGCCTGTGGGGGACCATGACTCCCCTGTAATAATCTATGTGTTTTACCGGGTCAGAGGCTCCTTTGAACGGAGTGAAGTTTGGCGTCGCAAACCTTTGGGGGAATGACTCTTCCTCAATATCCCTTACGAAAGGAGTTGAGAGCTGTATCTGGCGATGTAGATCGTCCTCTAGATCGCCATCTCGTTGAGCACGAAGGTGCCTGTTCAGCATTTTTTGAACATCATCAGCCCGCAACGCACCTTGCTGGGGGGGTGAGTTATTCCGTGCTAATCGCCGAAAACCTCCTTGAGCTTCTCCCATTGATCTCTGGGATCGTGCAGGAGAGTAGACTTCATCTTCCCTCTCACTGCCATGGGCAGATCGTTTTGGGTCTTTGCGTAGAGCCTGAGGTTGCCCCTACTCCCATGTGAGCGCTGTGAGCGCTCCACTTGTGAAGTAGCCCCAATCCTACTTCCTAGCCGCTCATGTACTGATGGCCTTAGGAATTGTGGGCTTTTTGCTCGACGAGCGGGACTTCCTTCGCCAGAGTCACTTAGTGAAGTGTCTCGTGACATCGTTCGGCAGCGGACTGTCTCTTTCTCAGGACGCCTTGGAGCATTCTCTTGTCTCCCACGTGATGCGGAATGTCTGTCTGGCTCTTGGACCAGTCTTTCAGCCAGAAGTCGCTGCAAGAGTTCCGACTGAAGTTGAACTTGGCTGCTCAACCTTTCAACTTGCTGCGCCAAGTTGTCCTGGAGAGGTTGATAGTGACTTCTCCCTGAGATGTCGTGACACCCTTCCAGAAATTCCCTTAAGTCCATGTTTGTCGTGGGCTGATCATGCCGTGATGCACTTCCCATCATCCGCCCGCCTGCTTGTTGCAAAGCCGAAGTTCCTTCCCCTAGTGCAGGCACTTGGTTAGCTGGAGAGGGGAATGCTCCAAAGCTGAAGGTTGGCCTCCCTCTGAGCGTTTCCATGGGCGCTTCTATAGACACACGCCTGGGTCGAATTGGCCGCTCCTCCGGAGTCTCTATGCGAGCCTCATTCCTGGTCTGAGCAGTTGAGGCGGAAACACCTTCTCCAGCTGAGCGAGCGGATTGACGAACCCTAGCCATGTCGAAACAAAGAATCTTGAGCTGAAAAGCTTGTTGATGGATGATTTGAACAACGTTCAAAATCTTCGAACAATGTCGATGACCGACGAACGAAGAAAGATGAACGATGAACAATGTTAATCTTCGAACAATGTCGATAAACGACGAATGAAGAAAGATGAACGATGAACGAATTCTTGATGAGTGATGAACAACGTTCAAAATCTTCGAACAATGTCGATGAACGACGAACGAAGAAAGATGAACGATGAACAAATAAGAGAGCTTCTTCTGAGTATAACTCAATAGCTCTCAATGAAAGCACCAATTGTTGAATCAAAAATCGAACCCGCCGCGAAAAGTCCTCACAATTCCTGCAAACAGCAAACAATTAGCTATCGTTGCCTCGATCGATCTACCCGGGGGGTTGTTCGACCAAGAACACTCCGATGCCTAAGTTAGCTTTGAGAGAGGAAAAGGATATACTTCGAAGCGAAGAATCGACGTACCTTGGAAATGAAATATGTTCCGCTATTTATAGGAAAATCTTGGAAGCCTCGGAGCGTTCTGATTGGTCGGCTGAATTTGTAATTAATAATAATATATTAATTAAATATATTATTTAATAATTATAATAATAACTCATTATGATAATAATGATAATTATTGTGTTTTAATATTAATATTAATTGTCCGTTACTAAGAATAATGACAATTAACTCTCGGAGAGAATATTAATATTACGGAGATTTTAACTCGATTAAATAACGTATTTAGCTGGTAAATAGATTATTTAATGTGTGGGTGTTTTCAAATGTCTAGCGTTATTGCCAGGGGCAATTTGGTCATTTTGGGAATTATGGGTCACGTGGTAGCTCCACAATTTTTAGATGATTTTGGGCTCCACAGTCATTATTTGAGATTGTTTAATTCAAGTACACGTCTCTACAACATTAAATGGCGGATTATGAAGTTGCAGCTTTTAGTAAGTATTTTAACCAATTTTTGAGATGGATAAGGCCTCAATCTCCCGTGGCTATTTAACATTTTAGCTAAAGATGTAAATATTTTTATTCATTTTAAATTGTAAAGTTTTCTCTTTTTCCAATAAAAATAAAGTAATAATTATTTATATAATATATACAATATGTACCAAATTTGTGAATCATTAAGGTTTAGTTCTCAATCCCTTATTGAATTTCGATGCCCATATGAAATTGATATTAATTTAAAGACACTTTTATATTTTCTATTGGTCAGAAGCTTAAATTCTTGAGATTCAAATACTAAATTTGTCAACAAATCACACTAAATCTTGAATCATTAAATCATCTTTTATGATTGATAATAAAATTTGATACACACCATTTCTAATTTAATTGGTAGTTAAATTATAATGATCTGTTATGCACAAGTCAAACTTTAGGAAGAAAAACACCTTGTATTTATTTCCTTCATATAATCCCACTATTTTCAAATATTTCTTGTCTAACCGTCCCCAAAAAAGCATAACGTAGTTTTTAATGAATTTTTTACCGCAATCTAAAGGTTTGGCCGTGAGTGTCAAATGTAAGGAAGATAAGCTAAAGTGAGCGGTAAAATTGAGGTGCACGTTGTATTAATTAGGGTTAGGTGGCGACTGAGACGATGAGATGAAACTTGTGGAAGGGGACGGATATTTGTTTGATTAGTGAGGAAGGCACTGCGTATTGGATATATTGAGGTTTAGAGAAAAACAAAAATGAAAATGTGAATGGGATAAGAAGATATGTTTGAGCATTTTTTGCATTTGTACTATGTTCGCGTAGTAATGGATTTGAATGCCACGTGTCCTTCACCGCTTCTCTGTTTTTAATTACTGTATTTTCTCCTTCAATTCCCTTCTTTCTTTATTTCCCACTATATAATATACGCAGGCGGTGCCACCTGTCATGGCGAAGACACCGACACGGCCACCGCCATCAAAATACAGTCGGAGCGGAGGCGTTTACCATGTGTGAAAAAGGCAATAAAACGCGGCAACATCCAATTGTTTATATCTGTTAATTATATTTACCGTCTTGCCCTTTTATAGGGAGGAATGTTTCTTGTTTTAAGTGTTAAGTCATAACGGCCAAGTTGTCCACATATTCGTCTGAATCCGGGTTACTATATTATATGTATATATCTGACGCATTTTAATTGTGCCCATGATCACACGGTTATCCCCTGCCCTAGAGTACACTAGATCGGAGAGACGGAGACACAACTGGTAGTGCTACGGTTGACTTTTTCTTTCATCGAACAAGGCAATTCAAAGTCGTCCTAACAATATTGCCTACAGTATCCGATCATGTATGTAATTTTGCACGTTATAATAAATTTAATTTTAATGACTAATTTTTTATTTTGCTCGAAAAATTACAAATAACGTAATGGAACACAGAAATTAAAATGTTCTCTATTGTTGCATAGCGTATTGGTCAACAATTGGTGGTCAAGCCAAAATGAGTGTCAGCCTAACTAGAGAGAAGGAAGGGGGGATGTATATAGGTATGGTTTCTGGATTATTAAACACCAATTGCCAATTGCCAATTGCGTAGAGTGTTGGCCTAATTAATTCAAAGCAAAATACCTGGCGAAGAAATGTAGAGAATATGAAGTGGCGAGAACAATTTGAAGCCAGCTTAAAGTCTTGAATTAGAGGTTACTTGAGGAAGTGATCAAAGCAAAATAAAGTAGCTTTGAACATGTCTTCTCCTTTAAATGGGGGGGAGGATGATGAAGAATAATCAAGAATATTGACAACTACTTTTCACAATGGTAGCTAGCATTGGCGTGTAGCCTGGGAGGAGAAGAGATGTGCTTGCTATCATAAGTCTCGCATGGGCAACCACAACGATATGACTCATCCTTAGTACATCTATATAAATCAATGATGCTATTGTACGTTCATACCTAATATATATGACTAAGTGATATTTATTAATTAAATTACTTAATGTATACGCGATAAAATAATTTCACAAGACACCAATTAAACATCATTTTCATCAAACCGATATGATCAGTCTGGACAACTTTATGCCACCTCACGACCCTAGGATAATCAGAACACTTGTTAACCCCACATGAGATGGCACTTATCTCAAATTGAAAGATAACTAACAATTTTGCCCTTAAGCTATCAAAATTACTATTTAGCTTTCCAACATCGCCTAACTTATATATGCATCATGTGCTATTTAACAGGCTTGCCTTATTACAGATCACCAATCTTGATAGAAAGCGAGTGTACGATCACAACAAACAAGGCAATTCTAATTGATGCATTTTTGGCATCAGCATTGTGGAATGCGAGAGTAGCGGCTATTCAACAAAACTTCACGCGAGCTATTAAAAAACAAACATAAATCAGACTCGTTGGCTATGCAATTTGAATATAATTTTTCACTTATAATGTTATTGATGAAACAAGAAGAAATAATATTAGATCATAGTGCTATATATTATTAATTAAAACTTATGTTTGACTTTTACGATGGTAGTAACAAAGATTATTAACGGCCTACTTAATTAATTACTACTTGAAAACATGATACAACATTTATTTGAAGTTGATCAAACTCACTCTACAATACTCGGCACATTATTGATTTGTGATGGGGAAGAACTGCTTAGTCAACAAGAAAGTGACTAGTAATTAAGTATACAAGTACTCGCAGAGCTGGGAATAAGTCATGTGAATCGCGTGGAACTGCAACAAGCAAAGAGTCCACTCTCAAAGTTATGTCCATCAGTCCATGGCCGGTGCCCGGTGGTGCCTTAGACAAACTTACGCATTTGTATATATCCCACTTCACACTTTGAATAGCAACATTTGGCATTAAATCTAAAATTAAATTAAATTAAACTTGTTTAATTAAAGATAAGGCATATATATGCATGCTTATATTAATATTTTACCAAAATTACAAAGCTAATAATATATTTATGCATCCATCAACAAACGCAGCAGTCCGTCCCCACTTCAAAAAGCCCCAAACACTCTCTCTGATCTCTTCTCTTTAATTTGTTGTGGCTCTTATCTCTTCCATTCGTCCACTACATGTCCACTTCATCATTGCGATAAGAGGATTTATGAATTATTAATCGCCTCCTGCTAGTATCTAAGTAGCTATGTATTAAAGAAAATAGCAACACAGTGATTTATTACTTGGTCGGCTGGCTAACCAACCAGGCAGTAGGTACCTATGGCAATGTAGACCCCTAGGCTCTAGCACAGTCGCACTTCACTCACAAGATATGAGATTAGGATGGCGCGCCTTCTCATTTATAACTTGGATACATTCTGGTTGCAAGTCACCTAGGCTTCCAATGTTATGTCAGTGTCCCACATGCAGTACAGTGAAAGTGAAACCCCTTTGGATTTCTTATCAATGCGTGAGTTTAATTCAATAGAATTGACACAAATGGATGCTTCCCATTAAAAGTTGGTATAAAAAAGTGAAACTGAAATTCAAAATTCAACTATTAATACTACAATATAGTGGAGAAAATAATCGTAGTGCCTCAAATACGTTCTGAAGAATAGTTAGCTAATATATATGTAGACACTAAAGTGGTGTGTGTTGCAAGATACTTGCCAAGTGGGGGATGGTCCGCATATATAGAATGAAAGAATTTTGAGAATATTCAATAAATATATTGCTTTTTAGTTATGATCATTGATTTATTCTCCTAATTCAGTGATTGTGGGCTTGTAATATTTGTAATTATTATCAGGGTTTGCACAAATTGTTATATTCACGTCAAGAAGAGAAGAATAAAATCAAGAAGTTCAATTCCAATATTTGAGTAATTTTCAACTCTCTCTTTGTGTGGTTTGAGCGTTATTGCCCAATGAATTTGTAATCTCGGTTGGCTTTTAGTGAGCTAGCATTAGCTCATAGCCTTATACAATCTGCTTGAGCATTTCATGTTCATGTTCATGCTCATGCTCTTGTTGAAGTGCCTAGTAAATTAAGCAATTCTTTTTTAGGAAAAATTATATAAAAAACCTCAAATTATAGGGGTGAAAACAAAGTAATATCCAAATTATAAAAATTTCAAATAACTATCCAATCTATGTGACCACCCACATTTAATTACTTCCGTCGGGTTTTCCATCAATCTAACTATTAAAGTGCCACATGTAAAAAAAAATTGTCCAGTCAGCGACTGATGTGTCAAAGGACAGAGGGGCATTTTCGAAATTTCAAAAAAAAACTAATTAAGTCTACCCATAAACCTTATTTTCTTCTTCATCAACCTCTATTTCTCTACAACTCTCTATATCACTCCAATCTAAAACATTTCGTTGATTCCTAATCAACACCAAAAACCCATGATCTATATGAACCACACAAAATATCACACCATTAACTCTCTAATCTTCAAGTGCATGATAATTCAAAAATTGTTATCGATGTTGTTAATGGCCATATTTCTATTCCCTAGACGCTGCTCACCATAATTGATCATATTAAGGACATCTCTGTAAGTTTCAATTTCATTTCTTTCAAGTATATATACAGGGAAACTAATCTTGTTGCTGATGCTCTTACTAATCTAGGTCACAATTGTCAAGAAAGCCTTTATTGGGTTGCTTATCTTTCAGGTGATGTGAAAGAGGCTTAGCTTTTTTATTTTGTTGGTGGTAGTTGTGCTAGGGGCTTTTCCTCGTAATTTTTTTTAGTATAGAAAAACTGTATTTGTGTGCTCGATTCCATTATTAGTGAAACTGATGCCCAATATGTATACACATAAGGAAAATACTTACATCACACTCCTATTACCTCCTCGTATCACCGTTTCGATTTATCAAATAATATCCACATACATATATTGTAATCATAATCATTTAAATCCTATATCATCGTTTTAAGATCAGACAAGGGCCAACCTTAGGGGCTAAGGTGGGCTTCAGCCCACCCAAATTGCTAACCAAAAAGAAAGAATAGTATATTTATAGTATTTATTGCTCACACAATTAATTTATTATACACTTAAATAAGATAAAACAATAATATTTTTGAAGATTGTATAATATATTCTTCAAATAAATGAGTATTTGTTGATAATATTGGCATCAACATGATAATAGAATCCTTGAATGTCACACCGCACCCCTTTTAGTTGAATATTGTCCGTTTTGGACCCTGCCACACGTCGGCCCTGCCAGTCCAATCGTCCTGCACGCACATGGGCCCCCACCCGTATGGATTTGCTCTTGAGGGTCCCACCCCCAAAATGTAACGACCCGTTCCGAATTTCGGGGTTAGATTAGTGATTAATTTGGGGATTTGCGTGACTAATGGGGATTAGTCGAGAATCGCGGACGGACGGTGTGAAATGAAATTGTTGCCCCTAGGAATGGGCAAAAAGTCGACTTTTAAACTGAGTGGTCAATGGACTTTGATCGATGACCGTGATGTAGATCGGGACATTACGAGTTCGTAGACGGATGACACGTCGAAATCGAACGTTCGAAGGGAAAGTTACGGGTCTAGAACGGAAAATGGCATTATTCACTCAAATCGAGACATCACGACACTTGGCAGGTTTTGGTTGGTGGAAATATCTGGAATGACCACCAGATGAGTGACAAGTGTCACCCATCTGATTGGCCCATATCCCCACACGGTGGGATATTTTCCTTCCCCTTCGATCGATCATTTCTTCATCTCTCCCAAAACCCCGCGAAAATTCTGTAACCTTGAACCCCAACCGTATATTAGCCCCTTGAATCCTCATCTGTCATGTTGAGGGTGTGAATGAAAAAGAGAGAGTGAAGTGAAACTATGATGATGGTGCTAACGGTGTCGACCGTCGTCGACGGTGGCCAGAGAACCTGATACGGTAAGTTTTAGGTTCAAAATTCGAAAGTTGGGTTTTGGTGGTTTTTGATCGATTCTAGCCATGCTATGACGTTTCTGGTGGTTGTACGAGTCGTCTGAACTTGGAATCGTGGCCAGAGGCAGCCGGAGTCGTGAGAACTCGACGGAGGGGAACTTGGTCGTACTGTTCAAGGCTTGAAGGTATGAATCTAGGCCTGGTTTCTTGGTTTTAAGATCATAGTGATGTTGTTGGGGGATGAGACGATGACATAGGAAGAAACGAGACCGTTTTTGGGCCTCGTTTCATGAGGGTTGGATTGTTTGGAAGGTTCAATATTATTTTAATACCTCTCATATTTTGGACATAAGCCCACTTAGGGACACCCAAATGGATGGAATTGGGCCCAAACCTTTATATGGATAGCAGTTAGCAAATAAAAGAAAATTAGCCCAAAACTACATTAACCTATATGGTGTATCTGGTCCAAGCTTTTGCCCAAAAAGCCTTTAGTTACTGAAATTGGCAATCCACCCAAGCCCATCATCTCATTCGCATGCATCTGCTCGAACTCTCTCCAACTTTCCAGAGACAACGTGATATCTCTTCTTCCTTGCAGAGTCTCCTTGCTCAGACAACACACCCACCACCTTCATATTTTCAACCTCATCACTTGGTGACCATGGCCACGATTCTCTCCCTCAAACCTCGATCACCATCGAGTTACTGCTCGATGGAAGGAACCCCATCGACGACAACGAAACCGTGAACCCCTGTTATTGTGACCCACATTGATCGAAGCTGAGCCCCTCATCATCATCTTTCTACCCACTTACACCCTATGAACATGGTAGACCTCACGATGCACTGAAGTAGGCTTTATCTTCGCAGGTCTACACCAGACCCGAATTTGACCTGCGTGAGTTCAAAGTTCCAATAAGTAAACCAACCCTTTTTCGCAAAGTGTTTCAACTTCCCTAGATTGTAGAGATCATTCTAATCTCATTGCATGGTTATTTTGAGGTGTAGAATCACGTTGGAAAAGAAGGACCCAAAAACCCGACTTAGACTCGTTTCAGACCCGACGTCGACCCGATGGGATTTCAGAAAATTTCAGGTAGAATCGAACTCCCTTAGTTAGACCGTTTTAATCACCTTGGCGAGAGCTTTCTGACGAACTATTTGCTTATGGATTTTGTGACGCTCACGATGGCACCGATGGCAGTCAAAAATCGCGAGCCGCTGGAAACTGGGTTTTTGCAACATCCCTCAGGTAACACCCTTGAAACCCTAACCTCCACACATCTACTTCGTCTATTTGAGAGGAACATAACCATGTGTATACTTGTCGTTTCAGGTGAGTGAACGACGGAGCAGGATGACCTTTTTGGAATAAGCAGAACCGAGGTATTCCCAGCCAGTTAACGATGAGCATGGGTAGATTCGAAACTAAAAAACTAGATTTCTAGATTCCTCGCACTGAATAGACGTGGATGGGTGGGTTTCATGTTGGATTTGAGTTAGGATTGAGAGAGAATAGCCTCAGCGGTTTCTGGGATTTTTCCGGAAAAAAACATAGAAACCAACCACTGTACATGGCAGTGCTAGCAGTGGTCTGACTGCCGACTGCGGCGGAGCTCCGGTGATGACCTGTTAACGATCAATGCCGTTAGTCTGACGTTAGTCAACGTTAGGGTCAACATTAAAGTTAATGGTCAACAGATGGAATATTCCAAAAATTATTCCCCCACACGTGTGGTGCGTGTGACGCACACGTGAGGCATGTGTAGTGTGTGACGGACATTATGCACACGTGGGGATGCGTGGTTGCACATGGACGACGCTTATGACTTCTTGCTGGCGCGTGGGAGCATTTTCCGACCTTCGACCAGCACATAGGGCCCTTTCCTTGCCCACGACAGCGCGTGGGCACATTTTCAGATCATTTAGGATCGTTTTAGGTAGGTTTCCAACCCTTAGAAGGTGCGTAGAGTTGAGTTTTGACTCTCGACAGCGTTTATGCGCTGTTTTTCGGGTCTCGGCAGGGTGTGGGTGCTGTTTTCGAAAATATTGATGGTTTAGAAAGTGTCTAAGTCTATGTTAAGCCATTCTAGACTTTGTTTAGGCCACCCTTGAGTAATTTGACTTGTATTTTGGGCTTGTTATTAATTAAAACCATTATGGGTGATTATCTAAGGCAAAGCAGACTGGGGAGCTCGAGAGTTGTTTGATTTTTCGGGTGATATGACACGACCCAACCCAAATCTGTCAGGACCCACTCCTAATCCCCCGGGATTAAGGGCTAAATCTTGTTCCCGTCTAACTTACACATGGCACGAAGGCTAAACTGACGTCCAACCTCCATGTGACACGTAAGTCGGACCAGGGATTCTCGATTCAACCATCCTAAAAGTAACCGGACTTCCCAGAGCATACCGAACTATTGTGGACTGCGGATGTGATGTCTCCGTCCCTCTCGACCAACAACCCGTACCGCAACAACCTGGAGGGTATCGAAAACACGAAAAGACTGTGAGTGGACAAAATAAAGTAATGTGTAACGACCCATCCCAAATTCCAGGATTATATTAGTGACTAATCAGGATTAGTGAGGTTAATCTGTGATTAGTTAGGCGAAATCGGACGAACGATGCGAAATGACCGTTTTGCCCCTAATAGTGGCAAAACATTGACTTTTGATTCGAGCTGTCAAATGGACTTTAACCGATGACCGTGACGTAGTTTAGGACGTCACGAGTTCATAGACAGGTGGCACGTTCAATTCCGACGTTCGAGGAGGAAGTTATGACGTTCGGAAGTTAAGGGGCATTTTGGTAATTATGGTTAAAGAGGGGCAAATGTTGACTTTTTGACCAGGTGATTCGATGGCCGAGGGCCAAGGACCATTACGTAGATCGGGACAATACGAATCCATAGACAGGTAGGACGCTGAAATCAGACTTCGAACGGGAGAGTTATAGGTCACAGAAGTTCGATTTCACTATGCACGTACTTCGAGACGGTGATTATTTGGCAAAATCTAGTTGGGCTAGATATTTCAGTGGGTCCCATGGATGAGTGACAAGTGTCACTCATCCCATTGGTCCAAACCCCTAAAAAGGGGATCTCACTTAATTAAATAATGTTATTTAATTAATTTAATAATTAAACTTTATAAGCACTCCATCCTAGCCATCCATTTCAATTTCATCATTAAATCTACACCATCCATCTAACCTATCTCACTTCTCTCATCAGCCATCAACTAACATCTTTATTCTTCATTTTCCCTCACAAAACCAAAAACCCCATAACTCCATTTTCTTCATTTTCTTCAAAACACACGACACCACCAATAAACCTCCATCTAGTGTGACCGTGAGAGTAGTGTGAGGATAAGGGTGATGACAAACACGAAGGTGGCTCACGGTGGTGGACGGCGGAAGGAAAAACCCGAGACGGTGAGGGTTTTTGAAATTTCAAAGTTATGTTTGAGGAGTCCTTAGTCGATTCTAATACTTGGGTTGATTTTCTGGTGAGCTGGAGGACCTGTGGGGATCGAATGAAGTGGCTGGGGATGACGGTGCAGCCCAGACGGACGGCCGGAAACTGGATGACTGTTCTTGGCATCACAGGTAATTATCTCGGCCCGTTTCCTATTTTTTAAACCCATAGATCTTTAGGTTAGGTTGACACGAGTAGAATGGGACAAACGGGGAGTGATTTGGTGGTCGAACAGTGGAGAACCGACAGGGTCAAGCCGCGGGTCACGGAGACCTGGATCGCAGGACCCGACCAAGATCAAGGATGACTGATGACGTCATCCTACTGACGTCATCATGTCAGGGATGACGTCAGCATTGTCAGGTCTGACAATGTCAGCTGACATGTCAGACAGAGGGCCAATAGGAGCGTGACACGTGTCACTGTCAGAGGCTGTCAGTGATGACGTCAGCGTTGACCAGCGCGTGGGGGCGCGTGTGAATAGTGTTTTGAGTGGGCTCAATGTCATTTTAAAGGTTTTGACGATCCGGATCTAATGGTAGTGGTTTCGGGTCGATCCAGGATCGTTAGGTTGGTCAAATTGAGGTTTTTTTACCTCGGGAAACGTGTACGGGACACGTTGACTTTTCCGGGAAAGTTTAGGGTTCTTAATATGGACTTGTATAGGTTAGTAATAACCTTTGGATATGATTTGGACAGGTTTGGGAGTCCCGGTGATAGCGATTGGCTCGGGAGAGCCGTATAGCATGCAAATAGAGGCGGCAACTCGGACGGTCTGTGAGTGGACCTTGTTTTCTAAATTGGTGCATGCATAAATGTTTATTATATGTTTTAAATACTTGTTTGTGATGCCATGAGTGACAGGACCCATCCCAATCCCCCCGGGATTACCGTGGAATGTGCCCTGCTCCCGTCCTGTCGGACAAGGGATAACCAAGAGCCACTGCCCAAACGGGGCATCCAGAGTGCGCAAGGATCGATGGAGGAGGTGTGCAATGTCCCAGTCTTTACTGCAATCGCATCCGTGATCAACCTGAAGGGCATTAAAACCAAAAGCTGTGAGTGGACAAAAACCAGTAAGTTCATCAAATACATTTATAAGACATTTATGCCCTCCAATAAAAACGTATGCATGCCACGAAAACCAGTAACCAAAACGTTTGCTCAACCGAGCCATTAGGGCCTTAGCCCAAAAACCGTTAACCAAAAACCAAGTGTGGGAACTCAGCCCAAAACTGTGGAATACCACCACCATACATATTAAAACCATGTGGGTCACCACCCACGACCATAAATGAACATCAATTCAAAAATCCAAAACTATTTAGGGCCCCCGACCCTACATACCATTTCATAACCAATAATCCATTTTTACCACATAACACATATCCAACCAATAAGCCATTTTATTCATTAATCCATATTTTACCATTACCATCACCAGCATCCCAGATGCTTAGCGTCCCAGACGCTAGACGTCCCTGACGTCATATCTCACGGTTTCATAAGCTACGCGTGCTGCCCGGGGTCTCTCCGGGTCCATATATCTGACATCCCTGATGTCTGACGTCCCTGACGTCAATCATAGCAATCTTGCTCCTGAGTCATCATACGGTCCGGCTGCTCCGTATAATGACCCCTCGCAGGCAATGCACCGTGACTTCCCCAGTGTCCCAGACATCTGGAGGAGACCATCATATATCCTTGTATCCAGATGGTATATGGAAAAACAGTTTTATTAAATCCTTTTATCACATCATTACCATTGGGCCCTGCCCGAAATTTCCATAAAACCACATAATTCCATTTAGGGTCCCTGACCCAAAATCACAATTATTAATCATAGGGTCCCTGACCCAAAATCACCATTATAATCCAATTGGGCCTCATGCCCGATTTTATGAACCACTGGGCCCACGGCTCGATTTGTAAACCAACTGGGCCCGCAGCCCGACTCATAAACCCACTGGGCCCACGGCCCGAATTCGTAAATCAACTGGGCCCCTGGCCCGATAACATAACTCAAATGGGTCTCAGCCCGATTTCATACCAACTGGGCCCCTGGCCCGATTTCATTAACCAACTGGGCCCCCGGCCCGATTCTCAAATGGACTCCAAGTCCGAAATTTCCAAAACAAGTGGGCCTCAAGCCCGAGTTCATATTTCCAATTTCAAAACCATTTCATCATATTATATCCAAGTCATAAATATGGAAAATCCATGTAAAACCGGAAAACCTCGATTTACGTGCAAGCACGTAAATCGCCTCGAAATACGTGAAACCGTACAATTTACCAACAACCAAATCAACATCACACAATCACAACCATAATCCATATAAAACATTTAAGAATGCATAGAATTTATAAAACCAAAGTCCACTCACAGACCGTTTTAACGGTATGCCTCGATACGCGTGCCACCGGCCCTCCCGGGCCACACCACTATCACCGGGACTCCCAATCCTGTCCAAATCACATTAGACGGTTACTAACCTCATCATTAACATCCTATCCAAGTCCCGTAATTTTCCCGAATTTTTACTTATTTTTAAACTTAATTTAAAACCTTCGGATATCCCGAACAATATCGAGACGGTGTCCGATCGACACGAAACCAATTCCAAAATGTCCGTTACAATAAATAGGACAGAAGTCATGTTGACCTCACATCGAGATTCGTGCCCACGCGCCGTCACGCGCCGTCGTGAGTGGCTGCGCGTGAAACTCACGCGCCTGCTACAGTGTCACCAGCCCAACCCGTTCGTCTGGTAAATGGGTCCAATTCACCCGCGACACAACCCGGTTCAATGTCCATCAATTCAGCCTTAATTCCTTCAATTAATCATTCAGTTAGTTTCGTTTTAAGTCCAATTACAAGTCTGTAAACTCAATTACACAAATCCTTACCCAGATTCCCACGATTCGATGATGAACACCAAGAACACTCTGAACACTGTTCATTCATGGAATTCTGTCAATTGCTGCAGGTTTCATCCAATTGATGCATCCAGAAGCATCAATGGACCATGAGGAACAATTCCCCCACATCAATTACATCAAACCTGTGCTCAATCGTCACGACTCAAGCTCGAGCACCGTCACTGTTCAACAATGGAGTTCTGTCAACCACAGCCGTTTTCCTTCAATTGATGAACCCAGAAGCATCGTGGGATCATGAGAAGCAGTTTCCCCACCTCAGTTCCGTCCATCGAAGCCTCCAACTCCACGACTCAAACTCGATTTTCCTCCTCTGTCACCAAGTGTGATCAGAGCCAAAACGTTGCCAATTCTTCTTGTTTTTGATGTGGATCGACTCGTCACAACCTCAGGAAGCTAACTCGAGCTTCAATTCCACTCCTCACGGCCCAAATCTTCCAATTCGAATTTTCCCCCCAATTTTCCCGAAATCCAAAATCCAAAATTCAACCCACACTCAATCCCTCGTGTTTCCCCGTTAATTCAATCATCTTAGTCTCTCAGTTTTCTCTCAGGAACGGCAGAGAGAGGGAGCCAAATCTCCCCAATCTGATTCCCCCAATTTTGTGCACGGTTTGAAGACAAGGAGGATTAATTTAGGGGAAATGGTGGATTAGATGATGATGATGTAGTAATGATGATGTTTGGAGGGAAACAAGGATCAGAATTCAGGGGATGGGTGACACTTGTCACTCATCCGGATGTGCACAGTCAACGGTCACTATTCAATATTATATTATTATTTTAATCCGAGCCTCGGTTCGTTAGTTCGTTTCCTTGACCATAGCTTCGTCGTCGAATCTCCGATTTCGGCATGCCGCCTGTCATTGGATTCGTATCGACGATACCTACGTAACGGTCCTTGGCCCTCGTCCATCGGACCTCCCAGTCAAAAAGTTAACATTTGGCCCCTAATATGCCAAATTACCAAAATACCCCTCAACTTCTGAACACCATAACTTTCTCTACGAATGTCGGAATCGAACGTGCCACCTGTCTATGAACTCTTGACGTCCCGAACTACGACACGGTCATCGGTCAAAGTCCGTTTGACCGCCCGATCAAAAAGTCAACATTTTGCCCACGACCAAGGGCAAAACGGTCATTTTGCACAATTTGTCCGATTCCGCCCTACTAAGCACCGTTCAACCTCACTAATCAAGATTAATGACTAATCTAATCCCGGAATTCGGGACGGGTCGTTACAATGAGTGCATTTGGATGTGTGGTTACGTATAGGCACGTATTTTGAGGTTTCAGCCCTATACGGTGCCTATACGGGTCTGTATTACTTTATTGGTCTAAATGAAATGGTTTTGGATTTCCAAAAGGATAAACGCGGGTATGAGACCCATTTGGTTTGGTCTCGGGTATATGACTCTAGTTACGACCTACGGGTCTAAATCGTGGTCGCGACGGGTGCTATGTGCACGACGATCGATAATACGACGCTCGCCTCCGGATTGGGATGTATTCCTTCCGGAGAGGTCACAATACACGATTCGTGGTCGGGAAGCCTGGGGAGGCTCGACTTCGGAGTGCTGAAGGTTCAGGATATCGATCGGTGATTAGTGCACCATGATCTTGTGGTGGTCGCTTCTGTTGATACATTCACGGCGACATACCAGGATTGAGGGCGGTCCTGGATGGATGGTTGTACACATCACTACGATCGGAGTCGTGACTGACCCTTAGATACCGGGCACGGTGCCTAGCTGATGTCATATGTTCAGGCACGAGATCCAGTTGTTTTACATTGACGATTTCGTGTCAGGGACCCTAGATGGATTTCCAAGTTCATGGCGGTTTATGAGAACCGGCATGAACCCTGGAAAGGTCATTGTGGTGCATAACGGTTTATGGGAACCGGGCATGGACGTTATCTATATGTATATGATGGATCATGACGGTACAGGGGAACCGGGTATGAATGTTTATGTTATGTATATATATGTTCATATACCTTCATTTACTTGTTCTATTATCTCCTTCGGGGAGGGTCGGTGGCCTGGGTGGACCCTGGAGTAGTCACGGAGCACTGACTGAGTGGGAGTTGCCCCCGTTGGGTTCCTTACTCTCAAGAAGGCTTGTACTATAACCTCAGATAGGGTCAGTGATCTACGAACATTGATCTTGCATTCTGAGAGATTTGGGTGTGAGACCCCGGGTGGCAGCGCGCGTAGCTTTGGATACTGTGACAGGATTGGTTGTGTGAATTATATGTATATATGATGTATGCTATAAGATATGATATATGATGTGTGTTTACACGGGTTTTGGGCAGTGGCCCGTATGGTTGGTTTCTTGTGATTTGGGCTGAGTCCCTTATGGATTTGGGCAGTGGCCCGTATGGTCATTTTCATTATGGTTCTTTCAATCTTGGTTTTGGGCTTAGTTCCCACCTATGGTTTTTCTGGATAAATAGTTTTCGAATGCATGCATGCTTTTTAGTGAAGGGTACAAATGTCTTCTTATGGAAATGTGACAGGACCCGCCCCGATCCCACGGGGACGACAAGGGGACGTGCCCTGCTCCCGTCTGACACCCAAAATAACATACCAATTTTAACCTCAAATGTTCAAATTAATAAATAACCAAATAAAGTTATACAACAAATCCAAAATTAACAGATGTCAGACAAGGGATGAAAACCAAATTACAAATTGCAAGCACGACTCTAAAATAATCCTGCGGGTCAAACCACCCGACAGGGGTTCAGATACGCAGAAGTAGATCTATGCCTCTGCCTCAGGATCCTCCTCTACCTCAGTAGCACAACCTGGAGGGGTTACCAAAACATTAAGGGTGAGTGGGCCGAAACTCAAGTTTATAAAACCGTTTAATAAGTAAAACATATAATTTACCCCTCCGTTTTCCAAACATGCATGCATCAGAATTTAAAACCATAAATCATATAATATGAATCATAAGGTAGGTAATAAAACCATAAACATAATTTTAACCACTGCACTATACACTCTAATCCTGACATCCCCGATGTCTGACGTCCCTGACGTCCAATAAGGTCACAGTCCCAAGGCTACGCGTGCCACTCGGGGTCTCAATCCCGAATCCAATCCCCGAACCCTGTCCGGGTACGGCATCTCAGATGCCTAGAGACCTAGACGCTCGACGTCCCTGACGTCAAATTATAGCAATCCTGCTCCTGAGTCATTTTACGGTCCGGTTCCTTCGTAGAATAACCCCTCGCAGGCACTGCGCCGTGACCGCTACGGGGTACTACATCCGGAGGAGACAGTATCACAAGAGTGGATCTATACAGTGCAGTACCAAATACATTTTACTGATATCCACATGCAAAACATATATATACATAGATAAAAATCCAAACCAATCTTTAAGTTTCATCAGACGGGTCTCAAACCCAAATACCGTGAAACGTGCCATAACCTTAATTTCAATATCATCAAAACCGTTTCTTGATTCCAGCATGTAAATATATAAGTAAATCAGAAAACATTTAAGCATGCAAGGGTTTAATGAAATCGGGCCCACTCACAGTACGATTTCGCTGCGAATCTGCGAGTACGGACCTGTACCGGGATTATCGTACAATTCCTGTCAGTCCAAATCACACGTAAGGGTCACTATAAGTCTTTAACATTTATCCAAAAAGTCCGAAACAGAAACCAGCTCGGGGAAACCGTCCAAACACGCTTCCCAAGACAACCGGCCCTAAACTGACCCACCTAACTATCTCAGATCAACATGGTTAAATCGCCAAAAGTGTTCAGAATGATGAGAGGAATAAAAGTCATGTTGACCGTGATCGGAGATAAGCTCCAACGCGCCCTCACGTACCGCCCAAAGTGGTTGCGCGTGAAAGTCACGTGCCTGACACTGTAGTTGCTACTGTGTCACCTTCCTTACCCGAATGTCTGTAATACGGGCCTGCCACCCGCGACTTGACCCAGTTGATTACCCATCAATTCCTACTCGATTTCAATCCATTTTGATCCTAACATGTTATTTAAACATCTAATTTAAGTTCTGAGTCATTAATTAGCCAAATCAAATCCTTAAATGGCCCTTCGACCCGTGATCATCCAAACGGGTTGATCACCCCAATTCACTGGTTTCCAAACCATAATCAAATTAACCTTACAGGAAGCATCATAGGATCAAAACGAACTGAAAAACACAATCAATTGAACCAACACTCACCTGGAAGTAGTCATCCAAACCTCTGAAATTTCTCTGAACACGGCAGTCACCGTCCCAGCTCACCCGTGGCTGGTTTCCTTCGATTTCGATATGGTTGTGTTCTAAGCACTCCCAGAAGACTAAACTAAGCCTTGGTTCAGTCCAAAAAGCACCAGAAATTGAAAACCCGATTTCCCTCCAAATTTTCCCGAAATGGTTTCCCTTTGGTTCCTCACCAATTCTCAGTTCTTTCAACGGCAGAGTGAAGCTCACTCACATTCTACTCAGTTTAAACAACCTAAGCTGTCCTAGAGGCTCGTGGAAGTCCAATCTGTTCACTGAGATTTGTTCCCCGAAAAGCTTCGATCCAGAATTAAAAATGGTGTCTACTGATGAAGAATGACTCAGCCCACGTTGAGACAGTCTGTAATGCTTAGTTAAATCTCCCATTTCCAGTTCATTACAGCCTAAATTATTAAGATTGCTCAGAAACACCGCACACGGTGGTGCAGCCGTTGTCCCCCACGGTTGCTACAGTAACCCGTGAGTGAAATGACAAAAATGCCCTTCTGTTCAGAAATTACCAAAATGCCTTTCACTTTCCAGACCCGTAACTCCACAATCCGACGTCTGATTCCAACGTGCCGTCTGTCAACGGACTCAGGGCATCGAGACCTACCTAACGGTCTTTGATTCGTGTGAAAATCGGTTGTCAAACGAAAAGTCAACATTTTCGCCCCTACCGTCCAAATTACGATAATGCCCCTGAACTTCCGATAGTCATAACTGTAACAACCCGTCCCGAGAATTGGGATTAGTAGAGTGATTAAGGTGCGATTAGTGAGGTTAATCAGTGGTTAGGTGGTCCCGAGGGGTCCGGAAACTTAGAATGACGATTTTGCCCCTGGGTCGGGCAGAAATGTTAACTTTTATCTTGGGTGGTCAATTGGGGATTGACCAGTGACCAGGACGTAGTTTAGGTTGTCACGAATCCTTAGGCAGGTGGCACGCCCGATTCCGACATCCGAGGAGGAAGTTGTGATGTTCGGAAGGCTGAGGGCTTAACCGTAATCTGGGTAAAGTAGGGGGAATAGTTGACTTTTCGTATAATCGAGTTTTGGTAGGTTGACCTAGGATGGTTAGATAGTTCTTGTCGTCCTGAGTTCGATGACAGACGGCACGTATTCATCGGACTTACGAGGTGAGGGTTACGGGTCTAGGAAGTTTCGGTAGAACCGTAAAAATGTGTTAAAAAGAAGGGTATTTTGGTCATTGTGGCACATTGGGATTTGTGCACAGAGAGAAGGAATGGATGGCTGGAGTTAATCAGGTGAGATAAGGATGGATTGGATTGTGACACATGGCAATTGTGTAGTGGGTTCTGGGGGGTTCTTCTGTGTGTACACGGTCCCAAATAATTGGGGTGCACTCGTGCAACCGTGCAGTCCTTCGATACACAGAGAAACAGAGTGAGAGCTTGAGGGGAAATCGACCGATCTGGGTGCAAGGGTGAGTGACTGGTGAGTTGTGAGTGTGTTAGTGAGGCAAGGCGGAGCTGGTGGTCGTGTTTTGGCGGTGCAACCGTGCACGGCGGCACGGCGGAGGTGTGGAGGAATTTTGGGGAGAAACAGGGAGCTGTGAGGTTGAGGTGGTGGCTACGCCGTGAGGCGAGGCAAACCAAGGCCAGGGGAGGCTGAGGAGACTGCAAGGAGTCCAACGACCACCGTGGTAGGCGGCAGTGCGCACGGCGGAGCTGCAATCGAAGGGTAAGGTTTCTTTGCCCTGTTTTGCCGTGGAATTTCATTTGGAAAGTCGTGACTCTGGGCTGAGAGTCGAGAGGATTGGAGGTTAGGGTAGTGATCAGGGAGGTCCTAGGTGTCGATTAGGGTGGTCGCCGTGACGGGGCCGTACACGGCGGAGCTCAGTCGAAGATGGGTCTCTTTTACCCTGTTTCGGCAGTGAACTTCGAACGGTAGGTCGACGAGTTTGGGGGTGAGTCGACGGTATAGGAAGGTTGGTCTGGGTTCAGTGAGGTCTTAGGGACCGTCTGGTGTCACCACCGTGACGGGAGGTGGATGGAGTCGAGGAGTCGTGAAACAGGGGTCGAAGGGCTGTCTGGTTTTGAGTTCAGTCGAGGGGATTGGGACAGTGTCGAGGTGAATGGAGTTGGGGAATCGATAGGGTTGGCCTGGACGATGCTGTTGGTGAAGAAAGGAACCGTTTTGGTGGACGGAAGAGGAAGAACCAGGTACGCCAGTCTGAGTGCAGACCACTGTACTGAACCGGGTTTGATCGAGGAAGGAGGTGGTACTGTAGCAGCGCGTGAGGGCCACGCGCAGCCACTTTGGGCGGCGCGTGAGGGCCACGCGCAGCCACTTTGGGCGGCGCGTGGGGGCGCGTGCGGCGGCGGATGGGAAAACGGTCAACATGGATTTTGGTCTAGGAGTCATGGTGAGTTCAATGGAGTTGGTTTCGGGTTAATCGGACATCGTATGAGTTTAGTTCCGCGAGGGTGAATGTTTAGGGTCCCGGGTTTTTCGGGTTTTGATTCGGGGACTTTTGAGGAAATCTAGGTGATTGATTATAGACGTGTTAGTGACGTATTTTGACGGTGATTGACAGGATCGGGATTTCCCGAGGAAGCCGAGGATCGGGCTGGACGTTCAGGACGCGAGTAGGGCTCAGTACTGTGAGTGGACCCTTTCCTTAAACTCGAGCATGCATAACTGTTTTCTATACTTGTTTTATGGTTTAATTAATGTTTGGTTGGTTTTACATTATTACACGTTTTTCAAGGAAATTGGTTTTTAGCACGTTTTACGAGGAATGGTTGGTTTCTGAAATTTATGCTATGGTTTTGGGATTTCAATTGATAAGTGATTTCTAATGGTTATAAGTGGGTTTTGGAACATGATTTCAATGATCAAGGTTTGTGGTTTTAGAAACGGATTTCGGAAATGGAAGTTGGTTTTCAAGGGGAAAGTGGCTTCCGGATTTGGGTTCGGAATGACGGTTCTGGATGCCGGAAGGGTGTCGGACCGGTGATTTCGGATTCGGGTTTGGATATGGACTGGTACATGGTTTTCAAATGATTTGGGATTGGATTTGCTGGATCTGGTTTTTGGGTTTAAAGACCCGGATATATGTGACGGGGGACCGGCCGGATTGGGTTTAAAGACCCGGATTGAGTTTAAAGACTCGGGAGTTTAAAGACTCGGATATATATATTGATTTTCCCCCGTAGGCCTTGAGTTTAAAGACTTGGGAGTTTAAAGACTCGGATATGATTAAGGCCTGGATTGAGTTTAAAGACTCGGGAGTTTAAAGACTCGGATAGATCCAGCAGGTTTGATCGGGACATTTATGAGTTAATGTTCATGGTTTATGATACAGTTTTCTGATACTCATGTTGTGGTTTCTTATGATATTTTATAGTGTTTCTATTTCTTATGATGTTTAAGAATGATTCTTTTATTAGTGTGTTTATAACTGCTGGTTATGCATGTGGTTTCAAAACGGAGGGTTTAACTCGGTTTTCTTATAAAATGGTTTTTGAACTTTTGTACTTTCTGGTCCACTCACATTTTCTGTTTTAATTGCCCTCCAGGTTGTGGAGCTAGCGCGGGGTCTTGACGTCGAGGCAGTGTCCAAGGCATAGAAGTGACGTGAGGGGTCCTAGAAGAGTTTAAAGGCTTCTGCGTGCGTGTACTTTATCAGTTTTTATTTTCCTTGTAATTTAGTGCTATGCTCTGTAAACGATAAGGTTGGAATATTGTGTAATTACTCCTGCGTCTGACTGGGTTCGAGTGAGTTTTACTTGAGTTTTGTGTCGGGGAGTCAGACGGGAGCGGGATTTACCTCGGGTTTCGGGGTGAAACCGGGGTGGGTCCTGACAATTGGTATCAGAGCATAGGTTTGCCGAGTTTGTTGGGTCTGTCGGTTCGTGAGGTTGTGTTTCAGTTGTTTGACTACTTCTATGCCTCTTTCAGCGTGCGGTTGACGATGCCTCCGAGACGTAGACCCTCTCCACAACCTGAAGAAGTAGCCAGAGAGACGGAGAGTGCTACGATTGAGCGAGCCCAGCGGCTCGGGGCTACTACTTTTAGTGGTGGGGCTGATCCTGAGGAAGCCCAGAGGTGGATTACCCGACTTGAGCGGATTTTTGCGGTGATGCATTGTCCGCTGGAGGAGCGAGTATTGCTGGCTACCTTTTAACTGGATGGTGCGGCGTACGAGTGGTGGTATACCCTCGAGTTGTCTGGCTGGGATGTCCATAGTGTGACCTGGGAGACGTTCAGGGAACGGTTTCTGGAGCAGTATTATCCTCGTTCTTTCCGGGATGCCAAGGAGGCAGAGTTTTTGCATCTCCAGCAGGGGAATATGACCGTGGCAGAGTATGAACGGAAGTTCCAGATGTTGTCTCGGTTTGCTCCTGCTTTTGTGGCCACTAAAGCCGAGAAATGCCGTAGGTTTGAGTTGGATTTGCGCGGTGAGATTCGAACCGTAGTGACGGCTGGATCTTTTGCTACCCGTAGTGACGGCTTGAATTTCCGGGGCGTTACAAAATGTTTTTATAAACTCTTGTTTTGTCCACTCACAGCTTTTAATGTTTTGACTGCCCTTCAGGTTGACATCGGATGTGAACTGTAGCAGAGACCGAGATATCACATACCTCCTCCGGATCCTGGCATACTCTGATAGCCCGAGAGGGCAAGGGTCGAAAATATCTCTTGTCTGACAGTCCGTGTCAGACGGGAGTAGGGTCATCTCGCGTTAATCCCGGGGGGATTGGGATGGGTCCTGTCATAATGGGTTCAGAAAACAGTTCATTAAAACAAGTACATTTTACCTTCCATGCAAAAACCAATGCATGCATATCAAATCCAATTCATGAAACCACTCATATCAAAAACCAACATTGAAAACCATTTAGGAACCCGAGTCAAATCCGCTATTCAAATCCAGGCCTCAGCCTCAAATCACAAATCAATCTCAAATCCGGGAACTCAGTCCCAAAACTCGTCAAATCGAATTCATCTGGGCCACCACCCAAAACCAGTGAAAATATAAATCATACAAGTTTACTGGATCTCAAGTGCGCCCGAATCTTTAAACTCAAAACATAATGCGCAATAACCAGGCCTTCCCGGGATATCACGAGTCTTTAAACTCAAAACACAATCACAGGCCTCGGGGGGGTATCATAACCTAGTCTTTAAACTCAAAACATATACCGAGTCTTAAAACTCAAAACATTTCAATCCAGGGCCCTCCCCCCGTCAATCAATCCGAGTCTTTAAACTCAAAACCAGATCCAGTGGGTTTTTCTCTTTTTTCGGGTCTTTAAACCCAAAACCATCTTTCAAGCAATCAGTGAAAACCATAGAAAATCCACAGTCGAATTCGCAACGATGACTCCGTAAGCTGGCATCCGGAACCATCGTCCCGAACCCAATTCCAGACTTCCTTTCCAAATCTCAAAACCAAATCCGAAATCCTGTTTCAAAACCGAAAGCTCATGAACAGGGCTCCAAGCCCGAAATCACTTTTCCAAAATCCATTTCAAATCCTTGAAATCAAATCATATTTCAAATCCCAAAATCAAGTCATTAAAACCAAGATCACATCACAAGATCGTTCGAAATCCCGTAAAACGAGAAATTCCGTAAAATACCTCGAAAACCATGCAAAACCATAAACCATCAAGATCATAAAGAAAATCATAGAATCACGTATGAAAACATATAGAAACATATATGCATGAATCAAGATTTGGAAAACAAAGTCCACTCACAGACCATTCCGACGTCGCCTCGATACGCGCGCACTTACGCCTTTCCCGGCCTTTCCGCTATCCTCGGCTTTCCCAAACCTGTCCAAAACCCATAAGAAGGTTACTAACTACCTTATTAAGTTTATACCTAAGTCCCGTAATTTTCACGTATTTTTAATTATTTTTAATCGAGCTCTAAAACCTTTGGACATCCTGAAACATATCGAACCGATGTCCGATTGACTCGAACCCAGCGTTAAAATGTTCGTTACATCGAATACTATAAAAGTCGTGTTGGAACCTTCCTCAAAAGACATGCCACGCTCCCACACGTGCCGCCTGAAGTGACTGCACGTGGTCCTCACTCGCCAGTCACTGTTCATCGTCTTCAACATCAATTCGACCGATCTGAACCGGCTGCAAATCCTGTCCGATTTTGAACCTGCGTTCACGGTTCTGTCTAGTTTTTAATCCTTTTTAATTCCTAATTAGCCCATTAATTTCGTCCATCCTTTTCCTATGCATTTACATGATCAAAACAAGAAGATTGGGATTAATTGGTTACCTTCAAAATCGTCCTTCTCTGTTCTTACGAGCGCGACCACCATTTTCCTTCCTTTTGAGCTTATTCAAATCCTTACGTTCTCCAGACCCTCATCCAATCAATAAATATGAGTAAGAACGTGTAAAACTAAAAGTTCCATGTTTTGGGTTCTTAAGAAATCCACGGCAGTTTACCTTAAAATCCATCTTAGGCGTCGAATTTCGAGCCCATTGAGTCTGTCTCAATCTCCTTTCCACTTTTTGTTCATATGACTCATTCGATTGCTGAGGATTCGAAGAGATGGGATCACTGTCCCCTGTTCCTAGTGAGTCGAAGACCGCCGTCCACGACGGTCCCTGGTTCGTGTCCCCTCCACACTCATCTCTCTCTGTCTCTGTTTCTCACCCTCATAACATAAATTGGACTCTGTTTCTTCACTCCCCTGGACAGCACGGCCATCACACTCCCCTGTTTTCTCTCTATTCTTCACCCGTGCACACACACATCTGTTTAAACGGGTTCAAGGCGGTGAACGATGCTTCTAAGACCATCCAGAGAGGGCCACGCGTCACAAATCATGTGGCCACGTTTTCCAACAACTGCCAAGTGTCCATTTCCCATTGTGCACAATTCCCTAGGCAGGAAATGACCAGTTTACCCTCAATTGTACAAATTACCAATTTACCCTTCGTATTTCTAGACTCATAGCTAATCCGTCCAATGTCCGATGAAGGCGTGCCGCCTGTCGTTGTACTCAAGACGTCGAGATCTTTCTAACGGTCCTTGGTTTGCATGAAGAAAACTTGTGGTGCAAAAAGTCAACAAATTCCTCCTTTTTAACCACATTACGAAAGTGCCCTCAACCTTCTGAACATCATAACTTCCTCCTCGGATGTCGGAATCGGACGTGCCATCTGTCTACGGACTCGTGACGTCCCAAACTATGTCACGGTCATCGGTCAAAATCCATTTGACCGCCTGAACTAAAAGTCATCAATTTGCCCATTCTAGGGGCAAAATCGTCATTCCGCACCATCCGTCCGAAATCGTTCAACTAATTACTGCTTAACCTCACTAATCTAATCTCGATTTAAGGGACGGGTCGTTATAAAATCCCCCCGAGATTAATGCGGGATGTGCCATGCTCCCGTCTGACAAGAAGTGTCAGACAAGGGATAACTCGAAATCGCTGCCCGTTCGGGCTCCCAGAGCACGCTAGGATCGGTGGAGAAGTGCGATGTCTCGGTCTATGCTACAGCCTGCATACGTGATCAACCTGAAGGACATTAAAACCATTAAAAGCTGTGAGTGGATGGAAATAAATAGTTTAATAAAAACACATTTCATAACAAGACATTTATGCCCTTCACTAAAAAGCATGCATGCATGCATTCAAAAACCAATAATCAAACTATTTACTTTAGTTAAATCATTAGGGCCTTAGCCCAAAACCATAAATTCAACCATGTGGGAACTCAGCGTAAAACCATAAATCCAATCACGTGGGCCACTGCCCAAAACCACCAACACTGAAATACCATTTCATAAATCCAATAAATCTAAAATCCAAATATATAATCCAGTAAAGCCATGAATCAGAATTCCTTCAAATACCGTTATATACCAATCCTCGGCATCTCAGATGCCTGGTGTCCTAGACGCCTAACGTCCTAAACGTCATGTCACAGTCCAAGTAGGAGACTCAACCCGAGTAAATCTCTGATATCCCAGATGTCTAACGTCCCAGACGTCTAGCAATCCTGCTCCTGAGTCAATATACGGTCTGGTCGCTCCATGCAGTGACCCCTCGCAAACAATGCGCCGTGACCACTCCAGCGTCCCAGACGACTGCAGGAGACAATCAATAGATATAAGGATGGTATATGAAAAACATTTCATAAATCATCTCACACCATTCAAAGGGCCTATGCCCGGGATTTCCATAAAACCATCGTAATCCAGAAATCTAATTTCTCAAATCCAAATCCATTTATGGGTCCCCGATCCGAAATCACATTCATAAAACACAATTGGGCCTCATGCCCGATTTCGTAAACCAACTGGGCCCCTAGCCCGATGCCTCATTCAATCAAATGGACTCCAAGTCCGATAGTTCGTAAACCAAATGGGTCTCAAGCCTGATTCCATATTTCCAAATCCAAAATCATACTATTAACCATTATTGAAACCACAATCACGTAGAAATACAATATAAAACCGTAAACCTTGAAATACGTGCAAATATATAAATCACCAATACCACAATCATCATCATAGAAATCACATATATAAAACATATAAAACAGTTATGCATGCATCACAGTTAAGAAAACAATGTCCACTCATAAACCGTCCTACGTTGCCACCTCGATATGCGTACCATAAGCCTCCCTGGGCTAAACCATCATCACCGGAATACCCGGACCTGTCCAAATCACTTTCTAAGGTCACTAACTACCTCAAATAAGCTAACATTGAATCCCCCAATTTTTTGAGATTTTTAAACGTATTTAAAATAAACCCTAAACCTTCGGACAATAAAAACTACCCCGAAACGATGTCTGATCGACTCGAAACTTGTGCCAATAGGTTTGTATTATCGAGAACATTAAAAGATATGTTGAACACTTCCACAAAAATGCCCCCACGCGCCTCCCAAAGGAGCTGCGCGTGAAGCCCACACACTGGGAACAGTGCATCTTCAACCTTGCGTCGAACCCGGTCAGCCTCGTTTTCCAGTTCGACCGAATTTGACAGGACCCATCCCAATCCCCCCGGGATTAGTGCGGGATGACCCTGCTCCCGTCTGACACGAAGTGTCAGACAAGGGATATTTCCGACCTTTGCCCTCCCGGGCTATCAGAGTACGCCAGGATCCGGAGGAGGTATGTGATATCTCGGTCTCTGCTACAGTCCACATCGTATCCTACCTGAAGGGTATTAAAAACAGAAAGACTGTGAGTGGACAAAAATAAAGAGTTTATAAAAATATTTCCATAAAAGACCTTTATACCCTTCACTAAAAAGCATGCATGCATAGTAAAATCATTTATCCAAACACATAAGTTTAAACAACCATAATTAGGGTCTCAGCCCCAAATTCTGTAAATACAAGTTCTACGGGCTCCTGCCCAAAACTATTTATAGAAAACCATCACATAATAACCATATGTGGGATCTCAGCCCAAAATCATTTATCATCATAAGCACAATTTCCCAAACCAATTTAAATCATGTTTATCCCTTATATTCATATCCAGAATGTAACGACCCGAACCAGAATAATAATATTTTAATGTAAAAAGACTATTTTGCCCCTAAAGGGGGAAACTTTGACTTTTGACCCGAGAAATAAATTGGACTTTGACCCATGACTATGACGTAGATCGGGACGTCACGAATCCGTAGGTAGGCGGCACGCCGAAATCGGAGTTCGTATGAAGAAGTTATGGTCAAGGAAGCGTTTAGCGGAATTTACGAACCGAGAACAACGGAATAAAATATTAATTTATTATGGGAATCCGTGCCAAATTAATATTTAAATCAAACCAGTGGATGAGTGACAAGTGTCACCCATCCAAGTCCATACTATTCTAATAAAGCAACATTACACTATTCCTTCATTTTATAATCATTTATTCTTCCCTCCATTTAATCCCAGCCGTTGGATCCCTGCCCAAATGAATCTCAGCCTTCCATTTCTTCAGTTTTTTCTTCTTCATGCATGATCACTCCCTGTTTTCTCTCAAACACACACAAACACACATCCATCCCCCCTAACCCGTGCATCTTCTTCCCATTTTCTCGCCACCCAAACACACAAACCAGCCGCCCTCACACCACCAGATGAACACCAGCAGCACCACCATCATCTGATCATCATCACCGTGCGACACCGGCGACCACCACCCCTGTCCCTGCTCTGAAAATCCCGTGAAAACACAGACTCGGAACACTAAGGAATCGGGTCCAAGAAGCAAACCGCGACATCCACATCACCTCGACGCAGGGGAAGCTCCAGTCTACACCGTGAGGACCCCAGGAGCGTAACTGGACGACGGCGAAGCTTGCGGCGGCGACACGGTGGCGGTAAGACCCAAAACCCCAAAGCCCCGTTTTGATTCCCTGTTTCGAACCAACCTGTTTTGATGCTAGGAAATCGATTATTTGGTGATAGAAATGTCCTAGGGTGAGAGACGAGTTGATTGGGACCGGTTTGGACGACGGAGACGGCGTGGATCGCCGGAGACGACGATCGGAGTTTAACCGTGAGTTTCTGCGACGCTCTGGTACGTTTCTTCCTGTTTTCTTTCTGTTTTTAGGTTGTAGAACCATAGAACAGACCTAGACGACCCTATAGGGATGAACCCCGTCGAAAATGGTGGCCGGAATCGTATGGTGGAATCAGGTCAAGCCGTGGGTCGAAGGCGACCCGGTTCCAGTCAAACGGGCTGACCCGGTCCTGTAGCATGATGACGTCATCATGCTGACGTCACTTCTGACGTCATACGGGAGCGGGGCACGTCCCTGGGTGGTCCTAGTGGGATTGGGACGGGTCCTGTCACAGAACCTGTCACTGTAAAATAGAGCTACACGTGTGTTAACCGGGGTCTCAAACCCAAGTCTCTGCAAGGTCCACCCAGGTCAATGTCCGTAGATCAATGACCCTCCCTGGAGGTAACGAACCATGCCCATCCTGAGAGTAAGGAACCCAACTGGGGGGCGACTCCACTCAGTCAGTGCTCCGTGACTACTACGGGGTCCACCCAGGCCAATGACCCTCCCAGAGGAGACAATCATATATAAAGGATGGGATATGAAAAACCTTTCGAAATAATTCTTGAAATCTTTCAAGGATTCATGTCCGGCCCCCATAAGCCTTCATGAACAATAAAATCCTTTCATGGGTTCATGCCGGTTCCCATAAACCGTCATGACCCGTAAATCCATTTCAAAGGTTCATGCCGGTTCCCATAAACCGTCATGAACCATAAAAACCATTTCAAGGGTTCATGCCGGTTTCCATAAACCGTCATGACCCATAAAAACCATTTGTAACACATAACTGGGCCCTAGGCCCGAATCCACATAGAAACTGAACCCCCGGTCCGAATCGTAAACTAATTGGGCCTCCAGCCCGATTCCGTAAATCAAATGCACCTCAAGTCCGAGAGTTACCTTTTCAAATCCAAAATCATTTCATGAAATCATAACTAAAACCATAAGTACGGAAAATCAGTGTAAAACCAAAAAACCTCGATTTACGTGCAAGCATGTAAATCGCCTCGAAATACGTGAAACCATATAAATCACAAGCATCCAAATCAACATCATAAAATCATATTCATAATCCATTTGGAAATCCAAAACCATTTCATCTAGACCAATAAAGACATACAGCCCCGTATAGGGCCGAAACCTTGAAATATGTGCCTATACGTAACCACGCATCCAAATGCACTCATGGCATCACAAACAAGTATTTAAAACATATAGTAAAAATTTATGCATGCACCAATTTAGAAAACAAGGTCCACTCACAGACCGTCCGAAGTCGCGCCTCGATACGCGTGCCATAACCGTCTCCCAGGTCAATCGTCACCTCCGGGATTCCCGAACCTGTCCAAATTAATTTAGAGGGTTACTAACTACTTATATAACCCCTCACTAAAGCCCCGTAATTTTCCGGAATTTCTAACTATTTTTAAACTCGAACCTAAACCTTCAGACAGCCCGAACTATATCGAAACGATTTCCGATTGACACGAAACTAGTCCCAAAATGTTCGTTACATCGAATAGATGATTTGGTATGTTGGAACCTTCCCAAGATTCTCCGCCACGCGCCCTCACGCGCCCTGGGAGTGCACTGCGCGTGGGCCTCATGCGCCCTGCACAGTGTCATCTTCTCCACGCAGTCGACCGGTCCAGCCGGTCCAGCCGAACTGGCGTGACCGGTTCAGGCATTTTCCCATCTCAATTTGGTCCGATTCAACCCCAATTAAATCCTATAATTCCTAGTTTAATCCTAGAAACCTAAATCCATTACTTAAAACATCAAAAACCATCAAAATCTCATGGTTTAATTTTGAACCTCACGGTTCATTTTTCCCGATCAGCCTACACGGCTGCTCTGCCCAAACCGCCACCCAAAACCTTCCTATTACCTTCCAAAAACCTAAAAACCAATTCCTAATCACTCAAAACGGCCCATAATGCAAGAAATTGAAAATAGGAAAATTTGGGCCAAAACCGATACCTACACGGTTCCATGGCCGCCGTGGACGGCGGCCTGCGATCCTTCCTCCACTAACCTCATTTCAACCTCCTCTCATTGCTTCCTTCATGGTTCATGATGATCAAAGAAGGTTGATTGGTGTTCGTGAGGGATGGTTTGCACGGGTTATGGGTTTTTGGGTTGGTTTGGATGAATGGAAATAAAGGAATGATCGATGCATGTATGTGGGAAGGTGGGCAATGGATGGGTGACACTTGTCACTCATCCATTGGCCTGCCAAAATATCTGGGTCCACACTAAAGACAAAACTCAATTCGTCTCGTAAAACGCGTCACCATGAATAGTATCTTGGAACTTCCGTGAACCGTAATTTCGCCGTCGAACGTCCGAATTCGACGTGCCGCCTGTCTACGGATTCGTATCGTCCTTATCTACGTAACGGTCTTTGGCCCTTGGCCATCGGACCTCTTGGTCAAAAAGTCAACATTTGCCCATTTTTAACCATAATTACCAAAATGCCCCTAAACTTCCGAACGTCATAACTTCCTCCTCGAACGTCGGAATTGAACGTGCCACCTGTCTATGAACTTATGACGTCACGAACTACGTCACGGTCATCGGTCAAAGTCCATTTGACAGCCCGATTGAAAAGTCAATGTTTTACCCACACCGAGGGGCAAAACGGTCATTTCACATCGTTCGTCCGATTTCGCCCTACTAATCACGGATTAACCTCACTAATCGTGATTAGTCACTAATCTAATCCTGAAATTCGGGACGGGTCGTTACAGTATTGGCGAACTGACCCGGTCGGTTCTCCCTTGTTTCTCAGTCATTTCGACTTCCGTTTCTTACTACATGTTTGTCTGGACCTAACCTAGAGTTCTATGGGATCAAAAACAAGAAAAACAATCCAAATCCTTACCTCTAAACATAAAGTCGTAGCCCAGATTTCCGGCCATCCTCCCCGTCAACCCAAGCCACTGGGCTTCCTCCAATCGATCCTACTGCCCTCGTCTGAGTCCTAGGAATACGTTAGGATCAATGGAAACGTCCAAAACATCCTAGAATCCAACTTTGAAATCCAAGCCTGAGAACTCACCCTCGCGATTTTTCCGGCCACCGTACACCGCCTTCCACGCCAGCAGCACCGTCGTGCTCGTCTTAGTCTCTCATTTCATTTTCATGTTTACACCATCATCAATGGGTGAGGTTTGGTGGATTGAGAGTGTGAGTTTGAGTGTTTGATTAGGGAGAAAATGAAGGTGGATTGAGAGGTGGTGCACGAGTTTGAATGTTGGATTGAGAGGTGATACCTGGTTGCACATGTTTTATTCTATACATGCATGTTTTCTAACGGAAGGGTAAATTTTGTTTTTGAAATGTATTTTCAAATGATCTTACTTTTTTCCATTCACACTTTTGTTGTTTTTTATGACCTTCTAGGTCATGGCACGAGGATCGGGGATGCTCGAGAGGCGGAGGCATAAGTGGGAATTAGTACAGCTATCCCTTGCCTAACGAGTACTGAGGGTTTTTAAAACTTCAGTTCATTTGTCAAACGGAAGTAAGACCAAGCATGGTTATCAAAGTACTTTTTGGACGGGCCCTATCATCAAGAGTCATAAGAAAATAAATATATTAAGGGTTTAATACTGCCGTGAATTGTCAACTCCATCGTCGAGCTCTAATTAGCCTACTACCGTGCATCCCTCCCCTTAAAGTTGGCATAATTCGACTCGCAGGGTCGAGATAACTATTTCCCCCGCCTCATTTTTCATTAAATCTATCTCTAAGTCCTCCCAATTTCCTAGGAAGGACATTCCACAAACCGAATTCCTCAATTCTTGCACCTACATTCGTCAACAATACTCTTGGCGGCCTAAAATACACTCAGGGAAACGAGGATCACCCTTCCATTGTAATCTCACGGCCTCCTCCCCCGTACGGTGGAGGTGGTAGCATCTCTCCCTTATTCGGTCCTCTCCCACTGAACCAGCTTGTCCCCTCCTCCTTCTAGTGTGTCTTTCTTTTTCCTTATTTAGAACTTAGCTAATTAACACCCTTAGCATTCCTAGGGTGACATTTGTTATTCATGAGAATAACTGTGTCACAAGATAATGACTCACTAATTAATCAATGGACTAAAATGCCCTTGGTGCTTAAATTACCAAAATGCTCGTAGATATTCTAGACCCGTAGCTGTCAAGTCTGAATTCGGATTTCGACGTGTCGTCTGTCTATGGGCTTAAGGTTCCAAGACCTACATAATGGTTCTCACGAAATGTCCAAAAAAGTATCATGAGCAAAAAATCAATTTTGACCATGTAAATAAGGTGTAAAAACATAAATTCTCAAATTAATTTATGAAATTGCCCCGATTTATAGGATGGGTCGTTATAATTTAAAATTCAGGTTGAACTTATTGTCATATCTAGAAAAAAATTATTTTTCTTAAAATATGACTTACTAGGTCTATATGCAATTATTTTTTACTAAAAAAATTTAGCCTATTGCTACATAAGACTCCTATGCAATAGACTTCTAACTCCATCATCGCATACATCTAAAGAGTGATATGATAATGATGTGATGTAAGTATTTTTCTATGTATAATCTCTCTTGGTTTCTCCTCCATTTTCTTTTTTATTTTAAGGAAAAAAAACCAAAATATCCGATGAAATTGGAAGGAATACCGACCTTAGGCTATGAAGTAATCAGTAATGCGTACTTGCAACCGTGGAGGTGGAGAGGTCACTATTGGTCTTATCTATTTATAATTAAATTTGAACAGTAATTTAATTGGCTTCATAACTTCGATTTAGCTATCTTCCAAATTACATGTAGTCATGTAGATGGGCTGATGACCAAATCCATGACGTGTCATATGATTTATTTTGCATTTTGATTTTGATTTGATTTTTCATTTTTTCAAAAAACTCTTTATATATATATATATATATATATATATTATAAATTGTGCGGTGGATTTTTAACTCTGGATTGGTGCATCGTGCATGCATGTATGCATGTGTATGTTTTCAAGTGGTGATTACTGAAGTTGTCGGGTAGAGATCTGCTGGGTCAAATTTGGGGAAAGAAAAGTAAAATTAGGCTAACTATATCTTCAAACTGCCAAATCATCGATTCTTCCAAGAAGCTTCTTTGGCCAATTAACCTTCTTTCTTTCTAAATTTGTTTAGTCCGATGGCTGTAAGCCGGTGCGGGCCATCAACTCTTGGACGGCGTTCTATTTTGGTAGGCACACTGGCAGTGGCACACAGCGCACCAATATTTCAAACGCCACTCACATGCATCTATCTTTTGTATACAGTACGTCGAGAGAAAATTGGTAGTTTTTACTTTTTACTCCCGACTGCTGGCGGGACTCATGTAGTGGGTTGGGTTGTGACAATTTCATATTAGATATAAATTCAGAATGCCATAAGGCTTCTATATTCTATACTACCGACTCGATCGTGAAAAAAAAAAAAAAGTGATGTATTCTCTTTGTAAGTACATATGCATTTCACATCATTTTAATAATTTAAAGGAAAATATAACCATTTCACATCATTTTAATAATTTAAAGAAAAATGTAATCAACTCTTTTTTCTTTTTTTCTTTTTTCTTTTTGTAGTTGAAGTATAATTCACCGATAATTCCCTTTTTTGGCCTCTAGTCACTGAAAGCAAAGTATTAGAAAATGACCCTTGTGGTGCATGTTGATATCTGATCAAAGGAAACTTCAATCCTGTATTTCGTTTTTTCTTTCTTCAATATGTAGTACGGAAAACAAGACACAAGATCTTCAGTCTACCATGGTAAAGTGGGAGATTGGCAAATGACAAGTAATGATGTCTGCTGCAATGAATTCAAAACCAAGAATATAAAGAAATGGACTGTTTTTTCTTTTAGTTTTTGAGCACTGAAATCGACTTTCTATAAACATTAAAAAAAAAATAATAAAAATAAAAAAACAAGGAATCGACAAATTGTTGGATATAATTTTCTATTTTTTTTTTTTAATTTAGGTTACGTATCATATCGAAGTCCATACAATGACATAATTCTACGGGCTATGATTTTATAGCCCAATCAAGCCAATCAAATGGCCTTTTGGTGGGCTTATTACTCAAATTCAACCAACCGTCAATGATATCACCAGGCAAGAAACAATGGTCAATCCAAGCCCATTAAAATTTTGTTTGGATCATTATTCCAGGTACAGCTTATAAATAGCCTGCTTCTAAATCAATTGATTCAAAGGTCGAATCCAAGCCCATTATGACACCTTCATCTCACGAAATTTGTAATTTGCGACCTTTCTACAACGAGCAGGCTTTGAGAGGATCTCAAATATTTAGAAGGGGCACATGCCATGGAGAAAGTAAGAACTGGCCCAAGGTACATCTTCGGATTCTCACAAAAGGTAATTCTGATATGTATATAGCCCAAGGTACATCTTCGGATTCCATTCTCACAAAAGGTAATTCTGATATCCAATATACATAATGTAATTTCCTTTTGAATATCATTATATCAGATAAAAAAAAAAGAAGTCAAAATGACAAGATAACATAATCAAACCGAATCAACGTGGAACCCAAATTAAAGCCATGAATAGAGCTCAATTCGTTCAGAACGAATTAAACAATTACGGTAAGAACCCAATTCATAAGACACACAATGTAATTTCTGAATAAGCGAGAACCCACGAAGGTAGAATGGTCAGAAATTTTCCCTTCCAAAACTTTATCGATTAGGAATTGGAATTGGAATTGGAAGTTGGAGATGGGTTTGGGTCCTGACCCGATGCCACTAGTATAATATTAGTTGTGCACAATTTGAGGGCACGATAAATGCTTTTATCATTTGCACGGTAATTTTGTCACGAGGTAAAAAAAAGGGACTAAATTATTGGAAACGTGAATAGATTAGAAATTTCGCACCGAGTTCACCGTTGGAACTCGCGGTGTCTTTCAAAGCCGCGCCGAGTTCACCAATTTCGCACCCGCCCCAATACCCAAGTACAAAAACAACTAAACCAAGCCTCGTAAAGTACAATCCAACGGTCCAAACACACCCGGTGCCATCCATCCAACGGTCAAATCCAAGTGGAGATAGTTGGGGAAACACGGAGCCGCAGTGTCTCGCCCAGAGTTTGGAAGATATTCCCTCGACAAGACCCCTTCGTAGACCCAATCCAATCTCCACCGACATACACGTATACAACACTCGAAAGAAAAGCAGGAACCAAACTCTCTTCAAAAAGTTAGAAATTAAAAAAAAAAAATTAATTTCACCTCGTAAATTTTATGAACACATAAATACATGAAGTTTGAAATATATGAAGTTTGAAATTTTTTCACAATTATAGAATAAAAATTACATAGAATATTAAAATTCACATTAATTCTTAAACAAAAATGATTAGCTGCCAACTTCCCGTCAATATCAGTTCTTCTAAAATAAACAAAAAAAATATTAAATAAATTATTTTTATTAATTATCTTAGTTATAAGGTTGAAAATTTAGTAGTTAAAAATTGGATGGATGTGTCACAAAATACCTAAAATACTTAAACTCAACCATAGTTTAATTCATTCTGAGACGCCTTAAACCTAGACAAACTACACCCTTCTTTTGGTACGCCTATATACCCAGAATTAAAGCTCCCCAAATCCACACTCTCCCTAGCTCTCTCTCCCTCAACAAACCAGAGACATTGATTGAATACCGACCTTTGATTTTATTGATTTTTTGGGGTAAGATTAATCTGTCGGTGGCGATGAGCTGTAACGGATGCCGAGTGCTACGGAAGGGATGCAGCGATACATGCATACTGAGGTCGTGCCTGAGCTGCATCGAATCTCCCGAAGCCCAAGGCAACGCCACTCTCTTTCTCGCCAAGTTCTTTGGCCGCAGCGACCTTCTCTCCTTCATTTCCGCCGTTCCCGAAGCTCAACGCCCCGGTACAAATTAAATTATAAAAACCACTTAATTCCAAAAATAGAAATCAAGTTTCAACAATTAATTGCCTTTTTCTCCTTTCTGTTCTTCTTCATTTCTCAGCTCTGTTTCAGTCTCTGCTTTTCGAAGCCTGCGGACGTACGGTGAATCCGGTGGACGGAGCGGTGGGCCTTCTATCTGGAGGAAATTGGCACGTGTGCCAATCCGCCGTGGAAACGGTGCTTTCCGGCGGCGCTTTGAGGCCTCTACCGGCGGTTTTTACGCCGAGGCTCGACGAGTCGTCGGACAGTTACAATAGAGGCTCATGCACGATGCAGAACCTCTACTTGCCATCCGAACCGTCCAGCTACTACGACGTGGAGCGAATCGAGAGGTTCGCGGCGGGGCTCTCTCTGATGCCTAACCTCGCGGTGGCGGGAGAAAGAGGAATGAGCAGGGGCCGTGTGAGTGCTGCGATCGAGAAGTGGAGGAGGGATACTTTGTCGTTTTCGTCGGAAGAGTCGGCGGTGACGACGACAAGGAGCGTCGAACGCGGCGGCGGCCTGAAGGATCGAAAGCTTCTGAACCTTTTTGTCTGAGACAGAAAAGGAGAGAGATTTTGACAATTATAAAATAGTGATAAGTAATGGTGAGGAGAGAAGTAACTAAGTCAATAATGTATGCAGAAGAAAATGATTGCCAGAGCGAATCGATCAGTTTTTTGGGTTGAAATTTCAGGCGAATTGTGGTTGCTCTTCTGCTATTTTTGTGTTTGTTTAATTTTTGTTGGGGTTGTTGAGAATGGTAATGCCGTAATGGTGACGTGTTATAAATGTCGTCTAGTGACTAGTGAGGGGGTTTGTCAGTTACGCAGCTTTCCAGGCGGTTGTCCTGGCCGTACATTTTCTATTTTAGGCCGTCTGAGAATTACATGACCTCTCTCTGATGCCTACAAATATATCCTCCCTAGCATTTCACACAACTTATGAATTGACTATCACCTGATCATCTTCTTCCAAAGCAAGCTACATTTTCTTTGGAGTAAGTTTTGCTGAGGTTCTACTGGTTCACGTGTCAACTTTGTATTTAGCTATGTGCTTCATGACATAAAAAAGGGCTGAGAATTCACACTCGAATCAATTGAAAATATACGGAGGATTTCTTATTAGTCCTTATATATAAGATTGATGAATTTTTCAATATATGATTTTATTTTCTTCATATATTCGCACATAATAATTCATGAACTATTATTCTATTTCAAATTTAAAAGAATATATTCTATTTTTTTAAACGGTAGAACTAATGGCGCAATCATACACTATATTATAAAGAAAAACCTGATGTTGAAATATTATATATTAGACAAAAAGAATTCATAATTAATTCATGTACAGTCTTATTGTAAACAATTTAAGTTTTGTCAGGTGTGCTTTCTGACTTCTGAGCTTTACTATATATACAAATATTAAGTGTGGAGTTGGATGCAATTAGCGACGATAATCCTAATTAGCATCAACATAGACGCAGAGAATGGTAAATGCAAATGCCTTATGAGGTGCATATAATGTAATTATTTATAATTAAATTACCCATGCAACTGCCCAACTGCCAGGTAATTAACCATGACGATGCATTATATTGTGGAATCCATATGCAATAATATTCAAAGTTTTGTTAACTAGCACATCGACTTAATTATCCACCCTTGGTTACGTATTGAATCTTTCTTAATCTTCAAAATAAAAAAGCATATACACCTCATTTTTGTAAGTATGAATGTAATCGGTCACGTAATTAATAATTTAAATTAGGATGAATAGTTTATATAAATAACGGTTTGAAAATTATTTTTTTGGTTTATTGCTAAAAAGAATTAATGTTAAAATGGGCAGCCAAACGTAATACTGAAAAAATACACAAAAAAAAATACTAGTAGCAACAAGGCTAAAGCTAACACAATTTAATGCATCAGTTTTTGTAAGAGTCATCTTGAAATTCTTATATTTAGCATCGATACATTTATCTGCAAATTAAAAAGGCAATATCTCAAGCATGTGGGAGGAATAGAGAAATGAAGGGACCCACAGAAGCATCTTTTGAGAGACGCGGCGAAGCGAACGAATGGATTAGAACAAAGTCTTTGCCTTCGGTATGTATTGTGTTTTTTGAGTCCTTTTCTTTGGTTAGCTTTTCAATTGATGAAAAAAAAAAAACCAAAAGGTAAAACAAATAGGTGGTGGTGATGGCGTGGAACCCACTTCCAACGGAGGAGGACTGTGTCCATGGATGGGGCTGACGTGCACCGCACCATTTCTAGCATTTCCGATAAATCCTTGTACAAAAGTAGGGCCCTTGGGGGGTTGGGTTGGGACATACTTGTAGCTAGCCCTGTTAATTGGTTCGAAAAAATCGACCGAAAAATCGAATTGAACTGAAAAATACCGAACCGAAGGAAAATCGAGACCATTTGGAGAAAACTGAACCGAACCGAACCGGTTTGGTTTCAGTTTTCGGTATAAGAACACTGAATCGAACCGAATTGACCTAAAAATCGAACCGAACCGAACCGAAATGTTTTAGGTTACTTTGTAATGAACATTGATTAGTTGTAATGGATCTTGATTAGTTGTAATAAACATTAATTAGATTGTAATAGATATTAATTAGATAATAAATATTGATTATTGTATAAAAGTACAAAAAAAAATTTGGTTTATAGAGAAAATTGAACCGTCAACCGAACCGATTCACCATGATTTGAAAAAAAAAATCGGTTTTAACCGAACCGAACAAGAGGAAAAATTGATCGAATCGCATTGGAGGAAAAATCGAACCGAACCGAACCGAATCGATTCCCCAACCAGTTTCGATTTCGGTAAAAAAACCGAACTGAAAAACCGATTAACACTCTTACTTTTGGCACTCTACATATCCATCCGGACCATCCCCATTCGATCCTTAATTTAATTCCAATATTATCCCTGTGGATTGCTGCCTCGCTAGCCTCAGACACACACTTCATGTGCTCCAGGTTACCTTGCCCGAAACAAAATTCCACTCTCCCAACTGTATATGTTATACATATATTTATATTAGCATTAATGGTTCATTTTTCTGGGTTTTACTGTTTTAGTTCTTTTCTAACCTTATTCAATTTTTTTTTTTTTGCAATATTAATGTATTAAACGGATCAATTTAAATTGAAATGTCAGGACCCGTCCTCAATCCCCCAGGGATTAACGAGGAACGACCCTGATCCCGTCTGACACGGAGTCTCAGACAAGAGATATTTCCAACCTTTGCCCTCCCGGGCTATCAGAGTACGCCAGGATCCGGAGGAGGTATGTGATATCTCGGTCTCTGCTACAGTCCACATCCGATGTCAACCTGAAGGGTATTAAAAACAGAAAGACTGTGAGTGGACAAAAATAAAGAGTTTATAAAACATATTTCATAAAAGACATTTATACCCTTCACTAAAAAACATGCATGCATAGTAAAACTATTTATCCAATCACACATGTTTAAACAACCATAATTAGGGTCACAGCCTCAAGTTTCGTAAATACAAGTCACACGAGCTCCTGCCCAAAACCATTTACAGAAAACCAGAACATAATAAACATATGTGGGATCTCAGTCCAAATCCATTTATCATCATAAAACACAATTTCCCAAACTAATTGAAATCATATTTATCCAATATATTTCATATCCAAGAACCTATCACGGTAAAATAAAGCTACGCGCGTGCTAACCGGGGTTTCAAACCCAAGTCTCTCTAGGGTCCACCCAGGTCAATGTTCGTAGATCAATGACCCTCCTTGGAGGTAACGAACCATGCCCATCCTGAGAGTAAGGAACCCAACTAGGGGGCGACTCCACTCAGTCAGTGCTCCGTGACTACTCCGAGGTCCACCCAGGCCAACGACCCTCCCCGGAGGAGACAATCATATATAAAGGATGGCATATGAAAAACCTTTTGAAATCATTCTTGAAACCTTTCAAGGATTCATGCCCGGCCCCCATAAGCCGTCATGAACCATAAAATCCTTTCCAAGGGTTCATGCTGGTTCTCATAAATCGTCATGACCCGTAAATCCATTTCAAGGGTTCATGCTGGTTCCCATAAACCGTCATGAACCATAAAATCCATTTGTAACACATAGCTGGGCCCTAGGCCCGAATCCACATACAAACTGGACCTCCGGTTCGAATTGTAAACCAACTGGGCCTCGCGCCCGATTTCGTAAATCAAATGGGTCTCATGCCCAATTCCATAATTCCAAATCCGAAATCAGTTTAAGAACCAATTGGGCCTTCGGCCCGAGAACGTAACAAAAAGGGACATCGAGTCCGAGGGTTTCCGAAACAAAGGGGTCTCGAACCCGAGTTTACCTTTTCAAATCCAAAACCATTTCATGAAATCATATCCAAAACCACAAGTATGGAAAATCAGTATAAAACCAGAAAATCTCGATTTACGTGCAAGCCCGTAAATCGTCTCGTAATGCGTGAAACCATATAATTCAAAACCATCCAATTCAAAATCATAGAATCACATTAATAATCCATATAAAACATTTATGCATGCATCACAGTTTAGAAATCAAGGTCCACTCACAGACCGTCCGAAGCCGCGCCTCGATATGCGTGCCATAATCGTCTCCCAGGTCAATCGTCGCAATCGGGACTCCCAAATCTGTTCAAATTCATTTAGAGGGTTACTAATAGCCTCTGTCAGGACCGCCCCCGAAAGGGGCATCGATAACCGTGCCCAGTCCTGATCCCGTCTGGCAAGATGACTGAAAATCCCAAGTTACCCTCAGTACTTGCCAAACTAGGGATAGCCACACGAACTTACTCAAGCCTCCGCCCCTCGTACAACCTCGAACAACGCGCAACAACCTGGAGGGTCAGTAAAACCAAAAGGTGTGAGAGGACAAAAATAAATCAGTTTAGCAAACAGTTACAACAAACGTTTTTACCCTCCGCGTAAAAAAAACCAATGCATGCATACAAGAAATCATTTCGCAAACCGTTACATTTCCAACATAAGAGATCCGTATATGAAAATCAAAAACAGTTTCCACATAAGAAAGACTGTGTATTAAATTCCAACATAAGGAAAACTCGTATGAATCTCAAATCATTTTTTTTGCTTTCTCAACCATCGGGTCTTAGCCCGCAATCATAGACGCCGGGCCTCAGCCCAAAACCACAAATCAACCAAATGCACAACATGATCCAAAACCAACAACCATATACCGGGCCACCGCCCAACTCAACCGAGACATCAAAAATCATCAATAAACCACAAGTCAATCATTTTGCTGGATAACAAGTGCGCCCGAGTCTTTAAACTCAAAACCATGCGCATAAACAGGCCTTCCCGGGATATCAACGAGTCTTTAAACTCAGAACAAAATCAATAGGCCTCGGGGGTAATATAGTAACCGAGTCTTTAAACTCACGAGTCTTTAAACTCATTAAGGGCCCTCCCCCGTCATCAATTAACCGAGTCTTTAAACTCAAAACGTGCTCCAGCAATAGCACCGGGTTTTTAAACCCAAAACAGTTTTCAAACACAACAACGGGTCTTTAAACCCAAAGCAGATTTCAACGGGTCTTTAAACCCCAAAACAGTTTATCAATCACGACAACGTGGGATCCATCCCCAAAATCATATTTTTCACAACAGGACCCATGGTCCGAATTTCCACATTCATTTTCCCCAAATCAGACTTTACCAACATAATCAAATTATCATGAAACACGGGGCATGCAAAATCAGACCAAATCACTTTATTAAATCCTTTTTCATTCCCGAATTCGAATTCGCAATAATGATTCCATAAGCCGGCATCCGGAAGCATCATCCCGAACCCAAACCAAGAATCCACTTAAAATTTCCGAAAACCATAATCTCGTTCGTTAAAATTATTTTTATGCCCCGAGCATCAAGCCCGAAATCGTATTTTCCAAAATCCATTTTAATTCCTTGAAATCACTTCATTTCTCAAATCTCATTATCAAAACATCCGAACCACAATCATAATTACCAAAATCACGATCCAAGCAAAACATACTCAAAACCCTCATTTAAAAATTCTCAAAATCACAAGTCTCATTTAAATTCCCCAATTCAAACATCAACAGTGATCAAATCACCATAACTCAAAATCTCGTAAAACGTGCAAATCCGGAACTTTCTCGAAAAACGTGTCAAAATCGTAAGTCACACTCGCAAATCATAAACAATCTTTTTAAATCATTTTACACCCATTTCATATAACTTCTTCCATTAAACCATCATTAAGCAAACGAGGGACCGTAGTCTCGAAATACGTGGAATTTCACATGTATAGTAAAAATACGTATAAATACGAGACCGAATACGTATAAATACGGAAATCAAAATCAATCACAACTTATAATCATAATCATAAAATTATAGAAATAATTTATGCATGCATTAAATTTGAAAGCAACGTCCACTCACACACCATTCTTAAGGCTCGGTTTCGCGCCGCACGCATGCCCGTAATTTCCGACATTTTCCAAAAACCTGAATCCTGCCCGAAAACACATCCCCGGGTCATTAAGGTGTCAAATATCAACATAGTAATTTTCCATATTTTTCCGGGAATTATTCGTTAATTAAAAACGAGACATAAACCTTCGGACCCTCGAAACAACATCGAAATGGTATCCGATAATTTCGAAACTAACGCTAAAATGTTCGTTACATTGCATAGAACAAAAGTCGTCTTGAACTCACCCTGAAAAACTGTTCCACGCGCCGTCACGCGCCGCCGTGAGTGGCTGCGCGTGACACCCACGCGCTGCTACAGTGACAGGCACTGTTCACCATCCTCACCCGATTTCACTGTAAAACGGGTCCGGTAGCCCGCGCTATAACCCGTTCCAATCCCTGCCAAAACAACCTCCAACCTTTCAATTGAGTACTCAAACATCTTCGTTGTAAGCCCAATTGCTGTTCTGTAATGTTAGTTTGGTAGGAACTTACCTAAAATCCCACGACTCGACGATGGACATCGAAGAACAGACGAACACTGTTCGTTCATCAATCTCGACCATTTTCGTTTGCTTCCTTGCAATTGATCCACTCAGAGGCTTCACAGGGTTTGTATAAGTTTGCTTCTCAGGCCAATTTCTCCCTTAAACCCTTCCAACTCCACGACTCGAACTCGATTTTTCCCCTCAGTCGCCAAGTCTGTTCGAAGTCAAAACAGCAGCAATTCACCTCCCTCTTGTACTAGATCGACTAGGAATGATCCCAGAAAGCTCGATGAAACCTTAATTGGTCATGGGCTGGCCTACATTTTGTAATTGGATTCTCCCTTCCTCAAGAACCCGTTTTGGATTTTGGACTCTCCTCTCACCATTTTCACCCTTTTCTTCCTTCTCTCAGTCTCAACACTCCGCTCTCGCCTCCTGGATCTCCTTCACGCTGACAATTTCACTTAATTTAGCCTTGGAACGGTCGATCATGGCCTGGTCAAAGTCTCTGTTTTTCTCAGCTACCATGGCACCAGCCCAGCATTTTGTTCCCCACACAGACACCACTCAACCCCTGCTCAACTCACACCAAGTCGCCCGTGGCCTCAAATCCCACACAAATGCTCTCACCCACACTGAACACTCGCCAGCACGATCTCCGTGCTTCCTCAAAAACCAGCACGGCGTTGTGCCCGTGCACTGCCCCAAAACACTCCACTGCAAAAACAACCAGCACGCTCAACACTAAGTTTGTAGTGCCCAGCATTCATCTCCCAATGCCACTAACGGTTATTAATCAATTCATTGGGTAGACCAAACAATTTCCCCGCCCATACTCTGTTTCTGAAAGGAGACCCACGCCGTACACAGCTGTCGCCCAAACAGCTGCCAAATTTACCATTTTACCCGCAATTGACAATTTACCAAAATGCCCTCATGCGATCTAGACCCGCAACTTGGTCATTCGAACTCCGATCGACGCGTGCAGCCCGTCAGTGTACTCGGGGCCTCGAGATCATCCTAACGGTCCTTGGCCCTCGGCCATCGGACCTCCCGGTCAAAATGTAACGACCCATCCCGGAATTCGGGATTAGATTACTAACTAATCATGATTAGCGGGGTTAATCGGTGATTAGTTGGGCGAATTCGGACGAACGGTGCAAAATGACCGTTTTACCCCTGGTTGTGGGCAAAACGTTGACTTTTTATTCGGGCGGACAAATGGACTTTGCCCGATGACCGTGACGTAGCTTGGGACGTCGCGAGTTCATAGACAGGCGGCACGTTCGATTCCGACGTTCGTGGCGAAAGTTATGATGTTCGGAAGTCCAGGGGCATTTCCGTAATTTGAACGAAATGGGGGAAAATGTTGACTTTTTGATCGGGAGGTCCGATGACCGAGGACCGAGGACCGTTAGGACGGTCTCGATGCCCTGAGTCCGATGGCAGGCGGCACGCGTCAATCGGAGCTCGAATGACCAAGTTGCGGGTCTAGATTGCATGAGGGCATTTTGGTAAATTGTCTATTAAGGGTAAAATGGTAAATTGGCCACTGTTTTGGGACAGCCGTGTATGGCACTGTGGGGATTCCTTTCAGACGGCAGAGCACGGGTGAATCAGTTTATGGGACACCTGCTTGGACTTTGTGTTGGCAATTGTTAATGTTTTGAGTGGGTTGATCGGTGCACGGGTGCAAATGTGGTTTGAGCAGGCTGCTGGTGTGTCCGAAAACTGGGAGGAAAGAAACTGAGATTGTCCCCCACGCGTGATCGATTTCCCAAGGCCATTGGAGAGGTGAGTGTTGGTAAATTCTTTAGGGGAGTGCGGACAGAGGGACAGAAGAGAGTATACGCGGTGATGGTGGTGGTGTGGGGACTGTAACTGGGCGGCGAGTTTGAGTTGAAAAACAGAAAAACAGAGCACTTGAATTTTCTTTCACACTGAGCAGAGCACGGGTCGTGTTGATCGATTAATTGGAGAGTTTGGATCAGTCTCTGGGTGGTGAGTGAGATGGGGAGAGAATGAGTTGAGAGTGAAGGGGTGGAAGGGAATCGGAAACCCGAAAAACTACAATTTTGAGTCTCGTTTTCAAATGTCGATTTGGGCGGCCAATTGAGGGTATTGGAGCTGAGTTCGAGTTTCTAGATGTTCAAACGAGTCGAATGGGATCGACAGCGAGGGAATTGGTGAGGATATGAACCCAGACGGCTTGTGAGTTCAGCTTTTGGAATCCCAGTTGGGTTGGAATGGTTCGAGGGATCCGAGCTCACAATTGAGATCGAATGTTGGTTCCTGGTAGTCCTGCGATGCTGCTGGTCCGACCAATTGCAGAAGAACGATGAGGATCAATGGATTCCAGGGAAAATCAGCGTGTGGTCGTCCATCAGGATTTTGAGCTCAAATTAGATGGTTTGAGGTAAGTTAGACTTGCTTGATTTCGCAGAACCTTAATTAGGTCCAAATCGAAGCTGATTGATGATTTAATTTTGGAAAACAAGCCTGAATTAGCGGAGACTCAGCCGGGTCGCTTCGCGGGTTATCGGGCCTGTTTACCAGAGGAACGGGTGAAGCAGGCGATGAACAGTGCTGGGTACTGTAGCGGCGCGTGGGCTCACGCGCAGCCACTCACGGCGGCGCGTGAGGGCGCGTGGGTCAGAATTTCAAGGTGAGTTCAAAACGAATTTTGCCCTACACAATGTAACGAACACTTTAACGTTGATTTCGGATTTTTCGGACACCGTCTCGATGTTATCCCGAGGGTCCGAAGGTTTAGGTTACGTTTTTAATTAACGAATAATTCCCGGAAAATTATGGGAAATTAATATGTTGTTGTTTGAGACCTTAATGACCCTGGAATGTAATTTCGGACAGGATTCGAGTTTCCGGGAAAATGCCGAAAATTACGGGACCGCGGGTGGCGCGAAACCGAGCCTTAAGAACGGTGTGTGAGTGGATTTGCTTTCAAAATTTAATGCATGCATAAATTATTTCTATGATTTTATGATCATGATTATAAGTTGTGATGGACTTTGATTTCCGTATTTATACGTATTCGATTCCCGTATTTATACGTATTTTTACTATACATGTGAAATTACTCGTATTTCGAGACTATGGTCACTCGTGTGCTTAATGATGGTTTAATGAAAGAAGTTATATGAAATGGGTATAAAATGATTTAAGAAGGTTGTTTATGATTTGCGAGTGTGACCTATGATTTTGACACATTTTTCGAGAATGTTCCGGATTTGCACGTTTTACGAGATTTCAAGTTATTGTGATTTGATCACTGTTGATGTTTGAATTGGGGAATTAAAATGAGACTTGTGATTTTGAGGATTTTAAATGAGGGTTTTGAGTATGTTTTGCTTGGATCGTGATTTTGGTAATTATGATTGTGGTTCGGATGTTTTGATAATGAGATTTGAGAAATGAAGTGATTTCAAGGAATTTAAATGGATTTTGGAAAATACGATTTCGGGCTTGATGCTCGGGGCATAAAAGTAACTTTGATTTACGCGATTCCGATTTTCGAAAATAATAAAGCGGATTCTTGGTTTGGGTTCGGGATGATGCTTCCGGATGCCAGCTTACGGAATCATTATTGCGAATTCGAATTCGGGAATGAAAAAGGATTTAATAAAGTGATTTGGTCTGATTTTGCATGCCCCGTGTTTCATGATAATTTGATGATGTTTGTAAAGTCTGATTTGGGGAAAATGAATGTGGAAATTCGGACCATGCGTCCTGTTGTGAAAAATGCGATTTTGGGATGGATCCCGCGTTGTCGTGATTGATAAACTGTTTTGGGGTTTAAAGACCCGTTGGAAACTGCTTGGGGTCTTAAAGACCCGTTTTTGTGTTTGGAAACTGTTTTGGGTTTAAAAACCCGGTGCTATTGCTGGAGCACGTTTTGAGTTTAAAGACTCGGTTAATGGATGACGGGGGAGGGCCCTTATTGAGTTTAAAGACTCGTGAGTTTAAAGACTCGGTTATTGTGATACCCCCGAGGCCTATTGATTATGTTTTGAGTTTAAAGACTCGTTGAAATCCCGGGAAGGCCTGATAATGCGCATGGTTTTGAGTTTTAAGACTCGGGCGCACTCGATATCCAGCAAACTGATTGATTGTGATTCATTGATGTTCTTGGATGATTGGATGTGTTGGGCAGTGGCCCGGTTTATATGGTTGATGGATTGGTTGATGTCGTATACTTGGAATTGGACTTTATGGTTTTGGGCTGTGGCCCTGTGTCTATAATGTGCGGGCTATGACCCGAAGGTTAAGAAAGGAAAATGATTTTGATTTTTCATATACGGATTTCTTATGTTGAAATGTTAACCGATTGCGAAATGATTTTTGTATGCATGCATTGGTTTTTACTTGGAGGGTAAAAGCGTCTTTCCGTAACTGTTTTATGAACTGAATTCTTTTGTCCACTCACACCTTTTGGTTTTTATTGACCCTCCAGGTCGTGGCGCGTTGTTCGAGGCTGTACGAGGGCGGAGGCATGAGTAAGTACGTGTGGCTATCCCTGGTTTGGCAAGTACTGAGGGTAATTTGGGATTTTCAGTCATCTTGCCAGACGGGATCAGGACCGTGCACGGTTATCGATGCCCCTTTTCGGGGGCGGTCCTGACAATTTGGTATCAGAGCACTAGGTTGCTGATTCTGTGGCCACATCATGCCTCCAAAGCGTAAGCCTCGTGCGCGACCTGATAGTGAGACGAGTAGGCGAGGGTATTTGGGACCTCGTGTTAGATCTCGGGTGAGATTGACCCTGGTATGAGGGTCAGATGTCGGGTAGTGTACGCTGTGAATTGTGATTTGCGCGACTTGCTGGACCTAGAATTGTGTGGGTCGCAAGGACGGACGTGATCGGTGGCTGGAACGCCGCATAATTGGGCTACTTGTACTATCTCTTAGGCTCTATTGGTCGAATAGAAGGTGGTTGGGCATTGGATGTTGCTCGGGGATTGGGTATGTCAGTGATGACATGATTGGTTTGGTATGAGATTGGACTCAGGAGGAGTCGAGATGTGGATGTGGGACTCACGATGAGTCAGTACTTTGGGTTAGGAACGTGAGATGAGTCATGGTGGGGTATCAAGGCTTGAGTGGAGCCAGAAAGGCGGAGTGAGGAACGTTTGGCACTTAGGATGCCAAGGACCGATTTATGGTCATTTATTGGATGAGTTAGAAAATTATGGCTCGATTTTGTGGAACGGTGGTTTGGGGTAGATGACTAATTGTCGTGAGTATTTGGTGTAATGGTACTAGTTGAGAATCAGGGAGCGATCTGAGAACGTTCATCTATCCTGATGCGGATTGTCGGGATGGTGGTACCCATGGTTGCGGGGTACGAGTAGTGATGCGGGATCGTCGCTCGGTATGAGCGGAGATCCAGGGCTACCCACCTTGCACACGGTGCGCTTGTGTGGATGATTGTACGTTGGTGCTGGTACTAGTGCTAGTGATGGTGTCAGCGAGTGAGATTGTGTTGAGCCACGAGTTGGGGTGTGACTCTGTCTTGATGAGAGTGCGTTGGTATTTGAGATTCAGTAGTGGTCGACTCATGGACTGGATAGGATCCAGCGGAGATTATGAGGTATTGGGGGTAAGTCCCAACAGTGACGAGGTGACAAGAGTTGAGTTATTCCCTGTCGGAATCAGTGTATGTGCATAGTTAGTCATTAATTGACGTGATGTCTGAGTATTGGGCTGACGGTGGACGCGTGGTTGTCCAAGTAAGTTACGGATGTAGGGAGTCCGGCAGTTGGACTTGACATCATTGTGGATCATCCTTGTTCTCTCCTAGGTGGAGTGGCAGGGATCGATATGAGGTTAATGGAGGGGATCCACAGAGTGGATGTGTTACGTTGTTGAGTGATTGATTGGGGGAGAAAATAGTTGAGGAATGTTAGGCGATTGACAAGAAATCTAGTGGGTGTGAGACCCTATTATCGGGTTCCAGGTGGGTTGCCAGCTGTGAGCATGGGTGGATCCTAGGTGGATCTGGATTATGAGGTTGTGGGCCTTGGGCATGGTGACGATCTAGGATCGTGGTGTTACCAGTCGGGTGACGCGGTGACAGACTCGAATTGTGATCGCCTTGATCAGGCTAGGTGAAGAGCTTATCGCTCTGTCGTAAATGTTTAGATATGAGGATTGTTGGATTGAACTTCTTTTTGAAGTTAATCCGTGCTCGAGCGAGTGGGGACGGTTATGAGTTGAACTCGAGGCTTGACTTGTGGATGAGTGGATACGAAACAGGGTCTAATTGGTCAGTGATAGATATGTGCAATTGGGATTGGCTTCTTTTCGAAGTCAATCAGAGGTGATGTGGTAACCGTTTGAGCGGGTATCCGATAGATTCTGAGTTGGTGTGCCTCGGTAATTGTGAATGAGATTATATGCCCATTCGGCATGACTGTACGCGTCTTGGCGAGCGTGCTTGGGTTGGTGCGTCTTGGATGACGTGTTTGGGGGTTGATGCGTGTTACTGGTCGGGTGACCATGGGATCCAGAACGGATGATGAGCGGAATGATCGATTTGTCTAGCATGAGATTGGACAGGAGAACCCCAGTATCGAATCATGATTGACTGCGGGCCATGCAGTGGACTTATTGGGGAATGGATGTACGAATCTTGCACGGTGTACAAGGATCGGTATTGGACTGGTCGTATGGTGCATGGTGACAGCACATGTGAGGTACTAGTGGCGTACGGTTATACGTGTTGATGGTCGGCTTAGTTCCGAAACCATTGGATTCGGTGGTGGGTGTGAACTGGACATTGAATACTATGCACTGGGTAGAGTTAATTTTGTTGGGTCCAGTGAATTCATGAGCATGCGCTCTTTGCCACGGATGGCTAGTGAACCCCAGTGTGGAGTTGGGCGAACACCGATGGGCTAGTGTTCAACGTGTGTCAGTTACACCACCTGATTGAGTATGATGACGGTATGCGTACGCTCAGGATGAGTGAGTTGGTGACTGCGTCACTACGTGTGGCCTTGCATGATGTTATCACACCGAAATGATTCCAGCGGGGTGGTTCGCTGAGGGAATTGACAGTGATGGACTTGAGATGGATATGTCGCAGGATTGGGTTGCCCTGCGAGATGAGATCACGTGGTTGATCTTACGCTACTTGAGCGAGTAGCAGGATGAGGTGTTATCACCGATTGGCTGATGGTTGGTGCTTTGTCAGGGTGGTGAAGCTTAGTGGTGACAGTCTGGCTGGTAGCGTCAGCACGGACTGACCAGTGAGATTTGGTGACTCCCAGTGGGAGTAGTCAGTAAGTGATCATTTTCACTCGAGGTGGTCGAGTGTGATCGATACGACATAAGACTATGATGGGGCCTCTGAGTACGGATGAGTTTAGCTGGTGTACGGGTGTACACGTGTTGTGGGGCCAAATGTTTTCCACGTGGTGGATGTGGAATGAGCGTAATTGGAATTTCGAGAACGAAACTGGTTTTGGAGGGATGATCGGTTGAGTTTTGGTCGGTTGGAATTTCGGGGACGAAATTCTTTAAGGGGGGAAGATTGTAACGACCCGTCCCGGAATTCGGGATTAGATTACTAACTAATCATGATTAGCGGGGTTAATCGGTGATTAGTTGGGCGAATTCGGACGAACGGTGCAAAATGACCGTTTTGCCCCTGGTTGTGGGCAAAACGTTGACTTTTTATTCGGGCGGTCAAATGGACTTTGCCCGATGACCGTGACGTAGCTTGGGACGTCGCGAGTTCATAGACAGGCGGCACGTTCGATTCCGACGTTCGTGGCGAAAGTTATGATGTTCGGAAGTCCAGGGGCATTTCCGTAATTTGAACGAAATGGGGGAAAATGTTGACTTTTTGATCGGGAGGTCCGATGACCGAGGACCGAGGACCGTTAGGACGGTCTCGATGCCCTGAGTCCGATGGCAGGCGGCACGCGTCAATCGGAGCTCGAATGACCAAGTTGCGGGTCTAGATTGCATGAGGGCATTTTGGTAAATTGTCTATTAAGGGTAAAATGGTAAATTGGCCACTGTTTTGGGACAGCCGTGTATGGCACTGTGGGGATTCCTTTCAGACGGCAGAGCACGGGTGAATCAGTTTATGGGACACCTGCTTGGACTTTGTGTTGGCAATTGTTAATGTTTTGAGTGGGTTGATCGGTGCACGGGTGCAAATGTGGTTTGAGCAGGCTGCTGGTGTGTCCGAAAACTGGGAGGAAAGAAACTGAGATTGTCCCCCACGCGTGATCGATTTCCCAAGGCCATTGGAGAGGTGAGTGTTGGTAAATTCTTTAGGGGAGTGCGGACAGAGGGACAGAAGAGAGTATACGCGGTGATGGTGGTGGTGTGGGGACTGTAACTGGGCGGCGAGTTTGAGTTGAAAAACAGAAAAACAGAGCACTTGAATTTTCTTTCACACTGAGCAGAGCACGGGTCGTGTTGATCGATTAATTGGAGAGTTTGGATCAGTCTCTGGGTGGTGAGTAAGATGGGGAGAGAATGAGTTGAGAGTGAAGGGGTGGAAGGGAATCGGAAACCCGAAAAACTACAATTTTGAGTCTCGTTTTCAAATGTCGATTTGGGCGGCCAATTGAGGGTATTGGAGCTGAGTTCGAGTTTCTAGATGTTCAAACGAGTCGAATGGGATCGACAGCGAGGGAATTGGTGAGGATATGAGCCCAGACGGCTTGTGAGTTCAGCTTTTGGAATCCCAGTTGGGTTGGAATGGTTCGAGGGATCCGAGCTCACAATTGAGATCGAATGTTGGTTCCTGGTAGTCCTGCGATGCTGCTGGTCCGACCAATTGCAGAAGAACGATGAGGATCAATGGATTCCAGGGAAAATCAGCGTGTGGTCGTCCATCGGGATTTTGAGCTCAAATTAGATGGTTTGAGGTAAGTTAGACTTGCTTGATTTCGCAGAACCTTAATTAGGTCCAAATCGAAGCTGATTGATGATTTAATTTTGGAAAACAAGCCTGAATTAGCGGTGACTCAGCCGGGTCGCTTCGCGGGTTATCGGGCCTGTTTACCAGAGGAACGGGTGAAGCAGGCGATGAACAGTGCTGGGTACTGTAGCGGCGCGTGGGCTCACGCGCAGCCACTCACGGCGGCGCGTGAGGGCGCGTGGGTCAGAATTTCAAGGTGAGTTCAAAACGAATTTTGCCCTACACAATGTAACGAACACTTTAACGTTGATTTCGGATTTTTCGGACACCGTCTCGATGTTATCCCGAGGGTCCGAAGGTTTAGGTTACGTTTTTAATTAACGAATAATTCCCGGAAAATTATGGGAAATTAATATGTTGTTGTTTGAGACCTTAATGACCCTGGAATGTAATTTCGGACAGGATTCGAGTTTCCGGGAAAATGCCGAAAATTACGGGACCGCGGGTGGCGCGAAACCGAGCCTTAAGAACGGTGTGTGAGTGGATTTGCTTTCAAAATTTAATGCATGCATAAATTATTTCTATGATTTTATGATCATGATTATAAGTTGTGATGGACTTTGATTTCCGTATTTATACGTATTCGATTCCCGTATTTATACGTATTTTTTACTATACATGTGAAATTACTCGTATTTCGAGACTATGGTCACTCGTGTGCTTAATGATGGTTTAATGAAAGAAGTTATATGAAATGGGTATAAAATGATTTAAGAAGGTTGTTTATGATTTGCGAGTGTGACCTATGATTTTGACACATTTTTCGAGAATGTTCCGAATTTGCACGTTTTACGAGATTTCAAGTTATTGTGATTTGATCACTGTTGATGTTTGAATTGGGGAATTAAAATGAGACTTGTGATTTTGAGGATTTTAAATGAGGGTTTTGAGTATGTTTTGCTTGGATCGTGATTTTGGTAATTATGATTGTGGTTCGGATGTTTTGATAATGAGATTTGAGAAATGAAGTGATTTCAAGGAATTTAAATGGATTTTGGAAAATACGATTTCGGGCTTGATGCTCGGGGCATAAAAGTAACTTTGATTTACGCGATTCCGATTTTCGAAAATAATAAAGCGGATTCTTGGTTTGGGTTCGGGATGATGCTTCCGGATGCCGGCTTACGGAATCATTATTGCGAATTCGAATTCGGGAATGAAAAAGGATTTAATAAAGTGATTTGGTCTGATTTTGCATGCCCCGTGTTTCATGATAATTTGATGATGTTTGTAAAGTCTGATTTGGGGAAAATGAATGTGGAAATTCGGACCATGCGTCCTGTTGTGAAAAATGCGATTTTGGGATGGATCCCGCGTTGTCGTGATTGATAAACTGTTTTGGGGTTTAAAGACCCGTTGGAAACTGCTTGGGGTCTTAAAGACCCGTTTTTGTGTTTGGAAACTGTTTTGGGTTTAAAAACCCGGTGCTATTGCTGGAGCACGTTTTGAGTTTAAAGACTCGGTTAATGGATGACGGGGGAGGGCCCTTATTGAGTTTAAAGACTCGTGAGTTTAAAGACTCGGTTATTGTGATACCCCCGAGGCCTATTGATTATGTTTTGAGTTTAAAGACTCGTTGAAATCCCGGGAAGGCCTGATAATGCGCATGGTTTTGAGTTTTAAGACTCGGGCGCACTCGATATCCAGCAAACTGATTGATTGTGATTCATTGATGTTCTTGGATGATTGGATGTGTTGGGCAGTGGCCCGGTTTATATGGTTGATGGATTGGTTGATGTCGTATACTTGGAATTGGACTTTATGGTTTTGGGCTGTGGCCCTGTGTCTATAATGTGCGGGCTATGACCCGAAGGTTAAGAAAGGAAAATGATTTTGATTTTTCATATACGGATTTCTTATGTTGAAATGTTAACCGATTGCGAAATGATTTTTGTATGCATGCATTGGTTTTTACTTGGAGGGTAAAAGCGTCTTTCCGTAACTGTTTTATGAACTGAATTCTTTTGTCCACTCACACCTTTTGGTTTTTATTGACCCTCCAGGTCGTGGCGCGTTGTTCGAGGCTGTACGAGGGCGGAGGCATGAGTAAGTACGTGTGGCTATCCCTGGTTTGGCAAGTACTGAGGGTAATTTGGGATTTTCAGTCATCTTGCCAGACGGGATCAGGACCGTGCACGGTTATCGATGCCCCTTTCGGGGGCGGTCCTGACACAAAAAGTCAACATTTTCCCCTAATTCGTCCAAATTATGGAAATGCCCCCGGACTTCCGAACGTCATAACTTTCGCCACGAACGTCGGAATCGAACGTGCCGCCTGTCTATGAACTCGTGACGTCCCAAACTACGTCACGGTCATCGGGCAAAGTCCATTTGACCGTCCGAATAAAAAGTCAACGTTTTACCCACGACTAGGGGCAAAACGGTCATTTTGCATCGTCCGTCCGATTCCACCCAACTAACCACCGATTAACCCTTATTAATCATGATTAGTTACTAACCTAATCCCGAATTCCGGGACGGGTCGTTACAGCCTCATTAACCTCTCATTGAAGTCCCATAATTTTCCCGATTTTCTAAATATTTTTAAACTCGAACCTAAACCTTCAGACACCCCGAAACCTATCGAAACGATGTCCGATTGACACGAAACAAGTCCCAAAATGTTCGTTACATCGAATAGATGAAATTACATGTTGGAACCACCCCCAAAGGACAGCTCACGCGCCCGTACAAGCCCCTAGAAGGGACTGCGCGTGGGCCTCACGCGCCCTGCACAGTTTCCTTCTTCCTCAGGTGAACCGGCCAGTCCACCTGGTTCGAATCGAATCGGACCGGCGTGACCGGTCCAGGTGTTTTCCCTCCTTATTTTCGGTCTGTTTGCTTCCATTTTAATTCCATTAATCCTATTTTCAAGTTTCCTATCCATTCAAATCAACAAAACTAATTAAAACGGCCTAAAACCTAACCATGTTCAAAGGGCCTCACGTCCATAATTTTTCATTTTCTTCCCATGGCTTCCAGCCGACCACCACCATCCAACATCCTCCCTCACTCTTTGTGTAATGACCCGTCCCGAATATCGGGATTGCATATTAATTAATTATGCTTTAGAATGACTAATCAGGGATTAGTTGAGTGAAATCGGACGAAACGTGCAAAATGACCGTTTTGCCCCTAGCGTGGGCAAAATATTGACTTTTAGTTCGGGCGGTCAAACGGACTTTGACTGATGACTGTGCCGTAGTTCTGGACGTCACGAGTTCATAGACAGGTGTCACGTTCGATTCCGACATTCGAGGTGAAAGTTATGGTGTTCGGAAGTTGAAGGGTATTTTGGTAATTTGGCATATTAGGGGCCAAATGTTGACTTTTTGACCGGGAGGTCTGATGGATGAGGGCCAAGGACCGTTACGTAGGTCTCGTCGATGCGAATCTAACGGCAGGCGGCATGCCGAAATCGGAGATTTGACGACGAAGTTATGGTCACGGGAGCGGACTCGATTAACCGAACGAACTGGGATTAAAATAATATTTTAATATGAACAGTACCCGGTGATTGAACACACTTGTCACTCATCCCCTAAATTCAGGCATAAAACCAGGATCCATGTTTTTGGGGAGACCTAATTATTATGTTTTATTATTTTTAATTAATTAATTATCCTTTAATTTTCATTAATCTCTCTGTGTTTTCTTACCCGTGCACAACTAAGAAGCAGAGAATGGGGAGTTCGAAATTGTCCACCATTTCTCTTCCATTTCTGAACCAGAGAGTGAGGAATTGAGAGAGTATTGAGATTAAATTAGCAAGGAAACACGAGGGATCGAGATAGAGCTTGAATTTGGAAATTCAAATTTTCGAATTTTAAGGGGGGGAATTCGGATTTTGAACCGTGAGCTTTGAGGATCGAAATGGAGATTGGAATTAGCTTCCTGAGGTTGTGACGAGTTGTTTCAGATCAAAAACGAGAAGAATTGAGGCCCAATTGGCTCTGAACTGGGTCTGGTAACAGGAGCAAGGTTCGAGCTTGAGTCGTGGAGTTTGAGGCTTCGATTGATGCAATTGAGTTGGGGAAAGTGTTTAACGGAGTCCATTGAAGCTTCTGGTTGCATCAATTGAAGGAAATCGTGTGATATTGAAGGACTTCGAATGATGAACAGTGTGCGGGTGTTCTTCGAATGATCAGCTTTGGTTTGAAGGATTAAGGTAGGGTTTCATGTAATTGATGTTTCAGAACTTTAATTAGACTTGAATTGAAGCTGACTGAATGTTCAATTGATGAAAACGGTGTAGAATTGACAGACATTGAACCGGGTCGTCTCGCGGGCAAAAGGGACCCGTTTATCAGACAAACGGGTGAGGACGATGGTTACTGTAGCAGACGCGTGGGTTTCACGCGCAGCCACTCACAGCGGCGCGTGAGGGTGCGTACGACCTAGTTTCAAGGTGAGGTCAACATGACTTTTGATCCTCTCATTGTAACGAACAGTTTGACGCTGATTTCGAGGAAATCGGATATTGTTTCGATAATGTTCCGCGTATCCGAAGTTTTGTTTTACGTTAAAAATACGTATTTAAATTCCGAAAAAATTGGGGAAAATTATATGAAGTATTTTGAGATGTTAGTAACCCTCTATAATGATTTTGGACAGGAGTTTTGATTTCCAGAATTTACGGAAAAACGTGCAGCTTGGAAACGGACCGTTTTGGACGGTGTGTGTGAGTGGACTTTGTTTTCTAACCGTGATGCATGCATATATGATTTTAAATTCCTTATTATATGATTTTATATGCTTTTGCATGGTTGATATTTCAATCCGACAATTTCTCGGTTTTATGATTATTATATTATTATTTTTGGGCGATTTTCGAGAAATTACGAAATTTGGTGAAAATAATGTTTGGACTTAGTTTATGAATCCGGGATTGAAATTGATTGAAAATAATGTTTGGACTCGGATTATTGATTCATGGATTGAAAAATGATGTGGTGACTCGGGAATAAGTCAAGGGTCAATTTCGTGGATTTACATGAAAAGGGCAACTGAGGTTGCGAACGCATGGATTTGCCTGATAATGATATTTTGGGCGTGAGAACCTAAGTGAATAGTGATTTTGACTCGGATTTGGAGTCACTTGTGAATTTGATGAAATTAATGATTTTCGTGATTATTGATTATTTTAATTAGTCTTTCGGGCAAGTTTTACGAGGAACGTACAAATGATGTTTTGGGCGAGGCCCGGAGTTTAAATGTTTTCTAAAATGATGTTTTGACTTAGTTGGTAAGTCAATGATGATTTCTGGATTATTTTATTATTTTAAAAGGTGATTTTAAAGAAGTACGTGTAAATGGTATTTTGGGCTTGAGACCCAGTCGGGAATGATCTTGACTTTGTATGAAGACAAGATTTGATTGAAATATTTTGGGATGTAATTCCCGAGATGGTTTTCATTGTGATTGTGAAATGCCCAGACAGTCGGAGCTTGGGGGGATTGCCCAGACGACCGGAGCTTGGGGGATGTGATTGTAGGATCGGGAGTTGATCCTATGGTAGTCAGCTTCTCGGATGAGACTGAGCTTGGATGTACCACTCGGATGGGTCTGAGCCTGGGGATGTGTTCGCCCAGAGGTGACTGAGCCCGAGGGGGTTGAGCCCAGAGGTGTCTGTTTCCGAGAGTGTGGCTGGATATTGGCCTACGCGTAGTGCCACACTTGTGAATAGTGCAGTTGATGGTTGATTGTGCACTTGTGAGTAGTGCAGATGTGATTGTGATAGTTTGTGCACTTGTGAGTAGTGCGGATTGATTGGATTGATATATTTATTGTGCACTTGTGATTAGTGCTGATTGATGTGGTTTGTGACGACGTACTGGTATTGAGTACGAGTTTTTGGTCTTTGTGGCCAGGTGATTATGTTTTCACATGTTTTGGCCTGAGAGCCGGGATTTGATGTTTTATAACATGAACTGATTTGGTGAACATGAGTTTATGGACTATGGGAAAATATGTTTTGATTTTATCGGTCCACTGTTCATACTTGAATGATTTCATACTATTACTCATGTTTTACGATATGCATGCAAGTTTGTGAAAACTGGAGGGTAAGAATGTATTTTGGCAAATGTTTTTATAAGAGGTCATTTTTGTCCACTCACACCTTTTCTGTTTTGTGACCTTCCAGGCCGTGGTACGACGTTCGGGACTGATCGTGAGGCAGCGGCAGCAGCAGAAATCAGCGTAAACATCCCTTATCTGGCAAGCACTGAAGGGTAGTTTCGGGCCCTTAGTTGACTTGTCAAACGGGGTTTGAAATCGAGTGGGTTTGGTTTGGGTACAAAGGATGAGAGAAAATGGTGAGATCGAGTGGGTTTGAAATGAAGAAAATGGAATGGTCGATGCATGTATCAATTTGGGTGGCCTGTGGATGGGTGACACTTGTCACTCATCCATTGGGCCTCCTTAAAATATCTGGGCCCACTAGAATCCAAAAGTTAACTCGTTTCGTAATTCGTACAATAGTACTTTGAAACTTCCTTGAACCGTAACTTCGCCGTCGAACGTCCGAATTCGACGTGTTGCCTGTCTATGGATTCATATCGTCCCAATCTATGTAATAGTCCTCGGACCTCGGACATCCTGGTCAAAAAGTCAACATTTGACCCCTTTTAACCAAAATTACCAAAATGCCCATAAACTTCCGAACGTCATAACTTCTTCCCCGAATGTCGGAATTGAACGTGCCACCTGTCTATGAACTCGTGACGTCACGAACTACATCACGGTCATCGGTCAAAGTCCATTTGACCGGCCGAATGAAAAGTCAACGTTTTGCCACGACTAGGGGCAAAATGGTCATTTTGCATCGTTCGTCTAATTTCGCCAACTAATCACCGATTAACCTCCCTAATCGTGATTAGTCACTAATCTAATTTAGAAATTTGGGATGGGTCGTTACATGAAAGGACATACTTTCCACTAAGAATACGAGCTACTTTCCTCTAAGAATACGAGCATATACATATGTAGTCTCCAATTTAAATTATGATCACGAGTTCAAGTCATTCTCGATAATAATATGTGGGCATTTTGAACATGATACGTGTTGATATCATATCTGTCCAGACCCACTAAGAGGCACAGCTCTTCTACCAAGACCAGGAGGACCAACCCTCTGTCAACAGCCACGTCGACCCGGACCGACCGACCAGGAGGCCCAGCCCTATGTCAACAGCCACGTCGGTCCAGACTAACCGACTAGGAGCCCAGCTCTCCGCCAACACCACGTCGGCCCAGACCAACTAACCAGAAGGCCCTCGGTCAAACGCCACGTGAGACTAGACCGACCCGAAGGCCCAATACTTCTGTCCAACAAATCTCCACAAACCCAATGGTACAAGCCCACTCAAACAGGCAAACCCTAGCAGGGCCTGGCCAACACCCACGTGGACAGTCCCTACCTTCCACGTGTTGATCCCTCAAAGATAGACATTTGTCCCACATCGGAAGAATGTATTTATTACACACAACACACCTATACAAAAGAGGTCCATTTGTCATATAAGAATTCACTATTACTCTACACTACTTTGATCACCGTACCCCTTACTTCTCAAGCCAACCACTAACTTGGGCGTTGGAGTACCTGTGGGGTGGTACTACACCGGTGCCTATACTCTGACCGACCAACCAGTTTTCTTCTTTTCAGGTTTATTTAAGGGTACGTAGCAGAGCAGTATTCGCTCTCTAAGTTAACACATTTTGTGCACCAACAATACGTACACAAGATTTTATGAGAATGAACAAAGTAGAGAAAATGAGAAGCTCTCGTGGTAGAGAGATGGATGTCGACAAAAGCATGTGCAAATAACACCAATAAAATTCTTGGAATTTTTTTTCTTTTCTTTTACTCATTGATTTCTATTTCTCCATTCACATGTAAATATCACATATGACTTTACAAGTATTGGAAACTTCGGGAAATGAAAATGTGTTGGTAACAGTTATACACTGGACTTTTGAGAGAACTGCTGAAATTCTAATTCTATTTCCTTCACCATTGACTCAAATGGACCTAAAGAGGGAAACCCGCATTCCGTAATTGGAAATCCATGATATTCTTGGGCTGAAAGGATAGTAAACAGAAAGCCATGATATTCTTGGGCTGAAAGGATAGTAAACAGAAAGCAGTGGTTTCAAACAACCATATATAAGCAAATAACTTGCAAAAACTACCATTGAATTAAATAGAAAATGAAAAGCATTTCACTACACGTATGTACACATATCTATTCCTCTGACTGATGGCAAAAGTAAAGGAATACAAATTACTTTCATATTGACAACACAATCTCCTGCTATCTATGCACTCGGTAACAGCTCGATTCTGCGATTTTAGCACTCCTCTGCTTTCATAAGCCACCGAGGACGACCAACCCTTCCAGTCTCTTCTCTTGTTATCGCTTTGGGGGCGTCACTGGTTCAAAGGTAAAATGTGCAAAAGGAAAAAGAATCTGATGTTGTGATGTTAGGTGTTTAGGCAGTCATACGATTTAGCTTTACAGTTCCGCTGTGAGGCTGTCAGGTACTCTTTTCTGTTGTAACATGTGTGTTCTCAGGCTACATTCCTCCATCTGATCATAAAAGAAACCAACTTTAGAAGAAAAGTTGAGAAGCTATTGGAGACCAGCACTCAAATTCAACACTTTATTGATAAATTTGTCTCAACCGTCCCACAATTAAGTGAAATTTCAGGGCTTTCTTTTTGTAATTTTAGACAATAAATTGAGGGTTAAGTTTCAAAGAGGAAGGATGTTTTATGATTGGTTAGGTTTAGGATAGGACTGATAATCTGGATTATATTCTTTTATCTGAGTGTTTTGTATCAAGTGGTTTGAAATGAGGACATGAGGAATCTGAAACAAGCCAACATGCGTTATTGTAATAAACCCTACACCAGCACCAATAATGTCACATCTATCGTTTTGCTTTTTCACAAAATCCACAGTACAAATTAAAGGCCAGAATTTGTCCAGAATGTGCAAGGGTCGTTATAATCTCATAGAAAATCGTAGGAAAATAATTCGCATATTTTAGATATTGAAACTGAAACCAAATGCAAAATTTACCTGCATGGCTGCAACTGCTGATAATAGATCTCTGCACTGACCAAGCAAAGCATGCTCCTTTGCAATTACATTTGCAAGTTCAGACACCAAAGAGTTCACATCCCCAACCTATCAATTACAAATGGTATCAGACCAAAGGCAAAACAAAACTGCAAACACCAAGTTTTATAGTTGGTCACCTAAGACTAAATTAGATGGACAATGCACCACAAGTCAATTAAACACTTACATACAAGTAACATCAATTTGATAACCTTTTTTTCACTGTATATATTAATAAATGATAATCTATGTGATCCAAATTCATACCACAAGACCGAGATCTAGGTAATTACATTATTTAAGCACAAACAATGAAGAAAATGTAGATGCTTACAACCATTTGCAGATGACCAGTTCCTTTTCTTCACAATTATAATAAGGTTTAAATCTAGCCTTATACTAGCGGTAACAACAACCTACCCACCCTTTAAAGCTAGCCTTGTTCTAGCGGTAACAACAACCTACCCACCCTTTATCAAGGTCCAGATACAGGTATAGACACAACCAAAAACGAGGGCAAGTATTTTGATGAGCAACAAGAAAAAGAAAAGTCACCTTGGACAACAATAAGCATATTGATGATGCCATTGCTTGCATCACATCAACTGCTGAAGAAATAGCATCCTTAACATTGTAGACATCAGCCTGTAGCAAGGAAGAATAAGAAAATGATGAATTGCAAGGGAATGAGCTGTCACTGTCACTGTATAAGAGAGGTACATACCCTTACTCCACCAACAACTGGAAGGCGGAGTGTGCTAGCCCTCAAAGCTTCGGTGGCTCCTGACAAAGAATTAGAGTAATCCCGATCCATAAGTGACAAGTCTTCCAGATATGCCATCTGCATTCATCAAGCAATATAGGATTAAGCTCACGAGTCAGTTAAATACATTTCCAAGAAAAGAAACATCTTCTTGAAAAATCAAAGCATAGAAATTGTCATTCTTAGGCAACGCAGGAAAGCAATTGCAGATCAACTTGAAGGCAATGATATAAATTGGCCACGAGGACATAAATAATTTTAAATGCCAATTGCAATCCTGAATCTGTTGTGTGTGTGTGTGTGTGTGTGTGTGTTTGAGTTTAAATCGTCATCAAATGACCTCCAAGGAGCAGATAGAAATCTAATTAGTGAAAATCAAGCACATGACAGTGAACATGAAAGTCTATAAAGCCAAGACAAAGATTGATTAAAAAAATAGAAGCAGCGGAATGTAGTCAGAGGTCTTACTTGCCCCTTAAGGATGGATGTTAGCTTCAAATTTTGCTTTAGCAGTTGTAATTCAATACGCTTTGCTCTGACAGATTCACGAAGTTTTGAACTTGTTACCCACGCATTATAAAGGCTTCTCTGATGGAAAGCAGGAATTTCAGAAAACGAAAAATTAGACTTAAGAACTGATTTGTTGAAACGGAAACACTTCTAAAACTTAAAAAAAAAGTAAAGGGAAGCAGTAAATCTTGCACTTTCAATAATTATTTCAAATAGACGAATTTCAGATGTTGTAACTGTTCATTATACTTCAGAACCCTCAAAACTAATTTACAGAATAAATGATCCATATCTAACATCTGTAGGACATGCAGGAGGGTGAAAGGAACATGAAAGCAAGAACAAATATAACTCCAATAATTCAAGGATAACAAATGAAGCAGTTATTCCCTATTTATGGACACCCAATAAGACTGTTGCAACAGCTATTTTGATTGTTAAAATGGAAAGTAATTAATATAGCCTCTATTAAAAAGCAGTCCAAAATGAAGCCTAGCGTTCCCCTATGCAATCATCAAGCTAGCTATCAAGCTAACTGCCTTGAAGGTTGTCATCTATTGTGCACAAATATGCAGCATCTGATCATCTATCATTAATGACTTGATAAGGAGACATAATCGCCTTACAGACCCGTTTCTTCTTTCTTACAAGTTACAACACCTTTCTAACTGTCTTAAATCATACATCCTCCTCAAGGAGGTTTCAAATCAGAACACAGAATTTCTTAAATTACCATAACATCGTCTACAGATCAAAACTATTATAAAGTGGCAATGCTATCCTTATTTCCCTTTACATAGACATCAATATCCAATTTGGGAATAAATTGTCGGTACAGTAATAGAAGAACTAAAAAGGATGCCACATGACCAGAAAACAGAATTGAAACTAAAGTTAGCGATAATAAATTCTACCACTAAGAACCTTAAAAGTGAACAATTACTAGAGGAGGAGAAACGAATCAAGTACAAGAATAAAGGATAGAGAAACGAAAAAAAAAAAACATAACAAGATTATGCTATGCTCGAAAACAAAAAAAAAATAGCTGTACATTGAATACCATGAGTGAGGATTAAGCCCAGGAACCATACCTCTGCATTCGATCTTTGTGCAGTTAGGGCAGTATTAGCTCTTGCATTTACAAAACGCCACTGCAATAGCCGGTTATGTAAGAGCCTCACCACATGTGCATCAACAATCCGATTTTCTCCAACCTTCCCTCTTCGAACGCCAGCAGCAAAACTCAAAACTGAAGGCATGATGCTTAAATTACTAGCTGGAGTAGCTGCCACTCCATTCCTCATTCGAGAAGGGCTCACTCCCCTCATCGGGGAAGACGTCCCCAATGACCTGCTGAGCTTACTTGGCGATGCAGGGCGAGCTGTCCCTCGAATAGGAGATAACTGTCCCCTGCTATTCATGACACCTCTAGGAGATGACACTGGACTATCAACAGATAACCTGTGACTGTCAATATGCTTAGGAGAGCTTACATTTCTTGCTCCACCTCCAATAGCCTTAGACTCTGATTGGCGGCGCAATCTATTGTTAGTCTCTTGCCAAAACCTTGCCGGCACAACTATCCCTCTATGCCGTGGCGCTTGTCCTACACCATAGCCATTTGTGCCACCACCACCACGACCATTACCAAGCTCATGTGGTCCTGAATTAGAACTACCAGAAGACACACTATCAGTATCAGAACAAGCCACAGGCTCAGACTGCGTAGTAGCTGAATTTCCCTCATCGACAGTCTCAGTAGCTTTAACTGAACCTAAATTGCACGAATTAGACCTCAATCTTCCATCGCCTTCATCGGCCATCGAGTTTTGCAATGCCCTAACCACACTGGCGCCAGATCCACACATCTTCTTCCTTTCATCCGTACAATCCAAGCTCCTAGTCATGCAATTCGGTTGCCTCAACCTTGCAGGCCACCGCTGCTGGTCTGTCGGCTTGGAATTTTCAATCTGATCCGCTCTAAACGGCGTCGTGGCCTTCCTTCTCTCCGGCGTGCCTTTCCTTGTACTCGGAGAAGGCGCTGGTTTTGCTTTACTCACCTGGAGAGAAAACGACTCACCCTGAAATGAAACCGATAAGCTCCTCGTTGAAGTGAACAAGAGCTTCTGTGCCGCAGACATTTCGCCGCCGGCAGAAACACCATTGCCGATCCTCAAATCCAAGGAATTAGGGCGAGGAGTGACTGCTCTCCTCCTCTCCACCGATTGCGAGCGCTTCGCCGCCGTCATTGGAGTCGCCGCAGCCGAACCGGTTCTGGAAGGCAATGGTGATGGACATCGTCTTGAATTCGAACAAGCAGATGAAGATGAGGTGGAGGAGGAGGAGGAAGACGACATGTAGCGGGAAGTGACCTCTCGAGCTTTGAGCCGGCGAGGAACGACGACCCCATTTTCGGGGTCGGAAGGCAAAAGAGGAGGCCTTGTACCGTTTAGTGGAGGACCCCCTCCTTGGGACGCGGGCTTGGCGTTCAATGTTGTCGAAACAGCAGCTACCATTGCAGAAACTCAAAATTCCACTCAAATCTCATCCTCCAAAACCCTAATTCACATAAAAACCAAAACTCTGCGGCGTTAAAAATAAGGAGCCTTCTACTTTCCCTGCGAATTTAGTAGCTGTCTCTTCTCAGAGAAATCGAAGTCGTTAAAATGATGAATAAATTATGCAGAAGGCAGATTGAATTGAGTGAGAGAGGTTTAGGGAGGCGCTTTGTGTGCTTTTAGAGTGATCGGATTATTTGGATTCTATATGACCGTTACGACTAAACCGGCGAGAGAAGAAGTTGTTAAGCCGAGATTTGAGAGCATAACTGTCGTACCATGCACCCGTGTTTCGGCGACCATATTTAAATAAATATTTTTCAAATTGATTTTTCTTCGCTTTAAAAAAAACAATATTAAATAAATAAAAATTCTTCCTTTTCTTCCCTTCTTAATTTTTTATTTATTTATAAAATCAAACTTCTTAATTAAAAAAAAACTTCACATTGCATAATAGTAGGGGTGGGCACAAATCCGTTAAAATTGCTAACCGATCCGCTTCAAACTGTTATTTATCCAACTGTTAAAGTTTGACCGGATAAAAGTCAAACGGTTTGAATTTTCATTTTCATTTTAGTATAGTGATAATGTTTACAATTCAATACTTAACAAGCTTAATATATAAAATTTTGAATATTGAGTATTGATTTTTTTTTTGTATCCTTATTTTTTCTATATCCTTATTTTTTTTTATTCCTTAACGGTTTAAAACCGTTTCGATCCAAACTGAACCGTTAGTAACGGTTTGGATTGAAACGGTTTTATTTTTAATTTTAGAAAATTCAAACCGTATCGAACCTTTAAGATTTTAACGGTTTGAATTTGGATATTGTCAATATTCGTATCGAACTGTACCGTACCCACCCCTAAATAATAATACTAAGAAAAGTATAAAGTGGGGAGGATAATACTAAGTAATTATCACGTGATATAATTATTAATATTAAAATATAAATATATATGGTTAAAAAACATTATTAACTTAATTAATATATATACATATTATAACACGGTTTATGCTTATGTCGAGTGAGTAATGTACATTATTCCATAATTTATCCGAGGACGTGGACCGTTTAAAATTGTCGTATTAGTTGTGAGGTTTAGGACTTGGCTCATATTTGCAAGGGCAGGAAGCAGGGGTATTTTGGTAAAAGTGATTAGGTTGTACACGTGGCGGCGAGCTATGAGCTTAGGTTGCATGCCACGAGGTATGTGTAATTTGAAAGAGATACGAACATAGAGGATTGGAATATGAATCTTCGAAGGGACGTTACGCAATTCCTTTCTCCAAGACTGGTATGCAATATGAAATATTTGAATTTGACATTTTTTTAAAAAAAATTTAGGTTTTCTGGTGTTTTATAGGCATAATGAAATAATAAAACTCAAATAATACAAAACTATTTAATTAGCTGTCAACAGTTTGCCACTCAATAAAGGTTTTCTTTTTCCTTTTTATTGGGTTCCAGGTGGGGTTATCATACGCTTGCAGCTTGCTCATTTGCTTTATTAAAAAATAAATAAAAAAATTAGCCCAATCAAATGAATGAGTTTCAGTGATTTGGTGAAAAAAGATGATGAAATTATGAAGGATGTGACCAAATAAAAGTAAGCACGAACATCATTTTACGCTTCATAATTTGAGTGTCAGCGGATCACAAAGTTTCATTTCATGTAATTTTGATATCATATTAATTTATTTAATTTATATATTTTAACATTTAAATTATTAAATAACTTAATGTATTAGTGGTATTATTAAAAATTCGTACTCATTTTATTTTTCATTAAGTGACTAATTATTTTGATTTAGTTACTTCTTCACATTAGTGTATTTAAACAAGTCATAAAAGCATAATTAATTAAGTTTAATGTAAATTAAAATGTAAATATAATGTCCTTAGAGTTCGGTAGATGCACTAATTAGAAAAAAAAAAGCTAAATTAAAATAATTAGTCACTTAATTAAAAATAAAATATGTAAGAATTTATAATTAATACCAAAAAATTCATGTGATCTCAAAATCGCATAAAATAAAATGATGAAATTAAAATTTAGTGATTCATTTTAATATGAATAATACTTGCATCCTACCCAGGCGGTACCTACTCATACTGTTTTTTTGATTTATCAAATTTTCTTTGTATATATGTCATAATCAAAACGGCCCATTCTCTAAATCACATGTCAAGATCATCTACGTAAAAAGTTAACAAGATTAGAGGTCATTTAATCATTCATATATATCAACTAAATGGACAGTTCAATATGAGGATCCTAATTCTTCCCAAAACCGTTGATTTATTTGGTATATATGAATGATTAAACGACCTCCAATTTTATTAATTTTTTTCCAAGATGATCTTGACATGATAATTTAGAGAATTAACGGTTCCGATTATGATAATATATATAAAAACAATTTGATAAATTGAAAGGGTAATATAACTATAAGGAAGTATCACTAAAATGAGACGCTAGTATTGTCCTTTTAATATTTACCCTTAATTTTTTATGTGTAAAATGATGTTTACCATAAAAGTAAATGAGGAAAGTAACTCTCACATGGCTCCCCGGTATTAGGAGCTAACTCTGAATCTTACAAAGTGAAAAGGACAATCAGAATCCGACAATCACCCCTCCCCTCCTTTTAGGTTTAGTAACTCTCCACCCTCTTTGATTTGATCTTAAGTCATTATAAACCTTTGCCTTTTCTTGTGCAATGAGATTAGGGCAAACCTTCCACTTTTCTAACATAATCTAATTATGATGCCTTTCTTATGTGCTATACCAAAAAGAATTTGATATGTCAATAAAGTATTTTGGCCATTTTTTATAAAACCATTTATGTTAGTTTCGTAATTATTAGATATCAAATTTTACACAGAATTACCTTTATTATTCATAAAAGTCTAATTTAAGATAATAACAATTTCAACATGACTATATACACAACTTAAAACATGTATACTTAAAATTTCGAATCAACCCACTATGTACCGCTTATTAAACGAATGAGTTTCTGACAAATTTACCACTTTTTAAATTAATCTAATTATGATACCTCTTCTTATGTGCCATACTAAAAAGAATTTGATGATGCCAAAAAAGTATTTTGGTAATTCCTAAATATCAAACTTTACACTGATTTATCTTTGTCATTCATAAAAGTTGAATAATTTCATACTACTCGACATGTAACTCGAAACCCATATAATTAAAACTTCGATTCAACTCACTATGAGCCACTTATTAAACGAATGGGTCTCGAACCAACCTACTAACTTATGTAATGGCTTATTAAACCGTCTAATAAACGTGTTACTCACTCATCCATATATCTACCTATTTACTTACCTATATATCTATTAATTTTTTTTTTATAAATTTAGGATTATTTGGGGTTAGGATGAATTTATAAACTCATAACATATTGATGGTGCTTGCCAATAAATATTAAACTTGAAGGGTAGTATATAAATTTATAAGGTTAAAATGTCAAATTATTTAAATAGATCAATTAGATCAATAAACAGGTTGAATATGATATGTTTTAAATGAGTTATATGAATTAATTGGGTTATTAATGGGTTGGATTCAGATTGAACATTAATAATTGGTTCATTAATAATTGCAAGCCGAAATCAGACTTTGTTTAATTTATAATATTTGATAATTACTGTTAACCTTACTTATTTTACGCAACCTGCCTATTTGAGAAGGGAGTGGACCTTGCTTTTCTATGAGAATTGCATCCTATTAAACTTGGAATGCACTTCCACTCTAAAACCTGTTTTGAGTTTGAGATAATCACAGAAGGTACAGTTTCACAATTTGTGCTATGTCGTTTGTCCAAGGAACTAACTCTATCAATCTTTCCTTTCTTCCTCCTTTTCAATCCCTTCTCATACACTCAACCTATGTGTATGTGGAGAAAGTCTTGGCTACACCAAGGAGAACCATATGAATAGTGTACCTCCTTACAGTTGATGGATCCTCTTTACTCTTTATATTTTGTACCACCCTACCCTACTCTACTTGACCCCATTCTCTTGTAAGATAGAAGGTGTATGCACCTGGTGTACCCAATACCCTCTCGTGTATGTATATCTCTCTACATGTGTGTCTCTGTATTTTTCTTTTTTTGAATATGGGACCAACTAGTATTAAATCACAGCACTTGACCATTCAAATGACTCAAAAGGACTCACACCCACAGTTCAGCACATCTATAATCACAATAAGAAGATTCACCATTGAAAGGAGTAATCGACACCTGGGCGAACTGCTTGTGGTTTTGTATGTGTTTGTGCATTCGGTTGTATCTAAAAAAACCAAGAAAATAAGTTGAGACCACATTGATTTGCAGATGAGAGGCATCTAAAATTTCTAATGTGCACACTGTGGACAGCAACACATGCTTGGAAAAAGAAAACGAACACTAATAAGAGGACCACTTCTCAAACCCCTTAATTCTATGGCACTCAACTAGACTTTACGCCTTTCGAGCATCTATACATACTTTGCCAGCTCTGCACTACAAGCATAACCTCTTAATCTCTTTCGTCAAGGTTAATTAAACATATGCATGCCAATACTCATTAACGACGGGATTGATTAGCTTAGGAGAGTATCGTTTTCTACCACTAATTACGAATAATTAAAAATAAATACAGACGCATACGTACTACTGATCGAACGAGTATATAAAATTAGAGAAGAGAGAAATTAATAAATAAAATCATACCTTCAACAATTGATGATGAAAAAACAAAAGCTAGGTAGCTAAATTCATCCTCTTCATGTTTCTTCCATGTTGTGCTTTTAGTTAGGACCATGAAGATCACGAGCCCCACTTCTTAACATGGTTGATGGTCACAGAGAAACAGCAGCATCTTTCTAGGATGCTCCGTCCGTCCCCCACCGTGCTGATCTGTCCCTCAATTTTTCCTCCGCTTTGGTCCCACGCCGCTCTGTCGTTTGAGATCAGTTTTGAATACGTTTGATTACTTGCAAAATTATACGTAACAAGATAGCTAGACGACGTCCTAGCAATTTTTTACATAACGTAAAAGAGGAAAAATTCAATTAAGACAAAAGATGGCGTAGTTGATATTGGCACTACATGCTGTAAGGTTTCTGTAAGAATGCCATCATCGCCAATATGGACAATGATTGAAGATCCATACTTTAATTTGATGAAATCTCCAGATCATTATTACTTTACAGGTTACAATTCCACCCCGTTTGGTACTGATATTTTGGCCGTTCATAATCTCATTGTTCTCACCGGCTACCACAAAACGTAACGGAAACTTATTACTATTCTAAACATATGAATACAAAAACAATTAAAGGGGGCAAAATCATCATTTATAGAAATTCAACATCAATGTTTCAACCTCCGATACCCTTTTTTTTTTAGAACATACACTGATACACGTACCAGTCCATGTATGTAGCATATATACAGAATATAATAAACCAACCGTGAACATATTTAACCAGAATAGATATGAGTGAAAGTATACACGGCGCTTCGTTCATAAATGATGGAAACTGAAATGACTTGGGAACCACTATTTGATCACATCGAAGAGCTGATGTTACATGTAATTAACTAAATGTGATTAGGTTAGGTAATCCTTCGATTAATCAAAACTTATTGAGCCAAGGAAAGGCAACATTGAAAGGTATACTCAAATGCTCAAGAGAGGTCATAATTTTCATGGTCCCTTCGCTTTTAATCACTATAAGATGCTTCTCTTCCCCACTCCCAGCAGCAAAGCCAGAAAAAGAGGAGTGTGAATGAAAATGTAGGGACAATCAAGGCTGAGTCTTATTTTGCCTAATTAACTCTTATTTTTGTGATGATGATGATCTTCAACGTTTTCAGCCATTTGCTTCCAACATGTAGCTACCATTTTGAGACGCCAAACTACTCATAAAGAGAAAAAGTTCATTTTTTTTTTCTTTCAAATTATACAAAAAAATTAAACTTGAAATTTTTTTACTACACTACATGATGATTAAAAATATCACTGAATCAATAATATACGATAATAACAAAAAGCTCATATGCAGACAAGTCTACTCGTAAGATGAGGAAGCTTAACACTTGTGAGGGTGGATGTGCTTCTTCCTCCATTATTGAGTACTAGATTTTTTTTCATGTAAGTGTAATAATTGGAATTGTCAATGTCATAAAAAAATAATATAAAAATCATATATTGAAAATAATCAAATACAATGAATATTGGTAGTTATTCTAGCCCTCACCATTTGACCCAGAAATCCACGGATTTGTGGGTACCTGGTAGGCCCAGTGACAAAAAGCCCAACTCGGTCCGTTATGGATCGTGGACCGGACCGACCCACATGTTGACGGGCTGGACTTGGACTTAGGGCATTAAAACTCAATAGGTCCGATATACCGATCCGTCCTAAATTCCATGATTAGATTAGTGACTAATCACGATTAGTGAGGCTAATCCGTGATTAGTAGAGCGAAATCCGACGAACGATGCAAAATGACCGTTTTGCCCCTAATCGTGGCAAAATGTTGACTTTTCATTCGGGCTGTCAAACGGACTTTGACCGATGACCGTGACGTAGTTCGTGACGTCATGAGTTCATAGACAGGTGGCACGTTCAATTCCGACGTTCGAGGAGGAAGTTATGACGTTCGGAAGTTTAGGGGCATTTTGGTAATTTTGGTTAAAGAGGGGTCAAATGTTAAATTTTTGACCGGGAGGTCCGATGGCCGAGGGCCGAAGACAGTTACGTAGATCATGACAATACGAATCCGTAGACAGGGGGCACGTCGAATTTGGACGTTCGACGGGGAAGTTACGGTTCACGGAAGTTCAAGTGCACTATTGCACGAATTACGAAGACGACTTAACTTTTGGATTTAGTGGGCCCCAGATATTTAGTTCCTGCCCTATGGATGAGTGACAAGTGTCACCCATCCACATGCTATCCTTATGCCTTCATGCATATCATGCTCATCGATCATTCTTCATTTCAAACCCAAACCATTTCCCGATCTCATTTCTCTCATCTGTGCAACCCAAACACCAAACCCTTAACCCCAAATGATCCTGGAGAGATAAGAGAGTGAGAGAGGAGGACTAGGGATGGCAGCTAGTGGTTGGAACCACCGTGGGTGGTGGCTGGAACCCAGAACCCGAGCGGGTACCCGGTAAGCCCATTTTCAATTTTTATTTGGATTTTGATGTTATGGACCGTTTTGGATGATTAGGATGGGTTATTTAGATTGCTAGGGAATTTTTAGGAAGGTTTGGATGAAGGTTGGACGTCGGGGAAGCCCTGGGAGGTTTTGCGATTTTCGAACCGTGAAGGGAAAAATCAAACCGGTCGGGTTTTAGAGGTTTTAGGGCTTCTAATTAATTGGGTTAGGTTCCTAGGACGATTATAGGAAGGTTAGGATTGATTAGGATTGAAAACGTGAAAAATTGGGCCGGAATGAGCTTAAACCGGTCACGCCGATCCAAGTTGCAGGCGAACCGGACCGGATCGGTTCAGACCGGTCGACGCGAGGTAGGGGATGACACTGTAGCAGGCGCGTGCCTCCCACGCGCAGCCACTTCAGACGGCGCATGCGGGCGCGTGGGGGAGAATTTAAAGATGGTTCCAACATGTCAAATCATCTATTCGATGTAATGAATATTTTGGGACTGGTTTCGAGTCGATCGGACATCGTTTCGATAGGTTTTGGGTTATTCGAAGGTTTAGGTTCATTTTTAAAAAATAGTTAAAAGTTCGGGAAAATTACAGGGCTTTGGTAGGAGATTAATAAGGTAGTTTGTAACCTTCTATTATGATTTGGACAGGTTCGGGAGTCCCGGTGACGGTGATCGGCTCGGGAAACCGTATGGCACGCAAATCGAGGCGGCAGCTCGGACGGTCTGTGACTGGACCTTGTTTTCTAAATTGGTGCATGCATAAATGTTTATTATATGTTTTAAATACTTGTTTGTGATGCCATGAGTGCATTTGGATGTGTGGTTACGTATAGGCACGTATTTCGAGGTTTCTGTCCTATACGGTGCCTATACGGGCCTGTATTTCTTTATTGGTTTAAATGAAAAGGTTTTGGATTTCTAAAAGGATAAACTCGGGTATGAGACCCATTTGTTTTAGTCTCGGGCATATGACTCTAGTTACGACCTTCGGGTCTAAATCGTGGTCGTGACGGGTGCTATGTGCACGGCGATCGACGATATGACACTCGCCTCCGGATTGGGATGTGTTCCTTCCGGATAGGTCACGATGCACGATTCGTGGTCGGGCAGCCTGGGGAGGCTCGACTTCGGAGTGCTGGAGGTTCAGGATATCGATCGGTGATGAGTGCACCATGATCTTGTGGTGGTCGCGTCAGTTGATACGTTCACGGTGACATACCAGGATTGAGGGCGGTCCTGGATGGATGGTTGCACACATCACTATGATCGAAGTCGTGACTGACCCTTAGATATCGGGCACGGTTCCCAGTTGAGTCATATGTTCAGGCACGAGACCCAGTTGTTTTACACAGATGATTTCGGGTCAGGGACCCTAGATGGATTTCCAAGTTCATGACGGTTTATGGGAACCGGCATGAACCTTGGAAAGGTAATTGTGGTTCATGATGGTTTATGGGAACCTGCATGAACCCTTTTCAGGTCATTATGGTACATGACGGTTTATGGGAACCGGCATGAACCCTTGTTATGGATGTTATGGATCATGACGGTTCAGGGGAACCCGGCATGAATGTTTATGTTATGTAAATATATGTTCATCTACCTTCCTTTACTTGTTCTATTATCTCCTCCGGGGAGGGTTGTTGGCCTGGGTGGACCCCGGAGTAGTCACGGAGCACTGACTGAGTGGGAGTCACCCCAGTTGGGTTCCTTACTCTCAGGAATGCTATGATTACTATTACCTCGGGTAGGATCAGTGGTCTGCGGACATTGATCTTGACTTTGAGAAGAATCGGATTGAGGCCTGGGTAGCACGCGCGTAGCTTTGGAAACCGTGACAGGATTGGTTGTGTGAATTATATGTATATGTGATGTATGCTATATATGATGTATGATATGCGTTTACACAGGTTTTGGGCAGTGGCCCGTGTATTTGATTTCATTATGGTTTTTCTGGATAAATGGTTTTCGAATGCATGCATGCTTTTTAGTGAAGGGTACAAATGTCTTCTTATGAAATATTTTTTTAAACTTTGGTTTTGTCCACTCACAACTTTTAATGTTTTGACTGCCCTTCAGGTTGACATCGGATGTGGACTGTAGCAGAGACCGAGATATCACATGCCTCCTCCGGATCCTGGCGTACTCTGATAGCCCGGGAGGGCAAAGGTCGGAAATATCCCTTGTCTGACACTTCGTGTCAGACGGGAGCAGGGTCATCCCGCACTAATCCCGGGGGGATTGGGATGGGTCTTGTCATCCGAGCCCGATAAGGCCCAGTAAGTACAGCCCGACCCGTCCATGTAAACCCGACTCATAAATCCGAATATATAAAATAATTATAAATTAAGAATTAATACCTTTTCAAATCTTATTACTACTATTTCAGCCCAAACCCAAAACTCCAACCCAAGCTCAACCTAGTTTTTATAGAAGTGCATGTTTTTATATACAACTCCACATCCCACTGTTCCATTTTTACCGAAAATGATACTTGGGTCATTACAATTTGACATAGAGAATTCACCAAATTCACTATTTTTGACCCACTTTGATTCTGATACCTTTACTACACAGAGTGACAATTAGGAGTAACATAGTTTCACAAAAAATCTCTCAGGAGCTAGCCCTTCGGGTAACTATTCATAGAACTTACTACAATTCAAGTCGATTTGTGATTAGTGACCACCTTACCATGTCTCAACTTTGTGGTCGAAAAGTTAAGTCAATTCTCCAAACCCAATAGGTCCCCTCCTTACCTTGTCTCAATATTCAATAATGATATTTAAACTCAACTCACACTTTTATAAATAGGTAGGTAGAAGTGGGCTTGGTAGGCCCGGCCCAAGTGGGCTTAGTAGGCTCGACCCATAAAACCTGATAAAAGCTCAACCCAAACCTGGCCCGACACAGGGCATGGGTTTTCATATTTATGATCAAGCCGACCCGATCCGGCCCGATATTTTTTAAATTATGAAATAAGCCTGACTCGGCCCGGCCCAAGTCCAAAAATTTTGGGTCGGGCTTGCCCGACCCGGCCCAATGATGAGGCTTAAGTTATCCATACTAACACCATACTAGACCAGACTCATTCCGCCATATACCTAAAAGCCCAAATACCAAACATGGGCCAAGCCTACACAACTTACAAAATCCTAACAATGGGTCAAATATAAGATGACACATGTTGAAGCGTTAAATGTTCCAACTGTCGATTATTCGTCGTCCAATTACCAAATGACGCGTGTCCTTCCTCGTAACCTGTCAACCTGAGTGAATAGCGGGTTTCCCTTTAGTACGGGCACTGGTGTGGTGTCGGCCTAAGGTTCTCCGACGGTCAACTCAGTAACTTTGTTTGTAAGAGGAAACAGTAAACGGTAAATTGGGCAGAGTTGAAGTGAATAGTAGATATTAGTTATTTTTATTGGGAAATGTGTACCCCTTATGTATGGGTAGGTAGGATGTTCAATTCCCATAGTTTCGATGTGGGACAAATACTCCTCAATTTTCCTGTTGACATGTGTTACATAGATCGAGGGTGGATAGACTTCCACGTGGCATCCCGCCTTGGGCCCAGTATTGGGGCAGTGTAAGTACGGTGGTTTTGGATCTTGAACGGAGTCTGGGCTTTAAGTATACAGCCCAGTGGGTCTGGTCAGATATGATGTCAACAACACATATACGCATCTCCATCATCGATCTACATGCCACATGTCAACACTACGATCGAGGTACATTTATCCCACATCGAAATTATAAAAAACGACTACCTCACTCACCTATACAAAAAGGGTGCATATTTCCCAACAATGTAACTAATATTCATTATTCACTATTACTTTCAAATTTACCATTTAGTGTTCTATCTTTCCAACAAAGTTACTAACTTGAGCGTCAGATAATCTTAGGTAGGCACCACATTGGTGCTCATCCCTAACGGAAGACCCACAACTCTTCTTAATCCACATGTTATGAAGAGGAACACGTATCACACGGTGATTGGACGAGTAGTAATCCTAAGTTTGAACATTTCGTGCATCAATAGTTTGGCGTCGTCCGTGAGAATTCTGACTAAGTCTACCCACTTTCTACCTAGCTGAACACACACTCGTCCGACATAAATCATGCTAGGCGACTAAGACCTCGGTGAAATTACACTTGGACAAGGATCTAGAGCCCCGAAAGACAACTTTCAAAACTTCTTACAAATTATTAAGAAACTATAAAGTGACATGGCGAGGTGAAGTATAAGGGCACACAGTGTAATGACCCGTCCTAGATTTACGGGATTATTTAAGTATTAATTATGGATTAGCGAGGCTAATTAGGGATTATTCGAGGATCATCGGACGTTCAGGGTAATATTACGAGTTTTCCCCTAGATGAGGGTAAAAAGTTAACTTTTGACTCGGGAGGTCCAATACACGAGGACCAAGGCTCGTTGCGTAGATCGAGTCGATACGAGTCTGTAGACAGGCGGCACGTCGAAATCGGACATTCGAAGGGAAAGTTACGGGTCACAGAAGTTTCGAGCTACTATTGCACGTTTTACGAGACAAGTGCCTTTTGTCCAGATGTGGGGCCCAGATATTTATTTCAGGCCTAATGGATGAGTGACAAGTGTCACTCATCCATTGCTCCCATTACACATACATACACCCACTCTCTCTTTATTTCATTCGAACCAAAACCCGAAACCCAAACTACCCGAAGTCCCCCTTCCCTTGCTGGTTGATTGAGGGCTCCTGAGAATGACTGAGGACTGAGAGAGACTGTGGGAGGCGGAAATACCTCTGTGGACAGTGGAGGAATGGTAAACCTGAAACCCCCTTTTTAAATTCAAATTCAAATTTTTGGTTTGGGCGTTGGGGGCTGTTTATAATGATTGAGGTGTGTTTTTTGGGTTTGTACGAATGCTTGGGGATGATTTTGGATGAAGGAGGACGGCTGGTCAGCTCAAGTAGGGAGTCGAAAAACTGGGTCGTGAAGATCAAATCAAACAGGTAGTTTCTAGGCTGCTTTTCTGTGTTTTGAATCCATAGATCGATTGCATAAGACTGGACGATCATGTAGGAAGCAACAGCTTCGAAAACGGGCTAGAAACGAGGGAAGTAGAACTGGGATAGGGTCACGGGTCTGCGCGACTCGGTTCAGAGAAATGGGTTGACCCGGACAGAGGTTAGAGGTGATGACATCATCAGCTGACGTCATCACCTGTCAGATTGTCAGGTGATATGGCCCAGTGGGGATGGATACGTGATAGTTGTCAATGCACAGTCAGCCTGACATGTCAGTGATGTGGACCAATTAGGTGGTGCCACATGTCACTGACATGTCAGACATGTGGACCCGTGAGTTGCTAACACGTGGCACTATCAACTGACCCGTGTTAGATGTCAGACTGTGAAAGATGACGTCTATAACGACCCATCCCGGAAGTCTGGATTAGCGAAGTGATTAGTAATGGATTAGTTAAGTTAATGGGTAGTTAGTTGGTTACTGTTGGACCGTTAGCGCAGAATGACTATTTTGCCCCTAGAATGGGCAAAATGTTGACTTTTAGTTCGTGCTGTCAATTGGGCATTGACCGATGACCATGACGTAGTGCGGGACGTCACGAGTCCGTAGACAGGTGGTACGCCCGATTCCGACATCCGAGGAAAAAGTTATGGTGTTCGGAAAGTTAAGGGCATAACCGTAATTTGGTTAATTAGAGGGAAAATATTGACTTTTTGCTGTACCCTTAGTTTTCACATAGACTGAGGACCGGTAGATAGGTCTCGACGTCCTGAGTACGACGACAGGCGGCACGCTGTCATCGGACGTCGAACGGTTAAGTTGTGATTCTAGGAAGTTGGAGGGTAAAATAGTAAATTGGACTTCTAGGGGCATTTTAGTCTTTTTACATTTGGGCCAATCAGATAAGGCCATATGGGGAAGTGTGATTGGATATTTTAAATGTAGTCCATGGAGTGTTGGACATGTGGGGGACTCCTAGAGGGTTCTAGGCGGTTTTGTGTGCACGGCTACAAATTGCACGATTGTCAACCGTGCAACCGTTCACAAAGCAGAAAACAGGGAGTTGAGACCGTGAAGATTGTTGATCGATTGTCAGTGTGTGAAGGCTTAGGGCTTGAGTGGTTGATCAGGACGGGTTGGTGAGTGAGTGTTTGTGTTTCAAAGAGGGTAGGACGGTGGCTGTGTGTGTGTGTCGTGACCAGAAACCAGGAGACAGAGCAGGGACACCGTGCACGGTTGTGCACCCCAGTTGATCAAACCATCAAATTGGACGGGTGGAGGTGTTCAGTGACTTGAGAGGAGTCGTGTGGACTCAGTGAACCACGGCGGAGCTCACGGTGGAGGTCAGCAAGCAGGTAATTTCTCGAATTCTCTCTGTGTGCTCTGTTTTCAGTTTGGGTTCAAAGTTAAAGTCGTGGAGTTCGAGGCTGAATCGAAGTGTTCTTTGAGTTCTATTAAGCTTAGTAGGTCCATAGGAACCTTAAGGTTGTGAAGCCATGAAGGGGGGAAACACGGGTGGCCGGGAACATAAACAGAGTTTTTGCTGGGTTTCTGGTTCGAGTTTGGGAGATGGGATTGAGGCCGTGATGACGTGTTTTGAATAGGGGAATAGATTGCTAGGATGAGGACGAAGCTTCTGGGTTTGAAAGGAACGGAAATGGTTGAGAGACGGCGGAGAACCGGTCACGCCGGTTCAGATCGGTCGAGTGGTCGAGGAAGACGATGAACAGTGGTTACTGTGCAGGCGCGTGAAGCCCACGCGCAGCCACTTTGGGCGGCGCGTGAAGGCGTGTGGGGCAGAATCCGGGGAAGTGTCCAACTTGGTTTTTAGTCTAATCGTTGTAACGAACCTTTTGGGATAAGTTTCGGGACGATCAGACATCGTCTCGGGTTAGTCTTAAGGGTTTAAAGGTTTAGGGTTCCGTTTAATTACGTTTAAAAGTCCGGAAAAATTGGGGGAAATTGGAGAAGCTTAGTTGACGTGTTAGTGACCCGTTTTGGTGGCTTTTGGACAGGTCAGGAAATTCCTGAGGCGACCGAGGAACGTACGGGACGCGAGTAACGTGCCCGGGAACTGTGAGTGGACTCCTTCTTTCTAACCGAGCATGCATGTAACGACCCGTCCCGAATTCCATGATTAGATTAGTGACTAATCACGATTAGTGAGGCTAATCCGTTATTAGTTGGGCGAAATCGGACGAACGATGCGAAATGACCGTTTTGCCCCTAGTCGTGACAAAACGTTGACTTTTCAATCGGGTGGTCAAATGGACTTTGACCGAGGACCGTGACGTAGTTTAGGACGTTACGAGTTTGTAGACAGGTGGCACGTTCAATTCCGACATTCGAGGAAGAAGTTATGATGTTCGGAAGTTTAGGGGCATTTTGGTAATTATGGTTAAAAAGGGGCAAATGTTGACTTTTTGACCAAAAGGTCCGATGGCCGAGGGCCGAAGACCGTTACGTAAATGGGGACGATACGAATCCATAGACAGGCGGCACACTGAAATCGGACTTTGAACGGGAGAGTTATGGGTCACGGAAGTTCAATTTCACTATGCACGTACTTCGAGGCGTGGCTGAGTTGGCAAATTCTGATTGGCCAGATATTTTGAGTGGGTCCCATGGATGAGTGACAAATGTCACTCATCCTATTGGCTAGTCCCTAAAAAGGTGGATCTATGCTAATTAAATAGTATTATTTGTATTATTTTATCATTAATCTATCCTACAACTAATCTTATCCATCCATTTCAATTCCATCTTTAAATCCTCACCCTCCATCTCTCATTCTCTCATCTGATCATCACTTCATCCTCTTCATTTCCTTTCCCTCAAACCCGAAACCCACCCCCCATATCCATTTCATTTTCTTCTTTTTCCTTCACAAACCCGAAACACCCACACACACACACCATCACCATTCCTCTTGTGACCGTGAGTGAGTGTGAGGAATGAGGAAAGGCTGGATGATGAAGGACTGGGACTGAGGGTGGTGGCTCACGGTGGTGGAAGGCTGAGCCGTGAGGTAAGAAAATATTTAAAATTTCGAAGTTTGGGTTTAAGGGTTTTTAATCGATTTCATTAATTGGAAATGCTATCTGGAGGTCCTAGGAGTCGATTGGGATAGGTTTTGAGGTTGGGGATGGTCGGGAAGGGCCGTGGACGGCGGAGGAAAATACCTCCGCCATGGCCGAATTGAAGGGCACGGGTTTGATGGTTTTTAATGCCGTTTTAACGTATAAAATGATTAGAATGGAGAGTAGGATGAGTTTAGCATCAAAATGGATTGAAATGGGGTTGAAAATGGACGGATTGAGGGTTGAACCGGTGAGCCGGTCCAGACCGGTTCAGTTGCAGGTGGACCGGGTTCGACTGGAGGTTGGGGGTGATGAACAGTAGGCGCGTGGTCTCACGCGCATGAGCCTTCTTAGGGCACGTGAGGGAGCATGGCCCACATTTCGAGGAAGTTATCAACATGTGAAACACTCTATTCGATGTAACGAACATTTTGGGACTGGTTTCGTGACGATCGGACACCGTCTCGATATGTTTCGGGGCATCGGAAGGTTTAGGATTGGTTTTAAAAACAGTTAAAAGTTTGGGAAAATTACGGGGCTTTAATGGGAGGTTAATTAAGTAGTTAGTAACCTTCTATTAAAATTTGGACAGGTTTGGGAGTCCCGATGATGGTGATTGGCTCGGGGAGCCGTATGGCACGCAAATCGAGGCGGCAGCTCGGACGGTCAGTGAGTGGACCTTATTTTCTAAATTGGTGCATGCATAAATGTTTGTTTATTACATGTTTGATGATGTCGTGGGTGTATTTGTATGTGGTTACGTATAAGCACGTATTTCGAGGTTTCGGCCTTATACAGTGCTTATACGGGTCTGTATTTCTTTATTGGTCTAAATGAACTGGTTTTGGATTTCTAAAAGGATAAATTCGGGTAGGAGACCCATTTAGTTTTATCTCAGGCATATGACCTCAGATTTCGGGCACGGTGCCCAGCTGATGTCCTATGTTCGGGCACGAGACCCAGTTATTTTACGGTTTATGATTTCGGGTCAGGGACCCCAGATGGATTTCCAAGTTCATGACGGTTTACGCGAACTGGCATGAACTCTGGAAATGTCATTGTTGTTCATGACGATTTATGGGAACCGGCATGAACCTTTGTCAGGTCATTCTGGTTCATGACGGTTTATGGGAACCAGCATGAACCCTAGTTAATGGATGTTATGGATCATGACGGTTCAGGGGAACCGGACATGAATGTTTATGTTATGTATATATATGTTCATCTACTTTCCTTTACTTATTCTATTATCTCCTCCGGGGAGGGTCGTTGGCCTGGGTGGACCCCAGAGTAGTCACGGAGCACCGACTGAGTGGAGTCACCCCCTAGTTGGGTTCCTTACTCTCAGGAAGGCTATGATTACTATTACCTCGGGTAGGGTCAGTGGTCTGCGGACATTGATCTTGAATTTGAGATGACTCGGATTGAGACCTGGGTAGCACGCGCGTAGCTTTGGAAACCATGACAGGATTGGTTGTGTGAATTATATGTATATGTGAGGAATGCTATATATGATATATGATGTGTGTTTACACAGGTTTTGGGTAGTGGCCCGTATGGTTGGTTTCTTATGGTTTGGGCCGAGTTCGTTGTGGATTTGGGCAGTGGCCCGTATGGTCGTTTTCATGATGGTTCTTTCAATCTTGGTTTTGGGCTTAGTTCCCACATATGGTTTTTCTGGATAAATGTTTTTCGAAAGCATGCATGCTTTTTAGTGAAGGGTACAAAAGTCTTCTCGTTAAAATGTTTTTATAAATTCTTGTTTTGTCCACTCACAGCTTTTAATGTTTTGACTGCCCTTCAAGTTGACATCGGATGTGGACTGTAGCAGAGACCGAGATATCACATACCTCCTCCGGATCCTGCGTACTCTGATAGCCCAAGAGGGCAAAGGTCGGAAATATCCCTTGTCTGACACTTCGTGTCAGACGGGAGCAGGGTCATCCCGCATTAATCCCGGGGGGATTGGGATGGGTCATGTCAATGCATAACTGCTTTTATTTACTTGTTATATGGTTTTCATTATGATTTCATGATTATTGAGTATTTTATATCTGTTTGACGAACTTGCACGTTTTTCAAGGAGTTTACGTATTTCAGCACGTTTTACGAGAAATGCTTTGATTATGAGTTTAATGCTATGCTTTTGGGATTTCAATCCATAATTGGTTTTCAATGATTATAAATGGGTTTTGAAACATGATTTGATAATCAAGGTTTTCAGTTTTAGAATCAGATTTCGGAAAGCGAGATTTGGTTTTAAAGCTTGGAAAAAAGGGATTTTCGGATTTGGGTTCGGAATGACGGTTCAGAACGCCGGAAGGGCTTCATAATAGTGATTTCGAATTCGGGTTTGGATCTAAATTTAGAAATGCTTTTCAAACGGTTTTGGATTGGATTTGCTGGATCTGGTTATTGGGTTTAAAGACCCGGATATGATATGACGGGGGCGGGCCCGGATTGGGTTTAAAGACCCGGATTGAGTTTAAAGACTCGGGAGTTTAAAGACTCGGATATTATTATATTTCCCCCGTAGGCCTGTTGAGTTTAAAGACTCGGGAGTTTAAAGACTCGGATTATATTGAGGCCTGGATTGAGTTTAAAGACTCGAGAGTTTAAAGACTCGGATAGATCCAGCAGGTTTGATCGGATGATGACTTTGGTATTTTATGTTTTATGATACTGTGATAAGTATTATATGCTTTTATAAATGGTTTCAGACATTGGGTTATGCATGCATGTTTTCAAAACGGGGGGCAAAACCCTGGTTTGTTTATTAAATTGTTTTTGAAACTCTGTTTATTTCTAGTCCACTCACACCTTCTGGTTTTTAAATGCCCTCCAGGTCGTGGTGATAGCGTTGGGGCTAACGTTGAGGCAGAGGCAGAGGCATAGAGTATTCTAGAGTTATCCTGGAGTTTTACCGGAGTTTTCTGTCGTTCTCCGTTGTGCGTGTAGTCAAACTTTGAGTAGGATTTCTGTCTTTTCGTTTTGTACTATGCTCTGTATGACTGTTGACTTGTTGGATTTTGAATTCTCCTTTGTCTGGCAATGTAATTCGTGGGTTTTTGTGAGGCTGCTTCGGTCTTTTGTGTTGGGTTGTTAGACGGGAGTAGGGTTCACCTCGGTTATCGGGGTGATAATCGGGGTGGGTCCTGTCAACGTCACCGTTAACCGCTAACATCAACATTGACTTTTTGGTTAATGTTAACCAGCCACTTCGATGATAAGAATCCAATGGTGGTGGTTTCGAGTCGATCGAAGATCGTTAGGTTGGTCAAATTGAGGTTTAAATCCTAGAGAAACGTGTCTGGGACACGTTGACTTTTCTTAGAATGTTGAGCTTTCTTGATATGGACTTGTATAGGTTAGTAGTAACCTTTGAGTATGCTTTGGATAGGTCCGGATGACCCAGAAAGGTCGAATTAGCCCAGAGAGGCTTATGACACGCGTATCGAGGCGCAGTTTGGACGGTCTGTGAGTGGACTTTGTTTTATGAATATTATGCATCCATAAATGTTTTATATGTGTTTATGAATATGATTTGAGATGCCATGAGTGCATGTGTTTTAAATATGAATTGTTTGGAATTTTTGAAGGAAAATGGGTTATTGCCCGTAGTTCGAGATTTCTATTTTATATAATGTTTGAGCTTTGGCCGAGTGTACTGCGTGCTTGTGTGTTATGTGATCCTGAAGGTTTCACGGAGAGGCGTGAAACCCGAGGAACTGATTTAAAATTTCGAGGATTTCACAGAGATGTGTGAAATGGAGATTCGGGCACGAGTCCCAGTTGAACGATGATTTCAAAGTGCTTTGGAAATGAGAAATGGTTTTCGGATTTGGAAATATCTTTCGGGCATATGACCCAGTTGATCTGAAGTTTGACTTAGAGTATAGTCAAGCGTGAGATAAGTCGGGCTGCGACCCAATTATGTGATTTATGAAAGATATTTCGGGCATGAGACCCAGTTGTGGATTTTATAGGATTCGAGGAATCCTGAGATATGAAGTGTCGTGGAACACTGTATTTTCAGGTTGTGACCCATTTGGTGATGTTCCGTGCTTGAGGCCCTATTGATGATGGTATTCGGGTGAGTCCCAGATGATATGACGTTCGCCACCAGACTGCGGATGTGTTCTTTCCGAGAGCTCACAATGCATTGCCTGTGTCGAGCAGCCACGGGAAGTAATGACCGAGAGAGGCTCGACTTAGGAGTGCTGATGTTATCCTCTAAGATCGATCGGCGATGTGTTCGTGATGGTCTAGAGACGGTCGTGGCGAGTGATGTGTTCACGGCGACATGCTAGGATTGTGAGCGGTCTTGAGCTATATGCACATGTGCTAGGATTATAATCGTGACTAACATTGAGGATGGGATGTGTTCCAACGTGTCCTATGATTTGGGTTGAGGCTTCGTTCTGATTTTCCTTGATTTTGTTTTTGGGTTGCAACCCTATATGACTTGGTTTTGGGCTGAGACCCTACTGAGATGATAGATTCGATTGAGAAGCATTTGTCACTGTGTTTTGCTTTAGGAAGCAATACATCTTGCTTTCAAGAAAGTATTTGAAATAACTGTTTTATGATGCATGCATGCTTTTACTTAAAGGGTATAAATGTCTTTTTGATAAATGATTTTATAAACAGTTGTTTTGTCCACTCACAGCTTTTATGATTTTTAATACATTTCAGGTTGATAACGGATGAGGGTTGTAGTAGAGATTGAGACATCACATGCCACCGCCGATCCTGGAGTACTCTAATGGACCCCGAGCGGGTGGACGAGTTTATCCATGGTTTGACACGTGGTGTCAGACGGGAGAGGCACATTCCACGATAATCCAGGGGGATTGGGGCGAGTCCTGTCACACAGGCTGAGTCGTGATGCTAAGCACTCGACGAGCGATATAACGAGGTAGCCGAGCAGCTATGGACTGCCTAGGCCAAGCTCATGGACCACCAAACCAGGGCTACAGCCGAGGAGGTTGAGTAGGTGGTGGCTGTAAGCACCTAGCACGTCGAGCGACTCCGTCAAGCCACTGGAAAGGAAAAGCTCAAAAATCCCACTCAACCAACTGAGAATCCCTCTCAGATGCTCATCATCTCTTATAAGGGACAGGACGAGACAAGGATATATAAAGATGTCCGACTCTCTGAGTGAGGGATCTCGAAGACACCAGTCACCGCTCGGTCACCGAAACAGGGGTCACAACTCTCGACCAACCGAAAAGAAGATCGCTCTTCTGAGAGACGCAGACCGATCAATGGAATCCTATAGACATAAACCAGGTGAGGCACCCTTTACTTGAATACAAATATACAATCAAATAATTATAGTGAAGTACTTCGTTGGCCCACTCCAATAGCCCACTTAACCAATCCATTACCATTTTTTTTATTTATTTCCTATCGATTCCATATCTAATAAAAAAAAATAAGTCTCTCACACCCTCGTGACTCTATGTGAATGAGGGACAAAATAACAGGACCCATCCCAACCCCCCCCCCCCCCCCCCCCCCCCCCCCCCCGGATTAGTGCGGAATGACCCTACTCCCGTCTGACACGAAGTGTCAGACAAGGGATATTTCCGACCTTTGCCCTCCCGGGCTATCAGAGTACGCCAGGATCCGGAGGAGGTATGTGATATCTCGGTCTCTGCTACAGTCCATATCCGATGTCAACCTGAAGGGTATTAAAAACAGAAAGACTATGAGTGGACAAAAAGTAATAAGTTTCGTAAAACACGTTTATAAAAGACCTTTATACCCTTCACTAAAAAGCGTGCATGCATAGTAAAACTATTTATCCAATCATATGTTAAAACATCCATAATTAGGGTCTCAGCCCCAAATTCTGTAAATACAAGTCACCCGGGCTCCTGCCCAAAACCATTTACAGAAAACCATAGTATAGTAATCATACGTGGGAACTCAGCCCAAATCCATTTATCATCATAAAACACAATTTCCCAAACCAATTGAAATCATGTTTATCCATTATATTCATATCCAGAACCTGTCACGGTGAAATAGAGCTACACGTGTGCTAACCGAGGTCTCAAACCCAAGTCTCTCCAGGTCCACCCAGGTCAATGTCCGTAGATCAATGACCCTCCCTGGAGGTAACGAACCATGCCCATCCTGAGAGTAAGGAACCCAAATTGGGGGGCGACTCCACTCAGTCAGTGCTCCGTGACTACTCCGGGGTCCACCCAAGCCAACGACCCTCCCCGGAGGAGACAATCATGTATAAAGGATGGAATATGAAAACCTTTTGAAATCATTCTTTAAACATTTCCAGGATTCATGCCCGACCCCTCATAAGCCGTCATGAACCATAAAACCTTTCATGGGTTCATGTCGGTTCCCATAAACCGTCATGACCCGTAAATCCATTTCAAGGGTTCATGCCGGTTCCCATAAACCGTCATGACCCGTAAAAACCATTTGTAACACATAGCTGGGCGCTAGGCCCGAATTCACATAGAAACTGGACCTCCGGTCCGAATCGTAAACCAACTGGGCCTCTGGCCTGATTCCGTAAATCAAATGGGTTTCGAACCCGAGTTTACCTTTTCGAATCCAAAACCATTTCATTAAACCATTTCCAAAATCATAAGTACGGAAAATCAGTATAAACTGGAAAACCTCGATTTACGTGCAAGCACATAAATCGCCTCTAAATACGTGAAACCATATAATTCACAAATATCCAAATCAAACTCATCAAATCACATTCATTATCCTTTTGGAAATCCAAAACCATTTCATTCAGACCAATAAAGATGTACGGACCCGTATAAGCACCGTATAAGGCCGAAACCTCGAAATACGTGTCTATACGTAACCACACATCCAAATGCACTCATGGCATCACAAACAAGTATTTAAAACATATAATAAACATTCATGCATGCACCAATTTAGAAAACAAGGTCCACTCACATACTGTCCGAGCTCCCGCCTCGATTTGCATGCCATAGGCTCTCCCAAGCCAATCGCTATCACCGGGACTCCTAAACCTGTCCAAATTTTAATAAAAGGTTACTAACTACTTAATTAACCTCCCATTAAAGCCCCGTAATTTTCCCGAACTTTTAACTATTTTTAAACCGATCCTAAACCTTCCGACAACCCGAAACCTATCGAAACGATGTCCGATTGACACGAGACCAGTCCCAAAATCTTCGTTACATCGAATAGAAGATTTCACATGTTGAACACTTCCCCAAATTATGGACCACGTGCCCCTAGAAGGTCTAAAACACTGTTCATCGTCTGCTACCTACAGCTGAACCGGTTCAATGTTCATGGCACTATTCCAAACCGGCGTGAACGGTTCAGTGGTTTTCCTGCCCTATTTTGGTCCGATTTCAACCCTAATTAATCCTATAATTCATATCTCTTCATTCCCTATCAATTCCAATCATCAAAACAACCTAAAACTACACAAAACTCATGGTTCAATTCTTGAACCATACGGTTCAAGCTTCCCAAAACTGCACCAGGGTTGTACAGCCGCCCGAAGCTTATCAAAACCTTCCTAAAACAATCCTAATAACTCATTTAATTCATTGTAAGCAACCAAAATGACCCATAATATATATATAGAATTTAAATGGAGTTTGGAGACGTACCGAGAACCCTCTCGGGTTCCTCCTCCTCTCGCCGCCGTGGGTGGCGGTTCATGCCTCCAGGACGGCCACCTCAGCTCCCTCAGTCTCTCTGGTCCTCACGGCTGGTCATGGGTTAAGGTGGGATGGGTTTTGGGTTGCACAAAGATGGAGAAATGGTGAGATCGGGTTATATTTTTTAATGGAAGAAAGAATGATCGATGCATGTATGTGAAGGAATGTCCAGTGAAAAGACCCATCCCAATCCCCTCGGAATTACCGTGGAATGTGCCCTGCTCCCGTCCAACAAGAGGTGTCAGACAAGGGATAACCAAAAATCACTGCCCAAACTAGGCTTCCAGAGTGCGCAAGGATCGATGGAGGAGGCGTGCAATGTCCCAGTCTCTGCTGCAGTCGCATCCGTGATCAACCTGAAGGGCATTAAAACCAATAAAAGCTGTGAGTGGACAAAAAGGAACCTTTAGAAATACATTTACCAAAACACATTTTTACCCTTCAGTTTTCATAAACGTGCATGCATAACTTAAAACATGAGTAATAGTATGAAATCATTCAAGTATGAACAGTGGACCGATAAAACCTAAACATATTTTCCCAAGGTCCGTAAAACTCATGTTCACCAAATCAGTTCAAGTTATAAAACATCAAATCCCGGCTCTTAGGCCAAAACATGTGAACACCATCACCTGACCACAAAGACCAAAAACTCGTACTCAAAACCGGTACGTAATCACATCAACATGTTTCTAAATTCCATGTCCACATATTTTCCTTAAAACTCATTTTCATTAAATCAATTTGAATCTCAATAAATTCACGTTTTCCTTAAATCATTTTATATTTAAACCACGGTTTCCTCAAAATCATTTTCCATAAAACCACGGGACTTATTTCCATATCATGTTGCTTAGAGTCACGTTTCTCCCTGCAACGCGTGCAAATCAATAGGCTCAAGGACCGCTCAAAATCCAAGCATCCGCTGCTGTGAACACATCACCAGTCAGCAATCTGTCGCTGTGAAAACCTCACCAGCCGACGATCCGGATCTCGTGAACACATCACTTACCGATCCATATAATCCAGCACATCTGATCTGAGTCAAGCCTCCCTCGGCTGCTCGACAAAGATCGTGCTACGTGACCTCTTCGGGGTAAACACTTCCAACCCGAAGGCGAGCGTTATCTCCAGGGTGCACTCCGGGGAAAAACATATTTCCACCCGAAAGCCCTAATTATCCGCAACATATCATCATCACAAAAACCAGTGAAAACAGTTGCATTGAAAACCAAATCATTTACAATACAGGGTCTCAGCCCTAAGTCCCGATTTACTTTATAAATCCGAAAATCATCAATATCATCATGTCATCACATGGAAATACAAATCCAATCAAAATCACAATTTCATTGGGTCTCAAGCCCAAAATATCATTTTCACGCAAATCCGTGCAACCGTAAACCCGAGTTGCCACGATCACGTAAATCCATAAAATCAATCACTGACTCATAATCCGAGTCCAAATATCATTTTTAATTCCCTGACTCATAACCCGAGTCAAAACATCATTTTCAATCCGGGCCTAGCCCAAAAACACCAATTTCATCATTTCTCGAAAATCGTACCAAAATATAATATAATAATCATAAAATTGAGAAATCACCAGATTGAAACATCAATCATGCCAAAGCATATAAAATCATATAATAAAGCATTTAAAACATATATGCATGCATCATGGTTAGAAAACAAAGTCCACTCACAGACCGTTTCACGATACGCCTCGATACGCGTGCCATAAGCCTTCTCGGGCTAATCCGACCTCTTCGGGTCATCCTGACCTGTCCAAATCATACTCAAAGGTTACTACTAACCTATACAAGTCCATATTAAGAACCCTAAACTTTTCCGAAAAAGTCAACGTGTTCCGTACACGTTTCTCGAGGTGAAAAACCTTGATTTGCCCAACTTAACGATCTCTGATCGACCCGAAACCACCGCCATTGGATCCGGATCGTCGAAACCTTTAAAATGGTTCTGGTCCCACCTAAAAATACGCTCCCACGCGCACACACGTGCGGGTCAATGTTTTAGTCAAATGTTGACCAAAAAGTCAACGCTGACGTCATCATGAACAGTAAGTCAACGGGTCAGAGTCAACGAGTCAATTCGCCGGTCAACGAGTCAACTCACCGGCGACAAAGTCAACTCGCCGGAATTTCTCGCCGGAAAACTCCATTGATGCTCCAAACTTCAAACTTCAATATCTCACTCGTTTCTCAACCAAATTGGACGTTCTACCTATGTAAATCTATCTACTCGAGCCAAGGATTCCAAATATCAACCCACAAAATTCAGAAAGTACCTGGATTTTAAGTTATGGCCATTCAAAGTTTCGGCCAGAATTCCAATCATCATTCCGGCCACCTCCAACGTCCAAATCCGTCCCAAAATGCACCTACAAGCTCGTGAGAACTCAAAGAACATCATCCTAACCTTAGAATTGATCAACACCATCAAAATCAAAAACCCAAAATTTGAATCTCACGGTTTACCTTCCAAAATTTTGGCCACCGTGCATGACAGTCCTTGTCGTGGCCACCATTGGGTTCGTCTCAACATCCTCTCCAACTTTCATTCACGGGTCATAAGCAAAGGATGAAGATCAAGGGGGGTTGTAGAGCTTGTTTGCTCACTTCTCTCATGCTCTGTTTTCTTGGTTGTTCACGGTTCAATGAAGAACACAGAGAAGGCATAATGGTGATTAATTAAGGCTAATGGTGATGATGGTGTAGGAATGATGATGTTGGGAGGGAAACATGGATCAGATTTTAGGGCTTAAATCAAGGGATGGGTGACACTTGTCACTCATCCAAGCAGCCACATCAACGGTCACTATTCAATATTATAATATTATTTTAATCGAACCCTCGGTTCGTTCGGTTAATCGAATTCGTTCCCGTGACCATAACTTAGTCGTCGAAACTCCGATTTCGGCATGCCGCCTGTCGTTGAATTCGTATCGACGAGACCTACGTAACGGTCCTTGGCCCTCGTCCATTGGACTTCCCGGGTCAAAAGTCAACATTTGGCCCTATTTCTTCCAAATTACCAAAATGCCCCTCAACTTCTGAACATCATAACTTTTTCCTCGAATGTCGGAATCGAACGTGCCACCTGTCTATGAACTCGTGACGTCCTGAACTACGTCATGGTCATTGGTCAAAGTCCATTTGACCACCCGATCAAAAAGTCAACAATTTGCCCACGACCAGGGGCAAAATGGTCATTTTGCACATTTTTTTCGATTTCGCCCAACTAATCACCGATCAACCTCACTAATCAAGATTAGTCACTAATCTAATCCCGGAATTCGGGACGGGTCGTTACAACCTTCCCTCCTTAACGAATTTCGTCCCCAAAATTCTAACTATCCGTAATCCACATCTACCTAGTGGAAAACAAATTGGTTTCACAACACGTGTACACTCGTACACCAACTATTCAGAACAAAACTTGTCTGTACTCAAACGTACCACCAGTACCCATAACGCATTGACTACATTCGACCCCGTCGAATGACTGAGACTACCCGTTTCGAATTAATACCACTTGTCCAATCAACCCTTTCGTTGACGCAACAACTCGACGGTTCCTTTCTCACTCACCAGTCCATCCTGGTATTTACTCCCACTGGGAGTCATCAGACCTCACTCAACAATCTATGTTGACACATCCCGACAATCTGTCACCATTCGGCAATTGTCAGTCGGAAACTGACACTCTACTCACTCGTGGCTACACAAGCCACCAACTTACTTGACTCAACTATACACTTACCAACATACCTTGGGTATAACCCATCGACCAGACTACAACCACCTAGGTCATAGCCAAACACGTTCCAATAATGGAGTACATTTGCCCAATCCAGCATGAGACAAATCGAAACTCCACCCATCATCTAGTTCCAATTCCAAATCCGAATTCGCAATTTCGTAAGAAATCCCGAATCCAAACCCAGACATCACATTTTTAATTCACGTCCAAATCCGAATCTGAAATCATTATTCTGTAAGCTAGCATTTGGAATAATCATTTCGCACCCAAATCCAGAAATCCATTTTCAAGTTCCAAAATTGAATCCTGAATCGTCACCCAGAAATTTGATTCCAAAACCCGAAATCTCGTTCACATCTACCCAGACACACCAAAACCAAACCTATCAGTTACTAGTTCAATACATTCGATTGACTTCATAGGGAAGCCAATCCCAACATCCACACATCTAAGGTTGACAAAATCTGACCACGTCGGAACCCTACTCACCCGAGTAATATACCATACGGAAGCCACTTCGTAAAGAAGTTCAGTCCCCTCATTTACGACTCACATACCAAAGTAAGGATGATAAACTCTCCCCCCATCTGGATCATCAAGATCTCGACACAGATTCGACATTGCGTCCCTGACTATAGACATCACGATCCAGCTCCACCTAGGATCCACACAGTTAACTACTAGATTCCAAACCGTAGGGTCTTACACCCTCATCTAATTCGTATACTGTCACAACGTTCGACAACTAACTCCCACAACTAGACAGATCAGTCAACGACGAGACACGCCGAGACTGTGGATTCTAACTGATTACCTTGTATCGATCCTTGTCATCCACCTAGGAAAAACCAAGGGTGATCCAAAACAATGACGCAACTGCTCATCCTACGTGGATGCAAACAAAACTCGATCCACTCACCAAGCCATGTAACCCAACCTTGTCTGCCACCACGCAGAAAATGGGAAATCTTGTTTACCTACTTTCGAAACACGTAACTCCTCCTGATGACCCAAAAACACACATGGGCCCACCAACCAATACACGCTCAACGTACTGGTAACTACAATCAACGTCTGCCAGGGTAGAAAACAAGAAGTCAACCCCAATGACTCCAGAATACCTATCACCAATGCAGAAACGAGCACTCCTCTCGTCCCACAATCACAACTCTCCTCGAAACTAAGGTTCCAACCGTGTTAGGAACTGACATGCTCCCAAGGAGATGTCAAGTCCAGCCACTGGACTTCCCACATCCTCGACTCACTTGGACAACCAAGTGTCCGCAATCAATCCACTACCCAGACCTTATGTCTGTTAATAACCATTTACGCACATCTAAAATGATGTAATTCATTACGATTTTGTTCTCATATCTCAACCTTTATAGGTTCAACACTCAGTTCTCCAAGTTATTCTCGATCACAAAATCCCACATCTATACCACCAATGGTTTTCCTCGTCTCTTCCAATTCTAATCATTTCCATGTACATTATGGGGATATTAGAAACATACAATCGTACCAATCTCGGAGTTGCCAACAACTCCCCAAATCCACTAATTCTCATGACGTAGGGGACGCCATCCCAAGATTACTCAAGTCTCAATCATACCTTTTTATCCACTCATCACTTGTCATTTTACCACTGTCGGGACTGATCCCAACACATCACAATCTCAACTGGATCCCATCCAGTCCATCACTCAACCACTACCAAATCCCAAATACCGAACATATGTCCATCATGACGGAGTCACGCCCCAACTCGTGGCTCATCGTCATCACAATCACTGATACTAGAACCAGCGCTAGTACCAGCACCAACACACTATCAACAACACTAGTATCAGCACACCGGCATCCATACTAGCATCAGCACAAAAGTACCAACACACAAACATCCATACTTGCACACCATGTGCAAATATGACAACCCTGGATCTCCGTTCATACCGAACAACGATCCCGTACCTCGACTCGTACCTCACAACTATGGGTACCACCTTTCTAACAGTTCACTTCAGGATAATGAACGTTCCCTGAACGTCCCCTGATCCCCAAGTACTGAACCCACACTAATTACCCTCGATAGCCAGTCATCTCCACATGACTACCGACCAACGGTCATTACTATCGAGATCCGTATCCACACATCACACTAATACCCGGTCTAACTCGGGATTCCATAATTTATCTCATAACCGTACCCATGGATCGAATCCCATAGTTCTGACTAGACTCACTAGAGTCATCCACATGGTCATCCATGACCTCAGCCGCTCGTCGCAGCACAAGTTCTCATCTACTAGCCACAACTAAAGTTCACCTTTTTCAATCATATACTAGGGTTCCACAATCACACCCTATGGTTCCACCGAATCCAACTGCTCTCTATAATATAATCCACAACCTGACCGACCCCGCGGTCCTGGCATCGTATAGACGTCAAATCCAATCCTACCTTCAACTCAATGTGGGTTCCACCACTAAGGTCATCGGCTAACTCCGATGTACCAACATCCCGTACACTAGCAATCACCACTAGGGTTCACATTTAGACCATTACTCAAATGGGGTTCCTCGAACCTAGCAGCACAACAATGCAATATCACAAGACCGAACCGACGGTCCCACATTACCAGTTCATCACGTACAACCCCACTTGGGTCGAATCACATTAACGCATGGCGTATCGGTCCAATCACACTCTATTCACTATTCAAACCCAAACACTATTTATCAGGTTGATAACGAACTGCAGTTGAAAGAGACATCACACCCTCGACCTGCGCGCGCAAAAAGAGCAACCTTGCTCTGATACCAATTTGACAAGACCCATCCCAATCCCCTCGGGATTACCGTGGAATGTGCCTTGCTCCCGTCCAATAAGAGGTGTCAGACAAGGGATAACCAAAATTCACTGCCCAAACTGGGCTTCCAGAGTGCGCAAGGATCGATGGAGGAGGCGTGCAATGTCCCAGTCTCTGCTGCAGTCGCATCCGTGATCAACCTGAAGGGCATTAAAACCAATAAAAGCTGTGAGTGGACAAAAAGGAACCTTTAGAAATACATTTACCAAAACACATTCTTAGCCTTCAGTTTTCATAAACGTTCATGCATAACTTAAAACATGAGTAATAGTATGAAATCATTCAAGTATGAACAGTGGACCGATAAAATCTAAACATATTTTCCCAAGGTCCGTAAAACTCATGTTCACCAAATCAGTTCAAGTTATAAAACATCAAATCCCGACTCTTAGGCCAAAACATGTGAACACCATCACCTGACCACAAAGACCAAAAACTCGTACTCAAAACCGGTACGTAATCACAACAACATGTTTCTAAATTCCATGTCCACATATTTTCCTTAAAACTCATTTTCATTAAATCAATTTGAATCTCAATAAATTCACGTTTTCCTTAAATCATTTTATATTTAAACCACGGTTTCCTCAAAATCATTTTCCATAAAACCACGGGACTTATTTCCATATCATGTTGCTTAGAGTCACGTTTCTCCCTGCAACGCGTGCAAATCAATAGGCTCAAGGACCGCTCAAAATCCAAGCATCCGCTGCTGTGAACACATCACCAGTCAGCAATCTGTCGCTGTGAAAACCTCACCAGCCGACGATCCGGATCTCGTGAACACATCACTTACCGATCCATATAATCCAGCACATCTGATCTGAGTCAAGCCTCCCTCGGCTGCTCGACAAAGATCGTGCTACGTGACCTCTTCGGGGTAAACACTTCCAACCCGAAGGCGAGCGTTATCTCCAGGGTGCACTCCGGGGAAAAACATATTTCCACCCGAAAGCCCTAATTATCCGCAACATATCATCATCACAAAAACCAGTGAAAACAGTTGCATTGAAAACCAAATCATTTACAATACAGGGTCTCAGCCCTAAGTCCCGATTTACTTTATAAATCAGAAAATCATCAATATCATCATGTCATCACATGGAAATACAAATCCAATCAAAATCACAATTTCATTGGGTCTCAAGCCCAAAATATCATTTTCACGCAAATCCGTGCAACCGTAAACCCGAGTTGCCACGATCACGTAAATCCATAAAATCAATCACTGACTCATAATCCGAGTCCAAATATCATTTTTAATTCCCTGACTCATAACCCGAGTCAAAACATCATTTTCAATCCGGGCCTAGCCCAAAAACACCAATTTCATCACTTCTCGAAAATCGTACCAAAATATAATATAATAATCATAAAATTGAGAAATCACCAGATTGAAACATCAATCATGCCAAAGCATATAAAATCATATAATAAAGCATTTAAAACATATATGCATGCATCATGGTTAGAAAACAAAGTTCACTCACAGACCGTTTCACGATACGCCTCGATACGCGTGCCATAAGCCTTCTCGGGCTAATCCGACCTCTCCGGGTCATCCTGACCTGTCCAAAACATACCCAAAGGTTATTACTAACCTATACAAGTCCATATTAAGAACCCTAAACTTTTCTGAAAAAGTCAACGTGTCCCTACACGTTTCCCGGGGTGAAAAACCTTGATTTGACCAACTTAACGATCTCTGATCGACCTGAAACCATCGCCATTGGATCCGGATCGTCGAAACCTTTAAAATGGTCTTGGTCCCACCTAAAAATACACTCCCACGCGCCCACACGCGCGGGTCAAAGTTTTAGTCAAATGTTGACCAAAAAGTCAACGTTGACGTCATCAAAGTTAACGATGACGTCATCATGAACAGTAAGTCAACGTCAAAAAGTCAACGGGTCAGAGTCAACGAGTCAACTCGCCGGAATTTCTCGCCGGAAAACTCCATTGATGCTCCAAACTTCAAACTTCGATATCTCACTCGTTTCTCAACCAAATTGGACGTTCTACCTATGTAAATCCATCTACTCGAGCCAAGGATTCCAAATATCAACCCAGAATATTCAGAAAGTACCTGGATTTTAAGTTATGGTCATTCAAAGTTTCGGCCAGAATTCCAATCATCATTCCGGCCACCTCCAACGTCCAAATCTGTCCCAAAATGCCCCTACAAGCTCGTGAGAACTCAAAGAACATCATCCTAAGCTTAGAATTGATCAACACCATCAAAATCAAAAACCCAAAATTTGAATCTCACGGTTTACCTTCCAAAATTCCTGCCACCGTGCATGACGGTCCTTGTCGTGGCCACCATTGACTTCGTCTCAACATCCTCTCCAACTTTCATTCACGGGTCATAAGCAAAGGATGAAGATCAAGGGGGGTTGTATAGCTTGTTTGCTCACTTCTCTCATGCTCTGTTTTCTTGGTTGTTCACGGTTCAATGAAGAACACAGAGAAGGCATAATGGGGATTAATTAAGGCTAAAGGTGATGATGATGTAGGAATGATGATGTTGGGAGGGAAACATGGATCAGATTTTAGGGCTTAAATCAAGGGAAGGGTGACACTTGTCACTCATCCAAGCAGCCACATCAATGGTCACTATTCAATATTATAATATTATTTTAATCGAAGCCTCGGTTCGTTCGGTTAATCGAATTCGTTCCCGTGACCATAACTTCGTCGTCGAAACTCCGATTTCGGCATGCCGCCTGTCGTTGAATTCGTATCGACGAGACCTACGTAACGGTCCTTGGCCCTCGTCCATTGGACCTCCCGGGTCAAAAGTCAACATTTGGCCCCATTTCTGCCAAATTACCAAAATGCCCCTCAACTTCTGAACATTATAACTTTTTCCTCGAATGTCGGAATCGAACGTGCCACCTGTCTATGAACTCGTGACGTCTTGAACTACGTCATGGTCATCGGTCAAAGTCCATTTGACCACCCAATCAAAAAGTCAACATTTTTCCCACGACCAGGGGCAAAACGGTCATTTTGCACATTTTGTCCAATTTCGCCCAACTAATCACCGATCAACCTCACTAATCAAGATTAGTCACTAATCTAATCCGGAATTCGGGACGGGTCGTTACATCTAGTGGATGGGTGACACTTGTCACTCATCCATTGGGCCTCCATTAAATATCTGGGCCCCACTAAAGTCCAAAAGTTAACTCATTTCGTAATTCGTGCACTTGAACTTCCGTGAACCGTAACTTCTCCGTCGAACGTCCGAATTCGACGTGCCGCCTGTCTATGGATTCGTATCGTCCTTATCTACGTAACGATCTTTGTCCCTCGGCCATCGGACCTCTTGGTCAAAAAGTCGACTATTTGCCCCATTTAACCAAAATTACCAAAATACCCCTAAACTTCTGAACGTCATAACTTCCTCCTAGAACGTCAGAATTAAACGCGCCACCTGTCTATGAACTTGTGACGTCACGAACTACGTCACGATCATTGGTCAAAATTCATTTGACCGCCCGAATGAAAAGTCAACGTTTTGCAACGACTAGGGGCAAAACGGTCATTTTACATCGTTCGTCTGATTTCGCCTAACTAATCACGGATTAACCTCACTAATCATGATTAGTCACTAATCTAATCCTGGAATTTGGGACGGGTCGTTACAACCTTCCCTCCTTAATTAATTTCGTCCTCGAAATTCCAACCGACCTAAATCCAACCGTTCTTCCCTACTTAAATAGTTCCGTTCTTGAAACACTAACTATCCTGATTCCACAACCACCTCATGGAAAGTAAAATTGACCTCGAAACACGTGTACACTTGTACACTAACTAACTAGAACAATAATTATTCGCACCCAGACGTACCACTAACGCTCACGTCGCAACGACTACATTCGACCACGTCGAATGACAGTAACCATACGTTCTGAATTGACACCACATGTCAAATCTACAGTTTTCGTTGACATAGCAACTCGACGATTCCTTCCTCAATCACCAACCTATCCTGACGTCTGCTCCCATCGGGAGTCATCAGATCTCACTCAACGATCCACGCTGACACCTCCTACAACTTACACGATACTCACTCGTGGTTACACTAACCACCAATTTACTCAACTTGAGTATACACTTACCAACATCTAACTCGACCTGCGTGTAACTAGACCCCTCAGAAAAACTATGACCCAATGCACAGTATCCAATGTCCTGCCCACGTCCTCAACTAATCCAATGGTATCAGAACCAATCCGACTACCAACACGCTCACCAACATACTCTGGTATAACCTATATACCATCACTAGACATGACAAGTCTGCCCGGTATCGTACCTCAAACTACGTATAAGGTACGTACATCTACCCATCAATCAGCCTACAACCATCTAGGTTATAGCCAATCACGTTTCTACTATGGAGTCCATTTGTCCAATCCCAGACTAGACAAATCGAAACTCCAACCCATCATCTATTTCCAAATCCGAATCCGAATCCGCAATTTCGTAAGAAATCCCGAATCCAAACCCAAAAATCATATCCATAATCATGTCCAAATCCGGATCCGAAATCATCATTCCGTCAGCTAGCATTTGGAATAACCATTCCGAACCCAAATCCATAAAAAAAAAAATCCACAATCAAGCTCTAGAATCAAATCCTGAATCGTCACCCAGAATCCGATTCCAAAACCCAAATACAGAAATCCTCTTTCAAGTTCCAAAATCAAATCCTGAATCGTCATCTAGAAATTTGATTCCAAAACTCGAAATATCGTTCACGTCTATTGAGACACACTATATCTGAACCTCTCAGATACCTGCTCAATACATTCGATTGACTTCATAGGAAGCCAATCACAACATCAACACAACACTAGATTTGAAAATATCCGACCACGTCGGAAAACTACTCACCTGGGTAATATACCATACGGGATTCACTTCGAAAAGAAGTTCAGTCCCGTCATCTACAACTCCAACATCCAAGTACGAGCGATAAACTCTCCACCTATCTGGATCATCAAGATCACGATCCAGATCCATAACTACATCACCCAACCATAGACGTCATGATCCTCGATCGTCACGACGTCCAAAGTCCTCAACCATTTCCCACATCTAAACAAATTAGTCAACGACGAGACACGCCGAGACTGTGGGTTCTCACTGATTACCTCGTATCGATCCTTGTCATTCCACCGAGGAAAATCAAAGATGATACAAGACTATGACATCAAAACTCATCCTATGTGGATACAACCAAACTCGTTGCATTCACCACGTCACGTAAACCAACATCGTCTTCCACCAAACAGGAAATGAGAAATCTCATTCACTGTAACTTCAAAATACTCATTACTAATTCGAGAAGCCCGCATTCCACTCGTCACCTCAATCGCAACCTTTCGTGATTCCGAAGTTCCAATAAGATTGGAAACAGCATACCTGGACATCAATCACGTGTCCACTAACCAATTTAACTCTATTTGAGATCCACTCTGGGACCACAGATACCGAACATATGCCCATCACGACAGATGTAGCTCAACGTCATCGCAATCACCGGCACCAGCACCAGCACCAGTACCAGCACACTAACACCACTATAATCTGTCAGCATCAGCACACTAGCATCAACAATAACACTAGCACACCATGTGCAAAACTGACAACCCTGGATCTCCGCTCCTACCGAGCGACGACCTCGTACCTCTACTCAAATAGGAGAAACTCTGCATCCTCGTACCCAACAACTCTGGGTACAGTCACCCTGAAAACTCATACGAGAAAAGAAAACGTTCCATGAACGTCCCCGATTCCCAAAAATCATAACTACAACCACTCTCGATAGTAGTGCCTGCCACAACCTTGTGCAGACCTAACTACCAGGCATCTCGATATCCAGATTCCACATCCAACGGAATCAACCGCTCGTACCAACTACTCTGTATCCCCACTTCGGGATTCCATCGAAAAGTACTAACCCTGATAACTTGCCCAACTAATCACTAACCAGTCGTAACTCGACTCAACCAATGTCGTCTACCAGGTCGCCCATGACCTTAGTTGCACCAACAGTCCATCACAACTGAAGTAGCATGACAACTAACTAGGTCTAACTGATAAATACAACCTCGACTGCAGAGTGCAGTCCCAACAAAAGCTGACATGACTAGACCGACTAACGAATCTAAATTCAAATAGTCGTCACAGTCAAACCACTCGCCAACTCACATTTCGAACCATACACCCAAGGTAGGGTTCCACGATTACACCTAGAGTTCCACCGAACCCAACTGCGAAAAGCAGTAAAATCAACAATCTAACCGACTCTGCGGTCTTGACATCGTAAAGACGTCAATCCAATAAATCCGATCATCGGATGGTCACAACTCCCAACCAGACGTCGGAACCGATCCTACGACATCGTGAAAGACGATCCCAACTAACCGTCTCACGATCAAAATGCTAACGTACTACGATGTTCATCCCTTCGGAGGGTCCCACACTGCCATCCACGACAGAACTATGGCAACCTCGGCATCCAATGCCGAACCAAGACATTTCTTGATACAATCCTACTAACTATCGTACCGATACCCTAACTATCAGGTTGATAACGAACTGTATCCCATTGAGATATCACATCCTCGACCTGCGCACATACTCCAACAGCTACACGGTTGCTCGAATAGAGACAACCCCGCTGATAAGCATCCTACGAGCAATCCTATGATCTGATACCACGCTGATATGACCCATCCCAATCCCCCCGGGATTAGTGCGGGATGACCCTGCTCCCGTCTGACACGAAGTGATAAATTTCCCATCATGATAAACTTCCCAACTATCTCTGCCTCCCTCGTACCCGACAACTCTGGGTACAGTCACCCTGATAACGCATACGAGAAAAGGAAACGTCACCTGAACGTCACCGATTCCCAACAATCGTAACTACGACCATTCTCGGTAGTAGCGCCCGCCACAGACTCGTGCAGACCTAACTACCAAACACCTAGATATCCAGACTCCGCATCCAACGGAATCCATCGACCGAACCAACTATCGCGTATCCTAAACCTGGGATTTCATCGACAAGTACCAACCTCAACTGCGAAGAGCAGTCCCATCACTAAAGCTAACATAACCCGACCGATGAACGGCCCCAAATCCGAATAGTCGTCAAACCACTCGTCAACTCACCTGTTCGAACCATACACCATAAGGTAAGGTTCCACAATTACTACCTAGAGTTCCACTGAACCCAACTGCATAAGACAGTATATCCCACGATCTCACCGACCCCGCGGTCCCGACATCGTAAAGACGTCGATCCAACTAGGATTCCTCGAATCCAGCTGCTCACAGCAGTAAATCTATCTAACTCAACCAAATACGATCATCGAACTCAACAATATCCGACCATCTGATTGTCACTATTCCTAACCAGTCATCGGAATTGATCCTACGACATCGTGAAGACGATCCCAACTAACCGTCTCACTATCTAGAACGCTAACGTAATAGTACGTTCATCCTTACATAGGGTCCCACACTGTCAACCTTGACAGAACTATGGCAACCCCGGCATCTAGTGCCGAACCAAGACATCCACGATTCAATCCTACTAACTATCGTATCGGCATCCCAACATCAGGTTGACCACGAACTGTAGCCCACTGAGATATCACATCCTCGACTTGTGTACATACTCCAAGAGCTGCACGGTTGCTCGAATAGAGACAACCCCGCTCTGATAAGCATCCTATGCTCTGATAAGCAATCCTATGCTCTGATACCACGTTGACAGGACCCATCCCAATCCCCTCGGGATTAGTGCGGGATGACCCTGCTCCCGTCTGACACGAAGTGTCAGACAAGGGATATTTTCGACCTTTGCCCTCCCGGGCTATCAGAGTACGCCAGGATCCGGAGGAGGTATGTGATATCTCGGTCTCTGCTACAGTCCACATCCGATGTCAACCTGAAGGGCAGTCAAAACATTAAAAGCTGTGAGTGGACAAAACAAGAATTTATAAAAACATTTTAACGAGAAGACATTTGTACCCTTCACTAAAAAGCATGCATGCATTCGAAAACCATTTATCCGAAATAAACCATATGGGGGAACTAAGCCCAAAATCAAGATTGAAAGAACCATAATGAAAACGACCATACGGGCCACTGCCCAAATCCATAAGGGACTCAGCCCAAATCAGAAGTAAACCAAGTACACGTGCCACCGCTCAAATCCTGTGTAACCACACATCACATATCATATATCATATTTATATCATATACATATATAATTCACACAACCAATCCTGTCACGGTTTCCAAAGCTACGCGCGTGCTACCTAGGTCTCAATCCGAGTCTTCTCAAAGTCAAGATCAATGTCCGCAGACCACTGACCCTACCCGAGGTAATAGTAATCATAGCCTTCCTAAGAGTAAGTAACCCAACTGGGGGGTGACTCCACTCAGTCGGTGCTCCGTGACTACTCCGGGGTCCACCCAGGCCAACGACCCTCCCCGAAGGAGATAATAGAAGTAAAGGAAGGTATATGAATACATAACATAAACGTTCATGCCCGGTTCCCTTGAACCGTCATGATCCATAACATCCATTAACCAGGGTTCATGCCGATTCCCATAAACCGTCATGAACCAAAATAACATGACAAAGGTTCATGCCGGTTCCCATAAACCGTCATGAACCACAATGACCTTTCCAGAGTTCATGCCGGTTCCCGTAAACCGTCATGAACTTGGAAATCCATCTAGGGTCCCTGACCCGAAATCATAAACCGTAAAGTAACTGGGTCTCGTGCCCGAACATATGACTCAACTGGGCACCGTGCCCGATATCTAAGGGTCAGTCACGACTCCGATCATAGTGATGCGTGCAACCATCCATCCAGGACCGCCCTCAATCCTGGCATGTCACCGTGAACGTATCAACCGACGCGACCACCACAAGATCATGGTGCACTCATCACCGATCGATATCCTGAACCGTCAACACTCCGAAGTCGAGCCTCCCCAGGCTGCCCGACCACAAATCGTGCATCGTGACCTCTCTGGAAGGAACACATCCCAATCCGGAGGCGAGCGTCGTATCGTCGATCGCCGTGCACATAGCACCCGTGGCGACCACGATTTAGACCTGAAGGTCGTAAATAGCGTCATATGCCCGAGAAAAAACCAAATGGTCTCATACCCGAGTTTATCCTTTTAGAAATCCAAAACCTTTTCATTTAGAACAATAAAGACATACAGACCCGTATAGGCATCGTATAGGGCTGAAACCTCGAAATACGTGCCTATACGTAACCACACATCAAAATGCACTCATGGAATCACAAACAAGTATTTAAAACATATAATAAACATTTATGCATGCACCAATTTAGAAAACAAGGTCCACTCATAGACCGTCCGAGCTTCCGCCTCGATTTGCGTGCCATTCGGCTCCCCGAGCCGATCACCATCACCGGGACTCCCAAACCTGTCCAAATTTTAATAGAAGGTTACTAACTACTTAATTAACCTCCCACTAAAACCCCGTAATTTTCCCGAACTTTTAACTATTTTTAATCTCGAACCTAAACCTTCCGATGCCCCGAAACATATCGAGACGGTGTCCGATCGACACGAAACCAGTCCCAAAATGTTCGTTACATCGAATAGAAGATTTCCCATGTTGGAACCATCCCCAGATTCCCTGCCACGCGCCCTTACGCGCCCTGGGAGTGCACTGCGTGTGGGCCTCACGCGCCACTGCACAGTGCGTCTTCTTCCCTGCGAAAGACCGGTCCGGCCGGTTCGACTGTGCAGTCCGGTCTAGCTGGACCAGGGTGACCGGTCCGGCCCTCCTACTCCCTCATTTTCGGTCCTTTTTCTTCCTAATCGATTCTAAACTTCCTAATACAATCCTAGGAACATGTTTGGATGATCAAAACAAAGAAAAACCCATAGAACCCGAGGTTTGATTTTTGAACCTCACGGTTCAGTTTTTCCATTTTCCCTTCCATGGCTTCCCAGCCGTCCTACACCATACAAACCCTCTTAAAACTCCCTAAGCAACCTATTTAAATCAACCAAACCATCCAAATCATTCCATAATCATTAAATCGATAAAACATGGGAAAAAACTCAAACCGAGACCTTCTCGGCCCATGGCCGCCGTCCACGGCGGCATGGCTTCCAGCCGGCCACCATCGTCTAGCCTTCATCCTCTCAACCTCTGGGCTTCACGGGCATGATCAACTGGGTCAAAGGTTTGGTCTTGGATTGAAAATGGGATCGGGAAATGTGGGTTTAGGGAGAAACGAAGAAAATGAAGATGCACGGGAAAAGGGAGATGCATGAATCAATTTTGGGTGGCCTGTGGATGGGTGACAAGTGTCACTCATCCATTGGGTCCCCATAAAATATATGGGCCCCACTAAGTCCAAAAGTGCAACCGTCTCGTAATTCGTGCAATAGTACGTTCGAATTTCCGTGAACCGTAACTTCGCCGTCGAACGTCCGAATTCGACGTGCCGCCTGTCTATGGATTCGTATCGTCCCCATCTACGTAACGGTCTTTGGCCCTCGACCATCGAACCTCCCGGTTAAAAAGTCAACATTTGACCCCTTTTAACCAAAATTACCAAAATGCCCCTAAACTTCCGAACGTCATAACTTCTTCCTCGAACGTCGGATTTGAACGTGCCACCTGTCTATGAACTCGTGACATCACGAACTACGTCACGGTCATCGGTCAAAGTCCATTTGACCGCCCGAATGAAAAGTCAACGTTTTGCCATGACTAGGGGCAAAACGGTCATTTTGCATCGTTCGTCCGATTTCACTCTACTAATCACGGATTAGCCTCACTAATTGTGATTAGTCACTAATCTAATCTAGGAATTTGGGACGGGTCGTTACAGTAAACATACGTGGGAACTCAGCCCAAATCCATTTATCATCATAAAACACAATTTCCCAAACCAATTGAAATCATGTTTATCCAGTATATTCATATCCAGAACCTGTCACGGTGAAATAGAGCTACACGTGTGCTAACCGGGGTCTCAAACCCAAGTCTCTCCAGGGTCCACCCAGGTCAATGTCCGTAGATCAATGACCCTCCCTGGAGGTAACGAACCATGCCCATCCTGAGAGTAAGGAACCCAACTCGGGGGCGACTCCACTCAGTCAGTGCTCCGTGACTACTCTGTGGTACAACCAGGCGAACAACCCTCCCCGGAGGAGACAATCATGTATAAAGGATGGAATATGAAAACCTTTTGAAATCATTCTTTAAACCTTTCCAGGATTCATGCCCTGCCCCTCATAAGCCGTCATGAACCATAAAACCTTTCATGGGTTCATGCCGGTTCCCATAAACTGTCAAGACCCGTAAATCCATTTCAAGGGTTCATGCCGGTTCCCATAAATCATCATGACCCGTAAAAACCATTTGTAACACATAGCTGGGCGTTAGGCCCGAATCCACATAGAAACTCGACCTCTGGTCCGAATCGTAAACCAACTGGGCCTCCGGCCCGATTCCGTAAATCAAATGGGTTTCAAACCCGAGTTTACCTTTTTGAATCCAAAACCATTTCATTAAACCATTGCTAAAATCATAAGTACGGAAAATCAGTATAAAACTGGAAAACCTCGATTTACGTGCAAGCACGTAAATCGCTGCGAAATACGTGAAAAAATAAAATTTAAAAATATACAAATCAAACTCATCAAATCACATTCATTATCCTTTTGGAAATCCAAAACCATTTCATTCAGACCAATAAAGACGTACGGACCCGTATAAGCACCGTATAAGGCCGAAACCTCGAAATACGTGCGTATACGTAACCACACATCCAAATGCACAAATGGCATCACAAATAATTATTTAAAACATATAATAAACATTCATGCATGCACCAATTTAGAAAAAAAAGGTCCACTCACAGACTGTCCGAGCTCCCGCCTCGATTTGCGTGCCATAGGCTCTCCCGAGCCAATCACTATCACCGGGACTCCCAAACCTGTCTAAATTTTAATAGAAGGTTACTAACTACTTAATTAACCTCCCATTAAAGCCTCGTAAGTTTTCCGAACTTTTAACTATTTTTAAACCGATCCTAAACCTTCCGACAGCCCGAAACCTATCGAAACGATGTCCGATTGATACGAGACCAGTCCCAAAATATTCGTTACATCGAATAGAAGATTTCACATGTTGAACACTTCCCCAAATTATGGACTACGCATCCCTCGAAGGTCGAAAACACTGTTCATCGTCTCCTACCTCCAGCTGAACCGGTTCACTGTTCATTTCACTGTTCCAAACCGGCGTGAACGGTTCAGTGGTTTTCCTGCCCTATTTTGGTTCGATTTCAACCCTAATTAATCCTATAATTCATATCTCTTCATTCCCTATCAATTCCAATCATCAAAACAACCTAAAACTACACAAAACTCATGGTTCAATTCTTGAACCATACGGTTCAAGCTTCCCAAAACTGTACCATGGCTGTACAGCCGCCCGAAGCTTATCAAAACCTTCCTAAAACAATCCTAATAACTCATTTAATTCATTGGAAGCAACCAAAATGACCCATAATATATATATATATAGAATTTAAATGGAGTTTGGAGCCGTACCGAGAACCCTCTCGGGTTCCTTCTCCTCTCGCCGTCGTGGGCGGCGGTTCATGCCTCCAGGCCGGCCACCTCAGCTCCCTCAGTCTCTCTGGTCCTCACGGCTGGTCATGGGTTAAGGTGGGATGGGTTTTGGGTTGTACAAAGATGGAGAAATGGTGAGATCGGGTTATGTTTTTTAATGGAAGAAAGAATGATCGATGCATGTATGTGAAGGAATGTCCAGTGGATGGGTGACACTTGTCACTCATCCATTGGGCCTCCATTAAATATCTGGGCCCCACTAAAGTCCAAAAGTTAACTCGTTTCGTAATTCGTGCAATAGTGCACTTGAACTTCCGTGAACCGTAACTTCGTCGTCGAACGTCCGAATTCGACGTGCCGCCTGTCTATGGATTCATATCGTCCTTATCTACGTAACTGTCTTTGGCCCTCGGCCATCGGACCTCTTGGTCAAAAAGTCAGCTATTTACCCCATTTAACCAAAATTACCAAAATGCCCCTAAACTTCTGAACGTCATAACTTCCTCCTCGAACGTCGGAATTAAACGTGCTACCTGTCTATGAACTCGTGACGTCACGAACTACGTCACGGTCATTGGTCAAAGTCCATTTGATCGCCCGAATGAAAATTCAACGTTTTGCCACGACTAGGGGTAAAACGGTCATTTTGCATCGTTCGACCGATTTCGCCTAACTAATCACGGATTAACCTCACTAATCGTGATTAGTCACTAATCTAATCTCGAAATTTGGACGGGCCGTTACACAAAAGCAAAGATAGACCGTCACTGGCATTGCCTCATTGGTCCACTCCATCAACCCAACCCACTATCATTTATTATTCATTTCCTATTAATCACCAATTCAGTCTTACACTCTCTTATCGTGACTCTATGTGAGGGATAAAACTAGAAACCATCATTTCTTCTTCCTCATCGGTTTAAAACGAAGGCCAGAGGTTGAAACCGTGAAGACTGAAGCCAAAGAGCTGAATAGAGGAAGATAAAGTCATTGACTCCATCTCCAATCCCCAATTCCAGACGTGTTTGGCAAGCGATCGTGACGATGAAGGTATCCTCAACGATGGTGCGATTGTGATGTCGTGATGAAGAAGAGGAGTCTGGTACGATGGTGATGTCGTGATGAAGAAGACAATGCGGTTGTGATGGTGAGTTCTACTTCTAAACATATAACGTAATTAGGGTGAAATCATGTAATGTAATTTGGGTGAAATTTGGGAGTTGGGTGAGACAATGAGTTGAGTTCTAAGGTAAATTTGGTGAAATTTTTGGTTTCTTTAATTGAAAATTGGGTGAATTTGAATAAAATTTAGATGGAATTGTGGTGAATTTTGGTGAAATCTAGAACTATTATGCGATTGCAGCCGCTAGGCGCTGCCTAGGAGCTCCCACGAGGTGCCAAGCCTGCATATGCTCCACCTAACCCCCTTCATGTGTTTCTCTGCAGCATGGTCTATATTCGCGGCAGCCAAACTCCACCTAGCTCCTAAGCGTCGTCTAGGCAGCCGCCTAACCCGCTGTTTAGAACATTGATCCTCATGGACTTACTTCTCGGCCTCCAACAAACACACTGAGAGGTGCCAAAAAAAAAACAAACAAGCACTGTCCACAACTAGAAGGTACCACACAGACACCGACCACTAAGCACTTCCAAACATAGGCATACGTGCAGCTCAGCGTGCTCTCTCGACTGAGGGACTTGGGGGACTACATGTATACTTCTCACCGAGTTTGGAAGAGTAAGACAAGTCTCCAACCGAGAAGTTCAACTTTGATCACGAACTTGGAGGATTTCTGCTGACACCATACTTGACTAGACTCATTGGCCCATATACCTAAAAGCCCAAATACCAAACATAGGTCAAGCCCACACAACCTGCATAACCTTAGTAATGGATCAAACATGGGATGACACATGAGCGCATCCCCACCCTCAATCTATGTGTCACGTGTTAGCAGTACGATTGAGGTGCATTTATCTCACATTGAAGCAATAAAAAACGAATACCTCACTCACATATACAAAAAATATGCACAATTCGCAATAAAGTAACTAACACTCACTATTCATTATTACTCTGTCAAATTTACCGTTTATTGTTTACTCTTTCAAAAAAAGTTACTAACTTAACCGTCAAAGAGCCTTAGGCCAGCAGAACACCGATGCTTATCCCTAACGGAAGATCCACTACTCTTCTTAATCCACAAGTTACAAAGAGGAACACGTATCACATGGTGATTGGACAATGAGTAATCCTAAGTTGGAACATTTTGTACTTTCAACAATCCATGCAATCTACTATTAGTATATATATAAAAAAAATTAATTGTTACTAAAACCATCCATAATTTTGATGCATATAGATTGGGAATTTTTTTTTGCATTCCATATTTTATTTTATACACTTCATTTTGAATCAATTTTTTTTTTAAAAAAAAAATGGAGTAGAAAAGTAAAATTTGGAGTGAAAATTAGCTCCCATATAAATCTCTAATCTATTTGATTTTTTACATGTGTGAGCTAGCTTTACATGATGGCTAGAGATATCAACCGTTCAGATTATCATACTTACATATGCAAAATTCAATAATCAACCATGAAGGAAACGACTGAGTACATTCCCTTCTTTGAAGAGTATGCTAGATTATGACAAAATCAACTTCAAATTGGCTCTGTCCATGGAATACATTAAAAACACAATTTATTAACACATAAAGTAGTCAAGTTGCATAAAGAAGCTGCTAGTTATGTTACAGACACAAGAAATTCATATGATAGCAAAAATCAAACGAGTTGAAGGCATGATGAGCAGTCTGAAATGGGTGCATAATCAGAAATACACACACTGTATCTTAACGGAAGCTCTGTAAAAGTAAAACAACCGCCAAGTTACCATTAAATAACATGGAGATTATTGCAGAATGCACAGCCACAAAATGGAGGACGAGACAAGATCTTGAACCGGCTAAGGAGAACCGCCCGGATAGCGATGAGCCGGAGGCGAAGGCTTTGGAATGTATGGGATTATAGGCGTGCCGTGCTCAATTGGACCCGGTTTAATGGAAGCTTTTGAACTTGGGGAAGGATCGATGGGCTGATAATCATCCAGATTCACATTGCCTCCTCCTGCATTCCTGTGTCTTGGACCGTAACCATTCTCCTGTAGTTTCAGAAGAAAAAAAAATACAAACCCAACACCACCAACAACTCGTATTAGCACATGTCACAGTAATTCCTACTTCACAATCAGTTGCATTGTACCTTCAGCTTCCTGCTTACTGCTGTCATCTTCGAACCACCATCGCGGTGGTCGGAGAAAATATCTGGAAAACAAAATTAAGGAGATTGATCAACTTCAGGAACAGAGATCGATGGAATTCAGTTGAATTGCATGCATGAATACTTAGAACATATATTCTAGAAATATTTTCAAAAATCCAATTAACCATCATAACCAACTAAAACGACCAACCGGGAGATAAAGAGCCATTGCTGCTGCCAGAGAAACTAAGGAGCATCAGAACTGTTACAAGCACCAAGAGGAACACCAAAAACCCAGAAACCTTCATAATGCCAAAATATCAACAATTCCACCAAAACCCAGAAACCCCAAATGGGAATGCCCTCCCACTTCTTTTTTAAGCAAAGCAAGCAACTCAACCCATAAGAACTCTCGCAGCTGGCTAGGGAATTCAGGGGAGATGACAAAAGGGCTAAGAGGACAACCCATCACTTCCATTTTATTTATGGCAAATAATATGTAGGGTTTTTTTTCCCTTCTTCTTCTTGATTTTCGTGATTGCTTTTTAGTTTGGAGTAATTATTAATTCTGTGAATCATAAAAGAAAACATGTGGGCTTCATTTACTGTGTCGTCTCTCCTCATACATAGTATTTAGTGCTTCATTTAAGTGTTGCAGAAAGGAACAGTGGGGAATGAAGAAGCACCAGGATCAGGGACTGAACGGTTGGCGTGGAATATGAGCCTTTCGGCACACGTCTCTGGCTCCCTGGCATTTGGCAGAGTGCCATTTAGCAGCACTACACGAACTCTATTATAAAGGATAATATCAGATTAAAATTATAAAGGGGGTGTAGCTCATATGGTAGAGCGCTCGCTTCGCATGCGAGAGGCACGGGGTTCGATTCCCCGCACCTCCATTTTATATTTAAACTTCTGTAATTTAAATTTTCTTTCTATTTTTTATTGAAAAATCATAATTATCCAATAGTAAAAAATTAAGATAATTTTATTATTTACTTCTTAGATTTTGTGCATAAACCCACCTCTCCTTACACACCCCCAAAAACTTTATATACCATTAAACCCCACATTACAAAATAAAAAATCAAATATAACATATAAATTTAATTACACAATTTTTTAAATTTAATTATAAAATATGAGATTAAAATCCTACTCATATATTGTAAATGAAAATGATATAAACAAAAATAGACCTTAAAAAAACAATTATCATATTTAAAATATACAATCTTATCAAGCATTAATTAGTAATTTATTCTATTCATAACCAAAACTCAGAACTCATTATTTTGTTTCAAAACCAGAACAACTTCAAAAGCTTAGTTAGCAGTTTATTTTATTCATAACCATAACTCAAAAACTGTTTTTTTTTTTTGTTTCAGCACCAGAACTCAAACTCATTACTTCAATACCAGCAAACTCATCATATGGTTTCAGAACCAGAACTCAAAACTCATTATTTTGTTACGATTACAAATCGAGCTGAGCAAATAAACCCAACGTACAACGTTGGCACTTCATCTGATCTTATTGTTACGATTACAAATCGAGCCTAACTCAAAATATGTTCATAAACTCAGACTACCTAATTTCTGCAAATCATTGTACCTGCTCAATTTATAACGTGTAACAAGAATACCTACCCAATCATCTTCATTCCCGGAACATGGTAAACCATTCATTCTCGATGCATGTGAAAGAACATTACCATAACAAGCATAATTAAAGTCCCAATTCTACCAGGTGCAAGTATGGAAACATCATCAGCGTATAACCAGAGAGGTAGACAAGCAATATAGCATAGAATTAAGGTCCAATGAGAATAAAATTTAGATCGACATAATATAGCCAACAACTAATTGTCAAACTCCCAATGTGCGTACAATATGATCTTAAACAAAACAAGAAAAATCAACTGTGAAATCAACTGTGAAAAAGGCTCCCTAGCTCCATATTGCCGCTACATGGCCAATGTAAATCCAATGCTCTCAACTCCTTAGCGGTACTGCAATGTAGAGATACAGCACCGAAATAAGTTCACATCCGAATACGAAACCGAGAAGACAAAATGATCAATTACAGTGAGGTTGAGTATTTGGTCGGAGAGATATTTCTACGAACTGGACACAGAGCAAAAGTAACCAACTCCAATACACAATTTAAAAACCACCACTAAAGCAGTATAATCAAAGCATATGTACAAGAGTATTAAGCGGAATCTATGCTCAAAAATTGTAACTTGAAATATGTCAACGATGACAAAGGCTTATAGACAATACAATCCAAAGAGCAAACAGATTGATATGAATATTTACCTTGATGAACCCAATTTCCTTGGCGTTGCTGCGGAAGCACTGCCTGCAGCACATCAGAGCATACTTCCGGATCAACCCATGAGAGTTACCACACACTCGACTGTCCAAAATAAACAAATCTCAGAAGAAGAAGAAAAAAATCGACAGCTCAATACCGAAAATAAATCAAACTGATGGTAAATAAGTTCATGAATTATTAACATTGATAGAAAAGGCAAATGCTCATGCAAAATATATCACCAACAATAAACAGGGGAGCGGAAAATATGCAAAACTACACAAATCGGAGATAAATATTTCAGAAATTGATCGTTTACAAGCTTATATTTTACTAACAAAGTGATAAATTATCAACTTTACAAAGTGAGCTTTCAAAAAATTTCTGATCAACCTTGATTAGTATAAAAATAATACTTCAAGAATCAAGCCTAAATCAATAAACTGCAAAATAATACAAAACGCTTGCAGAATATATATATATATATAAGAACGGTCGAGAGTCGGAGATGGGGATTAAAATTATACCAAGTGCGGGAACCAGGTCCATAGTTCTTAGGATGAGAGTTCCAGACGTTTGAATGTCCCATCTTGATTCTTGCTCGGTCGTCTCAGAGGGCGGGGAGTCGGCTGTACAGCTACGAGATCTAAAACCCTACTCCTTACGACTGTCATTTTCTGAATCGTAGTTATGCATTTATAGGTCTTGGCCCAAAACGCGCCGTCTAGGTCATTCTAGCCGCCTCCGTGTAATGTGGCATTTCTTCCTCCAATTCGGCCAGTTAAGGCAACCAGGCCTCCAATTGAGTTCAAGCCCAAGCCCAACAGGTTAGTCATGTTCCATGTTGTTTGTTTTTGTTTTTTTTCCAAGAAGCTCAACTTAGAGTATCACTAACATATTAGTTAAATTTAACGTATAGATAAATTTAACTTAAAACATATTCAAAAATTCCAAAATTGACATATAGCAAACTAGCTACATTTAACCCAAATTTTAACTTTTTTGAATCTAAATGGCTACATGTACCGAGCCTCTCTCGTTCGTTATCTTCTTTATATACGGTTCTCTCTCCTCTCTCTTTCATCCTTTTCACCCTCTCTTCTTTGACGAACATCGGTTTCTTTCATGTCTTTGTTTCTTTCACACACCAATCACAGCATCCAAACGAAAATTACAAAACAAAAGATGAAATTGCATCCACCACGGGATAACATAAAAGAAATTACCAAACTAACAATACAAAAATCGAAGAAGACCAATCAAATTGCATCCAACCAAATTTGTAGAACCACACAACTCATAATCAAATTGGCCAAATTAAATCAAGTAGAATTCTAATTTATTTTTTCATAAGAGCATATATCGAAGGAATTCATCGAAATTGGCCGATATCCCGATATACCTATAATCTCATAGGTAAATTCTAAAAATCAATTTCAAAATCAAGCTGACTATGAAGATTTCCATTAAAACCTGGGAACAAATTTGAGATGAAGTTTGACCAATTGAGGAAATTGGTTTGCTCTTCCATTTCAATTTTTTATCTGCTTGACAACATTCAATATGAGAAAGAAATTGACAACAAATCATACTTTTTTTTCCTGGGAAGAAATATGAGCTGGTGGTAAAGCCTTCAATCATAGCCTTCAATCATATTGAATCTACTCCACATCCTTTTAATTCCCTAGTCAATCTCAGCATGTGCTTCACAACCTTCACCCAATCTTTGTCCACCCCTTTCAATCTTAGTAAGGAACAGTGGCGGGACTAAGGCTTGGGTTGGACGGGCTATAATTCTTTCCACCCAAACTAGCTCCCTTGCACACTTATGGGTAGGGTGGCAATGGATCGTGTCGTGTCGGGTTCGTGTCGTGTTATGAACTCTGTTTTACCCAAATATGCCCAACTCGAACCCGACCTGTTTAATAATTGTGCTAAGGATGTCCAACCCGAACCCGACCTGTTAATAACCCAGGTAACCCGTATAACCCATTTAATAAACAGGTTGTACAGAAAACTCAATTAATCTATGACCCGTTTAACCTATTTAACATATTTAACATATTTAAATTATAAGATTTAATAGGTATTTAGGTAAGTAAATGGTAGATATATGAGTTAGTAATTACATGTTTATTAATTTATAGGTCAATATACAGGTTAACCCGAAATCTACCCATTTATTAAATGAGTTAACATGTCATTATACGGGTTAACAGGTTGACCCGAAACCCACCCATTTATTAAATGTGTCATAACATGTTGATCCGAAAATGACTCAAAATTTTAATCTTGCGGGTTGAACTAGGTAAATCTCGTGTGGTTTTTGAGTCGTGTCAAAAATTGTCACCCTTACTTATGAGCTAGGTCATCTCAATATTAATTTATAGTCCATTTCAATATTAATTTATAGCATATTTGGTCATCTCAGTTTTATTATGTAGCTCATTTCAGTTTTATGTAGCCCAATTTAAAGTTAAAAATAAATAATAAAAAAGTTGCAGCAGCCCAACTTCAATATTAATTGTATATATTATGGCTGAATGATTCAATTTAAAATTAGAAAGTGATAATTTGTACTTGAATTGCTTGTTTAATTATGACTCTTTGTTGTAATTTGTTTTTCATTTTCTTATTATCAAATTTTTATTTATATGTATAGATGTATTTAAGGGTAAGACTCATTACGTCCTCTGATTTTTTTTTTTGGACAATTACATCCCCTGATTAGGTGTAGGTGTATCTTTTTATGTTTATTAATTAAATTCATTCGTACCATCGAGTTTCTTCTAAATATAATATGTAAATTTCACTCATTTAAAATTTGGGTTCAAAAGCTGTCACTGTTAAGAAATCTATTCTCCCTCTCTTTCTCCCTCTACCCCTTCTTCCTCTTCCCTCCGATCTTCACTTATATATTTTCTCTCGTCTCTTTGTATTCTTCCCTTCTCTTTTTTTTCTCGATTTCATCCAGGAATCTTCAGTGTTTGTTCATTTTTTTTTATGTGATTCTTTTTTTCATTATCTTTAAAAAAAAAAAATTAACCACTAATTTTATTTATTGAACCACTATATATAGTTAGCAACTAAATTCAAATTTTAATTTTAATTAAACAATTTATACTAAGAATACAATAATAATATAATTTTATATTATAAAAAATTTCTTTGAACTTTCATGGATATCGATATTTCAATGGATATTTCCACAAATATTAGTGGATATCGATAATATATATATATATATATATTCTTTTTATATATAGAATATCACTTTTAAAAAAAGTCGTTATAAGAAAATTATGTGTTATATATTCAAATTTGAAAAAATTAATTTAAATTTCAAAATTGGTCAAATATAAAGAGTCTGATTTAAAAATAAATTGTTCCAATTATAATACATATAAGATTAATCGATAAATATAAAAGGTGATACGAGAAAGTTGCCTGCAATAGGATAAAAGTACTATCCTATCTTATTTCTAATGAGTTAAGTGTAGGGGCTATCTGACAGGATCGTCCCCGGAAAGGGCATTGATACCTGTGCCCGGTCCTGTTCCCGTCTGGCAAGACGACTGAAATTCCAAAGTTACCCTCAATGCTTGCCAAACCAGGGATAGCCACACGTACTTACTCATGCCTCCGCCTCTCGATCAGCCTCGAACATCGCGCTACGATCTGGAGGGTCAATAAAAACCAAAAGGTGTGAGTGGACAAAAACAAATCAGTTTATAAAACAATTACGTAAAGACATTTTTACCCTCCACGTAAAAACCAATGCATGCATACAAAAATACATAAGAAATCCGTTACATTTTTAACATAAGAAATCCGTATATGAAAATCAAAAATCATTTTCCTTTTCATAATCTTCGGGTCTTAACCCGCAATCATAAACACAGGGCCTCAGCCCAGAACCCCGAAATCAAAATCCAAGTGCACAACATATTCCAAATCCATCAACCATGTGAACCGGGCCACTGCCCAACACATCCGAACATCAGAAATTAACAATGAAACACAATCAACCAGTTTGCTGGATATCAAGTGCGCCCGAGTCTTTAAACTCAAAATCATGCGCATAATCAGGCCTTCCCGGGATTTCAACGAGTCTTTAAACTCAAAACATAATCAATAGGCCTCGGGGGTATCACAATAACCGAGTATTTAAACTCACGAGTCTTTAAACTCATTAAGGGTCCTCCCCCTGTCATCAATTTACCGAGTCTTTAAACTCAAAACGTGCTCCAGCAATAGCACCAGGTCTTTAAACCCAAAACAGTTTTCAGCAGGTCTTTAAACCCCAAAACATTTATCAATCACAACAACGCGGGATCCATCCCGAAATCACATTTTTCACAATAGGACTCATGGTTCGAATTTCCTCATTCAATTCCCCAAATCATACTTCACAAACATAATCAAATTATCATTAAACACGGGGCATGTATAATCATACCAAATCACTTTATTAAATCCTCTTCAATTCCCAAATTCGAATTCGCAATAATGATTCCGTAAGCCGGCATCCGGAAGCATCATCCCGAACCCAAACCAAGAATCCGTTTCCAAACTTCCGAAAATCGAAATCTTGTTCATCAAAATTACTTTTATGCCCCGAGCATCAAGCCCGAAATCACCTTTTCAAAATCCATTTTAATTCCTTGAAATCACTTCATTTCTCAAATCTGATTATCAAAACATCAAAACCACAATCATAATCACCAAAATCACGGTCCAATCAAAACACACTTGAAATCTCGTAAAACGTGCAAATCCGGGACATTCCCGAAAAACGTGTCAAAACCGTAAACCATACTCACAACCACAATCAAAACATCTTAAAAACATGATATGCCCAAAGCATATAAAATCATTTGTTAATCCATCATCCAAAACATACGGGAAACCATAATCTCGAATTACGTGCAGTTTCGTGTGCATATCAAAAATACGTATAATACGGGAATCGAAATCAACACAAGTCATAATCATAGAAATCATGGAAATATTTATGCATACATTAAATTTTGAAAGCAACGTCCACTCACACACCGTTCTTAAGGCTCGGTTTCGCGCCGCACGCGTTCCCGTAATATCCGGTATTTTCCAGAAAACCTGAATCCTGTCCGAAATCACATTACAGGGTCATTAAGGTCTCAAATAACAACATACTAATGTCCCCTAATTTTCCGGGAATTAATCGGTAATTAAAAACGTAACCTAGACCTTCGGACCCTCGAAACAACATCGAAATGGTGTCCGATAATTTCGAAACCAACGCTAAAATGTTCGTTACAATGTATAGGATAAAAGTCGTTTTGAACTCACCTTGAAAAACTGTCCCACGCGCCTCACGCGCCACCGTGAGTGGATGCGCATGACACCCACGCGCCAGCTACAGTGGGCTACAGTTCGTCTCCTTCACCCGACCACCTGGTAAACAGGCCATTTAACCCTCGTTAGGACCCGGTTCGTTTCCTTCCATAACCAAGCTAATTTCTTCAATTGACCCATCAAGTAGGATCGCAATAACCTCAATTAAAAGTCTGTAGTTGTCATTCTAAACGACACGACCTAAAACCCCACGATTGAACTCAAGTTCGAAACGATGTTCGACAACCCAGTTCTACTAAACAGCCACTGTTTTCCTCAACTGAACAGTTAGGGAGCATCGTAGGCTTACCATAGAGAGGATTGCGTGACCAATTCCATCAGAATCCTCCTCCAACTCCACGACTCCAAGTTCGATTTTTTTGAAGTTCTGCCGTCCTTGTCCATGGCTCCAAGGGCCTTCTAACTTCTAGGTTATGATCGGGATCGACTAAGTGAAGTCTCAAAGGACTGAATTGAGCCTCAAATTGGCTTGGGCTGGGCTACAATTCGAAATTGGATTTCCCTCTGTTTTTCCCAGTTTTTCCAAATTCTCATTTTCTCTCCGTTCTTTCGTTCTAACCTCTCCACAATGATCCTTCAAGACTCCCCAATGTCCACTATTCTCTCTATTTTCAAACCAGACATCAAACAAGTCGTGGGAATCTCCCTGGCTTTCTCTGAAATTTTGTTTCCCGCACAGACTCGAAACCAATTCACAAGGCCCCCCATGCTCCGTTCAGTTCAAAACCACCACCAGTTCGTGTCTCATTTCCACCACACTCTTGTCTGCCCGTGGTCTGATCAAGCCACTCACTGCATAAACAAATCACTCATGCACCCAACCATGGCCACATTCTGTTTTTCTCACCTCAAAAACGTCAGCCCGTGCACTGCATACACACACCCACAATCTCATGTTCCCCACACGATGCATAAACAATTCCCTTAACCATTAAACAACTCATCAGCCCATCAATTACATAAACAAATCCCTCACAACACACACTGAGCAGAATCGAAGTGCTCCCCTCGTCTCTGCTTCAACAACCCGTGCTAAAAACCCACCAGTGCACCAGTTTCAAACGCACCTACACAATTGTTTAGTTTTCCCCATCACAGTACACAATCTTGAGCCACTAATCACTCATTCCTTAGTGACAAATGTCACCGGTTTTGCTAAACAATTCTCTTTAAAAACAGCACTCATAGCACGGTTGCTCAGCCCTCTGTTTCACGGTTCAAACAGCCCCCTGCAGGAAATTACCATTTTTCCCTCACTTGGAAAATTACCAAAATGCCCCCCAAGCGTCCTAGACCCGTAACTTGGTCCTTCGAACTCCGATCGACGCGTGCCGCCCGTCTACGGACTCGGGGCATCGAGACCTTCCTAACGGTTCTCGGTCCTCGATCATCGGACCTCCCGATCAAAAAGTCACATTTTCCCCCTTTTCATCCAAATTACGAAAATGCCCTCGGACTTCCGAACGTTATAACTTTCACCTCGAACGTCGGAATCGAACGTGCCACCTGCCTATGAACTCGTGACGTCCCAAACTACGTCACGGTCATCGGTCAAAGTCCATTTGACCGCCCGAATTAAAAGTCAACGTTTTACCCACGACCAGGGGTAAAACGGTCATTTTGCATCGTTCGTCCGATTCCGCCCAACTAATCGCCGATTAACCCCGTTAATCATGATTAGTTACTAATCTAACCCCGAATTCCGGGACGGGTCGTTACACTATCTAATAGTCTCCAAATTTTAAATTGAATATTGGGTTCAGGATGAAAGCATGTTAAAAATAGTTTGACCCAAACTCACCCTTGCCAAAAGTTCGACCATACCTCCTTATTGACTATACCCACTCCAAATTTCGATGACAATATTATAGAAATGTCTTTTGGGAGGTTGGAATATTGAACGACTAATTGTTACTCTATTACTTAAGCATCAATTTTTTAATATGCAAGATATAATACCATGGAAATTACTTTAGATGTAATATCTTACTTCAAATTTAAGCACATCAAATGATCTTCTTCTTGTATTTGTTACTTGGTCACACCTTTTATTTCTATATAGAATATCAAATGATCAATATTGTTCCACCAATCTACCTATACAACCAAGCTTTAACATTCAAAGAAATAATATGGATATTAATAAAGCTAATTGGCAACACAAAACCTTATGTATCGTCAACCTTAATCCACCACTAAAGATTTGGTAGACAAAACAAGATAGGATATAAAAACTCCAAGATATATATGATTGATTTACACATATTGATTACATACAAATTCCATGAAGCTTATTTGATAAGAGAAGAAGACATAAACCGTTCATATCTACACGGTATATGACAGGACCCGTCCCAAGTGGACTTTGATAATTGTGCCTGATTCTGCTCTCGTCTGACAAGTCAACTGAAGTTCCAAAAACACCTTCAGCACTTGCCAGACAAGGAATAGTCGCACTGATTTCCACTCATACTTCCGCCTCTCAATCAGCCCTGATCATTGTGCCACGATCTGGAGGGTCATCAAAATAACAAAAGTGTGAGTGGACAAAAATAACATCATTTGAAAATACATTGCAAAACGAACTCTTTTACCCTCCAGTTACAAAACATGCATGCATAAAGTAAAACAGGAATTGGATTTCGAATCAAACATAAACATTGGACCAATAAAATCATATAAGCTTTCAAACTCCCATGGCCCACATTTCTCGAAATTATTTTCCTTAAATCACGAAAACATGTCTGGATACAACCATCCATCAAGTCAAGTACAAAGACCATCATCAACAGTACTAGTCATTAGTACTCACATATCAATCACCATCGTCAAACAGCACTACTCACAAGTGCATAGACATTAGTCACAATATCACAACAACACTCCTCAACAAGTGCACATATATCAATCACAGTGTCATCACATTACTACTCACAAGTGCACAATCAATCATACCATCACAACGGCGCTACGCGTAGGCCAACTCGGGAACTGCATTCACGCAACATCTGAGTTATGTCCGGAAACTACACACACACATCTAGACGTACATGTACTCGGGAACTGTACCACCGCAACATCTAAGGCACGTCTAGAAACTGTACTCGCATCGTCCGAACACGTACTAGTGTCCATAATCATAGTACAACACATACCATCACATTATGTTAGGACCCACCCCTAATCCCCGGGGATTCAGGGCTAAATCCTGCTCCCGTCTAACTTACGTATGACACGAAGGCTAAACTGACGTCCAACCTCCATGTGACACGTAAGCAGGAAAAGACCATATTACCCTTACCTTCATAATTACCATTTTTCCCCTCAAATTCCTAGACCCATAACTTTGTCGTTCGACCTCCAATTAACGCATGTCGCCTGTCATTGTACTCAAGGGATCGAGACCTTCCTAATGGTCCTCGAATTGCGTGAAGAATACTTGTTGTGGAAAAAGTCAACCAATTCCCCCATCTTACCCAAATTACCGAATTGCCCCTGAACTTCCGAACGTCATAACTTCCTCTTCGGATGTCGGAATCGGACGTGACACCTGTCTATGGACTCGTGACGCCCCGAACTTTGTCACGGTCATCGGTCAAAGTCCATTTGACCGTCCGAACGAAAAGTCAACATTTGTGCCCATTTTAGGGGCAAAATCGTCATTTCGCACCGTCCGTCCGAAATTGCCTAACTAATTACTGATTAACCTCACTAATCCGTCATTAATCACTAATCAAATCCTGATTTCCGGGACGGGTCGTTACACATTATCAAATACAACACATATCATCACCTCACCAAGTACAACACATATCATCACCTCACCAAGTAAAACACATATCATCACATCAAGTACCACACACGTTTGACTCCAACCCCAAGTCAAATCATTTCCAACGGGAACTCATGCCCAAAATATCGTTTTCACGCAGTTTCGTAAAATCACATCTGGAAATCATTAAATAAATCCATATAATCATTCTTGACTCACATTCCAAGTCAAATACCGTTTCCAAACTCGGGCATATGCCCAAAACATCAGTTTAACAGTTCATCGTAAATCATGCCCGAAAAAATTGATTAAATAATCCATAAAATCAACAAAAAATCATATCAAATCATCATGCAATCATTGCAACTCAAATCATACAACAAATCATAGAAAACATTTAACTATGCATGCATGACAGTTGATAAAATAAACATCCACTCACAGACCGTCCATACGGTTCGATTCCGAGCCGTACACTTTTCCGTAAATTCCAGGAATCACCAGTCCTGTCAAAAACCATCAATAAGGGTCACTAATATCTCAAATAATGTCACATTAAAATCCCCAAATTTTTCGGAATTATAATACATATTAAAAACGTATACATATGCATCAGACACACAAAACTGTACCGAAACGGTATCTGATTGCCTTGAAACATGTGCCAACGTGTTTGTAACATCGAAAGGATGAAAATTCACGTTGGCCACTCCTCGGGATTCAGGCTCACGCACCCCCACGAGCCACCCAAGGTGGTTGTGCATGGGAGCCACGCACCCATGAACAGTGCTTTGTCTTCAACCTCTCGTCGCCCCATTTCTCTGCAATTCGGGTCTTTCGACCTAGTTCCATGACCTGGTCTAATATCAGCCATTTCTGCATTAACTTCTTCAATTCTTCCATGAACAGTGCTTCTGCAATTGCTAAGGTAATGTTGGTTCATACCTGGCTAGATGATCTTACCTTTGTATTCAATCCTTTACAAATGTCTTAATGCGTTTTAACCACCAAATCTTCTTCATTGCATTATTTCAAAAGTTGCCTGTTCTCTGTAGGTTGATCATATATTTATTGTTACAAAGCTTGAATTTTTGACAATGAGGTTTATTTAACTGTCAGAAATAGCAATACACTGTAAATGTTCGTCGGTTTTGTTATCTTATGTGGATCCATTGTTCTTCAGGTTCTTGGAACAGACGAAATATACGCATATTTGAATAAATATCACCTTGTGCTTGATCCTCAGTTTGAAGCTCATATTGGAAGGTATATCTTCTAGTTAGATGTGCATAAGACTACTTTTTCCACACAATAAAGATATAAGAGTGTTGGAAGGATTTGGAGGTATCAATGCGTGAAAGAGGAAAAAAAAAACAGTGGATTTGGGCCTCTGGTTCCTATGTTACCGAAAAAAGAAAAACACTAATTTGCTTGTGTTTTCATCAGATGATGATCAACTTTTCATGGTGTTAGAAAAGCTGTGAAATGGAAGATTTTTCCTTGTCTTGCCAATAACAAGAAATAACTAGTTGAACAAATTTTTCGAGTCAAATGAACAAAAAGCAGTTGTCCTGCCATGCTACTTACATGCCATCCTCATCTTGAATTCTGATTCAGTCATAGCAGGAAGCCATGGCCAAGATTTATCAATGTGCATAATCAGCATCTGGCTTCTCCGGAGGTCATTTTTATTTACAGTTTTTCTTTTGAACATTAGGAAGACTCACCTTAAATTCATTTATTTTAATTCTCTTTCCTTATTAGTTCGTGTCTGTTTGTGATTCCCAGGCCATTGATTTTTGAGATAAACTTCTTCGCTATGATCACCAGGAGAGGCTTACGGCAAGAGAAGCATTGGTATCATTTAAAATTAGCTGCTGTCTTCTCGTTCTCTTTCTTTTTTCCTATTGTGTGCGCATTTAATATACGTCTATGTACAAAATTGTTTAGATACGAAATAAGTTCTTGCATAATATACATATTTGTGTTCAACTGTTAAGCATGAAATCAAATTAACACCGATGAGGCTCCAGTTTTGTACATATTTAACCTGTCAATATATTTGGAAAGTTAATAGGTTCCCTTATTCCATGTTTCAGGCTCATCCATACTTCTCCCAAGTGCGAAGTGCATAAAGTAGCAGAATGCGGATGCCGTAACAGCAGACTCCTATAGAATCCTATGGTAAACAAACTTCTATCCCCTTTGCCATTGGTCATCCCTTAAGGAAAATATTTTACTAGCCTAGGTTGTTCATTGAATCCGTTTTTAAATACATTTTAGTTTTTAATGCTGGTAACTTTCTTTTCTGAGTGCATAATTTTGATTTTCACTCGTTTTGATTTACTAATCAACGAAATGCAATGCACTGGTATTTGATCGTCTCAAACTCTCCTCGCAATGCTTCCAAATTTAGATTTTGAATTGTTTTGGTCCATGTGCATGCTAAAGCGGCTAAACACCGATTTAAATTTCAAGTACAATCTTTAATGTTACAGACATGCACTTATATAACATATTCCACAAAGAGCTTCAAGCTATTAAACATTCAAGAGTCTAGGAAGGATCTTTATCCAAACCCTTATAATTATGCGTTGTTTCATTTTTGAAGATGAGGGAAACATGTGTAAACATCAGATTTAGGATGTTTTGCTTCTGCGTGCTCCCTGCACTTAACCTCTGTCGTGGTACAAATAAACACCTGCATGCATACCTTGCACTGCAATCGTCAACCATTACCTTGCATTAGAAACAAAGCAAATGCTGACAATACCATAAATATTTTTATGCTCAGTAGGCTCATTTAAAAGTTCATTTTCACAAGGCAATTAAGTTAACTTGCTCTTCTGCGCTGTTGAATCCTAATTTCCACTCCATTGAGGAGATAGATTAGGAGAAGAAGGAAAAACTATACCTGGATTGTCATTGATTTCTTGTTTGACTCAAGTTGGCTACCTGTGTGATGAAAGATGCACGAATTAATTACCTAGAAAGCTTTATATCCCCACCACTGTAAAGGTATATTTCTGTTCGGTGGCTTAGACAACGACTTAGAAAAAAGGAGTTGAATTTTGAGTTGAAAGATGGGAGGGATGAGTACCTTTGGAAGCAGCTTTTTGCTTCTCCAGGTTCCTCTGACGAGCCATCTTTGACTTCTGACCGTTTCCTCCTCCCATTATTTCTCCTCCTCTTTGTTCTTAGAATGCTTCTATGACAGGTTTGCTACCAGGAGAAGCAGAGAGCTTTAAATTGAAATGATGATAAGGACATATATATACATCATTTTCATCAATTAGGTATTGTTGGAGCCAGGCAAGAAAACACATATATCCAAGGCTTACCAAGAAACTTCCCCTTGAGCCTTGATGCCAATGAGGCAGCTAGCCTGTTCACACAGACCATGCCTATCTGAAACTAGACATCTTTTTTATTTATATTCCACATTGCACCAAGAGGTGCCATTTAGAATGACTTTAAAAAATTAAATCAATACCACAGAGAGTGCTAAGTGGCTAGTGGTATTTGTCCAGTTGGAGCTCACAATAATCTAGTGGTGCCTATGTCCTTGTAGAAGATAAACTTAAGTATTATTGTAATATAAGTGGTGGACCTAAGCATTGCCGCCCAAGACCAAGAGCAATAAATGGCTCAAGGATCACCTACTTTCTTCATGCATTGTAGTAGCCTCGCCTGCGGAATGCTCACTTTTTTTCTTGAGTTGTTGGGTGTGGGTGGTAGTTTGGAAGCCAAGGCAATAACTGCAGTAGGAAAAAGTGGAATTATGTTTACACCGAGGGCTCAGTCTGGTTGATGGAGCAAGTCTGGACACGTTGAGGGTTATGTCTAGACTTTTGTATCCACCAGTACCTCATCTTGAAATTTATGTTTACACCAAGGGCTCAGTTTGATGGAAGTCTGGACACGTTGAGGGTTGTGTCCACCAGTACCTCGTCCTAATTCACAATCATTCTGAATTCAATTTGAAGTTCTTAAAAATCTAATCCGTGTAATCCTTATTGGCACACTAACATCTACGTGCCGTTCAAACCTAATTAGCCCATCTCCAACGGAGAGTTGTTAATGGTTTTTAGTAGGCATAGATTCATAGTTACCCATCTTGGATGAAATTCTTTAGCCCAACTTTGGTTTCTGTATCTATATATTTAGCCCTATTTTGGTTTATTGATTGTCGAGGCCCAATTATGAAACCCAAAAGAGGCAGCATAAAGAAAAGTATGCATCTGATCGGCTGATTGCTTGAGTCCAAAGATAAAGTTCAAAAGAGTCAAGATCCAAAAAACCTTATTGTTTTGAGTGGGCGCCCCCTCCAAAGTCCAAATCCAAAGTCCACGAAGCTGACCAGGACGCGCCAAAAAATGAAAAAGCCGCAATTGCACATGGCTCATGGCTGATGGCTCCATCCAACGGACCTTTATTAATGCTCCAAAGACCGACCAATCACTATAATGCAGGGGACAGGATAAGAACGAAACCGCATCACAAGAAAGACAAATTCGACCCCCCAAAAGCTCCATCTTAACGAGAGATTATATTACAGCTACGTGCGGTCCATATTTTATAATTTGATTTCGAGTGAACAATAATATAATATTATTCTCTTATTTGCCAAAACAAGCTAATAAACTTAACAACACAATGAGGGGTTATTTAGTGGTTAAAATTAGAAATAATTGAATAATTCGTAAGTTTTGACCCAAAAAAAAAAAAAAACTCCGTATGTAAAATTTCTATTTGTTATAGGTTTGAAATACATTTGTTTTTTTTACTTTTTTTTAGTCTAATCCGAGCATACATCTTAATAACAAAGTTGGCCGTACCATCAAATTCAAAAATTCAAATTTAATTCCTTTACAAAATAAGCAGTGTGTCTAAAAGAATTTCAAAAAATTAAATAAATATATTTTTTTATTATTTTAAAGGATTAAACACAAAATAAATTTTCACATCTTAATTTTTATTTTGCAAGAATGAAATATAAATTTAGTCTTACCCTACCCATGGGTTTGTAGGTACCTATTAGGCCTGTTGACTAAATGCCTGATCTGATTCGTTATGAGTCGTGGCTCGACCCGACCCAAAAATTATCGGGTCGAATTTGAGCTTAGGGTATTTAAAGCCGAGTCCAGTAAGTTCTGCCCGACTTGCCTATATAAACCTAGATCGTAAACTCATATATATAAACCTATTATATATATTATAAAAATAAAATAATAATAATGATAATCGTAAAAATCATGCTAGTAGCTAGAAGAATAAACAAATTCTTTAAGAAATCGTACAATGGATGTTCTAATCTCTAGGATTTTAACATGCTAAATATTTCAATTGAAAGAATTGAATAAAAAAAACATGAGTTTTGGTATAGACTTCTCTGCTTAACGATCCTCGATTGTATTCAACATTAATATCCCCAACATGAGTTTTAGTACATGTGAATAAAGTTAAATTGTATTTCATCTAGTTTATGAGATTGATTGTCACAACACTTAAAGATATATATTAATGATTTTCAATACCATTATGTCCTTTTTTTTTTCCTATGATTTTCAATTTTTTTTTCCAACTCCAAATTTGTATGAATAACTAACTTCTAAAAGCCCAATTGAGCTTGATTCAAGGGGGCTTAGTAAGCACAGTCCGTAAAGTTCGATAAAAATCCGGCCCAAACTCAACTTGACAAAAAGTATGAGTTTTCATATTTATGACCAAATCCGTCCGAATTGGCCCGATAATTTTTAAATTATAATGACCAAACCAAACCCAAAAATTTGGACCGGACTTGCCCGAGGGATATCCTACCCAATTTCTCTGATTCTCTTTAATTTAAACTAATTTAATTGAATAATTTCTTATATTTAATATTTTGTAAATTATCACATTAATTTAATTCAGTTAATTTCCCGCAAATTTTTTATTTCATTATAGGTAATAACTTCACAAGCACGCTGTAAATGCATGGACAAATTGACCTCAACCAATTCAGTAACGAAACGTGTCAATCGGAAAAATTGACGCAAGGGCAAAGCAAAAGGAGAGAATAACAAAACATCAGAATATGCTTCGCTCTGCTCTGCAAATATCCTTTTCTCTACGCTCACCTATGATTAATTATTATTTAATAATTTATAGTTTTATTATTAACCTCTCTATAAACATTTAAAATCTTCGCCGTCGCCTTTAATTTCCGTGGTTTTCATTTCTACAATCCGTCGTCTCAACTGTGTTCGTGGAGCTTTAGTCATCAATATGGAGCTCGTTCAGGACCTGTTGTTGACGGCTTCTTTTGCTCTGATCCTCTCTTTCATCGTCGCCAAGCTAGTCGCCATGGCGGTCGCTGGCCGCGATTCAGAAGGACAGTTCAATGAAAGTGAGAATGCTGGAGAAGGAGTTTTTATGGAGGTGGTGAGGCTCGAAGAGAGACTGAAAGTTGAAAAGCCGTTTCTAGGTCAAAGGAAGGTTGACCTCGTCGGCGAAGTGAAATCGGTCGATCAATTTGAAGAGAAACCGATTCATCGCGATGATCTAGTTGAAGAACCACTGCAGCATCATCAGGAAGGTCGTGAATTGACGGAGAAGGTGTTGGAGGGAGGTTTGGGAGGAGAGTCAGTGGCTGTTGGATTGCCGGGGAAGTCATCGGGCGTTGAGGAGAAGGTGTCGGTTGAGAAAGCGAGGGACTCGGATCGTCTTCAAGAAGCTCGCGAATTGAAGGAGAAGGTGTTGGAGGGAGGGTCGGGAGAAGATTCATTGGCTATTGGAGTACCGGAGAAGTCGTCTGACGGCGAGCAGAAAGTCTCGGTTGAGAAAGCGAGCGACTCCGATTATCAACACTCGGAGAACATTGTGAATGAGGTGAAATTGGACAGTTGTAGCGATGAGGATGATTGGGAAGGGATTGAGAAGAGTGAGTTGGATGATCAATTTGATGCTACTGTGAAATCTGAAGCTCGATGATGGCTTGAAAAATGTTGGTCGTGGTGATGTGTAGATGGAGCCTGTATGTGCCGTCAACTCTTCAGCCTGTGCCAAGTGGTACTAGACTTCCTGTTATTTTTATCTCTGTTAATATAATTGGTTTGTGTAGCTATATCCATATCTTTATGGGTTGTTTTACTTGTCTTATTTTGGAAACTAAAGTCGTGGTGGAGATACATGATGGTGAAAACAGAAAATGTAATTTGAACCAAGATGTCTAAAACCATTAGAATGAAAAAGTAAAAAGAAAAGAAAAATGTTCTGGGATTCAGAAATAGAAAAATAAAATGCCAGGCAGCACACACACCTATCCTATTATGAGTGGAGCTATGGGAATAGTATTTTTGGGGAAGAAGCAAACTGAAGAATGGGAACAAATTTTGTTATAGAAATTTTCTGAGAAATATGGAGTTTTATGTGAAATTGGATAAGAAATAGATGGCCTTTCATGCTGTTGTTTCTTCTTGTATGTGTATGCAATGTGTATGACAAAACTATAAAACGTATAATCATATGGCAACATACATTTTATCAGCTTACCATATTGTCAGAAGCTTTGGTCTGGTTTTACCTTCCTGATTGATAATCATTTGAACCAAATGTTCAAAATGATAAATGTCAAAGTTTCTTGATCTTCAATTGTTACGAATTCAAGTGGAGAATTTTCTGTATGCTTTAAATTGGTCAGGCTAATCCTTTGTTAATTATCTTGTTGAGTTATCCTTGTCTTGATTTTCATGTCTTTATAGTCCTTATCTACAAATCAGGCTTTTTGAGACATCTTAGTTTCTTTAATTAGTGCATAAAAACAATTAAATGAATGAAGGATCTGTTGAAGCTTTATATACTGAACATTACAGTGAAAATCTCCAGTCCCCCCTCCCTCCCCCCCCCCCCCCCCCCCCCCCCATGCTCACCTCGTAAAAGCAATGCTTGTTGTAGTTTTACTGATACCAATCACATGAACAGAATGAACATAAACTTCATTCTTCTACACCTTGATCTTTCTGACGATTAACACTACTCTCTGGTTTTGTTTGCTTTCCTTTTAAAGAAAAAGACAAAACTGAGTTAGTTTTATCCTTAAAAGAATCACACTGACTTAACGAGACCAGTTGTCGTGTCCTGTTAGCTGTTACCCTTGTACTAACAAACTGTAAGGTTGTTTTGATATTGTTGAAGAATCAAAGAATGCTTACCCTGATCCTAAGAGACAGGGTCCAGAAAGTGAATCCAATTAAGACCAGCACATATGTTCTTTCATTCCTCTATATAAACGACCATATACACAGGGGATTCATTAATTGACTGTATGAGAACTCCCCTACTCACTTTATGACCCTTCCATGTCCGACGGCTAGGAACATCAATAGGGAATGCACGGAAACCTTAGAAAGCTTCCAGGCAAGGAAGTATAGCTAGGTCCCTAAGGTACCTCACTCAGAGAACAAATCAAAAAGGAGGAAGCCAAGTCACCTTCGTAGGGCAAGAGTCCATTCAAGGGCTTATGCTTCTTCACTCATAGACATTCTATCTATCCCGTCTAACAGCCAGATTGGATTACCAGTTACCAATCTCTTACTGACTCACGCAAGTGGTGAACTTAGAACTGGATGTTTTCTCAGCTCCCAGTAGATTTCTGTGGCTAAAATTCTGTTGTGCATAGTTGTTTTTATCTTTGTTACTTGACTGTTCACTCTGTCATTTCCTTCTGACATATGCCTTTTACAATCTTTCAAGTTGAACCTTTTTTTTTCCTGCAATTTTCCTTTGTGTGGGATTTCAAAATTCTAATCTTACCAAATTCTCATTTCCCCTGAGATTACGTAAACTGATATTGACAGTTTAGGAGAATTGATCTGTTGTCATATTGTTGGTCCCCACAAATGAGGAACAAATTTCGTTTTCATGTAATTTGGTAAAGTTAATTCAAGTTCTGAATTGTGGAAAGGATTGTATTCTCTCTTCTTACTGTTCTTTCTTGTCTCTGTGCTTAATTGCTTATGTACAACATCACACACCTGAACAGAAACCAAGCCAATTTATTACATGTAGCTTCAATACAACATATAATGCAAGGGGCAAACACTTGGATTTGTTTGGAAACAGAGCTACAGCTTCACAGATGGGAAGTTAAAGAGCTACAGATGAGATAGTAAAGCTTTTTATTTGTGTTTTCTTTGGCCCCTTCGGCATTTATACTGAAAATGAGTAAATCTTATTCTAGTGAATCAGTGAAGTTTCTAATTGACCTAATTCATCTTCCCGTCATGACCCTATCCTCCTCCACCCCCACCCCGGCCCCCCCGCACCCCTCCTCCATAGCCTGAGCCGGAGCCTGCCCCAAATCCACCATCATTATCATATCCGCCACCACTACGAACCCCACCACCCATAAAGCTGCCACCACCGCCACCACCCCCAAATCCACCATTGCCATACCCAACACCACCTCCAAATCCACTGCCATTATCACCACCATAACCTCCGCCTCCGCCTCTGACATCTCCTGTGCCACCATTAGAGCCAGCACCACCATAACCTCCCCCTTCGCCTCTGACATCTCCTGTGCCACCATTAGAGCCAGAACCAGCCCCTCCGCCGTAACCATAAGCTGTCAGCCTTGGAAGAGTAGCCTTTTTCCCTCGCCAATTGTTCAACCCTTTGTCCATATCAAGTCTCTTGTCCCGCAGAGACCTTCCCTCTCTGGCGGCTTCAACAGCTACATGACTAAAAAGCCCCAAAGCCAAGAAAATGAGACCCCAAGCAACTGCATTGTTCCTTCCCATGACTTCCCTTTCAGATTGCAACTGTACCTTCAGCAGGACATATATAGCTAGATCAACATTACAAAAGGAAAGATAATGTAGAGGGAGAGAGAAAGAGAGTAGAGTATACCGTGCTATAATCTGTGAAGGACCTTGATGATCACTGTGGTCTCTTGCTGAGAGCTTTAACCAGAGAGAGAGAGAGAGAGAGAGAGAGAGAGAGAGAGAGAGAGAGAGATAGAGATAGAGAAATGAGGTAGGGTTTGTAGTTGATGTCAGTTGGATTTATAATGTGCCTCTTCTTTGGAGCTGCGTAGCGTATTGGCGGGGAAGCTTTGGAAACAGGGTGCCTGATGGCATGACTTGTGCCAGCTGATTCTGGTGTTGAGGGTGATTTGCATGACCACAAGGGTGCAAAGTTGCTGAATCACCTTTCTCCATGGTTATGGGCTATTCGCTATCATTCTTTTTCCAAGATATCCAAGACTAGAGGGAACAACAGTCCAAAAACTTGCTTACAAATATTGATAACTTGCGATGCTAAACTGTCAAAAATGACTCACATTTTTATAAATGAGTTGCTAGTACTAAAACTGTATATAAACTCTTAGAAGAATTCAAACTCAAAATGGAAAAAAGCCAAAATTCTTCTTCAAACTGCAATATCAAACACTATGAGTTCATATAATTTTATAATTTTAAAATTTAAACTCGAATATTTATTTAAAAAATATAAGTTTGACACCCTGATTGTGTATTGTTAAAGTTTGCTTGAACTTTTTCTACTGGAAAAATCAAACTCACAATAGAAAAATATCAAAAATATTTTTTCAATCTACAATATCAAATGTTCATATAAACTCTATAATCATAAAATCCGAATTTAATTTTTGATTTTTGTTCGAAACCTCAATCGTACATGTTGAAAGTTCACATAAGTTTTTCTATTGAAAAACCAAACTTAAAAACTTAAAATGCAGTATCAAACGCTATGGGTTTATACATTTATTTAATATTATAATTCCAAAATTCAAATTCGATTAAAAAAAAATATATTTTCAAAACCTCGGTCGTGTATTACAAGAGTTTATTCTATTAGAAAAATCAAACTCACAATAGAAAATATCAATATTATTTTTTTAATCTGAAATATTAAATATTAGAGTTCATATAAATTTTGTAATTCTAAAATTGAAACTTTAAATTGATTTTTTTTTATTTGAAACCCCAAGCGTACATTATTAGAGTTCACATTAGCTTTTCTATTGATAAACCAAACTTAAAATGTTAAAATTATTCTCCTCATCCACAATATTAAATGTTATAGTTCATATGAACTTTATAATTTTAAAATTCAAACCCAATATTTTAAAAGATAAAAAAAAACTTTGAAACCCCAATCATGCATTGTTAAAGTTCACTTGAACATTTATATTGAAGAAAACCAAACTCAAAATAGGAAAAGGTCTAAATTATTTTCTAATCCGCATATCAAACGGTAGAGTTCATATTTATTCTTCTTTCAAACTCAAAATATTGAAAAAAATATATATTTAACTTTGAAATCCCAATCATATATTGTTAGAGTTTACAAAAAACATTTCTATTAGAAAAATCAAACTCAAAATAGAAAAATGTCAAACTTATTTTTTCAATCCGCAAAATCGAATGACAGAGTTCATATAAAAATAAATCCAAAATCCAAGCTCAGAATTCTGAAAAAATAAAATAAAATAAATTTAACTTCGAAATCAATCGTATATTATTAGAGTTCACTTAAACGCTACAATGCACAAACTCTGCCCTAAAACCAATGCAACATCATAATTGACTGATTGCCATCATGCTTCAAAGTATTCCAAACTTTAATTTTGTTTGATCAATTTTGCTATCATTTTTTTCTTTTTTAATCATACTAGAGTTTTTGTTTGTTTTTTTTTTTTGCATGATAATGAGTTATTGAGTCAACTTTTGTAATTCGTTTGAATTATGTAGAATATTTCGGTTGATTCATTAAATTCAGAGTCGGTTGTGGGTTGTTAGTGGCCCAAGGCGAACATTCAAATTGAGACTCCTATACTATTCAACCTTTAAATTGTCCATGTATATACATAATAATTTTAAAAAATATTTTTATATCAAAATTTAAAAAAATAAAAATAGGAAAAAAAATAATTATGAAACAATGCAATCAAATAAGTACTTAAGTTCCTTAATTAATAATTGACTAGTGTAGAAAAAAAAACACATGCTTAATATATATATATATAATAAAATTTCATTTAATTATTGTACATCTTGCGTTTTAGAGACAAAAAGGTTAATTAATTTTTCATCATTTAGTTTTGCTATTAATTTTTTTCCCAAGAGATAAAGTAGTCAAAGCATTTAATCTTGCATATAACATTATTGATAGAAAATCTGATTTGATTAAATTTCTTTAAAATTGAATGGTAAGAGAAGGGGATAGTTTTAAAAAAAAATCCTAAATATAATAGAGAAGTTTGGGTATTTTTTGAGAAAACACAATAAGAAAAGTTATTTGGGTTGATTGAAGAAAAGAAAAAAATAAATAAAAAGAAAAAATATTGTGGAAAATTGAAAGAAAAATTGAAAAATAATAAAATAATAAAAAAGAAGAAAAGAAAGGAAGTAAGAAGACAATATAAAAATGGGAAAAAAACTCAAAAAGGGGAAAAGGCCGGACCGCCGGGGGGGGGGGGGGGGGGGGGGGGGGGGGGCGCAGAGTGTGGGTTGCATCCAGGGAAGTAAATATCGACGGAATCGCCGATATATCGGCTTTTCCGGTCGACGGCATGTAAGGCCGGGGGGGGGGGGGGGGGGGGTGGTGAAACTATTTCTTCCACCAATATCGACGATTTCGGGAAATATCGACGGATATCGTCGATTTCCGGCGATATTGACCGAAACCACCGATATTGGACCCACCCATTGAACAGAAAATCAGGAAATCACAGATTCAATTCATGGGCGAAAGAAATTATGGCAGGAAAGAACGAAATTGGAATCATGGACTCACCAATTCGGGAAAAGTATAAATTGGGGGCAACATCGTAGAAAAAACCCACCCCAATTCCTGATCTGTCGGCGCCGAAACAAAACCCAGTCAAACGAACAACCGCTGTGGCTCTGCCACCCTCGACGGCAACCTCTGTCGAGCCGCTCCACCACCGAACTCGTCCTCTCTGCTCTCTGTGGCTCGCGCCGCCTCTCGCCCTCACGGTCTCAGTTCTCCGCTGTCTCGCCGCCTCGCCCCCTCCGCCTCTCGCCCAATCGCCCTCACGGTCTCGTCTCAGTCGTCCTCTCCAAACCCAAACTAGACAGACAACAGGGATAATGCGATTACTGTAAAACAAATATACCTAAGAACGCACCAAATGAAACGGGGCGTTTCATTTTGTTTTTTTTAAACCTTTTTTTATATATTTAAAATTTTAAACTTAGATTATTATTTTTGATATATTGCTTTTATCCTTAACTCCTTTTTTATATGTTATAATCTAGAATATTGAAATAATCATATATTACTTTAATGTAGGAATATATGTTTTAATTCAAATAATTTAAATAACGTGATTATAATTTAGAATTATTAATATTATTTTATTATTAGTTGTATTTTTTTTATTATGATTATTTGTCATTATCAAAGTCTAATTATTTTTCATTTAAACTAGACGGTAAACTATGTTATAATTTAGAATATATGTTTTAATGTAGGAATATATGTTTTAATTCAAATAATTTAAATAACGTGATTATAATTTAGAATTATTATTATTATTATTATTTGTATTTTTATTAGTATGATTATTTATCATTATCAAAGTCTAATTATTTTTCATTTAACTTAGACGGTAAACTATGTTATAATTTAGAATATATGTTTTAATGTAGGAATATATGTTTTAATTCAAATAATTTAAATAACGTGATTGTAATTTAGAATTATTAATATTATTTTATTATTAGTTGTATTTTTATTATTATGATTATTTGTCATTATCAAAGTCTAATTATTTTTCATTTAAATTAGACAGTAAACTATGTTATAATTTAGAATATATGTTTTAATGTAGGAATATATGTTTTAATTCAAATAATTTAAATAACGTGATTGTAATTTAGAATTATTAATATTATTTTATTATTAGTTGTATTTTTATTATTATGATTATTTGTCATTATCAAAGTCTAATTATTTGTCAATATCGGCAGACTTATATTTTATCATATGATTCATCATATATTTATTATATCAAAGTCATTTTATAGTTTTTATTAGTCATATATAACCATTATTAGGTACTTAAGTTTTTCCCAAAGTTTCATTCCAAATTTCCGTCATTTGGACCTAATTTCCGTCATTTTTGTTGACCGTAAACGATATCGATATCGATATCGATATTTGGGGCGAGATATCCGTAAATTTGACTAGCGATATATCCCTCGATATCAATATTTCAATCCTTGGTTGCATCGAACACAGGGCCTCTTGCATTTTGATAGCTACTTAAGTAAGTAAATTATAGATTGTTATATGTAAAACGATAAAAAGGAAAAATTACCCACAACCTAGTTTCGATCCATGAACCTCTTGATGATTGTGCGCGCCTCAACCAATCCGGTCGTGCAGCGTGCAATGATGTTTGTGGAGGCAACATAATAATATATCAACTTTACATAGCAACTATGTAAAAAAAAAAATTGAGGCCACCCTAAGCGGCCGCCTTTTCTGGCTACCTTCAGGGCCAACCCTGATTAAATCACAGATCAAAATCGTAATTAATTTTAATTGAAGCCAACTATTGATTCTTTGTATGCAACGTACTTATTTATACTAACAACTAATTTGATATGTCGTATTGTACTGATTATTTCAATCGTACAAGCTAATCTGTCCATCAGATTAACTAATTCCGTTGTTTCGTACTTTACCAGATTGAAAGACCATACTAGAAGATTAAGAATATTTGTTTAGGTTAGCGAAGTCTAGCAATTAGCTATGGAGATGATTTTTTTCTCTAAAAGAAAGAGAAAGTATTTGATGTGGGAGGAAGTAAGAATGGTTGCACTAAACTTGAAAAATGGTGGAATGTTATCATACTAATGGTGTTAGAGACCTATCGTTTTTTTTGTAGAATTGTTATATATATATATATATATTTTTTGAAATGATTACACGGTATTATATTTGAGAATTTTCATCATTCGAAAAATTTGTGAGTTTTATTTTAACGAGTGCTGTCCGCGTAAAAATTATCAATCGTATAAATTTATCTGATGACCAAATAATACAAATTGCGTTAATATTGATTTTGTGTTAGATTATTCTATTCAGTACCTTACAAGATGTACCAAATCTAGCCTTAGAGTTGTGGATTATGGGTGTTGATGCAAGAAATGGATCAACCTAATCTGTTGATGCAAGAAATGGATCAACCTACTCCTGCCTCGCTGAGCTTCCTTCGCGATCCCCTCCGAAATATTGTGGCCTGCACAGGAAGAGGTTAAATGCAAAGGGACACCGGTGTGATGCCGGCCGAACAGTCTCCGATGCCTAAGTCAGTTAGGTAGAAGGGTACTGTTGTAATTTAGACAGCGTGAGGGCAAGATTGTCATTACCTTTGGAGGGGGATGCCCTTGTATTTATAGTAGCATTAAATGTGTTTGTTGGTGTTTGTCAATGTGGGATAAATGTTGCTGCCTCTAGGAGTTTGACAGGTGTCCTGTGGTGGTCCCGGATAGCATTTATGACTTGTCAGTAAGCCTTGCCGACCAGATTTGGTCTTCCTATGTCGTTCTTGGCTTTGTTAGCGTAATCTGAGACTTGCCTGGGACTGGTGGAGCAGGATCAGGTTAGATTGGTTCGGGATTTTGACCAGGCCGACCAGTTTAGGTACGAACATAAGTCCCCCAAGTCGTTGACTGAGGTGGATTGCCTCGGTTGAGGGCTTGTATTATGCTTGTCGGCTTGTTCTGGTGCGTAGTATGCTAGTCCCCAGTCCCCCAAGCCCTTGATAGAGGAGAAAAACCGAAGGATGGGAGTTTAAAACTGGCGTTGGACGGGTGTAAGTGGGTGGCCGATCGGCCTGGGGGTACCCTGCAGGCCGACCACCTTGATCGATCAGCTTGCGCAGGACCTTACATGATGAGGTGACCGATCGGCCTAGGGGTACCTTGAAGGCCGATCACATGTCACTAGGTGCCAGGGTGAAGGATGTCACCCTGGTCGGTCAGCTTGCGCAGGACCTGGCACGATGAGGTGACCGATCGGCCTAGGGGGTACCCTGAAGGCCGATCACATGTCACTTGGTGCCAAGGTGAAGGATGTCACCTTGGTCGGTCAGCTTGCGCAGGACCTTGCACGATGAGGTGACCGATCGGCCTAGGGGGTACCCTGAAGGCCGATCACATGTCACTTGGTGCCAAGGTGAAGGATGTCACCTTGGTCGGTCAGCTGGCGCAGGACCTTGCACGATGAGGTGACCGATCGGCCTAGGGGGTACACTGAAGGCCGATCATATGTCACTTGGTGCCAAGGTGAAGGATGTCACCTTGGTCGGTCAGCTTGCGCAGGACCTTGCACGATGAGGTGACCGATCGGCCTAGGGGGTACCCTGAAGGCCGATCACATGTCACTTGGTGCCAAGGTGAAGGATGTCGCCTTGGTCGGTCAGCTGGCGCAGGACCTTGCACGATGAGGTGACCGATCGGCCTAGGGGGTACACTGAAGGCCGGTCACATGTCACTTGGTGCCAAGGTGAAGGATGTCACCTTGGTCGGTCAGCTTGCGCAGGACCTTGCACGATGAGGTGACCCGATCGGCCTAGGGGGTACCCTGAAGGCCGATCACATGTCACTTGGTGCCAAGGTGAAGGATGTCACCTTGGTCGGTCAGCTTGCGCAGGACCTTGCACGATGAGGTGACCGATCGGCCTAGGGGGTACCCTGAAGGCCGATCACATGTCACTTGGTGCCAAGGTGAAGGATGTCACCTTGGTCGGTCAGCTTGCGCAGGACCTTACATCACCTTGTAGTGCGGTTTAAATGCGCGTGCAAATCGAGGTGACCCTTCCGCTTATCGAGGTCGAGGTGACGGTTGGGCTGGCCGACCATGGTAATAACGGCTAGTTTTTTAACCATGGTTAGAATTGGCTAGTATAAAAGGAGTGGAGCCAAGTTCACTTTTTACTTTTTGCGTCCAAGTGAATTGTGAGTGTTCGTGAGAGAAGTACAAAGGCGATTTCCGGCGAGGCAAGGCGATTTCCGAACAAGCTTCACGGCGGTGCTCACGGCGACTTCCAAGAAAAACACGGTACGTAAACTTTTGACCTTGTGATTTGGATTCAAAGTTTGTCTTTTGCAAGAACATGGGATGAACACATATGCATGTTTGTCCCGTGGTTTCTAGATCCGATAGGTCGGCCAGTAAGGAGAGTCGCGTTGTTTCCCATTCTTAGGAGGGTTTTTTTTATATATTTGTAGATGGTGTCGGAAGATTCTCAAGGCACTGACGCCCGGTCTGGAAATGCCTTCGAGGATGATTCAACGGCTTCGGCCGCTTCTGACACACGGTTGAAGACGAGTGGATCGACTTCAACTTCAGGGACATCTCGGCCAGAGGTGAATCTGAGGTCGCAGGCCGAGGAAGATAGGGATCTGGAGGAGGAGCTGGAAAAAGCTTTTGCCCAGATTCCAGACGAGGCTGTTTCGGCCATTGGTGAGGCCGAACGGTTGATCGTTGATGTAGATTCGGTGGGGCAGACCGATGTTTTTGAAGGCATTCCGCTTGTATCAGGCCGATCGAGAGAAAAAGAAGCTGTGGGGACAAGCGATCAAGATACGACATCCAGGCCGATGTTGATTGAGATTGATGTGGATAATGCAATGAAGCAGGTGACCGTTGCAACATCCGTCTATCACATTGATCGTCAGCTGAGTACGATCAAATGGGATGATATTCAGGCGTACCGAGAAGCGTTTCACGTGCCCGATTCAGTTGTGATGCGGCTGATTGGGGATAGCGACATGCCGAGTGATCCTCCGGAGCCGTGGACGACCTTCCATCCGGACGTCTTCACGCATGGGGTCATCCTGCCCCTCCATCCTTGGGTGCAAAGGATGGTTGCCCAGGTTGGGGTGGCCATCGGTCAAATTAACCCCAACACTTGGATTGCCCTGACAGGTGTGTACACGGCCTTTAAGCTGGCCGGGAAAGGAGAGCCGTCCTGGGGGCACATAAATTACCTCTACCAGTTTAGAAGGGATAAAACGGGGTGGATTTATGTGGAGGCTCGAGATAGGAAGACCCGGGGGCCGTTCATATGGGACATGCCCACATCGCAAAAGGCATGGAAACATCGTTTTGTGTTGGTTTGTGGAGACTGGGAGGGGTCCAACCTAACCGACCAAGATAGGAGAATTCCGAGGAATTATCAGTCAAAAGGTGTGACTAGTGTTAGGTTTGGAGGTCGGCTAGGGATTGTTGTTTGTTTTTTTTTGTAGGCCGTTGCTAATGTGTCTTTTTTGCAGAGGTGTTCAAGTGTCCTAGCGTGACCGACCAGGAAAAAGCGGACTGTGTGGAACTGTTCGAGAGGCTTGACCGAACAGAAAGGAGTAGGGATTTCTTGCGACTTCCCCAGAATTTGCTGAAGGTCGGCCTGATATCGGAACTTCGTAAGTATCGACTCACCATGCCGTGTGAAAGTGTTGGCTGGCCTGGATAAGTGACCGAATTTTTTTTTTTGTTGTGCAGCTCCTCCGGACTACGTGCTTGCTGCGGCCACCCAGTGCTCGAATCGAATGGCTAAGATTCAAGAGATAATGAAGCAGGCCGAGGATGCGAAGGCCGAGGCTCAGAAAGCTGGGGCGTCATCCAGAGTGGACTTCAGGCAGCCGCTGAAGACAAAGTCTTCGGCCCGAGTGAAACCGAGGCTGCGGATAGCCGGGGGGTCCAGTCAAGCCGGGGAACAGCCGGCAACGGATGTGGATGAAGCGACGCTGGAGCCCCTTGAGCCCTTATTCTCAAGTCCCCCTGCGTCGGCCGGTGAGAAGAGGAAGGCGACGCTCGGTAGTTCTCCGGTCGTCATCGAAATTGATGATGCGGCCGAGCAGAGGAGAAAGTTCGTGGCCGAGGCTCGACTGAAGAAGAAAAAGAAGCTGGCCGAGAGGAAGGAAAACAGGGATGACGAGGAGCCGGCCGAGAAAAAGCGGCAGAAGAGGCAGGCCGAGGTGGAGACCCTAGAACAGGTGAGGAACATGGTCGTGCCGTCGCAGACCTCCCTGTTGGCTGGCCGACAGGTGCCGAAGAAGCTGAAAAGGCCGACGCTAGACTCGTCGATCAAGTCATATTTCGTCAATGCGGAAGGGGAGCCGGACTTGATCAGGACGACTGAGGTGGATGACAGCTGGCGGCACCTGAGCACGGCCTTCCACCCCTCGCAGCTGGACTTTATGAACACGGTGGTTCGGGGGTCCCAATATGAGTTGGGTGAAATAGCCGAAGTTCAGCCGAGGGACTTTGCCGACCGTTGTGACAAGACCATGCGGCTTGGCTCTCATGTAAGTTTCTATTTGGTGGTGCCCCCTTTTTTGTTGTTATTATTTTATGTTTTTGTGACTAACGCGGCCTGTGATTTGTGCAGTTTCTTGGAGAAGTGTTCTCGACCTTCCGCCATGCCAGCAACCTCAGGCAGCAAGCCTTGGATATGAAACGGGAAGTGGAAGGGAGGGAGCACGCCTTGGCCGGTAATCAAAGACTGTTCAACCAGGCGCTCGAGGCCAAGGTGGAGCTTGAGCTGAAGGTAAAGGCCCTGGAGGTGGAAGCAGCTGCGAGGGCCGAAGAGGCTAGGCGGGTCCAAGCCGAGTTGGAAGAATCCAGGGCAAGGTTGGTTGAGCAGGAGTCAGCCAATGCGAGACTAGCCGAACAGTTGATCTCGGCCAAGAAGGTGGGGATAGAGGAATATAAGGCTTCTCAGGAATGTGAGAAGACCTTCATGAAGTTCGGGGCTGTCTTGGAGGATGGCTTCTACAAGAAGTTGTTGCTGTCTAACCCGGGGGTCTCCATTGCCTTCCCTTAGCTCAAGTCCCCGCCGAGGGTTGAGTACCTGGATGATGACGGGAATCCTCTGCCCGATGAAGAGGAGGATCTGGAGTCCGATGAGGCCGACCAAGCTGAGGCCGAGAAGATAGGCAGTCCGCATGCCGAAGATGAAGAAACGACCGAGCTGGGTGGCGACGGCCAGTAGTATAGGGCGCATTCCAAATCTCATTGTAATTTGGGTTAGGCCTGTGTAATGTGACCTTAGTTTTAATAAACAGATATTTTGGCAACTGATGTGTTTGGATTTGAAATAAGCACCAAGTGTGTCAGACTAAGACCATAATTGGGGACTGTAGGCTTGGTAAGTCGGCCACTAATGGCCAATGGTACCCGTCAGTTTTAGAACATAGACCGGGAAAGTACGCCTTGGGAAGGTTTGTAACAAAACTTGAATCGATCACTTGATGAAAGTTATTCATAGATCAGTCTGGGTATGCCAGAACATGTTTACAAAAAATGGCCGTGGGCCGTGCGCCTTGCGGCGTTTTACAACAACCTATCTGTAGTAATACTTGAGATGGTCCACGTTCCAGGGATATTGAAGTGTCTTCCCTTCGGAATTTTGCAGCTCGTAAGTCCCCTCTCAGCAGACTCTTGCCACGGTGTATGGTCCTTCCCAGTTTGGGGCAAAGGTGCCGGCTGCCTTGTCCCTGGTGCCATTGTTAACTTTGCGGAGGACCAAGTCCCCCGCCCTGAAACTCCTGTGTCGGACCCTCGAGTCGTAGTATCTAGCAACACGCCGCTTGTAGGCCATGTTCTTCAGGTTAGCTTGGTCTCGCCTTTCCTCAACTAGATCGAGGTTGAGGGCAATCTGCTGATCGTTGGTGTCCGGATCGTACGAGATGACACGGTATGATGTTTCTCCGATCTCCACGGGGATCACGGCCTCTGACCCAAAAGCTAGGGCAAAGGGCGTTTCGTTTGTGGCCGTTTTGTATGAAGTACGGTGCGACCAAAGGACGTCGTTGATTATGTCTGCCCATTTGCCCTTGTCTTCGTCCAGGCGCTTTTTCAGGTTGTACTTGATATTTTTATTGACGGCCTCCACTTGGCCGTTGGACTGGGGGTGTGCAGGGGATGCGAAGAGAAGCTGTATACCGTATGTTTGGCAGAATGCCTTGAAGCGATTGCAGTCAAACTGTTTCTCGTTATCGGTCACGATGGTGTGTGGGATCCCGAAGCGGCAAATGATGCTCTGATATATGAATGATTCGATCTGCGCTGCTGTGATGGACGCGAGGGGTTTCGCCTCTGCCCATTTGGTAAAATAGTCTACTGCCACCACAGCGAAGTTTACCCTGCCTTTGCCCGTAGGCATTGGCCCGATGAGGTCGAGTCCCCACTGCGAGAATGGCCATGGGCTCATCATGGAAGTGAGGGGTTCGGCTGGTAAGTGAGGGATCTGGGCGTGTCGCTGACACCTGTCGCATTGCTGTGTGAGGGCAGTGGCATCTGCGAGCATTGTTGGCCAGAAGTATCCCTGGCAGAATGCCTTGTGTGCCAAAGTGCGTGCGCCCGAATGGTCTCCGCATATGCCTTCGTGCATTTCTCGGAGAACGTAGTCTCCTTGTTCCGGCGTGAGGCACTTTAGCAGCGGGGTGGTGAATCCTCGCTTATACAGATGATCATGCTGAATGGTGTAGCGAGTGGCCTGCCGCCTGACCTTCTTGGCCTCCAGCCTGTCTTCGGGGAGAGAGCCATCATATAGGTAGGCCCTGATGGGGTCCATCCATGTCGGGCTGGTGTTGATGGTGTATACAGGGTTCGGTCTGGTGCTAGGCCTGTGTTGGACTTCGACTAAAACTTGTCTCCCTTCTTTGTCATCAAGTGAGGATGCCAGTCGAGCGAGGGCATCGGCATGGCCGTTTTCCGATCGTGGGATCTTTGCAACCTCAAAGTTCGTGAACGACCCAAGTAGTTGCCTGGCGAGGGCCAAGTAGAGAGTCATGGATGCGTCCTTGGCCTCGAAATTGTCGTTGATCTGGCTGACGACTAGTTGGGAGTCGCTGAAAATGCATAGTTGCTGGGCCTCCATGTCTCTGGCGAGACGTAGGCCAGCCAGTAGAGCCTCGTATTCTGCCTCGTTGTTGGATGCTCGGAAGCTGAACCTTATAGCGTACTCTAGCTTGACTTGGTCTGGGGAGGTGAGTACTAAGCCGGCCCCCGACCCGTTGTGGCAGGCTGAACCGTCGACGAACAGCGTCCGACAGGGCCGGGTGGGGTCGACGCCAGAGGTAGATGGTCCTTCTCCTTCCCTGGCGGGAAGATTCTGCCTGCTGGTATCCTCAGGCGGCATGCACTGGGTGGGTTGGTAAGAGTAATCGGCGACGAAGTCAGCCACTGCTTGCCCCTTTTCGGCAGTCTTTGCCACATAGTTAATGTCGAACTCGCTGAGCTCAATTGCCCACTTAATCAGTCTGCCCGAGACGTCGGGTTTCTGGAGGACCTGCCGGAGAGGTTTATTAGTGACGACCTTGATTTCGTGTGCCTGAAAGTATGGGCGCAGTCGCCGTGCCGTTACAACCAGTGCAAATGCCAGCTTCTCCAAGTCGGGGTATCTTGTTTCTGCGTCTTGCAGAGCCTTGCTGACGTAGTAGACCGGGTTCTCGGCACCTGCCCTCCGGGTGACGAGGACTGAGCTCACTGCGGAGGCGGATACTGATAGGTAAAGGAAAAGGTGTTCCCCCATCTCTGGTCGAGTTAAGAGCGGTGCGCTGCTCATGTACCGCTTGAGCTCCACGAATGCCTTGCTGCACTCGTCCGTCCAGCTGACCCTTTTTCCCTTGCTTTTCAATGCCTTAAAGAAAGGAGTGCACTTATCCGTCGCCTTGGATATGAATCTTGTGAGGGCTGCTACTCGCCCTGTGAGGCTCTGGATGTCCTTGTGTGTCTGAGGGGGTTGCATGTCCATGATAGCCTTGATTTTTTCAGGGTTGGCCTCGATTCCTCTCTGACTGATCATGTACCCTAGAAACTTGCCCGAACCCACGCCGAAAACGCACTTGGCGGGGTTGAGACGCATCTTGTAGTGTTTGAGGACCTTGAACATTCTGGCCAGGTTAGGAACGTGTTCGCCTGCTGTCCTGCTTTTTACAAGCATGTCATCCACGTATACCTCCATGGTTTTGCCAATCTGGTCGGCAAACATGAAGTTAACAAGGCGTTGATAAGTTGCCCCCGCATTCTTCAGGCCAAAAGGCATGACATTATAACAATAGACTCCCAAGTTGGTCCGGAAGCTTGTGTGGATCTGGTCGTCCGGATTCATTAGTATCTGATTGTAGCCCGAATAGGCGTCCATGAAACTGAGCAACTCATGTCCCGCCGTAGCGTCCACCAGTATGTCGATTTTGGGAAGTGGGAAGTTGTCCTTCGGACATGCCTTGTTTAAGTCCGTGAAATTGATACACATTCGCCAGAGTCCCGTAGGTTTCTTGACTAGGACCACGTTGGCGACCCATGCAGCGTATATGGCCTTTCGGACGAAGTGGATCGTGCTGAGCTTCGTGATTTCGGCCTGCATGGCCATTTGCCTTTCCGCATCATAGCTTCGTTGCTTCTGGGCGACTGGCCTGAAGGTGGGATCGATGGTGAGCCGGTGGCAGATCACCTCGGCGGAAATGCCGGGCATGTCCGCATAGGACCATGCAAACACTTCAGCGTTGTCCTGGAGGAACTGGATGAGTTCAGAGTGGATGTCGGGCCTAAGTTTCGAGCCGATTCGAACCTGGCGGTCCCCGTGTTCACTGGAAAGAAGGATTGTCTCTGTCTCTTCCACCGGCTCCGCATGGGGCGTGTGAGCCAAGTCGCGGGGGTCTTCCGGGGGGCTGTCCCTGAGCTTTTCTATGTATCCTGCCTCCACAGGGTCGTCATCGAGTGCCGATTCGGTGACCGTGAGAGTATCTGTTGTCTCGGTCGGCCTCCGGTTGGTTTTAGTGAGAGAGGTGGCATAACACGTCCGGGCTGAGAGCTGGTCTCCCTGTACCTGGCCCGGTCCCAAAGGTGTTGGGAATTTCATAAGCAGGAGGTGAGTGGATACGATGGCTCGTATCTGGTTGAGCAGGCCCCGACCGAGGATCGCGTTGTAAGCTGTTGGATAATCGACCACAAGGAAAGTAGTCAGTGTGGTGGTGGTGAGGGGCTCGGAGCCCATGGTGATTGGTAAAGTGATAATCCCCCGGGGGAGGACTGAATCTCCTGAAAAACCAAGAAGGGGCGTGACCTTGCGGTCTAACTCTTTCTCGTTCAAACCCATTCTCTGAAAAGCATCCCAAAAGAGTACGTTGACCGAACTGCCGGTGTCGACGAGAATGCGACCTACGTCGCAGTTTGATATTAGCGCCCGGACGATGAGGGGATCGTCATGGGGAAAAACGATGCCCCGCTCCTCCTCCTCCGAGAAGCCGATAGGTTTCCATCCGGTCTTTGCGATCTTGCCGGGTCGGCTGGCGCCGATGCTGAGTACCTGGCTGGATTGCGAAGCCCTGTTGAAATTCTTCCTGGCCCGGTTTGAGGTGACGGGGGAAGATAAGGTTGGGCCTCCACTGATGGTGTTGATCTGAAGGCGCGCCGGGGCGGCCTGTGCTCGGGTCACAAATTGATCGAGTCTGCCATCGCGGACTAGCTGTTCGACTATGTCCTTGAAGGCGATGCATTCCTCAATGGTGTGCCCATTGTACTTGTGGTACTGGCAAAATGCCTCCTTGTTGGTGACGGGTCGGTAGTTTGGGTTTCTTGGCTTGGGCTTCGGGATCATCTCCTCCACGCTCAATAGGACATTGTCGAGCGGCGTGTTTAGGATCATGTATGTTTCGAACCGGCGTCTGGGGCCTGCTGTAACGACCCGTCCCGAATTCCGGGATTAGTTTAGTGACTAATCTTGATTAGCGAGGTTGAACGGTGGTTAGTAGGGCGGAATCGGACAAATTGTGCAAAATGACCGTTTTGCCCCTGGTCGTGGGCAAAATGTTGACTTTTTGTTCGGGCGGTCAAATGGACTTTGACCGATGACCGTGACGTAGTTCGGGACGTCACGAGTTCATAGACAGGTGGCACGTTCGATTCCGACATTCGTAGAGAAAGTTATGGTGTTCGGAAGTTGAGGGGTATTTTGGTAATTTGGCTTATTAGGGGCCAAATGTTGACTTTCTGACCGGGAGGTCCGATGGACGAGGGCCAAGGACCGTTACGTAGGTATCGTCGATACGAATCCAACGACAGGCGGCATGCCGAAATCGGAGATCCGACGACGAAGTTATGGTCAAGGACGTGAAACGCGATTAACCGAGACTCGGAATAAAATAATAATATAATAATAAAATCTGATTACTTTAATCCAAACCAATCTGGACCCTTGATGAGTGACACATGTCATCATCCCCTTCAATCCTTAAATCAGGGATCTGTGTTGGCCATTTAGTTAATTAATTAATTAATCTCCTCAAATCCTCACCATTGGTTCTCTAAGCCCAGATTCAATCCTGGCCATTGATCTCATCTGCACCTTCTGATTTAAACCATCAGACTCACATTCCCTCACATTTTCATTTCTTTCAACCCGTGCACTCTCACTCCTTGCACGATCACTCCACCACCTCACAGCCCAGCCTCACACACCAGTCAGCCCCAGACGAACCCCAGCCACCTTCAGACGCCGGCCACCACCACCACGGCCGCCCTGCACGGCCGGAAACCACCCAGACCCGAGAAGGAAACCAAACAACCCGATCAACCCAAATCGATCCAACCGTCCAAACCTTCATACCTGGACTCGAACCAACGTTGGGTTAGGATCAGTGTGACCTTAGGACGACTCAGACCACGACTGGGCAGCCCACGGCGGCGACACGGCGGCGGTAAGTCCAGAAACCCGTGAAGACCCGATTTATTTTCCCTGCTTTGAAACGTCCGTTTTTGACGTTATGAATGTTTGTTTGTTTTTGAGACATGTCCTAGGAACCTAGACGACCATTTTGGACCATGAACCACAGCCGGAATCTCGACGAGTCGCCGGAGAGGATGACCTGAGTTCTCAGCCGTTTTGCCCGTCAGTTTTCAGGTAGTTTAATCCACCTAAAAATTAGTTTGGATGTCACAGAACCATAGAGGAGGTTATGACGAGTTCATAGGATCAAACCGCATCAAAAATGGTGGTCTGGAACTCGATCTGTGATCGGGTCAAGCCGTGGGTCGACGGCGACCCGGTTACAGACCCGGTTTCAGAACCCGGTACTGTAGCATGACGTCATCAATGTTGACCTGAGTGTTGACCTGGCGCGTGGGGGCGCGTGAAGGGTATTTTGGGGAAACTTCCAACATGACTTTTAATCTATTCGATGTAACGGACATTTTGGAATTGGTTTCGTGTCGATCGGACACCGTCTCGATAGTGTTCGGGATGTCCGAAGGTGTTAAATTAAGTTTAAAAATAAGTAAAAATTCGGGAAAATTACGGGACTTTGATAGGATGTTAATAATGAGGTTAGTGACCCTCTAATGTGGTTTGGACAGGATTGGGAGTCCCGGTGATAGTGGTGTGGCCCGGGAGGGCCGGTGGCACGCGTATCGAGGCACACGGTTAAAACGGTCTGTGAGTGGACTTTGGTTTTATAAATCCTATGCATGCTTAAATGTGTTATATGGTTTATATACATGATTTCTATGATGGTATTTGTGAGCATTGATTTTGGGTATGTTGCACGTATTTCGAGGTATTTTCCGTATTTCACGTGTATCGGGATTAACGGTTTATTTGTGGTTTTGCATGCTTGTGGTTAAATAAATATTATGATAAAATGGTTTTTGTATTGGAAAGATGAACTCGGGCTTGAGGCCCACTTGTTTTGGAAATTTCGGACTTGGAGTCCATTTGAGAATCGGGCCGGGGGCCCAGTTGGTTAATGAAATCGGGCCAGGGGCCCAGTTGGTATAAAATCGGGCTGAGACCCATTTGAGTTATGTTATCGGGCATGGGGCCCAGTTGGATTAAAATGATGATTTTGGGTCAGGGGCCCTATATTTAATAAATGTGGTTTCGGGTCAGGGACCCTAAATGGAAATGTGTTGTTTTATGGAAAATTCGGGCAGGGCCCATTGTGATGTTGTGAAATGAGTTAATAAAACTGTTTTTCCATATACCATATGTACACATGGATATATGATGGTCTCCTCCAGATGTCTGGGACACTGGGGAAGTCACGGTGCATTGCCTGTGAAGGGTCACCATACGGAGCAGCCGGACCGTATGATGACTCAGGAGCAGGATTGCTATGATTGACGTCTGGGACGTCAGACATCAGGGATGTCAGATATATGGACCCGGAGAGACCCCGGGCAGCACGCGTAGCTTGTGAAACCGTGAGATATGACGTCAGGGACGTCTAGCATCAGGGATGCTGGTGATGGTAATGGTAAAATACGAATTAATGAAATGGCTTTCTGGGTGGATTTATGATTGTGTGATTTTAATGAATTAATGTTCATTTATGGTAGTGGGTGGTGACCCACATGGTCGTATATGTGTGGTGGTGGTATTCCACGGTTTTGGGCTGAGTTCCCACACTTGGTTTTTGGTTAACGGTTTTTGGGCTAAGGCCCTAAGGGCTCGGTTGAGCAAACGTTTTGGTTACTGGTTTTTGTGGCATGCATACGTTTTTATTGGAGGGCATAAATGTCTTATAAATGTATTTGATGAACTTACTGGTTTTTGTCCACTCACAGCTTTTGGTTTTAATGCCCTTCAGGTTGATCACGGATGCGATTGCAGCAGAGACTGGGACATTGCACATCTCCTCCATCGATCCTTGCGCACTCTGGATGCCCTGTTTGGGCAGTGGCTCTTGGTCATCCTTTGTCTGACACCCCTTGTTGGACGGGAGCAGGGCACATTCCATGGTAATCCCGGGGGGGATTGGGATGGGTCCTGTCACCTGCACCCTCTGCTACCAATCCTCTGCCTTCCTGGGGGTTCCCGCGGTGAAAGTCGCGGTCGTTGCGACCTGAACGTCCCCGCTTCTCCTGATTGCGAGAATCAAAGTGAAGCTTCCTCTTCCCGGTCTCGGAGCGACTGTCGTCGTGACTACGGGAGTTTTGTTGAGCCCTTCCCGAGCTTATGGTTGGGGGGTTGGGCTGAGTGACTCTGCTCTCCTTTGGAGGAGTGTGGAAGAACTCAGCCTTCGCATGGATGCTGGCCCTTCTCATAAGTTCGGCATAGCTTCCCCACTCTTCCGTATGGGCCGCGTATTTGAAAAGAGACTCTTTGAGACCGCTCCGAAAGGCATTGAATGCGGCCTTGTCGTCTGTATCCTAGCAGCGGGAGTACTCTAAGCTAAACCTTGCGGCATATTTTTGGAGGGTCTCGTCCTCCCTCTGCCTGATGGAGAACAGATCGTCTGTGGACACGAGCCTGATTGTTTGGATCATGAACTGACTTAAGAACGTAGAGTGTAGATCCTCAAGGGAATCGATCGTGCCTGGCGGCAGACGGTAGAACCAGTTCAAGGCCGCGTCGGTGAGGGTGGAGCTGAAAATGAGGCACTGTTCGTCTTCCGAGGCATCGCGGTATGCCAAGTCATAAGTGTAGTTGTTCCAGTGGGTGTTGGGGTCTCCTTTCTCGGTGTACAGGGCAATCTTGAGGGGTTTCACTCCAGTTCTGTGACGGGAGCGGAGGAGCCTTTCCGAGAAAGGACCGGGGTTGGCCTTCTTCAAGGCTGGCGCCTTGCTCCTATCTTCCTTCGCTTCCAAGGCACGTACTCTTTTCAGGAGGGCCTCAATCTCCGCGCTCTGACCGCTGGGCAGTTGGGTAGGAGTCTCATTCGGCCGTCGGCCCTTGTCCTGGCGGACCCTTGCTTCTCTACCTTGGGAGTAACTACCGGTCGTTGAGTCGGTCTCGTCCGGACGCTCCCGTGAGTGGGTTTCGCTCTTCTTGGTTGTCTGGTAACCTCTGTCCCTCGGCCCGTGGTCCGGGTGTTCCGTGGCGACCTGGCGGTCGGTTGAGCCGTGATGCCGCACTGACGAGGTCCGTTCATCTGACGTTTCGTAGGAGAGCCTAGCTGGCACGACTTGGCATTCTTCCAGCAGCTGTCGGGCATCGCGGTAGATCTTGGTTCCTGAGGGCCCTGCCCCCGTTGGTTGGATGAGGAGGCGACCGAAGGAAGCAGGGTTCGGCCTTTGCTGTCTCCGCGGCTGATCCGATGACCTCTCGACTACAAGGTGTGCAGCGTGTGGCCTGTCAGCCTGTCTCTCCTCGACCCGTAAGTGGTCGGCCAATTCCCCTCCCGGTTGTCCCTCGCGCTGGGACATCCTCACGAGGGCAACCGTGTTTGCGTACTGCTCCGTTAGGAGTTGGTTCTTCGCGTCGATTTTGGCATTGTGGGCCTTCAGCGCGGCCACCTCGCGCATTAAGTCGTCTAGAGTCTGCCGGTAGGCATCTGGGACGCTCCCGGTTGCGTTTCCCCTAGTGAAGGGGGTGTGATTGAGCTCTCCTTCGTCTCGTTCGTCCGACATGACCTTTGGTACGACTCGGGACGGCTGATCTGGTGAGAGAGCGTGGGCTGTTGTTTCAGATTCCCACAGACGGCGCCAATCTGTTGATGCAAGAAATGGATCAACCTAATCTGTTGATGCAAGAAATGGATCAACCTACTCCTGCCTCGCTGAGCTTCCTTCGCGATCCCCTCCGAAATATTGTGGCCTGCACAGGAAGAGGGTAAATGCAAAGGGACACCGGTGTGATGCCGGCCGAACAGTCTCCGATGCCTAAGTCAGTTAGGTAGAAGGGTACTGTTGTAATTTAGACAGCGTGAGGGCAAGATTGTCATTACCTTTTGGAGGGGGATGCCCTTGTATTTATAGTAGCATTGAATGTGTTTGTTGGTGTTTGTCAATGTGGGATAAATGTTGCTGCCTCTAGGAGTTTGACAGGTGTCCTGTGGTGGTCCCAGATAGCATTTATGACTTGTCAGTAAGCCTTGCCGACCAGATTTGGTCTTCCTATGTCGTTCTTGGCTTTGTTAGCGTAATCTGAGACTTGCCTGGGACTGGTGGAGCAGGAGCAGGTCAGATTGGTTCGGGATTTTGACCAGGCCGACCAGTTTAGGTACGAACAATGGGCTTCTGTTTTTTTTTTTTCATCTTTCACGTGGTTCGCTCATTTGAACACAGTATCACCTTTTGGAATGATCATATACAAAAGATGCACCTAAACACATCAAAACGACCTTCCAATGAAAAAAAAAACTAGTATCAAGTAGGAATGAGATATGGAAATAAGCCTCCATATAAAGTTATCATACTTAATTTCAATTTATATTATTATTTTTAGTTATCTTAATTTTTTTAAATTGAAAATAAAAATGATTCACACTAGTTATTGCAGTTAATAATATATCAATGCCTCATTTGGTATACCGTATTATATTGATTATTTCAGTCGAATAGACTAATCTGTTTACTGGATAGACTGTCTATTTAACTGGACTTTTTTTGCTCTATCGAATTAAAATGCTGACTACATCATAATGGCCAGATTCTAGTAGTTGAAAAGAAATATCTATATCATAAATATTAATTATGTATATTATGTATATTATTATTTTATTTTAATTAATTATTGATATATTATTATTGTTATTCTTTATTTAATTAATAATACATTTTGAAGATTACTAATCATCAGACTATTTAATACGGACAATTTCGATGATATTATTTTAGCAAGTCAGGACTGAATAAAGACATTCAACTATATTAACTTATACGATGACTATTTAATATGAGTGGTACTAAACACTGATTTCATATTATATTATCTTATACAGTTCCTTACACGGCGTACCAAACGTAACCTAAGGGTTATGGTAGGCCTCGTCATTGGGCCGGGTCGGGCAAGCCCGGCCCAAAATTTTTGGGCTTGGGCCGGGCCGGGCCGGGCCTATTTCATAATTTAAAAAATACCGGGCCGGGTCGGGCGGGCTTGATCATAAATATAAAAGCCCATGCCCTTTGTCGGGCCGGGTTTGGGTCGGGCTTTTATCGGGCTTTACGGGTCGGGCCTACTAAGCCCACTTGGGCCGGGCCTACTAAGCCCATTTGTACCTACCTAATTGTAAAAAAAAAAAAAAAGTGAGTTGAACTTAAATATTATTATCGAATATTGAAATAAACTAAGGAGGAGTACTATTGGATTTGGAGAATTGACTTAACTTTTCGACCATAAAGCCGAGATAGGATAAGGAGGTCGATAAGAGAGTCAGAGACCTAGTGAGTTTTTTTGAATTTAGGGTTAAGGTTTGGTTTAGGCATTGGGCTTTTAAATGACACTAGGTTGAGATTTGGTTGGAGTTTTGGATTTTGGCTATGATAGTAGTAACAAGATTGGACTGGGTATCAATTCTTAATTTATATTTTCAGGCTTATGTGTCGGGCTGGGCTTACCAGGCTTTATCGGGCTGGGCTTACCGGGCTTTATCGGGCTCGGGCCTATCGGGCCTAGCGGGCTTGAATACCCTAAGCCCAAGTCCAGCCCGTCAACATGCGGGCCGGGCCGGCCCACGGCCCATATCGGGCTGGGTCGGGCTTTTTGTCATCGGGCCTATCGGGTACCCATAAGCCCGTGGGCTTCTGGGCCAAATGATGAGGGCTAGGTTATGGTTTGTTGATGCACAAAATGTGCCAACTTAGGAGTTATATTTTGTTTCGCCACATATCCTTTATATGCATGACCGGCCCTGTGGGTAGCCGAGTAAGACGGCCACCTCGGGCCCCATTTCGGAGGGACTCGAAATGTTTTTTACATAGTTGTTATGTAAATTTGATATATTATTATTTTGCCTCCATAAAACTGCTACACTGGTAGATTGGTCGAGGCGCGAGCGTGTCAGGCGGAGGTCCTATGTTCGAAACTCGATTGGGTAGTTTTCCTTTTTTTATTCTTTTACGTATAACAATTGTATAATTGATAACTTCAAAAGAAACCGAAATGCAACAACTAGGTGAGTTGGTTGGGGCGTTGGCTCCTCTCTTAGAGCCCCCCTGTTTAATGCCCAGTGTGAGTTTTTCCCCATTCTTTTTTCTTCACTTTTCCCTTTTTTTAATTCAATTTTTTTTCCAATTTTTATGTTGCCTTTTTATTTTCCTTCGTTTTCTTACCACGTTTTTTTTTCTTCAGTTTTTCTTTCATTTTTCCACAATATTCTTTTTATTTTGTTTTCTCTTTTCTTCAATCAATCAAAATAATTTTTGTTATTGTGTTTTCTCAAACAATAACCAAGCTTCTATATTATTTTTAGGGTTGTTTTTTTAAACCCTATCCTCCTATGTTACTGTTCAATTTTAAAGAAATCGAATTAAATCATACTTTCAGTCAATAATGACATATGCAAGATTGAATGGTTTGACTACTTTACCTATTAAAAAAAATTAATAGCAAAACTTAATTAACACTTTTGCTTCTTAAAACGCAACACGTGCAATAATTAAATGAAAATTTATTATATCTGTTAAGTATGTGTATTTTTTTCTACAATAGTCCATTATTAATTAAGGAACTTAACTACTCATTTGATTATATTGTTTCATAATTGTTTCTTGTCCTAATTTTAATTTTTGTGAATTTTGATATAATTTTTTAATTTTTTTAATATATGTATGTATATATATACACACACTTTAAGGGTTGAATAATATAGGGGCCCCAATTTGAAGTTTCTTCTTGAGCCCATAACATCCCAGGGCCGACCCTGTTTATATGACATGTAAAAGAAGGCTGATCGGTTGTCGTTCAAATGTAAGCACCATTGTGGTGCCAGCCTAAGGATACTTCGATGCCCAAATCAGTGTTTTGTAAGTCGGTGTACATAATGAGTATGGGTGAATGTTATTTTTTAGAGTAAATGTGAATAGTAAAATTTAGTTACATTTTATTGGGAAATGTGCCCCTTTGTATGGATATATAAGGAAGATTTGACAAATAGTTTTGATGTGAGAAAAATATACTTCCGTTGTGGGACTGACACGTGTCATCCTAGATAGAGGGTGGAGATCTGTCCACGTATCAGCTAATGAGTAGCCCCTTGCTAGGGTTGTTTAGTAGTGTGGGTTTGAGCCTATGCGTTCCTTGTGCTTGAAGGTAAGCTTTAAATTTGTTTAATGATATTGAGTTTGAGATGTTAGGCCCATCGAATTTGGTTTAGTATGTTATCAACCAGGTTAATTGGTTATAGTCAATAATAATATGTTTATTAGAAATGTAAAGATGGTACAAGAAACTTATAGTACATTGAATTCTAATTTGGTCGCTTTATGTGATGAATCAAATTCATTGAACCTTGATAAGTGAATAAATATTACATATTTACTGTAAAGTTATTATAACTTAAACAAGTTATTATCATTTAGCTTTGATGGTCTCAACTCTCTAAAGGGGGATAAAGCCTGCCAATTTAGAGCCGAAGATGATTCGTCTAAAACAGTTAGTTTCTGTTGAGAGGCAATAGACAAAAGCAAATTATGGGGGCCGGCATCCTCATAATGAAGGCATCTCCTTTCTTTCCATTTTGCCTAGCTAGTTGGTTTCAAAGTCCAAGTATGAACAATGTGCTGGTCCCATAATGTTGTGCGTTGTGACAACAATTATCGTCTTTCTTATTCCATTGCCTTTTCCCTTATAAGATGGGAATGGACGGAGGATAGGGACGATGCATTATTATAATAATATCCTACAGCTAATGGAAATGGACGGACGATATAGATGATATACTGTATATATATAACAATATTCTACATTTGTTTTTTTATCGATAAATCCCGAAGAGATCCGAATAAAATCAATATACACATTGATTAACGACAATGTATGAAACTACGGTCTACGGTATTAGATTTCAAAAGCTATCCATTCATAAAAACAATGGAAACCAACAGATGCTCCTAAATAATTCATGGAAGGGATTTTGAATTTACAGCTATGAGTATGAATTACGAAACTCCGGTCTACGGTATTAGATTTCAAAAGCTATCCATTCATAAAAACAATGGAAACCAACAGATGCTCCTAAATAATTCATGGAAAGAATTTTGAATTTACAGCTCTGAGTATGAATTACGAAACTCCGGTCTACGGTATTAGATTTCAAAAGCTATCCATTCATAAAAACAATGGAAACCAACAGATGCTCCTAAATAATTCATGGAAGGGATTTTGAATTTACAGCTCTGAGTATGAATTACGAAACTCCGGTCTATGGTATTAGATTTCAAAAGCTATCCATTCATAAAAATGGAAACCAACAGATGCTCCTAAATAATTCATGGAATGGATTTTGAATTTACAGCTCTGAGTATGAATTACGAAACTCCGGTCTACGATATTAGATTTCAAAAGCTATCCATTCATAAAAACAATGGAAACCAACAGATGCTCCTAAATAATTCATGGAAGGGATTTTGAATTTACAGCTCTGAGTATGAATTGGTGCCCGTTGTCATCGGAAAAGACAATTCAACGTACATAAGCAATCAAAATAGAATTTGGAAAATTGGCGTCCTTGGGTGGGAGATAATGACATTTGAGCTACAAATTTTCTTCGTAATTGTTACTCCATGCGGATAAGCTTTTTGCTGTACTATTATAGAGATTATCTTATGATTAAAGTTTTAATTGGATTATTAAAAAGATAATACTTACCTTCTATCCTAATGGTACTACTTTGTATTACCTTTTGGATTTATATAATTACCGTTATAAATATATCATAATTAAAACCGTTTAAGTTTTAAATTATCATTTCAAAATCATTTATGAAAAAAATTAATAAAATTGTAGATAATTTAGTCATTCATATATATATATATATATATTAAATAAATGAATGGTTCGTCAAAAAAATTAATTCTTATTAAAACGTTATATTTATTTATACATATGAATTAATAAACGATCTCCAATATTGTTTATTTTTTTTACGGAGATGATGTTAATATAATGATTTAAAAAATGAACAATTCTATTATAATATATGTATAAAAATAATTTCATAAATTAAAAAGTGGTACAAATACGGTAACTCAAGTGAGATATTATTATTAAGATGCTAGATAAGGATTGCTTCGTTTGTACACCAAAAAAATGAGTAAAAAGCGATCGCTTCGTTTGTACACCAAAAAAATTAGTAACAAATAAATAAAAATTTACATTGTTTTTCTTATTTCATATTTAATATTTTTGTCCACGCAGATTTTGCAGGTTGGCATCCTCATAAGATTTTACATGTATTTATTTACGATAATGTCTTAATTCTCAAATCTCAATAAGATGGTAAACGTGAGTAAGATGAGATAGCTAGGACAACCCCGTGCCTGAAACAACAAAAAGATGCGATGAGATTCTAGAACAAGGGGATTTCAACAGCGTAGTTCATAGTCATACATGCTATTGGTCTAAAAACTACCAAAAATGATTTATTATAGAAAATCCCACACTTAAAACCATGATTAGCATCCAACTTTTCTAAATCCAAGCTGTCTGGTAACCCACTGAGCAATATAAACATGAGTCAAACACAGCTTCCACTCATCAATAATTGGTGCATGGTAGGGTCTCTTCCAGCTACTATGAGTGCATAATTCACGCTCAGATAAGAAGAGGACCAACCTAGTCGAAATACGCTATCTATCTCTACGAAGCAAAATGTCAGTGGTGAATATATAATTGCTGATGCAATTCTCGCAGGTAAGTAAAAATGACTACTTTTAAAAGAAAAAAACCAAGTTGAGTTGAGACCGTTGGTGGGAGTAGATCCTTCATTCACTACGACCACCGACGATTTATGTTCTTAGGAGAACCCATTTCTAAGTGTTGGTTGTTTATCACATAGTAATGGTAAGAGTTGAAAGTTAGAAAGATTGTGATGTTTAAAATTTCCATTTCACAATTTATAGCCTAACTGTGACTGAGTATTCATAAATTTGTACCAACTTGGTAATATGCATTCACAAATTTTAGATAATTTTACCAATTCGTCTTAAATATTATAAGGTCCTTTTACGTGAGTTCATTACGAAGGCAACCAGAAATAATTGAGACACTCCATCACCAATGATTAAACCAAAACCTAAATGAGATGTAAAAGAAAGAAAAACCAGCTTATATAAGTGCATACTTACTTTTTCCCTTCTTTTTTCTTTAGGTGCCAGGGCTGGCCCATTTAAGACCACCAATCATGCGGGAAGAAATCACTTTCCCTTCCAGACCTGAATGGGAGAGCATAAGAATCAAATTTGCAATGCGAAAGAGGTTAGTAAAAAGATAAAAGGAAAAAAAAAGAAAAAAAGAAAAAAAGAAAAAAAGAAAAAAGCAATGTTGTATAATTGTCCACAACTAGCACCCAAGTGGATAATATTTAAATAGCAAAGTAGTATCAAATAGGATCTCTCAGTGCTATCTGAGCTTCCCACACTTCCATTGGCACTGAAATTTTTCCATACAAAACATTGCAGAGAAAGAAAGGAAAAAAAAAAATTAAGTGAAAAGAAAACCTCACCTCTTGCTTGAAATTCAGAAAAGCCTCAGGCTTGCAGACAGATAGAAGATGCAGACGCCAAATTTGATCCTTCTAACAGTCATGCTTCTTGCTGCCACTCACATAGGCGTTTTAGCCGAAGATAAAGAACAGCAAGTGAAGAAGACTTACATCATTCACATGGACAAGTCCCAAATGCCCGAAAGCTTTGAAGACGATCATTACCAATGGTATGATTCATCTTTGAAATTGGTATCAAATTCAGCAGACATGCTCTACACCTACAAGACTGTAATTCACGGATATGCCACTAGGCTAACTGCTAAGGAAGCTGAGCTGCTGGAGAAGCAGTCAGGAATTCTTTCTGTTTTTCCTGAAAGAAAATATGAGCTTCATACAACTCGGACGCCAGAGTTCCTTGGATTGGGAAAAATGGAAGACATCATGCCATCATCGAATAAACAGAGTGACGTGATTGTTGGAGTAGTGGACACGGGTGTATGGCCTGAGCTCAAAAGCTACGATGACAAAAATTTTGCAGCAGTGCCAAGCAGCTGGAAAGGGCAATGCGAGGAGGGAACAAACTTCAACTCTTCGAGCTGCAACCGGAAACTCATTGGTGCGAGGTCTTTCTCAAAAGGGTACGAAGCAACAATTGGACCCATTGATGAGAAAACGGAATCAAAATCACCAAGAGATGATGATGGCCATGGCACTCACACCTCAACCACTGCTGCTGGGTCTGCAGTTTCAGGAGCTAACCTCTTTGGTTATGCTTCTGGGACAGCAAGAGGGATGGCTACACAAGCTCGAATAGCTACATATAAGGCATGCTGGCTTGGGGGATGCTTCGGCTCTGATATCGCAGCTGCAATGGACAAGGCTATAGAAGATGGTGTAAATATTTTATCTTTGTCTGTTGGGGGATCATTGTCCGAGTACTCCAGAGACACAGTTGCAATTGGAGCTTTCTCTGCCGTGGCGCAGGGAATCCTTGTGTCATGTTCAGGTGGAAATGCTGGACCAGACTCAGGAAGCTTGTCCAATGTTGCACCGTGGATAACAACTGTGGGTGCTGGAACATTAGACCGGGATTTCCCGGCTTTTGTTACCCTCGGAAATGAAAAGAAATACAGAGGTATATCACTCTACAGGGGAGCATCCTTATCTAGTGGATTACTTCCACTTGTTTTTGGTAGAAAGGCAAGTAACTCCTCAAGTGGTAACCTGTGTGCTCCGGACAGTTTGATTCCAGCAAACGTTGCTGGGAAAATTGTTGTATGCGATCGAGGGGGACCTCCTCGGGTCCAAAAGAGTTTGGTGGTAAAAAAGGCTGGTGGCTTAGGGATGATTTTGGCAAACACAGCGACTTACGGAGAAGAACTAGTTGCGGATGCATATCTCTTGCCTACGGCAGCAGTTGGCCAGAAAGCTGCTGATACAATCAAACGTTATATTGCCTCAGATGCTAATCCAACAGCCACAATTGCTCTCGGAGACACAGAGTTAGAGGTGCAACCCTCACCAGTGGTTGCATCATTCAGCTCTAGAGGACCAAATCTACTCACCCCAGAAATACTCAAACCAGACCTAATAGCACCAGGAGTGAATATCCTTGCTGGCTGGACTGGTGCAACTGGACCAACCGGACTAACTGAAGACAAAAGACGAGTCAGCTTCAACATCATTTCAGGTACATCCATGTCATGCCCACATGTGAGTGGTTTGGCTGCCCTTCTCAAGGCGGCTCACCCAGAATGGAGCCCAGCAGCAATCAGGTCTGCACTCATGACTACATCCTATTCAACATACAAAACTGGAGAAACAATCAAAGATGTAGCGACAGGAAATCCTGCAACACCATTCGATTATGGTGCTGGGCATGCGGACCCAGTGGCAGCCCTTGATCCTGGCCTTGTTTATGACGCTGCTGTTGAGGACTATGTAAGTTTCCTCTGTGCCTTGAATTATACCACAACTCAGATCAAGCAAACAACTCACAGAGACTTCACCTGCGATTCAAGGAAGAAATACAGCATTGGAGATTTAAATTATCCATCTTTTGCTGTTCCTCTAGAAACAGCTTCAGGCAGAGGTGGTGGTACTGGTGCATCAACCACTGCAAAATACACAAGGACACTGACCAATGTAGGTACCCCCGCAACATACACTGTCTCAGTATCTTCACCAACACCATCAGTGAAGATCATGGTTGAACCAAAATCACTGACTTTCAGTCAAGCATACGAGAAGAAAACATATACTGTGACTTTTGTTGCTAGCTCTTTGCCATCTGGTACAACCAGCTTTTCTCGGTTGGAATGGTCCGATAGTAATGGGAAGCACAAAGTAGGTAGTCCTATTGCTTTCAGCTGGATATAATTTTTGCAGCATTGAAGAACTGATCTAACTCTTCCAGTTTGCCTTCATATATGATATGTATAACTAAAGATAAATGATGAATTTTCATGTTCTTTCCTTCTTTTCGTTTCGGCTTGTTTTTGCCCAAGAATAGACAGACTCGTACTTGTATCATCCCATCTATGATCTTATCATGAGTCCATAATTTACACTCGCGGAATACAACAATTTGGCATCATCGGATATTGCACAAGGGCCAGAACAATATATATGTTGCCCTAAAGCAAATTCTTGTTCATGATCTGCTGGTTGAAGCCACCTCTGAGTACTAGTAGCTGTGAATTTCATCTACGGGCCTTAACACATGTGAGGATGACTAAGGAGGAACGGTTTCATTTGTTTCTGCGTGTTGGTCCTTTGGGCCCATATCAGTTTGTGGTTCTCCTAACGACTGGTTGGACCATCCCTTGTTTTTTCCTTATCTTTCAACATCCTTTTAAGTTTAATTAGACAAAAACTCTTAAATTTTTTTAAAAAAAAACAAAAAATGTAACATTTCCAATGGCATGACTCATTAAAAATGGTGTCGAATTCAGCTATAACACCTACAAAAATATAACATTTATACCCCACTTCAGTCGTCACAAAGACTGACATCACAAAAAAATGAATCTCAAAGAAAAGAGAATTGGATTAGTAGGTCAAAAGAGAGGTATAGAATTTCAAACCAACATTTTTTAAGTCCATATATATAAAGTCAGAGCGATCTACAATGCAACATTAAGAAATCAATTACAATGAAACATCTTGGAGTTATAAAAAGAAAGCTAAAAGAGAAACTAACATGAACACCAAATATTATTCAGAACCCTCAACAGACTGACAAACAGGGAGATAATAAGTATATAGCTGCCAATACTTTCGTATGACATCTGCCAAACTTGTTTCCCTACGCAATGCAAGCAACGAGCATAATAACCCAAATTCTGAACTCTAGAGAAACCAAGTGACAGTGAACAACATGGAAGAATGTATTACCTCCACCAGGGGACGAGACGATTCCCTCAGCTTCAGCAATACTGGAGGATGCTAGTGGAACTCTCTCAGTTCTTCATATTACTCTCCATAGAGCTGGTACTTACCACCAAATGATTGAAGTTGAATGGTATTGCAGTTCGAAGGATGAATCCCAGGAGCACGGGAACTGCAGCTCAGGTAGAGTTCTTCACTGAGCTTGACACTCACTCTTGCACACACTAGCTGAATTGAATCGAGACTAGCTCGTTGGTTTAGGTTAGAATGAAATGTATTTGATTGTTTACTGTTTCATTGATTAAATGAGGAAGACGATGATGATTGAATGGTGTGTGTGCAATCACTACTCTCTGATGCACACAACCTGTTTGCTAAAATTCCTCACACGATTTTAGTACACTTGTTCACTCTGAAATCTTCTCTGTATTTTCATTCCATTCAATCTGTTTTCACATATGCACCTCACTCGTACAATTCACACACCTCACAGCTTAGATGCTCTCACTCAACATCTAATGGAAAACTGACACCTAGCAAGTTAGTTACAAAACTTTGCAATCAAGTAAACCACTCCTCTCTCCTCACGGTTACATTACAGGTCACACACACACACATTTGATTACTCTAAAGCTTCTAGACTCACTTGTCCAGCTGGCACCCTGTCCATGTGGCAGTTTACACCTCAACAGCCCCTCCTAAACTGTTCACTGGACATACTCCTAGCAAACCCCGTAGGTAGTTGAATCTAGCTTTAGGCAGAGGTTTGGTGAAGATGTCTGCAATTTGATCTTCAGTCCTGCAGTAAAGGAGTGTGACATCTCCATTCTGTATAGCCTCTCTTATGTAATGCACCTTCCTGTTTATGTGTTTAGTTTTCTGATGAAAAACAGGATTTCTTGCCATAGCAATGGCAGATTGATTGTCACACATCAAACTTGTAGCTGCCACCTGTTCCTCCCCGAAATCCTTTAGGACAAACCTTAACCAAATGGCCTGTGTAGTTGCTTCACAAGCACTAACATATTCAGCCTCTGCTGTAGATAGGGCAATACTTGATTGCTTGACTGAGGCCCATGAGAAAACTCCACTCCCAAAGCTGAAAGCATACCCTGTAGTACTTTTGCTATCATCAATCGATCCTCCCCAGTCACTATCACAGAAACCAAGTAGGATTGCAGCATTTCCTTTCTTGTACTCTAGGCCATAGTTCAAAGTCCCTTGCACATACCTAAGAACTCTCTTTGCTGTTCCAAAGTGCTTCTTAGTAGGATTGTGCATGAACCTGGCTAGGAGACTTGAGGCATACATAATGTCTGGTCTGGTGGCAGTAAGATACAACAGACTGCCCACAATCTGTCTGTATTCTTGTTCATTTGCAGCCCCACTCCCATCTTCCTTCTGCAGTTTGTCATTTGCTGCAAGGGGAGTTCCTGCAGGTTTGCAGTTTTTCAGTCCAAACTTGTTGAGTAGTGTCTGAGCATATGTTCGTTGATGAATATAGATGCTAGACTGAGACTGTAAGGTTCCCATTCCAAGAAAATGGTGAAGTAATCCTAAATCAGTCATCTCATACCTCCTCATCATTTCTGATTTAAACTCCTGCATCATTCCCTCACTGTCACCAGTATAGATAATATCATCAACATATATTGATACAATCAAGGTTCCCACATCTTGATTAACTCTGAGATATAAGGTTGCTTCACTTGTGCTCCTCTGAAAACCACACCTAAGTAGATAGGAGTCGATTTCCCCATACCAGGCCCTAGGAGCTTGCTTTAGCCCATACAAGGCCTTGTATAGCCTGTAGACTTTCTCCTCCTGTCCCTTAACCTCATAGCCTTCAGGCTGATGCACATACACTTCTTCCTGTAAAACACCATTCAGGAAGGCTGATTTGACATCCAGTTGATACAGCCTCCATTGCTTCTGTGCAGCCAATGCAATCAGTGTTCTGATTGTATCTAATCTGGCCACAGGGGCAAAAGTCTCATTAAAGTCGATCCCTGGCTTTTGAGAGTATCCCTTGGCAACCAATCTTGCTTTCTGCTTCTGTACTGAACCATCAAGATTCAGTTTGGTTTTATAAACCCACTTGACACCAATGACTGGTTTATTAAGTGGTTTCTTAACCAACTCCCATGTACCATTCTTCTCAATCATTTCAAGCTCATCTTCCATAGCTTTCTGCCATCCTCTGTCCCTTGCTGCATCATGATAGTTTTCAGGCTCAATGATACTCATATGACACCTTGCATACACATCACTTAAGTCCCTATACTTAGGTTGAGGCATCTCTGGAGAATCAGGATCAGAAAGGTTCTGATCAACTGATTCCTCATGATCTTGTGCTTGTTCAACAGAATCCTCATTCAATGCTTGAACCTGTCCTTGCTCATGATCAATTCCTAATTGCCTCACATATAACCCCTCATTTCCTTCTCTTGTTTCATTCCATCTCCACTTTGTTCCTTCATCAAACTCTACAGTTCTGGATATCACAATCTTGTTAGTTTCCAGGTTATAGAGCCTATATCCCTTTTCACAGCTCCCATAACCCATGAACACACATTTAATCCCTTTCTTGTCCAACTTCTGTCTTAGTTGATCTGGAACATGTGTATAGCAAACACATCCAAAAACTCTAAGATGTTTGACACCTGGTTTTCTCCCTGTGAACTTTTCAAATGGTGTCATGCCATTTAGTGAGCTTGTTGGACATCTGTTCAGAAGGTAGCATGCAGTGTTTATAGCTTCACCCCAGAACTTGTTAGGAACATCCTTCTCTTGCATCATTGACCTGGCCATTTCAACCAGAGTCCTATTCTTTCTTTCTGCCACACCATTCTGCTGTGGTGAGTATGCAACAGTTAACTGTCTGCATATTCCTGTTTCTTCACAGAAAGTCTGAAATTCCTGTGACATGTACTCTCCTCCTCTGTCACTCCTGATCCTTTTGATCTTATATCCACTCTGCAGCTCCACCATCTTCTTGAACTTCTTGAAAACACCAAGTACTCCAGACTTGTGTGTAAGGAAGTATAACCAGCACATCCTGGTATGGTCGTCTATGAAGGTAAGAAAGTATCTGTTTCCACCATTTGTTGTCTCCTGCATTGGTCCACACACATCTGTGTGAATCAATTCCAGTGGATCAGATGCTTTCCAAGTGGGATCTTTGTCAAACTGCTCAACATGCATCTTCCCGGCCACACACCCTTCACAGACTTCTCCTTTAGCTTGCAGCATAGGTAGTCCTACCACCATATCTTTTTGTTGTAGCAGCTTCAAACTCTTGAAGTTTAGGTGTCCAAATCTCCTGTGCCAAAGTTCAGAGGCTTCACTCACTGTGGCTCTCATTGCTACTGGGTTAACAGATTCAAATGACAAAGGAAAACATCTATTCCTGGTCATTTGAACCTTAGCAACTTTCTGTGTCATGGAACTGTCCTCATAGATGTCCACAGTTTGATCCCCAAACATCAGAAAGTACCCATGCTCTATCATTTGTCCAATACTCAACAGGTTTTCATCCAGTCCTGGTAAGAGCATCACTTCTTTGATATGCCTCTCTCCCTGTTTAGTCTGTACCACCAGTGTGCCTTTCCCCACTGCCTGCACAAGATTTCCATCTCCCATCTTCACTCTTGCTTTAACAGTTCTATCTATATCAATTAACATAGATTCCTGCCCTGTCATATGATTACTGCAAGCACTGTCAAGATACCATTTACTGCAATCCTTGACTGCTGCAGCATTGCAAGCATAGAACAGATTAGGTGATGGATCTGTAATTTCTTGTGCCAAATTTCCTGCTGGCTTCTGTGTACAATCTTTAGCCATATGACCAAACTTTTGACAGTTGTAGCACTTGACACCACCCTTGAACCAACAATTTCCATAGTGATGCCTGTCACACTTCTTGCAGTGAGGTTTTGTCCCTAGATAATCACCCTTACTAGTACCAGCTCCTGAGTTAGAACCAGCACCCGATCCCTGACTTGAATTGAACTTTACTGAACTGTTCTTCTGGTTCCAGTTCTTAGTGGACTTGAAAGGTTTCTTGGTTTTCCAACGATCAGTGCCATGGCTTGGCCTATTTGACACAGATAGACTAGCTAGGGCTTTATCTAAACCTCCATCTGTATGCATCTCCAACCTTTGATCAAATGTCCTTATTGAGGCCACAACACTCTCAACATTTACAGTGTCAATGTCCCTGGTTTCTTCAATAATAGACACTATAGGATCAAATGGTTTGGTAAGACTGATCAGAATCTTTTGAGCTAAACGTTTTTCAGTGATATCCTCTCCATAAGTTCTCATGTTATTCACTATTGCATAGAATCTTGACAGATACAGAGATAATGTTTCATCTTCCTTCATTCTTGCATACTCAAAATCTCTTCTAAGGGATTGTAGTTTAACTGACCGTACCTTGGAATCTTCTCTGTACTCTCTCTGCAAAACATCCCAAGCTTCTTTAGCTTTGACCTCATTCTGAATTCTGGGAAAAATCTCATCAGTGACTGCATTCTGAATCATGCTTAATGCCTTAGCATCCTTGACACGGTCAATGTGAGTTGGTCTGATTTCAGTTTGTGCAGCAGGTTGTGTAGCAGGATTCTCACCAGTGACTTCAGTTGTCCTTGGTGACTCTGGAATTCCAATCTCAATGTACTCCCAGAGATCACAAGCAAGTAGAACTGTCCTCATCTTTACTCTCCAGAAGTCGTAGTTACTTCCATTGAAGAGTGGGATCTTCAAGTCACCTCCATGACCTGCCATTGCAGATGCAGCTTCAAACGTCAAGTGCGATTGCTTCTTCTTCTCCACTCACGCCCCAGATGCAGATCAAGCCTGCTCTGATACCATATTGCAGTTCGAAGGATGAATCCCAGGAGCACGGGAACTGCAGCTCAGGTAGAGTTCTTCACTGAGCTTGACACTCACTCTTGCACACACTAGCTGAATTGAATCGAGACTAGCTCGTTGGTTTAGGTTAGAATGAAATGTATTTGATTGTTTACTGTTTCATTGATTAAATGAGGAAGATGATGATGATTGAATGGTGTGTGTGCAATCACTACTCTCTGATGCACACAACCTGTTTGCTAAAATTCCTCACACGATTTTAGTACACTTGTTCACTCTGAAATCTTCTCTGTATTTTCATTCCATTCAATCTGTTTTCACATATGCACCTCACTCGTACAATTCACACACCTCACAGCTTAGATGCTCTCACTCAACATCTAATGGAAAACTGACACCTAGCAAGTTAGTTACAAAACTTTGCAATCAAGTAAACCACTCCTCTCTCCTCACGGTTACATTACAGGTCACACACACACACATTTGATTACTCTAAAGCTTCTAGACTCACTTGTCCAGCTGGCACCCTGTCCATGTGGCAGTTTACACCTCAACAAATGGCAGTGTGCACAAGCCCCATTCCGAACTCAATGTTTCATACATGACAGCCTCCAGAACAAAAAGCTTTGGCACTATTAGGGAAGCTTGAAGCAGACTCTTCTCTGCTGATTAGTTGTCACTTTTATGGATGGGTTTTCATACTTTTGGGGAAGGACAGCCGCTGTAGAGGCAAACCGGGCCCATTTTCAAGGTCCAGTTGTAGGGCATGAACCTCGGGCTCCTATTTGAGAAGGGAAAGTTATAAAGTAGGGAAGAAAAAAAGAAAAAGAAAGAAGTGATGCTTTCCCGTTGAAACATTTCTATTCTACATGTCAATTAGCCATGTGAGCTTCAACCAGTATTGAAAATTAAAATAACTTTGTTTTAATTGCCATGTGAGTGTTTCTTAAGATGCAAAAAAGTGCCATGTGTAATTTAAGTAAAAGCCACGAGTAGCGTCTAAGTCTTTATTATTATTACGTTTTCCATTTTGGTCAAACGGACATGAGTTTTTCTATCAATTTGGGGGGAGGGAGGCTTGTGAGCTCTTCCAACATTGCAAAATATCACTTGACCAAGAGCAGATCGGAAATGCGTACATGATTAGTTTATTCCGTTTTCTTGTGAAACACTCGAAGTGACAAGTCTCAGTACCATGTGACGTGAGATTAAATTTCATTGGCACTGCAATTCTGCAAATACTGTATATTCCACAGAATGAGTAAAAGGAAAAACTCACATTGCAGGAAAAGTCGGAAGCTCAGGCTTGCAAAGAGTGAGAAGATGAACATACACATTTCCACGCTTCCATTAACGCTCATGCTTCTGATTCTCTCTCATTGCCTGGCAACAGAAGAGAAACAGCAGCAAATGAAAAGAACTTAACATCATTCAAATGGACAAGTCCAAAATGCTTGCAAGCTTTGATGATGACCATTTCCAATGGTACGGTTCATCTTTGAAGTCGGTGTCAAATTCAGCAAGCATGTTTTATGCCTACAAAACTGTGATGCATGGTTTCTCCACTCGGCTAACTGTTGAGGAAGCCGAGCTGCTTGAAAAACAATCAGGTATTGTTTTTGTTCTACCTGAGTTGAGATACGAGCTTCACACAACTCGTACGCCGGAATTCCTTGGAATGTTAGGGAAAAATGAAGCTGTCTTTTCAGCATCAGATAAAATAAGTAAGGTAGTAATTGGAGTAGTTGACACCCGGGTCTGGCCTGAGATCAAAAGCTATAATGACAAAGGTCTTGGGCCAGTGCCAAAAAGATGGAAAGGAAAGTGTGAGGTGGGAAATAACTTCAACTCCTCAAGCTGCAATCAAAAGCTCATTGGCGCAAGATTTTTCTCAAAAGGGTATGAAGCAGAATTTGGACCCTTAAATGAAAAGGTGGAATCAAGATCACCTAGAGATGATATTGGCCATGGAACTCACACCTCAACCACCGCAGCCGGGTCTGCAGTTCCAGAAGCTAGCCTCTTTGGTTACGCTTCAGGAACAGCAAGAGCGATATCAACAAAGGCTAGATTGGCCACATATAAGGCTTGCTGGTTTGCTGGAGGTTTCAGCTCTGATATTATAGCGGCAATGGACAAGGCTGTTGAGGATGGTGTTCATATTTTATCTTTGTCCATAGGGAGTACGACGCACAGAGACTTCTACACAGATCCTATTGCCATCAGAGCTTTCTCTGCAGTGGCCAAGGGAATCTTCGTGTCGTGTTCAGCTGGAAATTATGGGCCAGCTAGGGGGAGCTTGGCCAACAAGGCACCTTGGATAACCACTGTAGGAGCTGGAACACTAGACAGGGATTTCCCGGCTTATGTTAGCCTCGGAAATAAAAAAAAAAAAACTACCGAGGTTTATCAGTCTATAGAGGACCACTCCTATCTAGTCAATTACTTCCACTTGTATATGCTGGCAATGCAAATAACTCCGGCCGTGGTAATCTATGCCTTCCTGACAGTTTGATTCCTGGACGAGTTGAGGATTTGTGGTATGCGATCAAGGAGAAAACCCTTATGCTGAGAAGAATTTGGTGGTGAAGAAGGCCGGTGGTGTAGGGATGATTCTGGGAAACACTCAAACGTATGGAGAAGAGCTCATTGCTGAATCATATCAACTGCCTACGGTAGTGCTTGGCCAGAAAGCTGGTGATGCAATAAAGAGATATATTGAATCTCATGAGAATCCGAAAGCCACAATTTCTTTTGGGAAGAAAGAATTAGGCGTGGAACCCTCACCTGTGGTGACAGCATTCAGCTCTAGAGGACCAAACCCTATCACTCGATCCATACTCAAACCAGACCTAATATCTCCAGGAGTGAATATCCTAGCAGGGTGGAGCGGTGGAGTTGGACCAACGGGACTAGATGAGGACACCAGGCGGGTGAACTTCAACCTTGTTTCAGGTACATCCATGTCATGTCCTCATGTAAGTGGGCTAGCCGCAGTTATCAAGGCGGCTCACCCAAAATGGAGCCCTGCAGCCATTAAGTCTGCTCTCATGACCACATCCTATACAACATACAAAAATGGCAAACCAATCAAAGATATTGCTACTGGAAAACCTGCAACAGCCTTCGATTATGGTGCTGGGCATGTGAACCCAGTGGCAGCCCTTAACCCTGGCCTTGTATATGATCTTTCTGTCAACGATAACCTACGCTTCCTCTGTGCCCTGCATTATACGACAGAAAATATCAGAAAAGCCACGCACATAGGCTTCAAATGCGATTCAAGCAAAAATTACAGTGTTGGAGACTTTAATTACCCATATTTTGGTGTTGGCATATTAACTTCAGACCACTGGGGCAATATAACTGGACCAACCGTGGTAAAATACAAAAGGACTCTCACCAATGTGGGTACCCCAACAACATACAAGGTCTCAGTATCTAAGAAGATAGCATCAGTGAAGATCTTGGTTGAACCAAAGTCACTCAGTTTCAGTCAAGCAAATGAGAAGGAGGTATATACTGTGACTTTTGTGGCCAGTGCTATGTCATATGGTACACAAAGTTTTTCTCGCTTGGAATGGTCAGATAGGAAACACAAAGTGACTAGTCCTATTGCTATTAGCTGGATATAGTCTTAACAAACATTCTTGTACCTAACCTAACTCCAGATCGAAGGGCAAGGTGGCTCCTCTTCTGATCCTGAATGGTGAAATAAAATCTTCTGGTGACTCTGTTTCTTTTTCTTTTCTCTTCCATTTTCATTCTTGTTTTAGCTGTCTTTGGTAACACATTAATTTCGTTTTTTTTTTTTCTGGTAAAACTTGTTGAGGAATTGTTTTACATTTTTCTTCATTATCGCAGTCCTGCTCGGTCCTCATGCACTACGACATTTGACAATCTCATCTCCACAAAGCACTTTATTGGCTTCCACACTATCACCAATTTTAACATCCTCATACATCAATGTCAAAGACTACACAACTACATCCTTTTAGCATACTTCCGTCAAATGCCTGCTATTGAAACTCTTTAAGTCTGCACAACTAGAAATAAGAATTCAAGGACTCCATAATTGGATCATCACATCTATAATTATGGCATGACCTCCACAATTTAATAGACTTCTCTCTAGGACTAACAATTTGGCTTCATCTTATGTACCCCTGTCTCCTTGAGCTGCTACATTTTTTCCCCGTCTTTCCTCTGCAACAAACTCAAAAAGATACATTATTCCTTTGATGGAGCAATCTCCATTTTTTTTTGGGTCAAAGGATCAATCTCCTTCATATGCACTAAATTTCTCTAGGATAGTCCCATCACCAACAATAGAGAAGGTTTATTTGTAAACTATTCCCCCCTATAAAAAAATCTAAGGAAACAAAATAAAAAAGTCATATTTTGTTGTGAAAATGATCAAATCGTCTACAATTTCATTCAGTTAAACCCACTTATATACAAGTAGGGTTAGGGTTAAGTACAGAGCACAAAGATTACCTATCTACCTCCTTTACATATGACTAAACTAGCCTTTCATAATATTACATAAATAGCCATTAATACATTTACAACACTCCCCCTTGGATATTTCATGTAATAGTGCGTTGGTTGACTGCGCGCCTATATGTTGCCTCGTTAAAACCTTGCAAGTTAACAAAAACCCTGTGGGACAAAAATAATCCTGGTGGAAGAGAAAAGAGTGTAACTCGCGTGGATCGTAACCGCATCGGGATCTCTGGAGGTAGTTGAAGTCATCTCTTCTGGAATATAGGTAGATAGAATGTCCTTGAAGTAAAAATGCATTACAGTTGCTACGCCAAAACCTTGCTCAGTAAACCCAGTGGGAAAAACCCGTGGTCGAAGGGAAAAGATGAGCAAATGCATATGAGTCGAATCATGACATCTTCAGGATGCATTATTAATGGGGTGACCATAACAAAATGTGTGCCTCGTTAAAACCTAGTCAGGTAACAAAATCCAATGGGACAAAATAACCCTGAACATAGGACAAAAGAGTACACGGTGGTCTTGTGAGTATACTTCGGGATACTCAATATACTTCAGGGTGCTCGTATGCTTCGAAATACTCCCCCTGATGTTTACTCCAGCTGAAAATTAAGAACTTAGTAGATCTGACAATCTACACAAGCCAATACCATGAACATGCTTCTGAAATGTTGCATTGGATGATGGTTTGTTATTGTCTCCTATAATGAAACTGGTTCTCATCTGCTGGATGGAGATAACATTATCTTATCAGATAATCTTAGGTTCATTATTGGTGGAATACAGTCCACAAGTATTTCGAATAAACCCTGTAATGGCTATTAGCCATATTCATTCATGAGCTGTTTCTTGAAGAGCTAAAATCTTTGCATGATTCGAAGATGTAACAAGAAGGGTCTATTTCGTAGACCTCCAAGATATTGTTGTGTTCCCAATGGTAAAGACATAACCTGATTGGGAACGTGTCTTGTGCGGGTCTGATAGATAACCTGCATCAGCATACCCAACAAGACATGTATCATTCCGAGGACCAAGGGGGTTTGATTCATTCCTCGGTGCATAGGGATAGAATAAGCCCATATCCATTGTACCTCTAAGATATCGGAAGATGTCTCTTATGCCATTCTAGGGGCGGCGTGTTGGCGCAAAGCTAAATCTAGCTAGCAAGTTCACAGCGAATGAAATGTCTGGTCTAGTGCATTGAGCTAAGTACAATAATGCGCTTATTGCACTTAGATATGACATTTCTGGTGTCAATATCTCTTCGTTATCATCTTCTGGACGAAACGAATCTTTCTTAGGATCTAGACTTCGGACGATCATGGGCGTGCTTAAAGGTTTCGCTTTATCCTCATTAAAGCGTCTCAACATCTTCTGGATGTAATTCGATTGATGGATTAAAATCCCATCTGCATGGTTCTCGAGCTCCAGGCCGAGACAAAAGTATGTTCTCCCAAGATGCTTCATTTCAAATTTGAACTTCAGGTGCTTAGCAATTTCTTGGATCTCTTCAGGAGTACCAATCAGAGTCATGTCATCGACATAAACTGCCACTATAGCGAACTCGGAACTTGTTTACTTAATAAACACGCATGAGTCTTCTTCATTATCCCATACTGATCAAATCACTTAAATGGTTATACCACATCCGCCCGGATTATCTCAATCCGTAAAGTGAACGCCTCAAAGAAGTATAAAGCGTATTCCGTGGTCTGGAACTATTTTCATCAGGTATTTTAAGTTCTTCAGGAACTTTCAAATATATCTCTATTCAGATCCCCATAGAGATAAACGGTAACCACGTCCATAAGCTGCATATTCAATTTTTCTAGAAACTACCAAACTGATAAGGTAGAAGAACGCTATGACGTTCGTTACGGTAGAATACATCTCCTCGTAATCAATCTTAGGGCGTTGAGAAAACTGTGCGCCATTAAATGTGTTGTACATCTCACAATCTCATCTTTCTCATTACGCTTCCTTATGACTACCCATTTAAATCTTGCAGGTTTAACATGGGGAGGTATGGGAACTACAAGTCCAAATACTTCCCATTTTGTCAAGGAATCTAATTCGACCTGGATTGATTATTTCCATTTTTGGCCAGTCTTCTCTACGTTGACACTCATTCATCAACGGAGTAAGGTTCAGTTTCGTTTCTAATTATTATTTTAGTAGCTACTGCGAATGCATATAGATCATCGATGATAATATCATTCTGATTGCCTATCTCACATAAGCATGCATGATTTACTGAGATCTCTTTATTCTCGGGAGTGGGTTCTAACGTTGGAGCGTCCCCCAACGCCATCACAGACCCATAATCCGGAATTATCATATGAGATGGATCAGTTGATATTTAGAAGGGATTCGATTGTGCCAAATCTATCATTTTTTCGGGGATGAGAATCCTTCAAACCTATTAGTCTACCTCGCTTCTGGGTAGGGACATATGACTGGTTAGCCATCATGGTCGTACCTCGTCTGTCTGGGACGACGCGTCCTACTGGGATGTCTATCCTTGCAGGCTAGTTTGCAGCATGTATATGTGATCTCATCACTTTAGCTAGATTAGAGGAAGCGTCTGACGGATTATTAGCTACACTATGTAAATCTAAAATTCTCCGTACTATGTTCTTACTTTGTGCGTTCGGGGATCAAGATGAGAAATAATGGGGACATTCCATGTCAATTCACGTCGTTCTTCAAGAACGTTTGACTTTCTTATCTCCCCCTAATGACGGGAAAACTGTCTCATCAAATTGACTATCCGCAATATTGTGGTAATGAGATCGTCTGTCAAGGGCTCTAAATAACGTATAATAGAGAGGGATTCATAACCGACATGTATGTCCCTCCTTTGTTGAGGTCCCATATGTGTACGTTGTGGCGGCACAATTGACACGTAACTGCATACCTATAAATACGTAAGTACAAAGCATCTGGTTCGTACCCAGTCACCAGCTATAACGCATAACATCGTTGGGTAGCGTTGACCTCAACCAGACCAATATTACTACATGCAAAATATCATAGTCCCTACGCAGAAACGAGAAGCTTGGTGCACATTACCAAGGTTAATTAATGTTTCTGCGAGACCATTAAGAGTGTGAACATAGGAACCAAATGTTCAGCATCAATCCCAAGGGGCATGCAATAGTCATCAAATGATTTCGATGTAAACTCTCCAGTATTATCAAGTCTTATAGACTATTTAAGAGAATTCAGGTGGTGTGACCCTCAATGTAATGATTTGGGCGAAGAGTTTAGCAAACGCATGGTGGTGTGACCCTCAAACGCAGTATGTGTGTGGACAAAAGTGTAGCATGTGACCACTTTGTCGGTATCTCAACCTGAACCATGAAAGTTTTTTCAAAACGGTCCGCATGGTGGTTGGAAAGTTCACAAAATTTCCCTTGTATTCTGTACAAGAAAAATGTGAAGTCTTAACTCATCTTTGCATATAATGGTCTAATATTCGATTTCTCCTAACTAGCAAACTTGGCATAATGTTTCATTAAACACAAAAGGTGTCTATGAGTAAGAGGATGCCCGTGCAATATATTGAGGATACGGCGCATCATTACCCTGACTTGGGTGTCACAATCGGTCATGTCATAATGAGTAAGTGCTCGTACTAGTGAGCTTCTAGCTAACTTTTGGCTAGCTTCTAGCTAGTTTCTCCAGTGTATGCTTTTGGCTATACTGATTGGAGGTTATGCAAAGGTATGCCCATTTTCTTGTCATTAGTGATTTCAAGATGATAACTATTGACTCAAATATCCGTAAATCTTGACAAAGTTCTTCTGGAACTTGGAGAATAAAAAAAAACTTATTGATGGTAATTCAGTACCATTCTACAACGTTTTTTTTATCATATCTTTCGGAGTATAACATTGTCAGCCAGAAAATAAATGTCCCCACAAAATATACATATTTATAGATTTAATTCAATGGGTCACATTCATAAATATAAGTGCTTGTATTGAATTAAATCATATTCGAGCGAAAAATCACATTTTTCGAATTATATTCACACGTAGATTTGAAATCCTTAGAATGGATGATGCATCATTCATGTCTTACTTCATGCAAGAAATTGTCCCTATAATGAGTAAACCATTCTTCTAGAGTTTATATAAAGGAAAAATCATTGCATTTAATGCTTTGAGAAAACTCATCCATAAGCACCAAATAAGAACTTCAGGTTCTAGCAAATGGTATAATAAATCAGATTTAAAATGTAAAATCTAATTGTTTTATCATGTCCAGTGAATTTATGAAGGAATCTGCAGGTCCTTTTGTCATAGTTTTACCGAAACTACGGGTTCGATAATTAGTATGAAGTATGAGTTCATTTGTAAAACTCTAGTTTATTGATGAACATCGGATTCATTTAAACACATACATTTGCTAAATAAATTAAATATATAAATTTAAAAATATTAAACAATGTAATTAAATAGCACGTAATAATAGTTTGAATGAATGTTTCTGGCATAAGATGATTTCATACATTAAATAAATGCTTTAGGCATAAAGTTTAAATAAATTGACATAATGCTTCAGGCATTAAGATCCATGCTTCAAGCACATAAGTGAAAAATAAAGAAAAGAAAGAAAAATAAAATGTTTTCTTTTCTTTTCGGAATGTGATGGTCCGATTCATATGGTTTGATTCGACTGGACCGTTCGATTAGAACAATTCGATTCAAATAAACCAGTTCGGTTTGATTAGACCATTTCAATACGACTAAACTAGTTCGATATGATTAGACCTGTGCAATTCGTTTAGATTGATTTGGCTGGACCGATTAGGTCGGAGCCAACCAGATCGGGCTAATTTGAGTCGTGGGCTTGTGCAAAAATATGGGCCTTCTGGGCCTGACCCCTTTTTTCTCGGCCTACTGGGCCTTCTTCTCGCCTAGCCTTCTGGGCTGCAGCTATCTGGACTTATAGTATTAGTCAACTGAGCCTTCGGCTCCATGATAGGACTATTACTAGCAAGCCTTCATCCCAACCAAGTGGGTTTTGATGTCAAGACTTTAAACCTTCTAGGGTTTGTGGTTTTGGGGCTTCAGGCCTCAAAGTTCGACAATATGCTAGGCTGCTGCTGGCAAGCCCAGCTGAGTGTCATCACAATTACCATAGTATGGTCATCAACATTATTATATCTATATCATGTCACCACATCATCTATCATCATCATCATATATCCGTTTATATCATTTAATATCATGACATCATCAACATATCATAACATTAGTAGATCATCATATCATCATTAACATCATACATAACAACATAGTATCATACAAATATTCATCATAGCATCATCAAAAAATCTCATATCATCAGCATGCATCATATCATATCATCATCTAATATCATCATATTCATTACATCATCGCACCATCACATAACATCATGATATATACATCATAACATGACATCATATAATCAAATTATCATGTGTGTATGTATTATATACATCATCATCCATATTATATCATATTTTATTATTTACATCATGAATTTATCATATACTATATCATTATCATGCTATCAACATGCCATCATATCATGTATATCAACATATATCATCATATATATTATCATGGTCATCATGTCAATAGGTCATTCATATCATCATACATACATCATCATCATTATGGTATCATTATAGTATCGTTATCATGGATTTATCGTTATGTCATCACATCATTTTCAACATGTCATCATGGCATATCCATCACACAAAACATATGTTCATCAGGATTAATATTATCATATCATAAACATAATTATCATGCCATATGACCATGTATATAATGAATTTAGAGTATAGATGAAATTACCTTTAGAGTCTCTTTAGACGCCTTCCAGGGCGAATCGAAGATGTAGTGCGGCACAGAAACGTTATGGTTCTGGAATCTGAGATTTCTTAAAAACGACACGTAGTTTTTCAACATAGTCTGTCAGGACCCGTCTCATTTCTCGTCCGTTTGCTTCCAATCCAATCCCTAAATCCCTATTTTCTTGTTTTCTATCAATCTCAATCAACAAACCTAATCAAAACCCACCCAAAGCCCACAGTTCGAATTGAACCTCACGGTTCGATATTTCCATTTTTCTTCCCACGGCCCTCAGCCGTCAAACCGCCACCAAAATGGTCCTAAAACCTTCCTATCAACCCTCTAAACCTTATCCAACCATCCAAAACAAACCATAACGTAAAAATTGACATAAAAAAAGGAATTGGGCTTTACCGGGTAATCGGGTTTTCTTGTGCGCTGGCTATCGCCGCCGTCCATGGCGGCCGGCCATCCTTTCTCCTGCCTCATCATCCTCCACCCCATCTCTCACTCTCTGGCCTCACTCAAAATCACATGGGAAGGGTTTTGGATTGGGTCGAAAGGATTGTGCGGGTGAAGGGAATGAAATAGAGATGCAAGATGATATGCATGAATGAGGAAAATGAGGGAATGGATGAGTGACAAGGACTTGTCACTCATCCCCTGAGGTCTAGGAAAGATCTGGGCCCATAAAAGACAAAACTTCACTTTTTGCCTCGTAAAACGTGTCGTCGCAAATAGTACCCTGAAACTTTCGTGAACCGTAACTTCGTCGTCGAACGTCCAAATTCGACATGCCGCCTGTCTACGAATTCGTATAATCCCGATCTACGTAACGGTACTCGGGCCTCCCGGGTCAAAAGTCAACTATTTGCTCCTATTCATCCAAATTACCAAAATGCCCTTGAACTTCCGAACGTCATAATTTTTTCCACGAACGTCGGAATCGAGCGTGCCACCTGTCTATGAACTCGTGACATCACGAAATACGTCACAGTGATCGGCCAAAGTCTATTTGACTGCCTGAACGAAAAGTCAACGATTTGCCCATTCTAGGGGCAAAATCGTCATTTCGCCCGAACGTCCGCTAATCCTTGTCTAATCTCCGATTAGCCTCGCTAATCCGTTATTATTTCTTAATTACTCCCGTTAATTCGGGACGGGTCGTCACATAGTCATTTTGTAAAAAGACGACATGTCGTTTCTGCAACAAACGACACGTCGTATTCATTCCATCATCATCAGCAGGTCAACACAATCTTTGTTAGGTGGTCTTTGCCAACACGATCTTTACTCCTCATCTTTCCCTTTAATAATTAATTTAAAATTGCTCCAATACCACCTTTTTCGAGCCCTCGAGCACAACTGAAGAAGCCATAGCAGAAAACTTGTACCGCAGTAACTGATCCCCATTTTCTATTCAGGTGGTGAATTCGCCGGGTTTCCGGATCTGGGTATTCGACGGAAACTGTGAAACGGAGCCTAATTCATCAAAATCAGACGGTGAAAATGAGGACAGAGACGAAGAAGAAGATGATAGCAATGGAGAGGACAGTGATGGCGATGATGGGTTGTGGCGATGTTGATTAGGTGGCGACGAAAGGTGGAGATTGTTGTGGTTGTTTGGAGGGAAGACGAAGCAGTCATTGTTGGGTGCGAAATAGTATCTGATGGCCACCATCAACGATTCTTTGAATTTGGGGTATGGTGGCGTGTTTGTAAAATTCGAAGCCCTCTATATCAAACTGCTTGCTCACCATTTGCACTTAGCTGCGATACTTGAGAGAACACCATGGAAGCACAGCACTGCCGCCACTTCCGATGATGATATCAACAGGGGTTGTGCTTCTCGCCTAAGATTAGGGTCTCCCAGTAGCGTGAGATCAACCTCCTTGGCAGTCCAGAAGGAGGCCTTGGCCTTCTTGTTCATTTTCCAAATTTCTGGGTGCTGGATCAGGAACATACAGAACCGATCAGGATTCGGAGCGAGCAATGGCTCTTCAGGGAAAACAGGCATTTTGACAATGAAGAAAATTCAGATCTCAAATTGAAATGGAGATGAAAATTGATTGGGGGTTTTCTGAAATTCTCGAATTTCGTATGAGGATTTGGCAGAAGTTGATTTTGATCTTCTCCCAACAAAGGCAAAAGGAAAAATTCTTACGGTGAGGAATTGGGCAAAGCCTAAACGTTTTGGATTTCTGGAATTTTTTTCTCAGTACATTAGAGTCGTGCTGATAATGTGTTGTGAACACGATCAAATCATCAACAATTTCATTCAGTTAACCCCACTTATATAGAAGTAGGGTTAGGGTTAAGTACAGAGCACAAAGATTACCTATCTACCCCCTTTACATATGACTAAACTACCCTTTCATAATATTACATAAATAGCAATACACTTTAATACATTTACAACATATTTCACCAAAGATTATCAATAATTAGAAAAAGAAGTTCTCAACATATTTTTCAGAAATAAGTGATCCTGTGAGTTCCATATCCAGTAAAAAATGGGGAGCATATTCATTCTATCCAAGAAATGATTTTCTCTTAAAAATAATATATAATACAAGTTTCATTGTTATGAGAGTTTCAATAGTATATTTAAATAGGAAATTTTTCAGTTCCATGCAAATGTTACTGGCATCCAATTATTTCATTGGCACTCAAGTGCATGATAGTATTATATGGAAAGCAAGAGCATCTATCAGTGCAAGTTAGCTTCAATTCCACTGCCGGAGACTCAGAAGCTTAGGCTTGCAAAGAGTGAGAAAATGAAGATACCCATTTTAATGCTTCCAATAATGCTTATGCTTCTGGTTCTCAGTCACATCTGCGTGATAGCAGAAGATCAGAGAGACAAGTTGATGAAGAAGACTTGCATCATTCATATGTACAAGACCAAAATGCTAGAAAGTTTTGAGGATGACCATTTCCAATGGTATGTCTCATCTTGTCGATGTCAACAGACATGCTCTACTCATACAAAAATTTAATCCACAGTTTCTCCACCACGAGGCTAACTGCCGAGGAAGCTGAGTTTCTTGAAAAACAATTAGGAATTGTTTCTGTTCTACCTGAGTTTGAGATACGTGCTTCACACAACTAGGTCTACTGACTTCCTCGGAATGATAGGCACCATTGAAGCCATCTTCCTAGCATCGGATAAAATGAGTGAAGTAGTTATTGGAGTAGTACACATCGGTGTATGGCCCGAGACCAGAATATATTATGACAAAGGTCTTGGACCAGGGAAAGAAGATGGAAAGGAAAGTGCGAGGAAGGAAAGAACTTTAACTACTCAAGCTGCAACCGGAAACTCATTAGTGATAGGTTTTTCGCAAAAGGATATGAAGCAGCATTTGGATCCATTGATGTAAAGTAGTAGAATCTAGATCACCAAGAGATGTTGATGGTCATGGAACTCACGCTTGACCACTGCGGCCGCGTCACTAGTTTCAGGAGCTAGGTTTTCGGTCATGCTTCTGGAACAGCAAGGGGGGATTGCTGCATAAGCTCGAGTGGGCACATATAAGGCTTGTAGCTGTTAAAGATGCTGTCCACATTTTATCTGTCTCTTGGGAGACACAATTCGATGATTTATACACGGATATTGCTATTGGAGCTTTCTCTGCTGTGGTCAAAGCGTAGGAACACTATACCGGGATTTCCCAGCCTATTTAAGAATGGGAAGTGAAAAAACATACAGAGCAACATCAATTTATAGTGGAACACCCTTATTTGGTGGATCGCATAAACTTATCTATGCTCGCAATGCAAGTGACTCCACAAGTGATTTATGCACTCCAGACAGTCTGATTCCTGAAAAGGTTTCTCGAAAAATTGTGGTATGCGATTTGAGAGGAAATTCAAGGCTCGAATGGAGTATGGTAGTCCAAACAGAGGTGGTGTAGGGATGATTTTGGGAGAACAACTTGTTGTAAACCCATATTTCTTGCCAGTAGCTGTGGGTGGCCAAAAATTCGATGATGCAATAAAACGCTATATTGCATCCCGTGATAATCCAAAAGCAACCATTGCTTTTGGGAAGTCAGAGTTGGATGTCAAAACCGCGCTAGTGGTGGCAGCATTCAGCTCTAGAGGACTAAATGCAGTCGCTAGAGAGATAATCAAACTAGGCCTACTAGCACTAGGAGTGAATATCGTAGCTGGGCCTGGGTGGACTGGTGCAGTTGGCTGTTGGCCCAACTTGTAACGATCCATCCCGAATATCGTGATTAAATATTAATTAATTATGGTTTAGAATGACTAATCTGGGATTAGTTGAGTGAAATCAGACGAAATGTGCAAAATGACCGTTTTGCCCCTAGGAGTGGGTAAAATATTGAATTTTAGTTCGGGCTGTCAAATGGACTTTGACCGATGACTGTGACGTAGTTCGGGATGTCACGAGTTCATAGACAAGTGGCACATCCGATTCTGACATTCGAGGAAGAAATTATGACGTTCGGAAGTCGAGGGGTATTTTGGTAACTTGGTTGAAAAGGGCAAAATGTTGACTTTTGACCCGGGAGGTCCAATAGCCAAGGGCCAAGGACCGTTACATAGATCGAGCCGGTATGAGTCCGTAGACAGGCGTCACGTCGAAATCGGACATCGAACGGGAAAGTTATGGTCACGGGATTGAGATCGGTTAAACTTACGTCCCGGGTTTTCAATTAAAATAATAATAAAATATTGAACAGTGATCAATGATTATGGACACTTGGATGAGTGACAAGTGTCACTCATCCCATGTTTTGAGGCCCCTAAATTGTGGATCTTGTTTCCCTCTAATTCATTTTTAATTATCCATCATCACCCTTAATCATCATTCATTCTTCATTATCAGTCATCTTCACCTTCTTCATTTATTTTCTTCAAAACCGTATGCCTCAATCCTACACAAACACCTCTCAATCATCATCCATTGCTTATGAAACGTGAATGAAAGTTGGAGAGGATGTTGAGACGAACCCAATGGCGGCCATGGCAAGGACTGTCGTGCACGGTGGCCGGAATTTTGGAAGGTAAACCGTGGGATTCAAATTTTGGGTTTTTGATTTTGATGGTGTTGATCGATTCTAAGCATAAGATGATGTTCTTTGAGCTCTCACGAGCTTGTAGGTGCAATTTGGGACTGATTTGGACGTTGGAGGTGTAACGACCCGTCCCGAATTCCGGGATTGGATTAGTGACTAATCTTGATTAGTGAGGTTGATCGGTGGTTAGTAGGGCGAAATCGGACAAAATGTGCAAAATGACCGTTTTGCCCCTAGTCATGGGCAAAATGTTGACTTTTTGATCAGGCGGTAGACGAACTTTGACCGATGACCGTGACGTAGTTCGGGCCGTCACGAGTTCATAGACAGGTGGCACGTTCGATTCCGACATTCGAGGAGAAAGTTATGATGTTCGGAAGTTGAGGGGCATTTTGGTAATTTGGCATATTAGGGGCCAAATGTTGACTTTTTGACCGGGAAGTCCAATGGACGAGGGCCAAGGACCGTTACGTAGGTATCGTCGATACGAATCCAATGACAGGCGGCATGCCGAAATCGGAGTACCGACGACGAAGTTATGGTCACGGGAACGAATTAACGAACCGAGACTCCGATTAAAATAATATTAAAATAATGAATAGTGATCTTTGACTGTGCACAGCTGGATGAGTGACAAGTGTCAACATGACTTCTATCTTATTTAATGTAACGAACATTTTGGGATTGGTTTCGTGTCGATCGGACACCGTTTCGATATTGTTCGGGACGTCCGAAGGTTTTAAATCAAGTTTAAAAATAGTTAAAAATTCGGAAAAATTACGGGACTTTGATAGGATGTTAATGAAGAGGTTAGTGACCCTCTAATGTGATTTGGACAGGATTGGGAGTACTGGTGATAGTGGTGTGGCCCAGGAGGGCCGATGGCACGCGTATCGAGGCATACCCGGTCTGTGAGTGGACTTTGGTTTTATAAATTCTATGCATGCTTAACTGTTTTATATGGATTATGATTGTGATTGTATGATGTTGATTTGGATGTTGGTAAATTATACAGTTTCACGTATTTCGAGGCGATTTACGTGCTTGCACGTAAATCGAGGTTTTTCCGATTTTGCACGGATTTTCCATACTTATGACTTGGATATAATATGATGAAATGGTTTTGTAATTGGAAAGATGAACTCGGGCTGGAGGCCCAATTATTTTGGAAACCTCGGACTTGGAGTCCAATTGAGTTATGAAATCGGGCCGGGGGCCCAGTTGTTTATGAAATCGGGTCAGGGGCCCAGTTGTTACGAAATCGGGCTGAGACCCATTTGAGTGATATTATCGGGCCAGGGGCCCAGTTGATTTACGAATCGGGCCGTGGGCCCAGTGGTTTATAAAATCGGGTCGTTGGCCCAACGGTTTATAAAATCGGGCATGAGGCCCAGTTAGGGTATAAATGTGATGTTGGGTCTGGGACCCTATGTTAATAAATGTGATTTCGGGTCTGGGACCCTATGTTAATAAATGTGATTTCGGGTCTGGGACCCTATGTTTAATAAATGTGATTTCGGGTCAGGGACCCTAAATGGAATTGTGATGTTTTATGGAGATTTCGGTCAGGGCCCATTGTAATGCTGTGAAATGATTTAATAAAACTGTTTTCCATATACCATCTGGATACAAGGATATATGATGGTCTCCTCCAGGTGTCTGGGACACTGGGGAAGTCACGGTGCATTGTGTCAGGACCCGTCCCAAATATCACCTCGATACTCGGGATGAATCCTGCTCCCGTCTGACAATCACACTTACAGTACCAAAAATAACCTTAATACAACTATAAGCAAAATTATCAGACGAAGGAGTAAATATATACAACAGTAATCCAGAGCATAGTACTACAAAACGGGCACCAAAAGTCCTACAAGTCTAAGTCCGCAACGGAAGAACGTCGGAAGCTCTATGCCTCGATATCTGCCTCAACGTTCACCCCAGCGCTATCACCACGACCTGGAGGGAAATTGAAAAAAAACAGAAGGTGTGAGTGGACCGAAAGGAATACAAATTTTAAAACCGTTTACCATCAAATCAAAGTAAAGAAATATATCATTTGTTCCCTCCGGTTTAAAACCAGGCATGCCCAACGAAGTATTAGAAAATTCATAATATGAAACATCATAAGAAACAGAAACACTATAAAACCTTATAAGAAACAGATACACTATAAAACTGATATAGAAACCAGAGCAAAAACATCAAACCACTTTTTCCGATCAAACCTGCTGGACCTATCCGAGTCTTTAAACTCAACCAGGCCTCATATATAAATCCGAGTCTTTAAACTCCCGAGTCTTTAAACTCAATAGGCCTATGGGGGTAATATCGTAATATCCGAGTCTTTAAACTCCCGAGTCTTTAAACTCAATCCGGGCCCGTCCCCCGTCACATATATTCGGGTCTTTAAACCCATATCCAGATCCAGCAAATCCAATCCAATTCAGTGTAAAACCGTTCCGAAACCCATCACAAATTCGAATTCGGAATCCCTAGTTCGAAGCCCTTTCGGCGTTCAGAACCGACATTCCGAACCCAAATCCGGAAAAAGATCCATGTTCCTAACAAAACCATAGGAAATCCTAAATCATATTCCACAACCCATTTACCATCATCAGAAAACGTTTTTTTTTGGTTGAATTTCTGAATTATAACATCAAACTCTGAAAACCCGCTTTTTCTCGAAAAACGTGCAAAATCCCGAAAACGTCTCGAAAAACGTGCAAACATCTCAATCACCTATAAACACACATAAAAAGCATAAAACATTAATAAAAACAGTTAGGCATGCTCGGAAGTAAGAAAGAGTCCACTCACAGTTCAGAGCAAGTCACTCGCGCTCCGTGCGCTCCTCAACCGTCTCTGGTGTCTCCCGTCCTGTCAATAGTTACCAAATAGGGTCACAATTACATCAAGGATACCTTCCCTATTTTCCCCAATTTTTCGGGAATTTAATAATATTTTAATCTTAAACCCTAAACCTGACGGATTCCCGAATCATCCCGTAACACCGTTCGATTAACCCGAAAACTATACCATTGGATTCCTTAGGACATTTAGAACCAAAACCATGTTGGAAGCTTGGCCGGAATCATCACCACGCGCCTCCACGCGCCGCCCAAAGGGGCTGCGCGTGGGCCTCACGCGCCTGCTACAGTGCCACCGTCTTCCTTGCTCGAACCCGGTTCGCACCAGACGGCAACCCGGACCGGCGAGAACCGTTCTCCACCGTCCGGCCACCGTTTCTCCTCCTATCTTCACCTAAAGCTTCGTCCATTCTCAGGGAATCCATCCCCCTCACTCTCTGGGTTCGACTCAACCCATAGCTTCACAACTGAAGCTCGAAAGAAAAACCAACCAATCCTCTGTTTTTCTTTCCGGCCACTCCGTACTTCCCCCTTCACGGTGGTCATTCCAAACTCCTCCCACGACTTCACTGAACCACACACAACTCACGAAATCCCTCGACTCACCCTCCAACTTCACGATTTTCCGTTTGAAAATCACGGCTAAACAGGGTACAGAGTACCCGCCGTCGAACCACCTCCCACCGTGAACTTCCCGTCACGGCAACCACCAAAAACGACTCCTAGGACCTCCCTAAATCACACTTCATTCACCAAACCCTTCGATTCTAGCTCTAGGTCCACAACTTTTGAAATGAAAATCCACGAAAAACAGAGCAAAAGAGGTTACCTTCGATTCCGGCGCCGCCGTGAGAACCGTCACCCACCACGGTGCTCGTGGGACTCCCCGTAGCCTCCTGAGTCTCCTAGTGCCTTGAATCAATCCACCACACAACACAACAGCCCCCACCGTCCACTGCCTCCTCTGTTTCTTCCAAAGATCCAGCCGTCCACCACGTCGCCTCCGTGCACGGTTGCAACTCCAAACCACGATCACCAGCTTCTCCTTGCCTCACTGTCTCTCTCTCGACTCACACTTCACTCTCCCTAGCATCAAAATCGATCACCGCCTCACCCAACTCTTCTCTCTGTTTTCTGTTTCCTTCGAAGTTGTGCACGGTTCAAATGGGGATAACGTGTGGCCGTGCACACTTGAGAACGTAGTGGAACCATCCAGTCCCTTGCACGTGTCCACCAACCATAGGCCAGCCCAAAAAAATCTCTGCCACTTGCCCTTATCTGATTGGGCTGAGGGGAAATGACCAAAATGCCCCTCCTGCACAAATTTCCATTTTGCCCTCAGACTTCCCAGACCCGTATCTTTTCCGTCCGACGTCCGATGACAGCGTGCCGCCTGTCGTTGAACTCAGGACGTCGAGACCTATCCAACAGTCCTCGGTCTACGTGAAAATCACGAGTCCTTCAAAAAAGTCAACATTTCCCTCATTTTATCAAAATTACGGTAACGCCCCCAACCTTCCGTACCTCATAACTTTTCCTCCGATTGTCCGAATCGAACCTGCCACCTGTCTACGGACTCGTGACGTCCTAAACTACGTCACGGTCAAGGGTTAACACTCATCCAATCGATAGTACAAAAAGTCAACTTTTCGTCTACTATTCACAAGGGCAAAATCGTCCTTTTTACAAAACTTCACAAAAATTACCTTTTTACCCTTCCCGAAGGTACGGGTTGTTACACATTGCCTGCGAGGGGTCATTGTACGGAGTTACCGGACCGTATAATGATTCAGGAGCAGGATTGCTATGATTGACGTCAGGGACGTCAGACATCTGTGATGTCAAAGATATTGACACGGAGAGACCCCGAGCAGCACGCGTCGCTTATTATACCGTGAGATATGACGTCTGGGACGTCAAGCGTCTGGGACGCTAAGCATCTGGGATGCTGGTGATGGTAATGGTAAATATGGATTAATGAATCTATAAAATGGCTTTTCGGTTGGATTTGTGTTATGTGGTAAAAATGGATTATTGGTTATGTTATGGTATTTCGGGTCGGGGACCCTAAATGGTTTTGGATTTATGGATTTATGTTTATGGCTTTGGGCGGTGGCCCACATGGTTTTAATATGTCTGGTAGTGGTATTCCATAGTTTTGGGCTGAGTTCCCACACTTGGTTTTAAGTTAATGGTTTTTGGGCTAAGGCCCTAATGCCTTGGTTGAACAAACGTTTTGGTTACTGGTTTTCGTGGCATGCATACGTTTTTATTGGAGGGCATAAATGTCTTATAACTGTGTTTAATAAACTTAATGATTTTCGTCCACTCACAGCTTTTGGTTTTTAATACCCTTCAGGTTGATCACGGATGCGACTGCAGTAGAGACTGGGACATTGCACGCCTCCTCCATCGATCCTTGCGCACTCTGGAAGCCCCGTTTGGGCAGTAACTTTTGGTTATCCCTTGTCTGACACCCCTTGTTGGACGGGAGCAGGGCACATTCCACGGTAATCCCGGAGGGATTGGGATGGGTCTTGTCAGGAGGTGGCTGGAATGATGATCGGAATTCTGGTCGAAACTTTGAATGGCCATAACATAAAATCTAGGTACTTTCTGAAATTTCTGGGTTGATATTTGGAATCCTTGGCTCGAGTAGATGGATTTACGTATGTAGAACGTCGAATTTGGTTGAGAAACGAGTGAGATATCGAAGTTTGAAGTTTGGGGCATCAATGGAGTTTTCTGGCGAGAAATTCCGGCGAGTTGACTCGTTGACTTTGACCCGTTGACTACTGTTCATGATGATGTCAGCGTTGACTTTGCTGACATCAGCGTTGACTTTTTGGTCAACATTTGACTAGAACTTTGACCCGTGCGTGGGGACGAGTGTGGGCATATTTTTAGATGGGACCAGGACCATCTTAAATGTTTCGACGATCCGGATCCAATGGCGGTGGTTTCGGGTCGATTAGAGATCGTTAAGTTGGTCAAATTAAGGTTTTTCACCTCGGGACACGTTGACTTTTCCGGGAAAGTTTAGGGTTGTTAATATGGACTTGTATAGGTTAGTTGTAACGACCCGTTCCGAGTATCGAGATTAGATATTAATTAATTATGGTTTAGAATGACTAATCTGAAATTAGTTGAGTGAGATCGGACGAAATGTGCAAAATGACCGTTTTGCCCCTAGAATGGGTAAAATGTTGACTTTTTGATCGGGCAGTCAAACGAACTTTGACCAATGACCGTGACGTAATTCAGGACGTCACGAGTTCATAGATAGGTGGCACGTTCGATTCCGACGTTCGAGGAAGAAGTTATGACGTTCGGAAGTCGAGGGGAATTTTGGTAATTTGGTTGAAAAGGGACCAAATGTTGACTTTTGACCCAGGAGGTCCAATGGCGAAGGGCCAAGGATCGTTACGTTGATCGAGTCGATACGAATCCGTAGATAGGCGGCACGCCAAAATCGGAGGTTCGAGGACGAAGTTGTGGCCACGGGAGCGAAATCAATTAACCGAACGAACCGAGATTTCGATTAAAATATTATTAAAATTAGTGAATAGTGATTGATGAAACTGGACCCTTGGATGAGTGACAAGTGTCACTCATCCCCACACTCCCTAAAATCTGGATCATGCCTCCATTAAATAATTAAATATGATTTTATTCCTCGTTTTAATCTCAGCCATCCATCTAAACCCCCAGATTGCATCTACACCGTTGATCTCATTTCTTTTTCTTCTTTTAATCGATCAGAAATGTCCTCCATCTCTCTCTCACTCTCTCACTCTCATATATCCCACCTGAGAACACACCTACACGGTTCACCATTTCTGAACAAACACAAAACAGAGCTGAGGAGAGTTTGAGTTGAGTGTGGTGGTGTGACCACCGTGGACGGTGGCTGACGGTCACTCTGAAACCATGAGGTAATTGGGAAAAACAGAGGAGTTTATAACATTCAAAAATGAAAGATCGATTTTTTTGGGTTGTTGATCGCATTGGAGGAGTGGATGGAGCCCCTGAAGTCAAGAGGACCATGGTGGGGGCCACGGCTGAGCTCAGGGCGGCATGGTGAGCAAAAACCCGATAGGACCTTTTACGGTTCAAAAATGGAAGCTTGAGATTTAGTACATTTTGTTCGATTATGTTGATCGGTAGTTGTCTCTGAAGGTCCCAGGAACCGAGCGAGGGCAAAATCAAGATGAAAGGTGGCTAGGATCGTGCAGGCACGATGGTTGTTGGTTGTCTGGTCTGTTCGAGATCGGAGAGGTAACATTCTGGACTTAAAATTCCAGTTTTAAGTTATGGACCGATAGGAAATTGTGCAAGGAAACTATAGAACCAAGTATAATAAAAATTGGACTGAAAATGGCTGAGAACCGGCCGGCTCGGTTCAGCGGTTCGGTTGAACCGGTTCGAACCAGTGAATCGGGTTCACCAGAGCTTGACGATGAACAATACCCGGCGCGTGGGTTTCACGCGCAGGGGGTTCAAACGGCACGTGGGGGCACGTGAGGGGTATTTTGGGGAAACTTCCAACATGACATTTAATCTATTCGATGTAACGAACATTTTGGGATTGGTTTCATGTCAATCGGACACCGTTTCGATATTGTTCGGGACGTCCGAAGGTTTTGAATCGAGTTTAAAAATAGTTAAAAATTCTGGAAAATTACAGGACTTTAATAGTAGGTTAATGAAGAGGTTAGTGACCCTCTAATGTGATTTGGACAGGTTTAGAAGTCCCGGTGATAGTGGTATGGCCCGGGAAGGCCTATGACACTCGTATCGAGGCGCATCGTTAGCCGGTCTGTGAGTGGACTTTGGTTTTATAAATACTATGCATGCTTAACGGTGTTATATGTTTTATATACGTGATTTCTATGATGGTGATTATGATTATTGATTTCGTGTATGTTGCACGTATTTCGAGATGTTTTCCATATTGCACGTATATTTAGACTGTCGGTTTTATTGTGGTTTTACGTGCTTGTGGTTTCATGAATAATGTGATGAAATGGTTTTGAAATTGGAAAGATGAACTCGGGCATGAGGCCCAATTGTTTTGGAAACTTTGGACTTGGAGTCCATTTGAGTTACGTAATCGGGCTGGGGGCCCAATTGCTTTATGAAATCGGGCAGGAACCCAGTTGTTTACGAAATCGGGCTGAGACCCATTTGAGTTATGTTATCGGGCCAGAGGCCCAGTTGATTTACGTAATTGGGCCAGGGGCCCAGTTGATTTGCAAATTCGGGCCGTGGGTCCAGTGGTTTACAGAATCAGGCAGGAGGCCCAATTGGGTTATAAATATGATTTTGGGTATGGGACCCTATGTTTTATAAATGTGATTTCGGGTCTGGGACCCTATGATTCATAAATGTGATTTCGGGTCGGGGACCCTAAATGGAATTGTGATGTTTTATGGAGATTTCGGGCAGAGCCCATTGAAATGTTGTGAAATGATTTGATAAAACTATTTTCCATATACCATCTTGATACGAGGATATGTGATGGTCTCCTCCAGGTGTCTGGGACACTGAGGAAGTCACGGTGCATTGCCTGCGAGGGGTCATTGTACGGAGCTACCGGTCCGTATAGTGACTCAGGAGCAAGATTGCTATGATTTGACGTCTGCGACGTCAAACATCTGGGATGTCAGAGATATTGACCTGGAGAGACCTCGGCCAGCACGCGTTGCTTATTACCATGAGATATGACGTCTGGGATGTCAAGCGTCTGGGACGCTAGGCATTTGGGATGCCGGAGATGGTTATGTGGTAAAAAGGGATTATTGGTTTATGAAATGGTATTTCGGGTCGGGGACCCTAAATGGTTTTGGAATTATGGATTTATGTTATGGTTTTGGGCAGTGGCCCACTTGGTTTTGTATTCACGGATTTGGTATTCTATAGTTTTGGGCTGAGTTCCCACACTTGGTTTAAGTTACGGTTTTTGGGCTAAGGCCCTAATGGCTGTTTGATTAAATGTTTTGATTACTGGTTTTCGAGGCATGCATATGTTTTAATGAAGGGCATAAATGTCTTTATGAATGTGTTTATGAACTTGTTCATTTTCGTCCACTCACAGCTTTTATTGGTTTTAATGCCTTTCAGGTTGATCACGGATGCGACTGTAGCAGAGACCGGGACATCGTATGCCTCCTCCATCGATCCTTGCGCACTCTGGAAGCCCCGAGTGGGTAGTGGCATTAAGTTATCCCTTGTCTGACACTTCATGTCAGACGGGAGCATGGCACATTCCACGATAATCTCGAGGAGATTGGGATGGGTCGTGTCATTAGTAGTAATCTTTGGGTATGATTTGGACAGGTTTGGAAGTCCCGGTGATAGTGGTAAGGCCCGAGAAGGCCTATGGCACGCGTATCGAGGCGGTAGCGTTGGACGGTCTGTGAGTGGACTTTAGTTTTATAAAACTATGCATGCCTAACTGTGTTATATGTTTTATACACGTGATTTCTGTGATGATGATTGTGATTATTGATTTCACGTATGTTACACGTATTTCGAGATATTTTTCGTATTGCACGTATATCGAGGCTGACGGTTTTATTGTGGTTTCATGTACAATGTGATGAAATGGTTTTGAAATTAGAAAGATGAACTCGGGCATGAGGAACAATTATTTTGGAAACCTCGGATTTGGAGTCCATTTGAGTTACTTAATCGGGTCGGGGGCCCAGTTGCTTTATGAAATCGGGTTAGGGGCCTAGTTGTTTACGAAATCGGGCTGAGACCCATTTGAGTTATATTATCGGGCCATGGGCCCAGTTGATTTACAAATTCGGGCTGTGGGCCCAGTGGTTTACAGAATCGGGCATGAGTCCCAATTGTTTTATAATTGTGATTTCGGGTCTGGGACCCTATGTTTCATAAACGTGATTTCGGGTCGGGGACCCTAAATGGAATTGTGATGTTTTATGGAGATTTTGGACAGGGCCCATTGGAATGTTGTGAAATGATTTGATAAAAATGTTTTCCATATACCATCTTGATACGAGGATATGTGATGGTCTCCTCCAGGTGTCTGGGACACTAGGGAAGTCACGGTGCATTGCCTGCGAGGGGTCATTGTACGGAGCTACCGGTCCGTATAGTGACTCATGAGCAAGATTGCTATGATTAGACGTCTGGGACGTCAGACATCTGGGATGTCAGAGATATGGACCCGGAGAGACCCCGGGCAGCACACGTTGCTTATTACCGTGAAATATGACGTCTGGGACGTCAAGCGTCTGGGATGCTAGGCATTTGGGATGCCGGAGATGGTTATGTGGTAAATATGGACTATTGGATCTATGAAATGGTTTTTTTGTTGGATTTTTGTTTATGGATTTGGGCAGTGGCCCACTTGGTTTTGTATTTACGGATTTGGTATTCTACAGCTTTGGGCTGAGTTCCCACACTTGGTTTTGGGTTACGGTTTTTGGGCTAAGGCCCTAATGGCATGTTGAGTAAATGTTTTGATTACTGGTTTTTTAGGCATGCATACGTTTTAATGAAGGGCATAAATGTCTTTGTGAAATGTGTTTTATGAACTTAATTATTTTCGTCCACTCACAGCTTTTGGTTTTTTTAATGCCCTTCAGGTTGATCACGAATGTAACTGCAGCAGAGATTGGGACATCGTATGCCTCCTCCATCGATCCTTGCGCACTCTAGAAGCCCCGAATGGGCAATGTCATTAGGTTATCTCTTGTCTGACACTTCGTGTCAGACGGGAGCATGGCACATTCTACGGTAATCGCGGGGGGATTAGGATAGGTCGTGTCAAATTGGTATCATAGCAGGTTTTCTCTTTTTGTGCGCGCATTTCGAGGGTGTGATGTCTCTTTGGACTTTAGCAACCTGATAGATAGTTTTTGTGTTTGAATAGTGGATAGAGTGTGATTGGTCGGATACGCCGTGCGTTATTGTGATTCGACCCAAGTAGGGTTGTTTGTGATAAACTGGTAATGTGGGACCGTCGGTTCGGTCATGTGAAACTAGATTGTTGTGCTGCTGGGGGCAGATGGGTTCGAGGAACCCCATTTGAGTAATGGTCTAAAAATGTGAACCCTGATGGTGATTGCTAGTGTGAGGGATGTTGGTACATCGGAGTTAGCCGATGAACTTAGTGGTGGAACCCACGTTGAATTGATGGTAGGATTGGATTTGACGTCTATACGATGTCAGGACCGCGGGGTTGGTCAGGTTGTGGATTACACTGCAGAGGACAGTGGGGTTCAGAGGAACCATAGGGTGTGATTGTGGAACCCTAGTATATGATGGATTAAAAAGGTGAACTTTAGTTGTGACTAGTGGATGAGAACTTGTGCTGCGACGAGCGGCTGAGGTCATGGATGACCATGTGGATGACTCTAGTGAGTCTAGTCAGAACTATGAGATTCGATCCACGGGTACGGTTATGGGATAAGGTATGGAATCCCGGATTAGACCGGGTAATAGTGTGATGTGTGGATACGGATCTCGATAGCGATGACTGTTGGTCGATAGTCGTGTGGAGATGACTGGCTATCGAGGGTATTTGGTGTGGTTGTAGTAGTTGAGGATCAGGGGACGTTCAGGGAACGTTCATTATCCTGATGTGGATTGTCAGAATGGTGGTACCCATAGTTTTGGGGTACGAAAGAGGAAGAGTTCCTTTCACCTGAGCGGAGATACGGAGTTGTTTCTAGGTATGAGTAACGACTCAGGGTTGTCTGATTCGCACACCGTGTGCTGGTGTCGGTAATTGTGATGACGATGAGCCACGAGTTGGGATGTGACTCTGTCATGATGGACATACGTTCGATATATGAGAATCGGTAATGATTGAGTGATGGACTGGATGGGATCCAACGGAGATTATGATGTGTTGGGATAAGTCCCAACAATTATGTGATGACAAGTGATGAATGGATGAAAAAGGTATGATTGAGACTTGAGGAATCTTGGGATGACGCAAGGGACGTCATGGAAATTAGTGGATTTGGGGAGTTATTGTCAACTCCGAGATTTGTGTGATTGTTTGTTTCTAATATCCCCAGAAAGTACAAGGAAATTATTGAAATTGGAAAAACCGAGGAAAACCATTGGTGGTAAAGATGTGGGATTTTGTGATGGTGAATAACTTGGAGAACCGAGTGTTGAACCTGTAAAGGTTGAGATATGAGAACGAGATAGTCACGAATGACATCCTTCCGGATGTACGTAAACAGTTATGAATGGACTTGAGGTCTGAGTAATGGATTGATTGCAGACACGTGGTTGTCCAAGTGAGTTAAGGATGTGGAAAGTCCAGTGGTTGGACTTGACATCTCATTGGGAACATGTCTGTTTCCAACGTGGTTGGAACTTCAGATTCGAGGAGAGTTGTGATTGAGGAGACGAGAGGAGTGCTCGTTTCCACATTGGTGATAGGTATTATGAAGTCATTAGGGCGTGACTTCTTATTTTCTACTCCTGGCAGATGATGATTGTTGTTACCAATACGTTGAGCGTGTATTGGTTGGTGTGCTCGTGTGTGTTTTGGGGCCATCAGGAGGAGTTGCGTATTTCAAGGTTAGGTAAATGAGATTTCTCATTTTCTGCTTGGTGGCAGACGATGTTAGGTTACTTGGTATGGTGGGTGCTGTGAGTTATGCGTGCACTCACGTATGATGGATGTGATGTCATCGTATTGGATCATCCTTGATTTCTCCTAGGTAGAATGACAAGGATCGATATGAGAAATTGGAGAGGACCCACCGTGTTGATGTGTTTCGTTGTTGACTGAATGATTAGATGTGAAAATAGTTGAAGACTTGTGTGATTGACGAAGGATTCAAAGAGGGTGTAAGACCCTACGATCAGATTCCAGGTGGATTTTTAGCTAAGTGAGCATGTGTGGATCCTAGGTGGATCTGGATTGTGATGCTGTAGACATTGGACATGGTGACGATTTAGGATCGTGATGTTACCGGTCGGGTGACGTGGTGATAGATTTGAATTGTGATCTTGTTGAGCAGGTTAAGTGAAGTGCTTATTGCCCAGTCTTAAATATTTGGATATGGGAATGGTTGGATTGAACTTCTTTTCGAAGTTAATCCAGTATGAGACGGTACTCGAGCGAGTTGGAATATTTACGATTTGACTCGAGGATTTGAGTTGTGAATGAGTGGATATCCAACAAGGTCGAATTGGTCAGTCTTGGATATATGAATGATGGGATTGGCTTCTTTTCGTAGTTAATCGAATGTGGTATGGAAATCGTTTGAGCGAGTATTCGATAGATTCGGAGTTGGTGCGCCTCGGTAGATGTGAGTAAGATTAGATGCTCATTTGGCATGACTGGATACGCCTTGGTGGGCGTGCTTGGATTGGTACATTTTGGATGACGTGATTGGGGGTAGACCTTGTGTTGCTGGTCGGGTGACCATGGGACTCATGATAGGTGATGAGTTGGAGTATTTGATCGGTCTAGTACTGGACTAGACAGTTGGACCCCAGAATCGAAGCGCGTTTAGCTACTAGCTATGTTGTAGGCTGGATGGCGATGGATGTACGTACAAGGTATGTTGTATGAGAATCGATACTGGATAGGCTGAGTGGTGCCTAATGACGGTACATAGGATGTACTAGTGGTGTGTGGATGAACGTGTTGGTAATCGGCTTAGTTCCGATATCATTGGATTGGTTGTGATCGTGGACTGGACATTGGATACTGCGCATTAGGCCAGAGTGATCTTGTTGGGTTCAGTGATTGTATGAGCAGGTGCTCTTATCCATGGATGGCTAGTGAAACTCTAGTGTTGAGATGTGTGATCACTGTTGGGCTGGTGTTAAATGTGTTCCAGTTACACCACCTGATTGAGTGAGTTGGTGGTATACGTATACTCAGGATGAGGGAGTTGGTTGTTAGTGTAACCACAAGCTGCTTTGCGTGAAATTACTACTCCGTGACTTTACCAGCGTCATGGATCACTGAAGGGGTTGACAGTTGTGGACATTAAGGTTGATATATGCCGCAGGATTGAGCTTACCCTGCGAGGTGAGATCATGTTGTTGATCTTACGCTACATTGAGGAAGTTGTAGTATGAGGTGATGTCACTGATTGGTTATTGATTGGTGCTTTATTAGGGTGGTAAAGCTTAGTGGTGACAGTTTGGCTGGTAGTGTCAGCGTGGACTGCCAAGTGAGATTTGGTGACTCCCAATGGGAGCAGATGTCAGGATGTATTAGCAATTGAAAGGAACCGTCAAGCTGAAGGTGTCAACTTAATGGTGAAATTGACAAGCAGTTTTAACGCGGATCGTGTGATCAATTTCACTCGAGGTGGTCGAGTGTAGCCGATACGACTTGAATTCGTAATAGAATGTCTGTGTACAGACTAGTGTTGTTCTAGTTAGTGGGTGTACAAGTTTACACATGGTATGAGATCGAATTGTTTTCCACGAGGTAGATGTGGAATCGGTATAGTTGGAATTTCGAGGACGAAATTATTTAAGGGGGGAAGATTGTAACGACCCGTCTTGAATATCGAGATTAAATATTAATTAATTATGGTTTAGAATGACTAATCTGGGATTAGTTGAGTGAAATCGAACAAAATGTGCAAAATGACCATTTCGCCCCTAGGCGTGGGCAAAATATTGACTTTTGGTTCAGGCGGTCAAATGGACTTTGACCGATGACTGTGACGTAGTTCGGGATGTCACGAGTTCATAGACAGGTGGCACGTCCGATTCCGACATTCGAGGAAGAAGTTATGACGTTCGGAAGTTGAGGGGTATTTTGGTAATTTGGTTGAAAAGGGGCAAAATGTTGACTCTTGACCCGGGAGGTCCAATGGCCGAGGCCAAGGACCGCTACGTAGATCGAGTCGATACGAGTCCGTAGACAAGCGGTACGTCGAAATCGGACATCGAACGGGAAAGTTATGGTCACAGGATTGAGATCGGTTAAACTTACGTCCCGGGTTTTCGATTAAAATAATAATAAAATATTGAACAGTGATCAATGATTATGGACACTTGGATGAGTGACAAGTGTTACTCATCCCATGTTTTGAGGCCCCTAAATTGTGGATCATGTTTCCCTCTAATTCATTTTTAATTATCCATCATCACCCTTAATCATCATTCATTCTTCATTATTAGTCATCTTCATCTTCTTCATTTATTTTCTTCAAAACTGTATACCTCAATCTTACACAAACACCTCTCAATCATCATCCATTGCTTATGACACGTGAATGAAAGTTGGAGAGGATGTTGAGACGAACCCAAAGGTGGCCACGGCAAGGACTGTCGTGCATGGTGGCCGGAATTTTAGAAGGTAAACCGTGGGATTCAAATTTTGGGTTTTTGATTTTGATGGTGTTGATTGATTCTAAGCTTAAGATGATGTTCTTTGAGCTCTCACGAGCTTGTAGGTGCAATTTGGGATGGATTTGGACGTTGGAGGTGGCCGGAATGATGATCGGAATTCTGACCGAAACTTTGAATGGCCGTAACATAAAATCCAGGTACTTTCTAAATTTTTGGGTTGATATTTGGAATCCTTGGCTTGAGTAGATGGATTTACGTAGGTAGAACGTCGAATTTGGTTGAGAAACGAGTGAGATATCGAAGTTTGAAGTTTGGGGCATCAATGGAGTTTTCTGGCGAGAAATTCCAGCGAGTTGACTTTGACGCGTTGACTTTTTGACCGTTGACTACTGTTCATGATGACGTCAGCGTTGATTTTGCTGACATCAATGTTGACTTTTTTGTCAACATTTGACTAGAACTTTGACCCGCGCGTGTGAGCATATTTTTAGATGGGACCAGGACCATTTTAAATGTTTCAACGATCCGGATCCAATGGCGGTGGTTTCGGGTCGATCAAAGATCGTTAAGTTGGTCAAATCAAGGTTTTTCACCTCGGGACATGTTGACTTTTCCGAGAAAGTTTAGGGTTGTTAATATGGACTTGTATAGGTTAGTAGTAACCTTTGGAAGTCCCGGTGATAGTGGTAAGGCCTGGGAAGGCTTAAGGCATCCGTATCGAGGCGGCAGCGTTGGACGGTCTGTGAGTGGACTTTGGTTTTATAAATACTATGCATGCCTAACTATGTTATATGTTTTATACACGTGATTTCTGTGATGATGATTGTGATTATTGATTTCACGAATGTTACACGTATTTCGAGATGTTTTTCGTATTGCACGTATATCGAGGCTGACGATTTTATTGTGGTTTCATGTACAATGTGATGAAATGGTTTTGAAATTAGAAAGATGAACTCGGGCATGAGGCCCAATTATTTTGGAAACCTCGGATTTGGAGTCCATTTGAGTTACGTAATCGGGTCGGGGGCCCAGTTGCTTACGAAATCGGGTCAGGGGCTTAGTTGTTTACGAAATCGGGCTGAGACCCATTTGAGTTATATTATCAGGCCAGGGGCCCAGTTGATTTACAAATTCGGGCTGTGGGCCCAGTGGTTTACAGAATCGGGCATGAGGCCCAGTTGTTTTATAATTGTGATTTCGGGTCTGGGACCCTATGTTTCATAAACGTGATTTCGGGTTGGGGACCCTAAATGGAATTGTGATGTTTTATGGAGATTTTGGGCAGGGCCCATTGGAATGTTGTGAAATGATTTGATTAAAATGTTTTCCATATACCATCTTGATACGAGGATATGTGATGGTCTCCTCCAGGTGTCTGGGACACTGGGGAAGTCACGGTGCATTGCCTGCGAGGGGTCATTGTACGGAGCTACCGGTCCGTATAGTGACTCAGGAACAAGATTGCTATGATTAGACGTCTAAGACGTCAGACATCTGGGATGTCAGAGATATGGACCCGGAGTGACAGGACCCGTCCCAACTGGACCTCGATAACCGTGCCTGGTCCTGCTCCCGTCTGACAAGTCAACTGAAGTCCCGAAAGTACCATTCAGCACCTGTCAGACCAGGGATAACTGTACTGATTTCTGCTCATGCCTCCGCCTCTCAATCAGCCCTGAACGTCGTGCCACGGCCTGGAGGGTCATCGAAAACAGAAAAGTGTGAGTGGACAAAAATAAAGGTTGAGAATTACATTTATCAAAATAGGCTTACCCTCCAGTTTTACAAATCATGCATGCATAGGATAAAACACATAAATCAAAACAAATCCAGCTCTCAAGCCCAACATGTGAAAAACTTTAATTCATTTAAATCATTTTATAAAATCAGTTCACCACATAATAAAGCATATAACTCGGGAATTACACATCCGAGGATCCTCTCGGAATTACACATCCAGAGTCGTCATCCAATGCTGGGAATTACACATCCAGCCTCACCGGGAATTACACATCCGGTCCCTCCAAGAATTACGCATCTGGAGTCCCTCCAGGAATTACGCATCTGGAGTCATCAAACATCAATACACAATCAAAAGCATTATTTTAAATCAAGTATCAAAACCCTGTCAAAACCATTATCACGGGGCCATATGCCCAAATCTCATTTCTCGTCAATCCGTAAAATCATTAAATAATTCAATACACGCAAATCCGTAAAATCATATCCGAAAACATCACAAATCCATTAAATCAATTTCTCAACTCATAATCCAAGCCAAAACCAATCACAAATCCCGGGTCTGCGCCCAAAACAGTCATTTCACATTTTCTCGTAAAACGTGCCCGAAGCACCAATTAAAATAATCATTAAATCCCAAAATAATCATATCAAATCAATGCAATTCAAATCATGCCATAAATCATATAAAACATTTAACTATGCATGCATATCAATTTATAAAACAAACGTCCACTCACACACCGTCCAACTGCTTGTTTCCCGCGCTGCACGCGTTTCCGTAATTTCCGATACGAGCCAGGAATCCCGAATCCTGTCCAAAATCATTACTCAGGGTCACTAAGGACTCAATTTACATCATACTAATTTCTCGTAATTTTCCGGGGATTTAATATTAATTTAATACGTAACATAAAACTTCGGACCCTCGAAACATTATCGAGACGGCGTCCGATCGACTCGCAACCAACACCAAAAATGTTCGTTACATTGAATAGGACAAGTTTCATGTTGAACTCACCTCGGGATTCCCCCTCACGCTCCCCCACGCGCCGCCGTGAGTGGCTGCGCGTGGGTGCCACGCGCCTGCTACAGTGCCATGAACAGTTACCTCTCTCACCCGTTTAACTGGTAAACGGGTCCTGCGACCCGCGAGGTGACCCGGTTCCATTCCCATGAATTCACCATCATTTCCTTCAATTCAATCATTCATTAGCATCGTTATAGACCCAATTGAAGTTCTGTACAATCAATTAGGTGTTAACTTACCTCAATCTCCTCGACTCAAACTCAATTTGCGAAGAACACCGAAGCACTGTTCATCAGCCAATCGTCCCAAATTCTCACCTGTTTCATTCAATTGATGCATCAAGAAGCATCGTTGGATCCTTATAAACATATTCCCTTGATCAATTTCATGGTTCCATGGCTTTAATTCCACAACTCAAGCTCACAAATCCGAAGCTTTCCCCCTCTCTGTTCGAAGCCAAAACAACCTTAATTTCCTTCGTTCTTGATCCAGTTCGACTCGTCTCACTCCCAGAAGGTTAAATACAACCTCAATTTCACTCAAAAACACGCACAACATCAAATTCGATCCAAGTTTTCTTAAAGCTATTTTCGGGTTTGTTTTCGGGTTTACAGTTTGATTTCCTTCAATTATCCCTTCAATTCTACTCGTTTTTCTCTCTGATTTCCTCTTCCCATCTCAGGTACTATCTATTTTTCCCCCTTACCGATCAATTTGATCAAAACAATTTCAAAGGGGAATAGGCGGTTTTGTTTGTTCGTATTAGGCATTTAGCCACTAATTCATTCTAACAATTGACAAATGTCAATTGAGAATTAATCTTTATCCCCATTTGGCTGAATCGGCACTTTAATCCATTTAATATAAACTAATTTCACCGCCTAGGACTTTGACGGCCCAAATTACCATTTTACCCTTGTTCTCACAAATTACCAAAATACCCCTAATTGTTCTAGACTCATAACGTTTTCGTTTGGACTCCGATTGACGCATGCCGCCTGTCTACGGATTTCGCATCCCGAGACCTATCCAACGGTACTCCCGGAAAGTCCAAACATGGTCCCGATCAAAAAGTCAACTTTCGGCCCCTTTTAACCAATTTACCACATTGCCCTTAAACTTCCGAACGTCATAACTTTCTCCTCGAATGTCGGAATTGGGTGTGCCACCTGTCTATGAACTCATGACGTCCCGAACTATGTCACAATCATCGGTCAAAGTCTGTTTGACCGCTCAAATTAAAAGTCAACTTTTCGCCTAATTCCAGGGGCAAAATAGTCATTTTTTCCTCAAATTTTCCAAATTTTCCCTTTTTGAATGTCCGGGTCGTCACACGGAGAGACCCCGGGCAGCACACGTTGCTTATTACCGTGAGATATGACGTCTGGGACGTCAAGCGTCTGAGACACTAGGCATTTGGGATGCCGGAGATGGTTATGTGGTAAATATGGACTATTGGATCTATGAAATGGTTTTTCTGTTGGATTTTTGTTTATGGATTTGGGCAGTGGCCCACTTGGTTTGTATTTATGGATTTGGTATTCTACAGTTTTGGGCTGAGTTCCCACACTTGGTTTTGGGTTACTGTTTTTGGGCTAAGGCCCTAATGACATGTTGAGTAAATGTTTTGATTACTGATTTTCTAGGCATGCATACGTTTTAATGAAGGGCATAAATGTCTTTGTGAAATGTGTTTTATGAACTTAATTATTTTAAGTCCACTCATAGCTTTTGGTTGTTTTTAATGCCCTTCAAGTTGATCACGGATGCAACTGCAGCAGAGACTGGGACATTGCACGCCTACTCCATCGATCCTTGCGCACTCTGGAAGCCCCGAATGGGCTGTGTCATTAGGTTATCCATTATCTGACACTTCGTGTCAGACAGGAGCATGACACATTCCACGATAATCCCGGGGGTATTGGGATGGGTCGTGTCACAACTAGACTAGATGAGGACATCAGACGGGTGAGCTTCAACATTCTTTCAGGAAAATCCCTGGCATGCCCACATGTAAGTGGGCTGGCTGCCATTGTCAAAGCGGCTCACCCAAAATGGAGCCCTCTAGCCATTAAGACCGGTCTCGTGACCACATCCTATGCCACATACAAAAGTGGAAAACCAATTGAAGATATAGCTATTGGAAAACCAGCAACATCATTCAATTATGGTGTTGGGCATGTAAATCCAGCGACAACCCTTGATCATGGCCTTGTTTATGATCTTACTGTTGATGATTACCTAAGCGTTCTCCGTGCCTTGCATTATCCATAAGGAGATATCATGAAAACCACATTAACTTCACGTGCGATTCAAGCAAGAGATACAGGATCAGAGATTTTAATTACCCCTTTTTGGTGTTGCAATATATACTTTCAACCAAGAAGGTGCTATTAATGGATCAACAACTGAAGTATACAGGACTTTCACCAATGTGGGCTCCCCAGGAACTTACAACGTCTGTGCGTCTACATTTGCACCAGCGTCTACATTTGCACCACCTATGAAGATCTTGGTTGAACCAAAATCACTGAGTTTCAGTGAAGCATATGCGAAGAAGATTTATACTGTGACTTTTGTGGCCGGTGCTATACTGCTATGCCATCAGGTACAACCGTACAACAAGCTTTTCTCGCTTGGAATGGTCTGATGGGAAACACATAGTGGGTAGTCCTATTGCTATCACCTAGGTATTACTTTAACAGCATTGTTGAGAACCTGATCTAACTCCAGATCAGGAGAGGAATCAGATTCTCTGCTGGGTGTAATAAAATTTTAAAGTGGGGTTTTTCTTCGGGTTTATTTTTGCTCAGTTCCTCAACACATTAGTTCTGTACTTTTTGCTTATTACTATTACTTTGTTGCCTCTGTACCATTCTATTCGCCGGCACTAACTCCACCGTTTTACCATGGTCAGATTCATTTTGCCATTTTGGTAACACGACACTGCCAACAATATCTCTTCAACACTAATTCCCATCAATCGCGTTGCCACAAGACAGAACATAGCATTCCATGCATAACATATTCTTCACCGACATTCAGCAACAACATTCCTTTTGCATACTTCCATTAGAGACAATCAACCAACATTACTTTTGCATACTTCCATTAAAGATATGCTACGCAAGCGTTAAGTTTCCACAAGTATGAAAATACCAAACTCAAGGACTCAATAGTTGGATAATCACATCTTTGACTAAGGTTCATGACTCCCTAATTTTATTAATCTGGCATCCACGTTATAAAAAATGATGCATCTTGTCTTGCTGATGCACTATTCTTTTCGTTTTTTATCTTTTGGTTTTATATTCTCTTCCTCATATTGCGGGGAGCACAGAACAGATAAACTAAATGTAAATATAATGGATCCATGTCCAACAGATGTTTTTAGATGTGTTATGCCACATCGTCTCTGCCATATATCAGTGTACTTCTTGATATTTACTAATATTCAATGGGAATTCAAATAGGGAGATAAAATCCGATTATGGAGTACTACGGTATTTGCTCACTATGTGGGAACGAAAACATCAATGGGGGCCACAAAATATCAGGAATTCAACTCTTGGTAATGATATTGGAAGAAGTGGGCTCTTGGGTGGGGTTGTTAGTATTCTAATTCCTGATTTTGGTGGAATTGGACTCCTCCTCACCCGATTACGGATTAGTAAACATGAACCAACAATTAAGCTCATTATAGATTGAGGGAAAAGAAGAAAAGGAACTAGTCAACCATTTGCACAATATTTCAATCTTCACAAAAACTGAATCTCACACAAGAACTATAATGAATTATCAGGTGAAGAACTATAATGAATTATCAGGTGAAGAAATATTTGTAAATTCAAAACAACTTGGTATTAACTATAAAGTCATAAAGCGTTCTACAATGAAAACATCATGAAATCAATGACAATGATACACGCTGAAGTTACAATAAGAAAAGGCTAAAAGATGAACTAAAAGAAACTCCAGGTATCATTCTGCATCCTCTACAGACTGACACACAGGGAGGTAATATGTGTCGAGCTGCCAATACTTTTGTTTGACACCTTCCCAAACTTGTTCACCTAAACAATCCTTAACAGGCAATGGAATGAACTGCGTAGAGTAACCCAAATTCTGAAGCTCAAGCGAAACCAAGTGACAGTAAACAACATGGAAGAAAGGATTACCTCCACAAAGGCCATTGAAAAATGAGTAGATTCCCCCAGGCTTCAACAACACAGGAAGATGCTGGTGGAACTCTCTCAGGTCTTCATAGTACTCTCCATAGGTGTCAAAAAAAATCCCTGTACACAAGGAACCCAACATTTCATCAAAAGAAAAAAAAAAAAACTAAATTCCTAAAATTTGAAGTTTAAACCGAAATTTGGATTGGCCCATTTCAATTTCACCTACCATCATAAGATTGAAGTTGAGGTAGAACATCCTGCCAGCGCCCAAATATTATGTTCACATTATCTTTTTGAGCCCAGCCGGTTTTCACCATACGCTCATAAACGTCAGGATGAGCCTCAATGATGGTATGTGAAGCAGGGGAGTATTGCTGAATGGCTGAGTCCACCAGCCCCATTCCAAAACCAATGTTCAACACATGACCACCTCCTGAACAAACAGCTTTCGCGTGTGCCTCCATTAATGGTTTCTCCCAAGCCATCATCACTGCCTTACTGTTTGAGCCCATCAGCTTGTCCTCGCTGAAGCTCACTCTATCTTCCAAGTAATCCCCATCGAAACCCCCACTCTTGGCCTCTTTCCTCGCAATCGTTCCCAGTACCAATTCAGCTTGAATCCCTATACAACTTAAATTAATCAAACACGTTTCATTTTTGCTTCATCAAAATCAAAATTCGAGACCTTTTCTTATTTCTACGTACCAGCATTGAGAAGGACGTCGTAGGCGTCTTCATGGCCTGCATCCATGGCAAAATCTCCAGCGGAGAGATTGGAGGGAGATAGGGCGTTCCATGGCGCACCAGCTTCCAAAAGGGTCTTGACGGCGTCGGCGTGGCCCAGTTTGGAGGCGTGCATCAGCGGAGTGAGGCCGTCTCTGTCGAAGTACGAGACGTCAGCTCCGGACTCTATCAAACTTTTCAGCTTTTGGGAGTCGCCGTTCCTTGCCGCCTCGCACAGCTGCTCGCCTTCCGCCATGTCTGTCTGTCAGTCTGTGTGCCCTTTCTGTGAAACCCTGCTCAAAAGGCTTATCAATGAAGCATAAATTGGGTTTAATCCCACTAAGCTTATGAAAATTACGTTTATTACCTATTACCACTTTATTTTCTTCTTTGTTTTTCCTTAGATATATATTTTATACATTATATATATAATTTTTTTTAGAAGAGATATATATATATATATTATAAAATATAATATAATATTTTTCAATCTGAAAATTATATTTTCCTTTTACCAATTAGAAAGAAAATTCACATAACAATTTTCTTAACAATTAGAAAAATTGAAGTGAAATTCATATTTTTACAACTTTTTTTAATCCTCAGTAAATACCATAATAAAATAAAATAAAATAATATTTTTTATGATTTCATTTTAATCCTTTCAATTTAGATTAGAATCAACCTATTATAACACAATCGTAAATAAAAACAACATGGATTACTAGTAATCTTTTTGTTATTGCCGAATCAATTGGTTACTATTCTTTCAATGAATTTTTATTATTTACTATTCTACTTAAACTTGAATTTATATTTTAATTGGAATCTTTATCATTAGAAATACCCAAATTAATGTCATTTTATTGAAATAGTTTGAAATTTAATTGATTTACTTTAATGAAAAATTATAAATGTTTATATGTTAATTTAAAGGAATTTAAATATAGACAATTAGTCGTGGGGTTGTTAATCGATTTTTCAGTTAAATTTTTTTTTGCTGAAACCGAAATTGAACCGATTGGAAAACCGATTTCGGTTCGGTTTGGTTCTCAACTTCAAAATCGCTTTGAACCGAAAACTGGTTGAGCTGGTTTGGTTCGATTTGGAACGGTTTAATTGGATTTTTTTCCTTTTATTGAGAGTTGAGAGGAATTGATGGGTTTCAGAGACGAACGAAGAGGTTGAGGCCTAAGGAGAGAGGGGGAGATGGAGAGAGGAAGAGATAAAGGAAAAGATCGACTCGAAGGACAGATCGACGAAGAGATCGACTATGAGTGATTGATGGAGAGACCGACTCAGAGCGATCGATGAAACTACCAGGGATTACATCCCAAAATCCTTTCAACATAATCCTTGACTTAAAACCAAGTCAAAACCATTTCCAATTGGGTCTCAAGCCCAAAATACCATTTGCACGTAAATCCGTAAAATCTCATCTGAAAATCATTCAATAATCCATAAAATCATCCAATAATCCATAAAATCATCATTGACTCACTATCTATGTCAAAACACCATTTTCAAACACGGGCCTAGCCTAAAACATCATTTTCACTGTTCTCATAAAACGTGCCCGGAAACCGATTAAATAATCCATAAAATCAACAAACCAACATATTAAATCATCATGCAATGATTGCAACTCAAATCATGCAATCAATCATATAAAACATTTAACTATGCATGCATAACAGTTTATAAAACAAACGTCCACTCACACACCATCCAAGCTGCTCAATCTCGAGCTATATGTTCCTCAAACATTTCGGGGATCGCCTGGCCTGTCAAACATAACAATTTAGGGTCACTGAGTTGTTAAATAGCCTCGTATAACAATCCCCTAAACCCCGAGATTTAATAAGAATATTTAAATATGAACTACGCACTTTGGATAACCAAAAGTACCCCGAACCGATGTCCGATCGACTCGAAACCTGTGCCAATAGGTCTGTATCGTCAAAAACATCAAAAAGTGTGTTGAACATTTCCCCAGAAAGTCAACCATGCGCCCCCACGCGCAATTTGAACGGGCTGCGCGTGAACCACGCGTCGATGAACGCTGTCATCGTTCCAACCCGTATGTCTGCAAAACGGGTCCGTGAACTCGCGACTCAACCTGGTTAGAAATCCATCAGTTCGATCTCAATTTCATCTGTTCTTTCACCTAATCTCATGTAATCACTCTTAATTAAGGATCTGTATACTTAATTTCATGAATTCATACCTCAATCGATCGATTTCCAATTCGATTTCTGAAAGGGTCACTGGCTCAATTTTGTCCAATTTTCATATGTTTCTTCATGCCAATCAACCAGGAAGCATCTTACGATCATTCTAAATGTGAATACGAAATCAATTGCATATTTCCTTACCTCTAATTACACGAATCAAGCTCAAATTTTTCCAATTTTCGCAAGGGCTATTCTTGGCCTTTTCCTCGTCAATTCCCTTCATTTTTGAAGTGGATCGAGTCGTCTGGATTCCATGAAGCTTAATCTAAGCTTGTTTTCAACAATTTTGGTCGAATAATTGAAATTCGAATTTCAAGTTTCATCAAATTTCAATTTCTGGGTTTCAGGTTCTATTCGGGTTCTCTTCCTTTATCCTCTCGTATTTCCTTCTCGTTTTTGTTTCTCTATTCCTCTCAATTGGTTCGAATACCTCAGTAATTCAAGATCAAGACAAGTTGTTATGTGGGTTTTGTTTGATCTAGTAATTCTCTGTTGTTCTGTGTTTAAACATCAGTTCCCTCAATTATACAATCACACACCCACGCGGCTACACAATCCACTAAGCCATCAATTATAGGTAACATGTGTCACTTAAAGAACAGATGAGTCACCATTTGGTTGAGTAATCAAAATCCTAATCAATTACCATTTTACCTCTTGTTCGTCAAATTACCAAATTGCCCCTTACAGTTTTAGACCCTTAACTTGTCTGTCCGAACTCCGATTCCAATGTGTCACCTGTCTACGGAGTCAGCGTCTCGAGATCTACACAACAGTCTTTACAAAAAATCCAAAAAGTGTCCCCGAACAAAAAGCCAACTTTTAATGTAACACCCCGGAAATTCGAGGATTCCCATATTGTAATTTAATGTGTGATTTGACGATTTTACCCCTGTGAATGGTATGGTCAAATTGTTGACTTTTTGATTGATGAACTAAATGAACTTTGACCTATGACCGTGACGTAGTTCGGGACGTCACGAGTTCATAGACAGGTGGCACGTCCAATTCGGACGATCAGGGGAAAAGTTATGACTATCGGAAGTTCAGGGGCATTACCGTAATTTGGACTCTCGGGGGAAAATGTTGACTCAAGGACCGTTGGGTAGGCATCGACGTCCTGAGTCCGTAGACAGGCGGCACGCCGAAATCGGACTTCGTACGAGGAAGTTATGGTCAGAAACGTGAATTCGGGAAGTTCGTGTCTCGGTTTTCGTGTCGAATATTAAATTCAGGAAATCTGATTGGAGGACACCTGGTGAGTGACAAGTGTCACTCACCCATTGGCTAGATTGGATCAGATCCACTATTGGATTAATTAACATTTGAATCAGCTTTAAATTCCAGCCTTTGGATTGAAAACCCCAGATCTGATCTCAGCCCTTGATCTCATTTTGAGATTCAATCTGGGCCGTTCATTTCTTTGAGCAGCTTTCCCTCCATTTCTATATATTTCTCACCCGAACCCACTCACACTGCCCATTTCATCCATCACACCCGCACTACTCCCTGTCCCTGTGTCTGTGTGTTGCTGGACTCACGGGGAAGGACGGAGGCACGGCGGTGGACGGCGGCAGACGGCGGCGAGGTGAGCTGTTTTCAAAACCAGAAACCGTTTTAAAAACTCAGGATTTGGAAGCTTGTTTCCAGCATGTGTTGTCGAGTTCTAGTGTCCCTAATCGACTCTCTGGATTAGTAGGAAACCTTGGGACGTGTTTGTGTGACCGGAGGTGACCTGAACGGAGTTTAAACGGCGACGGGAACCGGCTCTGTTCTTCGAGGTAGGCCTTCGAACCTGTCTGTGTTTGTCAATTTTGATTAGCTAGAACCCTTTCTGGGATTGAGACGAGCATCTAGGAACAAATTAGGACTGAAATGGTTGAGAAAAGAAGAAATGGCAACCGGGTCATGATCGCGGGTCTGATCGACCCGAGTTGCAGGTTTTCAGGTCAACCCGTCTGAGGACAGCGGTGATGACGTGGCACCCTGTCAGCCTGTCAGATGACGTGGACCAACCGTAAGCCGACACGTGTCACATGTCAGTGCACAGTCAGCACTGACATGTCAGTGACGTGGACCAGTCAGGGACTGCCACGTGTCACTGACATGTCAGTGACGTGGATCAGTGCCGTGCTGACACGTGGCACATGTCAGATCTGACACGTGGTCTGACAGATCAGTGTGGTGGACCAATCAGATGTTGACACGTGGCACCTGTCAGAGTCTGACATGTCAGACCTGACAGTTGTCAGATGACGTCAGCATGACGTCATGCTGACGTCAGCGATGACGTCAGCAGGAACTGTTCCTGCGTTGACCGCCGCGTGGGGGCGCGTGTGAATAGTGTTTCTGGTGGGACCACCACCATTCTTTAGGTTTCGACGATCCGGATCCAATGGCGGTGGTTTCGGGTCGATCGGAGATCTTTAAGTTGGTCAAAATAAGGTTTATTGCCTTGGAAAGCGCGTTCGGGCGGCTTTCCCGGGTCGGTTTCGACCTAGGCTTTCATGGTTGAATGTTAGGGGTTTGTATTGATCTTTACAAATACTTTGGACTTGACAGGGATTGTACATTTGTACCAGGACGAGGGTATACGTTCGGTTTCTAGCAGGACTGTACTGTGAGTGGACCATTTTCTTAAACCCTTGTGTGCATAAATGTTTTCTGGTTTTATTATACTTATTCACATGCTAAAACAATGATGGTTTTGATGATATGGAAAATATGGTTATGGCACGTTTCACGGTATTTGGGCTTGAGACCCGTCCGATGAAACTGAATGATTGGTTCGGATTCTATCTATGTATATATATGTTTGCATGTGGATATCAATAAAATGTATTTGTTACTGCACTGTATAGATCCTTCCATATTGTATTGTCTCCTCCGGATGAGGTACCCCGGAGAGGTCACGGACGTCTAGAACGTCCAGCGTCTATGACGCTAAGCATCGGGGATGCTGTACCCGAACGGGGTTCGGGGATTGAACTCGGAAATTGAGACCCGAGTGGCACGCGTAGCCTTGTGATTGTGACCTTATTGGACGTCAGGGACGTCAGACATCAGGGATGTCGGGATTGGAGTGTATAGTGCAGCAACTAAAATTATGGTTATGGTTTTATTATATGCCTTATGGTTCATATTATATGGTTTATGATTTTGAATTATGTTGCACGCATGTTTGGAAAACGGAGGGGCAAATTATATGTTTTACTTATCAAACGATTTCATAAACTTGAGTTTCGGTCCACTCACCCTTACTGTTTTGATAACCCCTCCAGGTCGGGAAACTGAGGTAGAGGAGGAACCAGAGGCTGAGGCATAGATCCACTTTTGCGTACCTGAACCCCTGCTGGGCGGTGTACCCGCAGGTTTACTTTAGAGTCGTGCTCGCAAATTTGTAATTTTGAATTATATCCCTTGTCTGACATTCGTTTAATTCGGATTTGATGTATGACTTTAATTTGGTTATTTATGCTTTTAAATGTTTGGAGGTTAAAATTGGTATGAATTATTGGGTGTCAGACGGGAGCAGGACACGTCCCCTTGTGGTCCCTGTGGGATCGGGGCGGGTCCTGTCATTTAACCACCACATTTACAAGGGTAAAAACGTCATTTTACATTCCAACTTTCAAATTTACATTTCTCGAATTTCCGGAGTGTCACAACCTACCCCCTTGTTGAAACGGAAGAAGCGGTGACCAAGTCACATAAATATATATATATATATATATATTCATCAATATCTGGTAGTTTCTATCTGATAACTGATATTTACAAAAAGAAAAAAAATGGGAATTTAAAGGCCACATAAAAATAACAGGCATTTGAATTCGAAATCAGATATCATCAATATTTTTCAAACAGAGTCCTCATTTAATTGGGCGCTTCAAAATTTAAATTCAAAAATGCCCAATCTTCATTTGATCTCATCTTTTCCCGTTGCCTATATATAGAGGCACAAGGGAATGACATAAGGAGGAAGGAAAGTGGAAATCGGGAAAAAAAAATTGAGAGAAAGATCAAAGTGTGTGTGTGTCAGGTGAAGAGAAAAAAAAGTTGAGAAATAGCAAGGAGTGTGTGTGTGTGTGTCAGGTGAGGAGAGAAAAAAGAAAAGAGTGTGTGAGTAATAGAGAAAAGAGAAGTCAACAAAGAGAAAAAGAAAGGAAAAAGGAAGAAAGAAGGAAAGAAAGAAAAAAACAGCAGAGGAGGTCTCGCAGGAAAAAAAGAAGAGGAAAGGTATAAAATGATCTTACTTTGTTTCATTCTTTCATAAATTCTTTGTGAAAAAAAAGATTTATATGCATAAAAAAGATTATATATATATCTATATATTTCGAGAAAATTAACATGGCAGGTCCAATACCACAAATATCAAGGGCAAGAAATTTCAATATTCATAACAATAGACGATCACGATCGTCTGAGAAATTTATGAATATCAAAGAAAGTGAGCGATCATGATCGTTCATGGAAAGAAAGGAGATGATGTTCATGGACTTGAAAGAAAATAGACGATCATGATCGTCCAAGAAGTCCGAGAGATAGTAATAATCATGAAGCAGAAAAATGATGGGATGTTCAAGAGCATCAACAATTCGGTCGATCATGATCGACCAAAAGAGTTTGCTCATGTATATCATTTCATATGAAAGGAAACAATTTTGAAATCCAAAAAGCATGGAGAATGAGTCTGCAAGTGTAAAAGAAAAAATATTTAAATTGCTAAATGCATGATACGATGAAGCATGGGGGAGTTGGAGATGATAATGGCTTTAACGCCTAGACATCAATTCAGCAAACATGCTATAATTAATTAGCATGCAGAAAATACAAAAATCATGTGGAAAAAGATGGAATTTGATGCAAGGCAACAAGGGTCCAAGGGTCATCACGTTGGGAGTGAGAAAAAGTATAAAGGATGTTTGTGATGTGCATACATCACTTGCATGAAAAATTTCATGCCCACATAGTCATATTTATTGGTGCAAGCTACAGACAAATAAAGGAAGAGATGGAAAAGTGGAAAAGAAAAATGGAAAAGTGGAAAAGAAAAATGGAAAAGTGGAAAAGCACATTCTTTGATTAATTGTCAACAATTATAATAGGATGTGAGTGGGAGCCTTTGCTTGTTGCAATGGACGACCTCGTTGAACTGTCAAAAGCAAGAGAAAAAATATATTAATTGGGATAGTGACAATGGGGATTTGAAGCAAGGAGCAGAAGACTTTGTTAAATAAAAAGCATAAAAGCATGATCTTACCAAGCGGTGAAGTCAGATGGAACAGGCCAAATTGAGAAAGAAACAAAAGGCAGGGAATAAAAAAGCAGTATGTTTCTTTTAGTTCGGCTAGGTTCTTGTTGATTTGTTCTAATCTCATCAACAAGTAGAGTCCAATGATGATTTCACATACTTCAGCAGATACACTTGAAATGGGGCTCATAAGTTTGGGCTAATGAATAATAATTAATGAGTCATCAAAATACTCATTAATTAAGCCCAAGACATTTTAAAGGTCTAAAATCACTTCTGAAAATTCCTAGGCCCAAAAATTCATTTTTTTAAAGTCCACACTCATTTAAAAATCCAGAACTACGCCGGTGATCCCGCTAAGGGTACGTAGGCAATCTAGATTATTCTAGATGCAACCATCCCCCTTTAAATAAATTTGTACTTCTTTGAAGTTAATTCTATTTTTTTTAAAAAAAATAGCCAAACACATATTTTAATGGGTCATTCACTCATTAAAAATATTTCGAACTACGTCGGTTTGATTCCCGCGAAAGGATACGTAGGCAATCTAGCATACCTACTAGATGCAACCGCAACCATCTTTGAATCACTGGTTATTTCTAAATAAATTCTCCCAAAATATATTTCCAAACACATTTCCAAACACAATTTCCAAACACAATCCTTATTTTTAACGAGTCATTCACTCATTAAAAATTCTGGAACTACGAGTGGCTTGATTTCGAAGACGGATACGTAGGCAATCTAAGGTTCGACTTAGATGCAGCTGCAAGAAAATCAAATAAACACTTTACTCTCATATTTATTTTCGTTTGTAAGCAGAATAAAAAAGTTTTGCTCGATAACAAGAGGATGTAATTAAGAGGCACATTTGCCTTGGATGGGTCGTACTCTAAAAATAATAAAACCGCCAGCAATTAGGCATGGTGGTGAGATTATGTTGGGAAGCAAATTTTTCCTCTACATAGTTTTTGGCACACCCGGTGGGACCCATCTTCCTTTTCATCTCTAATTACAACGGAAATAACCACTTTTCTATATTGTCCTCATATTTCAGGTATCCAAATGGCACCACAAATCACCGTCTTCTTCCGTAGCATCCCTACAACTCAAGCTGGATGTACCGGCAAAGTTGGTTATCGTGTTTCATTCCATTTGGAGCGAACCCCGATGTCATTCACAACACCCAAGACTGCACTCAATGCACATAAAGCAAAAGTCGCTCCAACAACTGTTGCGAAGGCCATCAAACTCCAACCAAGGCAGGCTCCATCAAAGTGTGCCCTTCGCAATGCGAAGAAAAGAGTTGCACGCCGTCTGAAGAAAGAGAAGGCGAAGGTGGATGCGATTAGATCCATCTTGGAATAGGTCACTATAATAGAAGCTATCAAACCAAAAAATCAACCATTCACTCCTCAAGTTATCACCACTAGCGGTCCGTCAACTACCGTCATGATTGGTACCATTCCCGTCCTCCAATACATAGGAGAATCTGTACTAGTGACTTCTACTGATGAAGGAACTCAGGAGGCTTGCCCTCAACAAGCTGAGAAGGAAGGGACTGATGTAACGCCCCGGAAAATGCAAAAAACGAAAATTTGGAAAATTTGAGGAAAATGACGATTTTGCCCATGAAGTTGGGCGAACGGTTGACTTTTTATTCGAGCGGTCAAACGGACTTTGACCGATGACTATGATGTAGTTCGGGACGTCACGAGTTCATAGACAGGTGGCACGCCCAATTCCGACATTCGAGGAGAAAGTTACGACGTTCGGAAGTTAAGGGCAATTTGGTAAATTGGTTAAAAGGGGCCGAAAGTTGACTTTTTGATCGGGACATTGTTTGGACTTTCCGGGAATACCGTTGGGTAGGCCTCGGGACGCTGAATCCGTAGACAGGCGGCATGAGTCAATCAGAGTCCGAACAAAAACGTTATGGGTCTAGAACGATTAGGGGTATTTTGGTAATTTGTGAGAACAAGGGTAAAATGGTAATTTTCGGCAGCTGGGATAATTGTGAGGATTAGGTTGTACTGATGAATCATTTAGTTGAATGACTCAATTAGTTTGTTAAGTGACATTTGTCACTTTAAGAGAATGATGAGTGGTAATGAGTTGGACGGTTAAGGATTAACATTGGTATGAGAGTGTCATTAAATGACACTTGTCCCTTGACTAGCATGATTAGTGGCTGTGGCTAAATAAATTACTAAGTCGTGCAGGTGTGTGTGGGTAGTGTGAAGAACAAAAACAGAGACTAACACAAAAACCTCCACAAATACCTTGATCGATTCTCAGTAAACCAAGGAACAAATGAGTGAGGAATTAAGGGTAATTGGGAGTGGGAATTGAGTGAAAAACCGAGAGGATTAGTGAATAAACTGAGCTGCCGCCATCACTAAAATACCCGAAACATTGAATTGCTAATTTCGAATTGAATTTCTTGTTGGAGGTTAAATTGACGGAAATGAACGTTTGAGTGAGCTTACTGGACCTGAGACGAGTCGACTGGGATCAAATTCGAAGAGAATTGGCCACGAGTTGCTCACGAACTGGACCGCGACAGTTCAGACGTACCCCGGCTGAGAACAGAATTCGAGATTCCTGGCACGTATCGGAAATTACGGAAACGCGTGCAGCGCGGGAAACGAGCAATCAGACGGTGTGTGAGTGGACGTTTGTTTTATAACTTGATATGCATGCATAGTTAAATGTTTTACATGATTGATTGCATGATTTGGTTTGCAATGATGTCATGATTTGTTTGGATGATTATTTATGATTTAAACATTATTTTAATCGGTAATTCAGGCACGTTTTACGAGAAATGTGTAAATGATATTTTGGACTAGGCCCGGAGTCAAAATGATTTCAAAATGGATATTTTGATGAATTAATGAGTTAAGAATGATTTCTGGATTATTATAATATTTTCTATATGATTTTACGGAATTACGTGTAAATGATATTTGGGCTTGAGTCCCGGTTGGTAATGATTTGACTTGGATTGGGTCATGGATTTGACTGACATGTTTTGGGATAAGATCCCGGATAGTTTTCATTGTGATTATAATTGTGACTATGGATACCCAGACGGTCGGAGCTTGGGGTGTTCCCAGACGACCGAAGCTCGGGGATATGATTGTGATTGTTCCCAGGTAGCTGGAACTCGGGGTGTTCCCAGACGGCTGGTACTTGGGGTGATGCGTGCTGGGGAAGTCGAAGCTAGGGGTGACTTCCCAGACGACTGAGGCACGGGTTATGGCCTACGCGTAGTGCCGGTGTGACAGTGTGATGGTTTGTGCACTTGTGAATAGTGCGGATTGATTGATTGATTGAGTAATGGATTGTGACCTTGTGTATCGTACTGTTTACTATTGATGGTGATTATGATTACATACTGGTATTGAGTACGAGTTCTGGTCTGTGGGGCCAGGTTACTATGTTTTCATGTGTTTGGCCTAAGAGCCAAGATTTGCCTTGTTATATGGTTTGGCTGGAAAGCCGGTGATTGTCATTCACATATTTTTCCTATGCATGCATGGTTTGATAAAATGGAGGGTAAATGATGTGTTTCAAACGTATTTGATATTATTTTTGTCCACTCACACTTTTCTGTTTTGTTAACCCTCCAGGCCGTGGCACAACGTTCGGGGCTGATCTTGAGGCGGAGGCATAAGCGGAATTCAGCGCAGCTATCCCTTATCTGATAGGTGCTGAAGGATCGTTTCGGGACTTCAGTTAACTTGTCAGACGGGAGCAGGACTGGGTACGGTTTTCGAGGTCCAGTTGGGATGGGTCCTGTCAAAGTGGTATCAGAGCATTTGGTTACGGATCTGTTATGCCTCCGAGACGTGAGCCCTGTGCACGGCCTGACGATGAGTTAGGGAGTCCAGATGTTGAGAGAGCCCAACGTCTGGGAGCCACTAGATTTACGGGCCAGACTGACCCAGAAGAGGCCTATGAATGGCTTATTCAATTCGAACGGATTTTCGAGATTATGAGATGTTCACAGGAGGATATGGTTTTATTAGCTACCTTTATGTTGAGTGGCAACGCCTACCGGTGGTGGCGTGGGTTGCAACTGACTGGGTGGAATGCCCATACCTTGACTTGGGAGGCTTTTCGAGAGCGCTTCCTGGATCAGTTTTACCCCCGCTCATTTCGTAATGCGAAAGAGGTTGAGTTTTTGGAATTGCGACAGGGGACTCTGACAGTGGCGGAATATGAGCAGAAATTCTTGAATCTATCAAATTTTGCTCCTCTATATGTGACTAATGAAGAGGATAAGTGTCGCCGATTTGAGTACGGATTGAAGAATGAGATTCGGACCGCTGTGACGGTTGGATACTATGCCACACTTCGAGAGCTATCAGATGCTGCTACTCGTGTAGAAGCGACTTTGCCTCCCCAAGAACGTTCTGGACAACGCCGAGAGCGTCAGGAGACTGGAGTGATGTCCCAGGGACCACCAAAAAGAAGTAGTGGTAACCTAGATTTTTCTGGGGGATCTCGATTCAGTTCGAATGATGATGGAAATGAGCAAGGGAATAACCAGAATGTTTCAGATCAGCAATATAGGGGCGGTCGACCTGGACGGCTTAGCACAGAGGGTTGTTATTTCTGTGAGAAGGCCGGGCATATTAAGCGATTTTGTCCATATCGTCCCACGGGTGGCGCTACCGAACCGGGCTCAAAGACGGCCTCCACTGATCGATCTGCTGGTGGACGAGGAGCTGCTAGCACTAGGGGTGCACCACGAGGACGTGGTCGACCTTCAGGCCCACGTACGAATGCACCACCCGGGGGAAGTTAATGGTGATACCCCATGACTTAACGTTTGTATAATTGTATGCTAATTACGTAGTGTTGTACAGTTGAACTGTTGTATGTAGTGGTTGTGATGTAAAGGTATGTACTCTTGTACTGTTGTGTGTTTGTTGTGTATGTTGTACTGTTGTGTTTATTTAATAAATACTGTGACTGAATTTCGGGGACGAAATTCTTTAAGGGGGGGAGGTTGTAACGCCCCGGAAAATGCAAAAAACGAAAATTTGGAAAATTTGAGGAAAATGACGATTTTGCCCCTGAAATTGGGCGAACGGTTGACTTTTTATTCGAGCGGTCAAACGGACTTTGACCGATGACTGTGACGTAGTTCGGGACGGCACGAGTTCATAGACAGGTGGCACGCCCAATTCCGACATTCGAGGAGAAAATTACGACGTTCGGAAGTTAAGGGCAATTTGGTAAATTGGTTAAAAGGGGCCGAAAGTTGACTTTTTGATCGGGACATTGTTTGGACTTTCCGGGAATACCGTTGGGTAGGCCTCGGGACGCTGAATCCGTAGACAGGCGGCATGCGTCAATCAGAGTCCGAACAAAAACGTTATGGGTCTAGAACGATTAGGGGTATTTTGGTAATTTGTGAGAACAAGGGTAAAATGGTAATTTTCGGCAGCTGGGATAATTGTGAGGATTAGGTTGTACTGATGAATCATTAAGTTGAATGACTCAATTAGTTTGTTAAGTGACATTTGTCACTTTAAGAGAATGATGAGTGGTAATGAGTTGGACGGTTAAGGATTAACATTGGTATGAGAGTGTCATTAAATGACACTTGTCCCTTGACTAGCATGATTAGTGGCTGTGGCTAAATAAATTACTAAGTCGTGTAGGTGTGTGTGGGTAGTGTGAAGAACAAAAACAGAGACTAACACAAAAACCTCCACAAATACCTTGATCGATTCTCAGTAAACCAGGGAACAAATGAGTGAGGAATTAAGCGTAATTGGGAGTGGGAATTGAGTGAAAAACCGAGAGGATTAGTGAATAAACTGAGCTGCCTCCATCACTAAAATACCCGAAACATTGAATTGCTAATTTCGAATTGAATTTCTTGTTGGAGGTTAAATTGACGGAAATGAACGTTTGAGTGAGCTTACTGGACCTGAGACGAGTCGACTGGGATCAAATTCGAAGAGAATTGGCCACGAGTTGCTCACGAACTGGACCGCGACAGTTCAGACGTACCCCGGCTGAGAACAGAATTCGAGATTCCTGGCACGTATCGGAAATTACGGAAACGCGTGCAGCGCGGGAAACGAGCAATCAGACGGTGTGTGAGTGGACGTTTGTTTTATAACTTGATATGCATGCATAGTTAAATGTTTTACATGATTGATTGCATGATTTGGTTTGCAATGATGTCATGATTTGTTTGGATGATTATTTATGATTTAAACATTATTTTAATCGGTAATTCGGGCACGTTTTACGAGAAATGTGTAAATGATATTTTGGACTAGGCCCGGAGTCAAAATGATTTCAAAATGGATATTTTGATGAATTAATGAGTTAAGAATGATTTCTGGATTATTATAATGTTTTCTATATGATTTTACGGAATTACGTGTATAGGATATTTGGGCTTAAGTCCCGGTTGGTAATGATTTGACTTGGATTGGGTCATGGATTTGACTGACATGTTTTGGGATAAGATCCCGGATAGTTTTCATTGTGATTATAATTGTGACTATGGATACCCAGACGGTCGGAGCTTGGGGTGTTCCCAGACGACCGAAGCTCGGGGATATGATTGTGATTGTTCCCAGGCAGCTGGAACTCGGGGTGTTCCCAGACGGCTGGTACTTGGGGTGATGCGTGCTGGGGAAGTCGAAGCTAGGGGTGACTTCCCAGACGACTGAGGCACGGGTTATGGCCTACGCGTAGTGCCGGTGTGACAGTGTGATGGTTTGTGCACTTGTGAATAGTGCGGATTGATTGATTGATTGAGTAATGGATTGTGACCTTGTGTATCGTACTGTTTACTATTGATGGTGATTATGATTACATACTGGTATTGAGTACGAGTTCTGGTCTGTGGGGCCAGGTTACTATGTTTTCATGTGTTTGGCCTAAGAGCCAAGATTTGCCTTGTTATATGGTTTGGCTAGAAAGCCGGTGATTGTCATTCACATATTTTTCCTATGCATGCATGGTTTGATAAACTGGAGGGTAAATGATGTGTTTCAAACGTATTTGATATTATTTTTGTCCACTCACACTTTTCTGTTTTGTTAACCCTCCAGGCTGTGGCACAATGTTCGGGGCTGATCTCGAGGCGGAGGCATAAGCAGAATTCAGCGCAGCTATCCCTTGTCTGATAGGTGCTGAAGGATCGTTTCGGGACTTCAGTTAACTTGTCAGACGGGAGCAGGACCGGGTACGATTTTCGAGGTCCAGTTGGGACGGGTCCTGTCAACTGAAGCCTCGGAGGTCCAAGGAAACTTAGTTGTTCATACAGCCAGAATACGTGAAAGCACTGACAGAAGGAAGAGATACACTTGGATCTCCGCGAACAACAATGAGCTGGAGCAAGGGTTTCCGCCTTTATAAACACGTCGACATATCTCTGCCGAAGAAAGGAGTGGAGCCTACCAATATTTACAAGACAAGAATGGTTGTACCTGAAAAGAGGGCGAGGAAGTCTCAAGCTAGTCATGGAGGTCCATTGACTCGTGCCAAGTCTCGAGATATGCTTAGTCTCACCATTGCGGAACTAACAGCCTTACGCCCCGCTACCTTGTCTTGGAATCCTCTTTATGATCAACCTCAATCCCCACCGATAGAGGAATGCAATCTGGAGGAGAGGATCCTTGAATAAGAAAGGAGGGATATAGGCGGAGCGGCTGAAACCACACAAGTATTGGTGACAGGTGAGGTGAATCAAGAAGACCAACATCCTAAAAATGTTGAAGAAATGCTCCTATCAATGAGGAGAGAGATGTAGCAAAGATTAGCAGAAAATGACAAGAAGCTAGGAGAGAAAGACGCTGAAATTGCATCACTAGCTGGTGTAACGCCCCCGAAATTTAGAAAATGTAATTTTGTAACATAATGAATAAATGACGTTTTTACCCTTGTGAATAGTATGGTCAAATTGTTGACTTTTTGATTGGTGAATCAAACGGATGTTGACCGATGACCGTGACGTAGTTCGGGATGTCACGAGTCTATAGACAAGTGGCACGCCTAATTCCGACAATCTGGGAAAAAGTTATGACGTTCGGAAGCCCAAGGGCATTTTCGTAATTTGGGCGAAAAGGGGGGAAAATGTTGACTTTTTGTTTGCCAACTAATTTTCACACGATTCGAAGACCGTTAGGTAGGTCTCGATGCCCGGAGTACAACGACAGGCGGCACGTCGAAAACGGAGTTCGGTTACGGACGTTACGAGTCACGGAAGGCTAGGGGCAAAATGGTAATTTGTCCAACCTGGGGCAAAATGGTCTTTTAACCTTGATCAGCCCAGGACACCTGTCTTTTGTCTGATTCTCACCCCAGGAAACAAGGAATCGGGTCTTAAGGGAGAACATAATCATATGGCTTTAGACATAATTCCCTAAATTGGGGTTTGTCCTAATCATGCCAAATTAACATCAGATAACACCCATTTGTCTCAGCCTCATTATGATTTGTGTAATTGAGAAACCGAATTGAGAGAAATTGAACTCGAGAGACTGAGAGGTGACGGGTACAACCAGTTCGAAAATCCTTGAAATTGAGGAAAAATCGAATTCGGATTTGGGAGCCAGGAGAGGAGCAATTGAGGATTTCATTAAGTTGCTAGGATCAAAACTAAAAGCTTTGCAACAAAAACGAGAAGAAATCGTGTCGAATTGAGGAAGAACAGACGCTGCCATGGCTGCCAAAAATCGACCTTGAGTTCAGATACTTAGAGGTAAGCTCGTTTGAAATTGATCATGGAAAATTGTTCCTTATACTCTCACGATGCTAACCATATGAATTAATTGAAAAATCAGGCACGGAATCGTGAAACCCGAATAGGAGACCCGTCGAATTTCGATCGTGAGTCGTGAAGATTTGGACCTTACTTGAGGTAATTGAATTCACAGAACTGAAATGAAAATGGATTAGATGAGATCAGTTGAAAGAACGGATCGATTTGAGGTCGAATTGATGGAGTTTGAATCGGATCCTATCGCGGGTATTTCAACCCATTTATCAGACAAACGGGCGAGAACGATGCACTGTAGCTGTACTGTGCTAGGCGCGTGGCTTTCACGCGCAGCCGCTTGCGGCGGCGCGTGACGGCGCGTGGGGAGGATTCCGGCAAAGTGTTCAACATGAAACTTGATGTTCTCGATGATACGTACCTATCCGCGTTGGTTTCGGGTCAATCGGATATGGTTTTAGTGTAGTTCCGAGTACCCGACACGTTTAAATTATATTAAAATAATATTATAAAATTCCGACAATTAGGGGATTCCTGTTTAAGGATTATATGATAGTCTAGTAACCTTAAATCACTTTGTTTGACAGGCTGGAATATTCCCGGGACTTCGGAGGAAAACGAACAGCTCGAGGCTGAACAATCGGGACGGTGTGTGTGAGTGGACTTTTGGTTTTCTAACTGTGATGCATGCATATATGGTTTAAAATGCTTATTTATATGATTTTCTATGATTTGACATGATTGATGCTTTGATTCGGTGATTTCTCGATTTTCTCGATTTTATGATTATTATATTATTATATTCTGACACGATTTTCGAAAAATCATGAAATTGGTTAAAAATGATAGTGTGGGCGTGAGAACCCAAGTAAATAATGATTTTGACTCGGATTTGGAGTTACATGTGAACTTGATGAATTTGATGATTTTTGGTATTCTCGTGATTTTGTGATTATTTTAATCAGTCTTTCGGGCACGTGTTACGAGGAACGTGCAAATGATGTTTTGGGCTAGGCCCGGATTGAAAATGATATTTGGACTCGGATTATGAGTCAATGATTGATTTTATGGATTTACGTGATCGTGGCAACTCGGGTTTACGGTTGCACGGATTTACGTGAAATTGATATTTTGGGGTTGGGACCCAATGGAATTGTGTTTCTGATTGGATTTGTATTTCCATGTGATTATATGATGATATTGATGATTTCGGATTTATAAAGTAAATCGGGACTTTGGTTAGTTTGGGGCTGAGTCCCTGTGTCGATATGTGATTTGATTTTCTATGCAACTGTTTTTCACTGGTTTTTGTGTTGATAATATGTTGCGGATATTTAGGGCTTTCGGGAGAAAATATGTTTTTCCCCGGAGTGCACCCTGGAGATAACGCTCGCCTTCGGGATGGAAGTGTTTACCCCGAAGAGGTCACGTAGCACGGTCTTTGTCGAGCAGCCGAGGGAGGCTTGACTCAGATCAGATGTGCTGGATATACATAGATCGGTAAGTGATGTGTTCACTAGATCTGGATTGCCGGCTTGTGATGTGTTCACAGCGGCGGATGCTCGGATTTTGAGCGGTCCTTGAGCCTATTGATTTACACGCGTTGCAGGGATAAAACGTGACTCTAAGCAACAAGATATGGAAATAAGTCCCGTGGTTTTGTGGAAATTGTTTTGATTGATCCAATGAACATATTTAATTGATTTTCTATTATTACTCGTGTTTTATGATATGCATGCATGTTTGTGAAAACTGGAGGGTAAGAAATGTATTTTGGCAAATGTTTTTATAAGAGGTTATTTTTGTCCACTCACACCTTTATTGTTTTATGCACCCTCCAAGCCAGTGTACAGGTACGAGGGCTAAAAACGAGGCAAGCGAGGCAAAAGAATAAATAGACCGTTGCGCACTCAGACATTCTACAGAGTAGGAATTTGACCCCTATCTGTAACAGTACCTATGCTCTGTATTGTCTTTGACTAGTCAAACTTGTGACGTCATTGGTCTGTAAAACTTAACTATCCCTTGTCTGACAATGTTTTCGGGATTTGTTGTGTGTTGTATGTATATAAGTTTGGTTACTTTCGGAAATTTTTAGTTATTGTCAGACGGGAGCAGGATTCATCACGACTATCGAGGGATAATCGGGATGGGTCTTGTCAGCTGGACAACTAGCCTTTCAATTAAACATGAATGAGCGAAAGAAAGGAAAAGTGGTGGAAGAGAGAGAGGAGAAGAAAGAAGAAATTGGGGAATCATCATCAAAATCGATGACCTAAATAGACATAAAGACTCTTATTGCTGAAGGAATTCGAGAATTTCAGTTGTCCATGGCTACTCCTGTTCTCGGATATCGAAAGCCATACCCCTCGAGATACGATGCTGTAGCATTCCCAAAAGGGTACCAACGGCCAACATTCGACAAATATGACGGGATCCATGGATCTCCTCATTAGTATTTAGCACATTTCTACTCAGCATGTGGAGAGACGTCGCAATCGGACGCACTGTTAGTTCGAAAATTCGTTCAGTCCCTCAAAGGAGTTGCATTCACCTGGTATACACAATTACCAGCTGAATCCATCATAGCATGGGATGATATGCAAAAGGCGTTCCTTGCACAATTTGTGAGTTCAAAGAAGAAAGTATCCATCAGTGAACTCGCCCAGACTATGCAAAGAGTTGGAGAAAGTGCGAATGACTTCATCATGAGGTGGAGGAGCCTCAATTTGCAGTGTCCGGAAAAAATTACTGAACAGTCAGCAGTGCAGATGTGCTATAACAATCTCGTTCCTGATATTGCAACGTTCGTGGCTACTGCAGAACCCCAATCATTTGATGAGTTGGTGTCTAAGGCAAGCAATGTGGAGAGACAAATTGCTCGAAAAAATACAACAATGCAAAAGGTAAAGATTGGAGAGAAGCCAAATGATAGCAAAAGGGGAGCACAAAAGAAGGGAGAATCAATGGCAACATTTGTCAGGACAGAAAAGAGAAATGACAAAATCAATGACAAGGATCAGACTAAAAGGCCGACCCTTAAAGAACGCAAGGCAGTCAAATATTCCTTTGATGACGACGATGTTGATGCAATATTTGAAGAACTTCTTCGAGCCCAAGCTATCACTCTCCCTGAACCTAAGCGTCCAGCTGAAGTCAATAGGATGAATAATCCTAATTATTGCGATACCACCGAATCCTCGGACACACACTCAAGGATTGCTACGTTGTTAAAAATAAAATGCAAGAGATGATCAACAGTGGTGACTTAGAGCTAGACTCATGCACCCCAGAAGCGGCAACAACGAATGTAATCGAAGGAAACATCATTTCGGAAGCATCACCAGAAGGTGCAATATCCGTAGGTTTTCAGGTAGATGATATGCCGTCTCCTAGAAACCCTCAAGTTCCATCTCGGCATGAATTAATGACCGCCCCATCATTTGAGGTTTGGGTAGATCCCTCGTCCAAGGATTCCATGGAAGGTTGGAAGACATTCATCAAAAAGGCTAAAAATGTAGCCAAGCACCTCCCTAATCCTGATTCTTTGGCTCGCTCTGGCATCAAAATCCAAGGAACACCAGCTTTGAAAAATAAGAAGAAGAAAAGGTCACAAAAGAAGACGAAAACGTCAGAAGGAGAAAAAGTATATGAACAACCTTCAAGGGTCCCAGTTACACTCACTGAGTTCTTACCAGTCAAATTTTTCAACATGGAGGTTGAAGGAAATACCTGCTCATGTCAGATGGTCTCCGTGGAGTATCGCGAAGATGACACAAAGGAAGATGAAATCAATTTACTTTCTAATCAGTGTGCATCATTCGTTGGTAAGCAAAAGCAGAACGTCGAGTCAAATGTGTCTCATAAGGTAGATGAGAAGACTCATCAAGCTTCCACTCATAAAAAGGGTTTGACCATCAGAGTTCTATCTGCAAAAGGAAGAACAGGACAACACAAAGAGACATAAAAAATATATGAAGGTAGATGTGATATCTCATCCAGACATGCATGCACCTGTTGTCTAACAACGGTAACATTTGATAAAACTGATCTTCTACTGGGGAATGAATTACACAACCGACCTCTTTACGTCACCGGAGAACTCGGGGGTACAAAGATCAATAGAATCCTGCTTGACTGTGGTTCTACGGTAAATCTCATCCCGTTGAAAACATTACACTCTGTCGGGAAGAATGCACAACAGTTGTCCCCATCATTATTAACGATTCAAGGGTTTAATCAGTTGGGACAAAAGGCTTTGGGATCTATGAGGATATCATTGCAGATAGGAGAGCTCCATTCAGAGGTTTTATTCCATGTGATTGAGGCAGACACATCCTATAAAGTGTTATTGGGACGTCCATGGCTCCATAGTAATGGTGTTGTCCTTTTCACTCTACATCAGTGCTTCAAGTATGTTACTGACGGAAAGGTTAAAAAGGTTTATGCCGACACCGATCCATTCTGCGGGGAAGAAGTGAACTACTCCGATGCCAAGTATTATCAACTTTCAGATAGTACAACATCCCGAATCACTGGGAAATGTATTGTGAAAGCTGACACAAAAGCAAAAAGACAAGTAGAAGTACCTGAGCCACATAAGTCAGTCTGCATCAAAGTGAAAGCTCCCAACAAGCACGGAATATCAGACTCAAAGGCACCTAAGTATAAAGTCATTGTGAAGCGCCCATCAAAGGTTGAAAAAGCACTGGCTCAAATAGAAAGTACAATGGAAACATTAATAACAAGTTATACCCGACCTCTGCGGAAAATCAGCCATTCCATACCAACAGACACCTTGATCATCACAACTCACTTTGCAGGAACTAGGGGTAGGAACAAGAGATTTGTCATGCGCAAAGATGCCGACATTGTACCTGAATCCTCTAGACCCCTAAAAATAAAGCTCAGAAGTTGAAAAGTGAAGAAAAATGAGCCCACCATTAAAGTCTCCCAGGAAAATGGCATGCTCAAAGTGGTCATCCCAAAAGGAGAAGAAACAGTCAATCTAAAGACACCTGAACCAGAAGTTCTCACTAAGCGTGAACAGGGTTTATTCAGAGAAGAAAGCGGAGAAAGTCTGAAGCATCGCATATCAGCGTTTCAGCGGCTCGGGAACACAGAGCCGCCACGGATCTCTGTTTTCCAACGACTTGGGAATATTTCTACTCTCCAGTCCGAGAAAACATGAAGAAAAATACAAAATGGAAGGTCCAGAGACGAATAAATAAAAGCAACAAAGTCATTGCTACATACACTCAAGGGAAAACTCATGCCCAAGTAAATTGCACCTCGACATCCGCATGTGAGACATCAGGAAATTCAGATTCAGAAAATGGGCACAATGAAAAATCGGGGGAAGAATACATAGACAGTGTTATACCAGCACCATCACAAATCGAAGATGGAGGTCAGGCTACAGTTGACGATCTTCAGGAAATCAATCTTGGAACAATTGAAAACCCCAAACCAATTTTTGTCAGCGCATTATTGACTCAGCAGGAGTTGGGAAACTATGCTCAAATCCTACAAGAATATCAAGATGTATTTGCATGGGGGTATCAAGACATGCCAGGTTTGGATCCAAAAATTGCAGTTCACAGACTAGCAGTGTCAGAAAATAGTCGGTGGGTAAAGCAAGCTCCACGTCGCTTCCGACCAGAGTTGTCAATCAGAATTGAAGCAGAGATCAAGAAATTAAGGACTGCAGGTTTCATTCGAGAAATAAAGTACCCTACATGGCTCTCAAGCATTGTTCCGGTCAAGAAAAAGACTACCGGACAGATCCGTGTCTGTGTAGATTATAGAGATCTCAATGACGCATGTCCTAAAGATGAATTTCCGCTTCCAAACACAGAGTTGTTGGTAGATGCCACGACGGGTTTCTTGGCATTATCTTTTATGGATGGCTTCTCAGGCTACAACCAAATAAAAATGGCACCGGAAGATGAAGAACTCACTGCCTTCCGAACACCGATTGGAATATATTGCTACACTGTGATGCCGTTTGGTTTGAAAAATGAAGGGGCGACATATCAAAGAGCAATGACTGTAATTTTCGGTGACATGTTTCACAACACCATCGAGTGTTATGTGGATGATTTAGTGATCAAAACAAAAGAAAGAAGCCATCATCTCACTGACTTGAGAAGAGTCTTCGACAGACTTCGCAAGCATCAACTCAAGATGAACCCCTTAAAATGTGCATTTGGTGTAACATCGGGGAAGTTCCTGGGTTTTGTTGTTAGATACAGGGGAATTGAAATTGACCCCGGGAAAATAAAGGCAATCCAAGAAATGCACCAGCCCCGAAATTTGCGAGAATTGCGAGGATTGCAAGGGAGATTGGCTTGTATTCGCAGATTCATCTCAAATCTTTCCGGAAGATGTCAACCCTTTTCAAGGCTGATGAAGGAAGATGCACCTTTTATATGGGACAAAACATCCCAGAATGCATTCTACAACATCAAAAAATATCTGCTGAATCCGCTAGTACTGATGGCACCCATCAAGGGGAGACCATTGATCCTCTACATTGCAGCACTGGAGCGTTCACTGGGGGCATTGCTCGCCCAAAATAATGATGATAAGAAGGAAAATGCACTCTACTATCTGAGTAGAACACTAGTGGGGGCAGAACAAAATTATACACCAATTGAAAAAATATGTCTATGCTTGGTATTTTCTGTCCAGAAGCTTCGACATTATCTACTGGCCCATAACAACACCTTCATTTCGAGAGCCGATCCTCTCAAGTACTTGATGTCAAAACCTGTACCTTCAGGGCGGCTAGCCAAGTGGTCTCTACTGCTGTCAGAATTTGAGATTGAATATGTTCCTCAGAAAGCAGTAAAAGGACAAGCACTAGCCGAGTTTTTAGCTGCACATCCGACGCCAGATAGCATGGAAATTAATGAGGATCTTCCTTATGAAAATGTGTGCTTCGTCGAAACCACACCATGGTGTTTATACTTCGATGGAGCAGCTAGGAAAAAAGGCGCAGGTGCAGGCATCGTTTTTGTCACACCATCTGGGGGTCTAGTTCCATATTCTTTCACACTCATGGCTCTATGTTCAAATAATGTGGCCGAGTACGAGGCATTGATTATTGGTCTTGAAATTGCACTCGAAATGCGTATAGACCATTTGCAAACATTTGGCGATTCCCAGCTGGTTATCAAACAACTAACTAGCGAATATGAAGTGAAAAACGCCAATCTAGCACGATACCACGAACGGGCCAAATATCTAATCTCGCAATTTGGAGATATTGAAGTCAGTCACATCCCAAGATCAGAAAACGACAAGGCTGATGCATTGGCCAAGCTTGCAGCGTCTCTAACACTGCCAGATGAAAGGGAAGTAAAAATCACTGTTGGGGAAATATATTTATTACCACCCGCTCTAGATAGAATAGAAGGGGTTGTTGAATCTTATACCGATACAGTATATGAAATCGAAAAGCACGATGAAGAGATAGATTGGCGCCAGCCAGCAATCGAATACCTCCACCAAAGGAAGCTTCCCTCAGACCCAAAGAAAAGAGTTGAAATTAGAAGACGAGCCACTCGCTTTGTGTACTTAAATCACACTCTGTATAGAAGGTCCTTCGACGGAATACTCCTAAGATGTCTGTAACGAACCGTCCCAAATTCCATGATTAGATTAGTGACTAATCACGATTAGTGAGGTTAATCGGTGATTAGTTAAGCTAAATCGGACGAACGATGCGAAATGACCGTTTTGCCCCTATTGGTGGCAAAATGTTGACTTTTCAATCGGGCGGTCAAATGGACTTTGACCGATGACCGTGACGTAGTTCGTGACGTCACGAGTTCATAAACAGGTGGCACGTTCAATTCCGACATTCAAGGAGGAAGTTATGACGTTCGGAAGTTTAGGGGCATTTTGGTAATTTTGATTAAAAGGGTCAAAAAGTTGACTTTTTGACCAAGAGGTCCGATGGCCGAGGGCCGAGGGCCGAAGACCGTTACGTAGATAAGGACGATACGAATCCGTAGACAGGCGGCACGTCGAATTCGGACGTTCGACGACGAAGTTACGGTTCACGGAAGTTTTGGGATACTATTTACGGCGACACGTTTTACGAGATAAAAAGTGCAGTTTTGTCTCTAGTGGGGCCAGATATTTGTCCTGATGCCCAATGGATGAGTGACAAGTGTCACCCATCCAATGGACACCATACTTCATTCATGCATCAAACCCCTTAACAGTGCATCCATTTTCCGTTTTTGTTCCAAACCAAAAACCGATCCCATTTCCCCCCAAAACCTTGACCCTATAATCATGGATGAGAGGCAGAGAGTGAGCTGAGGACGGAGTGGATGATGGTGGCCGGCCAGGACGGCGCCACCGGGGACAGCGGAGGAGGAAAAATCGATCGGGTAATCGGTTTTAACCTTTTTATTCATTTTTTCGATTTTGCTTGTTAGGGGTCGATTTGGATGTTTGGGTTGAAGTAAATAGGTTCCTAGGATTGTTTTAGGAAGGTTTGGATGAAGGTTGGACGTCGGGGAAGCCCTGGGAGGTTTCGGGAAAATCGAACCGTGAGGGACTTTTTGGACCGGTTGGGTTTAGGTTGTTTTAGGGTCTCTAATTAATTAGGTTAAGTTCCTAGGACGATTATATGAAGATTAGGATCGATTAGGAGTGGAATCGGTGAAAAATTGGGCTGGAATGAGCTTGGACCGGTTACGCCGGTCCAGTTGCAGGGGTTGGACCAGACCGGCCAGCCCGGACCGGCTGTGCGAGGTTGAAGACGGGTACTGTAGCTGGCGCGTGAAGCCCACGCGCAGCCACTTCAGGCGGCGCGTGCGGGCGCGTGGGGGATATTTTGGGGAAAGTTCCAACATGTGAAATCATCTATTCGATGTAACGAACCTTTTGGGACTGGTTTCGTGTCGATCGGACACCGTCTCGATATGTTTCGAGGCATCGGAAGGTTTAGGTTCGAGTTTAAAAATAGTTAAAAGTTCGGAAAAATTACGGGGCTTTGTTAGGAGGTTAATTAAGTAGTTAGTAACCTTCTATTAAAATTTGGACAGGTTTGGGAGTCCCGGTGATAACGATTGACTCGGGGAGCCGTATGGCACGCGTATCGAGGCGTGGCTTCGGACGGTCTGTGAGTGGACCTTGTTTTCTAAATTGGTGCATGCATAAATGTTTATTATATGTTTTAAATGCTTGTTTGTAATGCCATGGGTGAATTTGTATGTGGTTACGTATAAACACGTATTTCGAGGTTTCGGCCTTATACGGTGCTTATACGGGTCTGTATCTCCGTATTGATTTAAATGAACTGGATTTGAATTTTAAAAGGATAAACTCGGGTATGAGACCCATTTGGTTTTGTCTCGGGCATATGACTTCAGATTCCGGGCACGGTGCCCAGCTGATGTCCTATGTTTGGGCACGAGACCAAGTCACTTTACGGCTTTGATTTCAGGTCAGGTCAGGGAACCTTAAATGGATTCCCAGGTTCATGACGGTTTATGGGAACCGGTATGAACCCTTGTTATGGTATCATGGTTCATGACGGTTTATGGGAACCGGCATGAACCCTTGTTGGTTATTACGGTACATGACGGTTTATGGGAACCGGCATGTTACCTGGTTATGTTATTACGGTACATGACGGTTTATGGGAACCGGCATGTTACCTGATTATGGATATTATGGATCATGAAGGTTCAGGGGAACCGGACATGAATGTTTATGTTATGTATATATATGTTCATCTACCTTCCTTTACATGTTCTACTATCTCCTCCGGGGAGGGTGGTTGGCCTGGGTGGACCCCGGAGTAGTCACGGAGCACCGACTGAGTGGAGTCACCCCCCAGTTGGGTTCCTTACTCTCAGGAAGGCTATGGTTACTATTACCTCGAGTAGGATCAGTGGTCTGCGGACATTGACCTTGACTTTGAGAAGACTCGGATTGAGACCCAGGTAGCACGTGCGTAGCTTTGGATACCGTGACAGGATTGGTTGTGTGACTTATATGTATATATGATATATCATATGTGGTGTGCACATGTGTGCACAGGATTTGAGCAGTGGCTCGTGTACTTGGTTTCTTTATGGTTTGGGGTCGAGTCCCTTATGGATTTGGGCAGTGGCCCGTATGGTCGTTTTCATTGTGGTCCTTTCGACCTTGGTTTATATCTACTTTGGGCTTAGTCCCACATATGGTTTGTTTTGGATAAATGGTTTTCGAATGCATGCAAGCTTTTTAGTGGAGGGTACAAATGTCTTATGAAATGTTTTTATAAACTTTTTTTTTGTCCACTCACAGTTTTTAATGTTTTGACTGCCCTTCAGGTTGACATCAGATGTGGACTGTAGCAAAGACCGAGATATCACATACCTCCTCCGGATCCTGGCGTACTCTGATAGCCCGGGAGCGCAAAGGTTGGAAATATCCCTTGTCTGACACTCCGTGTCAGACGGGAGCAGGGTCATCCCGCACTAATCCCGGGGGGATTGGGATGGGTCCTATCATGTCTGTCAAAACATGAAGCATCACAAGCTTTACACGACACCCATTCCGGGATTTGTGGGGCCCATCAAACTGGCCCAAAGCTCGCAACCCAGATCAGAAGACTTGGATACTATTGGCCAACTATGATCCAAGATTCAATAAAATTTGCAACCACTTGCAAGGAATGTCAACTACATGGAGACTTCAAGCACCAACCTCCACAAATGCTACATCCATCAATTTTGTCTTGGCCTTTCCAAACTTGGGGATTGGATGTCATAGGGATGATTAGGCCAAAATCCTCTCGCCTACATCAATACATTTTGGCAGCGACAGATTATTTCTCCAAGTAGGCTGAAGCAATTCCATTAAAGGAAGTAAAGGCCGTGGATGTCACAAAGTTCATAAAAGATCACATTATTCATCGTTATGGAGTGCCATCGAAAATTATATCTGACAATGCCACGTATTTTAGATGTAGAGCCATGGTTAAACTAAGTGAAAAATACAAATTTCAGCACTCTTTTTGTGCAAGCTACAATCCTTCATCAAATGGACAGGCAGAAGCTTTCAACAAAGTGCTATGAAACATCCTAAAGAAAATGGTGGCATGGAATAAAAGAGATTGGCATGAGCGTCTTCCTGAAGCACTATGGGCCTACCGAACGACTATTCGTAATGCAACCGGTTGTACACCGTTTAACCTGGTATATGGCTCTGAAGCAGTACTACCACTGGAGGTCCAACTGCCCTCGCTTCGAGTAGCCGTACAATTAACAGATGCGGAAGAAAATACAAAGGTCAGACTAGCAGAGCTCGAGGCCCCGGATGAGAAAAGGCTGAATGTCCAACAAAAGCTTGAAATTTATCAAGCGCAAGTCGCTGGAGCCTTCAACAAAAAGGTCAAACTCAGAGCCTTTGCAGTAGGAGATCTCGTTTTAACTGTTCGAAGACCGATTGTCATTACTAGAAAAATGCATGGAAAATTTGAGCCAAAGTGGGAAGGACCATACGTCATCACTAAGGTCTTTACAAAAGGGGCCTATGAATTGTCCAACTCAGAAGGAGCCTGCACCTATCAATGCGTGAACGGGAAATTCATCAAGAAGTTCTATGGCTAATGGCCCCTTTGAAAAAAAAACGAAAGGCCGACTCAAGAAAAGTTGGGGGAAAATAAATGAATGGCTCGTCGGACTGAAAGCCCACAAAAGGCGGTCCAAGAAAAAAAAAATTGAACTACGGATGGCTTGATCCCTCAAAAAGGGTACGTAGGCAATCTGGCCTCAAACTAGATGCAGCTATCAAATCCCCAATTCCCTTTTAAAGCACCATAAATTGAAAGGGGTGAACTACGTTTGGCTTGATCCCTTCATAGGGTACGTAGGCAGTCTAACTCAAAATTGGACACAGCCATAAAAATTTCAAAACCCTCGAACAAAGGGATGAACTACGTTTGGCTTGATCCCCTCACAGGGTACGTAGGCAATCCGGTCTAAAAGCTAGATGCAGCCACAAATATTAACTAACTTTATCTCATCATGGAGTTTTTGCTGTTGTTGTTTATTTCAGGAATTACATCTTCTAAAATATCATAAAGGAATACATCAGCTTAATGTGCCATTAAATCCTTCTTTTCAAAGAAAAAAAAATCAAGTGCACGTTATGTATCGAAAGCCAGAATCAGTGATACAAGTAAACGTGGTACAAATAGGGATGGGAAAAATTTCAAGTTGAAGCGGCCTAAAGAATCATTGCAGCCAAATCAAACGTTATACAAGAAAGTACATCCTGAAGGAAATTAAAAGTTGCCTCCATGATAGTCGGCTATCATCTGCAAATATAGCCAAAGTACAAATGCAAAATCTGAAGTTGAAAATTCGTGCTCATGTAATTGTAGCAAGGAAACATATATTAATCTTCATCACACTAGCAACAAACAGATCTCTCGATGATATTATGGTACTCGAGGTATTATAATTATTCGGGGAAATATGAATAAAGATATTAAAGAAGAAATTCCTCGATCATATTGTAATTGAAATTGCACAATTACATTAAAACATCTTGAGAAAAAAAATATTAAGGAGAACTTCTCTCCCATATGGTAGCAAAAAAAAGTACATAGCAGGGAGTCCACTCGGCATGGTTCCATATTTATTGAAAAACAAATAACAAAAACGCAATTGAAATCTCTACTTTGGCCCACATGCAAAAGAAGACATCGACTTCATCAACGCCTCAAATTCATCTCTGTGAGCCTTGCTAGAAGCTCGAATGCTTGCAATTTGATCATCAATCTGCGCCTTCAGCTCATGCTCCAACTTTTCTTGTGACAGCAGTGACACTTTCAGCTCTCCAATTTTCTCTTCAAATGAACCTTTTGCAGACTCATATTGTTCTCTCAAAAGTCGAGCTCGGTCCTCAGCCTCTATCACAGCAAGCTCAGTAGCCTTCAAATCATCCAGGCCTTTAACAGAGTTCGAGAGTTCTATATCTAATGTCTTTTTCACAGTCAAACACTCGGCATGGCGTTGAGACAAGTTGATGTCGACGTTAATCTCTGGCTGGATATCAACACCATTTTCACACAACTGCTCAGCTAATTCGCAACTCCGAGCAACTGTCACTGAGAACCATTGTAACTCGGCCTCTCCCGAACCAAGAACGCCCATCATAGACTTCAAGAACTCAAGAGAATGGAAAATTGCTCTCTTAGAAGCTAAAATCTGGCCAGGAGGCTGACTAAGTCTTTGAAAAATGTTTTCTGCCTCAGAAATTATGTACTTGCGTCGGAACTCATCGGTTTCAGAAGCAACAAGGTTTTGAATCGATTTCTCAATCTGAAAGATCGACATCGGAGCTCTTGGAGACACAAAGTCACCTGCATCAGTGGACCCTACATCAAAGGATTGCTCGTTGGGCTTCGTCATAGTAACAACAGCCTCTAGAGTACTACTCATCTCAACTATGGGGTCGTTGGAACTGCTGGTATCTTCATGACAAACCCTTTTACTGGAGCTAGCTAACTTATTCTGATAACCTCTTGGGAGCCTTTCCTGTATGGACAATAATCTCTTTCCTTTTAGAGCGAGAGTCCTCTCCACTAGGCCGCAAGTTCAAAGGTCGCTTTGTCTTTTTAGCAGCTAAAAGAAGAACCTCTTTGGTCATACCTGTAGAGGTTTGCCTCAAGCTGTCTACAACGAAGGGTCGCTGCTCTTTCATGGGACGATTCTCTAAAGTCAAATAAATGCGAGATACAGAGGGCGCTAAGTAGGGAGCACTTCACCTAGCCTACCAACGACAATACCACCATGAACATTCGCCTAAGTGAGTAGAGCGAGGGATATAGAATACAGATGCAGTGTCATTACTAAGAAGCAAGGCCTGTGCTTTGGCCAAATCCTCAATCCCATATTGATCTCTACTTGGAATATTGGAGTCAAGCTCATTTGAAGGAACTCCCTGGTCTAGACCAAATTGTCTAGAAAATCTATTCGGATAATACGGCTCTAACCAAAGATTCTGTCCAACTCGTACAGGTAGTAGTGAGGAACGCAGGCACACCAATAAGTCAAATTGCTCACCTGTTAATTTCCCATCATCTACTAGGAAGCGACCAGTCTCTTCAGCAAAGGCATGGGGTCGATAAACAACAGATTGGGATACACGGAAGAGGGTTCGAGCTTCAGTAATGTTAAACAAGTTGGGTTCTACACCAGCATAGCGCTTCAAAAGAGGATAATTCTCGGGAAATTCACTATCAGCCCAGGACTTATATAAAGAGGGGAAATATTGTCCCAACCAGCCGATCACATAATGAATGGGGAAGGAGGTACCTGACGAGCCAGGTCCTTTCGGAATCCGTGATAAATATAGCCCAAAGTCACGGGTGCCACAAAAACTTTAATACCCTGGGCCATCAAGCTGGCCATATAAAAACATTCTGGTCTGATTCGATAGCTGATAGATGGAAGCACAAATATGCTAAGCCAAAAAGCTAAGTAGGCAGCTAGAGCCTCTTCTTCAGAAACTTGTAAAACCATCCTTCTAGCAGTCGCAAAGTTCTCATGCTGTTTGGTTGAAAATTTTTTCTGCGTACCAAAGCCATCATAAAAAAGTGGATCGCGGTAAAAGTGCCTAAGCCAGTGAGACCAATAGATATGGCTCAGACCATGGAAGTCACACAGCTGAGCATGGATCCTCAAGAGCTCTGCAACAGTGGAGGGATACGAGTCTGATTGCTTCAAATCGACATTAGGTGGAATAAACTCTTCATAGGGAACCCCACTTATTGGCAACCCACCTATGACCTTCAGATCATATAAAGATATACTCATCTCACCATTCCCTTGGTGAAAAGTATTGGATAATGGACCCCACTGTTCACAAAATGCCTTCCAAATGGCAGAAGAGTAGTCATAAGAGTAGCGGGAGACAACAACAGCACCATATATCCCGGCTCGATTAAAATGATCCTCAAAACTCGCTAAAGTAAGTTCAGTCCATTCGAGTAGACCAATTTCAAGTGTAGCTCGTCCGCGAAAATCAAAGCTAGTGGTCCATCCCTCTTTTCTCTGCATCATCCTATAAATAAGAGGGAAGAAATCAGTGTTTACCTCCACCTCGCTATCTCCTTGCCGATTGTTGTTGACCTTTGACAGTGAGTAGCAATCAATAGGATCACCGTGATTCTGGCAGGTTTTGATGACTCCATCATCCGCATCGGCATCAAATTTGAGAAATCCACAATTTAATTTGTCCTTGGTAACCCATACTGTGCCACAGGACGAAGCCACATTGATTTTGAGTGACCCCATTGAGGTTGAGCGGGGCTACACAAGTGGCCAATTTTAAGTTCCTTCCCCTGCTCGTCAAAAGCCCATTGAGCACGAAGCTTACCATGTGGATCCATTACCTGAGAATTAGGCTTCACCATTTGGCCCAAAAGCCCATGGGCTTATGGGGGCCCGATAAGCCCGATGGACAAAAGCCCGGCCCGACCCGCTATGGGTCGTGGGTCAGCCCGGCCCGAGAGTTAGCGGGCTGGGCTTGGGCTTATGGTGTTCAAACCCGATAGGCCCGAGCTCGATAAAGCCCGATAAGCCCAGCCCGACCCGCCCGTAGTAAACCCGGCCCATAAGCCCGAAAATATAAAATATGTATTATTTAAAAATTAATACTCAACCCATTCTTAATACTAATATTTCAACCCAAACCCAAATCTCAGCCCCAAGTCCACCTAATTTATTTTAAAAAACCCAATACTCAATACTCAATACCCAATACCCAATACAAACCCTAACCACTCATCCACCTACTTAATAAGCCTAACGTTTTTGGACCCTTGAGTATTTTATTTTAACGAGACCACATTTTTGCACTCTTATGTATTTTTTTTTCATTATTAATATTTTTTGTAATTTTAAAATTTGAGACATAATTTATTGCAAAAGCCCACGTAAGCCCGATCCAAATGGGCTTAATAGGCCCGACCCGAAAAGCCCGATATAAACCCGGCCCGATAAAAGCCCGTGGGCTCTTTTTTATGTCATTAAGCCCGCCCGGCCCGGCCCGCAAATTTAAAAATTATTTAATAAGCCCAACCCGGCCCGGCCCAAGCCCAAAAAATTTGGGCCGGGCTTGCCCGGCCCGGCCCAATGCCGAACCCTACTGAGAATACACAGGAAAAATGGTCAAATAAAAGAAGTCAGTATCAAGTATTGTATATATATATATAAGCGGTGACCAAGTCACATAAATATATATATATATATATATATAGATATATTCATCAATATCTGGTAGCTTCTATCTGATAATTGATATTTACAAAAAGAAAAAAAATGGGAATTTAAAGGCCACATAAAAATAACAGGCATTTGAATTCGAAATCAGATATCATCAATATTTTTCAAACAAAGTCCTCATTTAATTGGGCGCTTCAAAATTTAAATTCAAAAATGCCCAATCTTCATTTGATCTCATCTTTTCTCGTTGCCTATATATAGAGGCACAAGGGAATGACATAAGGAGGAAGGAAAGTGGAAATCGGGAAAAAAAAATTGAGAGAAAGATCAAAGTGTGTGTGTGTCAGGTGAAGAGAAAAAAAAGTTGAGAAATAGCAAGGAGTGTGTGTGTGTGTGTGTCAGGTGAGGAGAGAAAAAAGAAAAGAGTGTGTGAGTAATAGAGAAAAGAGAAGTCAACAAAGAGAAAAAGAAAGGAAAAAGGAAGAAAGAAGGAAAGAAAGAAAAAAACAGCAGAGGAGGTCTCGCAGGAAAAAAAGAAGAGGAAAGGTATAAAATGATCTTACTTTGTTTCATTCTTTCATAAATTCTTTGTGAAAAAAAAGATTTATATGCATAAAAAGATTATATATATATATCTATATATTTCGAGAAAATTAACATGGCAGGTCCAATACCACAAATATCAAGGGCAAGAAATTTCAATATTCATAACAATAGACGATCACGATCGTCTGAGAAATTTATGAATATCAAAGAAAGTGAGCGATCATGATCGTTCATGGAAAGAAAGGAGATGATGTTCATGGACTTGAAAGAAAATAGACGATCATGATCGTCTAAGAAGTCCGAGAGATAGTAATAATCATGAAGCAGAAAAATGATGGGATGTTCAAGAGCATCAAAAATTCGATCGATCATGATCGACCAAAAGAGTTTGCTCATGTATATCATTTCATATGAAAGGAAACAATTTTGAAATCCAAAAAGCATGGAGAATGACTCTGCAAGTGTAAAAGAAAAAATATTTAAATTGCTAAATGCATGATACGAGGAAGCATGGGGGAGTTGGAGATGATAATGGCTTTAACGCCTAGACATCAATTCAGCAAACATGCTATAATTAATTAGCATGAAGAAAATACAAAAATCATGTGGAAAAAGATGGAATTTGATGCAAGGCAACAAGGGTCCAAGGGTCATCACGTTGGGAGTGAGAAAAAGTATAAAGGATGTTTGTGATGTGCATACATCACTTGCATGAAAAATTTCATGCTCACATAGTCATATTTATTGGTGCAAGCTACCGACAAATAAAGGAAGAGATGGAAAAGTGGAAAAGAAAAATGGAAAAGTGGAAAAGCACATTCTTTGATTAATTGTCAACAATTATAATAGGATGTGAGTGGGAGCCTTTGCTTGTTGCAATGGATGACCTCGTTGAACTGTCAAAAGCAAGAGAAAAAATATATTAATTGGGATAGTGACAATGGGGATTTGAAGCAAGGAGCAGAAGACTTTGTTAAATAAAAAGCATAAAAGCATGATCTTACCAAGCGGTGAAGTCAGATGGAACAGGTAAAATCGAGAAAGAAACAAAGGGCAGGGAATAAAAAAGCAGTATGTTTCTTTTAGTTCGGCTAGGTTCTTGTTGATTTGTTCTAATCATCAACAAGTAGAGTCCAATGATGATTTCACTTACTTCAGCAGATACACTTGAAATGAGGCTCAGAAGTTTGGGCTAATGAATAATAATTAATGAGTCATCAAAATACTCATTAATTAAGCCCAAGGCATTTTAAAGGCCTAAAATCACTTCTGAAAATTCCTAGGCCCAAAAATTCATTTTTTTAAAGTCCACACTCATTTAAAAATCCAGAACTACGCCGGTTTGATCCCGCTAAGGGTACGTAGGCAATCTAGATTATTCTAGATGCAACCATCCCCCTTTAAATAAATTTGTACTTCTTTGAAGTTAATTCTATTTTTTTTTAAAATAGTCAAACACATATTTTAATGGGTCATTCACTCATTAAAAATCTTTCGAACTACGTCGGTTTGATTCCCGCGAAGGGATACGTAGGGAATCTAGCATACCCACTAGATGCAACCGTAACCATCTTTGAATCACTGGTTATTTCTAAATAAATTCTCCCAAATATATTTCCAAACACATTTCCAAACACAATTTCCAAACACAATCCTTATTTTTAACGAGTCATTCACTCATTAAAAATTCTGGAACTACGAGTGGCTTGATTCCGAAGACGGATACGTAGGCAATTTAAGGTTCGACTTAGATGCAGCTGCAAGAAAATCAAATAAACACTTTACTCTCATATTTATTTTCGTTTGTAAGCAGAATCAAAAGGTTTTGCTCGATAACAAGAGGATGTAATTAAGAGGCACATTTGCTTTGGATGGGTCGAACTCTAAAAATAATAAAACCGCCAGCAATTAGGCATGGTGGTGAGATTATGTTGGGAAGCAAATTTTTCCTCTACATCCCTTAAGGAATTTCGTCCCCGAAATTCAAATGTATCCTCTCAACAACCAAATGTAGAAAGCAGCTTACAACACAAGTGTATAATACATAACATTTACAAAATATCGAGAAACCATGTAACATCACAATCACTCTGAACCATTCTCTGGTGTTTTGTATTCTACTTGTTGGGCAAGGGAAAATACACGAGCGTGTTGGCCTGAAGCTCGACCACGTCCTCGCGGTTCACCTCGAGTTTTGTCATCTCCTCTCTCACATGTGGTCCTAGAAGTCAAGGCTGTCCTCGAACCGTGCTCTGTGGTACCACTACTTCACTACACCAAAATAGAGTTTTTAGGGCGAACAAATTAGGGTGCGCAAAAATGTGCGCCTTAAAAAGGTAACTTTTAGGGTGTGCATTTTTGTGCGCCTTAAAAAACTATATTTCTATATCATTTAGGGCGCGCTTTTTCTGTGTGCCTTCTTTTATATCTAATTATGGCGCACTTTTAATGTATGCCTTAAAAATGAGATTTTTAAGGCGCACCTTGCGTGCCCTAAAACGGGGTTATTAAGGCGCACAAATGCATGCCAGAGAAATGAATTTTTAAGGCGCACGTGTGCACGCCCTACAAACAAAATCAAGTTTTTTTACTTCCCCCCAAATTTCTCTTCCTAAAAACTTAAATTTTCACTTCCCTCTTAGCCAATTTCTTTATACCGCCCCTATTTTTTTTTTAGTTGAAGTGTTGAACAAATACATTTAGGTTTGAGAACAAACAATCTGCCCAATTTGAAGAATCCTTTTCGGTCCAGCCCCACAGACACTAATCGACGCGAATGACCAAAACAATGGGATCAACTCCAAGTACATATTCACCATCTCCCACCACCCAGAAAACTAAGTCACTCATTTTTTAAAACGACTATGTCGATTGGGTTGGATCTGATGGCCGTGGATTCCTCTAATGCAGACCTGCTTGCAAGCCTTTTGCTTTTTTCTTAATCTTATATGGATTTCATCCCTCTATTTTCTTCTTTTCGTTTTCATAATGAGTTTTCCTTATTCAATTTTTTTTATGTGTACTTTAATTAAATTGACGTGGAATGTGGTTTCAGTTGCTTTTGCAGTCCAACTATGGAGGGTTGTGAAAGTTGATCAGCTTTTGTAATTTTGGTTGAATGATTGGTACGAAGGAGATCATGAAGGCTCCTGAACTCTCTGGAAAGTTAACTTTCCCATCTCCGTGAAGTAGGTAAATTTATCGATCTCTCTCAATGAAACAAAAATAAACTTTATATTGATTTGAGTTTCTTTCTTTGTGATTGCATGGGTTTATACCCAAATTTACATTTTGTTGACAATTATAATATGAGTTTATTGGTGCTGCATTACAATTGAGTTTCATTGGAAATTGAATTTGTGTTTTTGGACTTTTTGGTGTAATTTTTATGCCGTCTATGCAAATTGCTCCAAATTCTAAGTCTTTGTGATAGTTATAATGTAATTTGCTTGACAATTTCTCTAAATCTTTGGTAGTGGCCAAAATTGCTTCTCCTCCGTGGAAATTTTGTTTGCTTTTAGTTTCTTTGTAATGTAAATAGAAATATTTTTGGTGGGAGGATCCTAAGCGCATTTGAATATGTTTATGTTCCCTTGTGGTGTTTGATTTCTAATTCAAATCTCTTGAGTTTTCCGGAACTTTGATTTATTGTTCCTTACCTTCGCTATCCTCTCTTTACGGATTTTTGATTTGTTTTTTATGATTACAGCCTGGTCCAAGGGATGATCTTGTTCGGTGCTTTATAAAAAAGAATCGTTCTAACCAAACCTATTTTCTTTTCCTTGGTTTGACCCATGGTGAGCTTTTTCTAACCTAAATTGGAAGTTCCATTGTTGTTTACTACATTGTCAATAATAGGTGATTTTCAAAGATATGGGTAAGAGTGTTAATCGGTTTTTCGGTTCGGTTTTTTTACCGAAACCGGTTAGGGAATCGGTTTGGTTCGATTCTGTTTTTCCTCCAATGCGGTTCGGTTCAGTTTTTCCTCCTATTTGGTTCGGTTCGGTTCCAGTTAAAACTGGTTTTTTTTTCTTCAAATTATGGTGAATCGGTTCGGTTGAACCAGTTCAATTTTCTCTAAAAACCAATTTTTTTTATACTTTTATACTATAATCAATATTTATTATATAATTAATGTCCATTACAACCTAATTAATGTTTATTACAACTAATCAAGATCCATTATAACTAATCAATATTCATTACAACCTAATTAATGGTCGGTTCAGTTTGGTTCGATTTTTAGGTCCATTCGGTTCGGTATTTTTATACCGAAACCGAAATCCAAACGGTCTCGGTTTTCTTTTGGTTCGGTATTTTTCAGTTCGGTTCCGATTCGGTTCAGGTTCGGTTCGATTTTTCGGTCGGTTTTTTCGAACCAATTAACAGGGCTAGATATGGGTTTTCCATCTTAGATTGATCATGCTCGTATTGATTTCTCTCTTGAGAAATCTCCTTGCTTGTAGATAATGAACCTGTCCTCTTTTGGTTTCCTTTTTGAGGTATATACTTTGTAGTGGAGATATGATATGGATGAAGCATATAAGTTGTTTGAGAAAATGCCTGAACAGTTTACACTAAGTGGAGTTATTTCAGCTTGTACAAAGTTGGAATCATTCTCATTAGGGCAGCAATTGCATTCATGGGCTATACGATCTGGATTGGCTTTAGGTCATTGTATCAGGTGTTTTTTAGTGGTCATGTATGCTAAGTATGGAGCTGATGGTTTAGTGAACGATGCCAGGCACTGCAATTATCAATGGATATGTGCAGAGTGGAGAGGGTGATAAGGAAGCCATCAAACTATTATATTTTTTAATGGTTGTTATGCAAGGCATTTTCTTTCCATCTTGAACACAATTCTTGAATTTGGATCCGACCCAATTCGTCAATTTTAGATTTTTTTGATGCCATGTTGCTTCGTCATTTTGTTTCTTATTGACTTTCTGAATGGACCAAAAAGAGAAAAAATGATTTTGATTTGAATTGAATTGCACTGTCATATCTTTTTTGAATTGTTAACATTTTCCGAGAACTAGGTTCTTGATGTGAAAGATAGAATCTTTAATCAAACAACAATTAAGTCATGTAAAGACTTACCAACCTCACAATACAATATCATGTTAGAATTTGGGATGGTGAAAGCTATCTATAATCATATTACATGGAATTGTCAGTCATTTTGGATAATGTTTATGCAATTATATTCAGTACTCTGTGACTGCAGCTAGCTGAAAGCTATCTATAATGTATATGCATGTCTATATATTTAGACTTCAACAAAATCAGATTGATAAAGTTTGTCATTCTAATGTCGAAAAACTTGTTGGCAGGTGATGTATGATGCAACTGGTATAAGATTGCAAGCTGGACGCCAAGCTGAGGTTTAAACTTGAATTTTGATGTTTTTGCTTCGGTTATTTCTCTATTGGTAAGCGAGGCCTTTTCTTAGGGTGATTGTTGTTCCCATTTGACAAGTTATTGTTGGTGGGTTGCTTGGATTTGTCACAGCAGACATTGCTAGTGGGTTTACTCATGGCTTAAAAATGGACGTTAGTTATACTTGTAACGACCTGTCCCGGAAGTTGGGATTATGGAAGTGATTAGTAACGGATTAGTGAGTCTAATCGGTGGTTAGTTGGCCACTTTTAGACTTTGGGGGTAGAATGACGATTTTGCCCCTGGTTTGGGCAAAAAGTTGACTTTTAGTTCGGGCGATCAATTGGGCATTGACCGATGACCGTGACGTAGTTTGGGACGTCACGAGTACGTAGACAGGTGGCACGCCCGATTCCGACATCTGAGGAGGAAGTTATGATGTTTGGAAAGTTGAGGGCATTATTGTAATTTGGTTAAAATAGGGGAAAAAGTTGACTTTTTGAACGACAGGGTTTTCATGCGTAGACCGAGGATCGTTAGGTAGATCTCGTCATCCTGAGTTCAACGACAGGCGGCATGCCTTCATCGGACATCGAACGGTTAAGATATAGGTCTAGAACGGTGAGGGGCAAAATGGTAATTTTAGTTCACAAGGACAATTTGGTCTTTTTGTACATTGGGATTTGTGCAAATAGGATTAGGCCAAGTGTGCAGTGCTAATTGGGATATTTTGAGTTTGGGACCACAGGATTGTGACATGTGGCTGTGTCTAGTGGGTTCCAGTATGTTTGGACGGTGCACTTAAATGGGCTGTGTGTGTGAGTCGTGTTTGTGTTCAAAGAGAACAGAGACTGAGCAGAGAGGGTGAAATCGATCGAATTGCAGGGAGGTGAGAGTCTTGAGTGCGTGTTTGTGTTCAGAGGGAGGTTGAGAGTGTAGGGACTGGGTTGAGAGGACTGAGAGTCGAGTGTTTGTGTGTGAGGAGAGTGTGAGTGTTTCAGGAAAACAGAGAGGTGTCGAGGGAGTTTGGTGGTGGTGCTGCCGTGTTTTGTTCACTCGTGGCTGCTGGAGGTGTTCAGTGACCGTAGTGGAGCCTTGGGGACTTAGTGGGCACGGCGGAGCTCACGGTGGAGAGCAGGACGCAGGTAATTTCTCTTCTTTCCTCTGTGTGCTCTGTTTTTCCGTCTAGGTTCAGATGTAAAGTCATGGCTTTTGGGGCTGAGTCGAAAGGTTTTGTAAGTGCTATTAGGTTCAGTAGGTCCCTAAGAACCTTCTGGTTGTACAGCCGTGACGGGGGAATGGATGGGTGGCCGGGAACCGAAACAGAGGTTCTCGGGTGGCTTTGTTCAAGCTTGGGGGAGGTAGGTTAGAGGCCGTAATGTAGTGTTTTGAGTAGGGGAGTGAGTTGCTTCGAGTAGGACGAAGAGTTTGGTGGAAAAAGGAACAAAAACGGACGGGAGAAGGCGGAGAACCGGCCACGCTGGTCCGGAACAGTGACTGCTCGAGGTTGAAGATGAACAGTGTTTCTGTTCAGGCGCGTGAGGCCCACGCGCAGCCACTTTGGGCGGCGCGTGGGGGCGCGTGCGGTGGTTTCTAGGGAAACTTCCAACTAGGTTTTTGGTCTAGATGTTATAACGAATCTTTTGAGATAGGTTTTGGGTTAATCGGATGTTGTTTCAGGTTAGTTCCGTGAGGTTGAAGGTTTAGAGTCTCGGTTCGTTACGTTTAGAACCCGGGGAATTTTGGGAAAAATTTGGAGAACCTTCGTTAACGTGTTAGTGACGTGTTTTGGTGACTGTGACAGGATCGGGAATCCCCGAGGAGGTCGAGGAACGTGTAGGACGTTCAAGACGCGAGTGACGTGCCCGGTATTTGTGAGTGGACCCCTTCTCAATAACTGAGCATGCATAACTGTTTTTCTATAATTGTTTTATGGTTTTACATGTGATTTCATAATTATCGAATATGTTATAACTGTTTTACATTATTGCACGTTTTACGAGAAAAGCTACGGTTTTCAGCACATTTTACGAGGAAGCTGGTTTTGGGATTTCAAATGATAAATGGTTTTCAATGATTATAAAGGGATTTTGGAACATGATTTCGATGTTCATGGTTTTCGGTTTTAGACTGGGATTTCGGAAAGTGGAATTTGGTTCTAAAGTTGAAACGTGGAATTCCGGATTTAGGTTCGGAATGACGGTTCTGGACGCCGGAAGGGCTTCGGGCTAGTGATTTCGGATTCGGGTTTGGATGTGGATTTAGAAATGTTTTCAAATGGTTTTGGATTGGATTTGTTGGATCTGGTTATTGGGTTTAATGACAGGACCCCGTCCCAACTGGACGTCAAAAACCGTGCTCGGTCCTGCTCCCGTCTGACAAGTCAACCAAAGGCCTGAAACTACCCTTCAGTGCTTGCCAGACAAGGGATATTTGCGCTGATTTTTGCTGCTGCCACTACCTCACGATCAGTCCTGAACGTCGTACCACGGCCTGGAGGGTCACAAAACAGAAAAGGTGTGAGTGGACAAAAATGACCTCTGATAAAAACATTTGCCAAAATACATTCTTACCCTCCAGTTTTCACAAACGTGCATGCATATCGTAAAAAATGAGTAATAGTATGAAATCATTCAAGTATAAACAGTGGACCGATAAAATCAAAACATATTTTCCCATGGTCCGTAAAACTCATGTTCACCAAATCAGTTCACGTTATAAAATATCAAATCCCGGCTCTCAGACCAAAACATGTGAAACACAATCACCTGGCCACGAAGACCAAAAACCCGTACTCAATCCCAGTACGTCACCAAACAACAGCAATCAGTACTAAACACAAGCGCACATAAATATATCAATCCAATCAATCCGCACTACTCACAAGTGCACAAACTATCACAATCACATCTGCACTACTCACAAGTGTTGCACTACTCACAAGTGTTGCACTACTCACAAGTGTTGCACTACGCATAGGCCAATATCCAGCTACACTCTCGGGAACGGACACCTCTGGGCTCAACCCTCGGGCTCAGTCACATCTGGGCGAACACATCCCCAGGCTCAGACCCATCCGAGTGGTATATCCGGGCACAATCACATCCGAGAAGCTGACTACCATAGGATCAACTCTCGATCCTACAATCACATCCCCTAAGCTCCGGTCGTCTGGGTAATCCCCCCCAAGCTCCGACCGTCTGGGCATTTCACAATCACAATGAAAACCATTTCGGGAATTACATCCCAAAACATTTCAATCAAATCTTGTCTTCATACAAAGTCAAGATCATTCCCGACTGGGTCTCAAGCCCCAAAATAACATTTACACATAAATCTTTAAAATCACATTTTAAAACAATAAAATAATCCAGACTCACCAATTAAGTCAAAATATCATTTTAGAAATCTTTTAGACTCCGGGCCTAGCCCAAAATATCATTTGCACTTTCCTCGTAAAACGTGCCCGAAAGACTGATTAAAATAATCATAAAATCTCAATAAATCATACAAAATCATCAAATTCACAAGTGACTCCAGTCCGAGTCAAAATCACTATCCAGTTGGGTTCTCACGCCCAAAATATCATTTTCACGCAAATCCATGCGTTGCAACCTCCGTTGCCATTTTCACGTAAATCCATGACTCAATAATCCGAGTCCAACCATTACTTTCAATCAATTTCAACCCCGGACTCATAAACCAAGTCCAAACATCATTTTAAATCAATTTCAATCCCGGACTCATAAACTAAGTCCAAACATCATTTTAACCAGTTTCATAATTTCTCGAAAATCGTGCCCAAAATATAATATAATAATCATAAAATCGAGAAATCACCGAATTGAAACGTTAATCATGCCAAAGCATATAAAATCATATAATAAGGCATTTAAAATCATATATGCATGCATCATGGTTAGAAAACAAAGTCCACTCACACACACCGTCCAAAACGGTCCGTTTCCGAGCTGCACATTTTTCCGTAAATTCTGGAAATCATAAATCCTGTCCAAAATCATTATAGAGGGTTACTAACATCTCAAAATACTTCATATAATTTTCCCAATTTTTCTGGAATTTAAATACGTATTTTTAACGTAAAACAAAACTTCGGATACGCGGAACATTAACGAAACGATATCCGATTTCCTTGAAACCAGTGTCAAAATGTTCGTTACAATGAGAGGATTCAAAGTCATGTTGACCTTACCTTGAAACTAGGCCGTACGTGCCCTCACGCGCCGCCGTGCGTGGCTGCGTGTGAAACCCACGCGCCTGCTACAGTAACCGTCGTCCTTACCCGTTTGTCTGTAAAACGGGTCCTTTTGCCAGCGAACAGACCCGGTTCAAATCCTAACAATTCGATACCAATTTCAACAATTGAACACTCAGTTAGCTTCGGTTTAAGTCCAATTAGAGATCTGTGAACTTAATTACAATCAATCATACCTCAAACCTTCAAATCAAGGCTAAACTTTCGAAGAACATCTGGGTACTGTTCCCACTTCGAAGTTCATCAATCTCAACCGCTTTCCTTCAATTGATGCAACCAGAAGTTTCAATGGATTTAGTTAAACATTTTCCCCAACTCAATTGTATCAATCCAAGCCTCAATTCCCACGACTCAAGCTTGAACCTTGCACACTGTTACCAGACCCGTTCAGAGCCAATTGGGCCTCAATTCTCCTCGTTTTTATCTGAAACAACTCGTCACAACCTCAGGAAGCTACTTCCAAGCTCCATTTCGATCCTCACGGCTCAATTCTCCACATTCGAATTTCCCCCCAAAATTTCTGAAATCCGAATTCCAGTTCCTCAGTTTCCCTCAATCCCTCGTGTTTCCCTCACTAATTCAGTCTCTGAATTCTCTCCAATTTTCACTCTTTAGTTCAGTTGATAGGGAGGAGATTAAGGGTGGAGGACAATTGAAGTTTGGTTGTACACGGGTTAGGATCACAGAAGGGATTAATGGAAAATAAAGGATTTAACAATTAATTAAAAAAATAATAAAACATCATAAGGATGTTTACCCCAAAACATGGACACTTGTCACTCATCCAGGTGTGTTCAATCATCGGGTACTGTTCATAATAAAATAATATTTTAATCCCCGTTCGTTCGGTTAATCGAGTCCGTTCCCGTGACCATAACTTTTTCGTCGAATCTCTGATTTCGAAATGCCGCCTGTCGTTGGATTTGTATCGACGAGACCTACGTAATGGTCCTTGGCCCTCGTCCATTGGACTTCCCGGGTCAAAAGTCAATATTTGGCCCCCTTTTGGCCAAATTACCAAAATACCCCTCAACTTCCGAACACCGTAACTCTCTCCTCGATTGTTGAAATCGAACGTGCCACCTGTCTATGAACTCGTGACGTCCCGAACTACGTCACAGTCATCGGTCAAAGTCCGTTTGACCGCCCAAACTAAAAGTCAACATTTTACCCACGCCTAGGGGCAGAACATTCATTTTGCACATTCCGTCCGATTTCACTCAACTAATCCCCGATTAGTCATTCTAAATCATAATCAATGAATATTTAATTCTGATATTTGGAACGGGTCGTTACATTTAAAGACCCGGATATTGTGATTGACGGGGGACGAGCCCGGATTGGGTTTAAAGACCCGGATTGAGTTTAAAGACTCGGGAGTTTAAATACTCGGATATATTGATATTTCCCCCGTAGGCCTGTTGAGTTTAAAGACTCGGAGTTTAAAGACTCGGATTATTGAGGCCTGGATTGGGTTTAAAGACTTGGGAGTTTAAAGACTCGGATAGGTCCATCAGGTTTGATCGGATAATGATGACTTGGATTTATGTTTTATCATACTGTTTTCATGATGCTTATTTTGTGAATTATAAATTTTTTTATGATGATTACTATGTGGTTTATGGCTGTGTTTAATAAATGGGTTGTGCATGTATGTTTTCAAAACGGAGGGCCAAACCCTGGTTTGTTATAAAATGGTTTTTGAAACTTTTATTCTTTATGGTCCACTCACACTTTTCTGGTTTTATTTGCCCTCCAGGTCGTGGAGCTAGCGCGGGGTTTGACGTTGAGGCAGCGTCGGAGGCATAGAGTACTCGAGAGTTTTTCCGGAGTGGTTTAAATTTTCTGTTGTGCGTGTACTCTGTGTATCAGTTTTATTTTCTTTGTTTGGTACTATGCTCTGTGTAACTGCTGACCCCGGGGTGTTGTAAATTCTCCTGCGTTTGACAATATAATTTGTGGTTTTCGGGAAGTTATTTCGGTCTTTCGTTTTTGGGTTGTCAGACGGGAGCAGGGTTTAGTCCCTAATCCTGGGGGATTAGGGGTGGGCCCTAACAATACTTATTTTCAGTCTTGTTTCTGGTTTTACTCCTTACAAAACATATTAGTGCTCTTTACCCGTGGGTTTGATGCATCTTAAAATTTGAGTATTTTCTTAATTGCATTCATGTTATATGCTTTTGTTTTTGTGCTCCCTTTTCTCTAGGGATTAAAGGAATGTGCAGCTCTTTAAAGGTGTAATATGCGGCTTAATGCATCCTAACATCTACTCTTGTTTCTGATTTGCTCTCGCAACTTCTATAAATTGGAATAGAAATTATTGCCACAACAAAGGGATGAGATCATGCTTATGGGATGATGCTTATATTTATTCATAATAATGTTGCAGGAGTTGGTATATGTTTATGGAAGGATTTTGTATGAAAAAGGGAAGCTGATGCAGAATACGCATGAAGGATTAAGAGGAAAAACTTGCAACTAGTGGCATGATATATGTTTATGGAAGAATTTAGTATTTTCTTTTAAACCATCTTCAATGTTTATTAGAAAACATTTCGTTATGAATATTTTTGGGATTTGGAAATTTAAGTGTTCATTGAGATAATGTGATAAGTATAATTTATGCTAATTTTCTTTGTCAAAGTTGATATCTATGATTTACTCTAAGTTTTGATATATTTTCTTTTCTATGTAATAACCATGTGTAAATTGGTTATTTATTTCTTATTGAATATATTATACAATATATGTAACATGTATTGAGTTTACAAATGGAAATAAAAAAAATTACCAAATGGATGTTTTAAAAAAGAAATTTACAACGAGGGCGTGCATTACGCGCCTTAAAAGATTATTTAGGATGTGCGTTGCGCGTTTTAAAAGAGTATTTAGGGTGTGCATTTGTGCGCCCTAAAAGGACTTTTAAGGCGTGCATTGCGCGCTTTAAACGTCAGTATTACGGCGCATAATGTGTGCCTTGAAAAAAATTAGTCTTTTACGGCCTGATCTTTTAAGGTGCGCGTTTGTGTGCCTTAAAAGGCCTTTTAAGGTGCGCATTGCGGCACATCAGTTCCGATCTAGGGCTCACAACACACTAATCCCGAACCTCCGCTCGTACCGAGCTAAAACCTTCAATCTACGCTCGGGTCGGGGGAACTGACCTCCCTTGTATCTCACAACTCTGAGCAACTCAATGCTCAACTAACCACCGCAATAGCACTGGACTCGTCCAGAGTCATCCACCCAACCATCCAATACCTCGGCTGCGCCCAGCAGCACCATCTCCAATCTGACCGTAAGTCGGCCTAAACCACAACAACTACCTAACCACAAACCTCAACTCACGGTTTTCAGACTAAACACTTACTCTGGGGTTTCTCACTCAGGTACTCACAATCCACACCAGTCATCCCATGGGTTCCTCAAATCATCCTCGTCATACGGGTTATTGAAACCCACGACATCCACTAGCTCACAACAATCTCCACTCGAGTCGTCACACACGGCTAAGACTATCCCTTATCGTAAAGTCTACACACCAACGTCAACCAGTAACCATCACTAGGGGAATCTCTCAAATCCCCATAACTCGTGGCATCCGGCTACTCGTAGCCGCACAAGTCCAAGCTCAACAAATCTAACCAAGTGGTCACAAGCCCAATCGACCCACGATTTCCCTCCAACTCAACCAGCCGTCATCCGACCCCATAGACTGCCCTATAGGCTAGTCAGCCAACCAACCATCAATTGTATCTATCACTGGTTACCATCTGGGTTAACCGCTCCAGCACCCAACTGACCCTAATGTCCAATCGGCCATCGATCATATCTGGCATCCAAACATGATATATGTTCCGGTCCGAAGCTGGCATACGTCATACCTCGCACCGTGTATCGGGCGCCTATCACCCTGGCACTAACAATCGCCACTAACTAACCATTAATGAACGGACTATAACTATCGTGTAGGTTGATGACGGGTTGTTCCGCGTCTAGACATCACATCCACAATAACATCACAGCACACAAGTCGACAACCACTGGCTCTGGAAGACATAACCTCGCGCAGAGCGCACAAACCTCGCTCTGATACCAAATTGACATGACCTATCCCCAATCCCCCGGGATTAAGGGATAAACCATGCTCTCGTCTAACTTACATGCGACATGAAGGTTAAACCAACGTCCAATCTCCATGTAACACGTAAGCCAGACAAGGGATTCCCAAGCGACCATCCAAAACTTTCCGGACTTCCCAGAGTGCGTAGAACCTACTGTGGATCGCGTGTGTGATGTCTCCGTCTCTCTAACAACAGCCCGTACCGCAAAAACCTGGAGGGTATCGAAAAACATAAAAGACTGTGAGTGGAAAAAAATCAAGGATAAGTATAGAAAACCGTATATAAGAAAAGATATTTATACCTTCCATTTAAAAACTAATGCATGCATTCACAAACCAGTTCATTTTCGAGATAATAAAAACCGTTTATGCAAAAAGAAATCATATCATTTTCTTAAATCCCGGGCCTCAGCCCAAAACCATCAAAAGCCATATCATCCGGGTCATAGCCCAAATCATCGGAAAACCATTATTGAAAACTATCATTATTGAAAATCATCAAGTTATCATCGAAATCCAAAACGCATTTGAAATCCATTTCAACCAATCGAACCTGCTGGATATATCCGAGTCTTTAAACTCAATATCAATCCGAGTCTTTAAACTCAATCCAGGCCTCAATATAATCCGAGTCTTTAAACTCAATAGGCCTACGGGGGAAATCACAATATCCGAGTCTTTAAACTCCCGAGTCTTTAAACTCAATCCGGGTCTTTAAACCCAATTCGGGCCCGCCCCGTCACAATCATATCCTGGTCTTTAAACCCAATAACCAGATCCAGCAAATCCAATCCAAAACCATTTTAAAACCATTTCCAAATCCATGTCCAAATCCGAATTCGAAATCACCATTTCGACTTCCAAGCCGAATCCGAAATCATCATCCCGAATCCAAATCCAGAATTTGAAAATCATATCCATAATCCATTTCCAAATCCGAATCCGAAACCATCATTCCGTAAGCCGGCATCCGGAATCATCATTTCAAATCCAAACCTAGAAATCCACTTTTCAAGCTCCAAAACCGAATCTGGAATCATATTTCCGAAATCTGATTCCAAAACCTGAAAATCTCGTTTATCGAAATCACTTTTCAAAATCCATTTCTAAACCTTTGAAATCAAATCATATTTAAAATCCCAAAATCATAGTATCAAAACCATTATCAAATCACGGCATAAAACTATAATCTCGAAAACGTGCAATTACATAAATATCTCGAAATACGTGCAAAACCGTAAATCATCAAGATCATAATCATAACCATAGATATCCGTATAGAAAACATATAAAAACATTTATGCATGCATCATAAGTTAGAAAGCAAAGTCCACTAATAGACCATTCGCGTCGCCGCCTTGATACGCGTGCAAATACGTTTTCGGGCTAATCCACTATCACCGGCTTTCCCGAACTTGTCCAAATCCCATAATAAGGTCACTAACTACTTCATAATGCTTCTACTAAAGCCTCGTAATTTTACCGAATTTTTAACTATTTTTAACCGAGCCCTAAAACCTTCGGACATCCCGAAACATATCGAGATGATGTTCGATCGACTTGAAACCAGTGCCAAAATGTTCGCTACATCAAACACATTAAAAGTTGTGATGAAAACTTTCCCAGACTAGGCCCCACGTGCCCTCGTGTGCAGCCCAAAAGGGTTGCGCTTAGGAGCCACGCGCCTGTACCCAGTCATCTTCTTCCTTGGGTAAACTCGGTCCAGACCGGTCCGGTCCAGCCCAAATCGGTGTGGCCAGTTCAACCCCTTACTTCATTCATTTTGGTTCCATTTTCACTCCTATTTGATCCTATAGTTTCCTCTACATTTTTCCTATTCATCTACAACTTTAAAAGAAGGAAATCAGACCAAGATCATACCTCCTGGATTGATTCATGAACCGGTCGACCTCCCTGTGTTCTAACCTTACGACTCCCGCTACTTCTGGCTGTGTTTTCACGTCCATTCACCTTCCCTGGACCTTCAGATCATCACCCAATCACCCATATTGATTAGCAAACGCTAAAACACAAGCTGCCATTTTTGAATCCAGTTACAACTTCACGGGAACTCCAACTTACCCCCCACCGTCGAGCCTTGTGGCCACCACCACCAATGTCGTCTCAAGTGCCCTTCCATTTTCCTTTTCAAAACCTGCCAAAGACTGAGGATCAAAGGGATTGGATGGATGGATTCCTCATGGTTTTGCCACAGTTTCCCGGTTCATGACCGCCGTCCACGGCGGCCCGTCGTGACAGCACCACCATTCTCCTCCTTATCATCTAATCTCTCAGCTTATTTCACAACGTATGCAACATGGTTGAAGATTGAAAGAAATAATGGGGTGAGTTCTTCACAGCTCATGCTTTGTTTTCCTTTGTTTAACCCCCAAAACCGTGCATAATATCCCCCATTCCCTTTTAAATTTGTGTGAGGCGGCATAGAGAGTTCCATAAGCATCCAGATAGGGCCAAGTGTCCCCTGATCACTGGGCACCAATCCCAATGCAAGCCAATTCACCAAAATGCCCTTGAGGCTAAATTACCAAAATGCCCCTCGCACGTTTAGACCATTGACTATGTCGTCTGAAATCCAATGGACACATACCGCCTGTCGTTGTATTCAAAGGATCGAGACTTACCTAACGGTCCTCAAACTTCGTGAAAAGCCATGTCATATGAAAAATCAACAAATTGCCCCGTTTTAACCAACTTCCCAAAATACCCCTCGACTTCCGAAAGTCATAACTTCTTCCTCAAATGTCGGAATCGGACGTGCTATCTATCTATGAACTCGTGACATCCCGAACTATGTCACAGTCATCGGCCAGACTCCATTTGATAGCCCGAATGAAAAGTCAACCGTTCATCCAATTCTAGGGGTAAAACAGTCATTTCTCACCGTCCGTCCGAAATCACCTAACTAATCACCAATTAACTTAACTAATTCGTCATTAACCACTAATTTAATCCCGATTTCCTGGACGGGTCGTTACACTGAATGCCATTTTGTTCATCTCCATCATCATCCAGATTGAATCGAGATCTACCAGAAGGTCCAAAGCTAACACTGCCCCTCTTTGGTGTTCCCTGACTCATAAATTCAGTATCCTAACGTTCTCGGCTTTGTCTAGAGCTCAAAGATTGCTCTCACACAAGCAAACTAGCCTTCACTCGGATAGGAGCATCTGATAAATCTCGGAGGGTGGGATAAAATCCTACTGTCATAGGGGCCAGTATCTCATTCCTCAATCCATACTCAAATCTTCGACACTTATCTTCCTCATTTGCCACATACAATGGAGCAAAACTAGAAAAATTCAGAACTTTCTGCTCATAATTAGCCACTAACATGTTCCCCTGTTGCAGTTGTAGGAACTCAACCTCCTTATCATTACGAAATGAGCGGGGATAAAACTGATTCAGAAAGCGGTCCCGAAAATCCTCCCAAGTTAAATTGCGGGCATTTAAACCAGTCAACTGTAACCCACGCCACCATCTATAAGCATTGCCACTCAACATAAATGTGGCTAACAGAACCATATCCTCTAGCGGACATCGCATAATCTCAAAGATCAGCTCAAAACAAGTAAGCCACTCGTAGGCCTCTTTTGTGTAATGATATGTCCCGAATATCGGGATTAAATATTAATTAATTATGAATTTAGTATGATTAATCGAGTGCAAATCGGATGGACGGTGTAAAATGACCGTTTTGCCTTTGAATTTGGGTAAAATATTGACTTTTAACTCGGGGAGTCAAACGCACGAGGATCGAGGACGATTACATAGATCCGGACGTTACGAGTATGTAGATAGGCGACACTTCGAAATCGGACGTCGAATGGGGAAGTTATGGTCACGGGATCGAAATCAGAAACTTACGTCTCGGGATTCGAATTAAATATTAATTAAATCTAGTTGGCACGTATTTTAATGTGGGACCCTTGGATGAGTGACACTTGTCACTCATCCCATTGGTCCTTGCCCCTAAATTGTGGATCTAAGTGTGATTGGATGACTTAATATTAAAATATTATTATTTTTATTTATTTAATATTTCCCTTCTCATTTCTCTCTCTTCTCTCCCGTGCGATTATCGTCATCTTCTTCATTGTTTTTCTTCTCTGCCGTGAACCCCCAAACACTAACCCCTTCAAACCTCATCTAACGCTGATGACCTGTGAATGAAAAAGTGAGAGTGATGTGAGACGAGGGTGGCAGTGCTAACGGAATGGACGGCGGTGTACGGTGACTGCAACCCGACACGGTGGGATTTTGGTTCAAAAATCAAAAGCTGGGTTTTAGGGCTTATGGATCGATTTAGTGGACAGGGTGGTGTTCCTAGGACTCAGACAAGTCTATTGCGATCGGTTTCAAGGACTATGGGGGCCGGAGTCGACGGGGTGGGGCAGTTGCAGGTGGTTGGTCGCTGTTCCTCCATGAATAGGTATGGTCTCTATCACTTTTCTCGATTTTTAAACCACTGATCAATGGGGATGGATGAGACGATGATGTAGGAAGAAACCCCGTCGAGAATGGTGGCTGGAGTTGGGAGAATCGGTCAAGTCGGTTTGCCGGTTCTGTTGAACCGGACTGAACCAGTGAACCAGGTTCACTCGAGGAAGACGATGAACAGTACCTGATGCGTGGGGCACTTCTAGGACATGTGATCAACATATGAAATCATCCTTTTGATGTAACGGACATTTTGGGACTGGTTTCTAGTCGATCGGATATCGTTTCGATATAATTCGGGATGTCTGAAGGTTTAGGATTGAGTTTAAATAAGTTTAAAAATCGGGAAAAACTACGGGGATATAATGAGAGGTTATTGAAGTAGTTAGTAACCCTATAGTATGATTTGGACATGTTTGGATATTCCGATGACGGTGATTTAGCTCGGGATGGCTTATGGCACACATATCGAGGCAGTAGCGTAAGACGGTCTGTGAGTGCACATTGTTTTCTAAACTGTGATGCATGCATAACTGTTTTATATGTTTTATATATGATATTTCTATGATGATGATTGTGGTATTGGTGATTTACATATTTGCACGTATTTCAAGGTTTTTTTTTCTTCTGTATTTGCATGTATTTCGAGGTTTACGATTTTATATTATGTTTATATGTGCTTGGGTTTTGAATGATGACTTAATGGAATAGTTTTGGATTTGGAAATATGGAACTGGGCTTGAGACCCATTTGATTTACGAACTATTGGACTTAGAGTCCATTTGATTTAATAAGGCATCGGGTCGGGGGCCCAGTTGGTTTACGAAATCGGGTATGAGGCCCAATTGTGTTGTATGAATGTGATTTCGGGTCGGGGGCCCATAAATGGATTTGGATTTGAGAAATCGGATTGATGGATTATGATGGTTTTATGGAAATCCCTGGCATAGGCCCATTTGAACGGTTTGAGATGATTTATGAAATGTTTTCCATAGACCATCCTTATATCTATGGATTGTCTCCTCCAGTCATCTGGGACGCTGGAGTGGTCACGGCGCATTGCCTGCGAGGGGTCACTGCATGGAGCGACTAGACTGTATAGTGACTCAAGAGCAAGATTGCTAGATGTTTGGGACGTCAAACATCTGGGATGTCATAGGTTGACTCGGGTTGACCAAGTAGCACATGTAGCTTGGACCGTGACATGACGTTTGGGACGTCAGGCATCTGGGACGCTAGGCATCTAGGATGTCAAGGATTGGTATATGACAGTGTTGGATTATGGATTTGTATTTCAGATTTATTGGATTTATGAAATGGTATTTCTGTGTTAATGGTTTTGGGCAGGGACCCACATGGTCTGGATTTACTATTTTGGGCTGAGTTCCCACATACTAGGATTTATGGTTTTGGGCTAAGGCCCTAATAATTTAACTAAAGTAAATGGCTTGATTATCGGTTTTGAATGCATGCACACTTTTTAGTGAAGGGCATAAATTTCTTCTTATGAAATGTGTTTCTATTAAACTATTGATTTTTCGTCAACTCACAGCTTTTAAATGATTTTAATGCCCTTCAGGCTGATCGCGGATGCGGGCTGTAGCAGAGACTAAGATGATACAGGACCCACCCTCAATCCCCCGGGATTAAGGGATAAGCCATGCTCTACTCTAACTTACTAGTGACACGAAGGCTAAACTGACGTCCAACCTCCATGTGACACGTAAGTTGGACAAGGGATTCTTGACTAAACCACTCAAAACTTCCGGATTTTTCAGAGCACACAGACTCTAATGTGGATCGCGTATGTGATGTCCCTGTCTTCCTCCCGACCAATAGCCCACACCGCAACTTCTCTCGAAGTCGTCTGACATCACCTAAATGCCAACCTTGGCATGTGCCGACACAGTCCATCACACTCGACATCTCCAACATAACAGGATGAGTCCACGAAAACCAACCTCACTCATGGTCAACCCGGCCATACCAACCTGGCCTGCTCCAACACAAAGCCTAGGTCCATCGCGCTTCTGCTGCGCTACTCTGATCTACTAATGGCATCCTGACCGTTCGTCCCGAAACATGACCTACTAATGGTCATCCCATACCCTCGCTCTATTAGTGGTTCCTACCAGACATCGTCACCTCACAACTGGCCATAACCTCGACTCGATGTGCCCATCCGATCGTTCACAAGCATCCCAACTTGTGGCATATCCTCTCTACTCCAGGACTCCCAGTACATCAGTCCCGAACCTCTGCTCCTTCCGAGCCAAACCCTTGAACTTCGCTCGGTTTGGGGAAACTATCCTCCCTCAGAGTCCAATACGCTGAGTACCCAACCCTGGATTCGTCAGAGTCGTCCATCAACCATTCCCTACCTTGACTGCACCTAGCAACACCATCTCCAGTCCGGCCGTAAATCGGCCCAAGCCACAACCACCAATTCAGGTGTTCGAAACTATGCACTTTCTCTGGGTTCCTCTCCAAGGAACTCACAATCCATCCCTAGTCCTCCCACGGGGTTTCTCAAATCATCCCCGTCGTCCGGGTTATCCAAACCCGCAACTGCCACTGGTTCACTATATCCTTACCACTCGGGTCGTCACACCCGACTAAGACCATTCCTTATCGTAGCTGTACAAGTCCAAGCTCGAACAATCTGACCAAACGGTCACAAGTCCATACTGTCATCATCTAAACACCATCCGACCCAACAGACCACCGTCAGCCGGCCTCCTCGACCCACGTATCTCACTAGCTCAATGGGCTACTCTCGGGCCTCACAGGTCGACCAACCTACTTAACCGTAGCTCACCGGCTACCATCCAGGTTAATCCTGCTGGCGTATTTATGACCCTATGGTCCATCCATCAAGCATAACCAGCGCCAACGTACTAACCGTTCCGGCCCTAAGCCGATGTACGCCATACCTCGTACCGCATATCGAGCGACTAACATCCTGACACTAACAATCACAGCTAACTATCCACAAAAGAATGATCTGTCACTATCGCATCCAGAATACTGACGGGTTGTTCCGCGTCGAGACATCACATCCACAGTAGCATCACAATACCCAAATCGATGAACCAACGACTCTGGGAACTAAACCTCGCGCGGAGCACACGAAACCTCGCTTTGATACCAATTGATAGGACACACCCTCAATCCCCTGGGATTAAGGGCTAAGTCATGCTCCCGTCTAACTTACGAGTGACACGAAGGCTAAATTGACGTCCAACCTCCATGTGACACGTAAGTCGGACAAGAGATTCTTGACTAAACCGCTCAAAACTTCTGGATTTTCCAGAGTACGCAGACTCTACTGTGGATCGAGTATGTGATGTCTCCGTCTTCCTCCTAACCAACAGCCCGCATCGCAGCAACCTGGAGGGTATCAAAAACACAAAAAGACTGTGAGTGGACAAAAACAAATAATAATTTAGAAAACAGTTCAGAAGAAAATTACATTTATACCCTCCATTTGAAAACCAATGCATGCATATAAAAGCCATTCCCTAAAACCATTTCATATCCAAAACCATTAATGAAAGCCATTTGAAAACCCGAATCAAATCCGTCATTCAAATCGAGGCCTCATGTAAGACCCGTGTCCTAGAGGGAACGGTGAACGATCCCACATTCCTGCGAGGGTGGAATGGTCTGGGAGAGCATGGTGGTGTGCCTTAAAGGTGTAGGCACACACCTATCTAGCACTAGGCCTTTTGGGAGCTCAAGTGGCTTTGGGGGGTATTGGAACCCCAAAGTTAAGCGAGTTGAGGCTGGTGCAATTCCATGATGGGTGACCGCTTGGGAAGTTGCACCATGAGCTCCCGAAAACAAAATCGTGAGGGTGAGGCCCAAAGCGGACAATATGGTGCTAGATGAGTCGGGTCCTGACCGAGGAGGGTTGGGTCCTGACAATTTGGTATCAAAGCCAGACCCCGACCAAGAAGTGTGCCAGCGAAGACGCTGGACCCTAAGGGGGGTGGATTGTAAGACCCGTGTCCTGTAGGGAACAGTGAACGATCCCACATTCCTGCGAGGGTGGAATGGTCTGGGAGAGCATGGTGGTGTGCCTTAAAGGTGTAGGCGGCCTTTTGGGAGCTCAAGTGGCTTTGGGGGGGATTGGAACCCCAAAGTTAAGCGAGTTGAGGCTGGTGCAATTCCATGATGGGTGACCCCCTGGGAAGTTGCACCATGAGCTCCCGAAAAAAAAACCGTGAGGGTGAGGCCCAAAGCGGAAAATATGGTGCTAGATGAGTCGGGTCCTAACCGAGGAGGGTCGGGTCCTGACACCTCAGCCTCAAGTCACAAATTAATCTCAAGGTACGGGAACTCAGTCTCAAAACTCATCAAATCCAATTCAACTGGGCCACTGCCCAAAAAATTCTGAAAACCAGTGAAAACCCAGTGAGAATATCAATCATGCGAGTTTGATGGATCTCAAGTGCGCCTGAGTCTTTAAACTAAAAACCATGCGCAAATAATTAGGCATTCTTGGAATATCAACGAGTCTTTAAACTCAAAACACAATCACAGGCCTCGGGGGGGTATCATAACCGAGTCTTTAAACTCAAAACATATACCGAGTCTTTAAACTCAAAACATATCAATCCAGGGCCCTCCCCTCGTCAATCAACCGAGTCTTTAAACTCAAAACCAGATCCCAAAATCATTTTTCCAATCAACAGAGAAAACCATCGAAAATCTTTATTCGAATTCGCAACAAGGATTTCGTAAGGTAGCATCCGGAACCATCATCCCGAACCCAAATCCAGATTTCTTTTCCCAACCTCAAAACCAAATCCGAAATCTCATTTCCGAAATCCAGTTTCAAACTGAAAGCTCGTTTATTGAAATATCAGAAACAGGGCTCCAAACTCGAAATCACTTTTTTGAAATCCATTTCAAATCCTTGAAATCAAATCATATTCCAAATCCCGAAATCAAATCATTAAAACCATGATCAAATCACAAGATCATTCGAAGTCTCGTAAAACGTGCAATTACGTAAATATCTCGAAAATCGTGCAAAACCGTAAACCATCAAGATCATAAAGCAAATCATATAATCACGTATAGAAAACATATAAAAACATATATGCATGCATCATAAGTTTGAAAGAAAAGTCCACTCACAGACCATAGCGTCGTTGCCTCGATACGTGTGCACCTATGCCGTTCCAGGACAAACCGCTATCACCGGCTTTCCCGAACCTGTCCAAATCCCATAATAAGGTCACTAACTACTTTAAAAAGCTTATACTAAGTCCCCGTAATTTTCCCTAATTTTTAACTATTTTTAACTGAGGTCTAAAATCTTCGGACACCCTGAAACATATCGAGATGATGTTCGATTGACTCGAAACCAGCGCCAAAATGTTCGTTACATCAAATAATTTAAAAGTCGTGTTGGAACCTTACTCAAAATATATGCCACGCGCCCATACGCGCCGCCCTTTGGGGGCTGTGCATGGGCCTCACGCGCAAAGCTCTGTTCATCGTCTTCAACCTATGCCAACCGGTGCAGACCGGTCTGATTTAGCCTAGATCGACGTGGCTGGTTTTTGTCCATTTTAAGCCATTTCTACTCTTATTTCCACCATTAGTTTCATCCCTTTCTATACAATTGATCTACCTATTAAAATCATGAAAAGAAGTAAGAGAAGTTACCTCCTAATCATCCTTCAAAAATTCGATGTTTCCTCCACTGTGTTCTCAGGTTTCTGGCCACCATTGGCCATGATTCCAATCCCAATAGCCTCGTCCTCACCTTTAGAAGCTCACCTGATCACGCATTACTTGTTAACACACAGGATTTCACAGGTTGCCATTTGAATCGAAACAGGGCTCAATTGTGGGTATATGTCCTTACCTTCCATCTCAGGCCTTAAAACCGAGCTCACGCACTTCCTATAACAGCCAGGAACCACATCCCAACATCTCGAGTATCAAGCCTCAAACGATCAATTTCCATTTTGAATGGAAACAGGTCACTCACGATTTCCCTCAGTTACCACCGCCGTCCTCCGTTGTCGAGCCTTGTCGTGGCCACCAACCATCTCTGTACAACCTCCCCATAAAATTTCCTTCACATTCCAACCTCCTCGGATCAAGTTTGAGGGGGTTAAGGTTCAAAACTCCTCCTTGTCTCTGTTCTTCATGGTTCGAAGCCACCGTCCACGACTGCTGCACAGAGTACACCACCCTGTTCCTCCTTTCAAGTTCCACTATTTCCTCACATCTCTCAAAACAGGATCAAACCAAGGTTTACTCTGATTATTTCCACTCAATCACACATACCTGAGGTCTCTGTTTCCTCTCTGTTTAATCTGTATCGTGCATCCAAAATTTTAAAACAAGGAAGACGGTGATGAGGCTTCTACAGCCATCCAGACCCAGCCAGGTGTCGAAAACATGGTGGTTACCCCCATCCAACAACAGCCAAGTGTCCATCTCTGAGTGGGCACAGATCCCAATGCAGGAAATGTCCAGAATGCCCATTGCTACACAAATTACCATTTTGCCCCTCGAGTTCCTATACCCGTAACTTCAACGTCCGAACTCCAATCTACACATGTCACCTGTCATTATATCCAGGAGATCGAGACCTTCCTAACGATCCTTGAATTACGTGAAAAATAGTTTTCGTTTGAAAAGTCAACAATGTACTCCTTTTCAACCAAATTACCAAATTACCCTTGAACTTCCGATCGTCATAAATTTTTCCTCGGACGTCGAAATCGGACGTGCCACCTGTCTATAAACTCGTGACGTCCCGAACTACGCCACGGTCATCGGTCAAAGTCCATTTGACCGCCTGAATGAAAAGTCAACATTTTTTCCCTTTCTAGGGGCAAAATCGTCATTTCGCACCGTCCATCCGAACACATCCAACTAATCACCGATGAGCTTCACTAATCCGTTATTAACAACTAATATAATCTCGATTTCCAGGATGGGTCGTTACACATCACACTCCTCCATCGATCCTAGCGCGCTCTAGAAGCCCCGAATGAGCTGCGGTTTCGAGTTATCCCTTGTCTGACATTTCGTGTTAGATGGGAGCATGCCACATCCCGCGTTAATCCCGAGGGGATTTGGGATGGGTCGTGTCATTTTGGGTCTATCTGGCCCGTAAATCTGGTGGCTCCCAGACTTTGGGTTCTCTCAACATCTAGACTCCCAATCTCATCACCAGGCCATGCACGGGGCTCACGTCTCGGAGGCATGATGTGGTAACACAAATCAATAACCAACTGCTCTAATACCAACTTGATAGGACCTATCCCAATTGGACTTTGATAATAGTGCCTGGTCCAGCTCCAGTCTGACAAGTCAACTGAAGTTCCGAAAACACCCTCAGCACTTATCAAACAAGGGATGACTGTACTGATTTCCGCTCATGCCTCCACCTCTCGATCAGCCCCGAACTTCGTGCCACGGCCTGAAGGGTTAATAAAAGAATAAAGGTGTGAGTGGACAAAAATAACATCGTTTGAAAATACATTTCAAAACGGATCACTTTACCCTCCATTTATAAAACATGCATGCATAGAGTAAAACATATGAACAACCAGCTCTCAAGCCAAATCACATGAAAATCATCAAACCCCTAATAAGGATCATCGATAACAATACTCGTCACCAGTGATCCTAATCGGGTGAATGAGGTTCTAAAAGAAAGCTCAAATATCAAGCACAACAATCAAACAACACTACTCATAAGTGCACAGTCAATCACACAATCACATCAGCACTACGCACAGGCAAACAACAATAAGTTAATAACCCTGAACATCAGCCGTCTGGGAAACTCCCCGAGCTTCGACTACCTGGGAACACAGATATACCCCGAACATCAGCCGTCTGTGAACACCCCTACTTTCGACTGCCTGGGAACACAGATATACCCTGAGCATCGGCCGTTTAGGAACACCCCTGGCTTCGGCTGCCTCGGAACAATCACAATCACCCCAAGCTTCGGTCGTCTGGGAAATACCCCTAGCTTCAAAAGTATGGGAACTCATCACAGTCACAATGAAACTACTAGGGATTACATCCCAAAATCTTTTCCACACAATCCTTGACTTAAAACCAAGTCAAAACCATTTCCAACAGGGTCTCAAGCCCAAAATACCATTTGCATGTAAATCCATAAAATCTCATCCTAAAAACATTCAATAATCCATAAAATCATCCTTGACTCACTATCTAAGTTGAAACACCATTTTCAAACCCGAGCCTATCCCAAAACATCATTTTCACCTTTCCCCTAAAACGTGCCCGAAAACCGACTAAATAATCCATAAAATCAACAAACGAACATATTGAATCATCATGCAATGATTGCAACTCAAATCATGTAATCAATCATATAAAACATTTAACTATGCATGCATAACAGTTTATAAAACAAACATATATTCACACACTGTCCAAGCTTCTCAATCTCGAGCTATACGTTCCTCAAACGTTTCGGGGATCGCCTGGCCTATTAAACATAACAATTTAGGGTCACTGAGTTGTTAAATAGCCTCGTATAATAATCCCCTAAACCCCATGATTTAATAAGAACATTTAGATACGAACTACACACTTCAGATACCCAAAAGTACCCTGAACAGCTGTCTGATCGACTCGAAACCTGTGCCAATAGGTCCGTATCGTCGAAAACATCAAAAAGTGTATTGACCACGTCCCCAGAAAGTCAACAACGTGAGGCTTGAACGGGCTGCGCGTGAACCACGCGTCGATGAACAGTGTCATCATCACAACCCGTATGTCTACAAACGGGTCAGTGAACCCGCGACTCGACCCAGATAGAAATCCATCAATTCGACCTCAATTTCATCTGTTCTTTCACCAAATCTCATGTAATCACTCTTAATTAATGATCTGTATACTTAATTTCATGAATTCAAACCTCAATCAATCGATTTCCAATTCGATTTCCAATTCGATTTCCGAAAGGGTCACAGGCTCAATTCCGTCCAATTTCCATCTGTTTCTTCATTCCAATCAACCGGGAGGCATCTTAGGATCATTCTAAATGTGAATACGAAATCAATTGCATATTTTCTTACCTCCAATTACATGACTCAAGCTCGAATTTTCCCAATTTTCGCAGGGGCTGTTCTTGGCCTTTTCCTCGTCAGTTCCCTTCGTTTTTGAAGTGGTTCGAGTCGTCTAGATTCCAGGAAGCTTAATCTAAGCTTGTTTTCAATAATTTTGGTCCAAGAATTGAAATTCAAATTTCAAGTTTCATCAAATCTCAATTTTTGGGTTTCGGGTTCTATTCGGGTTCTCTTCCTTTATCCTTTCGTGTTTCCTTCTCGTTTTTGTTTCTCTATTCCTCTCAATTGGTTCGAATACCTCAGTAATTCAAGATCAAGACGAGTTGTTATATGGGTTTTTTTATCCAGCAATTCTCTGTTGTTTTGTGTTTAAACATTAGTTCCCTTAATTATACAATCACACACCCACGCGGCTACACAAGGCCACTAAGCCATCAATTATAGGTGACATGTGTCCCTTACAGATGAGTCACCATTTGGTTAACTCATCAAAATCCTGGTCAATTACCATTTTACCCCTCATTCGTCAAATTACCAAATTTCCCCTCGCAATTTTAAACCCATAACTTGTCCGTCTGAACTTCGATTTCAACATGCCGCTTGTCTACGGAGTCAGCGTCTTGAGACCTACACAGCGGTTTTTACAGAAAGTCCAAAAAGTGTCCCCGAACAAAAATCCCACTTTTAACCACCACATTTATAAGGGTAAAAATATCATTTTACATTCCAACTTTCAAATTTACATTTCTCGAATTTTCGGGGCGTCACACAACCTGTGACTTTATATGCTCAAAAATTCCCATAGCCGAACTTCGATCAACTTGAAACTACCACCATTAGATTCAGCTTGTGGAAACCTTTAGAAAAATGTTGACTATGCTTCGAGATTTGTGGCCACGTGCCGCCACGCGCCTGTGGAAAGCCAGTAGCCTTCCCCATGCGTTACCCACCATGCTAATGTCCCCTGCTAACGTCACTCATTTCTGCCAGCCCTTGCTAACGTGGCAACCTGCTAACGTCACCTTACTTGCAGACGTGGCCCTAACATGCGACATGCTAATGTGGTAGCCTGACATGTGGCACCCTGACACGTGGCATGCTGCCATCATCATGTCGTCATGCTAACATCACCTAATGATGTCATCATGATGTCATGCTAACGTCACTCCTCGCCGGAGAAGACAGTTGTGTCGCCGTCCGTTGGTGAGAAACTACCATTTTTGGTCTGATTTTTAAACCTTCATAACTCCATCATTTCTTCACCAAATCGAACAAACTTTATGTCAAAATCTATTTACTCTATCTCAGGAATCGAAATCCAAGCCCAAAATTAAAAGAAAATATCTAGATTCCAAGATATGAGAACTGGAAGTTTCAGTTCCTTCTTCTTAAGATACTGACCGTGTCCATGCTATTTTACCTTCAAAACTAGGTTAGTCCTACTCGTAGGAGTCTAAGGAACGTGATTCTAGCCTTGGTTTCAACTAAAAATCTCCAAAAAATCAAGAAGGATAAATGGTTATGTGAGTTGATTTTGGTTGCACGGTGAGGGAGAGAAAAAGAGAGGTGAGTGATGAGTGATGAAAGATGAGACATGTGGCTCCTAGCCACTCAAATGCCTCTCTTCCCAAAATATCTCGATAACCCAAATGACCAAAAAACCTCTCCCAAAAATAGTAACCTAGTGAATGCACTCAAGGACAAAATAGTCCAAACATGCTAAAAAAGTCCATAAAATCTGGAAAACTCGTATTTAAAATTGGGGTCGTTATAGATAATATCCTAGGGTTTTGGCCAAAACAACATCATTTTTACAAAAACATTGAAGCTATGAACTGGTTCAGTTCAGTTCAGTTCTGGGAACATTGATAAGCAAAATCGAACTTGTTCTAGTTCAATTTGATCTGATTTTTACTATTTGGTTATGATTTTTCTTCAATTCGATATTTTTTTGGTCCGATTTCAGTTTGGTGCGATTTTTCGGTCGATTTTTTCGAACAAATTAACACTCCTACATAGTTGTGCACGCTTCTGTATCAAATGGTCCCACTATTTTTATGAAATATTGTTATATACTAGGATTTAACGTTGGTGAGGCTTATTTATTGAGGTACATAAGAAGAATGTAAATTTATAATAAGATTAATAAGAATTTATCAAATGATAGAATTTAAATGATCGAAAATTAGTTTTTCAGAATTTGTAAAGTTTTATTTTTGGATAATATAAAAGTAAAAAGAAATTTAAACAAGTAATTTAATATTCATATATAAATGGTCGTTATAAAAATGAAATTTTGAAAATGATATTTTTATATGAAATTTAACTTGGAATGTGTGGCATCCAAATTTCAATTTTTTAATTTTCTTAGAATTTTAAATTCGTATATGTATGCATCTAAACAAGAGAATTGATGCATTGAAAACTTGAAATTCTATTTTTTTAGAAAATTTCATATTTTTTCCCCTAATCCAAACACCCTTAATATAAACAAATAAAAATTTATGATCGATATTGACAGTATTAAATTGTAAATATTTACCTTATAAAACAAGTTTTTTATTTTTTATTTTCAAGTGTATAGTTTAAATGAAGCTTTCGTTTTCGCAATAAAAAAAGCAAATAGGCCCCGAAAAATTGAAGAAAGTGGAGGGAGGTTTGCAGGCTTGTTTACCGGTGGTTCATTGGGTGGGCAAGGGTGCAACCACAGTGAATACACTGCAAGGGCAAGAATACACTGCAAGGATAAGAATACATTGCAAGGGTGTACCATTGTGGCCGTCGTTTTCGCATTTGGATGAAGGAGAGTGCAATGAACTTGCATCTTTACTCGATCTCAGGAATCCAAATCTAAGCCCAGAATTGAAAGAAAATATCTATATTCCAAGATATGAGAACTGGAAGTTTCGGTTCCTTCCTCCTCAGATACCGACTGTGTCCACGCTATTTTACCTTCAAAATTAGGTTAGTCCTACTCGTAGGAGTCTAAGAAACGTGATCTAGCCTTGGTTTCAACTAAAAATCTCCAAAAAATCAAGAAGGATAAATGGTTATGTGAGTTGGTTTTGATTGAACGGTGAGGGAGAGAAAGATTGAGGCGAGTGATGAAAGATGAGATATGTGGTTCTTAGCCACTCAAATGCTCTCTTCCCAAAATATCTCGATAACCCAAATGACAAAAAAAACCCCTCCCAAAAATAGTAACCTAGTGAATGCACTCAAGGGCAACGACGAACAGTTTACTCATGCACTATTTTGTGGTGCATCCTTGCCATGTATTCTTGTCCTTTTCTATTATCAATGAAGCTCACCTTTTGAATAAAAAAAAAGCACTTAACTCAACGCGGTGACAAGGAACTTCTAGAGAGGTGGGATAATACAATGCCAAGGCAGTCGTCAATGGACTACAATAACTCAACGCGGTGGCGCGTCACCATCTCCTTCTCATTCAACCAATTTTGACCGCGCCCTAAACTCTGATAGCACACGAGGAGGGAAGAAACGACATCGTTTGATACGTGCATATGCTAATTCGCGGAGTTTCCAACAAACACGCGACGGTCCAAAATTTTGAGGGTAAAAAAATTAATAAATAAAAAAATTAAAAAAAAAAATCTTTAAAACGTGACCTGCAAATAGTTTTTATATTAGGATTAGGATTTCATTGTCCAAAAAAAAAAAGGATTAGGATTTCTTTTAAGCTTCTTTTTTCCTCTTCTCTGTCTCGCTCTCCCCAACCGAACCTTCGTTAACCTGCAAATGCAAATTGCATCGCTGAAATAAAGAAATTTCACATCGTCCTTTTTTGTAACCTCTTTTTGTATTTCAAATTTGTATTTTGCTTCTAGCAATGTTGTACTCTAGTTTATGGCGAAATTAATTAAATTTTGAGCTAGGGTTCCATTGTTGTCTGAAAGAAACAAGATTGTCATTAATTTGTTTGTAAATTGATTCTACGAATCTCAAGGGTGAATTGTTAATGGCGTCGAGTTTTGATCGGTGGGAGAAAGATCCATTTTTCTCGGCGGCCGAGGAAGTTCAAGAATCTGCGGACAGGTAGCATGTCTCCTTGTTCATTTGTGATTTTTCTGAAGGCTCCAGCTTTGAATGTGTTCGTTATTGTACTACTTTCCATGGAAGTTTGCATTTTTCTATGCCTTACTCCAATTTTGAATTACATCTATGCTCCGGATGGCTTCCAGCTTATTTGAATCAATTACCTGCTTTAGGCGACGTTCAGCAAGTTTTTCGAGTCTGCCCCAGTTATTTTGAACTTCATGGTTTACAAGTTATGCTATTTTTTTTCTGCTACATTTGCAATTTGTCATTGCAGATTTTATCTGCAATGTGCTTGGTAGTATAAACAGATTTGGGGTTTTTGTCTGCACTTGTTCTTCAGATGTAATGTGCATTGAATGCTTAAAAGGATATTCAGTTTGGTTTTTGGTTTCAGTAGTTTGTTAATTTGTTGGTATGTGGTTCTGAAGGATGGAATCTACATATAGAACATGGATTCATGCCAGGAAAGGCGCTTCCAGCATGTGGGATTCAGAGGAACTTTGCAGGGATCTCCGTACAACCTTGGGAACAACCAAATGGCAGGTTCTCTCCTTACTCTCCCTGAGCTGTGGTTTTGTCCATTTAGACAGAGCAAAATTATCAATTGGTATTATGCCTAATATCAGTGTAGTGAAAATTGTTCTAAGATTGTGTTGGCAATGCAGTTAGAGGAGTTTGCGCGAGCTGTCAGGTCAAGCTATGGAAGAAGTCCAAGTGAAGATGCAAAAGACAGGCACCATGAATTTCTTGTTGCCATGGAGGACCAGATTTCTAAAATTGAAAATTCATTACAGGAAGCTGCTCTTTCTGAGGGCAAGGCTTCTCAGCCTTGGGTGCATTTGGATGAAGGAGAGTGCAATGAACTTGCATCTTTTCTTTCAGGACCATCTGCATCTGATCAGAAAGTTCTTGCCAAAAGTAACGAGCGGAATAGTGAAAACCAACAAGTGAGAGATAAAGAATCAGCACAAGATTTCTCAAAGAACTCATGTGGATCATCTGGGTGGAGTTCCCAGAAGGCCAGGGAGGAGAAACCTCTGCAAGGGCATAGGAGAACAGCTAGTGCTAGTGCTGACATTGGTGCCTGGAAGATTGCAGTTTTTGACGATGGACACTTACCAAGTTCTTCTGCAATGATGATTGAGCATCCCGTGCGAAAGATTCCCAGTTTCTCTGGGTTTATTAGTTCCATGGAAACCGCATCAAAGTTGAAGTGGCCAAAGAATGGTTTTAGGAAGTGGAAGACAGTGGACCGTCATGAAGATGCTGATGCTCCCTTGTTACCATCTTCTCAGTTGGCTAGGGTGTGTACGCTCTTGCCCGTTGATTTAATTTATTACTGGAACTTTATCTCTTGTTTTTTGTTACTAATGATTATTATTATTATTTTTCCTATAAGGGCATCAATGCTTGCTATGAGAAGAGTAAGAGTTGTTTGGATTACGATGACTGTTATGATAAACCGTTGTATGGATGGTACGGAGCTCTTCAGAGGCAACTTCAAAGGTCTCAGTATTATGTGCAATATAGTTGGCCCGCTCGTATAGCTTTTTCGATTGCTCTTCTCCTTTGCTTGATTGGTAAGCTTCACTTCTTCCCTCTCAGGTCTCGATTGTTGGTAGTCATGACTCTAGAGAATAGCTTATACGTTTTGCTTATCTGGCTGTTCATAATTAAAATGTTTGTCACTCTCAACTGCAGAATCTTCGTGTCTGTTATTTTCCTTTGCAAAGATATATTTGTATTCACAATCTTGCTATGTTCAATGTTTGCAGTTTTAATTGCATTGCGTGCTATCTGAGATGTGTACCGTTGTCCAAGTTTTGGTAGGAACGTTGTGTTGAAAGAATACAATATTGTTTTCACACGTTGTTGAAGTGCCAAGCTGTGAACAGAACCTAGAAACCTTCAAAGACCTCCCCACTGCTGTAGTCTTTTCTTATTTTCCTCTTTCAATTTTGACAACCTTGGAGGGTAATTCTGTTGTATAACAGAGCAAACAACATATAAAATTAGACCAGGGGTTGTGAGCCGAAAGGTATTGGCTACCTTGTAACATAATTATCTCTCTTATGTGGCTAATCTCTATGTACCGAATATTTCTGTAGAATGTAAAAAAATCGATTTCCCACCCTTCTCAATATGTACAACAAAATCGTTCAAAGGTAGAATCAAATATTCAGTTGGAATGGTAATAATGATAATTTTCTTTTCCATCCTCAATGATTATATAATCTCCTGAATCACAAAATTAGTATGTTTATGAATCTATAACATGATGGAATGCTGAATTGAGAAGCTATTGCGAGGAAGCACGAATGTCCTGGTTGGTTTTCTTGGAACTATCTTCGTCATTCTTGTCCCAAGTCTACACCCTGAAATGTCACTCCAGATGAATGATACTGACTACCAAAGGCAGTGCCAATCCCCATCCAAGACCTAGTCCAACCCCACAGCCTCCACCTTCAAAATAAAATGCCCAAGTTAATGCTTACAAACTGGATGTACTTTGACATAGGTCTACTGCATTCTGAAAATAAAAACAAAGATTACATTGCGATAAAAGGGAAAGGCTATACCTGCACCAAGGCCCAGTAAATTCAAAGGTGTGCCTGAATCAGAAATAGAGTTGACATTATAAATTAGCAGTCTATAAACACTACTATATTAGGAAAAATCATAAAGCTAATTGGAAGTAATAATCCCCAATAACTTAAATGCATGAGCATGATTCAATAAGTTCTAAAGAATATGAGAAAGTAATCCATAAAGTAGTTATTCGACCCAAACGAATTATGGGATTTACAAGGCAAGTAGTAAATCCTGGCCCTATTTAGGGGAAAAACCATGGGAGGGGTATCCGGTTCTCAGTTTCGAAACATATCTATGATACACAAAAAAAACCATGCCAAGATGAAAAAAGATTGACCATTCACTGCTGTTTTTATAATCATCCAACTACTAACATCCTGTTGAGTTTCTAAAGAGTGTTAAACCATCCTCAATTGAGAGATTGAGACTGTTGAACATTCTAACTCTGGTCCTTACTCCATCGAGAAGAACCCTTCCCAACAATCCCTTTAAGCAACATCACCTTCCTCCAAAAACAAACACGAATTCCTTTGACTTCACTTTAATCTTAAGTACACAATTATTATCCAAATGCCTATGTCTCCTGTTGCCGAAAAGTCTCAACTACATTAATGTCGAATCGCAGGCTTGAGCCCTACCTTCTATTTCATCTTAATTTACACTTCGACAACTTCAAGAGTCCTCGATCAAATTTCGCCTCCATTGATCGATGGGAATAGCAAACGTGTTTTTTTTTTTAAAAAAAATTATTCGAAATAGTTTTAAGGCATTTAAGTCTATTTAATTATAACTTTACGTATTTTTGAAAGTTTTATAAAAAATAACTTTTATAAATTGGTAATTAAATTTGGACTATTTTTGTTAAATTATACACAAAAATTTGGTAAACTTTACCATAAATTTCTTCATGTAAATCTATGATGTTCGTAGTGACACTTAGCCCAATCCTTCGGTTCTTCTATATCTTTCCACGAAATAAAATTAAAAATTAAAAAAGACAAAGATGATAAGGCTCCACATCCGCCTCAATGACAAGGCACAATTATTTATTTCCCTCAGCGGGTTTGTTGTAGTCAGACGGTAGACGGTGTGGCTCTGTTAGCATATCTGTTGTTAATCGAAGAACAAATACAAGTAGAAAATTAAACATTTCTGAGATCTCGATTAACATTTCAGACTCATATCTATTTATCTTCATCATCGCTCTCCTCCTCCAATAACTCAGAGCCATGAGCTGGTGGTGGGCTGGAGCCGTCGGCGCTGCCAAGGCAATAACAATAATCACACCTCAATCCATCCTTGTATTCCAAGTTTTATTTCATTTTTTATTTTTACATGAAATAATTTGAATTTTGCAGATAAAATTGGAGGAAGATGATGCGCAGAGAAAGCCCGAGAGCGTAGGTCTCGTGATCGGTGTCACCGGCATAGTCGGCAACAGCCTCGCCGAGATCCTCCCACTCTCCGACACCCCCGGCGGCCCATGGAAGGTCTACGGCGTCGCACGCCGTCCCCGCCCAAACTGGAACGCCGACCACCCCGTCGAGTACATCCAGTGCGACGTCTCCGATCCCGAAGACGCCAAAGCCAAGCTCTCCCCGTTGACCGACGTCACCCACATCTTCTACGTCACCTGGACCAACCGATCCACTGAAGCGGAGAACTGCCAAGTAAACGGAGCTATGCTTCTTAACGTTTTGAACTCCGTTATTCCAAACGCGCCCAATCTCCGCCACGTCTGCCTCCAGACTGGAGGCAAACACTACATCGGACCTTTCGAATCGTTTGGAAAGATCCAGGCCCACGATCCGCCCTTCACAGAGGACCTGCCCCGATTGGATTACCCGAATTTCTACTACAAACAGGAGGATATTCTGTTTGCCGAGGTGGAGAAGAAAGAGGGCTTGACTTGGTCCGTACATCGACCCGATGCAATATTCGGGTTTTCACCCTATAGCATGATGAACATCGTGGGGACGCTGTGTGTGTACGCCGCTATATGCAAGCACGAGGGAAAGCCGTTGAAATTTCCGGGAAGGAAAGCGGTATGGAATTGCTACTCGGTCGCTTCGGATGCTGATCTGATAGCGGAGCAGCACATATGGGCGGCGGTAGACCCGTACGCGAAAAACGAAGCGTTTAATATCAACAATGGGGATGTTTTCAAGTGGAAGCATTTTTGGAAGGTGCTGGCTGAGCAGTTTGAGATTGAGGAGTATGGGATTGATGAAGAGGATGGTGAGAGTGAGAAGGTGAGCTTGGTGGAGTTGATGAAGGGGAAAGAAAGTGTGTGGGAGGAGATAGCGAGGGAGAATCAGCTGCAGCAAACGAAGCTGGAGGATGTGGGTGTTTGGTGGTTTGTGGATCTTATGTTAGGTGGCGAAGGGCTGTTTTCAAGTATGAATAAGAGTAAGGAGCATGGATTTGTGGGTTTCAGAAACTCCAAGAAATCATTTGTTTCTTGGATTGACAAAACGAAATCTTTCAAGATTGTGCCTTGATCTTGGGTATTGGATTAATCAATCCTGTTCTTGTTCTTTGAGTTTGATTATTGTGTTGTTGTTTAAGTTATTGTGCTTGGGGGCTCCTTAGTTAGGTGTATGATTTGACAAATGCGCATGTGCATGGCATATCGAGGTTTGATGATCTCTTGGAAGCATTTTTGGGAGGGGTTTGCTGAACAATATGAGATTGGGGAGTATTTATGGATTGACGAGGAGGGTGACATTTCTCAAGCTCATATTGAGGTCGGATTGTTTGTGAGAAGTTGTGGACTTGTGGTGGTTGTATTGGGTGGGCGAGGTGAGATGTCTTCCATGATTTGCACGAACATGATTGTGCCTGTTGTTCAGAAGGTTGTGTAACTACAAAATCAAATAAAAACACCTTCGGTTGTTCTTTATATTTTAATTAAAGAGTGTCTTTTATAAAACAGTCTTCGTTTGTAATTCAGATTTCAGAGTAAACTCGGTCTTAATTAGCTCCTTTACATTTGAGATTTCTTGTCGTTAAGGTCAATTCGGTCAAAATCAAAGGCAATCAAATTAATTGAATTTTTCATTTTTCATCAATTCAAACTAACAAAAGCTATTGATTTAAAAAAGTTTTACACCATACCAAGTGAAGTCCACCTAAAACCCGAGCACTAGACACAAAGTTAAGTTATTTCCACCAATATCCCTACCCAAACTCCCCATCCCTTCACAATAACTTTCTAAAATGCAAGGTCCTAAATCATCAAACTTCAAATAGTAGGAAACATAGCAATTAACACCCTTCACTCTCTTACCGTCAAACAATCAATAATTAAAAGGCGTTCTACCGAAAATGCACCAGGCCGTCAGTCTCAAATTAAACAATCACAAACCCATCTTCCCCAACCCAGATCCCTATCCTCTCCATCTCCCTCAAAAGAAGCACATCCACAAAATCACTCTTCCCAACCCAGATTCGTACTGATTTCTTTGCTGGTATGACTTCAATTCAATTTGTTGAAATTGACATCAACCTTCTTATGGGTTAAGAAATCCCCCAAACCCTCCGAAATGCATCGTTACTTCAAAATTGCTCAGCCAATTCGGGGTAAAAAGCTCGAACAGCTTTATCGGAGGACGAATAGCTTCAGCCCGGCCGCAAATACTTTCTCTTTCCCCAGCATTTGTTCTAATCGGTGCTATCTTGTGTCACCATTGCCTCATTCAGTTCAAAAGATTCTGCCAAAAACGCGTTTCTAAGGAAGGCGGGGAGTTGCGAGCCCTTTGACATATCCAGAAGACACCGTAGGAGTGTTTGAGAATCTGCGTCTCCGACGAATTTATTTCGCAATTGCTCATGGAAGGGAATCTGAATGAGGAGAAAGTAGGCAATAAAACAAAATTGAGTGAAATCAAGAGCAGGGTGTGCACAACGGCGCAGTTGTAGAAGGACTACACGTAGCTTGTTGGGTCCCGGCAATGGAAGCCGAGGCTGTAGCCCATCTGAGAAGCGAGAGAGAAAAGCATGTCCATCATAATTGTTTGATCCTGAAATGACCAATTCGATGAGACCCGCTGGGAGTTATAGGACCAGCCGTGTGGTGTCTCGGGCCCGCTGGGGGCATTGTGGTTCGGCAGGGATCTTGCAAAGACTAGACACCGGTGTGGTGCTGGCCGAAAGGGCTCCGATGCCTAAGTTAGTATCTGAGTGTCGAGGGGCAAGTAAATACAGTGCTCTGGATCGGTTCTGAGTGTTACCTTTGTGAAGGGTTCTGGGGTATTTATAGTAGTCATAACTGTGGCAGTTGGGCTACTGTTCCGGTAGGTGAGCCATTGTTCGGGAGCAGGTTGTGCCTTGTGGCTGTGAGTTGTCTGACAAGCCCTGGTTACCCGGGGGAGACGCCAGCTGGAGTCCCAACCTGCCTCCGTCAGGGAGTTGGTAGGGCAGAACTGGTTAGGTGACTGTCGCAGCCAGCTGTCCTCTGTTCAATGTCAGATGCCGATCGGCGAGCCGTAGGCCGTGCGGGTGCCGATCTGGAGATCGGTCGGTGGCCCTCCTGTCCTGGTGGGTCCTGTGCTAGGGTGGTCGGTCGATATGGTATCAACATAAGTCCCCTAAGTCTTTGACTGAGGTGGATTTCCTCGGTCGAGGACTTGTGATGTCGGCTGGTACTGTCGACCGACCAGGGCGCTACACCCTGTATCCCTAGTAGCCCCCCAAGTCTTGGACCGAGGAGGTGCGCCGTATAGCCGATGTGAAAGGAGTCACCATTGCCGAGTTCCGCAAGCTGCCCACCGTAAAGACCGAAAGATCGTGGAGAGGCGGCCGTGGGGAATGGCGGAGAGACGTCGGTCGCAGTGTTCTTGCTGACGACGAGGCGGAAGCATGCCGTCAGGGGGAGATGCCGAGGGGCTCCGGTCGGCATGCGGTACGGATGCATACTGGTAGTAATGTACGTACGTATGTACGTAGGTGAGAATGTAGGATACCGATGGGTATACAGTACAAGGTATTCGTAGCCGAAAAGTGGCCGTATCGGCCTGGCGACCGTCAGATTGGAAGCGCGCATCTCGAGGCAGGCCAGGGGCCTATAAAAGGGGCGAAAGATTTTTGACTTTTTCACTTTTTACTCAGAGCATCTGTGGAGTAATTTCAAGTGTCGACTGAATTGGAGACTGCCGAGCAGAAAGAAGACACACGTGAAACCAATTCGACCGAGCAAAATTTTGAAAGGTATAATTTCTGCCGTTCGGCATCTCTGCTCAACATGTGTTCCGTAGCGTAGGTGCTTAGTTGTAGCTTCTTTTCTTTTGGTAATTTGTAGATGTCAGAGTCAGAGTCAAATAGTGGATCTGGGGTTAGGTCCCCTCAAGCTTTTGGCAGGGAAACACCGTCGAGTTCGGCAAACGACATGCCGAGCGGGCGTAGTGGGTCAACGTCCACTAGTGAGTCCACTAGCAGCGCTTCGTCGTCCAGCAGCGGTGACAGCCTGGATGAGGCTCTCAGGTTGCCAAGGAAGGAGTTGAGGCAGCATGGCGGGTGCAGCACCTCGGGTGCCGAGCGGCCGAGTGAAAGGAGGACGTCACCCCGTACCCCCCCCCCCCCCCCCCCCCCCCCCCCCGGTCGTCATCGTCGATTCCGAGGCTGAGGGTAGCGGGACGGAGACGAGCTCCCCGATGGAACTAGATGCCGACGGCGCGGTGAAGGTAGAGTTTGCCGTGGACTGCGAGATGAACACCGTTCGGCAGTCCGACCTAGACCGGTTCCGGGAGCTATACAATGTGCCGGCGGAGATTAAGATGACGGTACCTCCGCACAGCAAGAAGCCGAGTAATCCTCCTGAAGGGTCGACATTATTTTACATCGACTGCTTTGAACATGGAGTGAGGCTGCCTCTGCACCCGTGGCTCCAAGACATGATGGCGAGGGCGAACTTAGCCACGGGGCAGCTGAATGCTAACGGCTGGATCATTTTGATCAGCCTCTACACGGCCTTCCGACTGGCTGGATTGCCGGAGCCATCCTGGGGCCAATTGTGCGCCCTGTACCGTTTCAAGAGGCAGACCTACGGGTCGGGGTGGTACCAGATGGAGTGCCTGCAGAAGACGGCCCGGGGTGCCTTCATCAACGACGTGCCGACGTCGCAGAAGAGCTGGAGACACCGGTTTTGCTGGGTGTCCGGGCCGTGGGAGGGAGACGTCAGTTTGGTCCGCTCGAGGATTCCCAGCCACTTCCAGTCTGGAGGTTGTTGGTCTACCGTTCGGCTAGTGGTCATAAGGCGTCAATTGTGGCTACCGAGGCGGAGACTGATGGCGTTTGTTATGTGTGCAGGTCCGTCCAAGGCAACGGTGACAGCAGAGGATTGGGAGGCGTGCAATGTGACACCCCAGACATTCGAGGATTTTAATATTGTAATTTAATATTTCAATTTACGTTTTTACCCTTGTGAATGGTATGGCCAAATTGTTGACTTTTTGATTAGTGGGTCAAATGAACTTTGACCAGTGACCGTGACGTAGTTCGGGACGTCACGAGCCCATAGACAGGTGGCACGTCCATTTCGGATGATCAGGGAAAAAGTTATGACTATCAGAAGTTCAGGGGCATTACCGTAATTTGGACTTCAGGGGCGAAAATGTTGACTTTTCGTTTGGCAACTAATTTTCACATGACTCAAGGACCGTTAGGTAGGTCTCGATATCCTGAGTCCGTAGACAGGCGGCACGCCGAAATCGGACTTCGTATGGATGAGTTACGGGTCTAGGAAGTGAGGGGCAGTTTGGTAATTATTTGAACCAGGGGCATTTTGGTCATTTCGCCCTGGTTACTGTAGCAAACCACGGGGGACATGGGCGGCACCACCATGTGCGGTGGTTCAGTGTACAATTGATTATGCAAGTGTGTGCTGGAAAGGAAGGCGTGTCTGATGCTTTAGAACGTGGCCTGAACCGTCCACCCTGCACGATCGAATTGATTATTGTTATTCGAAGCTTTTTCGGGGAACAATTTTCAGTGGACAAATTGGACTCCCACGAGCCTCTGGGACGGCTGAGGTTATTTAAAACTGATTAGAACGTGAGTGAGCATCACTCTGATGCTGAAAGAACTGAGAACAGGTGAGGAAAACCAGAGAAACCATTTCGGGCAAAATTGGAGGGAAAATCGGGTTTTGATTTCTGGTGACTGTTGGACCAAACCAAGGCCTGGTTTAGTCTTCTGGGAGTGTTTGGAACTCAACCACATCGAAATCGAAGGCCATCAGCCACTGGTGAGCTGGGACGGTGACTGCTATTTTCAGGGAAATCGCAGAGCTTGGGACGACAACCTTCAGGTACTTTCAGACACAATTGATTGTTCATTTTGGTTCGTTTTGATCCTATTATGCTTCCTGTGAAGTTAATTGGACAATGGGTTTGAAACCATGGAGTTCTGGTGATCAACCCGTTTTGTTGATCACGGGTCGAATGGCTAGTTAAAGGACTTGTCGAGGCAAATTAGTGTCACAGAACTTAAATTGGAAGGATAATAATCATGTTAGGATCAAATTGGATTGAAATCGAGTAGGAATTGATGGGTAATCAACCGGGTCAAGCCGCGGGTGGCAGGCCCGTATTACAGACAAACGGGTGAAGGTGGTGACACTGTAGCTACAGTGTCAGGCGCGTGACTTTCACGCGCAGCCACTTTAGGCGGCGCGTGAGGGCGCGTTGAGCCTTATCTCCGATCACGATCAACATGACTTTTGTTCCTCTCATCATTCTGAACATTTTTGGTGAATTAACCATGTTGATCTGAGATAGTTTTGATGGGTCAGTTTAGGGCCGGTTGCCTCGGGAAACGTGTTGGACGGGTTCCCCGAGCCGGTTTCTATTTCGGACTTTTTGGTTAAACGTTTAAGACTTGTAGTGACCCTTACATGTGATTTGGACTGACAGGAATTGTACGATAATCCCGGTACAAGTTCGTACGCGCAGGTTCATCGCGGGATCGTACTGTGAGTGAGCCCGATTTCATTAAAACCTTGCATGCGTAAATTTTTTCTGATTTACTTATATGTTCACATGATGTAATCAAGATATGGTTTTGATGATATTGAAATTTCGATTATGGCACGTTTCACGGTATTTGGGCATGAGACCCGTCTGATGAAACGTAACGATCGGTTCGGATTTTGCCTATGTATACATATATCTTTTGTATGTGGATATCAATAAAATGTATTTAATACTGCACTGTATAGATCCATTCTTATGATACTGTCTCCTCCGGATGAGGTACCCCGGAGTGGTCACGGACGTATAGAACGTCCAGCGTCTATGACGCTAAGCATCGGGGATGCTGTACCCGAACGGGGTTCGGGGGTTGAACTCGGAATTGAGACCCGAGTGGCACGCGTAGCCTTGTGATTGTGACCTTATTAGACGTCAGGGACGTCAGACACCGGGGATGTCGGGATTGGAGTGTATAGTGCAGTGGCTAAAATTATGTTTATGGTTTTATTACATGCCTTATGGTTCATATTATATGATTAATGATTTTAAATAATGCTGCATGCATGTTTTGGAAAACGGAGGGGTAAATTATATGTTTACTTACTAAACGATTTTATAAACTTGAGTTTCGGCCCACTCACCCTTATTGTTTTGGTAACCCCTCCAGGTCGTGCTAATGAGGTAGAGGAGGAACCTGAGGCTGAGGCATAGATCTACTTCTGCATACCTGAACCCCTGTTGGGTGGTGTACCCGCAGGTTTATGTTAGAGTCGTGCTCGCAACTTGTAGTTTTGGATTTCATCCCTTGTCTGACATCTGTTTATTCCGGATTTGATGTAAAACTTTAATTTGTTTTTTTTTTTATGCATTTGAATGTTTAAGGTCAAAATTGGAACATTATTTTGGGTGTCAGACGGGAGCAGGGCACGTCCCCATGTGGTCCCAGAGAGGATCGGGGCGGGTCCTGTCATGCAACCTGGTGCGGGAAAAATTGTCCGACCTGGAACGTAGCCGGTGCGTCCTGAAGTTGCCATCGAACCTGCTTGCCGTGGGTCTCATCTCGCCACCTGGTAAACAGTATTGTTGAAGTTATGTTGTGTAGGTATGCCGAGGTACTAACAGTGTGCTTTGCAGTGCATCCCCAAGTTGAACAAGCCGCTCAGAAGAAGATGAGTGAGGCAGTGGCAAAGCACGGCTTGGCTGCCGAAGGCAAGGGCAAGGAGCCGGAGGTGGCCCACCAACAGCCGCGGAGGCAGAAAACCGTGGCGGTGAAGCCCAAGGGGACTAGCCGGGAGGAGCCCTAGTAAGGGTCGAGCTCTGGCTGCCAACCAGATGGGCTGCCGAAGCCGACCAGGCCCGAATCTCGGCAGGGTGCCGAGATGAAGAGTCTGATTTTTAGACTGAAGCGGCCCCTCATCGGCGGGCTGGACCAAGCCCGGGAACGCCGGAGGAAGCTCATGGAGGCTCGACAGAGGCAGTCTCCCCCGGCGGCAGGGGTGTCAGAGGGTGAGAGCTCCGAGCGGCGGCGGAAAAGGGAGGCGGCCCTCAAGGCCCTCGAAGTGCCGCAGGAGAGGGCCAAGGAGCCCAGGATGGAGATGCCGCCGCCCGTGAAGGAGAGGGTACCAGTCAGCATTCCGGGTATCGCCGCCGTCTTTGCCGAGCCGCTGGAGACGGGGGAAGTTGTCCGCGCTGCGAAGGCCGGGGAGGGGTGGGTGCCCGTCACCCACCATATGCACAAGTCCCTGGCGCCTGTGGCCAACGCCTTTGTGCTCGGCTCTCAGGTGACGCCGGCGGAGATTGAGCAGATCGGTACTGGCTCCCATCCAGGTCGGTTCGCGGCCCTGCTTGCCGAGCAAGCGCATGTAAGTTTGTTCGTTTCTTTTATATTGCATATGTGTGAGTCGGATTTCTCTCTTGTTTTGCTGACAAGTGTGCATGGTTCGGCAGTGCTTTGGGCAGACTTACGTGGCCCTGCAGAAGGCCTCTCGGCATATGCAGAGGATGGAGGCGGAGCTGGGCGCCGCGCGGCAGAGGGAGGGGAGGCTGCGCGCCCGGGAGAAGGAGGGCCATGCTGCGCGGATGTGGGTGGCGGAGCTGGAGAAGGAGCTCCAGCGGGAGAAGGCCCGGGCCGAGGCAGCCGAGGGGGGGATATTGGATCGGGAGGAGACGGTGCATGCTTTCTCTCTGCAGCTGAACGAGCAAGAGAAACTCATGGGGGAGCTGCAGGGGGAAGTGGACCGGCTCCGCGTCCTGCTATCGGCCGATCGGCAGAAGACCCTGGAGGACTTCATGGCGGACCCGGTGTATGCGAATTACCTGGACCTAGCGCTTGCCGAGGTAGAGGATGATTGCGTACAGCGCATATTGTACTTCAACCCCGGGGTCACGCTCAACTTCCCGTGGCTGGACGAGCCCCCTGCCCTGACCAAGACCTACACGCTGGATGGGCAACCATCGAATGTCGACGGCGGGCGGCCGGCTGGCGCAGAGAAGGTTGCAGAGGCATCCACTGCCGACCAGGCGGAGGCGGCAGACGAGGAGGTGGTGGTGGTGTGAGGCTGAGAGTCGTGTAGGTTGTCGTTTGTATGCTCCTTTTTTGTTTTTTCTTTTTGTAATCCGGGGAATGCCCCGTGTACCATGTAGCTCGGAATCTAAAAATGAATGAAATCGTACTTGGCAATTTTGAGATGTATCAACCTGTCTTGCTTTTTTTTTTGAATGAGAACTGCTGATAGGCGAGTACTTGGCAAATTTGCGCATATGTGTAGGCATGCCGATCCATGGGGTTGTAGATTAGATAAGGACCGAACATTCATGATCTTAAACCCAAACCGTAATGGACAGAACCACCGAAATCAAATTGTAATAGCGAGAGCTAATTGAACTTGACGGTGTGGCCCAAGTAAACTTGCGTCGGTAGGTAAAGTAGGTGCCGTGTGGGTCACCGGGAGTGCCGATCGGCAATGGTGAACATGTTACTTGTAATTGAGGATCAGACTAACACTTAGATAAATGAAGGAACATTAGGTCGGAGAGGCGAGTTCGACTAGAGATAGCCAAGTCGAATTACAATAAAACGTAAAGAAGTTTACATGGGGAAGTATATTTAAGTGTAAAATAGCTTGAGATGATCCGCATGCCATGGGTGTGTAAGCCAACGGCCCTCCGTAGTCTGGAGCGCATAAGTACCTGGACGACAAATTCGAGTAATCAGATAGGGGCCCTCCCACGCGGGCCCGAGTGTCCCATCAGCCCGTTCTTTGGTGGCCAGGCTAACCTTGCGAAGGACCCAGTCACCGACCTGGAAACTGCGTCTGCGAAAGCGAGAGTTGTAGTAGTGAGCGATTCGCTGTTTGTGCCCCATGTTGCGGAGATTGGCTTGTTCACGGCTTTCCTCAATGAAGTTGAGATTTTGTGTGAGGAGCTCCGCATTCTCTTGTGGATCGTAGGATAGTACTCGATATGAGGTCTCCCCAATTTCCACGGGAATGACAGCTTCAGTCCCGAAAGTCAAGGCAAAGGGTGTCTCCTGTGTCGATGTCCGGTAGGATGTCCGGTAGGACCAGAGAACATCAGATAGGAGGTCGGACCATTGGCCTTTCGGGGTGTCGTGTAGTCGAGCCTTGAGATTGTGTTTGATGAGCTTGTTTACGGCTTCGACCTGACTGTTAGCCTGTGGATGTGCCACCGAGGCAAAGCAGAGCTGGATGCCATAGATATCGCAAAAGTGTCGGAAACAGACAGAATCGAACTGTGTGCCATTGTCCGTGATGATTGTGTAGGGGATACCAAAGTGACAGATGATGTTCTGGTAGACAAAGCTCTCGACCTGGGCGGCCGTGATTATTTTGAGGGGCTTCGCCTCGGCCCACTTAGTGAAGTAATCCACCACAACGACCGCGTGTTCGACGCCGCCCTTTCCTCGTGGCATGGGACCGATTAGGTCCAGACCCCATTGAGAGAAAGGCCAAGGGCTGATCATGGGAGTGAGGCGCTCAGCAGGAGAATGAGGTACAGGAGCGCACCGCTGGCATGGGATGCACCGCTGAGTGATGGTCATAGCATCGGTGCGCATTGTGGGCCAATAGTATCCTTGCCGAAAGGCTTTATGTGCCAGGGACCTGGGTCCGGAGTGGTTACCGTAGATTCCCTGATGAATTTCTCGGAGCACCGCGATGCCCCGGTCCGTAGGGAGGCATTTGAGGAGGGGGGTGTCGAATCCCTGTCGGTATAAGTGGCCATGTGCCATGGTGTATCGTGCGGACTGGCGTTGGATGCGTCGGGCCTCGTTGCGGTCGGGCGGGAGTTCGGCCATGGTGAGGTACCGTACAATGGGGTCCTTCCAAGAGGCTTCCTGTGTTGTGACCAGGACTGGTTGCTCGTTTGTGCTCGGGGATGCCAAAAATTCGATGGGAACTCGGTGGCCTATCTTGTCATCGATGGAGGAGGCCAGGCGGGCCAGGGCATCGGTGTGGTTGTTTTCCGACCGTGGTATCTGAATGACCTCGTAGCCGGGGAAGTGGCGAAGCAGGGACCGCGCTTTCACCAAGTATCGGGTCATGGAGGCGTCTTTGGCATCATAGAGGCTATTGATCTGGCGGACGATGAGCTGTGAGTCGCTGTAAACCTGCAGCTGCTGTGCTTGGAGGTCGGTGGCCAACCGGAGGCCAGCAAGGAGGGCTTCGTACTCGGCTTCATTGTTGGAAGCCTGAAAACCAAAGCGCAGCGCGTACTCCAGCCGTTCCTGGGTAGGTGTGCTGAGTACGAGGCCAGCGCCAGAGCCATTATGGCAGGAAGACCCGTCCACGTAAAGAGTCCAAATAGGCTGGGCGGGGTCCATGGTAGACGGAGCTGACGTCTTGCAGATAAGAGCGGGGGGTACTGCCGTGTTGGGGTTAAGAGTATCGGGCATGTGTTGTGTTGTGTTGTAAGTGAACTCAGAGAGAAAGTCAGCGATGACCTGCCCTTTAACTGCTGGTCTGGGGGCGAATGTGATATCGAACTCACTAAGTTCCACTGCCCATTTGATGAGGCGCCCCGAAGTTTCTGACTTTTGGAGAACCTGGTGAAGGGGCTTGTTAGTGAGGACTAACATGGGGTGTGCCTGGAAGTATGGGCGGAGGCGTCGGGCCGTCACGATGAGGGCGAAGGCTAACTTCTCCAGGTCGTTGTATCGGGTCTCCGCGTCCTGGAATGCTTTGCTGATATAGTACACGGGGAACTCGGCGCCGCCCTGGCTGGTGACGAGGACAGAGCTGACAGCAGATGTGGAGACAGAAAGGTAGACGGTGAGTCGTTCTCCAGTGGTAGGTCGGGTAAGGAGGGGTGCGGTGCTCATGTAGGTTTTGAGAACTTCAAAGGCGGTGTCGCACGTTGCATCCCAGTTGATGTGCCTGCCCTGGGTCTTCATGATCTTGAAGAATGGTAAACACTTGTCCGTCGCCCGGGAGATGAACCGGGTAAGGGCTGCGATCCGGCCAGTAAGGGTTTGAACTTCCTTGAGTGTGCGCGGGGGCTTCATGTCCATGATGGCCTTAATTTTTTCGGGGTTAGCCTCTATTCCTCGTTGGCTGATCATGTAGCAGAGGAATTTTCCGGAACGGACACCGAAAACGCATTTGGCGGGGTTGAGCCGCATCTTGTATTGCTTCAGGACCTGGAACATCCTATGGAGGTTAGGCACGTGCTCGTTGACCGTCCGGCTCTTGACAAGCATATCATCTATGTACACCTCCATGGTCTTGCCAATCTGATCCGCGAACATGAAGTTGACAAGCCGTTGGTAGGTGGCACCGGCGTTCTTGAGCCCGAAAGGCATAACATTGTAGCAGTAGACTCCCAAATTAGTGCGGAAACTGGTGTGGATTTGGTCATCGGGGTGCATCCTGATTTGGTTGTAGCCAGAGTACGCATCCATGAAGCTGAGGAGTTCGTGGCCAACTGTGGCGTCGACCAGGAGATCGATCTTAGGAAGCGGGAAGCTATCCTTCGGGCAGGCTTTGTTGAGATCCGTGAAGTCGATGCACATTCGCCAGGATCTGGAGGGTTTCTTGACGAGTACGACATTTGCGACCCACGTGGCGTAAATGGCCTTGCGTACGAAGTGGATGGTGCTGAGCCGAATGATATCTTCTTTCATGCTAGCTGTCGCTCTGCGTCATAAGTCTGCTGCTTCTGGGTGACTGGTTTGAAGGAGAGGCTGATGTTAAGCCTGTGGCAGATGACATCCGTGGATATGCCAGGCATGTTGGCGTAGGACCAAGCAAAGACCTCGTTGTTGTCTCGTAGGAATTGGATGAGTTGTGTCCTGATTTCGGGGGCGAGTGTGCTCCCAATTTTCACTTGCCGCTCGGGGTTACGCGGGCAAAGGGTGATCAGCTCTGTATCCTCCACGAGTTGCGGCTGCGAGACGGCGGAGAGGTCGCGCGGGTCCTCGGGGGGACCCGCCCGTATTTGCTCAAGGAGCTCAGAATTGACGGGGTCGGCCTCGTAAGCAGCCTCGGCGACGGTCATGGTTTCTCTCTTGTCGCATGAGTTGAGCTTTGTCAAGGCGGTCTGATAGCAGGAGCGGGTGGATTTTTGATTACCGCGGACTTGACCAGTGCCCATGATGGTCGGAAACTTCATGAGAAGGGCCCGAGTGGAGATGACGGCGCTGAGCTGGTTGAGGAGTCCCCTCCCCAAAACGACGTTATAAGTGGTGGGGCAATCGACCACCAGGAAGGTGGTGATGGCTGTTGCGATCTTGGGCACGCCCCCTAGGGAGATAGGCAGGGAGATGGTGCCAAGGGACATGACAGGATCGCCTGAGAAGCCGAGTAGCGGAGAACCAGCGTGGGTGAGGTTTGTGGGGTTGATGCCCAACTGGTTGAAAGTGTCCATGAAGAGGACGTTCACAGAGCTACCAGTGTCCACCAGGATCCGCCCAACATCGAAATTGGCTATCTGAGCGCGGATGATTAGCGGATCATCGTGGGGAAAGATAACTTCCCGCTCTTCTTCCTCGGAGAAAGTGATGGGCGTCCATCCCGCCCGTGCGACCTTGGCAGCGCGTCCATCCTCGATGTTGAATATTTGGTGGTTGGATGTCGTGGAGCGCAAGAAGTTCTTCTTAGCCCGATTGGAGGTGCAGGAGGAAGAGATGGTAGGGCCCCCACTGATCGTGTTTATCTATGGCAGTCCCTGCCCGGGGCGTGCGTGTTTGAGGAACTGGTTGATCTTCCCCTCCCTTACGAGTGCTTCCACGATGTCGCGGAAGGCCACACACTCGTCGATGGTATGGCCGTTGAACTTGTGGTACTGGCAATACAGGTTGGATTGGACGCCCGGTCGGGGGCCAGGCGGTCGTGCCGGTGGCTTGGGGATTGTGCCCTCGATGTTCATCAAGACATTCTCGAGGGAGGTGTTCAGGATGGAATAGGTTTCGTACTTTGAGGTGGGCCCCGTATGGGGTTTGCCTGACTGGTGGTGGCCTGATCCCTGCCCCTTGTTGTGGTACTTGTCCCTCCCGCGATGATCATTGTTGTACGTCCCCTTCCGCTTACCGAGATGCGGGTTGGATCGGTGGTCCATGTGCGCGTTATTGGTCGGCGGAGGCGACTGTGCCTGCCGGTTACTGGGAGGTGGGGGGCGCGCGCCATTCATGTCAGGTCGGGATGCCACCTGGGGAGAGTTGAAGTGCTCCGCCTTGGCGTGTATTGCCGCTTGCCGCATGAGCTCATTGTAATCGTCCCATCCCTAGGTGAATACATGATACTTGAAGGTGGACTCCCGCAGCCCGTTGCCGAAAGCCCGATAGGCGGCCTTGTCATCTGTCTCGTGGCACTTGGAGTATTCCAAGATGAAACGAGCGGCGTACTGGCGTATGGGCTCACTATCTCCCTGTCGGAGGGTTCCCAAGTCCTCGGTTGTGAGCAGTCGATCCGTCTGGATCATGAACTGGTTCAAGAAGACCGTGTGCAGGCGGTCGAACGAGTCGATAGACTGTGGTTCCAGGCGATAAAACCAGTTGAGCGCGGCCCCAGTGAGGGTGGAGCTGAAAATTAAGCACTGTGCCTCGTCGGAGATATTTCTGAAGGCGAGCGCTGAGTTGTAATTATTGATATGGGTGTCTGGGTCGCCCTGTCCATTATATAGGGCAATCTTCAAGGGCTTGACCTCCGTCTCGTGGCGGTACTGTATGATGCGGTCCGTAAAGGGACCGATGTTGAGCCGGGGTCTGGGCAGTGTTCCAGCCTTGGGTCTGGCGGCCTCCAACTCCCGTACGCGCTGGAGGAGCTCTTGGATCACCCTGTCTGATTGGTCGGGCAGATCCACCCTGATCGGTTGGTCACCGATCGGACGACTTGCGCTGCCACCTCGGGGCTTCCCAGGTTGTGCTGGTCGCCGCCCGGATGAGGCCGTGGTCGAGCTGGCATCGTCCTCCGCGGGGGCTGTGTGGATCGGCGCGCCGACCCAGACCGTGACCGGGCGCCCTGGGATAGCACGGGAAGAGGCGGTTGCGCCTAGATGCGGGGGTCGTGAGTCGGGTAAGTCAGACGGTTAGCCGGGGCCTGTGTCTGTCTCCTGTCGAGCAGTTCGCGAGCGTCACGGTAGATCTGCGTTCCCGAGGGGCCGGGCAGGTCGGTCTGGTGGAAGAGCAAGCGACTGGGCGCTTCCGGTCAGCAGGTGTCACCGATCTCGACTCGGCAGGCGTCGAAGTCCTGTCGACGCGACACAGCGGCCAAGGCCCGTTTGCTTGCCTCCCACTGCTCCTCCAGCTCCTCGCGTGTGGACTGCAGGATGGCCAGGGTGCTTCCATGCTGCTCCCCCTACACGTGGTTCCTGCTCTCGATGGCAGCATTGCTTTTTCTGAGTTCAGCAACCTCCGACCGGAGAGTCCTCAGCATCTCGAGCATGTCCTCGGAAGTTAGGCCGGCTCGGGTTCGGTTGCGATCTCCCTGAGGGGTGTTGTTGAGCTCACCGTCATCCCGTTCGGCAGGCATTGTTCGTCGGCAGTGGGTTGAGCAACAATATGTGAGTTAGTGGGTGTTTACTGACTTTCCCACAGACGGCACCAATTTTTTGATCCTGAAATGACCAACTCGATGAGACCCGCTGGGGGTTCTAGGCCCAGTCGCGTGGTGTCTCGGGCCCGCTGGGGGCGTTGTGGTTCGGCAGGGATCTTGCAAAGACTAGACACCGGTGTGGTGCCGGCCGAAAGGGCTCCGATGCCTAAGTTAGTATCTGAGTGCCGAGGGGCAAGTAAATACAGTGCTCTGGATCGGTTCTGAGTGTCTTACCTTTGTGAAGGGTTCTGGGGTATTTATAGTAGTCATAACTGTGGCAGTTGGGCTACTGTTCCGGTAAGTGAGCCATTTTTCCGGAGCAGGTTGTGCCTTGTGGCTGTGAGTCATTTGACAAGCCCTGGTTACCCGGGGGAGACGCCAGCTGGAGTCCCAACCTGCCTCCGTCAGGGAGTTGGTAGGGCAGAACTGGTTAGGTGACTGTCGCAGCCAACTGTCGTCTGTTCAATGTTAGATGCCGATCAGCGGGCCGTAGGCCGTGCGGGTGCCGATCTGGAGATCGGTCGGTGGCCCTCCTGTCCTAGTGGGTCCTGTGCTAGGGTGGTTGGTCGATATGGTATCAACAATAATCAAACATGAAAATGTCATATTTCATGGAACATTGTCTACGGAACTGATTCCTGCCTTCGGTTGTTCACAACTCCATCGTCGATTCTTAATAGTGATTCCTGACTTCATCTTCGATTCTTCATCTCCTAGATCTCCATCATCAGTTCTTCATCACCTCCATCTTCTTTCCAGATCTCCCAAACCTTCATCTTTATCTTCTCTGTGTTGAGTTGTTCTGCTAAGGCTGCGGCTTAAGCTACAACGGCCTAGGGCGTTCATTGCTTCTTGGCTTTTTTATGAGAAATCCAGGTACGTTCCCGTGTAACTTTGGTCAGATTTGAACTCCTGGGTACTTGTAGATGAAGGTTTGGTGGATAGTTAGTAAGTGTTGGCGAAGTTTGGTCTGCGGCGTGCCTTGACCGCTTCCGTCTGGTGGTTCGCCATTTACGCCGGCGACCTTGGCGGAGGTCATTGGATTGATTTAAGTAATTCTCAGAAAATCTACCATAGTTTGTTTGGATTTTTTCAGTGAGAGTTGTTAGCCGACTGGTCCCAAATGTTCAGATATATTTGATGGCAAGCTCTTCAAACCCTCAAGTTTCTGTGGCTGCGTCCTGTGAGCAGGTTGATCCGGTGAGTGCTGGTGGCTGCCTCTCCGGGGATGGCTATCCCTTGGAGTCTTCGGTTGTTGTCGCTGTCAGTGCGCCAGATATAGTTAGTGTTGGTGGTGATGTTGTTGGGCTCAAGGAGCCTGTGTTGTTTGGGAAGTCTGGTCTTGGGTTCTTGCCCACTGATGCTGTTTTGATGGGCCCTGGTTATGTTCAGTCTGGTCATACGGATGTCGTTGTTGGGGACCAAGATGTTGCTCCAACTGTGGGGGTAAGGACTTCGTATGCCAAGGTTGTTGGTGGATTTGGGGGCCCCCGCTTGGGTGCCCCAGCCCTCAAATTCTGTCAGCCTAAAATTATTGCGGGTCGTAAGGTTGTTTGTCCTCCTCCTGAGGCAACTGGGCTTGCTACCTTAGAATGGAAGCATTTGTTGGTGGGTTATTTCGTGGATAAATCTCTCCCATTTAGTGCTGTTAATACTTTAGCAAGGAAGATTTGGGCTAACCGTGTTTTGGTGGATGTCCTTGCTAATGGGAATGGGTTTTTCTTTTTCAAGTTCTCGGATGATCTGTCTTGCTCTCAAATTATTGAAGAAGGGCCTTGGCACATGGCGGGTCGCTCCCTATTCCTTTCCCTTTGGAAGCCCAGAATGATTTTGTCCAATAATGCTCACTCCAAGGTTCCTTTGTGGGTGAAATGTTTTAACGTTCCTTTGGAATATTGGTGCCCTGAGGGGTTTAGTCATATTGCTAGTGCTGTTGGTAAACCTTTGTTTGCAGATTCGATGACTGCTTCTCGTAAGCGCATATCTTTCATGCGTATTTGTGTGGAAGTGGATGCTTCATACCCCCTTATTGATTCTTTGGATATCTTGTTGCCTCCAGAGGAGGATGGTGAGGTTATGGGTGTAGTTGAAGTGAAAGTGGAGTATGAAAATCGACCACGGGTGTGTAAGAAATGTCGTCTATTTGGTCATTTGGAATCGACGTGCCCACGTAAGATTTTGCCTTCTATTTTGGATAATTGTGATTTGGTTGGTGGGTCTAAGGCCACGAGTGTGGTTGTTCCTGGCCCCATGCATTCTCAAGTTTTTAGCCCTGTTTGTGTGGTTTTGGAAGAGCATGTGGCTCTCCCTGTTTCGGATATAGGTGCCCAGTCCATGTCTACTGATCCTAAGTTGGCTTCCCTTATGCCTAAGGAGGGTAAGACACGTTTTCCCTCGCCTACCTCCCTAGGTACTAATATTGCAAGGCCCAAGCAGGGTTTGGTTTCGAGTGTTTCTGCTAATGGCCATGTGGTTGATGCTGAAATCTCTCCTAATCGATTTCTCCCTCTGGTGTCTGAGGGTGATTCTTCTGACTCAGAGCATGTGGTACCGTTGCCTTTGATTTCATGTAGGACTGGTAGTTCCAAGGTGATGGGAACTGTGGGGTTATCGAGAGGCCTGGGTTTTTTGAAAAAGAAAAAGACGAAGAAGAAATCAAACAAGCATGTGTCGTTGCGTGATGGGGTTGAGGTTTCGAGGGAGGTTGGTGACGTTTTGGGTACTAGCATTGGAGGGAGGAGTGGCCCTCGGGATACCACTGTTTTCTCTTCTCATGATTAGCACAGCCTGTTGGAATGTGAGAGGTCTCAATGACCGGTCTCGCCAATTGGAAGTGAAGAATTTCCTTCTCGCCAATCGTTTGTGCTTGGTGGGCTTGACGGAAACTAAGGTTAGAAGTATTAATAGCTCTCGAATTAAATCTGTTGTTTTTAATAATTGGGAGTCCACTGATAATTTTTGCAGCCATCCTTATGGTCGTATTTGGGTGGGGTGGGATCCCTTGGTTGTTTCTCTATGCATTTTAGGTGAATCTCCTCAATTTATTCATGATCATGTGTCTATTGTGGGTTCTTGTCACGTTTTCTTCATCACCTTTATTTATGCCTCTAATGGTGAGATTGAAAGGAGGGCTTTGTGGCACGATTTGGAGTTGTTGAGTCTCTCTGTTGGTTCTGTGCCGTGGGCTTTATTAGGGGACTTCAATGCCTGTAGGTTTACAAGTGAAAGTGAAGGTGGGAATTTGTTGCGGGATAGCTCTATGCGGGATTTTGGTTGTTGTATTCATAATTGTCGCCTTGATGACTTACGGTTCTCGGGGCGCTTCCTCACATGGCATAATAATCAACTGGATGTTAGTAGGATTGCTAGGAAATTGGATCGGGTCCTGGTAAATGAGGAGTGGCTCTCTTGCTTTCCTTCTTGTTTTGCTTCCTTCTTATCGCCGGGTTCCTCTGATCATTATCCCGCTCTCCTGAAGCTGGATGTGGGCCGGTATTCTGGTAATCACCTCTTTAAGTTTTTTAACTTATATGCTGACCATGATGAGTTTATGCCCATTGTGCAACGAGCTTTTAGTATGCATCTGATTGGCACTTCTCAGTTCTAACTTGCTAGTAGACTTAAAATTGTGCGGGAGGCTCTGAAATGGCTTAATTGTAGACCCATGGATGATGTGTCGGTGACTGTCAAGGATAAACTGGCTTTGGATCGATGTCAGATATGTCTTTCTAGTAACCCTTTGGATAGGTCTCTCATCTCCTTGGAGCGCGACTTATTGAAGAAGTACAACGACTGTTTATCGGCAGAGGATAGTTTTTTGAGGCAGAAGTCTCGCCTTAAGTGGTTGGATAAGGGTGATAGCAATTCAGCGTATTTTCATAAGGTGATTAAGAAAAGGCTCAATAGAAATCGGATTGTGTCTATTGTTCGTGAGGATGGCTCTGTCGCTGTGGAGCCGGCTGAGTTAAAGGATGAGGCTGTTAGGTACTTTCAGGGGTTGTTTTGTACTGTGGGTGACGTGCAGGGTCTGGATTTTGATGGTCTCCTCTCTAATGTGTTGTCTCCTACCCAGTGTGTTAGTTTGGCTGCTCCGGTAACTCCCTCTGAAATTGAGAAGGTGTGTTTCAGTTTAAAGGCTGAAAAGGCCCCCGGGCCGGATGGTTTCAATGCGCTGTTTTTTCAGCGTGCTTGGACTGTGGTGGGATCACATGTTATTCGTGCAGTGTCTGAGTTTTTTTGCTCCTCTAAATTGTTGGGGGAAACTAATTCTACGATTCTTGCGTTAATTCCGAAGGTTGCTAATCCTACTCACATGAGGGACTTTCGCCCTATTTCTTACTGCAACACGATTTACAAAATTATCACGAAAATAATTGCTAATCGGGTTAAGATTGTTCTCCCTTCCCTCATTGGTCATAATCAGTCGGTATTTGTTTGTGGCAGACACATTGGTGATAATATTTTGTTAGTACAAGAGCTCCTTAGAGGTTACCATCTCAACTATGGGAGCCCTAGATGTGCTGTTAAGGTGGACATCCTCAAAGCTTATGATTCGGTCTCTTGGGACTTCCTCCTTGATACCCATATTGCCTTCAAATTTCCCCCTCTGGTTGTTGGTTGGATTAGAGCCTGTATTTCCACTGCTCGTTTCTCTGTTGTTGTTAATGGCGAGTTAGCTGGGTTTTTCTCTGGTTGCGGGGGCCTTAGGCAGGGGGATCTCATGTCTCCTTACCTTTTCGTCCTGATTATGGAGGTTTTTTCTCGTATTATGCACCATCGCATTTGTAAGGACCCGTCCCGAATATCGGGATTCAATATTAATTAATTATGATTTAGAATGACTAATCGGGGATTAGTTGAGTGAAATCGGACGAAACGTGCAAAATGACCGTTTTGCCCCTGGTGTGGGCAAAATGTTGACTTTTAGTTCGGGCGGTCAAATGGACTTTGACCGATGACTTTGACGTAGTTCGGGACGTCACGAGTTCATAGACAGGTGGTACGTTCGATTCCGACATTCGTAGAGAAAGTTATGATGTTCAGAAGTTGAGGGGCATTTTGGTAATTAGGCATATTAGGGGCCAAATGTTGACTTTTTGATTGGGAGGTCTGATGGACGAGGGCCAAGGACCGTTACGTAGGTCTCGTCGATACGAATCCAACGACAGGCGGCATGCCGAAATCGGAGATTCGACGACGAAGTTATGGTCACGGAACCAGTCTCGATTAACCGAACGAACCGGGAATAAAATAATATTTTAATATGAACAGTACTCGGTGACTGTGCACATCCGGATGAGTGACAAGTGTCACCCATCCCCTGAAATCTGGTCCATGTTTCCCTCCCAACACCATCATTACAACATCATCATTTATCCTTCATCATTTCCTCCATTTTCTCCTTAATTTTCTCCTTCTTTGTTTTTCTTACCCGTGCGCATTGAGCAGCAGAATTGGAGAGTGTTAGCTGCCATTTCTAACTGGTTTTGAGGGAAAAATCGAGTGCTTGTTGAGACTAACTCAACTGGGTAAACACGGGAGGTTGAGAGTGGCTGAAAACTGGGAATTCAAAAATTGGGTTTTTGGGAGGAAAAATCAAATTGGATGAATTGAGCCTTGTTGATCGAAATTGGGTTCAGTTTCAGTCTTCTGGGATTACTACGATCCATTTTTTAGAAGGAACTAAGTGGAATTAAGGTCGAATTGAGGTAGAACTGAGGAAGGAAACTTTTAGAATTTTCGAGATTGAGTCGAGGAATTGGAGGCTTTGATTGTTGAAATTGAGCTGGGGATTATGTTCCTGAGGATCCCACGATGCTTCTGGGTCCATCAATTGGAAGAAACTGGTTGAGATTGATTGAACTCCATGGTTGCACAGTGACGAAGAATCGAGTTTGAGTCGTGGAGTTTGAGCCACGAATTGATGCAATTGAGTTGGGGGAAATACTTACCTGAGTCCATTGAAGCTTACTGGTGAATCAATTGAACGAAATCAAGAAGGTTTGATGGTTTTCGAAGGATGAACAGTGGCCGGATGTCCTTCGATTGATCATCTGTGATCGTGAGGATTGAGGTAATGTTTCATGGAATTATTGTTACAGAACTCTAATTGGACTTAAGTAGAAGCTAATTGATTGATCAATTGATGAATTCAGTGTCGAATTGATAGGATTGGAACCTGGTCTGATCGCGGGTTAAACGACCCGTTTACCAGACAAACGGGTGAGGGAGACAGCACTGTAGCTGGCGCGTGGGTTTCACGCGCAGCCACTCACGGCGGCGCGTGAGGGCGCGTCCGGCCTAGTCTCAAGGTGAGGTCAACATGACTTTTGATCCTCTCAGTGTAACGAACATTTTGACGTTGATTTCGGGGAAATCAGATATTGTTTCGATAATGTTCCGCGTATCTGAAGTTTTGTATTACGTTAAAAATACGTATTTAAATCCTGGAAAAATTGGGGAAAAATTATATGATGTATTTTGAGATGTTAGTAACCCTCTATAATGATTTTGGACAGGAGTTGTGATTTCCAGATTTTACGGAAAAACGTGCAGCTCGGTAACGGACCGTTTGGACGGTGTGTGTGAGTGGACTTTGTTTTCTAACCGTGATGCATGCATATATGATTTTTATGCCTTATTATATGATTTTATATGCTTGGGCATGATTTGTGTTTCAATCCGGTAATTTCTCGGTTTTATGATTATTTTTATCAGTCTTTCGGGCACGTTTTACGAGGAATGTGCAGATGATGTTTTGGGCTAGGCCCGAAGTTTAAATGATTTCTAAAATGATATTTTGACTTGGTTGGTGAGTCAATGATGATTTTCGGATTATTCTATTGATTTAAATGTGATTTTAACGGTTTATGTGTAAAAGGTATTTTGGGTTTGAGACCCAGTTGAGAATGATCTTGACTTGGTATGAAGTCAAGATTTGATTGAAATGTTTTGGGATGTAATTCCCGGGATGGTTTTCATTGTGATTGTGATATTCCCAGACGGTCGGTGCTTGGGGGGATTACCCAGACGACCGGAGCTTGGGGGATGTGATTGTAGGATCGGGAGTTGATCCTATGGTAGTCAGCTTCTCGGATGAGACTGAGCCTGGATGTACCACTCGGAGGTGTCTGATCCTGGGGATGTGTTTGCCCAGAGGTGACTGAGCCCGAGGGGGTTGAGCCCAGAGGTGTTAATTCCCGAGAGAGTGACTGGATATTGGCCTACGCGTAGTGCATATGTGATTTGTGATATTTTATGCACTTGTGAGTAGTGCGGATTGATTGGATTGATATATTTATTGTGCACTGGTGAGTAGTGCTGATTGGTATTGATTGTGATGATGTACTGGTATTGAGTACGGATTTTTGGTCTTTGTGGCCAGGTGATTATGTTTTCACATGTGTTGGCCTGAGAGCCGGGATTTGATGTTTTATAACATGAACTGATTTGGTGAACATGAGTTTTATGGACCATGGGAAAATATGTTTTGATTTTATCGGTCACTCATGTTTTACGATATGCATGCAAGTTTGTGAAAACTGGAGGGTAAGATTGTATTTCGGTAAATGTTTTTATAAGAGGTCATTTTTGTCCACTCACACCTTTTCTATTTTGTGACCCTCCAGGCCGTGGTACGACGCTCGGAATTGATCGTGAGGCAGTGACAGCAGTAGAAATCCGCGCGAACATCCCTTGTCTGGCAAGCACTGAAGGGGAGTTTCGGACCTTTAGTTGACTTGTCAGACGGGAGCAGGACCGGGCACGGTTTTTGACGTCCAGTTGGGACGGGTCCTGTCAAATTGGTATCAGAGCATTTGGTTCTTGATTTCTGTTGATACGTCATTCCTCCGAGTCGTGCGTCCCGTACACGGTCTGAAGATGGGAGGGGCGAGAGTAGTGTTAGTAAAGGCCCAGATATTGAGCGAGCTCGACGGTTGGGAGCCACTGTGTTTCGTGGTGATTCGGGACCGGATGGTGCCGAAGATTGGCTTACTCGATTGGAAAGGATTTTTGAGGTTATGATATGTCCCCTGGAGGACATGGTACCCTTAGCCATTTTTCTTTTGGATGGCTATGCATACAGGTGGTGGCATAGTTTATAGTTAACTGGCTGGGATGCCTGTACCTTGGCATGGGATGCATTCCGAGAGCGATTTTTGGATCAGTTTTATCCTCGCTCATTTCGGAACGCTAAGGAGGTTGAGTTTCTCCAATTGCAGCAAGGGAATCGGTCAGTGGTCGATTATGAACAACAATTTTTGCACTTATCTAGTTTCGCTCCTCTGTATGTGGCTACTGAGGAGGATAAGTGTCGAAGGTTTGAGCAGGGATTGAGGAATGAGTTACGAGGTGCTGTAACTGTTGGCTCGTATTCTACCCTGAGGGAATTATCAGATGCTGCTATCCGAGTGGAGGCTACTATTTTACCAGTTCCAGAACAATCTTTGGGCTCTGGACGACGCCGAGAGCGTCAGGATACTGAACAGATGAGTCAGGAAACAACGAAGCGAGTTAACCTTCATACTCTGGTGTCGCAACCTTCGGTGGGTGTTCATTCGAGTGGAACATCAATCCAGTCGACAAGTAAGCGGCGTGGTGGGGCAAGTCGCCTCAGCACTGCCACTTGTCACTTTTGTAGGAAACTTGGACATTTGCGAAGGAACTGCCCCGATCGACTTGACCGTAGGTCAAAATAATTGTATTGGTACTTTGTAAATAGCATGCATTGTCCATTTGTGTTGTAATATTGTATCATGTGTTTTGGGTGTGTCGGACTAGTGTGGGTCCGGATGGTTGTTTTTGTTAACAGTTTGGTTTGTAGATGGGCGTGTTGGGCCCAGAATAAACTTGACCCGGGGATGAATATTGGTGTTATCGTTTTGGATCATCCTTGGTTTTCCCTAGGTGGATCGGGTTTGTGATGTCGTGGACATTGGGCATTGTGACGATCTAGGATCGTGATGTTCATGGTCAGCTGACGTCGTGATGGATCTGGACCGTAATCCTGATGATCCAGTTGGGTAGAGAGTTTGTCACTCTTACTCCGGTATGTGAGTCGTAAATGACGGGACTGAACTTCTTTTCGAAGTGGAGCCCTTTGTGGTATGTTACTCAAGTGAGTAGGTTTCCGAAGTGATCGGATTTTGTCAACCTTAACCGTGTGGTTGTTAGATTGGCTTCCTTATGAAGCCAACCGAGTATAATGAATGGGTAACCGATAGGTTCGGTTTTGGTGTATCCGAGTGGACGTGAACGAGATTTCGGGTTTTGGAATCGAAATTCTGGGTGACGATTCAGGATTCGATTTTAGAACTTGAAAGTGGAATACTGGATTTGGGTGCGGAATGATTATTCCAAATGCTAGCTTACGGAATAATGATTTCGGATTCGGATTTGGACTTGAATTAAAGAAAAAATGTGATATATGGGTTCGGATTCGGGATTTCTTACGAAATTTCAGATTCGGATTTGGAATTGGAACTAGATGATGGGTGGAGTTTCGATTTGTCTCTTGCTGGTTTGGGCAAATGGACTCCATTATTGGAACATGTTTGGCTATGACCTAGGTGGTTGTAGTCTTGTCAATGGATAGATGTATGTACCTTGTTTATGGTTTGGGGTACGATACTTTGCAGACTTGTGGTGTCGGGTGACGGTATACGGGTTATACCAGTAGTACGTTGGTGAACGTGTTAGTAGTCGGCTTAATCCTGATACCATTGGTTGGGTTGTGAACGTGAACTGGCCATTGAACACGATGCACTGGGCAGAGTGATTCTGATGATTTCAGTGATTGTTTGAGCAGGTGCTCTTAGCTATGGTTGGCTAGTATAACTCTAGTATTGAGTTGTGTGATCACTGCTAGGCTTGTGTTCAACGTGTTCCAGTTACACCGTCTGTTTGAGTGTGTTGACGGTATGCATATACTCAGGATGAGTGAGTTGGTGGTTTGTGTGACCGCAAGTTGCTTTGCGGCGAGATGTTACCTTGTCGTGACCTTACCAGCATCTGGGATCGCTGAGGGGGTGACAGTTGTGGATACTGCTGTTGGTATTTGTCGCAGGATTGAGTTTGCCTTGCGAGGGGAGATCATGTTGTTGATCTTGTGCTACATTGACGGACGTGGTGGTATGATGTGTTGTCACTGATTTGTTACTGATTGGCGCTTTACTAGGGTGGTAAAGCTTGGTGGTGACAGTTTGGCTTGTGGTGTCAGCATGGACTGACAGGTGAGTTTTGGTGACTCTCTATGAGAGCGGATGTTAGGGCACATTAGTGATTACGTTGGGCCGTCAAGCTGAAAGAGTCAGCTTAATGATGACATTGCCAATTTCTGGTGATTAATTTTCACTCGGGGTGGTCGAGAGCAGTCAGTACGACGTGCATCTGTGATGTGACGTCTGAGTGCAGACGAGTTCTGCATTGGCTAGTGGGTGTACAGGTGTACACGTGTTGTGAGACCCATTTGTTTTCCACGAGGTAGTTGTGGAATACGGATAGTTGGAATTTCGGGGACGAAATTCTTTAAGGGGGGAAGGTTGTAAGGACCCGTCCCGAATATCGGGATTCAATATTAATTAATTATGATTTAGAATGACTAATCGGGGATTAGTTGAGTGAAATCGGACGAAACGTGCAAAATGACCGTTTTACCCCTAGTGTGGGTAAAATGTTGACTTTTAGTTCGTGCGGTCAAATGGACTTTGACCGATGACTGTGACATAGTTCGGGACGTCACGAGTTCATAGACAGGTGGCACGTTCGATTCCGACATTCGTAGAGAAAGTTATGATGTTCGGAAGTTGAGGGGCATTTTGGTAATTTAGCATATTAGGGGCCAAATGTTGACTTTTTGATTGGGAGGTCCGATGGACGAGGGCCAAGGACCGTTACGTAGGTCTCGTCGATACGAATCCAACGACAGGCGGCATGCCGAAATCGGAGATTCGATGACGAAGTTATGGTCACGGAATCGGGCTCGATTAACCGAACGAACCGGGAATAAAATAATATTTTAATATGAACAGTACCCGGTGACTGTGCACATCCGGATGAGTGACAAGTGTCACCCATCCCCTGAAATCTGGTCCATGTTTCCCTCCCAACACCATCATTACAACATCATCATTTATCCTTCATCATTTCCTCCATTTTCTCCTTAATTTTCTCCTTCTTTGTTTTTCTTACCCGTGCGCATTGAGCAGCAGAATTGGAGAGTGTTAGCTGCCATTTCTAACTGGTTTTGAGGGCAAAATCGAGTGCTTGTTGAGACTAACTCAACTGGGTAAACACGGGAGGTTGAGAGTGGCTGAAAACTGGGAATTCGAAAATTGGGTTTTTGGGAGGAAAAATCAAATTGGATGAATTGAGCCTTGTTGATCGAAATTGGGTTCAGTTTCAGTCTTCTGGGATTACTACGATCCATTTTTTAGAAGGAACTAAGTGGAATTGAGGTCGAATTGAGGTAGAACTGTGGAAGGAAACTTTTAGAATTTTCGAGATTGAGTCGAGGAATTGGAGGCTTTGATTGTTGAAATTGAGCTGGGGATTATGTTCCTGAGGATCCCACGATGCTTCTGGGTCCATCAATTGGAAGAAACTGGTTGAGATTGATTGAACTCCATGGTTGCACAGTGACGAAGAATCGAGTTTGAGTCGTGGAGTTTGAGCCACGAATTGATGCAATTGAGTTGGGGGAAATACTTACCTGAGTCCATTGAAGCTTACTGGTGAATCAATTGAACGAAATCAAGAAGGTTTGATGGTTTTCGAAGGATGAACAGTGGCCGGATGTCCTTCGATTGATCATCTGTGATCGTGAGGATTGAGGTAATGTTTCATGGAATTATTGTTACAGAACTCTAATTGGACTTAAGTAGAAGCTAATTGATTGATCAATTGATGAATTCAGTGTCGAATTGATAGGATTGGAACCGGGTCTGATCGCGGGTTAAACGACCCGTTTACCAGACAAACGGGTGAGGGAGACAGCACTGTAGCTGGCGCGTGGGTTTCACGCGCAGCCACTCACGGCGGCGCGTGAGGGCGCGTCCGGCCTAGTCTCAAGGTGAGGTCAACATGACTTTTGATCCTCTCAGTGTAACGAACATTTTGACGTTGATTTCGGGGAAATCGGATATTGTTTCGATAATGTTCCGCGTATCTGAAGTTTTGTATTACGTTAAAAATACGTATTTAAATCCTGGAAAAATTGGGGAAAAATTATATGATGTATTTTGAGATGTTAGTAACCCTCTATAATGATTTTGGACAGGAGTTGTGATTTCCAGATTTTACGGAAAAACGTGCAGCTCGGTAACGGACCGTTTGGACGGTGTGTGTGAGTGGACTTTGTTTTCTAACCGTGATGCATGCATATATGATTTTATGCCTTATTATATGATTTTATATGCTTGGGCATGATTTGTGTTTCAATCCGGTAATTTCTCGGTTTTATGATTATTTTAATCAGTCTTTCGGGCACGTTTTACGAGGAATGTGCAGATGATGTTTTGGGCTAGGCCCGGAGTTTAAATGATTTCTAAAGTGATATTTTGACTTGGTTGGTGAGTCAATGATGATTTTCGGATTATTCTATTGATTTAAATGTGATTTTAACGGTTTATGTGTAAAAGGTATTTTGGGCTTGAGACCCAGTTGAGAATGATCTTGACTTGGTATGAAGTCAAGATTTGATTGAAATGTTTTGGGTTGTAATTCCCGGGATGGTTTTCATTGTGATTGTGATATTCCCAGACGGTCGGTGCTTGGGGGGATTACCCAGACGACCGGAGCTTGGGGGATGTGATTGTAGGATCGGGAGTTGATCCTATGGTAGTTAGCTTCTCGGATGAGACTGAGCCTGGATGTACCACTCGGAGGTGTCTAATCCTGGGGATGTGTTCGCCCAGAGGTGTTTATTCCCGAGAGAGTGACTGGATATTGGCCTACGCGTAGTGCATATGTGATTTGTGATATTTTATGCACTTGTGAGTAGTGCGGATTGATTGGATTGATATATTTATTGTGCACTGGTGAGTAGTGCTGATTGGTATTGATTGTGATGATGTACTGGTATTGAGTACGGATTTTTGGTCTTTGTGGCCAGGTGATTATGTTTTCACATGTGTTGGCCTGAGAGCCGGGATTTGATGTTTTATAACATGAACTGATTTGGTGAACATGAGTTTTATGGACCATGGGAAAATATGTTTTGATTTTATCGGTCACTCATGTTTTACGATATGCATGCAAGTTTGTGAAAACTGGAGGGTAAGATTGTATTTCGGTAAATGTTTTTATAAGAGGTCATTTTTGTCCACTCACACCTTTTCTGTTTTGTGACCCTCCAGGCCGTGGTAGGACGCTCGGGACTGATCGTGAGGCAGTGACAGCAGCAGAAATCCGCGCGAACATCCCTTGTCTGGCAAGCACTGAAGGGGAGTTTCGGACCTTTAGTTAACTTGTTAGACGGGAGCAGGACCGGGCACGATTTTTGACGTCCAGTTGGGACGGGTCCTGTCAGCATTGCCGCTTCTCCCTACTTCAGATACCACTGGCGGTGTGATAAGGTTAGACTTTCTCATCTTGCCTTTGCTGATGATTTGTTTGTTTTCTCTCGGGGTGATGTGGAGTCTGTTGCCACTTTGAGGCGGGCTTTGGATGATTTTGCTGGTATGTCTGGTCTGAGGCCTAATCTCCAAAAGAGCTATATTTATGCCGCTGGTATGAGTATGACGAGTGCCTCTCATCTCCGTGAGTGTTTTGGTGTTCAGCTGGGTTCGTTACCTGTGAGGTATCTTGGTGTTCCCCTTATTACTTCCTGCTTGAGATCTAGAGATTATGTGGCTCTTATTGAAAGGGTGGAGAACTGTATCCGTGGTTGGGAGCATCGTGCTTTATCATTTGCTGGCAGGTTGCTCCTCATTCAGTCTGTTCTTAGTAGCACTATTGTTTTCTGGGCATCCCATCTTTTTCTCCCTAAGCAGGTATGTCATGAGATTGAGCGTATTTTTCGCCGGTTCCTCTGGTCTGGGCAGGTTACTGGTTCCTATCATGCCAAAGTTGCTTGGAATTTGGTGTGTAGGCCAAAGAATGAAGGGGGTTTGGGTATTCACAGTTTATCCCTCTGGAATGTCGCTCTAATGGCAAGATTCATCTGGTCTCTCTTTGCTCCAGAAGGTATTAATCTTTGGGCTAATTGGGTTAAAGTGTATTATATCCGTGATAGCAGCTTTTGGGGGGTTAAGACCCCTTCTATTTGTTCTTGGAATTGGAAGGGGCTACTGAGGATTATGGACTTGGTGAAACCCTTCATCGAGGCCAAAGTTGGAAACGGTGATGATATTTTTTTATGGTACGATAATTGGAGTCATCTGGGTTACCTTCTGGATCTTTTTGGGGGATCTATTGCGCAAAGTTCTGGTATCCATTTGAAGGCCCGTCTTTCTTCGGTCCTTATTGATGGTCAGTGGGTGTGGCCCTTTTCGACTGATCCTAGCTTTAGACTAATTCAACTTGGTAGTCGAGCCTGCCAGGTGAGGTCTGATATGACTGATACTTGTGAGTGGAACGCAGCTGCGAACGCTAGATTTTCCTCGGCTTCTCTTTGGAACAAAATCAGGAGGGAGTATCCTGTTTGCTCTTGGTCTGAGTTGGTTTGGTTCTCTGGCGCAATTCCTCGTACTTGCTTTGTTCTTTGGCTGGCTATCCAAACCCGCCTTGCTACTTTGGACCTTGTTTGTAGCTTCTCTAATCAAAGTGACCTTACGTGTGTCCTTTGTGACAGGGAAGGGGAGTCGCATGAACATTTGTTTTTTAATTGTCCTTATAGTTCTTGTATTTGAAAGAGAATTTTGGCGATTGCAGGGTCTGGTTGGTCTTCTTCTCATTGGCCGAATTCTGTTTTTTCTGCTATTGAGCATTGGCGTGGGAAAATGATGGCTCAGGTTGCTAAACGTCTTGCCTTGGCTGTGACTGTCTACCACATTTGGTAGGAGCGAAATAATCGGATTTTCAGCAACACTAGGAAACCTCCTGATGGGGTCTTTAATGTTATCCTAACCATGATTCGTAGTAAGCTTTGTACTCTTAACTTTAGGCATAATTCTTCCAATATCCGTACTACTAGGAATTGGAATGTTGTTATTTCATAGGTACTTTTAGTTTGGTGTGTTCTCCTACGGGAGGTGTGTTGAGCTCTTGTGAGTTGTTGTTTTTGTGTCTTGCGCATTGTGTTGGGTTTTTGCCCTTTAATATAATTTGATTTAACAAAAATAAAAAGCATGAGGCTTTTTTCGACGTCTGGGATTGTTTTAATTTTAGTTTAATTTTAAAAAAATTAATATAATATAATAAATGTCTTAATTGTCTTTATAAATTTTGTAATATGTCAGATCAGCACTTTTAATGGTATTACTAATGAGACGGAGGAACGGTGCATGCAACCTATTTGACATTGTTACTGTTTCTGTTGCACTTGAAGAAATTTTTTTATTCCTAATGTATACTGAGATTAATTTTTTGAGTCCAGATAAAAAGTCTAATTAAATGGGTTGTCCTTAGTTTAAGAAAAAAATTGTATCCTCAAAAGTAACTTTTTATTTAGTTTAATAAAAAAGAAACCCATCCGAGCTAAAACAAAATATTTGAATAATTAAATATATGAAGTTTTGGATATAAGAATATTTAAAAAGAAATATTATATTATATAAATATTAGATGTCACCTTATTAAAAAAAAGTCGAATTCAAAATCAGCCACGTCACAAGTAAAAAAGAAAATACCAATAAGAACATTATCTGGTACCAAATCCGTGAGTTTAAAGTTTGACCAATCCAATTTTGTTCTACGTTTCAAAAAGATGTATAAACTAGTTTGATTAGCCCTGTTAATTGGTTCTAAAAAATCATACCGCATCGAAATCGAATCGAAAGAAACCGAAAATTGAATTGTAAAAACCGAACCGAACCAAGTATAATCTGGTTCAATTTTGGTTCTTGATTTAACAAAATTGAACCGAACCGAAAAACTGAACTATGTGAAATTGGCTTCTGTTTTTGAAAGCCCAGCCCAAAAACCAAGTGGAAGCCCAACCGAGTCCCAGCCTTAGAAGCAGTTGTCCAACCCAGCCCCAAAAAATATGTGGAAGCCCAACCCAACTCTAGTCTTCAAAATGACGCTGTTTCCAAAATCCTAAATACTTTGATACTCAGTTCGATTTTTGCACTTCACCCTTGTCGTCTCTCATTTCTCACTCTCTTCTAATCTTCTTTTTTTCTCTGTGACTCGAGTGGGTTTTCCTCGGCTTTCGTTCTTGCTTCTCATAGATAGAGACATAGTCGCACACTCGCACTCTCATGAATCATGATTTCATCCTCTCAATTCTCAAGCCTCTCATGTCGCATGCCTCTCATCCTAACCTCCTCACCTCTGCCTCTCACTCATTTCTCTCAATCCTTTCACTCACTGACTCTCACTCATCTCTTCTGTTCTCGATTTCTCACGGTCTCTGTGTATCCCTCTCATCTGGCTCACAGTCGAGCAATTGAGGGTTGGTGGAGATGGTGATCGATTGAGGATTAGGCGAGATGGTGGATCAAGCGTTGAGGGTTGGGGGAGGTGGTGATTGATCGTGGGTTGGGGGATGGATACTTGCATCATCTTCGTCTTCAAGGCTGGTTAGTTTCGATTTAGGGTTTCAAATTTTGATTTCGCATTTCTGATTTAGAGTTTTGAATTGGGGTTTCTATTTGGGTTCTCGAATCTCGATTGTTATTTCAATTTCGATTTGAAATTTTTTATTTAGGGTTTAGAATTGGGGTTTCGATTGTTATTTTGATTTAGCATTTACTGTTTGATTGTTGTTCGATTGTTAGTGTTGTTTCTTATATTTCGATCTGCAAAAATCGAAGGTTCTTTCTCGTGGATGATGGATTTCGTCGAAAACCGGTTAAATCGTTTCAAATGGTTTTGGGGTTGAGAACCAGACTGAACCAAAACTAGTTCTTCAACCGGTTCAGTTTCGATTTTGATAAAAAAAACCGAACCGAAAAACCAATTAATTGAGCTAGGTTCGATTATTAGTTTGAGCAGTTTAGTTCGGTTAACTGAAACGGGCCCAAACCAAATGACAGCCATATCAAAGATCTTCTCCAAATAAGACCCATAAGGGTACTGGCTCGTTTGCGTAATAATGGGCTTGGGCAGTTGGGCGCTCAACAAGCAGAAAATCCAAAGTAGTCGAAGATAATAAATTCACCAGAACGGAAATGACATGGCGCAAGTATTGATCGCGCGCGAAAGGACAAATAAACCCGCAAAGCCGATCGGTAGTAGTTGGCTAATAGCGTTGTAAACCTGTGTCGAAGCACCGAGAATGTGGTAGAAACCCATCGATCAATTTCAATTTTCTGACTGATCAACAAGGATTTTTAGAGACTGACGTTACACTCAGATTCCATCTCATTTTGTCATGTACTGGCGCTTTCTATTAGCCTCCAATATCTTAATCCTCTACTTCCATTCAATTTCACCAATCATCGTTATCCTTTCTTCGCAGTTTTTCTCCTTGGAATTTTCAAAAACTCATCATGAGCTGGTGGTGGGCGGGAGCTGTTGGCGCTGCCAAGGCAATGATACCAGTCATAACTCCTCCTTCACCAATCGTTTTAAGATTCTATTCATTTTTGTCGTTGCATAATAATTTAACATTTTAATTGTGAATTTAGCAGAAAAAATTGGAAGAAGACGATGCACCTCGAAGCGCCGAGAGTGTGGGTCTGGTGATCGGCGTCACCGGAATAGTCGGCAACAGCCTCGCTGAAATTCTTCCACTCTCCGACACCCCCGGCGGTCCATGGAAGGTATACGGCGTCGCGCGACGTCCCCGCCCAAACTGGAACGTCGACCACCCCGTCGAGTACATCCAGTGCGACGTTTCTGATTCCGACGATGCCAAAGCCAAGCTCTCTCCGCTGACCGACGTCACTCACATCTTCTACGTCACCTGGACAAACCGATCCACCGAAGCCGAGAATTGCGAGGCGAACGGCGCTATGCTACGCAACGTTTTGAACTCCGTCATCCCAAACGCACCGAATCTCCGCCACGTGTGCCTCCAGACCGGGGCCAAGCACTACATCGGACCGTTCGAGTTGATCGGGAAGGTCAAGCCCCATGATCCGCCTTTTACGGAGGACCTTCCCCGATTAGACGTCCCGAATTTTTATTACACCCAAGAGGATTTGCTGTTTGCCGAGGTGGAGAAGAAAGAGGGATTGACTTGGTCGGTTCACCGACCCGACGCGATATTCGGGTTTTCACCGTACAGCTTGATGAACATCGTGGGGACGCTGTGTGTGTACGCAGCTATATGCAAGCACGAGGGAAAGCCGTTGAAATTTCCGGGACACGAGGCGGCTTGGAATGGGTACTCGGTGGCCTCAGATGCGGATCTGATAGCGGAGCAGCACATATGGGCGGCGGTGGACCCGTATGCGAAAAACGAAGCGTTTAATATCAACAACGGGGATGTTTTCAAGTGGAAGCATTTCTGGAAGGTTCTGGCAGAGCAGTTTGGGATTGAAGAGTATGGGATTGATGAGAAAGGGGGTAAGAAAGTGAGGTTGGGGGAGATGATGAAGGGGAAGGAGAAGGTGTGGGAGGAGATAGTGAGGGAGAATCAGCTGCAGCAAACAAAGTTGGCGGAGGTGGGAGTGTGGTGGTTTGTGGATGTTTGGTTGGGTGGGGAATGCTTGATTACGAGTATGAACAAGAGTAAAGAGCATGGGTTTGTGGGTTTCAGAAACTCCAAGAATTCATTTGTGAGTTGGATTGATAAACTGAAAGCTTTCAAGATTGTGCCTTGAAGATGCGTCTTGCATGGGATGAGCCTGCGGAGATGGTAAATGTTTGTTGTTGTTTCCTTGTTCTGGTTTCTAGCTATACGAGCAAGTCTACAATAATTTGTGGCAGCAAATTTTTTGTTGTTGTGATTCTAAAGTTGTGATGGTATGAAGAAGTAATGTAAAAGTTATGAATGAAATACGCAGAAGATGTTGAGTTTGGTTGTCTCTGTCTCTTTGATAGAAGATATTCTAATTTAATAATCTTTGTTCTCTAGATACGTAGTCTTCCATCTTTTGAAATCGAAAAAAAATAACCAATTCAGATTCTGAACTAGGAACCTCGACTCGCTATACGATACAATCCCTACTCAAATGAACTCTCTACACGTATAATGGTGTTTTGGGGTAGAAGGTAAATTTGAGCTATAGGATAAAATTTAAATTTTGTGGCTAGAAATCATCTTTAGCCATTGGGTTAAAGAGTGACTCATATTTAATTCGTCATTTGGGACGTCTTCAAACAAAACTTACGGGGCCTAGTGAAGAAATATAGTAGTTTTGTTGTAAAAGTGTTTTTTAGTTTGTTGTTTTTTATAAGAAAATAACTTTTATTAAAATAAAATTAAAAACTAGCCAGAAAAAAGTAAGAACATAAGAAAACTTAAATACATGATGAAAAATTTGAAGGAGTATAAACATGTAACAAGCTCAAGGACGACTACACATTCAAACCAGCAAAATAAAGAATCAAGAAGGAGGACATGAAAGTCCATCATTGTTGGGCACAAACACTAGGAAATATGGAGGGCGATCAATCTAAATCTCCATGTACATTCTTCTTCAGGTTTGAGTAGCTAAGGTATCGACTAACTTATTAGTAGATCGAGAGGTACAATGGAACAAAATTTCCTCAAAATCCCCACATCAAGCCTTCAATCTTGACAAAATTGGAAACAATTCCCAATTTCCCCAATCAATCATTCCAGAAATAAAATTAATTAGAACTTTTGAGTTAGATTCTACAATGACACGCTCAAAATTCCTCGCTCGCACCAATAAGCAACCTTCATGCATCGCCGAAGTCTTGGCAAGTACAGCATAATTGGTTTGAATGATGTTGCATTTCGCAGCAAGGTAAGAACCCTCATGGTTTCTAATAATAACGCCTAGCCCCGCGAAGGCATTGGGCCCAATCCACGAAGCAGCACACTTAATCTTAACAATGATTCATATACACTTGTGGTGCTTAGTGGAAGAATAAGACGCAGAATCACCTCATGACATGCCCAAAATTCCCCCACCTGAAAAGAAACAGACTTGATAATATTTTGAGGATCAAATCTTACCCTCTCAAAGATGAATTTGCATTGGTGCTCCCAGAGTTCCCAACAAGTATAGAGAATAACAGAACAAGTCCATTTGGAATCAGCAAAATTTTGGAGATTTTTCCCATAAGCATCAAGAAATCAGCGATCAAAAGTAGAGATTTGTTGAGTATTAATGTGATAGTTGAGAAGACCTCCAAACCAAACACATAGAGAACCATGACATTGGATCAGAATATGTTCGACAATCTCGGGAAACTCCTCACGTAGCAGGCATCAAGGGCTTGGTCCCAAGTGCAGTCAAAACAGATTTGCTCTTGTAACACCCTGGAAATTCGAGGAAGTGAAAAAAATGACAATTTTTCCTTTATAAGGGTGATAAGCCTTGAATTAAGCATCATTTATATCTTTTATGCTTATCTTTTAATGTTTAAATACCAAACAATAGGAAAAAATAACATTTTGTGAGAGAAATAAGGAGGAATAAGAGAAAAAAAAACATGGAGTGAGAGAGAAAGAAAGAGAGATAAGAGAAAGTGAGAGGAAGCTCGAGAAGAGGAAGAAAGTCGGAAAAACACACACACAAAAACAATTCGAGAACCTAGCCATGAACTCTAACCATTCGAGGATACTCAAGTGATGACCCAAAAATTCGAAAAGTTAATTCTGAAACTTTGAAAAGGAAATGACGATTTTACCCTTGGTTTATGAGGCAAAAGTTGATCTTTTGATCCTTAGTATTTTTTGAACTTTCCATAAGGGCCGTTACGCTGGTCTCAGAGTCCTAAGTTCGTAGACAGGTGACACGTCAGAATCAGAGTTCAGACAAGTTAATTATGAGTCTATGAAGGCCAGGGACATCTTGGTAATTTGTGCCTAGGAGGGGCAATGTGGACTTTTCAGTTCTTTTGATGATTCAATAGTAGGCTGATGGATTGGTGACACATATCACACTAAGAGTATGGGTAGGTGACACATGTCACCCTAAGAGTTGGATTGGTGGCACGGGGGTGCTGAGTATGTGTGTGTGTGTGTGTAAAGTTCTTGTTCAAATTAACCTAAAACCAAACAAAAAGGTTGATCATTCTCCAGCACTAGAGAGGAATGAGAGAAACACAGGGAGGAAAAAGAACTAAGGAATGAACGAATAAATAGAAGAGGGAAGGAGAGAAGACATGAAGAGCCTAAAACACATGGAACCCGAAAAACCTCTATGGAACCTTGAAATCAATTTTCAGTTTTGGGTGATTGATGAGTGAAATTGTAGTTGGAATTGTGATCCTTGATCCCTAGCGACCTGAATGGTGTCAAGAATCGATCAAATTGAGCCAAGGATGACTAAGAATGAGCAGTCGAAATATAGGCCGAAATAGGAGATTTCGATTCTTGATGTTGGGTAAGTAATCCGTGATATTGAGACCATAGATCTTTAATTGGGATGGATTAGACTTAATTTGTTGATTAAAACATAGAAATCAGTTGTAAATTGGATGAACTGGAGCAGGGTCAGGCCTTATCGGGTTGGGTCTAAGTTGCAGACCCGACTGAAGGTTGAAGATGAATAGTACATGGTGTGAGGGCTTCACGCGCAGCCGCTTATGGTGGAGCGTGGGGGTGCGTGAGTGGGCTTTTCGAGGTACGTTCAACATGAATTTTCATGTATTAAATGTAACGAACATTTTGGCACAAGTTTTGAGTCAATCAGACACCGTTTTAGTATATTTTTATATTTCTGAAGTGTTGTGTGTACGTTTTTAATACGTATTTAAATCCCGAAAAATTAGGGGATTTTGATGTGAGATTATTTGGGGTATTAGTGACCCTCGAGAGTGGTTTTTTACTAGATTGGTGATTCCTGGAATTACAAAGGAACGTATAGCTCGAAATTGAATCGCGTGGACGGTGTGTGAGTGTACGATTGTTTTATCAATTGTGATGCATGTATAGTAAATATTTTCCATGATTTATTACATGACTTGAGTTGCAATGATTGGATTAATGATTTGATATGATTATTTGGTGATTTTATGGATTTAATAATTGTTTTGTGGATACGATTTACGAGAATGGTGAAAACGATGTTTTGGGTGTAGGCTCAGGTTTGAAAATGGTATTTTGGGCTTGAGACCCTATTGGAAATGATTTTGACTTAGTTTAAAGTCAAAGATTGTTTGAAACTAATGTTTTGGGCATAGGCCCATTTTGATAATGGTATTTTACTTAGAATGTAAGTCAATGATGGTTTTGAAAGGTTTTGGGATGCAATCCCTGAACGATTTTCATTGTGATTGTGATGAGTTCCCAGATGATCGAAACTAGGAGGTTTCCCAGACGACCAGAGCTTGGGATGATTGTTTCCAAGGTAGTCGAACTTAGGGGTGTTCCCAGACGACTGATACTCAGGGTATTTGTTTCCCAAGTAGCCAAAGCTAGGGGTGTTCCTAGGCGGCTGATGCTCGGGGTTATCTTTTTTTCCTACGCATAGTGCTTACGTGATATTGTGATTGATATTTGAGTACTGGTGACTAGTACTGTTGTTGATGAGCATTGTGATTAGTTTGATGTTGATGGTTGTGTCTAGGTGATTTTCATGTGATTTGTCTTGAGAGCCGTTTATTCATGTGTTTTACTCTATGCATGCATGTTTTATAGCTGGAGGGTAAAAGAGTTCATTTTGAAATGTATTTTCAAACGATGTTATTTTTGTCTACTTACACTTTTGTTGTTTTAATGACTCTCCAGGCCGTAGTATGAAGATCGGGGCTGCTCAAGAGGCGTTGGCATGAGTGAGAATCAGTATAGCTATCCCTTGTTTGACAAGTGCTGAGGGTGATTTCAGAAATTCGGTTGACTTTCAGACGGGAGCATGACCAGACACGGTTATCAAAGTCCTTTTGGGACGGGTCTTGTCAACTTGGCTGCAAAACAAGGTTCATATGTAACGACCCGTCCCAAATGTTGGGATTAAATATTGATCAATTATGGATTTAGTGTGACTAATCGGGGATTAGTTGAGTGAATTAGGATGGACGGTGTAAAATGACCATTTTTCCCCTAGACTTGGGTAAAATGTTAACTTTTAACTCGGGGAGTCAAACATACAAGGGCCAAGGACCGTTACGTAGATCGCAACGTTACGAGTACGTAGACAGGCGACACGTCGAAATTGGACGTCGAACAGAGAAATTATGGTCACGAGAAAGAAATCGAAAATTTAACATCTCGGAATTCGCATTAAATGATAATTAAATCTGATTGACAAATATTTTTATATGGGGCCCTTGGATGAGTGACAACTGTCACTCATCCTATTGGTCCTTGCCCCTATGCCATTGGTCCTTGCCCCTAAATTGTGGATCTTGGCTCCCATTGGTTAATTTAATTATTTATTCCCTAATCTCTATCATCCTCACTATTCATCCATCATCATCTTCTTCATCATCGAACAATCTCACCATTTCTGCTAAACCGTGAGAAAAAAGACCCCAAACCCACACCCTTAACCCACTAAACCTCACTCATTGTTGATGGTGTAAACGTGATAATGAAGGGAAAACTGGGACAAGCTAAACGGTGGCAGCAAGGAGGACCGTCGTGGACGGTGGTCGACAAACGGTGAAAGGTAAGTTTTGTGATTCAAAAATGGTATTTTCGATTCTAATGGTTGTTGAGTGATTCTAATGATTGGAAACGGTTGCTGGAGGTCCTATGAGTTGATTGGGATCGATTTCGAGGTTGGAAGTGGGATTTGGTGGCAGGAAACAGAGGAGGAAGAAGGCCGGTTTGTGCTTCATTTTGGGAGGTACGTTCTCGGCCTAAATTTCCAGTTTTGAACCCATAGATCGATTAGGAAAAATGAAACGAAGGTGTAGGAATTAAAAGGGTTGAAAAAGATGTAGGAACGGCTGAGAATCGGCCTCGCCGGTCCAGTTGAACCAAAAACCAGTGAACCGGTTCAGACCGGGTTAGCTGGAGGTTGACGATGAACAATACCCAGCGTGTGGGCTTCACGCGCAACCACTTGCGGCGGTGCGTGGGGGCACATGAGGCACTTCTGGGACATGCAATCAACATATGAAATCATCATTTAGATGTAACAAACATTTTGGGATTGGTTTCGTATCGATCGGACACCGTTTCATGGTAGTTTTAGGTGTCAGAAGGTTTAAAGTCTATGAAAAATACGTTTCAAAATCCCAAAAAATTAGAAGGCTTTAATGAGAGGTTATTGAAGTAGTTTTTAATACTCTAGTGTGATTTGGGCAGGTTCGGATATTCCAAGGACGGTGATTTAGCCCGGGGAGGCATATGGCACGCGTATCGAGGCGGCAGCTCATGACGGTCTATGAGTGGACTTTGTTTTCTAAACTTGTGATGCATGCATAACTGTTTTATATGTATTACATGTGTGATTTCTATAATAATGATGGTTGTATTGGTGATTTACATGATTGCACGTATTTCGAGGTAATTTCCGTACTTGCACGTATTCCGAGATTTACAGTTTTATACTGTATTTCTACGTGATTGTGGTTCTAATCATGGTTCAATGGTATGATTTTGGATTTGGAAATATGGAATCGGGCTTGAGACACTTTTGATTTACGAACTATCGGACTAGGAGTCCATTTGATTTAATGAGGCATCGAGCCGGAGGCCCAGTTGGTTCATGATCGGGCTAGAGGCCCAGTTGATTATGATATCAGGCATGAGTCTCATTTGTGGTTTATAAATGTGATTTTGGGTTCAGAGACCCTAAATTGATTTGGATTTGAGAAAATGGATTTGTGGATTACGATGGTTTTATGGAAATCCCGGGCATAGGCCCATTTGAACGGTTTGAGATGATTTATGAAGGTTTTCCATATACCATCCTTATATCTATAGATTGTCTCCTCCAGTTGTCTGGGATGCTGGAGTAGTCACGACGCATTGCCTGCAAGGGGTCACTACACAGAACGACCGGACCATATAGTGACTCAGAAGCAGAATTGCTAGACGTCTAGGACGTCAGACATCTGGGATGTCAGAGATTGACTCGGGTTGAGACCCTGGGTAGCACGTGTAGCTTGGACTGTGACTTGACGTCTGGGATGCCTGACATCTGGGATGTCGAAGATTGGTATATAATGGTATTGGATTGAATTGTGATTCATGGCTTTACTGGATTATGTTTGTGGATTTCAGATTTATTAGATTTATGAAATGATATTTCAATGTTTGTGGTTTTGGGCAGTGGCCCACATGATTGGATTTACAGTTTTGGGTTGAGTTCCCATATACTTGGATTTATAGTTTTGGGCTAAGGTGTCAGGACCCGTCCCAATCCCCCCAAGATTAATGAGGGGCGCTCCTGATCCCGTCTGACACGGAGTGTCAGACCAGGGAAAATTTGAACCTTTAGCCTGAACGGCTTCCAGATTACGCCAGGATCCGAAGAAGGTATGTGAAGTCTTGGTCTCTGTTACAGTCCGCACTGTATTCAACCTGAAGGGCATTGAAAACAGAAAGACTGTGAGTGGACGAAAAGTAATAAGTTCATTAAAACACATTTATAAAACACCCTTATGCCCTTCACTAAAAAGCATGCATGCATAGTAAAATCATTTATCAAACCACATATGTTTCAATAACCAAATCCATACGGGCCCCTACTGTCAGGACCCACCCCGGTTTCACCCCGAAATCCGAGGTAAACCCTGCTCCCGTCTGACACCCTGACACAACACCAACGTAAACTACTAAGGTAACACAGTCAGACGTAGGAGAAACTATATAAAACATCCCGAAGTTAAAGGTTTACAGAGCATAATACTAAATACAAAAGAAAGAAACCCGATAACCAGTACACACACACGGAAAACTTAAAACACTCCGGGGTCGCTCTTGTAAATTCTATGCCTCCAACGCTGCCTCGACGCCGAAACCCCGCGCTAGCTCCACGACTTGGAGGGCAATTAAAAACAGAAGGTGTGAGTGGACCATAAAGAATAAAAAGTTCATAAACCGTTTTAGTAACAAACCAGATTTTGGCCCTCAGTTTTGAAACCACACGTGCATAACGCAGTTACCAAAAACAGTTATAAATCACATAAAGATCGTCATAAAAACAATCGCAGAAAACAGCATCAAAACAGTTATAGAATTCATATCATAGGCATCATAAAACCGTAGCATAACGCATAAATCTCAACCAATCATTATTCGATCAAACCTGCTGGATCTATCCAAGTCTTTAAACTCCCGAGTCTTTAAACTCAATCCGGGCCCGTCCCCCGTCAAATCAATATCCGGGTCTTTAAACCCAATAACCAGATCCAGCAAATCCAATCCAAAACCATTTGAAAACCATTTCTAAATCCATATCCAAACCCGAATTCAAAATCACCGGTCTGAAACCCTTCCGGCGTCCAAAACCGTCATTCCGAACCCAAATCAGGAATCCCACTTTTCCAACTGTAAAACCAAATCTCGCATATCAAAATCCGATTCTAAAACCGAAAAACTTTACTCAAATCCATTTATAATCATTGAAAACCCCAAAACAATGGCATTATAATCAGAAATCGACATTTCTCGTAAAACGTGCCAAATACGTACTTCCTCGAAAAATGTACAATTATGTAAAACCAACATCACATATTCAACAATCATGAAATCACATGTAAAACGATAAAACAAGTAATTAAAAGCAGTTATGCATGCTCAAGTTAGAGAAAGGGTCCACTCACAGTACTGAGCCCTCAATCGCGTCCCAAACGTCCCGTACGTTCTTCAGCTTCCTCGGGAAATCCTGATCCTGTCAACAATCACCCAAGAACGTTACTAACACGTCTACGAATGTCCACCTAATTTTCCCCAAAAAAATCCCCGGGTCCTAAACGTAACGAACCGGAACCCTAAACCTTCAACCTCGTAGAACTACTTCGAATTGACGTCTGATTAACCCGAAACTAATTCCATTAGACTCGTTACAACTCCTAGACCA